>JAWNPD010000679.1:5065000-7465000 GCA_035045305.1 Drosophila maculinotata | reverse complement strand
ACAATTTTTGGGCTACGATTTTTTTTTTTATTTTTAATTTACATCATTTTTACGTAATTAATAGTAAAATTGTACAACATAATATATTTTTTTTTAAGTTTAATTTAATTTATAAAGTTAACGTTTAGGTAAGTAGTTATTTCCATTTCATATCGAAATCAGAAATTTGTTACTTTAATTTCTATGTGTATATATTTTAAATGTTTTCAAACATGGGTACAAAATTAGAAGAAAGATACAGCAAATTGGTGGGAAAGTTGTTCAATACAAATGCAATAAACTCTTTAATCTAAAATTAATAATGACTGTTTTTTGCACTGGTAAAAATTTTCAGTTAGTTGACAATCATAATGTCTATCATTTCAAAAAATATATATATGATTTTTATTGCGGTCTATTGTTTATCCAGACAAACTCTTAGTAGGTTAATTTAAGTAAGCTACAGAATAGTTAGAAAGTAATTAGCTAAATATAATATTACAATTTATATTTTAAATATGTTATCTGAAACAAGAATCTGTAATATAATGAAGAATGCCATTTATAAGTAAAGCTTTTAGTTATAGTAACTAGCAGACTAACTAAAAATAGGCGAGTTTATTCCAAAACTTCAAGCTGAACGATGCTTTAAAAAAGGGTTTGTAATAAAATGCTTAGTAAATATTCATTCTTAGTATATATTTGTAGTAAATACATTTGCGGGGTTTCGTTCACTTCTTAAAATACAAAATAAGTTTGTTGATTTGAATAATAAGTCGCTTATAAATTAGTATTATTTATTACTAACCAATATTAATTAAATATATAATGAATTAACATATGTGCAGCTATCAAACGTATGTATGTCTATAATATGAATATATATATATATATATATATGTATATATATGTATGTATTTCATAGTCGTAACTTTATAACCAGCAAACGGCAGCAGAATTTCTAAAACTGTCACTGAAACTGATCAAAAGTAAAATGCTGAAAAGTCAAATACTGTTAAATGTTCAGCGGTCTTTGACCTTGGCCCATTTGTTGTCTATACTTTCAATATTGCGCCACAAATTAAATAATGAAAATCTGTTAAATAATCATAAACGATAACGGCAATTTTCAATATATGCCATAAAGATTCGCATGCTAAACTCAGAGTATTACTTACGGTAAATTAGATTCAACGCTGCAGATATTGCTGGGGTGTAACGGTAGCAAAACGGTCATAAAGACTGTATTTAGTTTCGGCTCTAATGGATCCATCTCAATGGAACTGGCCATTGCCATCGAGATTATAGATGAGAGTAAAAATTTATGTATATTTTAGGCTTTTTTATTTGCATTGAAAAAAAAAACAAATTTGTTAAATTAAACACCCATCCAGCTGGGCATTTGGACTGCTCGACTGCTGTGCTGGGAGCGACAGCAGCTGCTAGAGCCGAATGAATGTGGCTTAGTAGTTGGAGGAGCCATAGGGGGCTGGGCTGGCGTAGAGGGGGGATTCAGCGCCGGCGGCATAGCTGTCGGAACTGGGGCCGGAGCCGTGAGAGGATTGGCCACCAGCGTTGCCGTATCCCTGCTGTTGGCTGTACGCCTGGGGTTGGTTGTATCCCTGCTGTTGGTTGTACGCCTGAGGTTGGCTGTACGACTGTTGCTGGTTGTAGGCGGGAGCAACGACTGGGGCCAGTGGTGCCTCGATCTTCTTGCCCGGCTTGTAGACCTTGACGTAGACGGGATTGAGGCTGAGGGGCGTGGGCACCTTGTTGATGACCTCCTGCTGGTAGATGACCGAGGGCTTGATCTTGTAGATGACGGGATTGCCGCGCACCACAGTCGGTGGGCCGCTGCTCACATGGGCGGGTGGTGCGCCTGGCTGGTGCACAATGATTGGTGGCAGGGGCTGTGTGGCAATCACCTGATGGTTGTTGTGACCCGATGGCACCAACAGCGAACGGAACAGATGCTGATCCACATACTGGGGCGAGACCACATTGATCTTGCCCTGACGAATGTTGCTGGCCAGATTGTTCTCAGCCAGCGACTCGGCAATATCCTCGGAGTTCTTCAGCTTCTGGTAGGTGGGATTGTTGTTCAGCGCATGCAGCTGAGCCTGCACGCGGCCCAGACGACGAGCCTCCTCGTGCGATGGCTGAATCTCGGCCTGAGCCGTCAGCTGGTTGGACGATGGCTGCGAGCCGCCGGTGGCGGCATGAACATACTCCTCCAAACCGGCCGATGGACCACCGGGCAGATACTGAATCTGACCGCCGGAGCCACCACCACCTCGTGAACCGTAATTAGCGCTCACCAGCTACAGAACGAGACAAAGAGAATGGAAAAGAGAAATGACATTGATTAGTCGCCTGTTTACAAATAGTCGCAGTCGGAGTCGGAGTTGGAGTCGAAGTCGGAGTCAGAGGGATGTGGCTGTGTGGTGGAAACGTACCGGTGCGGCGGCGACGGCGAAGAGCCCAAACCAAAGACCAAGTTGCATGTTGTGTGATGCGTGATGTGTCAGCTCTCAGATGTTTACTGCTAGTTATATGGCCACGGTGCTAGCTCTTTATAGCGGCCTATGGCACCGCTGTGCCACTTTTATATCGCGCTCACGTTGCCGCGACCGCCACGGGCCCGGCTACGTGATCTTTGCGATGCCATTTTACCAACGATTTCCATTTCCGATTTCAAATTGCTGTCGCACTGCATCGCCGACCGTTTGTTTGTCTTCCAGCAACGCGTCGGAGCTTGACTCTTGTTCTTCTTGCGCTCATTGTTCTTGGATTGGCTGCGGCTGCGGTTGCGGTTGCACCCAAGATCTGTCTACCCGTACTCGTATTTATCAGCACCAGCAACAGCGAATCTCTGGTCTGCTGCTTTGTCGTCTTGGACACAGAATCAGCGATGAAACTTGTGAATGTGGATGTGGATGTGGACGTGGATAACTCCAGCGTGACTCCACAGTGAGCTTTGAGCTGTGAGCTGTGTTTAATCTTATCAACAGTAATGAAATCTTATCACGCTTTCGCAACTCAATCTAAGCAATCAAATGCAACCGGAACCCAAGATCTACTCGAATATGAGCAATGTGCCAAAGCGGTTTTCCAGCTAAAATATTTAACAATCTTCTCAGAATTTCTTGTTTAGCTATGAATCAGAAATATCAGTAAAAGTTATTTAGCTGATCCAACCGCGAACCCAGAAAACCCCTTATTAAAATATAAAATTTCGAATATGATACTACAAAGGTAAACCTCATTTATGTATATAGACGTATATATGGCTATAGAGTATTAAGTATTTTATTGGAATATTTCAAGAAATTCTAGGCAACATTTTCAGTGTACATTTTAAAAAATCCGGTTTCATATATATTGCTTTCTCTCTTACTTATGCCTGTGACCTAACTTTCTGCTTAGCTGGTAAATGTTTCAAATGATTACAAAATATATATAGTTTTTAACAGTAATTGTCTGTAATTTTCCAATAATTTTATTATATGATCAATTGAATATTCACATGCAGAAATGCACATATACAAATTAGACACCAATTACACTTTTCTGCCACTTCTAAAGTATCTATGACAGTCTATATACAGATGCGATATGTTTTAAAATCTTCCGTTACTTGAGCTCACGTACACTGCACACAAACGGCTGCGGCTGCGAAAATGTATAGCAGTGCTTGGGCAAAAACCGATCATGCACTAATACATGTACATTTACCAATATACATATGTATATGTGTCTACTGTGAACCACTGTTTTGAATTCAACGAATATAACTAACAAAAATTTGATGACATTCAAAAGTACAAGTGAAAAAAACTGTCACAACTTTTCAGAAAATGTCAATTTAATTACGTGAGTTTTTTGCTGTTGCCCATAATTCAACGCACACAACTCTAAGTTTCTCTCATATCATAAGTTGGAGTTTATGTATTTTTTGTTGTTTTCTTTTTGTCGTTTATTAAAAGCAGCTATTTAAGTTAAGTTAGTTAGTTAGTAGGCTTAGTTAGTTAAGTCGATCAGAGTCCGCGCTTATAAAGCAAATAGGTCAGATCGCGAGTGGGACGATTGCCATAGTCATTGAATGGTGACTTGAACGGCAGCTGGCTGTCCAGATCCCCACTGGAGCTGGACGTCAGTGCCGATGTGGGCGCCGACTGCGATTGGGAGGCATGCAAGGTGTCCTCGCTGGAATTGATGACGCCCGACGACGAGGCCGGATTGCCAGTGTTGGCCTTGAAACGATGGCGCAATCCATGATTACGCGATTTGCCCAACCGTGTCTGTGTGTTGTGTTGTTGTTGTTGGTGTTGTTGGTGTTGTTGGTGTTGTTGGTGTTGTTGTTGTTGTGTGTTGTGCGTGTGTGGATATGTGTGTCTGTGTCTGTTGTGTGTGTTGTGTGTGTTGTAGCGTGTGTTTGGTTGTGCATATCCATGTGAATAGCGCTGCTGTTGCTGCTCCTGCTGCCTCAGATAGTTATCCTTGAGAGCCATGGCCTCGCCATCGAGACTCAACTGGCTGAGCAGATTACGCTGACCATAGTCAGCACCTCTATCCGGATGCCGCTGCTGCTGCTCATATTGCTCATATTGTTGTTGTTGTTGTTGTCGCTGTTCCGCCTCTGTTGGTCGTTCCGCGCCAGGCAGATACTCATGATGCACTTCCTCATGCACACCGTTGCTGGTCTGATTGATGATGCGATTGTAGTCATCATTGCTGCCGCCCACCTGCAGATGGATGGCATGCTTGAAGTCATCACCCAAATGCTTCAGCCAGAAATCATCGTTCACATCGCCGGTGGTATAGATGCGTGTCGTCTGTCCACTCTTGGGCCGTCCCCCGCCAGCGCTTGTCGCCGCCAGCACATCAATCACATCATACGGACCGCCATCGGTGCTCTTTGGCGTCACCGCATCCGCTTGGGTGTGGCTTGGCTCCACCTCTCTAGTCAGCTCTTCCACGCGAGCGGCCTTGCTGAGATCACCGCCGACCAGAAGATCAGCATCGGTGCTGGTGCTGGTGCTGATTGTGGTGCTGGTGCTTGGACTGCTGCTTTCCAAGTTACTACTGCTGCTGCTCTTTGCGGTCTCATTCTTCTGGTGGATGGTAGTGGGTGGTGGGTGAGTTGTGGACTTGGTCATTTAAGTGGCTGGGGAGATTGAGACTCACCTGCGCGATGGCCAGCGGTGCCAGTGGCATTACTATGGCCATTAGCAGCAGCGGCAGCCAAACGGAGTTGGCAGGCGCGCCCATTCTGTAAATAGCTTGATGTGTGATCTGCTCCGGCTGTCCAACTGAACCCAGCGCCCCCAACGAACTGGACTTAAATACTCGATTGCCGCTGCGTGAGCTTTTCCACAAGCGGTCGCCCAGCGTGCGCACAGACGTGATCTATGGCCACATATCAGATGCATCATCAACATCATTGCGGCCAACCTTGCCAACCTCACTCTGATGCGTCAGATGGCCCAGGGTCAACAAATTGTGGCACTAACTGCTCAATGGGCGCGTCTGATCACAATGGCCAGTGTTATGGCTAGGGGCAAGCGTAATAGTGTTCCATACGCAACGCACTTGTCATTGATGATCGCTGCTTTACTCACAACATGGCGGCCATTTCCGGTTGCGCGCTCTTGGCGGCAACTGTACTTGAGAGGTAATAAAGTATTACAAAAATCAATTACAATTAGTTTTCAATATACACCAAATTTGACAACAACTTTTGAGTAATATTTTACTAAGGTCTGCAAATAATTCGACCTCTTTCAAGCAGCCACAGAAAGAATGTTGTGTGTTTTGTCGACTTCCGCAAAAACTGGGCCGAGCATAAAAACCGAATGCATATGAAAAATCACCGCTAAAGATTGAAAGATATTTTGCTTATCGTTGGTAAGTTATTAGTGTTCGTATCTAAAAACTCATTAATGATTGCAAAAGAAGAACAATAACTGCTTCACTTTAACTGAAGTTTGTGTAAGTCAAATCTAAAATTAGTCTTAGCAAAACTAGATAAATTTGACCAGAAGCATAAGCAGAGGAATTTTTGCGTTCGCATTCTCTTATCAGCCAAAGTGATATAGTTGTGAGCAATTGTTGCGACGCAACATCGATAAGTAGGCAACGATAAGTGAACAATCGATAAATGCTGCATTTGATATTCAACTGCCAATCGCAAGCAGCTTTTCAAACATTCCTACGTAGTGTGATATCAATGCAATGCATTTCAATCTTGTCAAATATTTAACAACCGAAAAAAAGAGAACTTGAAACCATGAGAACATGAGAAACGCAATCGAGCTTAATGAAGAACATGTGAAAGTTGTTGTTAACCTTGATAGGAACACGAATAAACGGGTCTGAAATGTGTGAATGTTTAAATGGCTGTTCAGAAACGAAAAGACAAGCGCATATTTGTAAAGTTTGCAATGGTTGTTTAACTATGAGCAACATGTGTATCAAGTTTTAAGAGACGTCTTAAAAACTATGAACAAATAGACTGCGATCTGCTGGAAAAAGTGTTTACTTCAGAATCCAGCATCACAATTAGTTCATCTTTCACAGTTGATAATGTAAAGGAAGAATGGTTCAAAATAAATAATATCAAAGTATTAATTCAGAATCAGAATCAGTTCATCTTTCACAGTTGATAGTGTAAATGAAGACTGGTTCATATATTAACCATGTTTAAGTAGAAATAAATAATATCAAAGTATTAATTCACAATCAGAATCAGTTCCAACTTTCACAAAGGTTGTTAAAATATAAATAAATAATATCAAAGTATTAATTCAGAATCAGAATCAGTTCCAACTTTTATTTTTTTTATTTAAAGCTTGCATAAGTAGAAATAAATAATGCAAAAATAGACACATTTAAATGGCAAATAGTTTATTGAATAATTTGTAGACCAGAACTCAAAAGTTGATGGTGGTGGAAACGTGAAGGTAAACAGAAAACGCCCCACCGACAATATAATAAAAAGTGCAAAATGAGAAATAAATGAAATCCAATTTACATATATGTACATATATATATATATACACACACACACACACACGCACACACAGATATAGCAGTGTTCCACTGGCCTAAATTAATGCTGGCCAAGATTTGCGGGTCTCAGCAAAATTTGGCCAATTGTTGTGTTGGGTGTTGGGTGCTTCTTCTTCTTCTTCTTCTTTAGTAGCCATAGCCGTAGCTTTCACCGTTGCCGTCGCCGTTGCCGTAGCAGCTGCAATGAGAAGCGAATCAGAGAGTGAAAAAAAACCGCCGCAATGATTTTCCATTTATTTTTTGTTATTTTTTGTGTCTTTTTGTTGAGATTTTGTTGTTTGTTTTTTTTTGCTTATATTTTGTTTGAAGCGTTTTCATATTTATTATTAAAAACTAGCCAACTAGCATAGAAGTAAACCACAGAGAATTCCCTAATTACCGCACTACTTTATACAATGATTTGTGTACCCGGATTAGTTCCGGGCATAAAGGTTGGACTGTGCCTAGAACCAGGCGCGCAGATAGTCGCTGATGGGTGGCACATTGTAGGTATCGACGCTATAGCCATCATGGGTGTGACTATTGTAGCCATACGTCTTGGACGGCGTCCTCGAGTAGTCGGCTCGCACCGCCGATTCGGGCTCTGTGGACGTATCGAAGCCCCAGCCGCCCAAGCGGCCATCGAAGAGCTTCTTCAGAAAGTCGGTCGTTTGCTTGCGTTGATCGGGCTCTGGGTCCACCAAGGAGCCGCCATAGTGTGAATTGTTATCAACATAATCGGGATGCTGGTACACAATGCCCGATATGATGCTGTCCAGCTGATTGTCGGCCATATGCTCCACCGGATAGCCGCCGCCAATGCCCAGCACTGGTGTTGCATACGCTCGTGGATTTATGGATTGCAAGTCGCCGGCAAACTGCAGCGGCGTCGAGCTCTGCTCCAGCGGATCGGGCACCGACGTGGTCGACAGCAAAGTGCGCAGCTGCGAGTCATCCACAAACTTGTACTGATTGTAGATGCCAGTCAGCGGCGATGGTATCTGCTGTGGATAGTAACTGTAAGCCGAACGCTTGGCGGGAATCGAGTTAATCAGCGATGGTGGTGGTGGCAGTTCCGCTTGCATCTCTTGCTCCGGCTGCTCCGACTGCTCCGGCTGCTCGGGCTGTTCCGTTTGATCCGAGGGCTGCTCTGATTGCTCCGACTGTTCGGGCTGCTCTGTACTGCCCGGGCTGCTCATATGCTGCTGGGCATCCTCAGCCGTGGCGGGCGGTGCAGTGGCTGTAATGACACCACAGCCCATATGGCACTGGCCACGCTTGAAACTGGGATTGAGCGTCTCCGGCATGAACTGTATGATCTCTGGTGCGGTCAGGTCAGCATTGGCGCGCTCCCGCTCCAGCAGATCATACTCACCCTTAATGTCGCGCTTGGTCAAATGACGGCCCAATCCCAGCCAGCGTTTGCCATGGCCCGCGCTCGAAGCCGGCGTCTTTTTCGTCTTGCGCTTGGACTTGGGCGATGGCATCTCCGCCTCGTGGACGGGCATCAGACCAAACATGCGCATCTTCTGCAGCTGCTGTGCGCTCAGATCCTTGTGATAGAACTTAACATACCGAGCCGGACGCTCCTGCTGCTGCTGCTGGCGCATGAAACGCTTGCGCAGCAGCGAGCCATGCGGACGGAGATCACGACGACGACGGATTGCATTGGGATTCGAGTGGGACTGCTGGGCTACGTACCTTGGCTTGGCCGTGGAGCAGCTGCTGCAGCTGCAGCTCGACTTGTCCTGGGCGCGACAATCTAGTCAAGAAATGTGCCATTCAATAATAATACTATAATAATAATAATAGAGACGCACCTGATTTGTTGACCGCAATGCGATCCACCTTGGCATACAGCTTGGCTGGCTTGCTCTTGGGTGGTGGCGGCGTGCGCGGCTCCTCCACGGTGAAATCGAAGCTGTAGCTGATCTTGGCCTTCGTCTGCACCGGCTTGTCCACCCGATAGCCGTACTCGCTGCCCGCATACTTCTTGGTCTTGCCCGGACTGGGCACATTCAGCTGATACCCAAGCTGTGTGGGACAGGCGCAGCCCTCCTCACCCGTATAGACGACCTGAACGGGAGTGGGTGCCGGCGCAACGTTGCCCAGCAGCGCCAGCAGCCAGGCCACCGTGATTGAGTGCAGCATTAGCATGGCTATGGATATGTACTATAAATGGATTTGTATTTGTAACGGTATCAAACGGCGTCTGCTTTGGTGTCGGACGTACTGGCTACTAGCCAAAGCTCGGGCCGTCGCATTCTTTATATCGGCTTTGACTCCAGCCAGTGCAATCTCTCACGCAGCCCCAGCGACCACGTCTGGAGCGCTGCTGTCTGCTCTGGCCAGCGGCGACGACTCTAGCTGAACTTGAACTTGAACAATGTTTTTTCTCATGTAGTCCAACTTGTTGTTGTTGTAATTATTATTGTTGTTTCGCTTTCACTGCTGCCGCCGCTGCTGTTGTCATTGTTGGTAGCGCTGACCTTTTCAAATAATTTGCACTTGCGATCTTTTCTGTCAAAAGTCATGTTCCCAGCATGCGTTGTTTTCAGTGCCGAACCGACGGTTGCTTGCACTTGAACTTAGGGGCAGTTAACTGCATGATATTATTTCAAAAATGTATGTTTATGTTTGAGCTGCAACTGCTTTGCACTGCTTACTCCACCTATCGACCTATCGATTACACGATATTCCAATCCAGCATAATTACATCAGCCGTTACATGTCGATTTTCGCTAAATCCCAGCACAGGCATTAAAAAGTGCACCTCTTTTGTAGCATACTTTTAGGGTTACAATTAAAAAAATCATATATGCTGATAAAATTCAGCAGTGAATGGTGATCGGTGATGTTTGCTTATCGCAAACTTAGCCAGAATATTCTTTTTGCTTTGTTTTTTTTTGTGTTCAATCTTAACGTTGGCATAGTATTGTGAAGCGTGCTCTTCTATATATCATATGAATTGCATAATCATATTATTTTTAGTGGCCAGTGCTCTTCTTGGAGTTCAAATAATTAGTAAACTTGTTTTTTTTTAACGGAATAATTATTGTCCAAGTAAGCATATACTTGGAAATATTTTATGAAAATTGTCTTTGGTTGTATAAACATTTGACATAAAATGGCGAGACCATAGAAATCAATTTAAGAAAGGTTAAAACCACCTCAATTACATTTGCAATCAAATTCGTGTATTTAAATAAATGTTAAACGCTAACTAATACATATGTACATACATAAAAGCATCCACCCAACCCCAATCATTTACAATTATTTACAGTTTGAGAAAGTTGCACCTTCCTCTAGTAGCTGCCCGCATCGAGCTCCTGGCGACGAGCATTGCGGTAGGAGGTGACTCGTCCGGGCTTGAAGCCACAGTCGACGGTTACCTTGCCGCCCACCTTGGCATAGCTGTTGTTGCTGGAGTTGGAGCTGTATGTGGTTCTGCTGGCGCTAATCTTCTTGAACTTGGGATTCTTGTATTGTTCGGTAATGTAGCCGAGCTGCTTGTATGTCAACTGTGGCGCCGCTTCGTCGTCGTCCGCGGCTTGTTCCTCCTCCTCCTCAACGTATTCCTCCTCTTCCTCCTTGGCCACATAGTTGCGCTTCTTCAGCGTGATGACATCGCTTTTCAGCTTGAACAGATTCTCCTCGGGCACATTGGAAAAGAAAACCTTCTGCTGGCCATCCACGGGCTTCTGGGCAAATCCATATGCCAGCTTCGCCTCGGGCACATTGATGGCCTTGCCAGCCTGGGCGGCCAGACTGACGCTTATGGGATCAGCTGGCTGACTGTCATCCTGGCTCTTTTCGGAGACATATCCAAAGCTAAGATATGTGAAGGTACGTCATCAATGGGAGTTGGGAATGCGAGGGGGGGGGGGGGTCACATACCTGTCATAGCTGGAGCTGGTGCTGGAGCTGCTGTAGCTGTTATCATGGCTCTGGCAGTCGCAGGTGGGTTTGCATGGCGGCTTCTGTGGAAATGACGAGAGTTTTGGGTAACGGGGTATCGAATTGAGTTTGAGTTCTATCATTGCATGAAGATTGTTGATGGCTGGCGCACGTACGGGATGATAATGACGACAGAGCCCAAGTCCATAACGATGATGATGATGATGATGATGATGTTGTTGTTGTTGATGTTAGTGTGGCCCATGATGATGATGACGCTGTTGGCCTATTACTGCTCACAGCTGATAGCGTTTGCATGCGGAAACGTTGCTCTTAACTGTTATGGTTACTGGCTAGAGGATGTATATGCTCTATGTATGTATGTGTGCTGGGTTTTATACTGGTAGTGGTGGTGGATTAAGATTAAGATGTGTTAGCCACGGGATTAGGTCACCGGCCATAGCCATAGCCATAGCTCGCGGGCAGCATGTGAACGGCGGGCCGCCTCTTGTGACCACAGTTCACATGCTCCAAGCGCTGCAGCCGCTCGGCCAGACGCTGAGCCGCCAACGTTTTGGCCTCGATGGCGCCCTCGAGCATGCGGCGGCTCAATAGATTGTTAAATGCATGCACATATTGGAAGAGCTCACGTACTTTGCCGCACGTCTTGGGCAGCTGGGCGGGCTCGATGAGCTGCTTGCTGCACCAGCAATTGTCGCCAATGGGCGACAGATTCACCTCGCTCGGCTCATAGTAGCGCGGCTTCGGGCGCACTATCGCCGGTCCCTGGCAGCTCTGGCAGTAATCGGTGCCCTTCTCCGAGCACACACACGCCGCCATCAGCTGCAATTATTATATATATATGTATATGGATTATGGCAACTGCAAGTCGAGATCGAGTGTCTACACTTACACCCTGGCTGCAGAGTAGCGCCAGCAGCAGCGTCAACAGTAGTTTGCACGCGTGCATCTTGGTTGCAACGGTAACGCTTATGTAACGGTTATGTACGATTACTGGCTTCTGCTACGATCTTATCGGTCGCGTGCTGCTTTGCGCTCGTTAAACGTTTGAATTGACACCGGAGCGACCCACACGTTTTATACCCGAGATCAAAAGCTCAGCTCAGCTGAGCTCTGCTCTGCTCTGCTTGTTGTTGTTGTACAGTATCATGTATTTGTATATTTATTCTTTATTGTGATATTATTGTTATTCTTTAATGTCTATGCGATTCACGTTAAATGCAATTCGGCATCAGGCGGGGACACTTTCTCATTTCTCCAGGTCACTCCAGGGTCACACTTCAGGCTCAGGTTGTTCGTTGTTGGTTGTTGGTTGTTGCTGCCGCTGCTTTCGCTTGGCTGCTGCACGTGCTTAATGAACCAACGGTCAGCACCAGTGGACAAGTGGACGTCGTGGGATGTGTGTTGATAAACAAAACTGCTCAAAACTTGACAAATTCCATGAAATTCATATCGCCAAAGCTGCTGCTCTCGTTGTCTCTGTCGCTGTCTCTGTCGCTGTCGACGTCGACTGCGACGCCAACGCTGCTGCTGCCAATAAGCTAACAATGAAAGTTGTTGCAAAATCCAGATTAGTACTTATGTATGTAGCTGTGTTCCCAGTTTGCCCGCCGCCGCCAGCAAATTGGGTCAACGTCAGGGTCTTCAATTTCGATTGGTTCCAGCAACTGAATGACCTAATTATACCCTGATCCCATTAAAAATGGTTTTGATATGCACATGTATGTATGTATGTATATAGTATATATTTAGTATATGCAGACGAGACGATTTTGATTTGTTTTCAGATGCTGCGCAGTTTGCGACAATTGTTGTTTTGAAAACACAGCACATTTTCAATATCGCTAGACAAAAACTTCATTTTCTAATCGCAATCTGAAATCGAAAGTTGCTTAAAGTATGTTACAAATTACTCAAAATTAACATTTTTTTTATTTCCTATTTGGTTTCTATAATTTTGGATTGAAATATTCGGAAATCTTGGCAGTACCAGTTTGCCTATTTTGGCACAGTTTTGTTTACTTCTAGTCACTAGAGTGGGCAGCCAAATTTAGCAAGTGTGCCCGACAACAACATCTACAACAAACACCGCTACTGTGGTCGTTAATCTGCGCAAAACTAACACAACAAATGTGTGCACTGAGCAAAATAATAAATTCAAAACTCAAAGTTATTCAATAGTATTTATATAAGACATGTTAAGTTTGCATTTTTTTAGCCAGTGTACAGGGACCTAACTGTTATTTTATTGCTTTGCGATCGCGGCTCGAGTCGAAGCATCGGCGCACACTTAATGTATTTTGTTTTTGCTATCTCGCAAACGCGTCGCGACGAAATGCAGATATCACGCGGTCGCGGCTCGAGTCTAAGAATCGGCGCACACTTCATGTATTTTGTTTTTTTCGAATCTCGCCGACGGCGCACAAGCGACTAGCAGGCGCCGATTGTTAAAAAATAACGGAGTGAGCTCAGTAAGCTCCGTGAGCCACTACGCGCCCACCCTAGAATCTAGTGAATAGAAAAACACAATTAAAAAATCTGATTTTAATCACATTAGGTCAACTGTTCAGCGCTGATTAAATATTAAGTAATGCAAAAACTGAATTATCATTATGAAAAGTATTTGTATATTTATTTTACATACATATATTATTTGTTTATTACTATTTTCGATTAATAACAGTAGACACAGGATAATTAGTAATACTATACCCGACTAGGATATACCCTGAACCCAGTTCTTACATTTTTAATTCTTTATCTGCATTCATAGGACATTTAGGACATATGGGTGGCATATAAATGTGAGACTATGTGAATTTCGAAGGTCATACCTCTAAAAAAATTATATATTTTTTACTTCTGTATGCTATAGGAGAATATACATACCAAATTTGGTGCCTACATCTCTAATAATTTTTAAGTTATACCTAAAAAACACTAGTCTGGAATCTTAATTTATCGATAAGTTTTGAACGGGACAAGACATCGACTCTCGAAAGGATGAGCTTGTATTGAGCTGGCAATACGAGAACTTGTATTCCAAATATTAAGTCTATATCCCCTATGACTTTTCCCATTTACATAAAAATATATATATAACTATACTTCTTTTCTTGCAGGATCAGAGAATTTCCACTATTTATTTTTCTCTCAGTTTTTCTCATTCCACCTATTTATATTTCTTTTTATTCCACTGCCATCCCTACTCTTAACATGACTGTAATCCCATTATCCTATCTCTCTTAAATTTTAACTTATAATTATTATTGTTTAAATCTAATCTTATTTTTACTAAATCAATTAAATTCACTTACCCCTAATACTAATTTATTTTTGGCGTCATTCAGGTTTTCGGGGTTTTCCGCAATCCTTGCAAAAAATTATGTACCTAATTCTAATTTCTTTTAATGTTATTTTTATTATATAAATATAAATACAAATTTAAATATTGTTTATACTTATAATTAATTATACAAAAATTCATATAATTATCAATTTATTTTTTTATGTCTGACTATTTTTAGTCGCCATTAAATAAATAAATAATTGATAGGCATATGTTGTACAACAAATTTTCTAAACAGTTAGGGTATTCTACAATATATAGCTTTAAATATTAACAAGTACATACATATGTATATAAATGATTTAATATTTTCTAGCTATCAGAAGCTGTACTTTTTAGTAGATGACTCAAAAGTAATGCCAGTTGCCAATGGCTCGTCAGATAGGCAATAATCTCGTACCTGGTTTTGTTGACCCGCTTTCTTGCTTGCTGCACAATCAGCGCCAATTTGTCTAGGCCGGAAAATGACAGCCAACCGTTACCAAACGCAATGCAGAGATCAAGAAAAACAGCTGAGCAACTGAGCAACTGAGTCTGAGTCTGAGTCCGAGTCTGAGTCCGATCAGCAGCTGAGCGCGTGTGCTTTATGATTGCGTTCCAGTTGGTTAATTGCAAGTGGCCATGCCCATGGAGCGCACAGCAACTGAAAGCCGAGGGAAAGGCCGTAAACAGTCGATGAACCTTATCACCATACACCATACACCAACATTCGGGAGCAGTATAAAAGCGAGATATGTCAAGCTCAAAGTGGCAAACGCGGAAAGATTCATCGGCTGGCGGACAACAGATAGTGGCCACCATATAGTAGACAAAACTGAATAAAATCAGTTCCAGACATATTTCAATTCACAATTAATATTCAGTACACGTGTGTGGATTAGCCTGCTTATCAGTTGGAGGCGAGTCTAGCTGTCAGCTGGGAGTTCAGCTATTGGTTTAGTACAGTTATACAGTCGCAAGTGATCGCATCGGAATCTTCAGTGTACATCCGGCAGCTGGTATCCTTGAGATTGCAACGCAATATGGCAGCAAAGAGAATGGACTTGAGTGCCCGCACCTTTCTCGTTTTGAGTGGCAGCTCCAATCCGCTTGGCCAGGCTCTTGCCCAGGAGCTGTGCGGCCGCCTGGCTGCTGGCTCGATGGCGCTTATCCTCGATGAGAGTCGCGAGCAGCTGGATTTGTTGGAGCAGCAATTGAACCAGCAATTGAAACCGGATGCGGTGCAAATAGTCACTGGCGTCTTGGATGCCCATCACAGCAATGGCGGCCAGCTGCTGGAGCAGAGCCTGCGTCAGGGGCAGCGTCTTGGCTTCCAGCGCACCATCATCGTGCACAACGAGGGTGACGCCGCCACCCATTTGTTGCTGGAGCCGCAGACGGCGCCGGATTGGCTCAATTATGTGCAGCATCAATTATACGCACCAGTGGCACTGAACCAAACCTGGTTGAATTCCGTCGCCCTCAAGGGCATCGAGAAGCTGGCAATCAATGTGACCTCATCGCTGCAGGTGCGTTCATTGGTGTACCACACGCTGCTCTGCTCGTGCAAGCGAGCCCGCGACATGTACTTCCACGCCATGGCCTCGGAGGAGGCGCGCTCCAATGTCCATGTGCTCAGCTATGCGCCAGGGCTGCTTGATACGCATCAGACCGTGTGCGATATGAACGGCAATATTCTGGCACCGGAGAAGCTACTGGGTACATCGCAGGAGCAGGCATTGCCACGCGTCCAGCCGCTGCAGTCAATCCTAAAGCTGATCAACATCCTGGAGAGGACCGCCTTTGTGTCCGGTCACGATGTGGACTACTACGACACATTCTTCTTATGAGTTGCATTGCAGTCGTGGTCTCTGCATCCACTCGCCTCTTACTGGAGATGGTTCGCACTGGCACGCACTGCTGCAGACATGCACCTCAACATGGCTGACGATATTGATCAAGATTTTGTGCAAATGAAAACGGAAATGAATAAAATTTGGCTGATGACCCTCGTGCGAATAACGGTACTATCCACGTGTTACGCAAACGAAACACACGAAAACGAAACACAAACTATGGCATTTCTATTTATTGATCTATTTTTTGCATTGGGTGTGTGTTTATGTATTAGGGAGGTTCACTTTTATAGCCACATTCTACATTCCCATTCCCTCAGACAAGAATGAACAGATATCCGTGAGTTACATATCCTTGTAGGCCAGAATTCATTCAGTTTAACTATCAAAATAGATCAATTCATTTATATGGGAGCTGATATATTATACAGTTATATCATTGCTGGTGAGTTTGGTTGGGGTATCTCAGTTAACAAAAAAGTTGTTCATTAAAAAACTCATCTTTTGACGGATATGGTCGCTATATGGTATAATGGCCCAATCCCGCAGCCTGCAAAATATGTAATATGGACATAAACAAATTTTCATCAGAGACTAGTTAGCTTAGAAACTTGCAGACATAGCTATATCGACGCTGCTAATGATTCTGATCAAGAATATATATACATTATATAAATACATTTAATGCGTACGAACACATTTTAAAATCTCTGCAATGGTATTTCCTATCAACGCATCATTGCGTCGATAAATGCAAATGGTATGTTTTTTTTTGGTATATTTTAAACAATCGATTATATTTGCGCTTTTTATTTCAAGCGAATTTCAAACGTCAAACGGCTTTTATTTTTCGGCTAATTTGTTATACCCTGAAACCATTCAAAATGGGAGAAAGGGTATAATGGTTTTGTGCAAAAGTATGTAACAGGCATAATGAAGCATCTCGTCGATTTAGACATGTCCGCCTGTCCGTCCGTCTGTATAAACGCGCTGATCTCAGAGACTACAAGAGCCGGGACAAGACCAATTTATCATTTATTTATCGATAACCATCGACTAAAGCACTCTTACTTGTTTTATACTGTGCTGGTAATGCTGCTGCGGCATGAGGCGTTCGATTATTTTGAAAATAATATTCTCCTGCAAGACTTTGCGCTTTTAAATTTTGGCGCGGCAAATACCAATGGAACGAACATCTATGAGAATGATATTTAATGTTGCTCAGTGTAAATAGGCTAATGTATTAATGTTAAGCAACATTGTGATAGTGTAGATAAATGTATAAATAGAATTAGAGAGCTTATCTTCGTCACTCTCTCTCTCTCTCTATTTGTCGCTTTCTCTCTTTTGGGTGAGTGACTCAATGCTTGACGACAGCGATTGCTATCGCTTCTGTCGATGAACCCCATTCACTAAAAGCGTTAAATCGTTGCACAGACGCAGCTATATCACAGATAAGACCCAATTACGATCGCCGGATCAGCAACAATGTTGCTGTCGTAAGCGTGCGAGGCAAATGACCTATGACGATTATAGTCGCGTAATTATGAGAGACTGTATTTAATCGATCGGGAGCTGTATGTGCAATATATATATTACACAATTCTACGCGCTTTACGCATACATTGTATGTTCAATTATCCCGTAATCATTATTGATAGGCACTCAGCTTATTATACCCTGATCCCATTAAAAATGGGAAAAAGGGTATAATGGTTTTGTGCAAAAGTATGTAACAGGCATAAGGAAGCATCTCCAACCCCATAAAGTATATATATTAATGATCACCATCAAAAGTCGAATCGATCTAGCCATGTCCGTCGTTATTTCGATATCGTACCGTTAAAAAGTTATCGATAAATTTTGATTCCAGGCCAGTGTTTTTGGGCATAACTTGAAAGTCATAAGAGCTAGAGACTTCATTTTCGATATCTCGCGTCGATAAAAAGTTATCAATAAATTAAGATTCTAGAAAAGTGTTTAAAAGTTGTACAAAATTGGTATCTATATTCTCCTATAGCATACAGAAGTAAAAAATATGTATATTTCTATGTATGAATGCAGGTAAAGAATTTTGAATGTAAGAACTGGGTTCAGGGTATCTCCTAGTCGGGTACTCTCGACTTGAGCACTCTTACTTGTTATAGTATGTTGATGTGACACAGATCGAATTGGACTCAATTCGTGTTTGTCATAATTCCAATTGCATGGAAAAAGCCCCTTAAGTCTTTTCTTTTTCTTTTGAAAATACACTAAATAAATGAAGTTTTACCCAAAGTTCCCACTGTGATCAAAACAAATGAGTCATATACATACATATACAATATAAGTGCCAAAAACTTCCGCTGGTGTCTATTATCAATATTGATCATATTAATAGGTGCATATATTTTTTTTTAAGTGTACTGGTACAATTTCATCATTATTGATTATGTATGCATTTGTTGCAGTGTACTGCTAAAATCAAGTTCTGATTATGCATTTAATAACATGTCATTGATTATGCATTCGATAGGTAGTAAGAAGAAGATAATACTATCGAACCATTGCGATACAAGATTAGAATACAAATCAGAAATTAATATTAATGTATTTTAATTTATTGTTTCTTTAAATCAATATGCATTAGGGTGTAAGTCACTTGAAGCATAACTGTTAAGTTAAGTTAACACCGTTACTGTTTGACCTTGACTATTTGCAAGTGCATTCCGCACAGCCCCGGTTCGAGGGGCCAATTGATAAGCGGCTACCGTTAAAAATTCATTTACGGGTCTTTAATATGCGATCTCAAGTGCGACAATTAATAAGCAATTATCATTTAAATGCGAACAACATGTAGCGCCGATAACCTTTTTATTTCGATGTCATTCCAAGCGAATCTTTCAAGCGGTTAAGCAACTATTTATTAAGCACACAAACAAACACACGTACACACACACATATATACAATATATATTAGTAAAAGCTCTTTAAACGAATCTGTGTAGCGATTAGTACGAAAAATACCAATGACACTAGCTAGTTGGTTCGATTTAGGAGCAAACATTAAACTAACAAGTGTCATAACCCCATTAAAGACATGACAGACGCTCACACACACACACACACACACACACACGCACACGCACAGACACACATAGATACATACGTATTAAAGCTTTTGCCGAAGCTACTTAAAAGCTGCCTTCGAATAGACAGTAGTCAGAAACCTGCAACCAACTGTTGACGCTTTGGATTTGATTGAACTGAACGGAGTACAACTTTAGCCTTTCGCCATGAATCTGGATCAGCGCACTTATCTGCTGGTGACGGGCGCCTCGCGCGGCATTGGCCGTGAGGTTGCCCAGCAGTTATCGCATCTGGTGAAGGCAGCCGGTTCTGTGGTGACATTGCTGGGCCGCCACGAGCAGCTGCTGCAGGAGACGAAGTCGACTATTTTGGCTGATCAGCCCCAGCTGGTGGTGCACACGTACTCCTTGGAGCTGGCCAAAGCCGAGGCCTCGGACTTTGCACGCATTCTAAACGAAACGGGGTCCAAAGAGTGCCAGCGTGCGATTGTCATCCATAATGCGGGTTCGCTGGGCGACACCTCACAGCATGCGAAGGAGATGGGCGACACTGGGACATTGGAGCAGTATTATCACATCAATTTGTTCTCGGCGCTGGCATTGAACTGTGAGTTCATGCGCGTCTTTGCTGGCATTCCCAAATTGGTGGTGAATTTGAGCACATTGGCGGCCCTGGAGCCATTCTCCTCCATGGGCTACTACTGTACGGTGAAGGCGGCGCGTGAGATGTACTTTCGTGTGCTAGCGCTTGAGGAGCCGGCAGCTGAGACGCTGGTACTGAACTATGCACCTGGTGTTATTGACACACAGATGACGCTCCAGGTGCAGACAGAGTCTCACGATCCGGCATTGGCCGCCGCATTCCGGGAGCAGCGCGAGTCCCAGACAATGCTAACACCGCATCAGACGGTGCTCAAGCTTGTGCAGGTGTTGCAGGCACAAAAGTTCAAGTCCGGCGATCATGTCGACTATCGAGATTAGGCTAAAACACAAATGTAGCTTCTTAATTATTACAGGTTTATGGGTTTTTTCTATTCGAATATATTAATTAATACAAATAAAGATTTAAAAGAAATCGGCGGCTGCAGTGCGTCTTTTTGCTGGTATCTTTAGCAGATCGTCCGTCAGAGTAGATCCCGTATCGATGGGCGTGGCATTGCCGCTTTCGCTGCTGGCCTTGGCTGGTGTCTGCTGTTTGACATTACCCGGCGGCACTGCCCGCACCAAGCTGGGCGTAATCTTGCGCTTGCGCAACGCTGCTCCTGGCGATGGCGTCAGCGATGGCGTGTGATGGCGCAAGCCCATTTTGCTGCTGGCGAGACGACGTGCAGCCGGCGACATGCTGGCCAAACGCTCCATGTTGGAGCGCACAAAGGGCGATCCAATGTTGCGACGCGCTGTATTTAGTGCCTGCTGCTTCTGGTTGCGCATCTTCTCGCTGACCTTCTCGGCCAGCGCAATGGCAATGTTCTCCCTGCGCGAGTTCTCATTGATGTGAAACGAGGGTCCTGGCGTGTTGCGTAGCGGCGTATCACCACCATCCAGGCGAAAGGGCGTGCCATCGATCTCACCCCACGTCATAATGGGGGAGAAAGCTTCGCCCGGACGCGGCGATGGTGAGCGCAACAGATCAAAGCCACGAATCCGCGGTGTTCCTGTACCCGGTACGCTGGCCTCTTCACCCGTTGCATTGGCATTGGTGGCACCACTGGCATTGATAACTGGATCGCTGGCCTCCGCTTCGGGCTGGCACGTGGCCGGCAGTCTTGTGGCGTTGTGATGTATGCTTTGCTTGCGCTCGGCAAGCTGGACGCGTTCCTGTTCGGTCAGCTCAACGCCATCCGGCACATACATAACGGAGTTCATGTTGGTGTATTTCCAGGTCTCGATCTTGCGCAACGGATCGGGTGTCTCAAATTGCTGCTCAATGCTGGGCAGCATTAGCGCTCGCTGAAGCTGCTCGGCGGACAGCTGCTCATGATTGTACAGTACGGCGTATTTCTGTCGCAGTTTTGCTTCCGCCGTCTCAATGATTTCCTGAAAGCTTTGATTATCCTCGCTGGTGTAGTGCTGCAGGAAGGCGTCCAGCGACATTTTTCGCCCAACGCCATCCTGGCCACCACCTTCGGCAGCGCTGAGACTGCTGCCGCTGATGGACAGCGGCGTTTCCGGACGTGGCGTAACCCCAGCAGTTCCAGTGCTCAATGGCGTTTCAAATGTGGCTGGTGACAAGGCTGCAAGGCAGGAAACAAGCTTATCAAGTGGATTGCACACTGGATAAAGAAGCAACTTACCATTGTGACGACCATTGGAGCCACGCCGGTTGCCCGTGCCGGAGATCCGGCCCAGACTATACCGTGCCCGTATTTCGGCCATTTGTAGAAAATCGCGACGCGACTCTGCGTCCAGGTAATCGTTTTGAGCCCGCAGCCGCTCCAGGTCGGGAAAGAAGTCACGCTGTATTATCTTTGACATCTCCTCAATGTATCGCTCCTCCGTCAAAATCTTGGGCTTGGTTTTGCGGCGCTCATTTCCGCCGGATAGTGGACGCTTGAATTCCGCCAATGCCATATTTTGCGCCTGAGCTATTTCCACGGCTCGACTGCCTGGTGTGCATGGAGTTCCAGGCGTGCTTGGTGTATCAGCCATTATATTATTGGAAGCCGTTTCGAATTCGATTTATATTTCAATAAATGGCACTCGATGGCAAACAAACGTTTGATATCAGCTGGAGGACGGTGGCTGCAAGGTTGCCATACAGTTCAAAAACTATCGCCTTAGCTATCGCACTATCGATTGCAAGCTAGGCTATTAACATGGGTATTCCTTTTCTACAATTTTCCAATAAATTATTATTTGCTGTCGAAAACTGTTGAGCTCCAATTTTTTTTTTTCAATTTTTTAAATTCATAACATTAATTTTAATCAATTTCATAACATTAACTTTCATAGGCCGATCACACAAAGCAACATCTATCGGAACGCATGGAAAATTTTGGAAGATGTGAATTTCGGTACGGTTAAACAAAACGTAACATTTTCGAAAAAGATGTAACAGGCATAAGGAAACATTTCCGACACCATAAAGTATATATATTCTTGATCACTATCAATAATCCAGTCGATTAAACCATTTCCGTCTGTCCGTCTGTATGAACGCATGGATCTCAGAGAGTACAAGAGATAATTGGAATATATGTTCTCATATTCAGTTATCGATTAATTTTGATTTTAGACCAGCGTTTTTTGGCATAACTTGAAAGTTATAGGAGCTAGAGCCACCAAATTTGGTATCGTATAGCATGCTGAAGTCAAGAATATATGACCTTCCGCTTAAGCTTACTTACATTTTTGAATGCCATCTTTATGCCCTACAAATTTCATTAAAATCAGACAATAAACAAAGAAGTTATTCAATGTAACATGGTATGGGGCCAATGGAAGAAGAAGCACAGCAATGGCATAAAGCGCGCAGATTGTTTTCTATAAATGAATGCAGATAAACAATTATAAATGAATGTAAGGCCTAGTTGAGGGTATCTCCTAGATGGTTACTCTCTCTCTTACTTGCTGTTGTTACTGTTGTTGCTTTTTAAACGTCTTATTGGCTTAGATGCTCATCAAGTCGATAAGTGATTTCGAGATAAAGAGACAAATACATGATATCTGGAAATAATCGTAGCTATGTTGACATGAGTTAATGTGACAAGTGTGCCATGCAAAAATATGTCAACATAACATTTTAACTTGTTCATATTGTATCAAATATCAAAAACGGAAATTTCGTATTCAATTTCCATTTCTTATTTTTTGTATTTATTTTGTCTTAAAACTTGTGATAATGGCGGACAACAAATTGCCAACCAAGGACATATGCACCATTTGTATGGAAACGAAGACTGAAGAAGGGGCAAGTGGAAAAAAATTGAAATGCTGCCACTGGTTCCATGAGGAATGTATATTACTCTGGAATAGGACGAATAACACCTGCCCAAATTGTCGCAGGGAAATCGAATCGGAACCAACAGTTGAGATATGCACCGAGGAGCATGCAGAAAGTCTAGTGCCAGTGAATCATCGCCCAATTCAAGTCGTGGATGATGAAGAGATGCCCACTGTGTCAGGGCTCGGGCCGGTGCTGAACCCACGCCATAGACTGCGCATTCTCTACGAGCTTTTAGCCTGCCCTCCAACCGTTGCTCAGAATCAGAATCCAGTCTTGGGGGCTGCAGAGAACAGGCCGGCTCCGCCGCCAGTGACAGTACCGGATGCAGTGCCGCATCTCCGCCGTAGTCAGCGCCTTCTTTTGCGCCGTTCACCACATCCTACAACAGATGCTCAGAATCAGAATCCAATCTCGGAAGCTGCAGTGAACAGGGCGGATCCGCCGCCAGTGCCACTGCCGGATGCGGTGCCGCATCTCCGCCGTAGTCAGCGCCTTCTCCTGCGCCGTTCACCACATCCTACAACAGCTGCTCAGAATCAAAATCCAATCTCGGAAGCTGCAGTGAACAGGGCGGATCCGCCGCCAGTGCCAGTGCCGGATGCGGTGCCGCATCTCCGCCGTAGTCAGCGCCTTCTCCTGCGCCGTTCACCACATCCTACAACAGATGCTCAAAATCAGAATCCAATTTCGGAGGCTGCAGTGAACAGGGCGGATCCGCCACGAGTGCCAGCCCCGGATGCAGTGCCAAATCGCCGTCGTAGTCAGCGCCTTCGCTTGCGCCGTTCACCATATTCTCGAACTGGACCATAATGATAAATATCTATTAATTTGTGTAATAACAATAACAGCGCAATTATTATAATAGTAACCTATGTGAGGTTCCACCTCAATGTTGGATGAAGTTCCTGTATCACGTTGTGATGGTGTCAAATCCCCGCCGTACTCTGCGCTGACATCGAATACTGAAAACTTTTACAAAACTTATTTATGTAGGCTTATTTCAATGCAATTAGGACCCCAGGCAGTTTTTGTTTAACACATCATCATAACACAGAATTGTATCATTAAAATTCATCACAACTCGTCCGTCGAGGATTTGTATTTTGAAATAATTGTAAAACACCAAATAAAAGACAATTACCCGAACAACAAAGATTAAAATACATTTCACATAGTTCTGTTTGAATATAAATTGATTTTCAATTTCATTCTTTCGTATATCTATTAATTCCATTGCTGTATATTGCTTAAATGAAACATAAGCTTTATACCTAAATGGGTATATTCTTGTACAACTATTAGCATGGACTGATTTAAGGCCATTCATTTTGCATTTATATGTACATATGTACATACATATTTATTTAGTCACGAAACGTATAACACATGAAAAAACTCCGACCACTCACGGGGTAAGCAATACTATGTATATACATATGTACATATACTATAATATAGTCTTCATAAAGACATTGAGCTGAATCCGTCCATATTTTATCTGCAGACATGTATGTATGTATGTATGTACATACAAATATCGAAATCGACCATATCGGACCAGTGTATCATATAGCTGCTATCGACAATATCATGTAACGCTGCACCACTAAGCATACAACAAATCGACTAAAAAGTGACCACACTCAAAACACGGTTGATTCGATCGCTGACCAGCTTCGTGTGTTGCGAATGCGACACGAAGGCAAAGCGCAGAACGCTGGCAGCATAGTGAAAATGTACATATGTATGTATGTATGTATTTGCCAGCAGCGCTCAATACGCCGAATATCATTGCTTGTCCTGGCTTCACTGCCGCAACATCTATTGAGAGGCGTTAGCTCCGAGATTTTTGTATGTGTAGCAGCAGCAGCAGCACATTTGTATGAAATGCCAAGATCTATGATTTTGTGCATGGTGGCATTGTAGTTATACATACTTATATTATATATGTATGTATATTATAATTGCGCCATGATTGTGTGCTTCTGTGAACATATCACTGCAATGTCCGCCGTTGCCAGTTTTCTGTTGTCGTACGAGTTGTGGGTAGAGACGGGGCGTGAGGGGTAACATATCTACATACATATGTATGTGTGTATGCGTTCATGTGTGTGCTTCTGTGGATAGACAGCACAATTTTTACAGCTTGTTCGTAATAAAGGTTATTATCACGATTGAGAGACAGTAGAAAGACACCGTTACTCGGCTTGAAACGAAACCGATAATGTGACGTCACATTATAGTTCTGTGCTGTGTACTTTGTCAAATTACTTTATATACATACATATGTACATATGTATGTAAGAATACTTAACAATACAAAAGTGGGTTATTAGGATATAATTAATATGTTAACAACACTTACTTGCAATAAACATTCAAAATCGCTTTAGTCATACTTATTATTTATTGTTTTCTTTTGACTGAGAATCAATTTAAATAATTATTAGGTAATTAAAAGTAAAATTATAAAAAAAATAATTAGTTACATATTTTTTTCAAGGGTATCTATACGTTGCAATTGTATAATTGTGTGCTCTCGCAATGAATATGCACGCACACTTGCAAATGTTTACAGTTATAGCTACATGCATTCGCAATTATGTCTATAAATGTGTGTGTATTATTTTCGCTTGATGTGTACATGGTGGAATTATGATTATATTAATAATGGAGTTATAATTCCACCATGGATGTGTACATTCATTAAATAACACAGTAGAGAACACAGTGAAGCCTCTACATACATAAATATGTATGTATGTACATATATAGTGGATGCACCCAGCAACCTTGCAAAAATAATCATAATTTCACTGCTATATAATTAGCCAGAAAAATCTATTAAAAAAAAAAAAACTTTTTGGTTACGTAATTTTGTATCCTTGCAGCATTTTGGTAAAAATGTGTAAACTACAATCAGATTATTCGTGATCACAAAGCAGTATCTTCATCTGCAGAGCTACATATCTCTTGTTGTCTTTCTCTCTCTCTCTCTCTCTACGATCTGTAAGGCTGTATAATACCAGCAATATTGAACGTATGTTATGAATTTTCAATGCATTTCAGCTTTTCCACAATACAAATGGCAATAATTCCAATGAAAATGACTCAATTTCAGTGGTAACACCATCGACATCGACATCAACATGCCATTATCATTATCATACAAATACTGCCCGCCTGATGTTGCTGCTGTTGCTGTTGCTGCTGTTGCTGCAGCTCCTCGGCATTGCCAACAAATCTGTTAACAGTTGGCAATAATTGTGGTGCGGCAGGAACGTCGTCATAATTTCAGTGGCTGCTTTGTCCCTTTGCGGCTGCTTTGGCTGCAGCATAATGTTATATGCCGGCTATTTTTGGGCTGGGCCTTTTATTGTTGCAGGCAGCGTTGTCATCGATGGCATTAATTTTGGTAAGTGCGCACTGTCCACAAAGTGGGGCGGGAAGCAGGCCTATGAGAGTTGAAGAGACGCTTTTCAACACGCACTGGCAAACGATTTTTATGGCGCGACATTTCCGAGCAAGATTTTCTTGAATTACTCGCTCAATTTCCGTTGAATCAACGAGAGACCGAGCGGTCTTCACGCCTTCCCCTCCGCCCGTCTCACGACTCCGGCAACTGCAACTGCAACTGCAACAGTGAACGTTAATTGATGGCCTCTTGCAGTATTGTGTAATATTAATTAGCCCGAGGCGACAGCCATCAAAATATAATTTGTAAACGCATATTTGCGCAAAACATTTTGCACTCAACTCATGATTTTGTCAACATTTTATTTCATAATTTTCACGGCTCATAAACGCAGCTACTTTGTTGCCTGTCAACTTTGCTCTGCGTTTTCCTCACTCTCTCTTTTTCTCCCTCTCTCTCTCTCTGTCTCTCTCTGTCTGCCTCTCTGTCACTCTGGTTTTTTACAGCCGATCTTCGTCAGCTTGTGGGCACGTGCGTCTGGCATGGCTGTACATACATACATACATATACACCAAAGAGGCTGGGGGCGCCAGTATCCATGTCTGGGGCATGCTGCACAGATTTGTTTGTGGGCGTGTCAGCAATATGTCAATATCCACTCGAGAGTCGCGCATGCGTGCACCCCAAATGCCCGGAAAAGGTAATTTCAGACTGGAAGGCGTAGCCACAAAGGGTTGTAGCACTCCACTTCTGTCGAGATCTCAAATTATGTATACCATGTAAGAACTAAACAAGTAAGAATCCATCAACTTTATTCAAACGACTATGAAATGCCCTACGTATTTTGACTATGTAAACTTTTCAACGTAACCATTGATTCCAAAAAAAGAATTGTGAGAAAAAGAACAATCAATGCTAAGCTCCAATATTGTAAATTTGTATGCCTTTTTGTGGGCAGATTTGTATTATAATCTTAACATCCCCTGGTCAATTAGAAAGTTAAATCTACAATTTATAAAATTGTGAAAAATTGTGTAAAATTAGCATGGCTGACGTCGCGACGTCAGCGTAGTGTTACTGACTACTGCCAGCAAATTTAA
This sequence comes from Drosophila maculinotata, assembly GCA_035045305.1. Classification (NCBI taxonomy): domain Eukaryota; kingdom Metazoa; phylum Arthropoda; class Insecta; order Diptera; family Drosophilidae; genus Drosophila; species Drosophila maculinotata. The sequence continues at coordinate 7,437,337 of JAWNPD010000679.1, read as the reverse complement.
TTGCCCACAGATGCTATAGGGTATCTAAAAGAAGAACAGAAAGAAAATAACTTAGGAATACCAAACACACGACGTTCACATAAACAAAGGTTCAAGTGTCAATGAAAAAGCGGAAAAAATAAGGCAAAATATAAACACGGTTTCACTTTCAAAGCGATTAGCCATGGACGCGCCTTGAACTTGTGCGGAAAATGTAGCAGCAACAACAACAACAATTAAGTTGATAAGAATAACAGTCACAGTCGTCATTATTGTTGTTGTTGTTGTTTTTGTTGTTGCTAGTCAAATGCCACTTGAAAACCTTCCAGCCATTTGACACCATTGAACGGGATCGACCGAACCGAGCCGAACCGAACCGAAGCTAACCCGAACCAATATATCGATCGACCAGGCGACACACCGCACACCTACGACAGTGACACACACACACACACACACATGGACACATACATACATGACATATACTTGCTGTGGACCTACCGCAGTGCTGCCTGCAATAAATATTCAAATTTTAAATGGCGATATTCATTTAACAGTGGCATCCAGAAATCATCTTTCAAAGGGTCTTCGGTTGCATCTGAGCCTTTTGAAGTGCCTGGCGTCTGTCCAGCCCATTATCATGCCATCGACTGGCGCTGGCTTAGCGTAATCGTCATCCAAGGCCACAATTTAAATGGACTCTGTTGCTCCGGCCACATTGGAAATGCGGCTACGTCACTCAACGATAAGTCTTATCAAAAGTAATAAAAAAAAAACCCCTTTGATTAGCAGCTCACAAATAGAAGCTTACTAACTTAAGCTCACTACTTGTTTAACTTGACGATTTATTTAATATTAATATTTTTTTATTGTTTTTAAGCGTCACGCACCTTTTAACACCTTTTCTGGAAATCGATATCTCTTTCGTAGAAACATCTTTTTTTGTACATTTGTATATAGTTTGTAAATACATTTAATCAATGCGAACAGCCCCTTCCGGTTACGTCAATTTTGTATATTTGTATAGTTACTAATCATTTTAACCGATGAGAACGTGCATTTTTAGAGTAGATAACAGCAGGTGCCTGTAATAAAAGTCTAGTCATTTGCCTAAGATATGTATATAATAAATTTTAGCTTAAATATTATTTAAATTTGATTTATATTATAATAAGAAATTAGAAAATAAGAAAAATACAATTATAGTTTTCTATGCTGTTTTTCCATTAAATGTATCTCAATGCTAAGAATTTCTCAGTACTAGTAAGTAAGTCTTTAATATTAAAGGCATATTGATTTCATAATTCCAACATTCCCTAATTTAGCCGACAAAGATCGAAATTTGTATAAATGAGATTACATTACAGAGAAACATATCAAGCAATTGCATGTCTGAAATCTACAAATAAATATAAAAAATATTTAAAAAAAACTATGAATAGAAAAGAAAACCCATTGATCAATCAGACTCAAATAACATGTACACTAGGTTAAACTATAAATTTTTAAGCTCCCTGACGACAATATATGTACATTAGATCAACTTAAGAGGTTAAGGCGCTGAAGTTGTAGTTAAATAAATGAAGTTACTCTGAATTAAAAAGTGCATGCTAATTTATAATATTAGACAATATTCATATCAATCGAACTTTCGACATTTTCTTCCCGTGCCGACTCAGGTGTCTGTCAATAGCCATATTGGAATTATATTCTCAAAATTGAAATTGATTTAAATCTCTAATATGTACGTACATATATGGGATTTTAGTATGTGCGGGTACGTAACACCCTCTGTTCTGTTCTGTTCCGTTCTGTTCTGTTCCATATGTCCACTCAACACTTTTGTGTGTTGCCTTTAGCCCTCTCTACCGACGATCGACGACACATCTGCTGCTCTCGTTGTTGTTGTTGTTGTTGTTGCTGTTGTTGTTGCTGTTGCTTCTGTCTTTTTGTGTTATTGTTTTATGAATTTAATGCAAGTGTTGAGAAATTTATGTGCTCCCGGGCCGTGTCTCAACTGGAAGCCCGAATGCATGCCAATTTGCTGTTATTTATGGAGCCAACAATAATAATAACAGCAACAACAACAACAACAGGAACAGTAGCGTTATTAAATTTTAGACGCTACGAAAAACTGGAATAAATGAGCGCCGTGTGAGTATGACGTACTCTGCTGCTATAAATGACAGCGCTTTGATGATATAGATATAGTCTGGAATAGTTTGAAATTGTTATGTGACACGGTCAAAGTTCAAGTAGCGACACAATCAATCTGCAATCACAGGTTGCCCCCCCCCCCCCCCCTCCCAGCTTATTCTACACGTCACTTTTTAGCTATTTTTGAATTCTATTTTTTTTTCGATAGATTTGTATACTTATTGTGACTAATGAACGTCGCGTTTTGACGGCTTGTCACTTGGTTATTTTCTTCTTCTTCTTCTTTTCTTTCCTTAGGCACAGCTCTGACAACGTGTGAAATCGCATAGATTCCCGGCGCACAGCCCCATTCTCATATGTACATAGTATATACATATGTACATATGTATGTTTAATACACGTCACAAACGTGCCGTTACTAATGATAACGGCACCACATGTCGCACGCTTTAACGCTCAGATCTTCCACCTCTCAAAGTGCATACTTTGTACTATATACTATGTATATGAATGTATATACATAAACATTTAGACATAAGTAATTGAACCGATTGCATTCATTTCCTTACTATAAATATATATATATACATATATGTTTGTATTGCTGATAACTTAAACCGAATCCACGATTGTCATACGAAATTGTATAATTTGATAAGCAAGCTACATATGTAAGACCAATGCCAATGTTCATTGATTAGATTAAACAGCATGAGTGTGCCTACATATTCATACATACATCTAGTCATAGGTGTGGTCAGTATTGTGATTCACATTCCAATTTGTCAGTATTACCAAATTAAGTACATATATGTATTTACGATATATGCCATCTGAATCAATTTCATGCTGAAATAACTAATATTTAAAAACATTTACTGAGTCTACTATTTTATCTTCAATTGAATGTCTAGATTCTAAACTTTAGAATAGTACCTATGAAATACAACATAAATTGATAAGATATGTATATAGTTGTGTGCAGTTATGAAGAAGCTTTAACTAAAAAGTGAGTCAAAGAAAATCAGCGAAAACATTCCGGCAATATGTACATACATTATATTATACATTCCATACTGAAGATAAACTTCACACTTGACATGTAAAGCGGAAATTTACCGTTGCGCTCAAAACAATAGTTGCTCTGATTACTGTACAAATGGGAAATCATTCAATTCACTTTCATTGAAATACTATCAGCAATAATCTCCATTAAATGCATGCAATATTTTTAAAAACCTAAATGTTTCCTATGCATATGTACAAGTATTTAAATACATATATACAGTTATACTTATTACTTATTTGTGTGTTTAATGGTTACACAGCGCTGGTAAATACTATATTGTATGACAGTTTTTCGAACTTTGCGTTACTGCTTTGATGATCTTCCAGGCTCTAGATATGACAGCTTATCGGTTTGCATCTGTCAACGGCGCAGCTTATCAAATTGAAGATACTGAAACTGCATATTGTTGTGCATGAGTGTGTGTGTGTGTTTGTGTTCTAGTGGGTGGGGCGATAAGCGTGAAAACAACAAAGACGAATTGATTTCAATGTTTCTGCGCACGCAAACAAACTGGTTCCAAGGTGTGCATGTATGTGTATGCTTAAACGTGTGTGTGTGTGTATGTGCATGTGTACGTGTGCCGGTGTGCAAGTGTGTACACACTCTTTCGTTGGTTTATCTCAATGAAATCAATGGCACTTTTTGTTTATACGAAGAAGAGAGGCAGTGGGAGAGAGAGAGAGAGCAGCGTGTAGTGTGAGCAGGAGAGCGTAAACAAAGGATAGCACCAATTGCCGTCTGCTGGCGGCCATTTTGTTGGCGGGTGCATATTTAACCGTTAGCTAAGAAAAATCATTTGTAATTTTTGTTAATTTAGATTTGGGTTTTATTGTTGAAACTGTAGCAGCATTTAAATGTTGATATGTACATAGAACAATGAGAGATACGAGTAAAATAGAACACTTAGCAAACTTACACGATATTACAGTTTAATAACAAATAAAAGACAATGCACACACATTTTGAGTGAAAAACTTGTTAAAAAAAAAAACTTAGTTACATACTACAATTTGCATACAATTAAGATACATTTTTGGCATACTTTTGAGCTAGACACAAAACTGTCGCTTAAGACTAAAGAAAAAAAAAAAAAAAAAATTATTTATTAACAAAAAGAATTCAGTTGAATTTGGTTTAGTTGAAAATACTTGTAATACTTGAGTTCAGGCCCCAGGCTAACTGTAATACTTTACGTTGCGACCCGCCCCGCAGCTAATCAGCGCGGTCCCAAATCGATGTAGCTATTGGGTCGCATCATCTGATGCGCTGCCGCCGCGGAGCCATAGAAGCTCTGATAGCTGCCCATGCCATAGGCAGCAGCCGCCGCCTGTCGCATGTGACCCGTGGAGACCTTGAGCTTGTCGTACGGACTGGCATACCCATGGCCATGATAGTGGGCCGCATTGTGATGATAGATCGCCCCAAAGTTACTCTGCTCGCTCCCATATGGCTGACCAATGTTCGTGTAGATGTTGGCCGCTGCCATCACCTGAGTGGCAGCGGCGGCGGCGGCAGCAGCAGCCGCTGGCGGTGACGCTGAGCTGGCCGAGAGCGGCGTCAGTGGCGTTGCCGTATGCTGATGCTGGTGGTGCTGATAGGGATGATGATAGCTGCCGCCATAGCTGCTGGACATTTGGTGAAGGCTTTGCTGTTGCTGTTGCTGCTGCTGCTGCTGTTGATGTTGTTGCTGTTGATGCTGTTGCTGCTGCAATTGCTGCGCCGCTGGCTGTTGCTGCTGCAACTGTTGCTGGTGCAGTTGCTGCTGCTGTTGTTGCTGCTGCTGCTGCTGCTGCTGCTGCAGTGGCGACGCCTCCAACTGGAAGCCCAGCAAATCGGGCGAGTTGCCCGACGTTGAGCTGCTTGAGGGCGTCACTGGCAGCTGCATGGCCAATTGAGATGTTGCTGCTGCTGTTGTTGCCACTGCCGCCGCCGCCGCCGATGCTGCCGCTGCTGCTGCTGCTGTCTGCTGTTCCACCAGCTCGGTGCAGGCCAAACTGAAGCTGTTTGGCGGCGTTCTGTCCTTTGCTTTTAAATGCTGCTGTTGCTGCTGCTGCTGCAGTTGCAGTTGCTGTTGTTGCTGTTGCTGCTGCTGCTGCTGCTGCTGCTGCTGCTGTTTCATGCGTGCTTGACTCTCATGGCTCATGCTGGACATGCCCAGGCTGCCGTTGGTGCTGCAATAAAATATTTGAAATTCAAAATTTGAAAATTGTAAGCACTTCTGATAAACATTGCAGTCGCTGCTGATCTGCGGATCTGCTGATCTGCTGATTTGTTTACAATCAACCCGAATATGAAAAGCCAAAGACCGAAAATTGTTTATGCCACCCCGCGGCAAGCAGGCACATCTGTCAGCTGCCCCCATCACAGCCAGCCGGAGTTGCTTATTGCTCCAAATTCAAAGTTGAAGTTCTCGCGCCCATTTTGAGTTATTGTTTCTTGTGTTTTATTTTTGTAGACGCGACGCAAAGCGTCGGCAATTCCCGGAATGACTTTAACAGCAGCGGTCGACGGACTGTCTAGTGGGCCACTTGGATCTCGATTGTGATCAACGTTGCGATGGGGCGTGGGTGCTCCAAGTGGGTCAATTTCATAACAAACTATCTATGTCTCGCACAGTTTGGCCAAGTTTGGTCACAATTTGTTCAATGGAATATTTTCATATCAAAAATCAAATTATATATATATAACTATCTCCAGTCCAGCAAAGGGTATTTATAAAGATAGTTTTTCACTTCGTATTTTTTCAATAAAAATGTCTATGGCTTATTTTGCTGTCGTTTTGTGTCATATTTTGTCAAAGCTTACAAAAGATTTGTCAGTTGCCTTAAGATACGTTTATTATACCCCTAAAGCAGACTTTAAATTATATATGCGATATATGTATGTATATAAATATATGTTTTGGCCTACTTACACATCGTTGGTGCCATCATCTCGGAATCCTTTGGCAAACGGATTGCTCGATATTTTCAGTTGTGTCACCTGCAAAACACACAAAATTTGACAATTTTAATTTTTTTTGTTGTTTTTTTTTTTAGTGTTTCACTATTTTGGCCCCAATTATATTAATAATATTTCAGTGTGTTTGTTGATGGTTGAAATTTTCTGTTGTTCTTATTTCGTTAAATGCAACAAATTAGAAAATGTTTACAAATCATTAAAGAATAACAGCAACTACATAAGCAACAACAACAAGAACAACTAACACACACACACACACCGAACAAAATTATTTGCAATAAATTGTGGAAAGAAAAGTGTTAACACCCACGTTGGGCGCATAAATAATTTAAATACTTTCGGAAAAATGCCGCTAAAAATAAAATGCGAGAGATTTTGAATTTGTTTTCCCCTTTCGCTGGCTCAGTTGTTGTTTATGTTGTTGCTGTCTACCATTTGGGAAAATTATGAATTATACTCTAGAAATGTTCAACAAAAGGGTATCATGATTTGCATATATGCAGTGTAAATAAATACTTAATTTCAGGTAAATTCTCAATTTCAGAATTTTTAAAAGTCCTATTAAATTTTGACGTATTTTTAGGTAAATATTTAATAAATTTAAAACATATAGATGTCGTTATCAAAATCACATTCTACACACTACATAACTAAATTGATTTTATGCTTTTTTTTTAGCAATGCCTAAATGGCTATAAATCTCAGAGTATACGATTTATTTTGTTTATAATATGATCGAATAAAAGCTATATGCTAATTTGCTGATTCATGTTTTAGTTGCTTTGATTTGTTGGATAGTGATAGAGTGTATCTTTCAGTCGATTATCACAATATGTTTGACTGGCTCATGTTCTTTTGTTTTTATAGAGAATCTGCTGCTTAACTTGGATGTTACGTATTGTAAATGAATAATAATAAAAAACACAAGAAATGAAAACATAAACAATGTGGCCAAATTGGTTGAAAATGACAGCCGAGGTTTTGTAAAATAATAATAATAATATCGGAGCGGAGCGGAGCGGAGGCAGCGGGGAATGTGGAGCCCAAAATCGTGTCGACCAAATGTTTTCAGAATGTTAATTTGAAAACTGAAAAGCGTTGGCGCTTGTCGTTTACAAGTGGGTCCGATGACAAGTGGGTCAAGTGCTCCCGATTCCCAGATTCCCAGATTCCCCAATTCCCCGATTTCCCGATCCCATGCCCGTTTACTCACTCGCTGGTTCTGGTATGCTGTTACGGCCGTAAAACTGGTCTCCGGGAAAATGAACGTGCGAAAGTGACTCGCATGCTCATTCTCATCCAGCGAGGCGTTCTTTGGCGGCAAGTAGACCAAGTGGAAACGCGGTTGGTAGCGGTGCATAGAGTTCAGTATGATCTGTGGATGGCAAGAGAGAGAGAGAAAGATATAGAGAAAGACATATGTATGTTGTATGTGCGGAGAGTGCTTTCGGATGACGGCTGCCGTTTTTTGTTTAGCGCTTTCCAAACACAACAACTACAACAACAAGAACAACAAATAAATGTTGTTTGGCGCGGGCGGCAACCAAATGTTGTATGCCCCGCATAAACAAAAAAAGCCAAGCATAAATTTATGGCCCAATTAAATGCTGGTACTCACATGGCCGTTCTCATCCAGCTGATTGTTGGTCAGCTTCAGCTTGTCGAAGGACACAATCTGCTTCATCCAGTTGGTGCCGGCCGCTGGCGAATCCGGATGCACATGAATCCTCGGCGGCGATATGGCATCCGCCTTGCCCGCCACCACCCAACACGAGCTGCAGAGGAGACAGTCAGCAATTATGTTGAATGTGGAATGGGTTATATATGTATGTATATAGGTACTTGTGAAAGGCGTAGCGATAGCGCTTATCATCCATTGGCACAAAGTCCATCATGCATATATAGGTGGCATGCGGATCGAGGCCACCGATGCGCACCTGAAACGTGGGAAACATGCGACGACCGGTTTTCGTGATGATCATCTCGGTGCCCTGTGCATGAAACTGATCCCACAGCGCCTTTGTCTCCAAGACGACAATGGCCTGCGCCAGCGATGGATGCACTGGCTCCGGTTCCTGTTCATTTTAAAGAATTTTAACTATTAATTGTGCTATCTTTAAACATTGAAATATATAAGTATGTTAAATTTATTGCATTTCATATGGAAATGCAACCCAAGAAACTAAATCTTGATATAGGAATTTTAATCTCAAATCAAAAATGTGTACTTAAAAATAAGTACCAACAATCTTATTGTAAGTTGAAGTCTGTACGCAATAGTAGTTTAGTTTGCATTATAGTGTAAAAATTTAAAATAAAAATAAAATTTCTAGAATTATGCAAATAACATTTGATGTTAATTTACAAAAAAAAAATAATAAATTGCTTAACTAATTGTTTAATACTACATATTAAAAACTTAGGTGGATAAATCTCAGTTAAATTAAAAAAAAATAGAAAAAAAAATGTTTTCTTTCTTTCTTCTTTAGCAAACATTCTAAAAAAAAACGTACTCAATTTTGGAATATTAATCTTGTTTCAAGACTATTGATCAAGAATCTATGGCTGTATTTAAGAGTTTAAAAGTGACATATACAAATATATCTTGCTGTGTGAACTGTTCTCATTATCTCATAAGAGTGTTAAAATTTTGATTTGTTAACTTTTGTTAAAAATTAGCAGGTTAATGCAATTTGGTTCGTTGACACTTACACCTTTGTTGCTATTGTTGTTCTTGTTGCTGTTGTTGCTGTTGTTGCTGTTGTTGCTGTTGATGCTGTTGTTGCTGTTTGACGCATTGTTTGCTGTGCTGCTGTTGTTGTTGTCTTTTTTGTGGCTGTTTTTATATTTCTTGGCTGTCGCTGCTGCTGCCGCGCCAGTTGCTGCTGTTAGTGCTGCTGCTGTTGCCGTCGCCAACTCATTGTTGCTGATGTTGCTGCTGTTGTTGCTGCTGCTGCCTGGGTACTCGGTCGTCTGCTCCTGACAGTTGCCGGCGCTGCTCGATTGACTGCTGCTCGTGCTGTTGCTACCTGTACTCTGCGCATCAATGTCCGCCAGCTTGGCATCGATCTGTTCAAGTGGCTTGTACGAGGTGCGATCCTTGCCCGCCGTTTGTATGCAAGCTGTGAATAAGGCACGAGCGGATTTGGATTTGGATTTGGGTTGACAGATTTGTTTATGGCTGCCTGAATAGTCGATAGTGTAATAGGGTGCTACATAAACAAACTGATATACGCGATCGTTCGTCTTACGAGTTACTCTGTTGCCTAGTCTCAAATATCTTACATAAATATACACATGCTTCAAATTATTGTTGTTTCTCGCTACTTGCCACTGAGTCCCCAATAGCTGTAATCTTCTGTATGCGATTATTACGAAAAACTATATGCACAAAATACCAAAGCTTAATAATTTCTGTAAATTATACGTTAATCGATGCGTTTAAATATATAGATCTATTCTTAGTTGGATCGATTCACAGTTTATATATTTTAAAAGATCGCAGATGCTTTGTCTTTTCTAATATTTTCCATTCGAAGAACTCTCTTTTATTATTTACAAACGATTATTTCTCCATTTATCAATTATTTTGGTAAGCGACATGATTGATTTATGCATTATAATTATCTAGGATTGGGAGCTAGTCATCATCAATTGGGAAAGGTTTTATTTTATATTATTTTGAATTGGAATGTTTTTTTTACGTTGATAGTTAATTACACGGCAAATATCAACAACATTAAAAAGTAATTAATTAGGATTAATCAGTGATTCAAGCTTAGATTAGATAATTTAATAATCCACATTTGATACCTTTAACAAAACTGTATGACAATTGAGAAAGTTTCATGATCAGCTGCATTCTAACTTTCAATAATTACCAAAAATATAAGTTTTGTTAAAATGGGCAAACTAACATTAGAAACTCGTTCTACAAGCAGTTGAAAGTTGCTTTGTTTTTAGGTGGATTTATTCGTATGCAATTTGATTGCTTAGATCTTTAAGAACGCAAAACTACTTTAGGTTTTATAATTTGCTGTATTTTGCCTATTAATCTAATTAAACACACACAAGCAAACATTTTGATATATGAGTGTATGTGAAAATGTTCATTTCAGGTATGACATGGTGCAAAAATGTGCAGAGCAAATGAGCGGAAAAGTGTCGCTCATAAATCAAATGAAATTCATTTGTAGAACCGAGTGTTAGTTAATCAAAAGTTTTCATATTTTGCATAGTATGTATTTTGATTTATTTGATTTAAAGTGCGACCGAGGAAGACATCAAACAGATGGCTCTGGAGCAGGTTGCGCAGGCGCAAGCCAAAGGATCGAGTGGCGGAGTGGCGGATCGGCGGAGTGGGGTGTGGCGAGGACACACGCACGACAAATTGGATCAGGCGGCTATAATGAGCGGCGTATAGAGGCAGCGACAACAACGCCAATCCAATTATAAAAGTCGTCAGAGCAACGACTGTTGATTGAGTTGCCGGCTAAATTTAGTGCCCCCGCGACGGCCCTTGAGACGGGGTGAGGCTGAGTGGGGGGGGGGGGGGAAGGGTGTTGTAGGCTGTGGCAACAGGCGCCTCGGTCTTGGCAATTTCGCAATTAATTGCCGCATGTAGCAAGCTGCCAGCCGTTGCAGTGGCAATTGCACTTGCTGCAGTTGAAGTTGCAGTTGCATTCCGCTTGCCTGTAGCTGGCTGTTGGAGTCATCGCCAATGACCCATGACAGGTCGCCGTCGCCGTCGCTCCGCCATCAATTGTCGCTTAATGAGACATTTTTTTTCTTTTTTTCGGTTGCTTCTGGGCGCAGCAGTGATTTTGCCGGCAGCCGCTTCACGAATGAATTCTAAAATCAATTAGCGTTTGGCACAAATAATCGTTTTTCTGTCACGCCAACCCAACCATCAAAAACAAAGAAGGCAAACCTATATAAATACAAACAAACAATACAAAAATGTCAAACCACATTTTATCGAACTCTGGGACCGGGACCGGGACCGGGACTCGAGACTCGGGAATCTGAAGAAGTTTCACGCTAATTGCCAGCTTTGTTTATATTCTTGTTTGCTGTATTTTTGGTAATTACTCTTTCGATCTCAGAATTAATAGTTCGAAACTTTGAGCAGCTGTAAGTTTGAAATTAAAAACAAAAACAAGAAAAAGTAGCGCATACCCTACAAAACTATACACTGAGCGCAATGTGAGCAGCTTTTAAATATGTTGTACGAGTAAATGATATTTATAATCACGTTTATATTTTATAGCTGTCATATGAAAATCTAATAAAATGTTATGTATATATATATGATGTACATATATATATCACAAAATCATCAAATTTGAATAGAATTTCCATGCTCTGAGTTTTTCTTTCAGCTGTGAAAAACTCTTGTCTCAGATCCTCTCTTGAAAAATGTTGTTGTTCTTACAAAGATTTCCTTAAAGCTAATCCTTTGGCTTACTTCACATTTTGCAAAAATCTTTACAGTTATTTGCTGGGCACTAGATCTGATTCCCTAACATGTCTCCAAATGTATAAAATCTCTTTCGCAGCAATGAAATTAATTTTCTTTTATTTAATCACAATATGCAATGTAATTTGCCAGCTTTTAATCTACTATTATAATAAACCTTTACTTGCTTAATCTTAAGTTTCAGTTGGAATGCAGAATCAACAAATTGTAACTTTCGATATTATTATATTGTATTGAAGTATGTATTTTATAATAATATTTAATAATTATTTAATGATTGTAATCACATCACTGAGGGGACAACTAAAATTTGACTTTATACTGATATTAGCTTTTGCAATTTTAATTAAACTTAACTGTTTAACTAAAATTAAATAAACTGACTTTAATTCGTTGTTTCCCTATAACTTAAATTTTGACTAAAAAAAAGATAAGTTATATTTAATAATTTATTTAATTATTATCTGTTCAAATATATACATATGTATATATAAAGTGTAACTATTCCGTCAGTCGACTCACCTTCAATCTGTTTCATGGGACTCAGTCCGCCAGTTGTATAGGGAGCTGTCCAATAGTCATTTGCATAGCAGCCATAATCAGCCAGATTACCGTTAAGGCCATTGTCCAGGAACGGCATTGTGGCCACCATGGCACTGGCGCATTCCGTGGGTCCCATCATGTGTGTCATTTGTGCACCTTTGCTTAATATACGATTCGAGTAGGTGGTATGTGTTCCAGAATTCAATAAACCAACAAAATGTGTATAAAATTCAACAAAAATGCAAAAAAATAAACACGAAATTTCAAAAAAATTACTGAATCATTTATTTGGCTTTGATTTTGGTATACAGTTCTTGCGTTGTTTTGATTTGAAAAGTTTTTCGCGCAGTTGTCAAATTTGATTATTGCACACGCACACACACACAGCAACACGTATACACTGCAAAAAATTGAGATAGCAACAATAATTCGGGTCTATAAACAAAATTCAAATGAGGCCCGCGAATGTGTTGAAAAATCGAAGATGCCGTTCAAGTTGTCAGTGTGTCAATCAGAAAAAAAAGCACAAAAAAAAACAAAGAATTGATGAAAAAAAAAAACACACACACACACACAAAATTGCAATCACTTCAACACCTCGACGCAATTTTCAAATATTTTAACCGATTTTTTTTATTCGTGGCGTTGTTTGAATTCTTTTTCAATTCGATTTGCCGTTCAATTTTTAGAGTTTGGCGTTTTATGGCCCGATCGCGTTGACTGCCAATTCTCTTGTTTCTTGACACAAAACAAATTGATTGAGCGATTGATGGACTGATTGAATGATACACTCGGTCGCTCGACTAATTGTTGTTGTTAATATTGCGTATTGCGAATTTGCAGCGTTGAGGTGTCTCAATTGCCACCTACCGGCCAAGTGCGAACTGATGATCTCGATCCGTGATCCGTGATCTGTGATCTGTGATCTGTATTACCGCAATCCCGCGTTACGCGTCTATGGGCACTTGATTCGAACTCAAATTTAAATTCCACTGGCTGCTGCTGCTGCTGCTGCACACGCGCTCGCATCCGTAGTGTCAAGAGTTTGGCGGCGGAATGAAAAGTACGCATCACCCGCCCGTCCAATGGATGCTCGCTGGGCCCGGGATCGTGACGCTGCAGCCGCTGACGGCGCTGCTCACCAATCGCTGCGCCACTTCAGATGGCTCACGACCAGCCGCCGCCGCCGCCGCATCAGCATCCAAATTTAGCTCTTGCTCTGTGTGTGTGTGTGTGCATCTGTGTGTGTATCCAAGTGTATGCGCTTATGTGTGTAGGTGCACAACGAGTGACCAATCGCAGCAGTTCTTCACTGTGATCATGGATGAGTGGGTTGTTCAGGCAATGCGAGTCTCTGGATGCGCTACTGCGCTACACCACTCGTTCTGCCGGCCAAGTATATAATAATCGACTATATACATTCATTATAGTTTATACATTCATAAATAAGTATTCACAGCTATTATCATTAAACTGTTATAAAATTCATATGTATACCATCTTTTTATTTTGTTAGTTTGGGACAATACACTCCAATACTTGACTATGCACATGTAAAAGTGACTATCATAACTAAATAAAAAAAATATATTTAATTTTATATACTTTTGTTTCAAACTATTTAACATTCATTTTGACTACATACATAAACCATTATACCCATTTTTCCCATTTTTAAAGGGATCAGAGTATTAAAAACAACACAGCAACTACATAATATGCTCAACATATCTGCTGTAGTGCAGCAAGGCCAGAGCATGCTTGGAGCATCAGCTACAGTGAATACATGTGTATGGTGAAAGTCCATCCACACTGAGGCGAGATTTCAGTTACGATTTTGTGCTGCATGAATATTAATTATAAACAAGTTGAGACGTTTTTTAAGACTACAAGTTTTGTTATTGACTTTGAAACGATATTTGTCGGCATTATTACCAAAAATATGCATTCACATGAGATTTGTATGCATGGAAATTCTGTGTTTTTGATTCGGAACGGAATATTTCTAGATCTCAAAAGGATGTGTAAATCTCGAAATATAACCCTAACGAAGTTCTGTATCCGTTAGTGCTAAGCACCTAGCTAGACAGTAACTTTACTATAACATCATTTTGTAGAATTTCTAAATTGAAAACATTATTACCGGTTAGGAGGAGGTGAAAAGGATGGACACATGAACTGATATACGATTCGTTGGTATATGTATTTGTAGTTCACACTTGTCCATTGTAAGCAGTGTACACTGTGTTCTCCACATGCGATATGAGTGCCCACTCTCTTTATAGTCCCCGAATCATTGACCACGCCCCCGGCTTCTCATAACTGGTCGAGGCATCGCGACGCGACGCGACGCTCGATTGCGTTTCTCAATTTGATAATCATTGGCTTGGGTGGGCGTACTGACTCATTGGATGCGGCTGCTCTGCAGAAGCGTTCGCTTCACATGGCCCTCATTTGGGAAATGCTTTTAATTGGACTGCTACCACATGGTGGTGTTGGTGGTGGAGGCCATAAATACAAATTGCGCCATAACCTCGACACTAAATAAACCGTAAAAAGCAGCCCAACATGATCGCGATCTCGGAGCAACGACGGCTACCGCGGGGCATTCACATTTCGCTTGCTGTTGCCGGTTCTGTTGCTCTTGGTTCATAACAAAAATGGCGTCTGTTAGCCATTAGCATTAGCCGGGTACTAGCTGGGTTCTGAGTCCGTGCCGATCAAAGCGAATGCGAGCAGCTACTCATGAGGCAGATGAGGCTGTAGATGGGATCTATGGAGCGGCTGCGGCACATTGTCTGCTTGTTGTGGGATCTGTGAGATGCCGCTTGTTGATGGTGTCTGCTTTTCATCACCCGCACTCATTCAATTAGCGGTAAATGCAGCTGCGACCGCCATTGCTGCTGCAAACGTTTCACCTGCCCCCACCTGGGTAATACCTGTGCCCCTACACCGCCTCTTGCTATTTGTTTACCTCTGCATTTTTGTTGAATAGATACATACATACATACATACATAGACACACATGGTTTTGTTGTTTTCTAGCTATCCCATTATAAATCTTAGCATCCAGTTACGCCCAGGATTCACATTGCCCGCTTGGGTGCTCTGTTGTTTCTCTGCGAGCTGTTTACAATTATTTCGAATTAAGTGGTTTGCGGTTTGTTTGCCTCTATTCCTTTTGCGCCACAGCCATAGCCACCACCAGAACCATAACCAGAAGCTGAACCCGAATCCATTCGATATAAACAGAAGAGCGCCGCAGCAGAGTACATAAATATTTGATGTGTTCTTTGATTTATTGCATATTGTTATTACTTAATAATTGCCATAATTTATTAATCATTATGCCCAAGTTGCAAATTGCAAACAAATTTTCCAAAATTTGCATGGGATGCCAAAATATCCAGTATATAGTCCAAGTACAAAAATAATCCATATACAGTCCAGCTGCTCACTCCTAAATATAATTAATAATTATATAAAAAAACACAAGTTACTGGTGAGTTTGGTCGATATTACCTATTGCGGCCATATGATATAGTGCTTTTATCCGCCGGACTCCGGCATATGTACTGGAAAAAGGCAAGTCCATGCATAGTAAAAAAAAAAAGAATATTTATGACATTCATTGTATCCATAAGCGAACTCTCAGGTTATAATAATAGCGCTGTTAGTATTATTACAAAAAGTAATAGATATTTATTATGATGGTCCAGTTCGAGAATATGGTGAACGGCGCACGCGAAGGCGCTGACTACGACGTGGACTTGGCACCGTATCCGGCACTGCCACTGTGGGCCGATCCGTAATGTTCACATCGCTCACAACTGGTGTATGATTCTGAGCCACTCTTGGAGCATATTGTGAACGGCGCGAGATAATCCGCTGACTACGACGTAGATTTGGCACCGTATTCGGCACTGCCACTGTGGGCCGATCCGTAATGATTATACCATTTACACTGATTGTATGGCTGCGAGCCTCTGTTTGAGGAAATGGAAAACGGTCCAAGAGAATGCGCCGACTACGGAGAGAGTTCGTCACCGGCGCCACCATCGGTACGGCGGGCATTCGCATTGGTCGATAATTCTCAGTCACCGTATACTCGCCATTCTCCATATTCCTGCAAATTTGTATATTATTCCGATCCTCTGCATGCCCCATGGTCCATATTTCAAGTCTTGTTTCCGGGTCGATTGTCCTGCGACAATTTGGGCAGGTAAAGTTCACCCTCATCCAGTTTAATATACATCCCACATGAAATGAATGGGAGCATTTCAATTGCTTCCCGCTTGCCCCTGCTTCACCAATCCTCTCCAGACATATGGTGCATATGTCCTCATTTGCCAATTGTACATCCGCCATTATGACAAATTTCAACAAAAAATACCAAAAAGAATAAATTGAGTACAAAAGTTCCGCTTTTGATATTTGATTTCATATGAAGAAGTTTCAATTTAATAATGTCATATTTTTTGCATGTCACACTTGTCAGATTAACTCGTGTCAACATAGCAACGATTATTTCAAGATATCAGGTATTTGTCTCCAGTTATCTCGAAATCACGAACCCTTGCCCCAGCTAGGCCAATAAGACGTTTAAAGAGTCCAGAAGTTCCTCCCGCCGCAAAAGCAGCAACAACAATAAGATCTCATCACTCCATAATCACACACGGAGTTTGGCGCAATCAGAAATGGTAAACTTATGTTTAAAAATAATAATTTCAATAATTGATACATAAATAAAAAAAAAATTGCAATATTCTGATGAAATGAATCCAATCTTGAGCGTAATTTAAACTGTTGTGGGATATGTGAGGAACAGTGATTAGCTTTTATAAAAACAGATGAGTTCTTTAAACATATCTAGGCATTCTTGAGTCCAGAATTTGATTCAGAAGGAACATGGATACCACGTCGTTAAACCGAGAGGCTCAATTTTTTGGAATTCAGTCGTTTTTTTAAACATTTTTAGTTAACAATGCAACTAAATATATTTGGTAAGCATTCTATATTTAAATATTTTTAATCGACAAAGAATCCAATTTGCCAATCTCTTTTTAAACATCAATAGAATTAACTTTAGAATAGATTTCATCATTAATAAATAAATAAACATTAATAACAATTAATATACTCTTTTAGTATTATCGTTATGTGGATGTTTTTGTCATCCATTAAATTGGTTTCTGCATAGCATGTATGTATGTACATATATACATATGTATGCATATCATGGCATTATTTTACCCCGATTTAGACATGTCCGTCCGCCTGTCTGTGGTTCCGTCTAAAAGAACTAGAGACTTCAATGTAAGTTATCGTATTAACATGTCTTTCATGATAATATTATTTTTGCGATATATCGTCCCGTTTATTAGTTATCGATAAGTCTCGATTGTAGACCAGTGTCAAAAATCTAGAGGCATTAAATTCGGTATGAATATTATCTTATAGCATACAGAAGTAAACAACTTTTTGAATACCTACCCCCGATCGCCCAGAAATTGCAATATACGTATTTTTGGAGGTATGACCTTCGAAAGAAGAAGAAGCAAAGCAATTGCAAGAAGCGCGCAGATAGCAGCGTGTGTTTGTATGTGACTGTAAGTTTCTGTGTATGAATACAGCTACATATATAACTATGAATGTAGGTAAGAGCTATGTTCAGGGTATCTCCTAGTCGGGCACTCTCGACTAGAGCACTCTTACATGTTTTAATGATTGCATTTATCATTTTGCAGATATACATTTTGTCAATGGAATCAACCGCATGACCAAAAATTATTCCCGATCCTCCAGTAAATCCTCAGCTGCGATAACATCGCTCCAAAGGTCGGTGCCGAGAGATTAGTCAGCCACCGCACTTAGATCGGCAACTTCATCAGCATCTGCCTCTGCACCTGAACTGGCACCTTCGCCGGAAATCTTGCGCACCCGTCCGACATCATTGTTATTGACAGTGAAAAAATATCAACAGTCCGCGTGAATCTCATCTTATCACTGCAGTGTAGTGATACTCATGAGTATATCATTTTATACGATTTTCTTCAGCCATATGTACTATGTTTGTAGGACATTAAAACCTCCGGGATTCTTCGATCAGTAACTAAATCGTTAAAAATAGAAGTTTCAGCTGAGCAAAGATTCAAAGTGAACCGTTTCCCAACCCCACATACACACATGAATATGTATATGTATATGGTACTAGTATGTATGTACATATGTAGGCATGTGATGGATGCTCTCCGTAGAACTGTTTCCGCATTTGTCTCATTCCGAGTCAATTGGGAAATTGCCGTTTGTTTGAAGGCGTTGATAAATTTATGCACCCCATTGGCGGAGCTTCCGGTTCCATTCGGCTCTATGTGTCCGTGTGTGTGATAGAGAGAGAGAGAGAGAGATACAGAGAGAGAGAGAGGGTGTTTGTGCTTGGCAGCAAATGTCAACCGTTAGAGTGGCAGCCAGCTCTAAGGAAGTGGGCAACTCAATGGCACCTCATAAAAACTATAGCAAAATGTTGAGACCAGAAAAAGGAAATCTTTGTTATTGCAGATCAAAGGCGCCATCATTGCATCATTCAATTGCAGTGTGCTGGTGTGTGTGTGTGTTTTTTTTTTATAAGTTTTATTTTATTTAAAAAATACAAAGCATGTGCAAGCAATGCAATGCAACATATTAAATGTAATAAGTAAAAAAAAAAAAATACAAATTAAAATGAAAATACATGTTGAAAATGTCGTTTGATGCTCAGCAGTCGACAGCAGCTCGCTGCTCCCGTTATCTACAGCGCCAAATTGGCAAGACCGCAGGCCAGGAGAAGTGCCAGCGAGAGGATGACGGTAACGCCGCCATCGCGGGCCAGTGGAATGAGCGTGTCATTGGCCAGCAGGGCATTGCAGCCGTGACCCTCGCAGGTGAAACAGTTGCCATCGATGATGCACTGCTTGTTGGTCTGGGCGGTGCTGAGGCAGCCGCGCTGGAAGGATCCGTTGACCACGCGCTGGCTGTTGCGGATGAAGCACTTGTCGCCCAGACGGTAAATCGGGCACACTTTGCTGTAGGCATGGTTCTCGGTGGCGCAGGTGGAGTTGATTGAGTTGCCGGAGCACTGCAGACACTTGGGGCGATACTGGGGGAACACCTGGCGATTGCATCCCTCCATGAATGTACAGGTCAGGCACTCGAGCTCATTGTTGCAAGCATTCAATGTGGCATTGTTCAGATCGCTGGCACAGCCTCGAATCGTATACCCATCTATAACATAAAAAGCAAAGTTCGAACTGTTAATCCCAACCGAACCCAGGAGACATATTCATCGCCGACCGACCGGACACTTACTTAACACGCGTGTGTAGCACAGAGTGCCGTTGGTGGCACAATCCTTGGTCAATATGTTTGTTGGATCTGTGGCACAGCGTTCATCAGTCTTCGAATCGCACTGCACGCAACCATCTGGAGAGGTAAGAGAAGCGGTTAAAAACCGATTAGGGTTAAATTAAATACATGTAACCATAATCTTAATTTCCACTTGTATATTACAGTTCGATCATAAAAAATAACCTCAGCTGGATTATATTTTCAATGACCTCGGAATAAACACATTAATTTATGGTTATAAAATCGATATAAAAAGCTGTCAACAATAAATTATTAGGTACAATATTAAGAAAATTGTTTGCAATGAATAAAATATTTATTTAGATTGTAGAAAATATTTCTAAATCTGAAAATCGAAACATTTTCATTGTGATTGTAGATTTAATACGCAATCCAATTGTAGAAAGATTGTCTATGATGCAAAATAATTTAATTATCATGTGAAATGTATATGTAACTTTCAAAACTAACCTTTTTTGAAGTATTGTCACATATTAAAATTGTAGGAACAAGAATATGAGAAACATTAAAATTAAGTTTATATTCGAATTATACATTTTGTGAAGTCTTCATATCAATTCGTTTTTAAAAATAAACTTATTGCTAGTAACGAGATCAACAGATATTTTAGTTAAATAATAATAATTATTTGATGTATAGTTCGATTTAATCAAAAATACGACATCCAGATCTAAAAACAAAAGCCTTATAAATATAAGATCAGTTCACTAGTAACAATAATCTTATAAACAGAGATTATATTATTTTTGCATTAAATTATAGAGTCAATGTTTTCCTATCCCACTTTTAAATCCATTGCAGAAAGCTCAGACGAAATGTACAATGTACATACATAGTATATAGGTCTGTATGTATGTATATAAGAATGTATTTGCCATACGAAGATAAGCGATGCATTTGTAAATTTGTTTTTAATGTGAATGTGCTTTATGTAGGTATGAGCTAACGACCTTCATTGCCATCTGAATCGCAAACGAGTAAAAATGGAGTGCAAGATAAGCTTCATTTCATAGATATACATAAGTTGGAGTACATATATGTACATATGTCTGTTATGCCTGGCACCATCTGAGAGCAGCACGATAAACACAAATTTAAGGGTTCATGCATTGGAAAGTATGATAGCATCACTAAAAATATATACTTTTTATATCTATGTATATATGTATATATAAGGTATAAATAAGTATATATGTATATAGTTATACCCTGCACTCATTTGAAATGCATAAAAAGGTGAAATGTGCAAATATATGTAAGAGGCATTCCAGACCCCACAAAAATATGTTTTTGATCAGCAACAAAATCTGAGTCAACGTATGATAGGTACATATGTACATATGTATGTATGAGTGTACAGTGTATCTCCAAGTCAAACTCTCTCGACTAGCGCATGTCTATATATATATATATATATATTATCGGTTTCTATACACTTTCAAATCAAACTTTGTCCACTTAAATATAAATCTGCAGTCCAGAGATCAATGGGTAGATATACATACATCTAAAATGTGTGCAAATAACTATGAATGTGGGTACATACATATACATAAGTATGTTTGTACATACACATGTACATATGTGTTTGGACATCCACCCAAAGGTTTTTAACAACCTCTTGCTTATTATATTGTATTTTATATATAGTCGAATTAACCTCATCTGTGCAGAGCTGCGTAAATATTTTGAGGATCACGCGATTTATCCCATTTATCATGATTTATCATGACTCATGCTGTACTGCCAACATTAGGAAGCCAAAAAAAACATTATGACAAAAAATTTGTTTTATCATTATCTATTTTTTCCACACACCAAAAATTCAATATATTTTGCGGTGTCATATATTCAATAGCTGCAAAAAAAAGAACAAAAAATTCAACTTTAAAACAAATCAAGACTTGACGAGGAAATAAAACGGAACCTGCAACACTGAGTTCATGACTCATTTTTTAAACAGGTGTCGCGATTACAATATTTGGTGCGCTTCTAAAAATACTCGATTCGCAGTTAAAGAGTATTATGTGCATGTACATATGTACATATATAAGAGATGTCGTCAGCATATGCCTATTGCCGTTTTCTTTTTGTAAAACTGTTATACATTATTTCACAATATTAAAACAAGTGTTTGCCGGTTGTATATACTTTTCCTGTAGTATGTCACTCTCACATGCGCACCGCCCAAGCTTATCGATAGATAGAGCTTATATACATAATGATAAGATACCGTTTTGAAAAAAAAAGAAGGTTGCCTATTCTTACATAAGACACTTGCATTCGTTAAAACCGTAAAAACTAGAGTAACAAAAGAAAGGCTTTACCACAACTGACGTATGCCAAAAAGGCAAATGCAGCAAGTACCAGCAAATAGAACTTCATGTTGAGTATTAAAAAAAACGTTGACACAAACAATTTGATATTGTATGTAACTACTTATATATGTATGTTCGACTCGTTATTCGCACCGCACTTGAAACGTACGTACTGACGTCCAGATATGAACTAAATTCAGTTGTTACGAGCGGTTACCGTCTTAGCTCGAATCTATAAATTCATTGTTGGTCGCTATCGCGATCGGCTTTTTCTGTTGCCGAGTGAATAAGATAAGCCATACAGGGGAGCAACTATCGTCCAAAATACTCGTATGAAAGTACATTGTATATATTTAGTATGTATACAGAATTTATAGGTATACTTTATAGAGACATTGAAAACAGGGCCGCTTTATCTTTGAGCCTTAGCGATTTCTAGTTTAACGGCGTGCAGATGAACAATCAAAATCCTTTTAATGTGACATTCCCACATACTTCTTTTTGACATCAAATGTGTGCATTTGTTTTTGTAAATAAAATAAATCACATCACGGTTTCGGAATGTTTGGGTTTTTGATTTTTCCTATAAATGAATTTGATATGTGGATACATTTGAAATTTGTGTTCAAGTTGAAAAAAAAATAACATGAAGTCGAATTTTTAAATTTTTGTGGAGCTCCCCTAATTATTTTAAATTAAACCGAATTTACTGGCGCCCTAGTCGAGTTAGTGGATATATCGATACATCGAATTTAAATAAAGCAAGCGTTGCCATATGGTCTATAGTACGTTTTGAATCAATTTGTATATAGTGCTGCAAAAACAACGATGTTTGGGACTATCGAGATATTGGACGTCTGGCGAAGTAGCTCCTTGTAAGGAGGATATCCAGTTCTTTGATGAATACAAAGTAAAACAGCACCAATTTCTGGCAACTAAATATCCCTTTTTAATTATATTGACCTAGTATATAGAGACGTATAGCCCTGTGATAGCCCACTGATCAATATTTCTCTTGTGCTCTAATGCAGCGAGTACATAGTATTATATCGAAATTAATTATTAATCATTACATAAAATCAGTCATATGTATGTGCTGTACAAATAATTATAGATTATTGCAAATTAAGCCTTAATCATGGTTCAGGCTCTGAGCTGTCTTAATCCATAATTATTCCAATTACCAGAATTCATTAATTTAATTCAAATGAAATAGTTTCTAGAAAGAACGATGGCTACACAAAATATGAGAGCTATCGATAGTATCGATAGTGCCTCGATGATTTTGCAGAACTAGCATATATAATAATTTAAAGAATAAAGAATTCCTCGCTGCATTTAATGTGTTCAGCTGAGATATTTATTCAAATTTCAACAACAACAACATGACACTAATTGTGTGCGTCTGTGATTATTGGCAACGTCGCCACTATTACAATCAGCAGTCGTCAATTCAGCCGGCGGCATCCAACACCGGCAAGGAAAGCCGGGAGGGGTCTGTTCGCCGGCTGCCGTTGCAGTTGGATGCCATCACTGGCAACTATTGGTTGAGAGAGCTGCTACAGCAGAAGGTGCTGCAGGGTAAGCTGCAGCGGGACCATGGCGTCCAGCTGTTGTGGCTGTCGCTGTATCCACCGGAACGGGATACAATCGACTACAAGTGGGCCAATATGCTGGGGCATACCATCTGGGAGCACATCGAAGTGGAGCACTTAATGTCTTGGCTCTCCACACTGGGTGGCGGCTTCTCGGCTCTGGGCGAGCAGTTCGAACGATGCGTAAGTGGAATAGTCGGTTGACCTTATCCTACAACTTTTCATCATCATTTTGATAATTATAGGCTCAGACGGCGGGCAAAATCTCGCTGCAACAGCTAACGATTGGCCTGCGACTGGGTGATCCGTTTCTGCAGGCGCGCTGCAAGCTTTACTACAGCATATCGCTTATCCAGTGCGGACAACTGCGCCGGGCCAAGCATCTAATACGTGCTCAGCATCGATTTGCCATGAAGCACAAGGAGCACGATCAGCGGCTGGTGCGCATGTGCCTTGGCATTTGGCTGCGATTGCGATACGAGTATAAGGAGCGCCAGGGGCGTCGGTCAACAACGAATGGCTTATAACATAGAATAAGCTGATTAAGCCTAAAACAAGAAAGAACGGTTATCTTCGGCACGCCGAATATTCTATACCTTTATAGATATGTAAATTTAATTATTAATATAAATAACACGTGTTCCTATGGCAGCTATATGCTGTTGTGGTCCGATCTGGCCGGCTCCGACATATGTACTGACTATATATACCTTATTGGGTCAGCGATGTCTCTTCCAGTGCACTACATGGGTATATTGAATCGTTCTTGGTTAACTAGTTTTTAACTTACAAAATATACAAAGTATACAAAATTCGAAATATTTGTGCTTCTATTAATACTTGCGCTCAAGCAGATGCTTCAAACACATTCAAGCAAGTCTGGCATCAATTCAAAATCAACGCCAGTTCATCTAGAAAACCTATTCAAGTTAACAAGCAAGGCATTCCATTGAAGACCAACACTTTTAATCAATCAACCCGATCAAACCCATCTTCACATCATCACTTGCAAGACTGTCAGTAATAATAAGTCCGTCCATTAGTTGAAGCAACCAGCCCAGACACTGCATAAGCCCAGGACACGTCTGGAATGAATCAATTTCACACTGGCATGTCACACCAAATAGAATAGAATGAAACTTAAGCAATACCAAATGGAGTCACGTTTCACTGATATACAATTTATTACACACACCGATTCCTCGGCACTGGTTCTGTAAGAGCCACCAGGAGCTCGTCTTGTGGATGGAGTACATTTGAAACAAATGCCATATACAAACAACAATGAACATTACTGCATCCACCACTGACACTGACCTTTATTAATTATTGATAAGACACATTTAATACTGAAACGAATCAATATCAAACACATATCTTAATTAGGGCTCCCATCCAAACTTGTTCAATTAAAATCCATTATAATCCCCACTTGTACATCAGGCAGTGGCCCCACAAACCCATATTTACAGACCTATGCTAGGAATCCTATTAGTTGGGAACACAGTTACACATAGACCTTAATTCTTTGGTTACACTTCCAGATAAACAAGCTCTTCCTGTAATACCACTTATCAATCAATTTACTTTATAATCCATGTAGTAAAATGTAAGAAACACCTTCAAGGAACATATCACTGTAAATGATTGCTATTAAGTTAAGATTGTCTTTTAACAAAATAAATAACAATTAATTATATTTGTATTTGTATTCAATATATTTATTTATGTATATGTATATATATACATACATGTGTGTGTGTAGGTATGTGTTTATGTATGTATGTATGTATGTATGTACGTACGTATCAAATGCATTTCAACATTTCAACGGCGCTTGGCCGGCACCAAAAGAGTTTAAAACATTGCAACTTTTTACTTAAACTACACAGTTTTGTTTCTATGCATGTTAGGAGTATATGTAGATTAATAGATTAATTATAATACGCTACCAAAAATTGACCACACATGTGTATGCATATGTCTAAATGTATATGTATGTAAATAAATTTGTTTATGTGTTTGTTCCTATGTGAGCCATTATATATTGCATACTATCAGCGGAGCCAAGCTGAACATTTTACCGAATATATATACATATTTACATATGTATATATAAGTATAGACAACACAACAGTAAACAATGAGGGAGTACATATAAAGAAATCTGGCTAAAAAAGTAAATTAGATAATCGCCGAAACTAAACATATAATTTGAAGTATTTGTGGATAAGTGATTGCAGTGCAAACTGGATGTTATTGTTATTTTTGTTTTTCTAAAGCTTTTTCATTTGGCTGCTATAACCATTTATTGCGCCAGCGTGCCCATGGGATCCCAAGCAGGCAGCACAATTGGATCCATGTCGAAAACGCGCATCACATCCTTGGGCACATACTTCTTGTCGACGACAACCTCAAAGCCAAACTCCCTGAACCAATCGGCGCACATGACCAGATAGCCTTTCTCGCCACGATCCTCGCCCCAGGAGTTCTCCACGCGCAGCTTATTCGCCACGCCATTTTTCTACAATTCAAATAGAAAGGCAAAATATTAAATAACAATCATAGCGTTAAGGAAATTAGTGCCACTCACATCCACAGAGACGGCTGTGAAAACCATGGCGTGGGTCATGGACGATTCGCCATAGATGAGACGATCCGCCTTGGAGAATGTTGTTTGTATGTCGATGTCGAAGACCAGCTTGAAATTGTGCCTGCACATGCATACGAAAGAGACGACGACATAGAAGAGAAAGAGATGGATGTGAGAAATAAAATTAGATACAGTACGGTTAAATATTTGAAGTATTTAGTGAACTTACACATCCATGTCCTCGATGCCCTGCTTGGACGCAAAACGCTTGCTAACCTCACAACCAAACCAGACAGCCTCGCCCGCTTTTAGGGATTTCGTGACAATGGCCAGCAACAGATCGACATTCTGATTGTTGTATAGGACCGGCCCGCCGCCCACAACATTGCCCAAACAGTCGACCGTGTAGAGCTGATCGTATCGGCTAGATGGACGCGGATCGGTGACCAAGCACACCTTGTCCTCGACATTGAAGTGCGGCTTCACAAAGCGCTCGTAGAACTCCAGCGAACTGATAGGTCCAACCGACTGATAGTTCTTCGATTTATCATAGTATTCCCAGCTGAAGGTCTCGGAGGGTATGCCCAGGCAAATGCCGACCACTTTATAGATTTCGGCCATTTGCTCTTGTATCTTGCAGGCGATCTCCTCATCGCTGGGCTTCTTATCCAGCAGCTCTCGCAAATGGCGCGCATATTCGCGCAGCTGCAAATCAACAATATAAATAGAAAAGATATTAAATGATTTGCGATTAGGTAACAAGTGATTCGATTACCTTGCTCTTCAGTATGGCATTCATGCGTAGGCTGGACTCGCAGCTAAAGCTCTCGGGGAAACATTTCTTTGGCATCAGACCGTGTTTGGTTATCAGATTGACCAGCATATGCCACTGGCCGCCATCCGAGGTGGGATCGAGCAGCAGGAACGAGACAAGTCGGCCGTCCACCTTCTCGCCGCGCTTCGCCGTCTTCACGATGTTGTTGAGAAAGTAGTTGCATCTCTCGATTTTGTCCCAATAGAAGAGGAACGCCTGCGAGAACTCAAACTCATCCAGATTGTAGTTCTTCATGAATGGCAGGCGTATGCAATTGAGCGCCGCAAACAGCCAGCAGCGTCCGGAGCTGCGCTGATTGGTCACCGGCTTGCCCTCCGTTTCCACCTTGTAGTTGAACACATGGTTGGTTGTCTCCAGCGCCTTGCGCGACAGGCACACATCGAACGGATCCACACGGGAGCACACGTTCAGCGCCAGCACATTCTTCGGTGCACTGTAAAAGTTCTTGCGCCACTTGTTCAGCAGCTCCTGCGTGATGGCGCTCTGATCCACATCCGTGGTGCCAAAACAGTTGGGATCGGTGGTGGTGTTGTTATTGCTGCTATTGCCGCCACCGGATATGATCTCGTCAGCTGCAAGTATAGCGGAACTGGTAGTGCGTGTGGCATAACATCCAACTGTTCTTAAATTCTGAACTGCAGCTGATTTTGCAGCTGCAGACGCCATCTTTTCAAGCTTCATTGCGCGTGCGTGCAAGCCGGTAAACCACAAATTTATTTAATTCTGATACAAACAAGTCTGTGACACATTTTAAACAACTACTAGTTGGACGTCGAATGGATTGGCCTGTTTACATATTCAAACCCTCAATTTAGAAAAGATGTTTTGATGCGACTACACAATTTTGTTTCTATAATTCGAGCTCCAATATTTCCACAACCTAAAAAGTATTTCATACATCAACTATTTTAACCCTTATGTTACAAAACCAAAATTATAACATTTTACTGTTCTGTATTCTTTATCTCCGTGTCTTTAGTGACCATTGCTATAATATTTTAGTGGCTGTTGGCTTTTGAACAATTTTGGATCAAAACGAGCGATATAATTCAATTGTATCTCCAAAAATGTTGCAGCTTTGGCAGTGATTTTTTTATTTTATTATTATTTTTTTTTATTTACAAGCAGTTAGTTACAAAATATATTCTTTCTTCCTGATCTTCCTCTCACTGGCATCGTAATTTATACACATGTATGTAAAATTTACATTGTAGATAGATGAAGGAAGGCTTGCTGGTCACCCTTTTGAAATTTCTCCGGCCGCATATTGATTGATTGCTTGATTGATTGATTGCTTGATTGATTGCTTGATTGATATTGATTGATAATTTATCCTGTTTCTTCTTCATTGAAAATAATCTTCGCCATTGCATTCAGTTTTGGCCATTTTTCTTAAATCTATAATCACTATAAAAGAAAATCCATGTTTCTGTTATTATTCTCTAAACTCAACAACCATTCTACGCAAATATTCCTATGTTTGTTTATATGTGTATATATTTTTCAAAAATATTATTATCATTGTTCAAATATCGTGAGTTGAGTGATCGATCATCGATATATCGATACACGACCACATCTGTTGTTTCATTCCAAAATTTGTACTTATGCAACATTCATATGTACATATTCTTATACAGATGCTTCTATCTATCTACACGCATGTGTGTATGTGCGTTGAGGAAGCTGATCGACAATTGCGATGCTTTCTTTGTGGTGGGCGTGGTCCCAAACTAAACAAAAGAGCTGCGTGATGCGCATAAGTCAAAATTGAATTACGCGCAGCTGCAACAGTGCATATGTGTGTGTTTGTGCGTTGCACTTTGGAGCCATGAGTGTACACTTTTTGCCGTTTGCTTTGTTAAGAGGGCCCCCCCCACCCTACACACCCATCAATTGTACCGTTTCAATTGTTTATATGTATGCATGTGTGTCTGCGTATGTAGCTGCAAAAATCAACTCTTAAAAAACAGTTGGCAACACTGCAAACGGTAAGCAATACTCGACGAAAGAAATCACGTTGCAGCTACTGATAAGACAAATGTGTGTATGTATGCATAGGTAATAATCATAAAAGTAAAACTAAATTGTATACATGTGCATATGTACATAGTACATACATGTGTATATTTGCAAGATTGTTTTTATCTGCGACAACACAAAGTGAAGCAACAGAGCTACGACGAATGAAGCGAATTATGCAGAGTGCAATTAAACCAGTTTAACGGTACATACATGTATGTATATACACACACATATACGCAGTTGTTTGCGGGATTGTGGAGGTAACGGAAGGAGGGTAATATACCGTTTTAAACTTTCGCGCAAGCCGGCGTGCTAAACACAAACCAACAACATAAGGGATAACAACAAATAAAAAAGAAAAAGCAGCAAAAACAAAAACTTGTTTGCTCAGTTTTTTGAGCGAGTGCATCAAGTGGTGGTAGGGGGGCGGAAGTGGTAGGGCAGCAAAAACAAACAACAGATTTGGGTGAAATTTTACTTTCGTTGTGGTTGTTGTTGCCGCATTGAAGAGGCATCAGCAAGCTGCTGCTTCTCGCTCGCTCGCTCGCTCTCGCACACGCAAACGAAGTGGGAACGAGAATGAAAACGAAAACGGGAACTCAATTGTTGACCAGAAGTAAAAGCAACAACAGCAACATTTTTCTTGGTTTGTCGCCGTTTAAATATATTTCATAATTTTTTTTTTTTTTTTTTTTAAATTGTTTTTTATTAATTTTGTACACTTACACATTGTGGGAGTTATTTCTCGAATATTAGTAACAATTGATGCACTTTCTACTTTAGTTGTATTCATTTTTTTCTATAATGTGAGTGTGTGCACTGCAAGCAACTTTTGTAGACTGTTAATTTAGCACTATTTAGTTGGTATTTTCATTCATTTATGAGTAAAATGAAAAAGAAAATGTTTGGCTTTGGCCCGAAACACGAAACTGAGTACCAAAAGACAAATGCCACAGTATCGATACCGCGATAATACCGCTGGCAAGGCTGCCAGATCGCCAAAATGGTATTCCAAAAGTATACATCGATTCATCGATAAGCGAAAAATACAAACAATTATTTGGTATATTTTGCAGCTTCCTGCTGCCTGCTGCCTGTTGTTGAACTGCGAGCAGGTCGCGAATTTTTGAAATCGCTGCGCTCACGCTGCCTCTGAACAGCAAAGAAAAAACAAAAAGAAATCAAGAATAGAATAGAATCGTGTCGTACATAAGAAGCACAATTGAATAGAATCCATAGCAGGTGCATGCGACAAATAACGGAACTCGTTTAAGTTTCGTTACCAAAATGAGTGCCAGCAACAGCCACAGCAACAACAACAACAACAACAACAACAACAACAGCAGCAGCAGCAACAACCACAGCAATGTTCCCGAGGACTCATTGTTCGAGTATTATTTAGAAAAGTGTTACGTGCTGCCGTTGGATCTCAAAAATGACATTGTCTACTGCCAGCGAGCACTGCACGACTTTCTCAAAGTCCACGGGGTGAGTAACAAAATCAAAACCAGCAACACTAAAAATTACTAAAAAAAAACAACCTGTGTCCGTTTCTTTCTCTGCCCGCCCCTCCCTCCTTTATTCACCAACAGCTGGTTTCCGATGTGTTCAAGGAGCAATCCGATGCGGTAAGCTGTCCTCTTTGTTAATTATCCTGCAATCCATATATATTATACATACACATATATACATTATGTATATAAGTATATATACATTTAACATTATATATATATATACATTATAAATATACCTTTATATATAGTATATATCATTTTTTTTTTTGTTTTCTTTGTTTGGAGTATATATTTAGTAATAATGCGCTCAGCAAGCAGTAAAGGTGAAGCAGATATGGGCCGAATGAAGTGTGGCAGGGTTGTCACCTCCCCCCCGACTAGCACAGTTCCCTCCCCCCCCTCCCCTAACCACTCATAAGAACCCCATTTCCCCCTTGCCTGATTTCGTAATTACTATGTTTTTTTCTTATATTAACTATACAATATTAACCAACTGCAGTTTGTGGGGCTCTAGCTGGCGGAGGCTTCGGCTCAATTTCTTAATCAATTTGCCCTTTTTCTATAGTCCCCAGTTACGCTCGATTAGAGATGAGCGCGTGCTCTATTGAATGTCAATTCTTATCAATATTTAATTTCACTTTCGCAACTCCTTTTGGGTATAATTCAGAATTCGTGAGAAATTTTAATTTATTTATTGAACTTCATTTCCTAAAGCTACAAGTATAAATACTTATAATACTTTACAAATTAGTCTATAATTACAATTGAATTTAACATTACTATCTATTTGTTTTAGAATTGATTTATTTATTACTATTTATTTTAACAGTGCTATTTATATAAATATATTCAGTAAATATATAAGTATTTATTTTTTATTTTTGCACTTTTAGAAATTATTAGATAATTAACTGCATTAAATTTCAATAGTCAAAAATTTCAATAAATTTGTTGCTCGTGTAATTCGCGACACGTGCGCAAATAAAAAAAGAAAGAAATACAACAACAACAAAAACAAACACGTCACGCATCCAACTCTGCTTTTCGATTTTGTTGTTTTTTCATTTTGTTTATTGTTGTTGTTTTATGGCACTTGGTCATGTGTAGACAGACATACATGTTCAAACGCTGGCAAAATCTATAAAAATTGAAAAAAAAAAATCCGTTTTATATAATATATATATATATGTTTGCATAATCACCTGCAGGATCCGGTGCAGATGCGTCGCATCCTTGAAGAACTGGAGACGGAGGTGTACGAGATAAATGCGGAGCAGCAGTATCTAATGTTGCGCCTGGACCATCATCTGGGCACATTCTACAAGAAGCTGGAGGAGAACAATGTTCAGACTGTACCTGATCTGGGCAACGAGTACATCTCCAGCCTGATAGTGCCTTTAATTAGCGATGCCAGCTACAAAGTCTTACCGAAAACGGTGACGACGCGCGACAGCGAGGAGATGCTCATACGCAAGCACTTTCTCATCTCGCAGGACGATGAGGCGGGCATTGAGCCGCTCAAGCTTAGCGACCTGGACGACACTGTGCCCTTGATGCTCGTCAATGCCAGCAGCAGCAGCTGCAGCAGCGCCATCAAGATGCCAGCCAGCAGCGATGCGCTCACCGAACTAAAGCTGCTCCAGCAGCTGAATGAGCAAGTCGATAGCTTTCACAAATCCGGCATCAATGCATCGCAGAACCTCTCGCTGCTGGCCCGCTCGCTGCTTATACCACGGGGCTCAAAGCAGCCGCAGTCGTCAAAAGGATTACAACAGCCATCGAAGGCACCACAGCCATCGAAAGCACCACAGCCATCGAAAGCACCACAGCCATCGCTGCCGCCAAAGCTGCGGCAGGCGCCACCTCCACCTCCACCACCACCACCGCCGCTGGTAGCCGCGAGCAAGCAGCGGGCGCCACGTGCCACGGATGTTAGGCAGCCGGCGGCTAAACGCAGCTGTACATCGCCGCCACCGCTGGCGCCCATTACAAAGGGGCCGATGGCTGATAACTCTGAGGAAGTCGTCCTGAGCCGTGAGAATCTGCGCCAGGCGCTGCGGCGTGCGCGCAAAACCAAACAGAAGCCACGCCAGTTCGATGAGGAGGACGCCATGCAGCTGCCCAGCGCGACACAGTCGCAACCACAGCTAAGCAGTGCACCGAATAAAAACAAAGCAGGCAAATCTCTGGATGCAACTGCAGCAACTCCAGCAGCTGCTGCTACTGCTGCAACGCTAGCAACAAAGAAGTCTGCCGTGGCTTGCAAACAGTACAAGGCGCGCAAGCCGTATGGAACTGGACGCAAACCGACGACACCGCCGCCACTGGTGCCCAGCCAGCAGGCAGCAGCCACAGCAGCAACTGCAACGGCCACAACGACTGGTGCTTCATCGGTCTCGTCGGGTTCGTCAGATGATTTGCATCAGGAGCTGGAGCAGCAGCGCCTGTGTGCATCGGCGGCACAGTGGTGCGATGAGCCACGCGAGACGCGTGTGATGCCCTCCGAATATGGGCGGGAGCTTTTCCTTGGCCTGTTTGGACTATACACGCACGACATGGTCAAGAAACTGTGCCAGCGCCACTCCAAGCGCAAGCGTCGCACTGTCCAGAATGCCAGCGGCGTCGACTTTCATTATGGCCAGCAGCTGTCGGCCATTGATGCGGTGCGTCAAAAGAAGCTCAAGGATAAGCCGGAGTTTCTCTTGTCGCCCAAGGATAAGCGGCTGCAGGCCAAGAAGGCCCACAAGGCTGCCGCCGCTGCTGCCAATCGCAAGAGCAAAAGCACTACGCCCGAGAAGTTGGAGGATCATTTGGGTAACTCTCAGCCGGAAGTCGGCAAACAGAAGTGCAAGGAGTGCAAAAAGCGTGCGGGTAAGTTGGCCCCCTAATGATAAGAAGTTACGGACACTCATCTCAAACTGTAGGCATATATGTACACATATCAAGTACTTATCATCTATCTTTATCAACATGAATAGCCCCATCAAGCTAGATATGTCCGTCTGTACTTTTTTAGATTTCGATTCTAGATAAATCAAAGGGTCTTGGGTATACAAAATTTATAACTTCTCGATATCTGTTTATATATTATGTTTGCCGATATTTGAACTATATACGTTTCTATCAAGGCTGAAAGCGGCTTGATTCACGATTCGAACTTTGGGTTCGGCTCGGAATATTTCCACCATTTGAATATAGTACGATATTGTTGTAATATACAAATTATATGTGCATACACATGTATGATATATATAGAGCCTACGAATTTAACTTAAAGCTAAATGTACTATTTCAAGTGCCTGCTAATTGTTTGCTGAACCGAATTGAAATTCCGTGCTCCAACCGGTTAGGTTTAAAACTGGTGTGCAGACTTTCACTGTAATATATATATATATATATAACAGTTTTTGCTGACTTATAAGTGTTGTATGAAATTTTAGTTTTTAAAATGTTAGGATTTTAGTGCATATATTAGTTGTAGGAGGCTCAAATGATTAGGCTGATTAAAGACTTAAATTAATTACCTGCAACAAAATGACAAACTTGAATTAGAATCGGGCAACAATTCTTCGATTGGACTTCAAGTCCAGTACCAGCTTGTATATAGTTTTTATTAACACATGCATATTTATTTAGACTAAAGTGATTTGTTTTCATTTTGCAGAAAATTTACTGACGTGCCGGAGCTGCCATGGCCACTATCATCTGGACTGCCGCGAGGATGCCAAGGGAAAGACGCAGACTCAGTTGAGCAGCCGTTGTCCTTCGTGCCTGCGCGCTTTGCAGTTGTCGCCGGGACGAGCTAAATGTGTTTCAAACTAGTTGCTAAGAACTGTTTTATATTGAAAGTGGCGACAGTTGTTTTGCGCTCCTGCGTGACCTCTCTCGCCTTTTGTTGTGCATTGTGTCCTGATGGGTTGTATCCTGCATATGTCTGTACATACATTTTCAATCTTTTTTTTTTCCTTTTCTTTTCTTTTCCATTTTAATTGGTTTTTTTTTTTTTAAGTTTATTTTTAACAAAATTGTAATTTACAAATGTATTTAAAGCATACGCAATTAGGGTAATTAATATCAAAAGGATGCAGTGAATATGTATACATATGTATATGATGCTGTATCAGAATATGATTATTGTACATACTTATACATATATATATATATATCTATATATATATATGTTGTATTATTATTTAACAAACAAAATTTATAAACTTTATTCCAATTTATTTTTTTACTTTGCCAATTCTCCCTCCACGCAGAAAACAATCGAAACTAAATGTTTTTCAAACGAATAAACTGTAATTGTGGTAAAGTGTATATGTATATATATTAATGTGTGTATTCCGTGTTCTTAATACTAAATGTATCTTAGTGGAGCGGGGAAATACGATAGGCATCTCGTATCCTAAAAAGTTTCCCTGTCGAAGTAGTTTATTGAATTAAAAATATAAATTCTTATATTAAAATAATTAAGAGTATTAAGTGGGCGAATAATTGTAAGAGCATCTGCATATTCGTTTTATAATTATCCATTAGGCTCGGATTAATTCAAATATTGTGTCGCCATTTTGGGCGATTGGCTGTCATTGCCAGCGTTGCCAGTCATATGCGAGGATGTGAGCAGCCCTGGTTGTGGAATGAACACAATTCGAAAAGGTGGCAGCCTTGGCAGCAGCGCTAACATTTCAAGTTCGCCCATTAGTTTAGTCGTTGAGCTTTACTTTACTTACAAAGTAATTATCAATCCAAAGTAATTGGCAATCCTTAACTCAAGCTCAAGTCTCAAGTCGAAGCTGCCGCTGTTGCAGTTGCAAACGATATACTACTACAGTTGAAGAAAGAGAGAAATTCGCAAAAAGCAAAACCAACACAAAAATCAAGGAAATGGGGCACAATTTTGAGCATGTGCATGAGCTGCCAGATGTTTTGCCGTTGGAGGTGGCCAAGGAGCTGTTCATGGCCAATCTCGGCATGACGGGCATAGAAAATGCATCCGAACTACTCTGCAGCAGCCTCAGCAGCACTTGGACCCAATCTTCGCGCATAACTCGTCAGTCGAAGCACCGGCGAATTCCAGGTCCTTATGGCATGTTGCAGCGAGTAAGTGCATTCTGACAATGCAATCGAATATACACTCATAATTTGCTATCCATTTCCGCAGTGTATGCTGCGGGTGCAGGAGAAGCTCGTTAAAGATGTGGACGAAATGCGCGAGTTGGCCAAACAGAAGGTCGATACGACTCGCGAGAAGACGCTGGCCGAAAAGAAGGTGGATAAGACTAGCGACAAGACGCTGCAGCGGATGCTGCTGTGGCTTATGGAGCTGCCGACGGAATTTGAGCTATCGCGGTTCTCTTTGTCGGCACTGAGATGCAACGAGTGCCTTATGTGCCACGGCGTCGAGTATCCTTGCGAGCGCTGCAAGCAGCAGTACCATCAGGAGTGCCATCCTGACCAGGGTCGTCCACGGCCACATCGCCTGTGCCCCTCGTGCACCCGCCAGGATACGCCAAAGCCACCAAAGCCAAATGCTCTTAAGTAGCTTGCAATTTTAACATTAAGTTAACATTTGTGATAGCGAAAAGATCTTCACAGGTTTAATTTACAAACGTGCTTTTAATCAATGCCAAGCATTATCTTAATATAATATATTATAATTACAATTGTGTGTACAGTTTGTTAATCAATGTCACTGCCAGAATAGTCAACGCCAGCAACGGTAGCAGTTGCAGTGGCCGACGAACGTCGCCTCCGTTGCACAGATCTCCCTGGCAGAAGCACATATACACTTTCTTATAATTGTAGATAGTATCCGCGCATCTGTCCATGTTGTCATCCGGTCCTCGCTGGACGCACATCCGCTGTATGGCCAGATCGTAGTCTATATTTATAAATAAAACACAAATTGTAATTAAACTAGATGCAAGATTCGTGTATTCTTGCGATTTAAACACGAAATATTGGAATTTAAACATTATTGACAAAATTTACATTAATATGGTTAAAGATATCCTTTCAAGATAATGGTAAGAATATTTAACAGGTTTGTTAACGTGAAAATAATAAATAATTCATATTAAGCGAGTTCAAATTGAATTATAAAGTTATATTACAATTTAAATTGAAACCAAAAGTTAATGCAATTTATATTTTAAAGATTTCATTGAAATGCAAATAACTACGGATTGATATTAAGTATTTATGTTGAGAAATTTGATAAGTTATATTTTAATTTAAATTGAAAACTATTATATGATCTCAAAAGTTAATGCAATTAATATTTGTACAATTTTGGTGAAGTGCAAATAACCAATGGTTATTTTTAATATAAATTAAAAACTTTCGCGAAAAGAAAAGGATTGATATTAAGTATTTATATTATGGAATAGGTTAAGTTATATTTTAATTTAAATTGAAAACTATTATATGATCTCAAAAGTTAATGCAATTAATATTTGTACAATTTTGGTGAAGTGCAAATAACCAATGGTTTTATATTAGGGAAGTTATTTTTAATATAAATAAAACCTTTCGCAAAAAGAAAAGGATTGATATTAAGCATTTATATTATGGAATAGGTTAAGTTATATTTTAATTTAAATTGAAAACTATTAAATGATCTCAAAAGTATTTGTACAATTTTGGTGAAGTGCAAATAACCAATGGTTTTATATTAGGGAATTGTATATATTTTTCGCAAAATCGGAATGGAAATTCTTAAGTTATTTTTAATATAAATTAAAAACTTTCGTATAATATCAAATGTTAATAAAAATAATATTTTGTTCAATTTTGGTAAAATGCTTATAGCCGAGGAATTGATATTAGGTATTTATAATATGGAATGCCAAAAGTTATATTTCAATGTAAATTCAAAACTATTTTATAAGCTCAAAAGTTAACCAAAATAACAATTTGACAATTTTGTGAAATGCAAATAGCCATAGATGGATATTAATTAAAAAATTGAATATATTTTATCCAGAAATCCAAGTTCAATTTGAAAATTTATATTTCAATTTTAATTGAAAACTATGTATTTTATAAGCTCAAATGTTAATCAAAATTATATTTTGACAACTTTCGTGAAATGCGAGTAACCATAGGTTGATATTAAGGAATTGTATATATTTATTGGTAAAATAGAAATAGAAATTGATAAGTTATTTTTAGTATATATTCAAAACTTTCGTATAACTTCAAATTACCAAGGATTGATATTAAGTTATGTGATAAGGTATTTTCAATTTAAATTAAAAACTATTATATTAACTCAAAAGTTAATCAAAATAATATTGTTATAATTTTGGTAACATGCATATAACTACAGATTGATGTTAAGACATTTCATATTTTTATCGTAAAATCAAAACGGAATTTGTTAATTTATTTTTAATTTAAATTGAGAAATTTCGTATAACTTCAAAAGTGAATAAAATTCATATTTACAATATTGCTAAAATGCCAATAACAAAGGAAACAAAAGATTACGAGTTGAATATTCGGACAATTTACAATTTCTATGCAAAATATAACCTACCATCAAGAGCATAGGTGCCGCCCCCCTCGATCACCTTGCCACACCAGCCGCTGGCGCAGGGGACGGCGGAGAGGCCCGGTTCTCTGTCGACGTCGGTGGCGTTAAATGTGAAAGGATCTTTGCAGCTTCCCAGTTCGCCACGGGAGCGGCATTGATAGCAGCGACGCAGCAGCGCTGCAAGCAAGCAACGTGAAAAAACGTAAAGAAACAGTTAAAGTTTTTAAAATGCATTACGCATACGCACACACACACACACCCATGCGCAATTTCGGTTACAGGTAGAGGTACGTGTATGTGCACATGTGCTTGCGTATTCATTTGTATGTGTATGTATGTATGTATGTGTGTACAAAAGACTTTAATAAGAATGAAACTTGATTATTTGTACCGTTTATTTGTGGGGCATTGCTGGCGATTATAGCGAATATCACAGTAATAATGAACACAGACGCTTGCATTTTGCTAGCTTTTAAACTAAATGAGTATTAAGATTTCGTATTTATTATAAAATACACTCTAAGCGTAGTGAGAGTTTTATATTGATATTGTTGTATTCTTTGTTG
This sequence comes from Drosophila maculinotata, assembly GCA_035045305.1. Taxonomy (NCBI): domain Eukaryota; kingdom Metazoa; phylum Arthropoda; class Insecta; order Diptera; family Drosophilidae; genus Drosophila; species Drosophila maculinotata. The sequence goes on along the minus strand of JAWNPD010000679.1, from coordinate 7,398,759 downwards.
TTGTAACGATGACCAGCGTTGCCACTTTGCCTATATAAATACAACAGTGCGTTTAATGATGCCAGACTGCTAATGTGGGGTGGTTCGCTTTGACAACACTTGGAATGAATTTTGACAATTCAAGCCGTGTGTACACACTGTGTGTCTAGTTTCGTTGTATTATTTCAGCGAAAAATTCATCATCTCAATATCGGGCGTACATTTTTTGTTATTATTTTGACAACAATAATAACTCAAAGCAAAGTATCGAACGTCAAATGCAGCAATTGAAACGCTTATCTGCAAAATAAGTGCAGCACAGCAACACAATTGCCAGCGGAGTGTATAAAAATAAATCAACTCAAAACTGCAGTACGTAGAACGAAAGAAAAGACAAAAAAAAGAGAGGAAAAAAAAACAAAAGCAAACGTCAAGAAATTTTGCAAATTGTTCATAGACAGAGATAGACACAATCACACATACATACACATAAGCATGGACAGCAGCTGTGCTGCGTAACATGCGAAACACAAGAAGCTGCAACAATCAAATACATGTATATTTAAACATAAAATTCGACAACAAAAAGAAGGCAACTGAAATGTTCCAAGTTCAATGCGACAACAACCACTCTAATTTGTTTTTGTTATTATTACTGTCTGTATATAAGCGTGTGTTTGTGTGTGGTTGTATGTTTGTTTTGTTAGTGTTGGTTAATCTCTAATGTTTTCCAGCAGCTGCCCACTGAACCCCAAACAAGGAACAGGTAGCAAAGCAAAGCGAAGCGAAGAAGACGAAGAGTAGTGGACAAGAAGAGGGAGAGGTCGCGGGGAGTAATGGCATTGGACAGCGTCACCCAAACGATGATGACGGGCAGCAATGCGCTGACATCATCCTTTACAACAACATCATCAACAAAAAAGAAGGATGCCGCCGCAGCCGCCGAAAAGGAGAACCTCTGGTGAGTTTAGCTTATAACGGATGCGGGGAAACGGCAAAAAACAGCTGCTTTTCGCAGCCCATTTATCTATTGACTTTCTTTAGCTGACGTTTGCAATTATTTTCGGTTCGCTTTTACTCTTTTTCGCTCACTATCTCTCTCTCTCTGTTGCCGGCTGCAGGTGCTTCTCACCACAAGCTTTCCGACCCCCCCCCCCTCCCACTCCCACTCGACAACAGTTAACCAAAAAAGCAGCTGATTTTTTGCCTAACTGTTAAATTTAGTGCATGTTGTCATTTTGTACAACAAATGCCTAACCTCAAACCACGTTTGGCTTACCACACACACACACACATACACACACTCATTATCTAGCGCATAATTTTTGTTGTAAATTTTGGCAATTTTCTCTTAATGAATTTGTGGCATAAACCACAAACTAAATGCTAAAAACGAACCATTATAATATGCTATGTGTGTGCTGCGTGTGTGTGAGAGAGCAAGAGCGAGCGATTAGACTTGCGGATGATTCATGAAACAAGCTAAAAATCGAGGGCAGCGTCGCCGGCTGCGCTGTCGGCAGCGCGCACCTTTTGCTTTATCAATTTGTTATGTCTAATAGGCAAGGCACACATACACACACAAGCATACGCACTAAGCCGAGCTATCGATAGTTGGACTCCATTTGGACGGTTGACAATCCAATTGGAATTTGCATTGCCCAATAAGCGCAGAGCGTCTGCGTGTGTGTGTGTGTGTGTGTGTGTGGCGATGTTGTCATCGCTCAAATATGTTTGCCAGTCGACCGTCAGGTGGCGCGCATGTGCAGAACGTCTTAAGACGCAGATCGATTTCAAATGCGACAGAAAAATAAACATTTGCTAAAATCTTTTTGCCATACATATGGATTATCCGAGTAATATGAATCATATATGCAGCTTGCAAACATGTTGGCTTTTGTTAGGCTTCTTTAAACAAATTAAATGTGTAATAGGAAAGACGAGGATGGAAAATTACGGCATATTTCTGACACCAACTCAATTCTCAATTGTTAGTGCAAAATTTTCCACGCTGACGCTGAGAGTTAGTTCAAATTTTGTTTATACCAAAACTGAACTTTCTATCGAAAGTTTCAATATCAATATAGTGAGCCGATCTTCACTGCTTGATGCAACTGACCTATCTTCAAGATAGCTTCTGAAAGCGCTGTATGGGTCTTGTATGCTTATTCATCATATATCGATTAATGCTTATCGATTTTTGATATGTATATATTTGTGTATTTGTTAAACTAGATAAATGCTCTGATATACAAACTGGATATTTAATTGCAGTATTCTGGGCTTGCTTGATTATCAGTTATCGGAAATCGATTGTTGATAAAGGCATATATATATATATGTATATATAAGTATGTATGTATATTTGTATGCATATATGTATATTTATGTATTCGCTACCGCTTAAAAAATGTTCTATTATTTTTCGATAAATACAACGTCATTATCGTTATCGATAAGTGTCGCATTTCGTTGTTGTTGTTGCTGCTGCTTATCGAAGTTGTTTTGTATGCGCTCCAACAAATCAGTGGCCACCAGCGCGAAATCCTCCCACAATCCATCCCCCTCCAGTTCAGCATCGGCCTCCGTCTCCGTCTCCGTCTCTAGCTCTTTTCCCGCCTCCTGTTCCGACTCGTCGTCGTTGCCATCGTCGCCGGGGATAATACGCTCTTCATCCAAATAGTCCGCTAGTAGATCGCTGACCTCGTCCAGAATGCTGCCACTGTGGCACAATGACGTCGCGCACTGTGCATCGATCAGCAGATTCCACAGCGCCTGACAGACAATGTTGGCCAGGAACCAATCCTCCTGCTCCAGTGCGCCACGCAGCAGTAGCGACAGCAGCTCCGCTCCACGCAGCTGCAAAAACGGAGCTCGCTGCTCACCATCGCCCAGCAGATTAACCAGCACTCCAATGGCACAGGTGCGCAGCTCATAATCCTGTCCGCTCGCCTGCCGCGTCAGCTGCTGCACCATCAGCGGCAATCCGCCGGCGGCACAGAAACAGCGACGCGCCAGCTCATTGCGCGTCAGGTTGCCCAGCACACGGGCCAGCTCCACCTTGGTGGACACAGCCGGCGCCTGACAGCGTCCCAAGGCAGTGGCCAATGCCGTCGACAGCTCAGCAATGAGACTCTGCAGCGAACCAGGAGCCGGCACCGGTGCTAGAGTCGCATCCGATGCCGCTGCTGCCGTTTGATTGTCCTGGTAAAAGCACAAATTGTGCAGTGCACCCAGCGTCGCATGGAGCAGCTCCAGTCGCTCAGCGGGCTGTGCGGATTCCGTGGATGTGTCCAGCGCTGCGGCTGCATTCTGCAGCACATGCAACAGCACTGCGCCCAGACCATGCAGATTGCCCAGTCCAGCGCCCACCTCCGCATTGACGCTCATATTGGCCACGACACGGATCAGCTTGATCTGGGCATCCAGCAGAGCCTCGCTGGCCGGCGAGCGTTCGCTCAGCTGCTGCAGCACATCCAGCAGATACTCCATGGCCACATCATTGTGATAGTACTGAAAGGGAATTAGGAAATGGACATATAACTACATGCAGATTATCTATGCCAAAAAAAACCGAAACGGAAACTTTGATAAACATTTGCAAATATGAAAGCAAATCATTTCACATATTCAAAACTGATTCTAGTTCGTGAATAAATCAAATTTCTGAAATTTATATTTCTTGATAAAAAAATCATAAAGATTAATGATAATAATATAATGTGACATGCATAAAATTCAATGAATTTTATGGATTTATATCTTAGATACTGAAAATTCAAATGAAGAATGTACATTTCTGGAAGTTTCACTTTCAGAATAACCACTGTATATTATAACGATGGAAGAGAATGTAAAACATTCCAAAATCGCTAAATGAATGAAATATTTAAAAAGATACAAATAATATAAATACGCAACTAGTTGGTGAAATGTTGAAATTATATATATACAGTGTAACCTCTCTTAACGGACACCTCTCATAGGCGGACACCCCTCTTGGGCGGACATTTTCTCCTCGACCATCATTTTTTAGCATTTTTCGGAACAATTGCCAATAAAAACAATTAAACTGATAATATTGCTACTTTCTTATATATATATATATATATCGAAATTGTGTGATTAACTCACCTGAACACGCGCGGACTCGTGCTTGGCCAGAATATTGCCCAGCATATAGCCCAGACGGCTGAGCACGGCAAGGAGTCGTTCGCTGCACTGGCCGCCCTTGGAGTAGGGACCGAGGAGCAAACCGATGCGAGCCGCATAGTTGAGCAACGTTTCACAGCAGTCCAGATCCTCCGACAGCACACTAATAATTATGGCAGAGGGCAAACAATCAGTTGGCAATTTGGCAGTTGGAAAAGGATTTGTGTATTTACCTCAGTGTGCGCACCACATTGGCCTGCACCTCCACTTCGCCCATGGAGATCTCGGCGGCGCGTATCAGATGTGGACAGGCCAGCTGCAGCTGGAGTTGCAATCGCTGCTGCTGCTGGGCAACATCCGCCAGAGCGCGCAGTGCAGCCGATAGCTGGTAGAGCGTGTGCAGCGGTGGGCCGCTGAGGCGTCGTGTGGCTCCCGCCTCGTTCAGCATTTGTAAATGGAGTATCATCAGCTCAACGGCGCCATGGCGTGCCAGGCGCGACACTAGCGTCTGTTGGCCATTCAGCTTGCGCGGATCGTGCATCGTTGTTGTTGTTGTTGTTGCTTGATTTATTGCTAAGACTGTTGCTGCTGTGATCGTTGGCATCGTTGCGGGCGGCGGCAGCTCCTCCAATCCGGCGGCCCAGTTGCGATTGAGTGCATCATCGCGCTCCTGTGCGCTGCTGGCGGTGAGAAACCGTATGCAGCCATAGGCATAAATGCAGGCCTCCGGATCATCCAGTGGCGAGGCGTGGCCCAGGCCATCGATAAGCAGCTCCAGCACATCGTTCTCATGGAACAGTCCGTCGTGCTGCTCGTGGCGAGCTACCTTAAAGATTAGCTTGCAGGCGCCGGTCAAATTGCTGCCGGTCACGCGTAACTGTAAACGATAGAGATAAAGTTCTGATTTAATTCCAGACATTCGCTAAATTTAGCTCTTTTAAAATGCAAATGATTTCTAAATTTGGTAGAACTCTTTTCAAGAATATTCGCAATCAATTAGTTTTCACTTAAAACTGATAGTTTTCACATGTATTCCGCATAGTAAATATCTCAATTTTTGGTCGAGATATATAGCTCCGCTAAATTCTCACGTTTATTGAGAAATAATCTATTATTATATTTTCAAATTAAGTGAACATTCAAGTTCTGGAGGATTCATATTCCTTCCTTAATTTCACTTTTACCAAATACGAAAGTTTTAGCATGAAATATGCATTAATGAAATGGATTTTCAGTCAAGAAAATATTTGAATTAGTTTCGATTTAGGCTATTAACTGTGCCTAATTCCAACTTATGAGAATCGAAAGTTATTAGCAAATTAACTAATGGGCTTACAAATGTAAACCAAAAACGAATCGAGATTTCTATATATATTTATGTATTATTACTGCCTGCTTTGTTATCGTACTTGAAACTTGGCGTGAACTTACCGCAAGGACAACACGTGCGACAGCCAGAAGGACACGCGGCGCCGTGCACTCGACGAGGCCATAGAGGCCGCCCAGGATGAAGGCTCGCTTGAAGTTGCGCTCCTGTTTGCGCACACGCGTATACAGCTCCAGCAGGATCTGCAGGCAATCGAAAGGTGAATTGCCGGATGCCAGTCGTCATATTGAGGATTCATTGTACTCACCGCATTGATGTGCTGCACAGTCTCGGCACTGCAATCCTTGAGACCGGCATGCTGCTTGAGCATCTCGATGAGCATCTCGGAGCTGCACTGGCCAAGCAGAGCACCATTGCGTGTGGCTGGCACTATGCCTGCTCCTGCTCCAGCTCCAGCTCCAGCTGCTGCATGTTGGGAAGCACCCGGCAGTGCCGGCAATTGACGCGGTGGCGCCAACTTGGCGTCCAGACAACGACGGTTCAACAGCAGCTCTGCGCTTGCCGCTGTCGTCGATGGCGTCACCGTCTTGTGATTCTCGTGCTGCAAATATCGCATGCTACTCGAACGGGGGAGGGAGGGAGGAGTAGAAACGGGTATAGTAACAGCCAAAGCAGAGACGTCCTTTTACTTACGAGAAGGCGCTGGGCGGACGACCGGCCAAAGCGACCTTGCCATAGAGCACACGTCCCGGCTCCCGTGGCGTTATCGGTCGCCGTGTGCTGACCAAGCGGGCACCGCCAGCGGCTGTCATCGTTGCCGTCGACAAGTCACCCAGATAGAGTTTTGCCTCGCTGATTAGCTCGGCGGAGGTCTTGCGCCTGCCCATCCCACCACCTGTGCCCAGACTCAAGCGCTGTAAAATCTGTTCGCTGCCATTTTCTACGCTTTTCCTCAGCTGCTGCTGCTGCTGCTGCTGCTTTATTGGCAACTCCGGCTTTGTTTGTGCCGTTGTTGTTGTTGTTGTTGGCTGTGCGCGCGTTTCGCTCCGCGACCGTCGTTTCAGCAGCAAACTCATCCTGGCAATTGACTTTGAACAACTGATCCACTCGGACTGGTGTCCGGCTTAAATATTTGTGGTCCACTAGTTACGCGTGGCGCTGGCAAAGTGCGCATTGCTAATGCCAGATGTCTTGACTCCTGCCAGCCGAAACTTTCAAAAGCTTGGAAAATATTTTTTCGTTTGGGCCTTTCGTGCACCATGCCAACCAGCGAGGAACAGGGGGGGTGGCAACTGCTGCCGGGTTGTTGTCTGCATGTCGAGTGTGAAGCGCACGAGCCACCACCATTAGCCAAAAAGCCACCCAACGCACAGTGGGGCAGAAACACTAAAACATGCGCACACTATAATACAAATTCTATGTGGCCTTAAATGTATTGATTTATTCGGAGTACTCCTAATATGGACATTAAAAGCGTCCTAAAATTATAATATAATAATAGTTAAAGGTCGATTTTTTCTATGAATTATTTTAATTAATTTGTATTCCAAATATATTTTGGGAAATAAGTACAAAGTAGTTGTCAATAGAAAGTCTTCATTTTTATTTTTGTATTTTTCTTTTATACTATATTGTAATGAACTTGTGAAATATTAAATAATATTTATTTGGTATTTTGTTATCAAACGATTTTTTTTGAATCACTGTGCACTGTGCAACACCTTTGAGCACAATAGAAAATAATAGTTAAACCAGAGTGCTCTAGTCGAGAGTGCGCGACACGAAGATACCCTGAACCCAGCCCTCGCATTCATTCATAATTATTTATCTGCATTCATACATAGAAACACAGACAGAAATACAAGCACAAGCTGCTGGCTGCGCGCTTCATGCAATTGCTTTGCTACTTCTTCCACTGTACCCATACTATGTTACATTGAATCGTAACTAACTACTTTATTTATTGTCCGATCGTAATGAAATTTGTAGGACATATAAATGTGTGAGTATGGCAAATACGAAAGTCATACCTCTAAAAATAAAATAAATTTCTGGGTGATCGGGGAGAGGTATCTAAAATGTGAAATATTTTGTACTTGTGTATGCTATTCGATAATATACATACCAAATTTGGTGACTCTAGCTCTGAAAACTTTGAAGTTATGCTCAAAAAACACTGGTCTGAAATCAAAATTTATCGGGAGGAGATATTGAAAAAAATAAATTATAAAATTGTATTGTCCCGGCACTACGAGAACTTAAATTTCAAATATGAAGTCTCTAGCTTTGGTAGTCTCTGAGAAACGCGCGCTCATACAGAAGGACGGACAGACAGACGGACGGACATGGCTATATCGACTCGGCTATTGATAGTGATCAAGAATATATATACTTTATGGGGTCGGAGATGCTTCCTATGCCTGTTACATACTATTGCACAAAACCATTATAACCTTTTTCCCATTTTTAATGGGATCAGGGTATAAAAATAAAAGGCAAAAAGCGGGCAATCGATATTCGCAGTTCGCAGTTTTTGGCACGAAGGAGCTGGCGTCCAGTTCCCCAGTTGAGTAACCGCGCTATTTGCATGTCATTCAGTTAGTCATTCAGTCAGCCAGTCAGTCAGTCAGCTGGCCAGTTAGACTGCCAATAAGTGGGTGAATTAGCGAGTCGGTTCATCAGGTTGTTAGTTGGTCAGCAGTGTCCACTTTTCAATCGAAATATTTAATTGGATTTAATTGAATTTCAGAAATGGCCAACTGAAATTGCATGGGTCCCATTAAATATACACACATACATGCACATATATATAGACAAGCTTATATATAACAAAAACAAAACTGATGAAACCAAGTTGGGCTCATAAATAGCAAAGGGATGCAATTAGCTTGATTGCGTGGCATGACACAGTATGGAGAATTGTGGTTTATAGCACGGGTACGGGTACGGGTACGGGTACGAGCTGGAGCTAGAGTAAGGATACGGGTTGGCTATAGCTGCGACTGTGGTGACACGAAACTGGGGCAGCTTTAATGTAGATTGCAAAAATTTGATAGCCCACGAAACTGACCCAATTCGTTCTTATGGGCATTTGCTCTCGTTGCAGGTCAGCGATATTGAATGAAGTACAAACACAAGGCAGCACAAAACTACCGTCAAATAAATCTGTACTAGTATTAGGCGATAATGCCACTGGTAAGACGACGCTCATTGCAAAGCTGCAAGGCGTCGAGGATCCGAAGAAGGGCTCTGGCCTCGAGTATGCTTACATTGATGTTAAGGACGAGTACAGAGACGGTAAGGCAATAATAATAATATAATAATTATCATTTTCTTTGAAAATAATTCTCTAATCTATTTTCTATTCTATATATTGCAGACATGACACGCTTGAGCGTTTGGGTGCTGGATGGCGATCCAGGACACACAAATCTGCTGCACTATGCGCTAAACGAAACGAACTATGCACACACCCTCGTCATACTAACAGTCTCGATGACGCAGCCATGGGGCTGGGTCGAGCAGCTCAGCCAATGGATCAAGGTGCTTGCCCAGCACATTGAGAGCCTGCAGTTAGATCCCAAAGAGAAGGAGGCGGCACGCCAGCGTCTAGCAACGACGTGGCAGAGCTACTGTGAGGTCGGCGACGATATGGATCCCGGTTCGCCGGTTAAGCGCACCATGCACAACAATTCGATCGATGAGGATGATCTGTTGCCGCTGACAGAGGACGCACTAATTACAAATCTGGGCCTGGACATTGTTGTTGTGGTCACAAAGGTGCATATATATAACTATACAATTTGTAACAGTAATTTAACGCATGCTCATTTTGATTTACCACACACAGACTGACTACATGTCAACACTGGAGAAGGAGTACGAGTACCGCGATGAGCATTTCGATTTCATACAGCAATGGATACGAAACTTTTGTCTGCGGCACGGCACCTCGCTCTTCTACACGAGTGTGAAAGAGGACAAAAACTGTGATCTCCTTTACAAATATCTTACGCATCGAATTTATGGCCTACCATTCCGAACGCCAGCGCTTGTCGTTGAAAAGGATGCGGTGCTCATGTACGTCCAATGCCCACTCAAATATATTAATTCGATCTAATCACAATACATTTCTGTATAGTCCGGCGGGTTGGGATAGCCTGAAGAAAATAAGTATTCTGTATGAGAACATGCATGTGGTCAAAGCCGAGAGTCATTACACAGATATCATCAAGGCGCCGCCAACACGAAAGGTGCGTATATAAAAGACACACCACTTCTGTCTGTGGCTTAAATATCCATTTTCTTGCAGGCCGTTTCCAATCGTGAAGCGGAGGTGCAGACCGAGGACGAGCAGGCCTTCCTGGCACGCCAGCAGGAGATACTCAAGCAGGGCGGCCAGGTACGTGGCGAGTCGCCACTGCGATCCCAGGGAACCAGCGCTGGCGGCAACAAGAGTGGACCACGCACACCCGGCAATGCCGGTCAGAGTTCGCCCAAAAAAGTAAGTGCCATGCTCTTTGGTTCTATGAGATGAGCACATTATACTCACTATTTAGTTGCAGATTGATCCCAAGTTGACGCCCGCCACGCCCGGTAGCGAAGGTGTGCTGGCCAATTTCTTTAATTCGCTGCTACATAAAAAGTCGGGCGGACAAGCCGGTGGACCGGCGGGCGCGGCTGGCCCTGGTGGCGGCATGAACACGCCACGCTCATCCAATGGCACCGATGCCCTCATGACGGCCGAGAATCTGGCCGTGCGCTCCGATGCGGCTGCAGAGCTGGATCGTTTGGCGCGCAGCGTTAAAAAGGATATCGATATGTCCCAAAGTGAGTGTTGAATGCGTACATCCAACACGACACAATACCAACAATAGCAGCAACAGCAACAACAACAGCAGCAACAACAAAAACAACAACAAAAACAACAACAGTAGCACACAGTAATTTAAATCGAACACTCGAAAAGAGAAAACTCAAATGCACAGACTCGTAAATTGAACAAATGTACTTTACATGCGTTTCCGATCTGAAACTCTTCCCTGGCTAATTAATACGAAAACTAAACTTCTGGCATCGCTGCTGCACATACAATGGGCAAAATAGCATTGCCACCCGTTTAGACCATGCCGAGCTCAATACTGATATTAAATGAAAAGAGATATGGAAATGTTCAATATTAATGCGATTAATGAATTGTTATAGTTGCGTTTTGCATTGAAAGTCTATTGTTCGTTGAGTTGGCATTTTACGAGGCCTGGGCATTGTGTAGACTACGGCTTACATAAAATAATATGCATACATATATGGAAAATATAAGACAAAACACACACACACACATTATAAAACGGCTTAGCTTAGCAAAAAGTGAATACATTTGGAGAGGGGACAGCGCTTCCTCGTCATGCTCCTCCTTTCCGATATGCATGTGCTTATTTTATAAATTTATATATATATATATATATATATATATATTTATATACACATATATATATATATATGACATTTTTTTTTCGTTTGGTATTAGCGTAGTTTTTGCGACACATGTGTATAATAAACTATTTAAATTATGTAATTTTTAAAATTTAGTTTAAAGCGCGTCAACTGTGCAATGCTGTTGCGCACTAAGAGATTCCAAAAGTCCATGCCCTAAGCGCCCAAAGGGCTTGGCAAATGCTTATAGACACACACACACACACACATTTTCTCCTTAAGCTAAGGTTCCACAGGCAAACAAAATTTGTTCAAACACCTAATAATAGTTTGGCCATTTTCGACTGTCATTTGCTTGTGTTTACCAGCTATTTCAGCTAAGTGATTTGATTGTCTGATCCGTCAAACAAATTGCTGTGACAAATACGTTGTTGGTGTTACTATTGCAATAAGAGTAAGAGTAGTAACCGTATGTGCATTCAATATTAACCATTGACACAAGTCAGTGAATACAAATAACAAAAAACAAATGATAAATTCCAAAAAAAATGTTGGCTAGAATCTACCAACTGCTCAAAGTCTGCGGTTTATAAGGGTAAAAGCACATTTGATTATCGCAGCAACCTTCCACGGCACAAAAGCCATGAATGCAGCCAAAGTGCTATGAGCACTATGACCATAAGGGATGCAGCTCCAAAAACAATGCAAATCTAAATACATATATTGGTAATTTTCAAAAATTTATATATTTATCTTTAAATCTCAATAAACGCATTAAATTGATTGCCAAAATGGAAAGCTTAAAACGAAAATGTTCATTGCTTAAGCAAATAAAATTTGCTCAATCACTGCGAGCTCCAGGCTAATTTATTAGCATAAGACAACGATTTGTACTAATACTTAAATCAAATATTTGCGTAAGTGGGAACACCGAATTTAAGTTTTTCATATAACAGCTCTGAGGCCAACTATCTGAACAAATTTAGTTTGCCCGTGAAATCTTAGCTTTACTGTAGCTGATAGCTTGTATGTACTTTTTAATTATATTAATTAATTACACACACACACACTGGCTTTATGTAGAATTTGTTAGAAATTTTTTTTTTTTGCGTCCTAAAGAAAACAATATATTTGCAGAAAGACAAATAACAACAACAAAATAGAAAGCGCAACGTGAAAAACATAAACAAAGTTAAATAAGTATTTAAACGAAATATAAGCTCTAATGTTGCGCATTTTGTTTTTCTTTGTAATTATTTAAAAACTTTTGATTTTAATATAGTCTGATTATTATTTTTTTCTCGCTCAAAGCCACACGCGTTTAATTAATCTAGTATAACGAAAGAATACGAAAATAAGTAAACAAAAAAGATATACATATATAAAATACTATGAACTAATTTTACTAAGCAATTTTTTAACTCCAAGATGAACTTAATTGAAATTCTTTTATTTTGAAAGTCAAGCGCAAGTCCATTGAAGTACTCACGAGCAATCGCTACAATATTGCAAAATAGTCACCAAATTTGTGAGAAGCATACATATACTACCACATATGTATATGTGTACACATGCAATTAGAAAGAAAAGACGATTTACTTACATTCACTGATCAACATTTACTCAGACATATTCAATTGGTTTTGATGGAATTTTATGTTAAGCATCAATGATGATTATTTTATTTTGTATACCACACGTTTCAAACACGATAACAACAACAACAACGACAACAATAAATTATATAAATAACCAATAAATTGTAACAGTTAACAGAGCGAGAAGGGACGATGTTTGTACTTTTGTATACCAGGTCAGAATAAAAGCTTAAGCCTCGCTAATATCGAAACCAAATCGTTTGAAATTCAAGAACTTTTTGCCATATGCCTCGTCGGGCCGCATTCAAAGTAGCAGCAGCTGCAAATGATTTCTCATTTGAAGCCAGCTGTCATTTGCCTCTCGCTCTTTGCTGTGGTGTGTCTGAAAACCAACAACAAAAACCAGCAACAATGAATGAAAACCTTAATAGTGAAACCTAACGGATATATTATATTGACAAGTTTGTGCTACAGAATCTATTTTTTATGTATAAACAAAATTATTGCATATAATAAATATTGTATTACGTATTAACAAGTTACTGTGCAAATTTTTGAATTTAATTTGAATAATGATGGTACTTATTTATTCTGCAAGAATTACTTACATAAGTGCAATTACAACAGCATCATACGAAATATCAACAAAAACAACAAAAAACCACAGCAACACACACGAGTGTTGACAATTTATGTGAACCAAGAACAAATTTAATGTTAATTCATACATTTTAATATATACATATACACTTATCAAATGCAACAACAACCAACAAAAGCAGCATTAAAAAAAAATAGGAAAAAAAATAAATTAATAACACAAAAATTTGCTAATAAAAATATAAAAAATGTAATTTATTGTTTTTTTTTTTCTTAGCATAGGGTTGTTCAAATGTGTTATACTATTAGTATTTAGACATATAAATCTGTGGAAAAGTTCTGATGCAGGTGTAACTAAGTAAATGTCAAAGCTATGACGTTTATTAGATAATGCAAAATGAAGAGATGTTTTGATCCTTAATTATAATTAGTTCAGATACTTTTTCAACTATTAAGTCTCAGTCTTATGTTGTCTATGAATATTAGTAATTTGGTTTAGATCAATAATTTTTATTGGGTGATCTAGATTCCCTTATTGGAGTTACTGCTTTATCTCCTCCAATTAGACATTATGTGGCTCTTTATCTTTGGTCCTGTTTATAGCCAGAATCCCTTGCCTTTCATAAAATCATAAATATTATTACTAGCTTTAGCTTTATTGTAGTACTTAGATCTGATGTAAGAAATTTCTTAATAATATCCAATGTTTCTATACTCTGAGCACGTTTGGCCAATTGGTCATAAATTATAAACTTACCAGGAATTATAAACTTAATTAAACAAAATTATTGAAATAGATGGATCAAAACGTTTCTTCGTGTTATCAGGATACATACAAGTAGATGGCATTCAATAAATTTATATAAGTTTGGTATATACAAAATGTTTGATAAATTTGATCTGTGTATCAAGGGAAATTTGTCCCAATTCACTGGCGGTGGCTTAACTATGAAGGCTGTGAAAATAGCAATGCGGAAACGGAAAGACAACTCTCGAAACTTCCAGCTAAGAGCAAAAAGCAACGTGAAGGGGAGCCGAACCCCAAAAGTCTTTGATGTGGAGGCTTTTATTAATGATGTTTCAGTTGCTGTCATCGTCGCTGGCAAAGATTATCAAGTTTCAGAAGAGGCAAGCGACAGAGTGAAGGCGCAGCATAGTGCATAGCATAGCCATTTTCACATCATTGATATTTTCATTTCGATAATGATTTTCACAAAACGTCAATCTGTGTGCACATGTATGTGAGTATGTATTTCTACATATGTATGTACATATGTATGTATGTAAGGAAGCATATGTGCCCAAGGCCTGAGCCCTGGCAATATGAAAGGGAGGCGACTGGCGTCAAAGGAACAGCTGCCAGCTGCTTTGCTGGGCCCCGTTTGCCTTGATAGCTCCAAGGATAACACTTTATTTGACCTTTGTGTGTGTGCGCGCTTGATAAATGATGACGCCGCCGTCGCCTTTGCCACCGTTGCCACCGATGCCACCGATGCCACAGCCGCTACTTTGTTTGATACTCTTACTCGTATTGTTTCAGCTCGCATCCTTGCGCTTCGACTGTTGCCAAGTTGTGTGTCTGCTCCGCTTGGCTCGGCTCCGCTCCGTTCCCTGCTCCCTGCACCCTGCTGCACTGTCCTGTTGTTTTATCCTGAAAGATGACAGGCGGCTGCTACGTGCTCATTTCGCTTATTGTTGGCGTTTGCCAGACTTAGCCGCTTGCCAGCCTGGATTTAGCTCAATATTGACATTGATTTTGATTTGATGTTCAGCTGTACGAAAATTCCTACATATGTATGTATGTACATACATGTATGTACATGTACTCTGTGAAACTGGACCAATAATAATACCAATTCATCTATATGCACATTTTTCCCACACAGTTGTTTATAATTTGTGTGCACTGTATATAAGTAATAATAATAAAACCTGAAAATTATAAAACTGGAATTTATTTTACTCTTTTATAACTCACACATTGATAATCACGTTATTTCTTCCAAAAATTCTTGAGCGGAAATTTATATTTGATTCTTAATAATTGTTTAA
Source organism: Drosophila maculinotata (assembly GCA_035045305.1). Lineage (NCBI taxonomy): Eukaryota > Metazoa > Arthropoda > Insecta > Diptera > Drosophilidae > Drosophila > Drosophila maculinotata. Next base: position 7,383,618 of record JAWNPD010000679.1, on the reverse strand, counting down.
TATGATAAAAAATAATGAATAAATTAATGTTCTTAAAAATTACATAGAACTTGATATTGACATGAACGTATTTAATTAAATTTACACAAAATACATTTGTATACCCTGTAACCATTTTAAATTCGTAAAAAGGGTATAATGCAGTTTTGCGGATATATGTAACTGAGAGAAGGGGTTATCCCTGACAACCATTATTATATATGCACTTGAAAAGAAAGATCTGTTGGTCTCAAATGCTTTATATAGTACTTTGTATATGAAGCTAAAAGTGTGAATGTGTGTTTGTGCAATTGGAAGAGTACAGGGTACAGGGTATCTCCTAGAGGGAGAGCACTCAAACTTGTTAGTTTCAATATGCTTTAATGTCTATGTCAAAAACTAATTTCCATTTATTTAATTTTAATATACAGCAATGCAAACTTATTGATAACACACACAGTTCACATACACACACATAGACTAATCAACGTGATGTTAATGTAAAAATAATTTATGCAAAAAATCCAAATATATATATATTGTGATTATTAATTTTGTGCACGAGCTATTTGGCAGACATAGACATACATGCAAATACTATTAATTAGTTACACCAGCAACAATATGCTTCATGGAAATTAATCGATCTAATTAAATCTGCATACATTTGTGGCCGAATAAAAAATATATACTCTGGAACCTTTTTGGGCACACTATGATTAAGACAGCCGAAGGCCACAGCACGTTATTCCCTACCCACAGTTGGGTAGTCAGATAAACTGACTGAGGACAGAAAACATTATTTATATTGGCAAAATGTTTATAATGCAAAACTAACTAACCTGTCAGCGGTGGGAAACATTTGAATAGAAATTTATATACAGACAGTACGCTATTTGATATTGAAGCCATCGGTATACAAATATATACTGACTAAAACTTGCTATAAACATAATACCACACAATTCGAGCCAGTTTATTTGCTTGAGCGTATCTTAAAGTTTTACTTTCTGCAATCATTTAAAACAATTTCTGTTTGGTATCTGCCGAGCTAAAGATAAAGATAAAGCTAAAGCTGATGTTAATGTTCATGTTGATGCTTTGCCATCACATTTGTCCAACAAAATGAGTTTCCGGCACACAGACCTCATATACATATGTACATAGATACATATGTATGTATGTGAGCACATGTATAATATGAGAATAAAATGCGGTACTTGTGATGCCACAAATGCACTTACTTTTCGCCTTGGCTGTGGAAAGTAATTGCCAACAGTTTTCTTAACGTCTTAATGCCTCGATTGCTGAGGACACTTTTCGACCACTGCCATTTTATTTGCAGCTGCCTTTTCCGTGTTGAATTGCAATTGTTTCGGTGGCTTTATTGTTGCAGATCCGGTCATTTGCAGTTGTGCCTTTGACATTTCCGTTAGCATAAAAAAAGGTCAATTGATGCCATTAAGGCCAGACAATTATTTAAGTTATTTTTGGGAATGCTGTGTGGTCACAAAAATGGTTTAAAACTCCACTTTAAGAGACAGTTATAAATTTTCGCAAATAGATATATAATTTATATGTACATATATTATTCATATTATATTAGTATTCATATTATATTAGTATTTAAGAAAAATACCCCATTCCCTAAAAAAAACATTTTGTGCATTAAAATCTATCTAATAACATTTTTACATTATCCACATTAAATTATGTATAAAGCAGTGTTATTATTGTATAACAATTTATTATTTTTCGTAGCAATTCAATACATGTTGACAAAAAACACATGTTAAAAAATTATTATTGAATAATAATTATTATTATAATAGTTTCAAGGCTTCTGATGACCCTTTGTTTTTAATTTTTTTATTTTTTAATTTTAGATATAGCATGAAATATTGCATCTAAACATCTCGACATTAACCACTTGATTTGTAATTAGAAGCAGTTTGTCAGCCATAGGTCGAGATTAAATGTTTATTAAACAAAACTAATTTAAGGTTAATCTGCTTTGACACGACTAATAACATTTAATTAAAATATATTATATATATTAATTTTTACCTTTTTACTATTGTATTTTTTTATTATTATCAGGGGTAGAATATCTCTGAGTCGGCTAGACTCTTTATCACAATACTACGCATTCAGCTAAATCATAGTAATATTATTTATTCTGACACGGCATATACTGAAGTCTCAATCTTTTTTTTTTCTTTTTTTTTCTATTTTCGGTTTTCTTTCTTGTTGGGGCACAAGTTTAATGTGTATTGATACTCGTTCTGAATAGAGCTTTATTGTTTGTCTGTCTCTGTGGCTCTATCTATCAATGTATGTAACTTGTATATCTGTTTGTCTGTTTTGCTTCTTTGGATGTTTGTATGTTTCTCTCCAGCTGTGTTCTGTGAGCTGTCAAAGTTGTTTTGATGGCACAGCTTTTGCCCAAGGCAAACTTTTTCTGCACTCGATTCTCATCTTCAATCACAATTCATATTCCCGTCTGTCGTAAGCAGCAATTAAGCTGTCATTATTATATCTAGAAATTCAATTTCATGCAAAACTTGATGTCATATTTGAAGAACCTGCAAATAGTTTGGCATGAGTTTAGCATTGATTGCAAATTAATACCCAAATACAAAATGTGAGCCTACATATATTATAATTAGTTATTATAAGTTGTGGTATAAGCAAGAACGGTACATACAAATACATATATTAAAGTGCATTTCTTACATGCAAGGAAAACAGTACAATAAAATAAAACCGTTAGAGATGATGATCTGAACGAATTACATAAAACAGATTGTGGCAAAAACTCAACGACGGGTCACGTTCATGGACCGTATATAGACCAGGCTGATGCAACGACGGGCCACGTGAGCTCATAGGACATCAACATTGGTAATGGTATAATGGTAACGGTATATAATGGCAATGGTATTCGCCTACGGTTCAGAAGTGAGCTGAGGCTTAGCCCAGGCATAATAACTGCAGGGATGGCACAACAATAAATCTGCCGCAAAGAATAAATTCAAATGGACAAGTGCATTCAAATTATCAAAGAAATAAGGCACGCCCAAAAAGCGAGCAGTCTTGTATTTTTCTATGAATTTAAGAGAGAATCGGTCTCTTGACTGTGTGAAATGACGTCAGAGTACGCGAGTGCAAGGCTTGGGCATGCCTGAAAGGTACCAATAGAGGTACAAAATCAGGTTAAATAGATTAGCACATTTATAAAATTTAATGCGCGGTCGGGTGAATAAATATAAAGCACATTGAAAAAATACACATATTATTGAAGACTCACTTATCTCAATATTTGAAAACCTATATGCAAATAAGAACATTTTTCATACTGGACTATAAATGCCTGCCAAAAATCGCAGAGAAATTAGTGCATTCAAAATGCTTAAGAATTCCACATGCATATTGCTGCTAACTGGATGCCTGGTCATATGCTGCTCTGCATATACCATAACACCAGTCATCAGGGATGGTAAGTGCCATAAATAACAGCCACATTATAAGCGGCTATGAATTATTGGTTTCTACCTTAGGTCTACCCGTTAACACGGACATTTCAACTGCTCCATTCCTGAAGATCGGCTATGGTTATTATTATTTTGAGAACACTACGACGGTGAATTGGTACGATGCCTATTAACATTGTCGCCAAATGAATGCCGCATTGATCAGCTTTGAGACTGTTGAAGAATGGAATTTTATTGATCGCTATCGAAAGTCAATGAACGATGGTAAGCGGTACTGGACCTCGGGCACTGACTTGGCCAAGGAAGGATCACATATCTGGATGTCAACTGGAAAGCCAATGACTATAAATGTTTGGATGCCGGGAAATCCCGATAACTTCAGAAATAATGAACACTGCGATGTGCTCGGTTGGATACCAGCGAATTCCCAAATCGAGGGAATGAATGATTACAGATGTGATGGGAAATTTCATTATATTTGCGAGGCATCTCAGCCAAAAACTGCTTCGTTCGTTTTATGGTAGTAGAGCAGAAAGTATTTAGAGAGATACAAGGAAAGAAAGGGACTGCCATAAAGATATTTTCCTTAGAATTTTTAAAATAAACTTTGATACATATAAACACGGCATATGAATAAATAAATATAGCATGAAAGTCCGAGAGATCGAGATAGAGAGAGAGAAAGAGAGAGTAGGAGAATATATGGAAGTGATAAAGAAAAGAGAAGAAATGCAAGCATTGAGTGGAACTTAAAAATCAGTCCAGAAATGTTGCTAGACCTTAGATTCAGGAATCGACATATTCGAAACATACGGACAGATATGACATGGCTATATTGGCGCAGCTTATCCTTCTGATTCAAAATATACATACTTTATGCGAATATTTATTGCTCATTCTTTTTTTTTTTTTTTTTTTTATTGCTCATTCAATTTGATATTTGTCAAAAACCCTTTTTGTTTTCTGTTTTTCAAATGCTTTTCAGTAAACACATACTTACAGCTATAAAAACTTGTTTACATATATACAAATAATTTGTACATACATATTGTAATTGAAATAAGAATTGAATGACAGATATGCCTCGTCTTGAATTTATTGCAAGGTGTTTATTATAATTTTGTTAACAGCCCAAAAAAGTAAATGATGTGGAGATAGATATATAAAGAACAAAAAAAAAAGTTTAAAGCAGTTCGCCCACTGGCTTGATGATCATCTCGTGTACCTGCATGTGGGGAGGCGTGGCTAGGGTAAACATCACCGCTTGGGAAATGTCCTGGGCCCTTAGCATTGTTTTGCTAACCACATCACGCACACTGTCTGGCACAATTTCCGTATCCACGACGCCAGGACTGATGCTCTGCAAGTGTATAAAGGATTAGTATTTGAAGTAATATAAAATGGGCAAAGGGTTTGAAGTATTATTGAATTGTCAACTATTGCCATATGGAGATGTTTTCAATTGCTTGGACATAGTTCTCAGTGGTCGCACTTACCGTTATTTTGATGCGTGTACCCATGCCCAAGAACTCCTGGCGATACATTTCGGCCAGAGCGGTGACCGCATGCTTGCTGGGCGGATAGACATTGACATCCGGCGCCTTATCCGGCTGGGCAGTAAGCAGCTTGTGGCCAAGTATGCTGTTGATAAGGATAACGTGGCCATCGAAATTGCGCTGCTTCATGGAGCGAAAGGCGCGCTGTGTGCAATTGATGATGCCCATGATGTTCGTCTGCACCGTTTGCTGTGCCAGTGAGATTGGCATATCCACCAGTCGCCCCGGCTGCAGTGTGCCCGCATTGTTCACCAGTATATCGATGGTGCCCAGCTGCTTCTCGATCGCATCGAATGCCTCCGTCACCGAACTCTCATTGCCCACATCGCAGTACATCGGTATTAGCTTCTCTCGCCGCGCAGCCGGCAGCGATTTCTGCAGCTCCTTAACGCGCTCCACGCGACGCGCCAGGCCGACGACAACGAGTCCAGCATTCACCAGATCCAAGGCGATGGCCGAGCCAATGCCCGAACTGGCGCCGGTGACGACAGCAACGCGATTCTGCCAACGATCCATGTTGCTTAAACAATTAACTACTTGGTCGAAGTGTTCAACTTGATCTGAACATTTGTAGCGCAACAGCAATGCCTTAAATACTAACCGATCGCAGCTCTAGCTGTTTTTGTAGCTGTAATTGTATCTGTAGCTGTAGCTGTATTTGTATCTGTATCTGTATCTGTATCTGTATCTGTATCTGTATCTGTATCTGTATCTATTGTTGTTACCCTAGCGTGTGAGTGCATGAGTGCTGGCTGAATAAACGGGTTGGCAAATAGCGGTCGCGTGCGAATTGCCTAATAAAGCAATTGAAAATTTAATTGAACTTATTGATAAACAGTAAGCGTTAACTTACCAAGTGGTCTTCTCATTTGCTCGCTTGCTGACGACCACTTTTCGCTGCTTGTCATTTCTCGAGAACTGCCGACTCATGACGTTGCGACTTTGCCGCAATTTACACCCTCACCACAGAAGCCGACACCAATCCCAACAGCCGCCACAGCCCCCACAGCCCCCACAGCCCCCACAGCCCCACAGCCTCATAGCCTCTCTAGTTGGCAGCGGGTACATATCACTTGACATTCACCTGATGACCTGATGTGTGTTGTGTGGTGTGTGTTGTGTGTTGTGTGGTATTCGATTAAGTGCTTATACTCAATAGCCGAAGTCATTGTTGGGTTTACAAGTATCATGATTGTACTCGTCGATGATTATAGTAGGCAATCTCAGCCTATTTGAAACCCCTATATGTATATAATAATTCTCTATTCAAATTTAATTCCGCCAAGTCTTCATAATCGAATTAATTCACTTGTACTTATTTAAATGGAATTAAACAATTTCTTGAAATTAAAGTTAAAGTTCTCGGGTATTCGATACACCTCTATCTAGCAAAGCCCATTGAAATTGACTGCAAGCATTAACTAAATGACACGCAATGAATAACAAATGTTTGCAATTTGAAGAGTCACTATATAGCATTGTTATTATTAGTTTACTATCAGCTCACCGATAAACAATATATTTATGACAACCTCAAAGGTTTTGTTTACAAGTGACCGGCGTTTTAGAAATGACTACTATTTAGCCAAGTCACGTATTTGAGTTAGACGTACATAAGTATCATACAGATATTTGCCCACAAGTACCCAAGTCAATGTAATACTTCCCGCGCCCAGAAACAGACATGCAAGTTTAATATATATATGTATTTATTTCGATCAAGTAATTACTGAACTTTTTATTGTATTGCTCTTACTCTATTGAGTCATTTGTTCCGCCAGCTATCTAAACCTATTTTTAGTGTTCATTAAGCTGTTACAGACTATCAATTTAAGTTTTTATGCCTAGTATACATTTCAAATTGTAGATTTGGGCATATATAAAAGGTAGTCACAAAAACATTCGTCCGTTTAATCGAATTTCCCGTTAAGCGTGGGATATTATAATTTCCATACGATATTTTTTTTTTTTACAAATTTTACAAATACAACTTCAACTAAGAGTTTTATTATTATTATTTACAGGGTATCTTTTAAACGATTACTTCTTCCTAGTGTTTTAATTTTGTTATCTATTAGAAATGATTTTAACTGTTATGTACTGCTGAGGTTTGAGGCTTACAGTCTCACATTACCGTGTTTTATCCTAATGCTATTATGTATGAGGACCCTTCTGGTACAGCATGTTAATAATGATTTTGTAGTCGTGTAATGGCAATGTTGTGGTATTTTAAGAGACTGCGGGCAGAGATTTTCTTAAAATTGTAATAATTTGTATTCATATTGTAAGTTACAAAATCAAGAGAGAAACATGAAAGCTTCTGCTTAACTTGAGGAGAGTGTCAAATACTTAAGGCTACATATTTAAAACGAATCTAAAAACTACCGGTATGATTATTTCGATTTCGGCTACGGCTATTTCTATTATTGTATTACCGGTACGATTACGAAATTGAATCGGTTGTACCGGTTGAAGACAGCGGCTTAAACTTAAACTTAAAACTTAAATGATTATAACATCCATACGCTTATTAATGTTTGATGCTGAATATAAAAGTTTGTACGAGTATTGCACAAGCAAGCAAGGTAAATCAACAATACCAAAGCACCCACCATATGCGCCAGTTGGCCAGCAATATTTACAAATTGTCATTGTCAAGGGGCTGCTGAACTTGGCTGCTGCTGTTGCTGCTGACCTAAGGACCAACTGCAATACAAACCACCTACTCCATCAGCGAACTAGTAATACTCACAAGTACTCACTGTGTGCGTGCGTGTGTGTGTGTGTGTGTGTGTGTGTGTGTGTGTGCGTGCGTGTGCGAATGTACTATCGAAGGGGCGTAAGTTCAAATATTTGTCAAGCAAAGAGCAGCTGCCATATAAAGTGATATTGACTATAGGCCACTGACTTTTGCAAAATGCATGTGAGCAACTCGTGCCAGAGTCAGAACTAGTGCCAGAGTCAGTACGAATTGTCTATGTTAGTTACTGACTACCACATACTCTACATCTGGTAATATGTATTACAGAAGTAAAAGACGTATGGAAATAATGAGCCTTAAGTAACTTACTCTCAATTCAGGTAATACTATGTTAAGTATTTAGCAAGCAATTTTTATATGGCTATAAATGGCAGTTCGTGTTGCTGGGCTCTTGATACCCTGTAAAAATACATTTTTTTTTTTTTCAATTTTATATTTTTGATAGAAATTAGTTTTTCTTAAAATATAAAAAAATGTTTTAGACATTTTAAATGACATGTTACTTATTCCAAGAGTTTATTTACTCATTTTAATACATTTCGTTTTAATAATTCCATTAATCTAATTTGAATTTTTAATGTCCGATTTAAATTGGGTAAAGGCCATTAATAAGATAAGATAAGATAACAGACCATTTGCACTTTTTTGTAACTTTTATTTATTGTGCATATAATCTACATAGACTGATAAACTAAAATATTATAGTAAACTATTTCCTACACTTATTTGCAAGTGAAATAAGTTGATTACTTAATTTGTTTATTATTTTCAGTTACAGAATATCTAATAGTCGAATAGTCTCGACTGGTCATTGTTGTTTTATTTTTGCATCTTAATGTTGCCTTGTCTCGCATCCTTGTCGCTTGGATTGTTGGCTGGCTACTGTGTTAATTTTGTAAAAGGACGCCAACTGTCATGATGCAGCGCAGATGATAATGACGAAGACGTGGCAACAACAACAACAACATCAACAGCAACATCAACAGCAAAAACAGTGCCTACAAAAAGTTGTCTTTTATCTTGTGCAAAGCATGAAATGCAAAACACTTGAACTGAGTGGAAACGAAGGCGAAAGCAAAATAAGCAACAAAACACGCAAACACACACACACATACATACATATACAATAAGAATATGAATGGGAGGGAACAAGATGAAAACGCAAAGCGGCGGTGTTGATAATGACAGCAAAGACAAAAGCTATGCACACGGCTAATAAGGGGGGCGCGGGATCCGAGTCTAGAGAGACGGACGACTGTCAGACTGGTGTCCCTGTCCGTATCCATACCCATGCTCATGTCCATGTCTATGTCCACGTCCACGTCCATGTCCTTGGCGATGCAGCAGCGGCTGTTCTAGTTAAATTGCCTGTCCTCGGCACAGTAAATCAGCCTCCTAACAAACCTAACAAAAATGTTATCATGCAAATAAAAAATATACAAAAATTTGATGAAAAAAATATAAAATAGCCAGTGGGGCGACAATTCGCTGAATGCAAAGATTAAATGATACGGCGTTAACTAATGATGCTGCTTACATGTAAATAAACAGTACGAGTGCTAAGCTAATTCAATTTTTATATTATATTAAAATACATTGTACATACAAACATATATCAGAGTTTCTAGGCACGTAAGTATGTCAGTGGTTTGCCACAAAGAGCTGATTTGATGAATGGGGTTTTAACCTTGCTTTGATCAAGAATATGGGGTCTGAGATGCTTTCTTGTGCCTGCTACATACATTTGCACAACGACACTACGGATACCCTGTTCACACAATAAATCCAACGCCAATCGACAAATCCATTGGTCTTGTCAGCTTCATTATCACTAAATTTCCAGTGGTTTACAGAGTTTGTATTTGATAAAAAGTCAAAACGGAAGCTTTTTTATTGAGTGTATGATTAAATTCAGCTCAAGATTGGATTCATTTCATCAATATATTGAAATTTATGTATTATAATCATTAAATTAATATTTTTAACATCATGTGTACGATTACTGATAGAGCCAAACTCCGAGTGTGATTATGGAGTGATGAGATCTTATTGTTCTTGCTGTTATTTCGGCAGGACGGACCTCTGGACTCTTTAAACATCCTATTGGTCGGCTGCTCACCAAGCTGGTTGGTGTGTTCGATATAAATAGAGACAAATATCGGATACTTTGAAATAATCGTAGCAATTTCGAAACGAGTTAATGTGTACAAGTATGCCATGACAAAAACTGTCATATCAATATCAAATTGTAACTTCTTCATATTATATCAAATATCGAAAACGGAACATTTGTATGCAAGTTACTTTTTTTTATCATTCTGGTATTTTGTGTTGAAATTTGTCATAATGGCGGATGAACAATTGGCAAATGAGGACATATGCACCATATGTATGGAAAGGATTGATGAAGCAGGGGCAATCGGGAAAGAAATTAAATGCTCACATGTTTTCCATGTGGAATGCATAACAAAGTGGATTAGGATGAAGAGCACCTGCCCAAATTGTCGCAGGTCAATCGACCCGGAAACAAGAGTTGCAATATCGACCATGGGGCAAGCAGAGGGTCAGAATAATATACCAATGAATGATGCGGAGATTGCCGCAGCACCAGTGCCGAATCCGAGGCGGTATTCCGTTCTCACTCGGTGGACTACTTTTAATCGTGAACCATTCCCTCAAACAGACGCTCAAAATCGTATAATAATTGATAGTGAAGATAGCGTTACGGATCCACCCGCAGTGCCAGTGCCAGGGCCAGGGCCAGGGCCAGGGCCAGGGCCAGGGCCGTTGCGGTACGCGAGCCGTACTCTGCGCTTTCTTTGGAACCGTTTAGGATATCCAATAACAGAGGATATTCCAACCATGGATAATGTTGTCGAGGCTGTCGGTGATGGTGGGGATCCACCCGCAGTGCCAGTGCTGGCGCCGGTGGGGAATTCCCCTCTCAGTCAGCAGACTATTTTGAACCGTTTACCATGTCCTCAAACAGAGGCTCAAAATAATTTTATAATGGGAAATATTGTACCCGTTACGGATCCAGTGCCAGTGCCCGTGCCAGTCCCGGGGCCCAGCCGTACTCGGCGCATTCCTTTGAACCGTTTACCATATGCTCGACCAAGCCCATAATGGTAAATGTCAATTAATTTATATAATACTAATTATATAATACTCATTTTATAAGTATAACCTATCCCCCAGGATTCCGATCCAGATGTATTTGAATATTTAAAATGCGCTTAAAGAGAAACCACTGATGACCACTAAGACATTTTATCATGAAAATGCATCATAAATCGTGGTCCATCGAGAATTTCACTAATTACATTTTTGGGTGAATCGCCAAATAATAGACAATTGCCTCCATAACAATCAACACAAGAATCATTCAAGGATATGCACAGGAATTGATTTACAACAAACCATGTAATTGTTTATTATTTCCATTGGTGTGTTTTGCTTTAATGTTACATAAGCTTACTTTCTTGCAGGGAATATTTTTCAACACTCAACTTGCATTTTAATATATTTCATCTCGATATTGAAAGAACCATCTCCAACCCCATCAACAAACTCGGTTCAAAAGCTATCCTGACGAAACTTAACATGGACTCGTCTTTTTGCTGAAGGTAGTACACATGTCGGAGTGGACCGATTCGAACAGTCGGTCGAAAGATGATTCTATTACGAAAAACTATATTTTCCAAGATACATTTATTAAAAATAATTACATTTTGGTGTGAGCAGATGGACTGCGGTATATAATATCATTATCGGTGTGCTGTGTTTTCTGATAAAATGCTCATAATTACAATAAATTTTATATAAATTCCAATGTTTCTTTAGCTAGCTTTAACTGAAGCACAGTCGCATAGAACGTACGGAGTTAAGTTTTATTACGACACTGGAATTCAGACAGTTGAAAACTAATTTCTTTCCGGCATTTGCGTCGAAATGCACGAATTTATATTTTATACACATATCTTCTGTATTGTACAGACCATGTATGTAAATATTTAACGACAATAGTAACATTATTTTGAAGTGAGTAGTTCACGAGCGGGCCAAGAGTTGGTAAAAATGAGCAGCTTCCGAGTTGTGTGATCAAATGTGTTAATTTTTTATGATCTGTGCAGTGTAGAGCTGTACGTAGTATTATATGGTATATATATGAAATGCTTGTGCTCATTACTGAGTGCTAGCCAGTTGAACTATGCCAAAGCCAGCAGCAAGGCGAAAATCAGCAGGAGCATCCTGCACATAGTTCATCAACTTGGCAAACAAACGCATGCCATGGCCAAAAAGGAGTGGCTTTTATGGGTTGCAAAAGGGGGTGGGGTGCGAAATATTTTAGCCGTTGCAATTGTGGAGGGGGCGGGGCAATGGGAGTTATCGCATTATGTTGCCCCCGGGTGTTGCAGTTGTCTTTGTTTAGCTTCTGCTTCTGCTCGCCTCCACCATTAGTGGCAATGGCCAAATAAACTTGGCCGGTTACGTTGGCCAGAACCGTGAAGAGCCGGAGAGTTGACGATACTTGGCCAGAAGTGGCGAGAGCACTTGAAACTAGTGGCAAAATAATTACCAAAAACACCAGCAACGGATTCCACAGCGATGAAAAACTTTGCTTGCAACACGATTCCCATAGTTCACAATTACGATTTCATACCCTGGCCTCCTGGTTGACCACTAGTTGGGTCGACTAGACAACGATACTATTGCATTTGTTTGAGTTGCAAATTTGACTGGGTTTGCTGGGTAACTCAAAGTCCATCATTGGCTTGGAAAATGTGTGTGTTTTGGGGAGCTCAACTTACATAAATTCAATTGTGTCGGTGTCGGTGTTGGATTGGCTAAAAGATTGGAGTCGCTTTAGCGTTTTTTTTTTTTTTTTTTACTGTGTTGGCCTAAACCGCTTTGGCCACAATGCTCTCTCTCTCTCTTGCCATGTGCCTGTGCATGTGTGTATGTGTGTGTGTGTCTGTGTGTGTGTGTGTGTGTGTGTGTGTGTGCAGGCATTGTCGTTTGAGTTAGCAGTTGACTTTGGGCGCTTTGTGTCAATTGGCAGCACTTAGGCCAAAAGCTTCAGACGGCTAAAAGCTGTGCCATGCACAAGTTGACTTGGTCAATATACATGGGTATATCAATTACACGTATGTATTTAGCCATCTATCATTTCCAGTCTTAACTAATGCCTTGCCTTTGGTTAGGAGTATTGAAAAACACATTTGAAAGTTAACCCGTTTTAAGTGGTATCTTCTGATAGTTGCAGTTGAGCATAACGGACGCATAATCACTTGCTGTTAGCCAAGTTGAGTGCGGCGGGCGTTAAGAAGATGCGTTTCCTCGCCGCCTCGTCCCTCCCTGGTTCTGGTTATGTTGCTGTCTTACCGCATCACATGGCAATGCCAATTTATTTAATATGCTGTACGTGAGTTTCCGTCTTTGGTCCTGTTTCTGATTCGCATTCAGCTGGCCCTAGCTGGCGCATGACCTCGCCCGTTTACCCTCTCATAACGGCATTATTTCTATCTAACGACGTTTGTAACCTTAGCTCAGGTTTCGATCTATGTATCAGAGCTTGGCATATCCCTTTAATATATTTATTCCGTGGGTTGTTCTGTCAATACACATTACATACATTGTCATAAAACTGAAGTAAATTTTCATATTTTTCAAAATGTAATTTTTTGGCCTTAAACATATATATTTAGGCTCAAATAATCTTAAAGAAATCCACTTAACACTTTTTCATCTTTTTGGATTAAAAGAAACTTTAATGTGGAGTAAAAGTTTTGTAACTCATAATATTCAATTCTTTTGGTATTTAAAGCTGCAAGCAATGTCTTTAAAATTCTTACCTTCTCACAATTTATATTGCTCTCTCGCTCTAAATTTAAGTGTAGCAAGAAAGTACTGACAAATTAAAGCCCCCGAAATATCTCTGATGCGAAATTATTATAATAATTCCAGCACTTGATCTGATGTAGAGTATTTCATTTGCTATCAAATCAAATCAAAGAATATTATTTTAGTTTTATTTTTCCCGCATTTCGTTTCATTTCACTGGACGTTTTCAAATTTTTCACATGAGTAACTTTTGGCCGAAGGTTCTACTTCTTTAACGACGAGGGGGTTTTTATTTCAATTTTTTTTTATTCCTGCCTAACCATTTGTAATAAGCAAAGCCAAGCGGCTAACATGTGAGGCTGGCCAAGGCTCAAACTCGGACCAGGACACGGATACGGACACGGACAAGGCGAAAAAAATAAAGCACGTTAGTATTGTCCTTCTTAAATATTCGCTTTTGACTGCTGCCTCCTGTGCATAGGTGTGAGTTATGTGCCACGTATGTGCGACTATAGCTATGTGTAGTTAGCCGTGTTTGCGTGTGTGTATGTGTGTGTGTGTGTGTGTGTGTGCAATACATAAAGCATCACTTATATGAACAGCTGTTCGACTAGCTGGCTGACTAGTTGGCCGACTAGCCATCCAGCTGGCTACCCTGCCAGCGAGTTATGTTTAAGTTTATGAGCATGTGCGTGTAACTGGGTCTTTGTACTGCTGTTGCTGCTGTTGCTGCTGTTGCTGCCACCAGCACTCTAGGCCCGCAAAGGTCCCTTCTCATATGCGAGTCTTTCTGTTTGCGCATTCAAGTGGCGTTGCTGCAGCAGCTGGCGTTGCAGTTGCAAGCTCTGATGCGTCACATTTCGCTGCTGCATCCATCGTGTCCTCTTCCGTCACCGTCGTCCCTCTCTGTTAACTGGGCTTAGATTCCTTCCGCTTGATTTTATAGTCTTTTTATTTTTATTTTCTGTTTTTCCGCGCACCAGTGTGAGTTTTTCATATTTATAGCCTTAAAAAAAGTTGTTAGCTGGCTTACTTAATTCCACAGTTCGCCGTGAGTGTGACTAATTTTGGCAGCAAGTTGGACCGTAGGACTCTCATGGCACCACGACAATTCCGCCATCAACATATATGTACAAACTTGGTTGGCTTAATAAAGAGTTCTTGACCAAAGCTTTAAAGTTTAAACTAAGCCATCCAACTTTCCAACTTTTTGTTCATTTCTCTTCTACGCAAATGCTGCGTAACAATTTTTTAATTAATTAAACTGAATGTTCCTAAAAAATTCAAAAAAAGTACGAATTCTAAAGCCACTAACAGTTTAATACTCTGCGTGCAATTATAGCTGAAAGCTGTTGGAAATACAGTTTTTTCTGCTTGGGTTCTATATATTTTCGGAAGGTAATTAGTTGTGATATAAGTACAAGGTGATATTTTATAATAATATAATAAATTTTATGTTTTTTAGCGACCTTTTTAATTATAATATAATAAAATGTATATGCGTTATAACTTATAAATTATATTATATATGTACACATATACACTTCACCAATAAACTCATTTTAATTCTTGGGCAACAGAGTATAAAAATAAATTAAAACAAGAATCAGTATATTATATTTTAGTATATTTACAATATTTGTCCTTTTATTTTATACCCTTTCTACAATCAATAGTATTGTTAAGTATATACAAGTTTGAGCGCATAATGTATCATAATTTAAACCACCCAAATGAGCTTTAGGGGCCAAATTTGAGGTATTTGCTGACTGGTCGATCGAAATACTTACGTTGGCTTGAAACTTATGAGTTGAAGAGCTGTTTTTGTCTGTGCACTGACCTTTAAAAGTTTACTGAAGTTTGTACATTTTTTTTGTATTTGTTTTTTTATTTTTTTAAGTTTAAAATGTTTAATAACGCAGCATGCCAAAATTTATTGACACTACGTGTTCAAAACGAACATAACTGGACATCGACCCATACTAACGCAGATACATACACACACACACATACACATAAACAGCGGAATATTGATGACAGAAACTTCATGAAGCATACAAATTTTTGCAATGCGTAAATGTCAGATAAACCTGATGCACACACACACACACACAGAGAGAGACACACATAGATACGGAGACACACAAATGGTTTTTTTAGTGCTGCCTGATTTGCTACAGTTGTTGTTCCTGTTGCTGTTCTTGCGTGCATTTTTTAGCTTGCTAACTAAACGCACCAAACAATTTGTGGACAAAAGTCTGAAGGGCTGAATGTTGAGCCACTGATGGCAAAATAAACCGCTTGACTATGCATGAGCCTGAGGACCAGATCCTCGCCACGGTTGCCATTTTGTGGGTTAGACCATCGTCAACGTCGTCATCGTCGTCATCGTCGTCCTCGTCGTCCTCGTCGCCATCGTCGTCGATTGCCAAATGAATTTTGCCAGCCAGCGAAGGTTGAAATTGGCTTTTGCCTTTTGGCGAACGTATTTTGAATTTTAATGTAGCATTGCCACAGACGCAAAGCAACAGTGGTAACCCTTTTACCCTTTTTTTCTGACTCTCTTGACGCTTTTTGTTTGTCATTTCGAGAAAATACACACACACACACACACGTACATACATATAAAGACACACACGCAATCAAGCAGATATACGCAACGAATGCGCATCAAATTTGAGGCGACTATTTCATTAGCAAAGCAGCCGAAAGAGCTGAAGAATTTGTGAAAAGAGACATAGCCTATGAACTGGCTCAGACTGCTGGCTGTTAGCTGGCATTGGTTTGTTGGGAATAGCAACAACCAACAGCCAACATCCGCACCATCCCCCACCCGCACCCGCACCCTCATATCCGAGCATGAAAAACAAAAATCAACACATGCTTTCAACTGGCGGCATTGACATAGACGCACTACAAAAAGACCGCAATGCGATTGAATTAACATTTGAAGAATATCTATAGCATACTTAGACGAGTATATACATACATACATACATATGTACATATGTATGTGCCACAGTCAGTCAGTCAGTCAGTTAGGTAGGACTTGAGCGTGAATGCCTCTTAGTTTGCGGTTCAACACTTGGGTGAATGATTAGGAAGCAGCATATTTGAATATTTGATTGTTCTCGTATCTCTATGTATGTGTATGTGTGTGCGTGTGCGTGTGCGTGAGTGTGCGTTTGTGTGAGTAGATTTATTTTTTATTGTGCACCATTGTCAAAAATAAAGGATAAGTGAAAGCTTCACACAATTAGCTTTCAATTTCAGAAAAAAAAAACAATTATCTTTATAGTGATGAATATTTAATACCCTTGCAAACATTAAAAAAGTGTTCGATATATTTGTTATACAAAAATCAGTCGTTTGTTCCAATAGAAGCTACATATGTATCTTAAGCTTCTTTATTAGTGAGTTTGGTTAATATTTCTGCAAAACAATAAGTTTTCCAAAATGACAACACAATTTTATAGTGGTCTGATCTTACTGTAAAGATATAACTCTATGCAAAGTATCCTCAAGATATGTTGCTTTAATACTGAAAGAATAGTTTGTGATTTTTCACCCTTCTGGCTATATGCCTATGTATCGATTCGGTTTTTTTTAAGTTCATTCATTAATTCAATTTGGAAATATTAAATATTTATTTAAGAAAATAATTTTATAAATTGGTAGTATATTACTAAATACCTATAATACTACTAATGAAAACACATTTAAGAAATTCTGATAGTCAGTTTTTAAACGATTACAAGTCAAATTTCGTTATGAGTATATGAGTATATATGAATTTTTGTGCGTCATTTGAGAAAATTACGCTGTGCTTTTATTTTTGGACTTGTGTGGGTGGGTAAGGTCATGACACACATTTGACAAAATAAAAAAAGAAACTGTCCCATGCACGACTGCGTGTCCTATGAGGTCCTTGCCGCGGCCCTCATTGCCCTTTGTGACTTTGCTGGCTGGCCCCTTGTTACCTCAGCAGGCTTTATGCTTGATTAGGCTGCCGCTAGAGCGACGTGGAAGGTGGGCTTGTAGGCGTGTCCAGTGCTGGCATTTTGACCTTGACAGCCGTATTCCGCCGTTCCCTTACCAGACAGGCCGTCAGTCAGACCAGACCAGACGGACAAGTGCGCGGCAATAAAGTGAGTCCCAAATGAAATAATAACACTTAAATGTAGAATATGAAATGTGATTTATAATTAATCTAATGGAAGCATTTTCCGTTACATGCTTTTATAAACGGTATGACAACGATCCGAAACAGAAGCGGACTTTTTTTTGAAATACTAAATTGATGTCTTGTAAAATATGTAATAATAAATAATAAATTAGGTAACTCGACAAAAAAATATAGTACAATTTGTATACTCTGAACCCTCTAAAGATGGGAAAAGGGTATACTGTATAAAGTATTCTTGATCACTATCCATAGCCGAGTTGATATAGCCATGTCTATTTGTCCATTTGACCAATTTTTGTGTGTGTATAAAGAAAATTTTACTTATTGGATATTTTCCGCTATTTTAACACCCACAATCGATTAAAAAAAGAATTTCAAGAATCTATTTTTTGAAAAATCAATTTTGGTAAGGGTCAATCTTACATTTTTTCACCCAAATATTTGAAAAAATTTAACTTTCAATAATGCATAAACTTGCAATGTAGAATTGATATATAAGACAAACCATGAACAAAATGGCTTCAAGCTTGAGAATCGGTTAAGTTTTGGCCAAGTAATGGGAGTTTAAAGTCTAGGAAGGGCATTTGTATGTTTACAAGCCAATTTTTTTTGTCATTTTGGCATGATTTTTGACAGAAAAATGAAACACCTCAGAATCATTTTTCATATAGTTTTTTATACTAATTTTAACACCCATAATCGATTAAAAAAAGAATTTCAAGAATCTATTTTTTGAAAAATCAATAAAATATAAAATAATAATATAAAAATATGTAAATTTATATAATTTATTAACAGTTATCAGACGACTTTATTCGGGCCAGTGAATCTTTTTATATTACAGAAATATCCAGGCATATTATCTTTATCTTTATCTTTCTCAGTCAATACATAAAGTTCTCCTATAGCTACAAATTGGAATCATTTGTTTGATCTGGATTTGATGCTAAGTTATGGAATGGATGATTATTTCGAAAGCCGGTGAGTTAAGTTGTTCATGGCACATTCTTAAGTTGTCAGTTGGCATCTATTGTCTTAGCCATTAAATAACAATTACGGAGAGAATAAAGTCATTCAGGTTATTTTGGTTAGGCATAAGTCAAGATTTTGGATTTCTTGGGGCCACATGAATGCCAAGTAAGTAGATACATATGTACATATACATATATGTATGTAGTACTATGTGTGTGTGAATGTTTTTCGATGTTGGCAGCTCTTGAGTTTCGCAGGAACTCTGTGGCGACGCGTCGCCGAAATGCCGTTGCGTGTGGCAAGTACTGAAATGAAATGAATACGAGTTTGGCGCGGCAAGAAGTGGCGGCATCTGGCAGCAGGATGGGCAAGCTGGCTGGCAAGGATCCGCGTGCGCCTCGTTGACTAAGAGAAAGAGATTTATGCCAGTTACAACAACATCAACATCAACAGCTACAGTAACAACAACAACAAGAGCAATTAAAACAGCGGCAGCAACAAATAAGAATGTGATAAAAATAAAACAAAAGTGAGAAGCCGTCATCGCCAACGAGGTGGCCACCCACCGCCCATCCCACCTTGGACGCCCACGTCAGCCAGCCAGCCAGCTGCCACCCTGAGTTCCAGTGCCCGCCTCTCCCCCTTCCCCCAACCATCCTGGCCACCGTTCCACACGGAAAAATGGAAATAAATGGCGACGGGCGCTTTTAATGACGCAGCTGTAAACACTTTGAAGGCGTTGGCCCACTTGGCAAGGGGTGGGGGAGGGGGGGTTGATGGAGGAGGGAGCAGGAAGCACATCTGAGCCATGTTTGCTTGTGTCCTGTGCGCTTCACTTGAAATATATTAATAATTGCCTAATGTCTAATTAGCCATGCAATCTACGCGCACACACTCGCATGCAAGAAACGTCAATCGTTGCGTGTGTATGTGTGTGTGGCATTTCTAAGGCTTAAAAAAGCCAAAGCCAAATCCAAATCCAAAGCCAAGTTTCGGGCCTCAGCCATTGCGCTGTCAAACAGTTTTGATAACGAACATTTTACCGGCGCCAAAAAAATGCGTATAAACAGCAAGGAAACCAGAACACACGCCTCCTTTGGGCTATTCACTCTCACTCTCTCTCTCTCTCTCTCCCTCTTTCTCGCACTTTAGCGCCTTGGTTCTATCTCTCTCTCTCTCTCTTTAGGAAAACATTTTGTGCCTAGTACTTTTTACTGCCACGAGCATGAGAGAAAATATCCCACAATGCGATTTTTTTCTCGCATGCTATAAATTTGAATACTTGGCTTTGCTTGATTTATACCAAGTATATGAATGTATGTTTATTTGTTTATTTACCATAAGGCACTACGAAGATCGCAATCTTACAAATATTGCGAATTAAGCTCGTCCTTACCATTGATTGACTTGTCAGAAAAAGCTTTTCACATATAATAACATACCATTAACATCAAATTAAACAGTTAGAATTTGTAAATTACATTGTTGGTATTTTCACGTGTAACTTTAAAACCAGCTTGATTATAATCAGACGTATATCAAACTTTCGCCCATGCAACCTTCATCCCATTTTCCTCCCAAGAATGGCATTTAAAAGAAAAAAATTGGTATACAGTCTTGAATGAATGAATTATAATGATCTTTGAAAATAAGTTTCAACCCTATAGGATGAAAAACAAAAATGTTTCATACAACGGTTTTTCTGAGCTTTGGTATCGAATTTTCAAAATGCCGTCTTAGCACTCACTTATGTCCTAAGAGGAACCAATAGCTTTCAGCTTTCTAGCTCTTAGCAAAATAATATATAAAGTGTATTTACTAAGAAAACTGTTTTCCAATGATACAGAATGTGTTCAATATTTTCCTCATCTATACTTCTGCAGAAGTCGTTAAATAGTACATATGCATTTGCATATGTTCCAATTAGACATTGTACTGTGATGACTTAATCGTATTGGAATTGAGTGTCACCATTGCGATTATATTGTTTATTTTATTTAATAATATTTTTGAAAAGCTTAGTTTTTTTTACTGTGTCGTGTTTTAGGCCTTCGTCGGCAGCTTGCGATATTTCACATATTCATTCTGCACCGTGCATTTCACTGAGCGTATGAAATTTAGAAACACACTTAGTTGTTGCTACAAGCAACAGACAAATTCAATGTCTGTCGCCTACTGTGATCGGCTTTGCAATTTTCACACTTGTGCTGCTATAATTCTCAAGTGGTTCTAGCTTTAATTTGGTTAGTACGCTTGCTGTGCCAATCCAACATCAGCCGAGTTTATGCTTATTGCTCGTTACTCGGCTGATTTTTATTTGAATTGTATATTCTATAAATATAAAGAATTTATATTCTAACACACCTCCATTTTTTTTTCTTTTTCTCAGTGAATTTTTTTATTATCTCAAAAAACACGTCACCAGTTATTATTGGTATGTGCCATTTTATTCCTCGAGCTATGGTCACTATATTATCTCGAAGAACACATCAACTGTGAGGTTATGTGCTCTCTATATTATCTCAAATAACACATCTCCTGTCATATTAAAGACTGCAATAACATATATATTGCAGTTATAATAGCAATGCATACCACACTCAGACTAAATTTATTTTTTTTGCACTGCCGTAGTTTTGTGCAGGATCATATGAGTTAGTATATCGACTAAATAGTCCGTGAAATATTCTTTTTTTTTCTTCTTTACGTCGGATAAGTGTTATAGTGCTTTTTTATATAAGATTTCTTATCCTGGAAATATCATAGTGCGCACTTATTTTGTGCTATTCAATTATTTCATCCAGTTTTTTTTATGGATGTCTTTGCATATTAATTAATTCATCGTGCTATATAAATGCTGATTACTCAAGGCAACATATTATTGCAGTTATAATAGCAATAAATACCACACTAAGACTATATTTTTTAGCACTGCCGTAGTTTTGTGCAGGATCATATGAGTTAGGATATCGACTAAATAGTCCGTGAAATATTCTTTTTTTCTTTTTTCTTTAATTCGGATAAGTGTTATCCAATATACAATATATCCAATATATATATTATACAATATCTTTTTTGCTTAGCTCCGAAAGGTAATGATTTTTTTTTGAATTCTTTAGAAGAGTTCGAATAATCGAGAAATCTATGTAACATAATAGGCATAAGGAAGCAGATGGTTACATTATTCCGACAATCACATTTCGCATTTGATCTGCCTATTGCATATTTTATGATGTGAAAAATGGTTTATTTGATTTTGATTTGCTGTATAAAGTGATTGGAGTGTTTAAGTCATTAAGCGAGAAAATTAGTGCAAATGCGCCTAAATAGTATGTAATCGTAAAGTGTAATTGTTACATGACTGCGTGGCTGGGTGCTTGGTGCTAAATTTCATGGCATTTAAGCAACATTTAAATGAAGTTAAATATTCATGCAGAATTTAACTGCAAAGCAACAAGAGCACTGAGCACTGAGCACTGAGCACTGACAAATTGACGCATTGCTGTTAAATGCCAGATAAAAACTGACAGGCAAATCAAAATGGCGGGCAGCGATGGCATCCCCAAACCTGCACAGTCCGCAGACCCCCCAGGAGGGGGTATGAAGCGTGTGCAACGCCAAGATAAATAATCCAATTAAAATATAAACATGAGTACGCTAAGACGCCAAAAGCGCATTAACTTTAAGTGGCACTGACTAAGCCGTCAAATGTTCATTCAATCAAATTATTGTTGTTGTCCTACCGAATGCCTTCCTGCTAGTTTGACCATCCATCTGCGGTGTGCAGCATTCATCCGATGGCCACTCCCACGCTCAAGGCCAGCCAGACTTCACTGCAAACAATGGCGCCTCGTCGAAACTTGGCCATAACTGAGACTTCACAGCGAGAGCTGGATGCCAAAAATGCTGCTGCATGAGTGGCGACCTCTATGTGACACGCCTCCCTTACGCCTTGCGCATATTGTCATGCTGTTGGTCATGTTTCAATATGTTGTCCGTGGGCTGTAATCTGATTTTAATGTCGAACGTCGAACGTCGAAGCGCGTCAGCCTGTAAAGTGCATAATAAAATTGTAGAAATTTAATTATGCGCAATTAATGCGCATTAAATGCTGCAACAGGATGCTCACCAGGCGAGTCCAGCGGGTCCAGCGGGTGGACCGATACTCGATACGGCAGCACAGATGGACGCTATTGATGCCAGCTAATTGACAGTAAACGAAGCGGCAAATAAAGATATATCGACTACACTATGCAACAATTTTCAAAGAAAGTAAAAAATAAATGTATTTTTACATTTTTGCAGTTTGCCCACCCCACACGTGTCTGTCAAAATAATGTGAGAAAGCAACTTTTTTTTTTTCTTTTCAAAATTTCAAAATGTATATTTCTGTTGAAATAGTTGGAATTTCTATTTGCGATCGTGTCATGCATTAATAGTGTCTGCAACACTGGATCTCTATAATCTAATTTATGACGAGTGAATATTTGTGTAATTTTCATGAAACTTTCGCAATTCCTGCATGTCCAAGTTGCAAGCTGCCTGATTATGAATAAATGCCAACAGCAAAATGGAAAATGCATAAAGTGAAACTCATGTTAAGGGGGGCTCGAGTGCAGCACTATAAACATTTGCATTTGATTGCCTTTGCCAAGGTAAAAGATGAAGCACACACACATAGAAGAGCAAAAAAAATGCAGAAAATAATAAAAATAAAATATATAAAAGCCCGTATCATAAATTCTATGTGTGTAATATAATAGGCAAACAAAAAGCAAAGCAAAACGACAATTTTTATGGTGATAGTCACATATCATTGGTATCAGCTGCTCGTAATTGCAGACAGGCAGTTGTGTAGGTTTATGGGACTTTTTAAATTTGGCTTTCCTATGTTGGATCCAATCGAAAAGTTGTGCTGTAGGTTCTGTTTCTTTCGATACATGAAACACTTTAAAGTGTGAACTCCACACAAATGCAACAAAATTTTTTAAATATTAAAAAAAAATTGCGAATAAATTAAATTAATTTTTTTTTTTTTTTTATTAAATGTACTTGCTTATACATATGTTTGTCCAAATACCATAAATGTGTAAAAATACTTGAATCACAGTTTAATAAATAATTTTGACGAAAAGGACAAAATGTTGTTTTCCAGAAAATAGTCATAAGCTTAAGTCTGCTTTGATATTAAACTCGAATTAAAAAGTAACAAAATAAGATATGTTCCAGCTGATAATTTTCACAATTATATATCAATCTAATGTTAAGGTATAAACCAGAGGCACCAAATTCTATCATATATATATTTATGCTTCATTGATAAATGGTGTGGCAAATATGTTTGGTAACATAGCAAGCGAAATATCGAAGTAAATGCGTCATTCAATGTGGCAACAACAGCCGTCTCGGATGCTACTTAAAGCCATTTAATTTTCAATGCAAAGTAAAGCTCCAGCAAAATATGCTTGCCGTGTATGTATGTATGTATGTATGTATGTGTGTATGTATGTATATGAGTAGCACTGCCATGGCAGGATACAATAACAATAGCATAAGTCATTTTTAATTGACTTTTATCGAGCGCATGGATTTTTTGTGGTAATTGGAAAATTTGTTATAGAAGGTCCTGGTCCGAGACAAAGGCTCGCTGACTGGCATTGACTGCGGCCGGCGCCAGACTTATTGCTGTCATTTGTTGGACGATGGCGAGGCTACAAAAAATGACAGGCGCGATCGCGTAGCAGACAGGACATGGACGGGCCCGGGCCTGGACCTTCCTTTTTCCACTCGCCCACCGCTCATTAGCGTGTGGCCAGAACAAGTAGCCGCCCGGTTGGCCACGGGCAAGCGCCTAACTTATGCAAGTTACTTACCTGGCGTCACAGATTTATGTCCAGCTATTAATCAAATCCAGGCGGCACTGGGCCCAGTGAAGTTTGATTGCCACTTGGGGTAGCCGACGCGTGGGGCCTGCTCCCAAATTTATGCTAACTGCCTGCCTGAACTGGCATTCAATTTGAAATTGGCTGCGAAAAGTTGAGATTGAGATTGTTGAAATATGATCTGGTCGGGCGGTTCTTCGGTTGGTTGGTTGGTTGGTGCGATGGTTCGATGGCTTGATGGTTACTTTGACGGCTGGCTAGTTAGTTGCCTTCGTTGTCTGCCCCATCATCTGGTGTGGTGCATTCATTTTGTCAGAGTGCTGCTTCTTAAATCTGATGCTTGTCAGGCTGTTTATCTATGTGTGTGTGTGTGTGTGTTTGGCTTTTATTGCTCTGGCCCTTCTATTAACGATAATGCATATAATTATGCACAGGCTGTCCTTAACGTATCTAATGCCAAAACTGTAATTCCACCAGCTGCTTCACCACTGTCAAAGTTTTCCGAGTGATTTTACAAGCTGTTTTTGCGCTGGGTAAACTTTGATTTTTGAGCTCCGCAGCTCTGAATGTATACTATCAGATTACATATTTTACCAATCTAGCAAGTATATGCTCGTAACAAGTAACCACAACTTTTCACATGCTTTTTAGCTTCTTATAGCTCAAATAGAATTCAAAATAATCCATTAGCATTAAAAGCTTTAGTGATGATTTTAAGCACTATATTAACATCATCCCCAACTGCCTCCTTAGCATTTCCATAAGTTCCTCAAACTAATATGAATTAACGTGTATTTCTCAATGTGTGGGTTGAATGTGGGCATAAAGTTCTTATTTTAGTGCTTCAGGGCTCCCTCACAAAGCTGTGTTATTCCTCATGTTCATCTACAAAGCAGCTCTGTGTCTTGGACACTTCCCTGGAGCCTGGGAGGAAGCGCACATAATCATGCTGCATAAAAACAGAAAGCCACCAGATTGCCTCGAATCATCAGTCACCTGCCTACTCAGGAGGATTCTGGAAGCCCCATCAGTCAAGCGCACGATTTCAAAGTTCCAGTTCGGATTCAGAGTCAAGCATGGAACAACTGAGCAGCTGCACCGAGTGGCGAACTTCGTCCTTGCCCGGACGCCCGACTATCTTGGCATCACACTGGACAAGCGACTAACCTTCAAGCAACACGTTGCAAGAATAGTAAGTAGGCTTATACACAACAACTTAACTTTGTCCTTACTCCAGTGTGGCGCTATGGCATACAGGTGTATTGCTGCTGGGACCCACCTACACTAAACCTGCATGCAGGCCAAGATACTTCGAAGGATCTCAGGAGCTGGGTGTTTCATTCGCACTCG
Source organism: Drosophila maculinotata (assembly GCA_035045305.1). NCBI lineage: Eukaryota > Metazoa > Arthropoda > Insecta > Diptera > Drosophilidae > Drosophila > Drosophila maculinotata. Next base: position 7,357,594 of record JAWNPD010000679.1, on the reverse strand, counting down.
CAACATCGGAAAGGATCTTGGCGCCCACATGGTTGTCGACATCCCCAATACCTGGACAAACTTGCCGCTCATCGCAACAACCTGGCAAGAACACTTCTGAAAGGCGGCTGCAGAGGGTCCACCCAACCCTCGCCCAACGCAGACTCTAAATGTCCCAAATCCAACCCCCCTAACTCCCTTATGTGAATATTTATAATTACTTATAATCTAACATAATATACAACCTCAAAACTCTACATATGCAACAAATTTGTACACACTAGTATATGTTATAGATTACACATTGTCAAAAGTTAATACAAACAAAGTAACAAAAAACAAATTTACATTTAAACAATAAATGATTTAAAGTATAAAAAAGTGTTTAAGAAATATCTATAGCTCTCTAGCTTACATTTTAATATTTGTACGAGATAATTGATGCAATATATTAACTTAGTTAAAGGCAAAGAAGATAGAAAAAATTTAAATAAGCTCAGTTTTTTATTTGATTTCAAACTTTTCTGTAAAATATGTAAAAATGATTAAGCAAATAATTTTGCCTTTAAGTATTGATTTGCAAACAATTTGAGTAAAGGTAATATTTATAGTCACTAAAGTTTTAATGTGCAATTATTTTTTTTTTCTTTATTTTCATATTTTATTAAACGAGTAACTTATCTGCCACCCCATGCAGTTTTTATAATCTTGTGGGGAAAGTGTTGCCAACAAGTTTTTATCGGCAGTGGAATGCATCTCATTGAAAATAAACCGAACAATAAGTTTTGAAGAGCATCTGCTGTTTAGCATAAACGGGCTAAGATAGTCACATTCTAGTCAGCGTGTGGCAGGCGATGATGAGGCTCATTGTCAAAGTTATGTCATTGTCTGGCTAATGTGCTCATCAACTCCGCATGCTGCATGCCGCTTCTGTGGCACCATGTGGCAAACGCTGACAAAGCCGCTGCTGAAAAGCAGGCAATGCTTTTTGTCTTTATTTTCTATTCCTATTTTTTTTTGACTTGACAAATTGACGAGCGAGCATGTTTGGTTAGCACATTGGCATATGTTGCACTTGTGCAACCAAAAAGAGGCCTCTGCCTCTACTGCACAAGTGTAGACGTGTGTGTGTGTGTGTGTGTGTGTGTTGGGTCCTTGTGTGGCTGCAGTGCACCATTGGAAATAATTCCTCTTTTTGGCATAAATTAATATTAAATTAATAATTTATAAATATTTTTTTTTTGGTTCATTGCAATAAAATTATTAGAAAAAAATTTGGAAAATTATGGGCGTGGCATGCGGCATGCATTTAAAAGCTATTTTGTATTTATGTAAATACGTTTGCAAGTTTAGAGCTCGGTTTGCTTTAGATTTAAAAAGAACATCATTCATAATGTTGTCATTTTCTTAATTCATTGCAAAATATTTAATTTTTTGTTAAATAAAATAATGCATGTCTACCAAATACATAAAAACTTTTGAAGCCCTGTACTCGGATCGATTTCAATCAAAAAACTTTTTTATTAGACAAGTTTTTAGCTTACTTGGCTCTTAAAATATTGCGCTTAAAGCTTATCTTTTTGAAGGATTTTTAAAAGCAGCAGCTGTCAATATGCGCTGATTGAAGATGCAAGAATCACGCAGCATATTTGTCTTGTGCCTGCACATGTTGCAGCTGCAGCAACTGTCATGGCTTTTTTGCATTTGGGGCAAGAAAAAATATGGTTTTGGTGGCGAGTCTGCCAAAGAATATGGCAATCATCGCATCACAATTGACACATGTTGCGTGGCGGAAACATGCAACAGCTGTTAATCATTTTATCATTCCCGTTAATAAGACAGTACCCAGCATCAGCATCAACATTGGGACAATTAGACATTTCCTGTCAAACATTAAAAAGACGTTCATTTGGACATAAAGACGTTTATTCACTGAATAAAATTCCCTTTTGGGCTTTCAAAAATTGTTAATTAAAATAAAGTGTAATATTATAATTCGAAATTGTAAGGTAGCAGATATCAAAATTGTTAAATAAGCTACATTATTCAATTCGCATTACAATGCTAATCTGAAGAACAGGCATTATTCAGTACTTGTTTGTCGGAATGGTTATGGGGAGAGAGAGCGGGGAGAGGGGAGAGTGCAAATGCTTTGAGCCACTTGTAGGCCAAAATATGGCAGGCTATGTGGAGAGTCCGAGTGCTTAGCTTGGCTAAATTTGCTGCACGTATTAAGTGTGCACTAAGGACACGAGCAAGGACTTTGATATGGACACTGGCAGCAACAACAAAAACAATTAGTTCATGTAATTACTGACTGTTGGCTGTTGCCTGTTTTGGGCGGGGAGTAAGTGTGGCGACCAACAAACAAAAACAGCCAAAAAAACAGCACTCATGTATGTAATACGTGTTTGAGAATAGGAAGCGCTGTATGTTGCTGAGACATGTGCATTGCATTTGCATTTCAATGGGCACGAGTTGTGCCGTGAGTGCGAGTGAGATAGCCAAATATGTAGAATATTGCGTTGCATATGCCTAACAAAGCTGACGTCGCACAGTGGCGCCCTTTTCGAAAAAACTGCAGAAATATATAAAATGATTGCAAGTAGTGGATTAAGAATTACTCATAGGTTATAAAACAGGTAACTTTTTTAAAGTTGTTTTTACCACTTCGGCGCTATACGTCTTCAAAGTTGGATAATTTTTCCGTTTAAAAAAAAAACAAATCGAACTTTGAAAAATCGTGGACAAAAATGCTGCCAACCGATTTTGAAAATGTAAAATTTCTTTTAAAGTTTACATAATTCTTCATCAAATGTAGTTTAAATTGAAATCTTTATTTGTTCAAAAGTACTCGCCACTGTGCGTCAACGACAACGGTACCTTGCATCAGCAACAGCAACGACATGGACAACGACAACGAAAACAGCAAAATGCAATACAATAAACATGAAATGTATTTTGCATACATGCCACCCAACTATCTGTGTGTGGGTGTGTATGTGTGGGTGTATAAGTGTGTAGCTGCGTGATTGCAGACAACAGACCCCAATTGCAGACCCCGGGTCCGGACCTAAGCCCAAAGCTTGTGGCACACTGCACAAAATGCCCAATTTGGTCAACGTCAGCTGTGGCATGCAATGAGCGAACCACCCAAGCACCCCACCAGCCCAGCACTGCAGCCACCAACTGCCCGAGTGCCACCCACATCGCACGCATTTGCAATTTAAACTGAATGCGCATAAATTAGTGGTATTGCCGAACTTACCAGCAACTACTGGCAACAACGACTACAGTGACAGTCATGATGAGCAGTCACAAAAAGTCTATGTGAGAGAAACCCACAGAGAGAAAGGGAGGGATAGAGAAAGCAAGAGAGGGTGAGGCGGAGGCAGAGGTGGAAAAAGAGTGTACTAAAAAATGGACAAGGTCTCGGGCGGGGTTCAGAAGGTAACAGTTGCCCTTTAACCCACTAATAGAGATTTTCATTTGATGGTTGAATTTTAGCTTACAGATCATATAGTTACTACACTCTATAGAAAGCTTATGACCTTTTGATTTGGCATACATTTATATGACATCTTTATGAAGTTATTTAAAATTCAAGAAGAAGCAAATAAATTGCATGACGCGCGTTGCTAGCAGCGTGTGTTTGTATGTGTGTGTGTGTGTTTCTATGTATGAATGCAGATAAAGAATTATAAAGGAACTGGCATGATTTTTGACGCAAAAATAAAACACATCAGATCATTACTTATATAGTTTTTTATACTAATTTTAACACCCACAATCGATTAAAATAAGAGTTTCAAGAATCGATTTTTTGAAAAATCAATTTTGGTAAGGGTTCCCCTCTATGATTTTTTCGCAAAAATATTTGAAAAAATTTAATTTTCAATACTGCATAAACTTGAAATGTAGAATTAATATATAGGCCAAACCATGAACAAAATGGCCTCAAGCTTGAGAGTCGGTTAAGTTTTGGCTAAGTTATGGGAGTTTGAAGTCTAGAAAGGGCATTTGTATGTTTACAAGCCAATTTTTTTTGTCATTTTGGCATGATTTTTGACAGAAAAATGAAACACCTCAGAATCATTTTTCATATAGTTTTTTATACTAATTTTAGCACCCACAATCGATTTAAATAAGAATTTCAAGAATCGATTTTTTGAAAAATCAATTTTGGTAAGGGTCCCCCCTTATGCTTTTTTCGCAAAAATATTTGAAAAAATGTAACTTTCAATAATGCATAAACTTGAAATGTAGAATTAATATATAGGCCAAACCATGAACAAAATGGCCTCAAGCTTGAAAATCGGTTAAGTTTTGGCCAAGTTATGGGAGTTTAAAATCTAGGAAAGGCATTTGTATGTTTACAAGCCAATTTTTTTTGTCATTTTGGCATGATTTTTGACAGAAAAATGAAACACCTCAGAATCATTTTTCATATAGTTTTTTATACTAATTTTAACACCCACAATCGATTAAAAAAAGAATTTCAAAAATCGATTTTTTGAAAAATCAATTTTGGTAAGGGTCCCCCCTTATGCTTTTTTCGCAAAAATATTTGAAAAAAATTTAACTTTCAATAATGCATAAACTTGAAATGTAGAATTAATATATAGGCCAAACCATGAACAAAATGGCCTCAAGCTTGAAAATCGGTTAAGTTTTGGCCAAGTTATGGGAGTTTAAAATCTAGGAAAGGCATTTGTATGTTTACAAGCCAATTTTTTTTGTCATTTTGGCATGATTTTTGACAGAAAAATGAAACACCTCAGAATCATTTTTCATATAGTTTTTTATACTAATTTTAACACCCACAATCGATTAAAAAAAGAATTTCAAGAATCGATTTTTTGAAAAATCAATTTTGGTAAGGGTCCCCCCTTATGCTTTTTTCGCAAAAATATTTGAAAAAATGTAACTTTCATTAATGCATAAACTTGAAATGTAGAATTAATATATAGGCCAAACCATGAACAAAATGGCCTCAAGCTTGAAAATCGGTTAAGTTTTGGCCAAGTTATGGGAGTTTAAAATCTAGGAAAGGCATTTGTATGTTTACAAGCCAATTTTTTTTGTCATTTTGGCATGATTTTTGACAGAAAAATGAAACACCTCAGAATCATTTTTCATATAGTTTTTTATACTAATTTTAACACCCACAATCGATTAAAAAAAGAATTTCAAAAATCGATTTTTTGAAAAATCAATTTTGGTAAGGGTCCCCCCTTATGCTTTTTTCGCAAAAATATTTGAAAAAATTTAACTTTCAATAATGCATAAACTTGAAATGTAGAATTAATATATAGGCCAAACCATGAACAAAATGGCCTCAAGCTTGAAAATCGGTTAAGTTTTGGCCAAGTTATGGGAGTTTAAAATCTAGGAAAGGCATTTGTATGTTTACAAGCCAATTTTTTTTGTCATTTTGGCATGATTTTTGACAGAAAAATGAAACACCTCAGAATCATTTTTCATATAGTTTTTTATACTAATTTTAACACCCACAATCGATTAAAAAAAGAATTTCAAGAATCGATTTTTTGAAAAATCAATTTTGGTAAGGGTCCCCCCTTATGCTTTTTTCGCAAAAATATTTGAAAAAATGTAACTTTCATTAATGCATAAACTTGAAATGTAGAATTAATATATAGGCCAAACCATGAACAAAATGGCCTCAAGCTTGAAAATCGGTTAAGTTTTGGCCAAGTTATGGGAGTTTGAAGTCAAGGAAGCGCATTTGTATGAACTTTAGAAACCCATAAAGTATATATATTCTTGATCACTATCAAGAGCCGAGTCGGTCTAGCCATGTCCGTCTGTTTGACTGTCTGTCCTTCTGTCCTTCTGTCCGTCTGTATGAACGCGCTGATCTTAGAGACTTCAAAAAATAAAGACTTCATATTTGAAGTATAAATTCTCGTAGTGGCGGGACAATACAAGTTTAACAAAAATGCCTTAAAATTATATTTTCAGCTGCTCTATTTTATATATAATTTGTTTAATATAAGGCCATTTAACCTCGTGTACGCAGGAGATAGCCACTCATTATTATTTTAATTGATTCGATTTATTATTTCTATCTTTTGCCATTACCTGGTAAAGTTTACCTGATAGCCTGCCGAAGTTCGGTCTTAATTGATTTTGCTGGCAACGACAACTTTGCAAATATTTTGGTATAATTACACAATGGCAGAGTGAGAGAGAGAGAGAGAGAGAGAGAGAGAGAGAGAGAGAGAGAGAAGGAAAGGAGTGAGTTGGGTCTGATCGCTCATGGTTGGTCTTATTAGTTTGGGTAATATAAAGAGTTTAAAAACATATAACTTTGTAAATGTAGTTAAAAAAGAGAACATAAATAAATACATAAATACAAATAAAATGTTGTTATTACAAAGCGAAAATCTTGAAAATCAGTTGCATGTGAATATATATATACATATATACATATGTTCATATAATACATTGAACAGTGCACACTCAAAATTTCATCTACAGGTATTTAAACTTGTATTAAAAGCTGTGTAAATTAAGAGTGAAAGCAAGAAGAAAGAAGTGGAGAAGGAGAGAGGAAGTCCAATTTGTAAAGCTGCCCTCTCATTGAACTACTCGTTCCGTACATACATACGTAAGTGTAATTGCATCAGGTCAATCCATATTTTAATATATATATATGTATATATAAATTGCATTGCACTTTTGAGAATCCTTTACCAATGATGAAATTAATTGGTTTGGCCAATATATGGGACGGGGGAGTGTTCGGGGGGAGGGTGTTGTGTATTGCGATGCTTTTACACCTGAGTGGATGGACGCTTATACGAGTACTTCCTTATTGTGGGACCCCGGCCAGGAGCTGGACATTTATGAGGCCATAATGCAATTCATGCAAGCAAATTGCTACGGGCCAGATGCAAATTGCGTCTGGAGCGGAGCGGAGCGGAGCGAGATGCAAAATGTTGATTAATGTGAGCTATTCAATTTATGCGCTCGTTTTTTATCGCTTGGCAATTAAGCATGCTGCCGGTCAAGCCCATATACCAAGTAGGTGGCAACAATTTGTGGCAGCTCTTGTGGCATTTGCACGTAGTAACTGCTAAAGGATATGTAAGCGTTGGGTAAACGAAAAGGCGTTCGAGCTGAAACACACGAATGCTCCGTCCCTTTGCTCGGGGCTGTCACTGTTTGTTTAGCTGAGTTTGTCAAAAATTTGTTAAAAGCCAACAACTAAAGAAGTGTTTGGCAAAAACGGAACTGACAGAAACCAGCAACCGACAACCGACAACCGACAACTGGCAACTGGCAACCGTAAAACATTGCTGCCAGCGACATTCCAGAACATTTTCGCCTTCTAAATATGGCAATGGGACTTTTCGCATCATAAATCCATGGGTTTGACTGCCTATTCCCGCTCTCTCTCCTCCACATACCACATACCTCATACCTCAGACCTCAGACCAGCACACAGTGCCGAATCAGTTAAATGTTTGTAGATAGATTTACGACCACAACTCAGCGCGTTACGTTATTCTGGCCAAAAGTTACGAATACAGATACAATTCGCGTTTTCATTATCATTTCCATTTCCATTTTCGTTTCCATTTCCATTTCGATTGTGCTTTTGGTTTATATACTGAGCGTCAGCATTTTGCTTTACTGAAAAACTTTTTGTTTTTGCCAGATTGTTGAATTCTTGCAATTCATTTTGATAGCCCAAAAATTGTTGTGATACCCTGTACCCGACCAATGCGTAGTAGGGTATTTTCGTTATTAATTTAAAATATATTTAAGATTTATTGAGATTCTATATATTATTATTATTATTATATTAAAAATGTGAAAGTTTTTATAACAAGGCACCCAATAAATAAGAAAAAAATCGGTTCAAACTTAGCTAAATATTACCAATGCGTAGATAGCGTCGCTATCTACTATCTAAAAAAATCATATCAAAATATTTGTGTTCCATGCTTATATAATATAAACATGGTTTACGTATCACCTGAGTACAGAATAGTATTTACATGTCGAGCACTTTCTCGTTTTTCAAGAAAGTAAATGTGTAAGTAAATGGCAATCAACCAAGGCAATTTCATTATTTTTGTTGTAATTAGATTGACGTTTAAAAACGATAATAAAATGTTCCATTGGAGATAACACCCGTTATTTGGCAAATGAAATTTGTCCAAGAGTTTTACAAAAAAATTTTTTTTTCTTTTCCAACAGTTGTTTCACTCAATTCACTGTTTTCAAGTATGGGTTCTTTATTTCACACTTTATTTCTTCAATTGATTGCTTTATGAGTCATTCATATTTAGCAATTGAATGTGTGGACAAAGTAATGAAAAAGTCTTGGATTGTTTACGATAAGTAAGCTAAACACATAAACAGGGGAAATAAATAAGAATGCGGTTGTAAAGAGAGTTCGACTTGGTAGATACTCTGTACCAAGTTTGGGATGTCAATACTTAAATAAGAAATTTATTTAAAGGGCTTTTCAGAAAAGTTCTTAGTCAAACACTTCTTAATCTTAATATTCATATAAATAATATGGAGCATGCTAACATTTGACAGTAAGAGAATTATATTTATTAAGAATTTCTAGTGCTTCAAGATGTACTTACTTATATTTATGGCTCTATTTACTATAGTTTCTCTCTTACATTATTTAATGAACTTAATTATAATTTTAATATTTTTGTACTATTTGATAATCTTTGAATGTTATTAGTTGTGTACGAAATGAAGTTGCGCTATTAATGTTGTTTGTATGTACTAACATATATCTGTGTGCAGGGTATCTGCTGGTCGGGCATGCTGCTGCTTTTATTGGCCAAATATGATTGTCAAAAGAGTTATGTTGCAAAAGGGACACCGCGTCGTATACTATATAACCGTTTTGAATTGTTCCAGAAGTGATTTAGTCATATGGAAAATCGTTTAATTAATATTCTGTAGTTCGCGTTGCCTAATTTCGGGCGGCTTTAACGCCTTTAAGGCTGACTGTCAATGGTTGGTCCGTGCTTGGTTCGTCTTTGTCTCTTGGCTCGTCGGCCTGTCCTCCTGTCGTGCTGGCGTCTTGTCGTCCTGTCGTCGCTGTCGCCTTCAGCTCTTTTGCAATTTCACTGATTAATTGCTGGGGTGTTGTTGTTTAATGTGCTTTTTCTGCTCTTTTTTTGTTTTGCTTAGTTTTTTTGGTTGCGGGTGTTGGGCGTTGGGTGTTGGGTGTTGGCGGCTGGCCTTGCGGTTGAAAGCTTGAAGCTCACACAGCTCACAGCTCACAGCTCGCAGCTCGGCGACGGCTCATCTGTTTTTATTTATGTATTTCATTTATTTAATTCAAACGTCTGACTGGGCTCTGTGTTTAGTTCGCGTCGCATTTGCATTTTCCAGAGTCCGTGTCCGTGTCCGTGTCTGTGTCCTTTGGTTTGTTTGCTCTGGTTCTGGCGTTTTTCTTCATTAAATGCGTTTGAATTAATTTATAATTTGCTGACGCTTATGTATTTATGCCGCCTACCCATGGCCTTTGTCGCCATTGTTGTTGTTGTTGTTATTGTTGTTGTTGTTATTGTTGTTCTTGCTGTTTTCCTAGCCATTTTCACGCCTCGCGCCTAACTGTGATTAATTGTCATCGAATTTTCATCGAGTCAGCCAGTTTTGGTTTCGCTTGCTCTTCCCATCTACGCACTCGTCTTCTGCGTAATTGTAATGGCCTTTAATTTTTCTGGCTGTTATTGTTGTTCTCATTGCTTAACGCTTCTTAGGCCTGATATATGGGCTGGCCGAGAGACTCTCTGGCTCTCTGGCTTAATGGCGACATTGCTCAATTTCACAAATTATATCACATCTATGATGCATACTCGTACTACATACAGGGTGTTGAAAGTTATTAGTCAAACCTTTAGCTTTATAATAAATATTTAAGTTTATATTAAAGCTTTGTATGCGCTTAATTCATAATCATGTGAATGTGAGCTATCAGCACAAGAATGAAAAATTGTAAAATAGTTTAATAAACAAACATAAAATATAAGTAATCTCTCAAGTAAATTAAATAACATTTTTATTAATTATATTAAATAATACATTTTAGTCGATCGTTAAACAGTCTCAGTTTAATAATATACTTTTGGCTTAAGATTTTTGACGGTCTCTTCACTTTTGAAACCTTTTGTGCTTGAATCAAAAATATATTCTTGATATTTTTTTTGGCTATAAACTGAATTTTGATTAGCGTGATTTTAAATTGTTAATGGGTTAGACATGTTCTAGTAAATGCTCTGCTAATCGATTTCTTATTTGACATAGCTAAGCCGATTTATAATTTAAATTCTCACCCATTTTTATGAAAATGTTAGGAAATTTAATTTATTTAAATAAATAAAAAAGCAATTCATCAGCATATTTTTATAACGCTACAATTCAAAGGCAAAATGATGATATTTGTAGGCACATCGATCATTGAGCAGGTGGATAAGGGGCTGCTATATATACCATTTATTTTTACCGTTCTCATATCTAGGAAACAAACACAAACAGCGTATGTGAGTATTTGTGAGTTTGCTTGTTGTTTTTACTTATATTTTTATTTTTTTGTTGGAACCTAATCGCATGCAATTGATTTTGAGTTATTATGTAGTTGAGCTTGTGTGTCGGCGCCGCCAATATGTCAATATTTGATGAAGATATGGCCGAGTAGGCGGGGTAGTTGGGGGTGGGAGTGGAAGTGGGAGTACAAGTATTATTACTGGCGATTGTGTGAGTGTGGCACTTAATGCACTAAACAATTTCACGTTTGATTGAAGGCAAATAAATGACTTTGCGTTTGCGCTCAAATCATGCGAAGCAAACGCAGCCCACTTGAGACCGCGTTTGTTGTTGTTGGGCATATTAGTGGGCAGCCAACCACAAATTACGTATACGCGCCGTATACCAGCACATACAGAAGTCGGCGGTAAATCTGGGGCTAAGCTCTGGGCCACTGCACACAGGTATAAGCCAGGTCAAAAACTGCAAACCGTTTGAACATTGAATGTGGCAAAAACATGTGCAATTCAAATGAATTTTCAGCAGATGTGAATATACATATGTATATATATATAAGCTTACCTAAGCTTTAGTCCTTGTATCACAGACAGCTTGGCTAACTTTACTGGGATACGTTTTAAAAGAAAGGACACTGTTGAACCGTTCTCATCTCCGACCATTTATCGATTCCAGTTGGTTTCAGCGGCTTAAGTGAGTGTTTTGAAAATAGGTGCAAGGGTAGGTGACCAATTCCGGTTGCCCGCAGTTGACAATTGACATTTTACACACAAACACACACAACCCTCATTCGAGTGGCCAACTTGATGTTGGCTTTTAAAACGCTTGGCGGTTGTCTTTGCCTTAGGGCCGGGTCGAGTGGAAGCGCGTGATAAGTGGCAATCAATTGACATTCGCTCGTAATTGCAGCAATCTACAATTGAGCGCCTTTGTCAGCCTTTGGCAGCGATTATTGATTGAGTGCCCGGAGAGGAACACTTGATTTTGTGCATCGTATAACTAAAAATTGCATTACAGCACAAAGTGCAGCAAATCAGCCACTGGGAGATGAGGGACATGGCCACATCTGAGTTTGCCAATTGTACCCAATGTTTCTGTGTATGTGTGTGTGTGCCGCTGTAAATATATATATATATTGGTAAGGATAATACTACAATGATTCTGCAAAATGTACACTTTTTGTGGCATTCAAATGCTAATTTAATTATACTCTGACACCGAACACAAAATAGCATAGCAAGGTGGACATGTGCTCCACGTCCACTTCCTGCAGCAAAAGGTCGCTGGTGAGCACACGTCCCTTAAGTGACACCCAACTGAATCCCAATGGCAAGTTCATATCGCGATCAATGAGCTTCTTTAGCTTGACAGCCACCTCGATGCGATTGGCCTCGAAGATTCTTTTTTGACCATCGCTGGTCCTCACTTCAATCTTTAGTTTGCCCATCCTGGAATTATCACGCGAAATTTACGAAAATTTGTGTAATTTACCAAATATTGCGGTTAGTCCGAGTACAAAAACAATATGAAACTTGTCTTCTATAAAATTTTTCAAATGTTAAATCGTTTTTAACGGTCGATTTCATTGACGAATTTAACCATTAGAAAAAAAGAAAACAATGAATTTCTAATTGCCTTTTAAAAGTGGTGCTTAATTATCGGGTGGAGTTTTTCGATGTGATATCGATACAAAATCAAAGCAGCTTGCAGCATGAGTTTACATACATATGTGTGTAGGGCATACACAATAGAGATCGAAATCCAATCGAAAGTAGTGTTATTATGCACACTAATTAATCGTCTTCTATTTTTTAGCTTATTTGCTTACTTTAAGTGAATTCTTCTTTAATACTCATGACTTTAGTAAAGTATTCCAGGCTTCATAGCACTCAAGTAAGCACAAAACTATTCATCATAATATGTTAACCTTGCAATGCGATATTGCGATTAATCGAAATATGACGATATTTTTCTATCGCATCTCGATTTTAGCTTTGTCTTCCCTATTTGTCAAATCCGGCGAGTTTCACTTCATTTCCAAAACAAAAAAAACTAAAAGCATACACACAATTCCTGCAGTTAAAATATTAAATCAGACAAGTTTCATTCATTCCATCAATTCCGTTAATTCCGTTAATTCCGTACGATGATGCGCAGATTGCAAATTCAAGTGCTGACCAATGATGGTCGTTTGAGTACATTTGAGACCGATCGCATCCAGAATGTGGGTGAATTGAAGAGGCGCATTGGCCGCAAGATGAAAGTTCCGATGGGGTTCAGCAGGTTGACATATAAAGGACGTTTGCTGAGCAACGATAGCTTCCTGGAGGATGTGGGCGTGAAGCGCATGTCCACCTTGCAGTTATCCTGGAAGCCGGTGGTGCTGACACCCAAGCAGTACCGAGAGAAGGAACTCGAGCTGGACAAGAAGGAGCGCCTGGTGTCACGCTTTGCCGATAGCAATGACCAGGTGGGAAAACTGGACAGCTACGAGAGCACATTCAGTGTACTCCATTGGGAACTTGACAATGTGCGACCCCAGCCTTCGCGGAGCCTTAATGATATGAAACTAACAACCATCTTGTCTCAGCAGCCGGACAAAAAGAAAGAGGAGCTGGGCTCAGCATCTTCCGATGACCTGGACTTTCTGCCCGCCTATTGGTGCTACACCAAGAGTGGCGTCGAGCAGAGCAACAATGCCCTGGAGCTACCTGTGTCGCCGTATATCGATGCAGATGCAAGCGCTGTTGCAGATATTGATGCAGATGCAGGCGCTGATGCAAATGACGATGTAGATGTAGATGCAGATGCAGATGCAGATAAAGATGCAGATGAAGATGAAGATGCAAATGCAGATATCGAAGCAGATGCAGGCGCTGTTGCAGGTGTAGGAGCAGATGCTGGTGCACTTGACGATGCAGTTTCCAATGAAGATGCCGAGGCAGATGCTGATGCCGAGGCAGAAGCAGTTTCCCATGAAGGTGCCGAGGTCGGTGCAGATGCAGTTTCCAATGAAGGTGCCGAGGCAGGTGCAGATACTGATGCAGAGGCAGAAGCAGTTTCCAATGGTGCAGATGACGATACAGTTTCCAATGAAGGTGCCGAGCTAGGTGCAGATTCTGATGCCGATCTAAAGTATGAGGCTGACTGTGCCGCCACCAACGACATTTTGTTCGACATACGCGAAATGGGGGATCTGCTGGAGGACCTAACCCACACTTTGGATCAGTTATAATTGGTGGCTGTTGTCTTGATTAGAATAACAAAATTTAGGTCTGCTCATTGCGAAATGCAATGACTAAAAACCATGTCATTAATTCTAAGATATTTCTAAATTCTCGATATACCCATGCTAAATAAATGTAATATGCAGAATCTAATGTGTTAATGAACATGTACTGAGTATTATATTATATTACTTTTGACTGCCTTATAAACCGATTTCATATGAAATCATAATATTGGTACAAGTGCACAGTTACAGATATTCAATCTATTCTAGAAATGTAGATGTGATAAGCTGTTTGTCATTGACAAATGCTACAGTGTCCGCCAATGCAGCACCTCAGCCCCAAAACACACAAACCCTCGTTCAGTAGCGCACACAACCCTAAGCCCAACCTCAACCCTAGCCCCAACCCCAACGCCATTCATGTGCCTCCCTCTCTCTGCGTCTCTGTTGAAACAGTTGCGTACACTCAATGTCAAAGTGCAGCAGTGCAGGAATTCCCATGTGCCAGTTGTTGTTGCCATGTTATTTCTTTTCTGCTTCTGCTGCTGCTAGTTTTTCAATTTGGCCTAAAATGCTTTGCGGTAGCTCTTGGAGTGTCCGAGTAGGCGACGCCAAGTTGCCACTGCCTCTGATGTTGCCATTGCCTCTGCCACAGCTGTTGCCATTGCCTGCACATTGGGTAAAAATCAACATTATTCCATACGTGACATTGCGCCAGCTGTGGCTGCAGGCGGTGAGCACTTGTCATCTGACCTGGAAGGACATTTCAAGAATGTTTGCAGCTGGTGGCGGGGCAGCTGCAGTCCTGTGATACTTTGTGCCTTCAATGCTCGTATTTGCTGTCAATTGACAAAAAAAATGCATTCGGAAATCCACTCGGAATATTTAATTGTAAATTAATGACACTCCAACGAGTACAGTGAACGCTTCCTGATGATGATCATCATGATATTCGAGTAGAAGGCCACATGCAATCTTAATCGAGTCATCCAATCAACTTATTTTCCCCCTCATCAGAAATGTTCAATAACTCGTGTATTCAATATGATTACGAAGAAAATAGTTTGACTGTCGATAAATGCTTCTAAGTATCTTTTAAGTGGTTGATAACTCAGGTCATATAATATCTCAAGTATATGCAATATAGGTTTTGTAATCTTATGCTCGCTAAGCTAGAGAGCTTACATTTTTACAGTAGTTTGGAAAATTCTAAACAGAGGCTCGAGAATTGAGGAAACCCCGTTGTATGCAATTTTTTTGTTTTTCATTTAATCGGGCTGAAACTTATTTTCAAAGATCTTTATAAAAATTCATTAAGAACTGTGTACCAGTTTTGTGAAAAATTCACCCCCCTTGGAGAAAAATGGTGGGTCAATATTGTATTGATGAAAATGAAATTTTCGTCCGATTATCTTCCAATTGATTTTCAAAGCTCTACATAACAAAATATTAAAAACAATACTTTACAATTTTGGAATAATTCAAACAATAAAATTCAACAATGTATGCAACTTTTTGAATTTTTAATTTGATGAGCTCCAAAATTATTTTCAACATGAGCGAGACGTCAGGAAAATGAATAGGTGGACAATAAAGGGCAACGGAGAAAAATGTAGTAGCAACGCACGCCGGGATATGCTAGTACTACATAAATATACTTACTCATGAAAAAGAAAATGGAATTCATTAAGCTACAGGCAAACACATGCATACACACACACACACTCACACGCATGCAAAGTAGTAGACAAACGCCTGAATAAACACACCGCAATTTTAATTGTATGCACGGCATGGCGCATAATTTCGCGCACACATTCACACAGACAGATAGCCACACACACACACACACTCACACACACACACACACACACACACACACACACACAAACAGAGACACACACACAGATACAAACAATTCGCATTTACAACTCTACATGAATTCATTCACTTGTATTCATATGCAAAGGTGGGACAATACTTTGCAAAATGCACGAAATTACGCAAATATAATTTACATAGGCAAATTGCATAAAATAAACTAGGGAACTGCCAAATCATAGACAACACTCGGAAGCACGCACCCACGGGATGTTTGTTGTTCTATATATATATATATATATATATGTATATGTGAGTGTTTAAGTTTATTCATTAATGTTTAATTAGCTCTGTTAATTGGGCGCATTTATGGTTAAAAATTAGGAATAGGTATCTGTAAACAGTGAACTATTAAAAGCAAATAGATTTTGGCAGTCCTTTATGCAGTTTTGCGTAGCTTTTATAGAAATGTTGGTAAAGTCTAAAATTCATATCTACATTTAAAACTATACCACATTTACATACACACATTTACATATATCATTTAATATAAGAAGTTTAAAATATGAGTTGATGTGTATTTTTATACACGTAGTTGCATCTCTGAGAGTATATATTATAAACTGAAGATAATTAAGTCATTTACTTAACAGTTTAACTCGGGCTCAAATCTCTGCAATATCTTAGCCAATTGTTACAGTGCGTGCTATTAAAAAATGTAGGATGATATTATAATCATATTAATAATAAATATACATAAAGTGCATAATAATATTTTATTTTATATATATTGATGAAATCGTTTTAAACAATAAAAAATATACACATATTTTATTTAAGAATTAAAATTTTACGGTTACAGCTTAAATCCATCGCAGTCTCAACGCGATGCTATCCACAATCTGATGGACTGAAAAACGTACAAAAATAAATCAAGACAAGCGAAGGAGTCAATAAATAAAGTCGCTCAAAGAGGACAACTGAAATGCTATTTATTAAGCGAAACGTAAAAGAAATCAGTGGGGTATGGAATGGAATGACAATTGCTCTTAATGAGTTGCAGCCCAAAAGCCCGAATTTAAATAATGAAAAATTAAATATATGACCGAATGGGAGTGACTGATGGGCGCACTAGATTGGCAGTCGATCCCAAGGGGACCGCGGGTTAGACGGCTAAATTGCTGAAAGCTCCCCAAAAATTATTTTACTTTGCTTTAACCGGAATCGACCAGCTGGCGCTTTACCGCTCTAAACTGTAGTTTGGGAATTGCCGCATACAAAATGCATGGCCAAAAGTTGGCCACACAAACATAAGTACTTTTGGACATACAGACATCTGCAATTCCCCCTTGTCGCATGGAACCAGCGTCAAAATGAACAAAAATATTTGAAAAATAAGTTAGAAAGATTCATTCGGAACTGCTTGACTAAACGCTATCCTGTACCGTTTAAAGACCGTATCATAATTTTGTTATGAGATGTGTGATTTGGTTTTGCCAAAAATATATCGTACTCTGCTATATGTCGACAAGGTTATTTAATCGATGATTATTGTTTTTTCTGCTTATTAAAATGTTAACATCGAAATGAACGCCTTTTTATTTTGTAGTTTATTACCATATATAATTATTTGCCCTTTTCAATGTCCACAGCATGCTACCGCTTTTATACATTTCTAAAGCTACAGGGTATGCTAAAAGAATAAACTTTAACGTTTGTAAATGCTTTTCATTAAGATGTTATGTCAAAGGTCGCCAAGTATTGTGGTATAGGTTACACGAAACCGCCGGGACGGACACACACAAATGTACATGGCAAGGGACACACACACACACACACACACAGGCATTCACAAACTTACCAACACACATAGAGATGGTCAAAACACTTGCAGCTATTTTCATAAATATTTTATTTGTTCCATTTAGGTTTTGTTTGGCTAAAAATAGTTATAAGTGCTGGGACCGGTCATGACTTTCTGTTGCCTTTACTTGTGCCCAAACATAAGCACAACATACATACATACATATACATATATATATACATACATATATATATATATGGCAAATTATACTATTAAAACTTTATCCACACAGCAAGCAACAGCAAAAGCAACAACAAGTGCAGAGAAGTTGGCCCAAACATTAATACCAGCGGTAAATGCTTTGAGCACGCGGCTACTGAAAAAGATACAGATACACAAAACCAATGCGAGCTCACTTTTGGTTTGCAGTTGCTGAACTTAAGTAAGCTTGTGTGTGTGTGTGTGTGTGTATGTGTGCCCGGTAATAACTGCTTTAAGCGACAAAACTTTTGAAAATTTCAGCGCAAGGGTAGCTGTTATAACGTCACAAACAACAACAGCTTCCTGGCCACTTGAGCGCCATCATTGGATTCAGATACACATACAGGTAAATATATAAATATATATGTAAGTAAGGCACCATTTCCTTGTAAGGTGAGGGACATTATTGAGAGTGTCAAGTGGATACAACTTAAATTAGGGCTTTAAATCAACGTAATTTCCAGTTAGCGAATCTTGCATAATTCATGGATTAAATATGAATGTTGAATAGAATCATAAGATATTTAAAGTATATGTTTATGAAGCATAAAAATGGTTTACTAGCTAATGATTTGAACTTTAAGATTTACACTAGATTATACATAAATAGCTAAGAAGTGGTACAAAACTGCAAAAGGATTATATTTTAAACATATTACTTTAAGATTTTGGCTAAAAGGTTTATTTTTTTTACTTATGAATAGACTGGAATTAAAGTAATGACCCAACTCAACTACCGTTGTAGAATAGTTTTTTAGCTATGATGTTTGAAAAATGCGAATTATATTGCCTTAAATGTTTAACAAAGTCTGGTTTCAAACAAGTTAATTGAAACATTTCGTTGGCATATATGCATGTATAAATGGACAGCCTAAAAGGTATATCGCTCCGCAACTCTGCAACTCTGCAACTCCGCAACTGCATTTGTTGCACACACAATTCTAAATGTTGCAGCTGTGGTGGTATCAGGCTAACTACCACATCCGATTCCGATTCTGTCACAATTCATTGATGTTCTTGTTGTTGTTGTTGTTGTTGTTGTCCCTCAAATGCCATAACGTAGCACTTCAGTCAAATGCCACCAGGGAGATCAGTCGTCATCGTCGTTGCTGTTGGACGTGGATGTGGATGTGGATGTGGCTGTGGGTTGTGGCTGTGGGTTGTGGTTGCGGTTGTTGTGATTTTGGTCACATGCTCGTTGCGCCTAAGGTCGCTGGCTTAGGCTGAGGCTTCCAACTGTGTCATCCACCTGCCGCCTGTGTGTGCCCTTTGCAACCCCCTCCCCCCGCCCACTGGTAGGACCACAAATCGATGGACAACAAACCCGAACAGCTGACGGCCGCTGAAGCTACAACTAGCTGCCAATTCCGGGTAACTAAGAACTGCAATTGAAGAGGCAGTCCTTGTTATTTCCATATTAAATTATCAATATTTTGGAATCAACATAAATTACCAATCATATTAATTATCATTTTTGATTGACTTTGACCCAATCAATTGATTTAGTTGCGTGGCAGAGTCAAATAATTTGTGGTAAGAGTTTATGGAGTTGGAGCCCAGAGATTCGGGCCCAAGATTTCCACTACTCGTACAATAAAGCCCTAAATGAACTTGGCTCGTCGCGTCGGGTTGGGTCGTTCACTGGCTTCGCACGTGCTTTGTTTTCGTAGGGGGTCACCCTACAGCCTGCCTTGGCCAGCAAAATTATCGCTGTGTATGGTTAGTATGTATGGCTGTATGGCTGCTCTGTTGGCCATTTGCTGATTGCGACCGCACTATTTTGTCGGGTCTGGCATATAAATTGGCAGAGACCCGAGCCTAACTGCCGCCGCCTAATAGTTGAGGCTCTTAACTTACTCCGCATGCGACCAGATTTCGATTTCAATTCAATTGCATTGAGTGGCTGAGTGGCTGAGTGGCGTGTGCTTGTAATCCTGTCCAGCCTAAGCTCCAGCTTAGGCCCAACTTCTGCGTCTGTGGGCGTGTGTGCGTGTGTGGCGATATTGCCCTGTTGACCATTTGCCAGTCGATGACTTTTTACTGTCTACATGTGCGCACCGCACTTAATTGATGCAGTGCATTTGAGTTGAGCCTGACATAACTTTGCTTTTAAGCCCCAAACAGGCGTCACCCAACTTGCTGCCTATCCCTACCCGTAGCCTCTATACGTTGCCCAAAAAAAAAAAACCAAGAAAAAAGCTAGAAAAAAAGGAAATAGAAGAAAGCACAACAGCAAAGTCGCTGGAGCGTTAAAAATGTGTGTCAAGCATTAGCTTTGAAAAGAAAAAAGGGCATCAGAAGACGGTGGATTGCCGAGGGCCGGACATGCCTGCTCAGCGTTGCTCATACGCCTCGTGGGCCACTCGACCGTGTGGTCAACAAAAAAATAAAGTCTTAATACGACTAAAACTGTTAACAAAGGCATTGTGGCTATATTTATTGCAGTATTGTTATACTGCTATCAATATATGTATGTACACTACACATAGAGAGCTCACCAAGTAATTAGCTTAGTAATGCCAGAAAGCCTTGCCTTGCTGCATTTAAGGTGATACTACTCATTATTATCATGAATATTTGCTATACAAAGTCCGAGCATTGGCAAAAGCCAGCAATCAAGTTGAGATCTTTTTCGATGCTTTGATAGTATATAAGTTATATACTCGTAATACAGAGGATTTTAATTATTACTTAGGGCTCTGCATATCGCATTTATTTAGCATGGGTATATCGAGAATTTAGAAATATCTTAGAATTAATGACATGGTTTTTAGTCATTGCATTTCGCAATGAGCAGACCTAAATTTTGTTATTCTAATCAAGACAACAGCCACCAATTATAGCTGATCCAAAGTGTGGGTTAGGTCCTCCAGCAGATCCCCCATTTCGCGTATGTCGAACAAAATGTCGTTGGTGGCGGCACAGTCAGCCTCATACTTTAGATCGGCATCAGAATCTGCACCTAGCTCGGCACCTTCATTGGAAGCTGTATCGTCATCTGCACCATTGGAAACTGCTTCTGCCTCGGCATCAGCATCTGCACCTGCCTCGGCACCTTCATTGGAAACTGCATCTGCACCGACCTCGGCACCTTCATGGGAAACTGCTTCTGCCTCGGCATCAGCATCTGCCTCGGCATCTTCATTGGAAACTGCATCGTCAAGTGCACCAGCATCTGCTCCTACACCTGCAACAGCGCCTGCATCTGCTTCGATATCTGCATTTGCATCTTCATCTTCATCTGCATCTTTATCTGCATCTGCATCTGCATCTACATCGTCATTTGCATCAGCGCCTGCATCTGCATCAATATCTGCAACAGCGCTTGCATCTGCATCGATATACGGCGACACAGGTAGCTCCAGGGCATTGTTGCTCTGCTCGACGCCACTCTTGGTGTAGCACCAATAGGCGGGCAGAAAGTCCAGGTCATCGGAAGATGCTGAGCCCAGCTCCTCTTTCTTTTTGTCCGGCTGCTGAGACAAGATGGTTGTTAGTTTCATATCATTAAGGCTCCGCGAAGGCTGGGGTCGCACATTGTCAAGTTCCCAATGGAGTACACTGAATGTGCTCTCGTAGCTGTCCAGTTTTCCCACCTGGTCATTGCTATCGGCAAAGCGTGACACCAGGCGCTCCTTCTTGTCCAGCTCGAGTTCCTTCTCTCGGTACTGCTTGGGTGTCAGCACCACCGGCTTCCAGGATAACTGCAAGGTGGACATGCGCTTCACGCCCACATCCTCCAGGAAGCTATCGTTGCTCAGCAAACGTCCTTTATATGTCAACCTGCTGAACCCCATCGGAACTTTCATCTTGCGGCCAATGCGCCTCTTCAATTCACCCACATTCTGGATGCGATCGGTCTCAAATGTACTCAAACGACCATCATTGGTCAGCACTTGAATTTGCAATCTGCGCATCATCGTACGGAATTAACGGAATTAACGGAATTGATGGAATTGATGGAATGAATGAAACTTGTCTGATTTAATATTTTAACTGCAGGAATTGTGTGTATGCTTTTAGTTTTTTTTGTTTTGGAAATGAAGTGAAACTTGCCGGATTTGACAAATAGGGAAGACAAAGCTAAAATCGAGATGCGATAGAAAGTTATCGTCATATTTCGATTATCGCAATATCGCATTGCAAGGTTAACATATTATGCATTATTTAGTTATTGTGTATTTTTTCTGTTGGTCGAAAACCAGCTGAAGCGTACACACAAATTCTTTAGAAAACTCCAATAAGGAACAAGTAAAAGTGCTCTAGTCGAGAGTGACCGACTAGGAGATACCCTGAACCCAGCCCTCACTCAGACATAGAAACACACACACACATACAAACACACGCTGCAAGCTGCTTTGATTTTCTATCGATATCACAAAAAACTCCACCCGATATCATTGATATCTTAATTTCTAATGGATGCAGGAAAGTTAAGTATGTAAATGTTAGACTAGATGGGTAAAGTGGAACCGGGCTACTATATCGCAAACACAAATCAAAGCAAAGCAATCCGCTTCTAACATATTCACGTAACACTAAAAATGTACATTCCTCAATCTTGTTCCGTTCAAAAGTTATCGATAAATTTAGATTCCAGACTGGCGTTTTTTGGGCATAAATTGAATGTTATAAGAGCTAGAGGCTCAAATTATATGTATATTCTCGTATAGCATACGGAAGTGAAGAATATTTGACTTCTTGGACACTTTACTATGTATGAATGCAGATAAATAATTGCAAAAGAACATGAGGGTTGGGCTGAGGGTATCTCCTAGTCGGGCATTCTCGACTAGAGCCTTTTGTTTTAGCAGATGGGCTGCGATCTGCAAGGAAGAGTATGTAATCTTCGGCACGTCGAAGCAGAAATGTATAATGTATATACATATATAAAGTTACACAAAATTTGATTAGCATAAGATATAAAATGTTGAGGTACCCAGTTTGTCAACCGGCTGTTGGGTATTGTTATTTACCGATAATTTAATTGGATAAGCAAGTGCAAACCGTAAAAGGGAAATTTTCAATGTTCGTTTAAGGCCCATAATAACATCAACGCCTAACAATCAGGTAGGTCACTCGTGACCCTGAATCCAAGGCCCTCAAAACCCAATCCCAATCCCAGCCCCAATCCCAACCCAATACCCGGGCCCAATGCCATTGCCATTGCCATTGCCATCGTCATTGCCATTGGCCCCCAATTCAGTGTTCACGCCTGTGGTTGCACATCCCGTCGATGACAGGCGACGGCATGTTCATATTGTGAGACTGTGGAGACTGTTGAGACTGCCAGAGGAGACTTTGATCAACTTTCGCCACTTGCGCCCCATGACCAAGGCTATGTGGTGTACGGTGTATGACCAAAGCCGACATATTTTTTATGACGTTACAAGGTGGTAACATAAAACCGGAAACGGTGTGGCAACTGTGACCCAGCACGAGTAGGAGTACGGACCACGGACCACGGCAACGGCGACGGCATCTCCTGCCCATACGTACATAAACTAAAATGTAAATGAAACTGTTTCAATGTGTCTCATTGTGTGTGCGTCTGTCCTTTGTCCTGTGTCCCTTGTCTCTTGGCTTGATGGTCTTGATGGTCGCTGGCCCTAAGCCCGTAAGAGTTAAATGGGTGCGGATGTTGCCGTCGCTTGTCTCCGACTGCGTCAGCGTTAACAAAGAAAATGTCACGGAAATAACTGAGGATTAGATTGATGAGTTTGCTGTTAAGCCAAGCGGCTGGCCAGGCCCAAGCACAAGCACAAGACCAAGCCCCAGTCCAAGCCCAACCGCACCTCCACCGACCGAAGCGGGCTGCCCTCAACTACAGCGTAGCATGCCATAGCTAGTCACAGTCATAGTAACACTCTGTGTGGCACGTGCAACATCACAAGTTTAGGCCAAAACCATTCAAACAAGGCCCAACACACTGGTTGCAAGGCAGTCGGCGGGGGGTACTGCAGGGTTTGGTGGGCAGCTTCATTTTTTGATTATATGCCAACATCAGTTTATTGCGCGGTCCTTGGCTCGCTTTTACATGTGTTATCTTCTACTCCGGCAACTGTAATTAATTAAATTAGAATGGAATGGAACAGAACAGAAGAGCGCGACGCAATGCGACGACATTACCCGAAATTCTTCTAGTGAAATTAGCTCACAATGTCGGGGGGATACGTCGACAGCAGCAGCAACGATAAACCCCTTGACAAGGTCGTTCATATGCATACATATGTTATGTGTGAGTGTCCATATAGTATAAGTCGCCTATAAACACATACATACTTACATACTCATATGTATGACATACAGCCAACAGCAACAACCTGTCAAAAACAAATATACAGTGCCAGAAAAATTGTGACTCTATTCCAATATTGAAATCAAACTATACAGAAAGCTAACTGTAACAATCATATCATAATTAAATTAAAGTAGAACAGGATTCTAATATGTTGGGTCTGAAATTGGATACAAGTTTTAGAGGGTGGTTAACTTGGAGTTTAACTCGTACATTTTCAGACAAGAGAGTGCTCTAGTTGTCAGTGCCCGACTAGCAGATGCCTTGCACCCAAACCTAACACACATTTAAAGTTAACTGTATATACACACGAAAAAAGAACAATTTTAGGCAACTGTTTGCGGTCTACCACTATATTATATCACAAATTTAGTATTGCACATACGTTTCTGCCCAGCATGTATATATTGAAATATTAATTTTCTCAATTAATCAATTATTCAATCAAAAAACCAAAAAACTACAATTTAAAATAGAGGTTGTAGGTAGTTTATGTTTGTTATGTTTATTCTTTGGATTCTGTCTACAGTTTGAGATGATCCTAAGCCAAATTCGGGCGGCGGTCAGACGTACTCCAGTGCGGAATGTCTAATGCTTCATTGCATAAGTCTTCAGCCTTCCACCTGCATATTCTCATCCTGGGGTATATTACACGAATTGACGATGCCGGAGTCACAGTCAGCCTCCAACTTTGGATTAGACCCGGCAGCAGCGCCTGCTTCTGCATCAACATCGGCAACGCCAACACCTTCATCATCAGCAACGACAGCCTGCGTCACTTTAAGGTCGAGGGAATTGACCGACTGCTGCTCCTTGTCCAGCTCGACTTCCTTCTCTCGGTGCTGCTTGGGCGTCAGCACCACCGGCTTCCAGGAAAGCTGCAAGGTGGACATGCGCTTCACGCCCAAATCCTTTAGAGTGCTCTCGTTGCTGAGCACAAAACCCTTATATGTCAATCTGCTCAATGCCATCGAAACTTTCATAATGCGCCCAATGCGCTTCTTCAATTCACCCACAATCTCCTTGCGATTGGTCTTATAGATGTTTTTGCGACCATCGTCGGTCAGCACTTGAATATGCATGTTGTGCATCTTCAAAAGGAATCGACGAAATTTACGGAATTTATGGACAGTCCACGTAAATAGAATAAATGAAATATGTCTATTTTGCTGTTGCGAAGTGAAATGAATAAATTGTGGTAAGCTTTTAATTAAATTGTGATGGAAACGAAGTAAAACTCGCCGGATGTGACAAATAGGGAAGACAAAGCTAAAATCGAGATGAGATAGAAAGTAATCGTCAGCTTTCGATTAATCGCAATTAATCGCATTGTAATGTTAACATATTAGAATTAATAGTTTTGTGCTTACTTGAGTGCTATGTAGCCTGGAATACTTAACTAAAGTCATGAGTATTATACATGAATTCACTAAAAGTAAGCAAATAAGCTAATAAGTAGGTGACGATTAATTAGTGTGCATAATAACACTACTTTCGATTGGACTTCGATCTCTATTGTGTATGCCCCACACACATATGTAAACTCATGCTGCAAGCTGCTTTGATTTTGTATCGATATCACATCGACAAACTCCACCCGATAATTAAGCACCAATTTTAGAAATTCATTGATTTCTTTATTTCTTATGGTTACATTTGTCAATGAAATCGACCGTTAAAAAAGAAAAACATTTTAAAATTTGTATAGAAGACAAGTTTCATATAGTTTTTGTACTTGCACTAACCGCAACATTTGCTAAATTGCACAAATTTTACGTTGATCATTTAAAAATATTAATATTAAATTATGTTAGACAGCAGATGGGTGCAGGGTATGTCCTAGTCGATCACTTACTTTTTGTTATTAAGTTAACTTGAAAAAGTTAATAACAATACTATGTCACTGACAAAACGCAATAGGGATAAAACGGAAAACCATTGCTAACAATTTGTTTATGAAAAATTGTTTAATAAGTTAAATAACCGAGCCCAAAAAGTAATACCGCAAGGCAAAGCTAAAATGTTCATTCAAAATGTTTATAGTTTGATAGTTATTATAACGTAAATTCGTTAAAAAAAATCCAAGTGGATGGTTTTGATCAATTAAAAAAGAAAAGATGTTGCAGTGCTTGGTATATTGATAATTTGTAACTATAATACGAAACAATACGAAACAGTAAACGTGGCAAAAATTATAATATAAGATACATAATATATATATACTAAATAAATAAAATATGTTCAGTTGATTTCAGAACACAATACCTGTTTTGTTCTGGTGTATTATTCTATACATATGTTTTTTGGCATACCAAAGCAAATTTATGTATGGTTTATATGTATGTGTGTGCATATATAATGTCTAACATTATCGTTGACATTTATTAGCCCCAACTAAGTGAATTTTTTTGCTTTGCTGCCTTACAATAATATTGTTATTTCGCTGTTGTTGTTGTTGCTCCGTTTTTCTACATGTGCACCCTTCGGTACGAGTATCTGTGCTTAAATATGCATGTGTGTATCTATGTGAGTGGTCGAGAGGTTTTGTAGGTGTGTCGGGCCTCGTCACGTTTGGCCGACCCACTTTTTGTTTCTTGTGCGGCATTTTGGGCACCATTGAATCATTTTATTAATATTCACACATATTCACATATATAGTACTCGCGAATATATACATAAATACACACACATATATGTACATACAAACTTATGTCAGTTGTAGCATTGAATTTAAATACGTTGATAAGCTTGCATTAGCTATGGGTGATATAAGTATACAAATCCGATCGTACTCAAAGAATACTTCTTCTTACAATAAATGTGAGAAAAAAGAGTTGCGAATGGAAAAAAGAGTTTAGCTTGTTCTGCATTTTAAAATGTCATAAAATGAATAAAGCTGACGAATTCTATTTTTTGCTCTGCTTTACACTTAGCCAGCAGTAAGAGTATCTTGAACATATATATATACATATGGATTATATATATATGAGTAAATACATTTATTTACATACATACATATGTACGACGATGAAAATGTGTATTGTGTGACATAAAATGAGACTTACCAATCCTGAAGAGATAATCCTAGATGCGCTATACACAAATTGTTGATATGTATATTAAAGCCCAGTTATCCTTTGGCCAGCCCTTGGCCAGGCCCATGAGTCACCCTGCCCGGCCAGTGCTCGGACAGAGCCCATGTGGCACGTCTATTAAGCTGCTTTAATGTATTTTGATTGCATATTTTTGTAAGTTATGACTTGTGAGTTATGTTTAACATATGCGCATAAATTGTACCCATATATAGAAAAACTGAAGGAGTGAGAAGGGGTGGTTGGCAGTAACTGTTGTGCCCAGCGTGTTTTTGTCACACAAATAATTTAGGAACTCATATGTCAACTAGTCGTATGGATTATGTGCCATAATTATACATTCACCTGCTAAATGAATGGCTCCCGAGGCCTATTAAGGACACGCTGGTAATACGAGTATATAGTACAATAGTACAATAAAGGCGTGCCCAGGGCCGCTAACAAGATCAATCAGCTTTGTCCGCTGCTGCTGCATTTAACTGTATTTTTGGGCATTTGAAACCAGTTGTCTGTTGTAATCAACAGCAACATTCCTGTGCCGCTGGTGTCCTTGCCCGGTGTGGCAAGTCCGCCTGGTGTTGATAATGCTCGAGCGCTTTTTGCCAGATTGTCCGGCCTCGTGATTATGTCAACGGATTCGAATCTGTTAACTGCTCGCCGAGCTTCACTTCCGCTGCATTGTGCCAGAAGGCCATAGTTGTAGCTATTATGGTGCTGTGTGTTTCCTGTGCCGGGCGCCGGTGTCGTTGCCAAGGTATGGGCATTGGAAGGCAGGTTGTCGGGTCGTTGGGTCGTTAGTCACTACCTGCCTACCTGCCTACCAAAGCCAAAGCCAAAGCCAACAGCGTTAGCGACACTCTGCCACGTCCATGGACAGATAGACAGACAGACAGACAGACAGGCAGACAGACAGGCAGACAGACAGACAACAATGCAGTTGGGATTGTGGCTGCAATCGCCCGCCATCCAGCTCACCACATTCTTTGTTGTCCGCCCAAGCCTGCGACTCGTCCCACCCCTGCATGCATCCTTTCACATCGGCTGGTCACGTTCAAGTGATTATCATCTTTATCTGCACAGCGCTCATCGCCTTGTTATTAAACACAATAATTGGGCGCAATTTGGCAATTTGGACTTTTGCTATTTCAATTTACAGCTGCAGTTGTTCTTCGATGTCGTTAATGGGCTGACTGCACAATTATAACTCAAATTAAGTGTGCTACAAATGAGTATGCATCCTACATAATAATAATTAATTAGTTGCCTGAATCAGGATTTTATTCCATATGCAGCAA
Source organism: Drosophila maculinotata (assembly GCA_035045305.1). Lineage (NCBI taxonomy): Eukaryota > Metazoa > Arthropoda > Insecta > Diptera > Drosophilidae > Drosophila > Drosophila maculinotata. The sequence continues at coordinate 7,329,264 of JAWNPD010000679.1, read as the reverse complement.
TCCCATATGGTATACATACATACATATATGTATGTAAATGTTTGAATGACATATTTGTAAGTCTTATCCTTTTTTTTTTAGTTGGCATCAAATATGTCAAAGCCGGCAGGATGCGCAAACATACGCACTACGCAAAAATAAAAAATATCAGTATTTGCTTAAATATTGAAAGCATCAGTGAATGTCATTCTAACTGTAACATAAATTTGCGCTGTTCTAGGAAACAATTTATCCGCATTTTTCCTTTACATATCGGGCATAAAAAGTAGAAAATAAAGCTTCTTATTTTGCTGCTGATTAAAGCTTGGTTACCATTTGCCGCTGGCCTTTGAAAATAATTATAATTTAGCTAGTCGATGGCCAGATACCCTATGCTAAGCTCAATAGTATATTTTCAAAAAGACATGCTGTTCAGTTAGACTGCCCACCTACTGAACATATTTAATAAATACATTTATGAAAAATATAAATATCAATATTATTTATAAATATGGCTAATTTCTTAATTTAATTTCTGCTTACAGAGAGCTTAACAGAGAGGAAGAAAGCCCGCACAAAAGCCAACTATTTTTAGTGCAAATTTCGACAAACTCTTCGAAAAGAATTAAAGAACTGTCTTTTGGATACATTCTATTCGCTAAATGCGTTAGCGCAACTTTGTTGGTGCAACTTTGTAGTGCTGCCCAATTTAGGTATTAGTATACGAGTATACGAAATTTTAGGGTAGCAACAAAAGCACACACACCCACCTACACACGCACACCCACACCCATGCACACACACATAGAAACTTGCACACGCGTACATAGAAAAACTGACAAATTTAATAATCATAAAATGCTGAAGCAGGCGAAACAGAAACAAGGCAAACGCAGCGTGAACAAAGCGTGGCATGCAACCAAGTGAAAGGCAATGGGGAAAATGCAAGCGATGTAAGGATAATGCATAAACAGGGCATGGCCAGGGGCGGCGGTCTGTGTGTGTGTGTATGTGTGTGTGGGTGTGGGTGTGGCATTGCCAAATTACGCCAGACAAAGTTGAAATGCAATTGAAAAGTTTAGCAAAAAGTAGCATCTCTGTGTGTGTGTATGAGTGTGTGTAAGCGATGCAAATGGCCAAAGGGTGGGTGGGCGAGTGGAGAGTGGAGATTGCAGATTGCAGACTGAAGCGAGCACAAGAAATGTCATAAATGTTGACTCAGTGCTCTGGGCGCATGTTGCCAAAGTCGCTAAATTCATATGTACAACTTTATTGAGGGCAACCATTTGGGGCTGCTGTGTGGCAAATGAAATGCAACTGCAGCAGCGCCTTTAAGAATGCCAACGCCAACAAATTACCCTCCGCTTCCCTTCCCCCAAACCCAAACAAACCCCCCCCCTTCCCGCCCCCTTCACCGAGTGCGACACAGCTGTGCTGCATGATAACGCCACTCTGGGGGCAGGCGACGGGTGGCCCGGGTAGCCCGGGTATCCCGGGTGGTGCAAAACTTTCCCAACCGGACAAGTTGAACAAAAGTCTTAACATATTTTCGTAATCCAAAAGTTTAGCACAAATGCGACTTAATTGTTGGTACGCGTTGCTTCTCCTCTCTTTGGACTAGTTGCAGCTGTTTTTGTTGCTGTTGTTGTTGTTGTTGTTGCTGTTGCTGTTGCTGTTGTCGCTGGCATAAACAAAAGCCTCGGCAAGCTGAAAACCCAAATGAATTTGCTGTTGATGATGTTGCCGCGCTTTATTAAGTGATTAAAAAGAATAGCAAAAGTTGCGCAGAGTTGAAGCCGCAGCCGCAGCTGCAACAGTAGCAATATCCGTGGCAGTGGCAGTGGCAGTGGCAGCTAGTCGCTCTTCAAGGGTGGCACAACTAAACGGCACTATTAGCGACAAGATGTGGGAACGTGCCGCCCGCCCATGGAGCTGAACGCTGGCAGCCACCGCATTATGCAGATTTCAGCAGAGAGCATAGAACAGAGTAACTTGGCTTATTTGATGTCTTTAATGCGCTTACCGTGAATGAGAGCTGGCCAAGACTACTGTGGCATCGTGACCGGGCCATGGACTTGGACGTGGATGTGGATGTGGACGTGGTGATTAGGGATTAGCAAAAGCTGCTTGGCTTATAAGGGTTATGCATCACCAATCAAATAATCTGGAATAATTTCATTAGCTGCCGCCAAAAAGCTGAAAAAGTGTTGCAGTCATTCAAAATTCTTTAATAAATCGCCCAGTTTAATTAAAGCGAAATGTTTTATTTATCACATCGTCTGCTAACTAATGTGCAATAATTACAAATGTGAAAATAATCGATTTGCAGCTTAATTTACGAACGAGTTCAATTCATCATTTTTTTTCTTCTAGCAATTAAATTAAACGTTCATTTAGTTATTGGCAAAATTGTTGACATCACTTTCAGGTGCCATCTTAATTGAGAACTGAGAAGTTTTTTTTTATTTTTTTTACTTCTGTTTTCGACACATTTTTTGCACATATCAATTTGATTGGCAGTGATTGCTTTACTAACTGGAGTGGAGTCAAATTCGTATCTCGAGCTCTTGAGCGGTGAATTTTAGAATGGAAGTCGAGTACATTTTACATCGAGTACATTTTCAATTTATCGAATATAAAATATTCTAGTTATTGCACAGTTTTGCTACTATTTACGATGGTTTCAATTTCTGTTCCTTTCTTTCACTTATTGCCCACATTTTTGTGGCTCCCAATTGTGTTTGATGAACATTCCATTTGTTTGGTCCACAGCAGCGACAGCAATAACAAACAGGATAGGCAAAACTGATGACAGTCGCTTGTTGCTGTTGTTATTGTTGTTGGGGCAAAGATTTCATAAGTTTTTATGTCTTCATTTTTGGCAGGCGCCGCAAATCAAAGTAAATGGCATAAATGTCTGTATCTATTTAACACAAATGCCCTTTTAGGCATAAACAATGTTACGTATACGTAATAAATACGGACATTATGGCAACAACAACAGCCAAAATAGCAACAGCAACAGCAACATAACAACAGCAGCTAACCAGAAGCTTCACCATAAGCCATAAACCGAACGCATTAACGCCACAAATTTCGACACAAATGTGACACAAATGTCACACAGACTTATTGATTTCTTCGAATCGAATTGAGATGATGGCACATGAGAATACGCACATACATACGCACATACATATACATACATATACATATATATATTTATACCATAAACATACTATATCTATGTTGTCCAAGCATCTGACAACGGAGACGTGAATCCTGAATGCTGACAGGCGCCGCACTTCAGGTCTAGGCTAAATCTGAACACTTTTTGGGCCGGAAAAAAAAGTAAAACGCAGCTAACCGCAGACGTCCAGACTAGCACCAACGCACACACACACACACACACACACACATACACACATATATATATATATATATATATATATATAGCCGTCCAAAGCTGTGGGTATTACACATCACGGGCACACAAGAATGCAATTATGTGGACACTAAGCGCAGGCTGAGATTCCGAATCGGACCCCCCTCCCAATTGGTCAAAGGAGCTTCATACCATCCTTTCATAGCTTAGCATTTTTCGATCAAAAATTTAAAGTGTTTCTTAAGTAATGTTTGCTTGGATTGAGGCGGCAGTCAGCTCAACTGAGACTGGGCATATTTGCCGGCCGGGATACGCAAGAGGGTTTTACCAGCTTCGCGCTCCCGTCCATCATCTTCATGTGATCCCACACTCAGCCCACCGATATCCACAGCACACTAACGATCACACCCGCGTGCCCACACTCGTCACTATTGCAACGGCATGCCTGTGCCAATGTGCCAAAGCTTTGCCCGTTCCGCTCACTTCCTGATTCTCTCCTCTCTCGCCTCTCTGCACAGCAGTACCGGGGTGGGTTGCCGTGATTGGTCGATTGCCTTGCTGCACCGTGGAACTTGGTCATACTTTCGGCTAATGCTAATGCTGCCTTATTATTCAATAAGTTTTATTCAGGTTTTACTGTAACAGTATACAAATAAGAGTAGGGTATGTATCACACGTTGTCCTTACTTCCTTGGTAAAACTGGACGCGTTTGGAGGATGCGGATTTTTGTTCCGTTCATTTTTAAGGCAAAACCGGAGCGTTGTTACAAATGGTTAGACAATTGATTTGGTCACATTCGATTGTCTTCTTTTTCTTTCGGAACGTAAAGGGCAGCGGTCCATATGGCTTGAAGATGGTGTGGCATGTAGTGCAGATGGGAGTGTATTTACAGAATACGGAGCAGCAGACGGAACAAACAAAGCCAATATCAATGAGCTCGCGATGGCAGAAACAGAAGACGCGAAAATCCACACTTGGCTGCTTTGGCAGATTCAATTTGTGACGCATCTGCGGCGGAGGCAGGAATATCCACAACAAGTACTGCAGCAGTCCATTCACCTTGGTAACCTTTAGAAAGTAGCCACTGGTGATATCGCAGCCCTGCTGCAGCAGGGTCAGCGTCGTATCCAGAGCGCACGTATCAATGACAATGCCCAGCTTCTGGGCCGCAAGGAAGACATTCATGTAGGTCATATACTGGGAGGAACTCTGAATGCTGCCCGTTATGACCAGAATGCGCGAGCGCATCATGCCGGTAGAGGACAGATTGCGCTGTAGGCGTGAAATGTAGCACAGGGCCATGGACATGCTGCCGGCTAGTAGGCTTTCACCGGCTGCCCTTATGGGTGGCGCATTTAGTAGTAGGATGCCCAATTGTTGCTTCAATGTCTTCTCCAACAAACCGAATGTCTCGAACTGGCCATCAATCTGACGTAGCTCTACTTTTCGATCGGGCTGCGGGTATAAAAAGTCACTGAAAGCATATGTAATATTTGTTTATATATGTACATATATAAAAATAGGGTAATCTCTAATTTACACTTACGTTGAATGGTGGGAACAGGATATAACTGCCAGTTTATTCTGCGCCTTCTGCATGAGATGTGCATTTCCAAATGTGATGACTGCCTCCAAAATGTGTGTCAGATTTTGTGGATTTTGTTGGATAATGGTCTGTGAGGGATTCGTGTCCATCACTATGACCAACAGATCAATACTAGCCTCAGCTATTTTATTTGCTGCATTCATTTTTGGGGGAAAAAAAACCTGATCCCAGTATGGTGAGCGTTCTCTAAGCGTCGTTTTTATTAGTCGACACTGTGATGTCAACCAGTGCGCCGTCAATGTAGTTAATTTTGACGTCTATGTCGTAATTGTCATAGCCAGCTGATTTCATTGGCTTTTAAGCAAATATCGATATATTCGATACGATTTTCTCTCACTGCAACGTTGTCTAATTTATCTAAATGTCTCATTCAAGTAATCAAACACCCTGTAAAATCACTAGCCATACAAATATGCATTTATAAGAAGATAGTTCATCAAGATAGTTTTAAAATTGAGATACTAGTGTGCTTAGATAAAGACGAACAGACGGACCAAGCTACATATATCGACTCGTCTTGTCGCCCTGATCAAGAATATATATACCCTATGGCCAAAATGTAATTCTCTCTGGGTATATTATAATACCCTAGGGTATAAAAATGGTCAATTATGATATATATATGGGCACAACGATATAAGTCATAAGTTGCCCTCTAGTTAATTTCCACTTCCCCTTATTACTTGTTGCCACATATTTTTTAATTTCGATGCTTGAATTTAGTACAGAAATCAATAGGATTTTTTATGTATGACAAATATGTTGGCTTGTTAAGTGCCGAAACACTGTTAAGAACCCCATCAAATAAGAAAAACTTCTGAACGAATAACAAATCTAGTGACGAAAGCAAATTCAAGCCCCATAAATTTTGATGACAAATTTTGTGGTGAAGCAAATTTAATTTTATATATGAACAATTCGAAATAATACAAGTAGTTCGCCACACAAATCATATTGGATATTGCAAACCCACAGTACAATCGATATTTTAAATTTAAGTTTCGCAACACTGTTCTTGGAAATTTATAGAAATTTCTGTAGTCCGATTGTCTTATCGCAGTTTTAAGGGAGAAAAATAGTCGGAGGCACGCAAAACTTGACCGCACGAGCCAGCCATCATCAGATCACAAACGACGCTTAGTGGAACAACACTGGGACCAGGTGTATAACCGTATTTATATCCCACATTCACACACCGACAATGGAAAACAAGCAGGAGGCTATGCTACCGCGCGCATGTGCTGCAAGCCCAATGAGCCAACCACAGGAGGAACAGGAACTTTATATGCCGGAGCAAATTGTGTATCGAGAAGACGTGCTGGAGGAAGCTATAGGTCCAGAAGAGGACTGGTTGCTGCCAGAAGGCCACTTCCAGCGCCACTTTGATCTCGTTGCACAGGTAGGCAGACCACCGGTTGAGCTCTATAACGGAGAGAGAATCCCCATACAATTCAACCGATTTTCTGAAGACGAACACACCGACAGCGGCGTGGATTCCGAGCCGATGGGGGACGAGGAGGAAGTACCACCACGATATCAATTTCAGCCCCCCATAAGCCTTGAGTTATGGCACTCGGTCCCCTTAGAACCAATCCTGTCAGTCGTAGTATTGCAGGCCACGTCCTCAAATCAAGACGAGACGGCTGCGCCACCCAAGTTCCTAGAGCCAACAAGTGGATCGCTGGCCCAGGAAGAAGAGGCGGACGTCCCATTGAACGAGGAGGCCCTCGGCGATCTGCCGGGATGGGTCGTCGCACCACCTGAGTGGGCTGTCGAAATCCCCGGGCGACGGTTGCCTCCGATGTTGATTGATTGTATTGAGTCTATATGCCAAGAGGGTATCAGACGACGCGCACGTTTGGCTTTACAAATAGCCGGATACAAATTCCGCATCACCCTAATGTCCGACAGGAACGTCTGCGTCGAATTTCAGCAAGGAAGCAAGGACAACGTGTGATGCATACTGTACTCTTAAGACTTTTGTATCCTGTTACAGTAAGGAACAAATTACTCTGATTAAATAATAAGGCAGCATAGCATACCTCCTAGTAATTTTAGTCCAAAGTACCACGGTGCACCTTGGCAATCGACCGATCACTACAAACCACCCCGATACTGCTGCGCAGAGAGGCGCATCGGACCCCCAGAAATAGGTCAATGCTGCTTCAGAATGTTCATCTAATTTTTAGCTAAATTAAGACATTAGAGGCTCTGATGTACACACATAATTAAGAACCTACTCGTATGTACACATATGTAAGATTATTGTTAGTGTAATCGGTATTTATTATGTAAGTTACATGTTTTCAAGTTTTTTGCTATTTTTGAATCAAGTTGCAAAATCATACGAATATATTTGAACTGCTGAATAACAACTAAAAACTTTAACAACTCCCAACGCAACCAGATAACCGATTCAGATAGCCAGCATATTTTTTAACCACTTCTCCACCGGTATGTTTTCGCCATGAAAATAAGGAATTATTTTTGAAAAATGGTCCACCATTTATGCTATGCTATCTTTATCGACTTCATCTGATTGCATTTTCACTGTCAACAATGCGCTGTTCTTGGCTTCCAAGCTTTTATCTATACAAAACGAAGGAGGATTTATAGAAGCTTGTTTGTCTGAAATACCTATATATATAGATTTCAGTAGGGGGAATGGCAGTAGGCTTAGAGTTCAGGAATAGAAGTTTAGCTGCTTGTGGAGAGATTTTTTTTAAATTGTTAGTTTTAATTCAGCCGTTCAGCAGTTCAGTCGTCCACAGCAAATATATTTGTGTAGTTTTCCATTATTCAAAAATAAATTATTTACCAAACTATATTTACTAAACTGTAAAATTTACTAAACGTATGATTTGCATTTTGGGTATTTTCAATAATGGTTTCATCCATCCAAAATCACCCATCATTACTCCTTATGACAATCTCAATGGATATATTGAATCCCCTTCTGTTGGTACGTATTTCTTTAAAAAAAAAAATGTATATATATATATATATTTCCATTGTATACTGTCAAAATTTCTTACAGGAAACAAAATGGTGAACACGTATCATCTGCTGCATTCTCTTTTATCGTAAAAATCTTTGGAAATCAGCCATGGAGGAGAGAAAGCAGCCACTGATGGAGAAAGTGGATGGTCAGAGGAGGAGCAGACCCAAATTATGACGAACAAATTGCAAAGTTAATGGAGGAGCCACATTATCCTCCTCAGATGAGAATTGAGGGTAATCGACAACGTGAGAAAACTTGAGAATACCAATTCTCTCATCTAAGAAAATTTCAGAATTCCATAATTTTGGCGGAAGCTCTGCAAAGTGATGCGAAATAAGAAATGAAATCGATATTGTATTAAATGCGATATTTATTTGATATTTGAAAACATAATATATCAAATATTGAGATTGAGTAATAATTAATGCTCCAAAAATGTGTAATAATCTAAGCCTTGTGATAATTTTAGATGGAGTAGAACGGTTGTCTCCATCCAAGAAAAGCATTCACCATGAATTCCTTTTATATCCTATCATTTCGATCAAAAATTAAAAGTGTTTCTTAAGTAATGTTTGCTTGGATTGAGGCGGCAGTCAGGTCAACTGAGACTGGGCATATTTGCCGGCCGGGATACGCAAGAGGGTTTTACCAGCTTCGCGCTCCCGTCCATCATCCTCATGTGATCCCACACTCAGCCCACCGATATCCACAGCACACTAACGATCACACCCGCGTGCCCACACTCGTCACTATTGCAACGGCATGCCTGTGCCAATGTGCCAAAGCTTTGCCCGTTCCGCTCACTTCCTGATTCTCTCCTCACTCGCCTCTCTGCACAGCAGTACCGGGGTGGGTTGCCGTGATTGGTCGATTGCCTTGCTGCACCGTGGAACTTGGTCATACTTTCGGCTACTGAAACTAAATATTCCGATGTTTATGGCTATGCTGCCTGATTATTCATTAAGTTTTATTCAGGTTTTACTGTAACAGTATACAAATATCTTAAGAGTAGAGTATGTATCACACGTTGTCCTTGCTTCCTTGGTAAAACTGGACGCGTTTGGAGGATGCGGATTTTTGTTCCGTTCATTTTTAAGGCAAAATCGGAGCGTTGTTACAAATGGTTAGACAATTAATTTGGTCACATTCGATTGTCTTCTTTTTCTTTCGGAACGTAAAGGGCAGCGGTCCATATGGCTTGAAGATGGTGTGGCATGTAGTGCAGATGGGAGTGTATTTACAGAATACGGAGCAGCAGACGGAACAAACAAAGCCAATATCAATGAGCTCGCGATGGCAGAAACAGAAGACGCGAAAATCCACACTTGGCTGCTTTGGCAGATTCAATTTGTGACGCATCTGCGGCGGAGGCAGGAATATCCACAACAAGTACTGCAGCAGTCCATTCACCTTGGTAACCTTTAGAAAGTAGCCACTGGTGATATCGCAGCCCTGCTGCAGCAGGGTCAGCGTCGTATCCAGAGCGCACGTATCAATGACAATGCCCAGCTTCTGGGCCGCAAGGAAGACATTCATGTAGGTCATATACTGGGAGGAACTCTGAATGCTGCCCGTTATGACCAGAATGCGCGAGCGCATCATGCCGGTAGAGGACAGATTGCGCTGTAGGCGTGAAATGTAGCACAGGGCCATGGACATGCTGCCGGCTAGTAGGCTTTCACCGGCTGCCCTTATGGGTGGCGCATTTAGTAGTAGGATGCCCAATTGTTGCTTCAATGTCTTCTCCAACAAACCGAATGTCTCGAACTGGCCATCAATCTGACGTAGCTCTACTTTTCGATCGGGCTGCGGGTATAAAAAGTCACTGAAAGCATATGTAATATTTGTTTATATATGTACATATATAAAAATAGGGTAATCTCTAATTTACACTTACGTTGAATGGTGGGAACAGGATATAACTGCCAGTTTATTCTGCGCCTTCTGCATGAGATGTGCATTTCCAAATGTGATGACTGCCTCCAAAATGTGTGTCAGATTTTGTGGATTTTGTTGGATAATGGTCTGTGAGGGATTCGTGTCCATCACTATGACCAACAGATCAATACTAGCCTCAGCTATTTTATTTGCTGCATTCATTTTTGGGGGAAAAAAAACCTGATCCCAGTATGGTGAGCGTTCTCTAAGCGTCGTTTTTATTAGTCGACACTGTGATGTCAACCAGTGCGCCGTCAATGTAGTTAATTTTGACGTCTATGTCGTAATTGTCATAGCCAGCTGATTTCATTGGCTTTTAAGCAAATATCGATATATTCGATACGATTTTCTCTCACTGCAACGTTGTCTAATTTATCTAAATGTCTCATTCAAGTAATCAAACAAACTAGATTTCAAGTGAAGTGAAACCGATAATGTGACGTCACATTATAACGCGCATTCGGTCATTTTCGTGTCAAATTACTTGACATAAGAATACTTAACAATTCAAAAGTATTCATAATCGAATGTATGACATATCAATGCAACTTAATACAACTATAAATTATCTTAACATTGAATATTTCTCATGTTTAACAGCTGTAATTGCGAAATTGGTTCACTAGCATACAAAGACCTTTGGTCTCTCTATCGTGCTAGATTTAAGATAAAGTACAAGTATTTCCTTGCTACGTAAAATCACTAGCCATACAATATTGTTTTTGTTGACACTAATTTGCGTACGCTTTTAGTCCTCGTTAAAAAGATACAAGTCGTCCGATTAAGACCATTTTATTCAACTTATCTTGAGAAATAAAAAAGTGGTACATCGACTGACTAACAGATTGTTCCTATGACAGCTATAAGAAATACTGTACGAGTTTAATGAAATTTTGTGAACGTGCTAAGAAAATGCACTTATAATAGGTAAATTTGGTCGAGTTATGCTAGGATAGGATAGGATAGGTAAGGATCCAGGGTGAATGCTTTTCTTGGATGGAGACAACCGTTCTACTTCATGTAACATTATCACAAAGCTTAGATTATTACACATTTTTGGAGCATTAATTATTATTCAATCTCAACATTTGATTTATTATGTTTTCAAATATCAAATAAATATCGCATTTAATACAATATCGATTTCATTTCTTATTTCGCATCACTCTGCAGAGCTTCCGCCAAAATTATGGAATTCTGAAATTTTCTTAGATGAGAGAATTGGTATTCTCAAGTTCTCACTGCCTTGATTTGATTATTTAGCAAGCGTTTCAAAGTATTCAAATCGTAATTTTTGGTCAAATCGATTTCCCTCAATTCTCATCCGAGGAAGATAATGTGGCTCCTCCATTAACTTTGCAATTTGTTCCTCATAATTTGGGTCTGCTCCTCCTCTGACCATCCACTTTCTCCATCAGTTGCTGCTTTCTCTCCTCCATGGCTGATTTCCAAAGATTTTTACTATAAAAGAGAATGCAGCAGATGATACGTGTTTACCATTTTGTTTCCTGTAAGAAATTTTGACAGTAAACAATGGAAATATATATATATATTTTTTTTTTAAAGAAATACGTACCAACAGAAGGGGATTCAATATATCCATTGAGATTGGCATAAGAAGGAGTAATGATGGATGATGTTGGATGGATGAAACCATTATTGAAAAAAACCAAAATGCAAATCATACGTTTAGTAAATTTTACAGTTTAGTAAATATAGTTTGGTAAATAATTTATTTTTGAATAATGGAAAACTACACAAATATATTTGCTGTCGACGACTGAACTGGTGAACGGCTGAATTAAAACTAACAATTTTAAAAAAATCTCTCCACAAGCAGCAAAACTTCTATTCCTGAACTCTAAGCCTACTGCCATTCCCCCTACTGAAATCTATATAGCTAGGTATTTTAGACAAACAAGCTTCTATAAATCCTCCTTCGCTTTGTATAGATAAAAGCTTGGAAGCCAAGAACAAATGTGACCAAATAAATTGTCTTACCATTTGTAGCAACGCTCCGGTTTTGCCTTAAAAATTAACGGAATAAAAATCCGCATCCTCCAAACGCGCCCAGTTTTACCAAGGAAGCAAGGACAACGTGTGATACATACTCTACTCTTAAGATATTTGTATACTGTTACAGTAAAACCTGAATAAAACTTAATGAATAATCAGGCAGCATAGCCATAAACATCGGAATATTTAGTTTCAGTAGCCGAAAGTATGACCAAGTTCCACGGTGCAGCAAGGCAATGGACCAATCACGGCAACCCACCCCGGTACTGCTGTGCAGAGAGGAAAGAATCAGGAAGTGAGCGGAACGTGCAAAGCATGAGCATCGATGATCAATCTGCAACAGCACGTGACACGTGCTTTGGCACATTGGCACAGGCGCCGTTTGGCGGGTTGAGCTCCTGTTCAACCATATACGCCAATGGTGCACCTTTTCAGGCGCAGCTCTGTCCATCGGAAAATGCCAACACCTTCACATGGGCCGTAAACACAACAGCTTTTGCAAAATACGCAGCCACAAACACCCTTAAAATTGTTGGCTTAACACTCAACAACAGATGCTGCTGGAAAACACATATAGACAAACTTAAAACTGAGCTTAACAAGTCACTCAACATTATAAAACACCTTTCATCTTTCAATAATAGCAACAATACCAACTCCTCCACCTTAATACAAATAGTAAAATGCTCTCTAGTTTCCAAAATAGACTTCTTTGAGCGCATTTCATCCCACACCTACCAACAACCTACTCCTTGAAATCCACAATAAATAGAAGAGACTACTTTACCGGAAAACTCACAAAAAAAATGTTAAGCTCTAAAGACTATACTATTAAAAATCTTGCGAAACCCAAAAAAAGAAACTATATGCATTTATTGTAAAAATTTCGTTACAAATTCGGGAAAACAAGTTAAAGTTCATGTAGACGGGCGACTATAATTTGACCGAACCTAATCTACTTTTTTTAAGCCCTTATACAGCTCATATTTTCACCATCAGCTTTGGAATTGATTATTTTTTTAACAAGCCCCGAAAATTAGCAATACTCACAGATACTTGTATAACCGAACAATATTTGCACCACAACATTACCTTCTTTTGATTTAGATGTTAAATGTGCAGTTAGCCACACCTGGAATAGTTATGACGCACGAGATGATTCATATTTTAAATTACCTTCGGTGCCCTTTTGGATGTTTGCCACAAACAATTAATTTAAGCCCGCTCAACAAAACAATCTACTTTAATCGCCTAAATATTTGCGCCAACAGTTAGTTAATCCCATAAATATTTATGCACATTTGAGCAAAAGGATTGAGAGGCAACCGCAGCTAACAGCTGATGACAACACGAATGGCACCCCAAAGGGTGCCCAATGGACTCGGCCATGGCTATAAAAGGCTGCTAACAGATTAAGTTCGGTCCATTGCTATTCAAAGCAAGTGAATGGGGAGCAATTCGTGCTTAGAAGCCGGAGAGTGCCAATGCTTTTGCAGTTTTTACTCTTACACAGATTGGTCGCATTTAAATGCAACGTGGACAAAGCCAAAATTCCAATATTTATTCGACCGGTCCGGAAAGCTGTGGTATGTACCGTAATCGTTTTGCTTTTGTTTTCCACCGGATAATCAAAAAATAAACTGGCATTGTTGCAAAGCTTGCAAAGTGCCATTTGATCTTGACTTAAAACGGCATTTAAGTGTGTTTCACATTCACTTGCAATATATGCATTTAAATATATTTGAAAATGTTTTTGGCACTCTGACGATTCTATTTCTGGTTAACCCTTTTGGCAGCGTCTGTGGTCTCCGGTTCCTTGGCAGAGCTGCCAACGTCTGCGGTTCCTGGCAAAGGCGATGTTGTTGCCATTTCGATGGCCTCTTGTTTGTTGAATTTGTTTTGTATTTTTGTAAACTACATTCGGCTACATGGCTTCACATATTTATATTTATTCTGGTACCTTTAATCAAACGGCATGCACGTGACACACACACACAGCACTCACACACATGTAGCATCTAGTAATTAGCCACGTTTCGCATTGAAAGTACAGGGGTTGTTAGGTGAATGGGTGGGGGGGGGGGGGTCTACACTTATGCTGTCAATAACTTAATTTCCACGACAGCGTGATTTAATTAACGATTACAGTAAGCAGACCCTTTTCGGTCAGTTTGGGAGCTATGTATGTGCTCTCGCCGCCCCCAATTGCTCCTCATGAAACAATTAAGTGAGTTTCCTTGTCGCTTTGGGTTAACAGGCAACTTGTTATCGAGTTGGTCGCTCTTACAAAACTTTTTCACGTATGGTGCGTGCTAGCCAAATGGATATGAAACTCTTTGTCCACTCCCGTGCTATGCCACATTCAATTTACACTTGACATGCATTTGTCAGAGGTCTGGCAGGCCAGTCAGCTATGTGGTCAAGTATAATAATTTAAGCAGGAACAGTAATATTTCAACAAAATATTACGGTTTCTTATTTTCCTGTAATCTATCCCATATAAATTAAATATTCTTAATTCTGACAAAATATCATATAGATTACAGTTTTACAGTCATTAAGAATACAAGGAATGTAGTTTTGTTGTAATTGAAAGTAGTATTATTATTATTTAAAGGAGTGTCTGACTAGAAGAGAAAGGATCTGTTGTAGTATGTTATGCCGTTGTAAGTAATTTAACGAGAACAATAAACCCAAGCACCTGGCTCTATATAATAAATATATATAAAACATTTTCATTTTCATCACATCTTCGAGTGCCCTTCACCCATAACGAGATCCAGAAGTGCGGCGACTGTCACTAAAACAGACAAGACTGACACAGGAATCACCTCGTTGTTAACTTACTGGACAACACCCACTACATCGTTGGTCCTGCCCTTTAGGCTACGCCAGGAGATACAGTCTGTGTTTTGTGATATTTATGGAACTTTTTTATTATCGAAAGATAGATTATAAATAGCGAACAAACATTAAACAAACATGTTTCATTTGGCAAAAATGCATTTTCAAATAATTATCTATAATGCCATTTAATTTGCAAACGATCGATAGAACACCAGGATTCTCAGTACGCTGAACATTGGAGCTGCTGCACATTTGGCTAAGTCTTTCAGCTCATTTGTTGCGCTGTTACATTTGGCTAATTTACATGCAGTTAAAATTTGGCGCCAACTTTGCGGCCCAACGAGTCACGTTTGAGTGCACAATGCGGCGTAAACAGCCATATAACATTTGCATTTGTACAAAACCCGGTGCCCTCCTCCCCCCCCACCCTCCCCACCAACCTTCTGCTCAGTGTTAATAGGCGCATTTAAGCGCATTACGTCGAAATTATCGTAGATGCGAAAGCGTTGGAAAATGCAATCAGCATTTTCATTTTAGGTCCTGCTAGAGATGCGCGAGTAAGAACAATAACAAGGCACGTAATACGAATTATCTATATATCTTATATTAACATTTATATTAATGTTCATATGTATCAATATTTAGATACTTCCATTGTGTCGAATAACTGGAAAAAAAACTCCTTTCGCTAAATACTTACCAAATAAATTCCACAAAAATATATATATATACTATATGTATAAACATACTATATATATGGGCGGAAGATATGTTTTGTTTTTTAACCAACTGCGCTTCGGCTTCGTCTTCAGTCAACATTTTTTTTTGCAGAAAGACAAACACGTCGTGTTGCGCTGTGCAAATTCGTGTCACGGTCCCAGCCCTGGTCACTACTGCCGTTGGGTGTTGACCCAACACAGCTTATTGGGTTAGTTGTTGTATTGGAGCAGAGCTCGCGGCTTTGGCATCACTTAAGATTGGAAAACACTGGCTGGCTTTATTTAATTGCAGCTGCATTGCAACGCATTTGCATCCTTGGAAACAAAACATTTTGTTCCATGTCCTTCAGTTATTTCAATGAAAATGCACGTTTGATTCATAGTTTTATTACGCATTTATTTTTCATACAGTTTTTGTAGATGCATATTTTAACTTTACAAAAAAAAAAAGTTTTTCTCTTTTGTGTTATTGTATGCTTTAATTAAATATTTGTTTACGTTCCTTAATATCTCTTTTAAATTTTTGGTTTTGTTTTGCATTTTTGGTCATGCAGCTGGATTTAAAACAATTTGGTTTATAGTTTTAAAACGGTTTTTTCCCGTTTTCTTTTCTTTTCTTTTTTTTCATGGAAAGTTTTTTTTTTATTTAAAATGTACACCAAAAAGATCAGCTATGCAGTACAACTAGAATATATTTGTAATTATCAATTTGCAATTATTTTTACTTTTAACTTTTTTATTTTAATTTTACTCGTGATGTTTGGGCTTTTGGTTTTTTTTACGCCTTTACGCCTTCACGTTTTTTTGTTTATTTTTTTTTTGTTTTCAGTTTTTGAATTTGAGCTCGGGCTCCTCCTTAATACGTTCAAGTCGTTTTGTTCGCTATACTCACAATGCCATTAACGAAGTTAGCGAACTAGTACATTGATATACAATCATAATACTTCGATTTCTGTATCGATAATCATTTGAATCGCTTGTTAAAACACTACATCATTTTTCAATATTTAGTGTGGGATGTTTTGCAATTCGTTTCTTAAAGTTCTTTTGATAACAAATATGTTTTGATATTTTGACTTTCATTAAACAGCATACCATTTCTTCGTATTTATGCCTGCCCATTTCTCATACTATAGTTAAACTAATGAGTTATTTTCAACTGGCTAGTCTGCGTCACATTGCTGTCCTGCCTTTCATTTAAGTCACACTGAACTATTGAATACAATTAATTGTACTTAATCTAATGCTATGACATGTATTTATCCACTCTATTCTTAGTTATTAGTAATTCATTAAGCAAAAAAATATACATTTATTATAATATTTTTATTTTTATACAGTAAATTTGGTACCATGTTTTTTTCGAGTTCTGCAATAGAACAGGACAACAATACGAACAAAAAAAAAAAAAAAATTAATAACACTAATAGAAAATTCTCTAAAACGAGACTTTTTGTTCACATTTAGTTGTTCATTGGCTTGTTAAATACTCGTATTCTCTACTGACCAAAAGGTTTACTTATGTATTTTCTTGCTTTGGTAAAATTTGATTTTAACAGTATATAAAATTTAGATTAAAAAAAATAACGTGAATACGTATAGACTATATATACATTAATGTGTAACACTCATTCATTTATTGATTAAATTAGGCTTAGGCCTGGAAAATAAATGTGGCATGCAACTTATTTCTGATTAATTTACTGTTTTCTCCTTTTGTTTGGCATACCACAAATCAAATTTTTTTAAAATTTGACACTTTTGTAATTGGTTCAATGCTCTTCCGACTTTATCATTTCTGCACAACTTCAAAGTGTGGTTCTATATATATATATATAAAGAGGGCCATAGCAAGCCGTAAGAAAACTTCAACAAATTATGAAATAATCGGTATTTGTTTATTTATTTTTTCAGTTTTATTGCTGCCGTTATAATTAGTTAAAAGGTTTATTGGATTGTTGAATCCCACATTGAATAAATACTAATGTACTTATTTGCAAACATTTAGCTAAAAACTCGTTATCATTCCAACTGCCTAATATCGCGTTACATAGGTAAACTTCTCTGTTTGAAAACTGTGATATGAGCCACTGTATAAGCGTAATTATTTAAGTGTTTTTCTGGGTTGGTTGGTTGGTGGTTGGGTGGTTGGTGGTTGGGTTGGTTGGTATTATTATTATTTGTATTTTCTCCTACTTTGAAACTGTGGTTTGTGTGACAGAGATTGTGGCGCAAGACTTGAATGCAGCTTCGCTTGGGTGGGTCAGAGTTAAACGTGGGTGAATATCGTTTTGATTTGCTTGGCATTGTGTGGGCTACTTTCAACAGTTGGCATATTGTCGTGACTCGCTTATAGGTGTGTACTAGAGAGAGGTGTGTGTATATAGTTAGTGTTCTTTGTGTGTGTTTTGTGTTTGTGTGCATCATTTGATTCGCAAGGTAGATGCTTTCATTGTTCAATTGCTTAAGTTTGCATTAACTCACTTGAGTGGTTCAAATAACAAGAAACCAATAGAATTTCAAAGGAGCAAAGTAGTAGTAGCTAGATAGATTTATAGATTTATAAGTAAGATTCTTAAAGTCATTAGTTAAGCATTGGGGTTGCTTGGTAAGTTTGTGTTTAAGGTGTGAAGAAGGTTAGAAGTCTAAATGTGTAAATACATAGATAGTTCAAGAGCAGTTGGTGTGCAAGATTGCAACGCTTTTTGTTGTTATGATGTAAACATTCGTCATTATTCGTACTGCGGCAACATTTATCTAAAAATAATACAATATTGGCTTACCATTTTTTCAACTATTGTTAAACATTTATTTTTCTTCAATGACTTAATCTTTAGTATTATTTTAATATTAATATGATTTTTTTTTGCTTTTTTTTTTGATTTGTTTAAGACAACATTTATTGTTTAATGTTTTGTTTGGTTGGACACAGTTTTCTAGAGTGACAAATCTGGAAATGTCTTCATTTTCATTAGTTTTGAAATGTTGGTTTCGGTTTGCGCTTTAACCACCACACTTTGTGTAGTTATAGTTTAATGTAAATAAGTATTAAGTTGTTGTAAAGTTGAAAGCTTTTTTTGGATGTTTCAGCTAAGGTACAAATTTGCTACAGGTTATCTAAGTGGAATTTTTTGCACTCTCTCTCTCTCTCTCTCTGTTGGTTCTTGTTCTCGCTCTCGCTCTCTGGCCAAGGCAGATTGGAGATCTGTTGAGATTTGTTGTTGGAAGACTACAGCTAAGTAAATACACATGTACACACATATATACATACATGTGTATTAGTAAGTGAGTATGTAGTAGTAGTTAGAACGGATCAAATAAAATACAATTTTGTTGATGGGCGCATGACTCAAGCTCCAGTTCTTGTTCCAGCTGCAGTTCCAGTTCCAGTTCCAGTTCCATTGAATTGAGTTTGGATATCCATTGATTTAAAAAAATAATAATAATGTACTACTATTTACTTGCTGACTATTGTTAATTGTTTATCGTTTTATGTTTTGTTGCTAAAAATGTAATGCCTAATAGTTGTGTGTCGCTTCTGTGTCTTATGAATATTCATAAAAAATACAATACACCAATATATTTGATAAATATTGTATTAGTTTTGTATTTATATTTCATACTTTAGCATACAAATATACTTATGTATATTGCATGTAAATTTACACATATTCTTATTTATTCATGAATACAACTACAATTTAGCAATTAGTTTGCTCTTCATTTTGTTTTACTTTTTGCTTAGTTTTGCTGGTCCAATTTCTGATTTTAAACATTGATTTTCATTTGATTTCCATTAGTTTTTATTTCTCTTAGTTCTGTCTTATTGTTTAACACACAATTACATAAGTACATTGTAAAGTGTACATATCTAATATATATATATATGTATGTATATATATATATATATATATATATGTATATATATGTATATAGATGTATGTATACATAAATAGGTATGTACTTTATGTTGGTTTTTCAAAATAGACTTGGAGATTTTTTGTTTGAGTGTTTATATTGAAGTTACTAATTGAAATTTGAACAGCAACAATGTAAAACAACAACAAAAGTAATAAAAGACAAATGGTCATTGTCTTTTATGCGGATACACGATATATTTGTTTATTATTTGTGTTATTATTATTATTATTATTGGCTGAAATTCAATGCGCTAACTTAAATAAATACACTATTTAAATGTGCAGGGTACAATCTTTAGATCAATTACACCTCAATTTTATTAAGGGTTTTGTATAGTCGTTTTGCTTATGGTATGCCCAGCATAAGTAATCATATCCAAGTAAAACTGGGGAGATTAGTTCAGGTTGAGGGATTGTGTCTTTAAAAGCACAATCAATCCACATGCGGCAAACGGCAAATTTAGTATATCTTCCTTTTATTACTCTGATCGAGTGTTATTTTTAAGTTACTTCCCTGGCACTACCAGAACAAATTATACGAAAGTAGGTTCAGCTATGGTAAATGGTAAAATTTAAAAGTCATTTTTGCTATACTATTTACCATATTAAAGCATCCTGAAAGCTAAGAGATTGTATCATTGAAGTCTAAAATATAGTGCTTCAAATGATGAGAATTATTAAAAATAACCCCAATGACCCGGGCAAACCAGAATTTCATCGCTAACAAAAAAAAAAAAAAAAAAATTATATTTTGGGGGAAATTTGAGAGCACTCGTTTGCAGTTCGATTTTGTATATATATAGCATTTCTCTAATCAAGACATTTTAACATATTTTTTTTTATTTTTTCGTTTATTTTTTTGTTTGGTTAGTCGGTAGTTGGTTGGTATAAACTTTATACTATAAAGCTTTCGTTACGCATGCAGTCATCGGTGAAAATGCTGTTGCATACTTTTGTGGCGCGCCAAATCAATCAATTAAAATTTGCCCATACATGTGTGTATGCTTGGATATATGTATATGCACATTTATCTTTACCATCGCCGGCCAATCGGTGTGGAAATCTAAAATTTCGGCTATGATGCAATTGACGCTAATTGCATGTTGAGAGTTGTTTGCTGGTTTTGCAGAGCGCAGCCAATATTTGTATGTGTGCATGTGTGTGTATGTGTGTGGGTTAGTGGCAAAAATGACAAACATAAACACATCCACACTTTTGGCAATAATTGCAAAATTTATGGCCATTTCGTTGCTAGTTTGACAATTCGCGTTCGGTTTCATTTTCGCATTTGCTTCGTTCATACATATTTCATTTTGTTGTTATGCAAATGTCTGTTCTTTGCATATGTATATGTGTGAGTGTGTGTGTGTGTGTGTGTGTAAGTTGAGTTGAGGCCAGCGGCATTTGAAAGCAGTCAGCAAGCAGGCAACAGCAACACGGGCAGCAGCCAGAACGACAGAAAAAACGGTAATAAAAGAAAGAGAAAGAGATAGACATAGAAAGAGAAAGAGAAAGAAGAAAAGCACATATTTTAATTGGCATACAAGAATTTCAATTTCATGCGTCTAGTATATGTGTCTCGTGTCTCCACTCCTCTGTTCGTGTATGTATGTGTATGTGTGTTCGTATGTGTGTTCATGGCAAAAGAAAACAATAACAAATCATATCGGAAAATATACCAAAACAGATACAAAACAGCAATAACAGTTAGCAAAAGGTAACGAGCAACTGCATCCATTATTTTTAGCTCCCAGCTCGAAACGCAGCCGTATTGTAATTCTTGGTCTTTAACTACACTTGAACAAATATAAATACAAATACACACACATACATATATGTAAGAAGTTATGATAAATGTGTTAGGCTACAGTTACGAGTGTACAGTAAATATACATACAGGCATACATCGATAAAGATTTGATTCGATCAAATTATTACAACTAAAGATACTCTAAATTAAAATTAGCTGCAATGCAACGCTAAATCGATTGCAATTCATTTTAATAACTGCCCTTGAAATGTATAGCAAACAAGAATTGTTGGCCAAGAGAGCGGCTGGTTTATTAGCCCTTGAGCGGAAGTTTATGTTAACGAATTCAATACGCTATTGGGAGACTTTTAATGTGTGGGCTTTTATTTTTTTATCTTAATTATCCCACAAAGTTAATTAATCGAATTTTTCGTGATTTTTCCCGTGTGATAGCACAAGTATTTATTTTAAATTAGCAATTTAACGTTGATTGCAGCAAAAAAAACACAAGTAGTAATATCCATACGAAAAAACCATGTACAAACCCTGCAAACCATTTTTTTTTATCTTGGACGATGCTTGATGCTGTAATTTGTATTTTTCGGCCATCTCATTAACATTACTGACATATGCTCAGTTTTCGATATCTTTGAGTATAAGTTATATTGCGTAGGAGGTAAAAGTATTTTCTTTTAAGACAAACTTTCAATTCTCAATTTAGTATTTTCCGGACGACGCAGATTAGAAATGTTTGCAGGGTATGTATTTGTGTACATATAAAAATTTAAATTTACAATTTGATTTATTTAGCCAATGATAACCATATAGTCTATACTGGCTATGGAACATATAACAATAAATTTGTAATTTATAAGTCACTAGAAACTTGCAAAATGTTTAAATAGCAAACAATACACATATGCATACACACACACGCACAGACGCAAACACACACACACACACACACACACACAGAATTCATATATGAAGAGAGGAGCTCTTTTGTTTAGTTTTTCATTTATGGCTATTGAGCAATTTATCGGACATTATTCATTAGTTTAATTATACACCTTAGATTTTCTAGTTGCTAGATGCATGGTTATATTTTCCTTTTTTCTTTTGTAGTTTAAAGTAGTTTATATTTTCATCACAGCTAACGTCAATTTTGTTTTTGCGACTATGGTAAATATTTGTGTTTTCTTTTTCTTTGTTTATATTAAATTTGTGGTCGCCAATTCGGAAATTTTGAAGAAAAAAAAGCAAAAATAACACAAAAATGTAATCAGATTTTCAATTTCATTCTTTTGTTTTTTTTTTATTTTTATTTGTATTTGTATTTGGTTTGTTATGTTTTTATTTTAGATTAAAATTGAATTATTCTGTAGCTTTACTGTTATACACATAAATTTATATATAATTTTTAACACTATAACACATTTTACATATTTAACATCAATATAACATATCCACACAGATTTTGGTTTTGTCAGATCTTGAGCTGGTATTTGTGTATTTTGTTATAGTTTATTTTTTTGTATGTTTATGAAAAAAAAAACATACAAATACAATATATACTGGTAAATAACCACACATATGTATAAGTTAATACATTGAATGTAATTCTTAGAAATTAAAACACTGCAGTTGCATTTAAGTCCTGCCTGTAATCTCTTTCCTCTCAACTACGCTACTTTTCGTATAGCATACTTTGAGGTGCTTAGACGGAACATTTGCCAAATTGAGCAGAAAGAGCGGAAGTATTGTTTTCTGTTGTGTTTTCTGACTTAACCTGCATGCGGAACATGCGATAGTCTCGGAAATACTTATGCTGATATTAAGGGTACTCACTAGCTGGAGCGACAGTTAAACGACTACAAATAAATGCCTTTTAGCAGGAGACGCCCTGCTTGGCCACCGTATACCAGGTGCTGACCGTCACCAGTGATGGCGAGTCTGGTGGATGGGGCAGCTCTGCAACACCCCCATTGCCCGCTGCACCCCCATTGCTATCCAGGGGTGGCGCGGCAAGGCCGTTGGGCGGCAGTGGCGGTGGCAGCGGAACTGATGTTGCCGATGTTGCTGTTGCCGACGCTGTAGCAACTGTTGCAGCTTCGGGTTTTGCTGCTGCTGCTGCCTGCACTTGCTTGCGATTTTGCCGCTGCTTGTGCTTGTTTTTACTCTTGGCTGGCTTGGGCGGCGCCTGCGGCTGGTCGATCACCTGGCCTTTGGGCTGCGCCTGCACCTGACCCTGCATCTGACCCTGCATCTGCCCCTGTATCTGCCCCTGCATCTGACCCTGCTCCTGGCACAGCTGTTGTGGATGATGGAAGTGCATCGGCTGCGGCGTATGCAGATCGCGACCCACCAGCGGGCCCACCTGTGGACAACGAAAACGTATGGCCTGCTCATTGGCTACATTCAGCTCCGGCCAGCGTGCCTGCTGCTGCTGCTGTGAATGCTGATCCGGATGCGTTAGCAGATGCTGTTGCGGCTGGTGATGATGGCGCTGCTTGCTCTTGCTGCGCTGTCGCGACTTGGAGTGAGACTTGCGCATCGGGGGCGCTTGGCGGGACTGCAGCTCCCTTTGGGGTCGCTGGCAGTGCCGGCAAAAGGAACAACTGCGGCTCATCAGCTGCTGTTCGTCATATTCATAATCATCCAGGTCCGCATCATCCGCATCATCCGCATCGTCGTCCTCGTCCTCCTCCTCGTGCTCCTCCATGTCATTATTATCATAATTATCATCATCACCGTACTGCTCCTCATCCTCTTCCTCTGCCAGGTCTTCTTCGTAGTTCAACGCGCGGGGCCTATGATTAGTTTTGTAGTTGTTGGGTTGCTTCTGCTTCTTGTAGTTGTTGTAGTTGCTTGTGCAATTGGTTGTTGCTGTGGTTGCTGTTATTGTTGCTGTTGTTGTTGTGCTGTCGCCATCAATGTCAATGACATGACAGCATTTGGCTGCTGCTGCCTGGTGTCTTGTGCAATGTATTTGTTGTTGTTTCATCTTGTAGTTTGACTTACGTTTCTCTTGTTCCATATGTTGTTGTTGTTGCTGATGTTGCTGATGTTGCTGATGTTGCTGATGTTGCTGTCTGTGCTGTGGCTGTTGCTTTTGCTTGTGTTGCTGACTGCGGCCACGTTGCCGTCTACTCATCGCCGTGTACTCATCGCCCTTGTCAGTCGGATATGGTCAGAATGATGTGTCAAATACGGACATAGATCTGGATATAGCATCATCATTACGGCACCCTTCCAAGAACTCCTCCAGCGTCACAACGCCATCACGATTGATGTCCATTTTCTGTTGAGCATTCAATCGATAAGTGAAATTGGTATTAGAAAAATGAGGAATAGATCTGAAAACAGTAAACGGTGAACAAGGTAGCAAGAAACCCTCAATATCTGTGCATAGTTCTAAATATTTATTATAACAGATCGGACAGCTATATCACATAGCTACCCAGAGATAAGAACGGCAGTCTACAACTCGAATTGGCCTTCAATTATGTAATAAGTTCCCAGATACATTCTTAACCTTAAATCTAGAACGAAAAAGTAATCAAAAGTTTTCTTGATTTTTTCAATTCTGACAAAAGTTGACTTCTATTTTCGTTTCATAAAAATCCCTAAATTTACTAATTACAAGTGTTGTTATGCTCCTAATACTTGAACAAGAAATTGAAAACATCGAATTACTGTATCTTATGGCAACCATCAGTCGAAAGTCGAGAAGTTGTTATTTACTAAATTTAAGAAATATTTCAAAATTCAACATGAGATATTTTAATCCGGCTTACAAGTAAAAAATAATTACAGCATTATCATTTCGTCACTGAACTACCTAGTTTCGGTTATACAGGAGTTCTAAATAAATATGTACACACAAATATTTTGAACCAAAAAAACTTATTGATTGCATTGGATTTATTTTCAGACGGAACTGGCTAACATTACTAATTTGTATGACCTACTTTTTGTTAACTTTCTTAAGACACTAGCTGCATTGTTGTGATGAAATATCGAAAAAGGAATAATTAATTGATGATAATATAAACAAATATGTTGTCTAGCCTGTTCATAGTTGCCTTTAAGCATTTGACTCTCCTCCCCCCCCCCCCATTCCACCTTACTCACTGGCTGTACCATCTGGATAAACGGCAAGATGGGGGCATTCAACAACCCACAACCGCTAATGATAATGCGTGACTGGCAAACAAAACGAAGTCAGCCAGCAAGCAGCGTAGTCTGGACAGATGGACCAATAGACCACGTGACGGCTTTGTCCAGTCCCAGACCCAGACCCAGTCCCCGTCACTGTCCCCCTTCAAGTCCCTCATCCATTTGCATTGCCATTCGATGTGATGTCTGGCGAAATGGCCAACAAAAGAAATACATAACTTGATTTGCATAATGCAGAGTAAATAAGCCGCCAGTTTAAGGCGAGCGCAAATTGAAATTGCATAATTAACATAAGTAATGCGAATTGTTTCACTGAGCTGAGCGGCTGAACGGCTGAACAGAACAGTACTGTACTGCTGTAGGAGTGTTGTCCCTGTACCGGCGTGAACTCACCTGAAAGATGTGCTCCACCTTGCCCTTGATCTTCTCCTCCTCGGGGCACTCGTCGGGCAGGCGGCCCATTAGCTCGTATATGGCAGTCACAATGTCAGTCATTTCTTCCCTCGTAATGAAGCCGTCGCCGTTAATGTCGTATAGCGAGAAGGTCCAGCGCAGTTTCTCCTCCACGGAGCCGCGCGACAGTATCGAAAGTCCTTGAACGAAATCCTGTGCCAAATGAAAAGTAAGCCAGCATAAATACACATTACAGATACAGTAACATTTACAACAAATACAGATACAGATATACATCTATAGATACGGATACAAACAGGTACTCGCAATAAGAATACGAGTAGACAACAAATGTAGCGACAACGGAGCCAAATAAAATTGAAAATATGTTTTAAGAAATTGCCCGTAAGCCGCAGCCCATGAGCACGTAGCTACCTCTTCCCCGTTTCCCCGCTGCCCCCATTCATCTATCTGCCCCTCCCCAGCAGTCGAGCTAAGTCCAGCAGTGTCCGGCTCGGAGCTGGTGCTTCCACAAAGCAGCATGCTGCTGAAGTGGACATTTATTTCAGTTCTTTGTATGACAAATGTACCCAGATAAGAAATGGCAAGTGGAAAAAGTTGTACAACAACGCCAAGCTATGGCTTACGGATTACGGGCTACGGGTTACGGGTTACGGGTTACGGATTGTGGGTTGGGGGCTAGCAAAGATGCCGCTTGCCGATCTGCTTCTGGGGAGGTCTTCAAATTGAGCAACTCTAAACTGAAAACTCTAACGCAGCTGAGAGCAAACTTTGCTTCCTTTGCATATTCACCCGTTATTTTTGGGTATTTGTTTTTGTATTTGTGCTATGCTCGAGCTATTTGCAGCATTTTGGCCCATTTGGAAAATTGCACACAGCGCTTGGCTAATTTATCAATGAGCACGGCACCTGACAGATCCAGCAAATAAACAAAATAAATAGATATATATATATATATATATATATATATATATATATATATATATATATGTATGTCTAGCTGACTACTTTCGGGCGTTTGCAATTCTGGACGCTGATAAATGCGTGTAGTAAAAGATACGAGGGAACTAGTTGCGTTTATAAATGAGCAGTGACTGCAAACAGATGTAGATTTGATAAAAACTAAAAAAATGTGCAGTGCGCACAAGTTATTATATGCCAGCAGAGGGCATTTTATTATTTTGTCACGAATTGTGCGAGGCATTGATAAACGCATTCCCATTAGTTACATACATATGCATGTACTATGTATAATATCTACATATATACTACTTATATACACAGAGACCGGCGTGCCGAAAATAAAAACGAGTGTTCTTCTTTTCATATTATTTTGCTCGAAGATTTTCTTTCTTAATAGTACACCAATTGTGTATAAAAAGGAAATACCGTTCATAAAACAGAATCATTCGTTCTGGTCCTGACAAATTCAGTGCGCGCTATGCTACATACATTTAATTATATATATGTATATTCAATTAGCTGTGTACAAAAAGGCTGGACTTCAGACATTGACATAGATCTCTGGCAGAAAATGCATATCCCATATCTAAATGGAGATGGCAGCTACATTGAAGGACCCTAGAAAGTATTTAAGTTAATGGATCAAACTAAGAAATAAAATAAATGAATGAATAACAAAGTGCCTCATAGTCTTGTATTATTCATTTGGATGTAGAGATCTCTGGCAATAGAAGATCGCATTTCTTTAGTTTTCAATGCCATTTCATTTTCTATCCTGAAAGCAGCCGATATGTTTCTTAAATATGCTTATAGAAAAGCTGTTCACGGCAGGATATCATGTGATGGCGATGGTATCTGAAATGGGTCCAGAAAACTACAAGCCATGGAGTCAGCGGCAAATTCAAGCCGAACGAATTTTGTGTAATAGAAATGCATGTTTTTTTATTTATTTTTAATTTATTAAGTGCAGCGCCAAATCGCCATTTTGGAAATGACATTGAC
Source organism: Drosophila maculinotata (assembly GCA_035045305.1). Lineage (NCBI taxonomy): Eukaryota > Metazoa > Arthropoda > Insecta > Diptera > Drosophilidae > Drosophila > Drosophila maculinotata. The sequence continues at coordinate 7,301,544 of JAWNPD010000679.1, read as the reverse complement.
AGTGGAAAGAATTAGAATCGAATAGTTGTAGTCCGGATATGTTAAGCCTTTTAGACATTCCCAATATTGACGACGTATTAAGGTCCATTTACTCCACTGACATGTGATCATGTTAAGCACTTAGTTTTGCCCCAAAGAGGAGCCACCAAGGATTGACTGTCAGAAAGTTTGCGTTGATATAATCTTAATTTGACGATAATAGTATGTATGCAATTACATAAGTATGTACTTATGCAGTAAATGTGCCTTGTTTTCTTACATGTTGTTATTATGCTTATCTTAACAACACAATCGGGCAACAAAAGCTAGTCGATGCTTTGTTGTTGAATTGCTGTTCACGTTGGCAATTTAATGAAAGTAACTGTCGTGCAAATCGTGCATAAAACACCTTGCAACAATATGTGAGCTTAATTGAAAAGCGGAAGTCTACTTAGTCAGCCGTCACTCGACACACACTCGCACACACTCGCAGCTGAGGAAGGGGCGGGAGTTGTGGGATGTGTGCTGCGTGTATGTGTATGCGTGTATGCATACGTATACGTATATGTATACGTAATGTTCATGCTTTATATGGAGAACGTGCCTTGTAGTCATTACAATCTAAGGTCATTATTCACAAACAAAAATGGCGAACAGGCAAAAAGGCAAAAGGGAAGCCAGCGACGGGCCTCGTTCCATTTGCCAGATAAGCGACTGTCTCTCACTAGCTAAATGCGTATGTGTGTGTGTGTGTATAACTGCAGCAGCTGGCTGCCTTTTGTTTGGCCTGTCTTTGCTTTATATCGCACTTGTGTCTTGGCTTGGCCACCCCGGCGAGTTGGCGTTAAAATCGCCATAATTCATCGTTTCAATGGCGTCGCCAGCCAACACGTGCTGCTATTGTGCTCCTACTACGCCGCAGTCATCGCGAAGCATTTGCCTTTCTCATTCCAAACACACCCCCCATCTTCCGCCACGCCACCCCACCCCCCCCTCGCACCATGCAACCCGCCTGCTGGCATATTTTGCATAACCAATAGGCGTGGCCCTTGGGCCGGAAGTGAAGTTCATGTTCGGACGTTGGCAGCGAACAAAACTGCAAAATTATTTGCAATTTGCATGCGAAGTGCTGCCTGCCACGCCCACCCGCCCTTAACCACCACACCCACTCCTCCGCCAGCAACGATCCCCCTAACCACCCACAGCCATTTGCCACGCTTTGCATGCGCATATTTATTTGATTTCCGTTTTGCTTCCTTGCGCTTTGTTCGCCTGCACCGCTTTTTTTTGTGCAATAGAAATGTTGACAACGACAGCAGCAGCAGCAACAACAGCAGCAACAACAGCAGCAGCAACAGCAGTGACAGCGACAGCAGCGACAGCTACATGAACATTGAACACCGCACGCGAAAGCAGATTGAGATAGGCGACTGCAGCAGTAGCACCAACAGCCGGACCACCACCCGGACTGCCACCAGCACCACCTGCAACACCCGCCAACACCCAAAACCGCCGCGCAGCCCCGCCGCGCCTGTCGCCCACTTGTGCTGCATTTTATTTCAATTTTCGAGACATTTCACTTGATTTTTTGACTTTTGTTTCGCGCATTTTCAATTTGCCAGCAGCGCTCTGTAGAAATACCTAAAACGCTGGCGCCCTAAAGTAGGCAATGGAAGTGGAATTGCAAATGGAAATACCAACGGTTGTTTTCTGGTTACTGCTGGCTGCTGTGCATTGCAAGGTTACCATCCACAATAGTAGCTCCCCTTCAAATCAAGTAACTAAAGCTGCTGCCAAGCGCTTTAAGTGCATACAGCTGCTTATTGGGAAGTAACTAAACTAAGCTCGAAAAGGTGACAAGTTGTTTGTTCAAAGTGACAACAATACTTAATAAATTGAGATATGTAGCAATATTTAGATAATAAAGAATTTATTTAAATGGATAGATAGATGAGAACAATTATATCAAATATAAATAAATCTCTTTCTCTTTGTATGAAAACATTGTTTAAATGTGCTAGTTCCACTGTCAAGTTCTATATAATATATTATCTTAATACAGATCAAAAATAGTTACAGCAAAACTTTAAAGTCTGTATCACTAAATATATAACTGGATCCACTTTTAATATAGTATGGCAGAGCAGTTTATTATGCGCGTACTTATTTATCCCACTTAAATCCGAGCGCTTTAGTTTAAAGCAAATCAGTCGCTGTCAGCCACAGTCTGAATCTTGTCTCCTGCCAACTTTTCTACCCATCAATGACAAGCAATTTTCAGTGGAAAAACTTGGCAAGAACTTGCGCTACACATTAAAGCACAGTTAAGTACGATAAACAAAAAGAAATATTATATTGGAGACGGAGAGGGAGAGGGAGTGTAAGTGTGTGTGTGAAATAGACTTGTGGAGAACATGTCGTATACGTATTATTTAGTTGCACGTGCACGTTTAACTAGAACTTTGCTTATTACAACTTGACGCTGGCCTGTATCATTTAATAGAGCGCTAAAGCATCTAGCCAAAGGACTTTCAAAGTCCTTCGCTGACATGTTGTTGCTGTTGTTGTTGCTGTTGTTGGTGGCTGCGGGCATTGCTAGCAAGCCGCAGCTAAATGAGCTGCGCTCTGCGCGTCTTGGCCGAGACGGCGGCTGAGGCTGCGGCTGCGGCTGAACGTTGTTGGTCTTCATGAAGCATTTTGAAGCATCATTTGGCGACGCCATGGAACCAAATTCACCACCCATTAAGCCATACACACACACACACACGCACACAGGCCAGCAAAGAGCAAGTCGCTTACGATGCTACTCGACTGTGTCGTGGAGTTTCAACTCAACTGTCAGCCATATTTTATGCTTAAAATGTCCAAAGTAATTTCATTGTACTTAAGCGCTCTTTGTTGCTCTGGTTGCTCTGGTTGTTGCTGTTACTGTTTGGTGTGAGCTGAGAGTTGGCAGGGATATGGATGCTTTGCTGTTGCCGTCTCACTTGGCTGACCACTGAGCCCACCCACCACAGTACTCAGCAAGACAGAGAAATTGTGCTTCGCTTCATTGTCTGGCACAGAGTATATAACTAAGTATATTAAATTGAATTATTTGCCAAGTGCTTAGGCGCATTAAAATGTTGCAATGTCCCCTTTGACAATATTAACTTGAAGCCTAACTCTTTAAAGTCCAAGTCAGTACTTTAATCTGAACTTAACTTGCGTTCTTATCTTAGGCTAATAATTTTACTCTCTCTCTCCCTCTTTGTCTCTCTCTGTCTCTTTCTTTTTGCTGTTTTATGCACTTTCGACCCAATACGCTTTCTTGACGACTTCAGCGCTGCTTAACAACTTCGCCGACAGTAACTTTGTAGTCCTTTGTTAAAGTCAAAGTAAAGTTGCAGTAAACTTTTCTTTAGTTATGGCAACGTCATTAGGGAATGCCTTTAAACTGTTTTATAACAGTCGCAAAATGTAAATTATGCTTGATGATAATACCTTTGAAATTTGTATAAGAGACCTTAAACTCCTCTATAAATTATTTACGAACTTAGAAAGTGCAGATTTCTAAACAGTTTACAATTTAATATTAAAAATATATATATATATATATATATATAAAAACACGTTGCATTATTAAGTGGCCGAAGTTCCCAGTGTAATCAGAGGTGAAAAAGGTTTTTTGATAAAGAAAGTACAGACTCTGAATATGTGACTTAAATACTGCAGAAAATACCATAAGTAATCCAACAAACTGCATTTTGTGATTTTATTTGTAAAGCTGCTTTTATTTGTTGACCCAATACTTGAAGGACGTCCTTATATATGTAAATATTTGTTTATATATAAATATCAAGTTTGTACTCATATATACATATATTAAATGCAATATAATTATAATAATATCAAAAGTTACTTACCTCAAAGCTGACAATGCCGCTGTGATCCTGATCCAGAGTATTGAATACATAATGTGCATATAATGTTGGATTTGCTGTAGGTATCGTTGTTGTTGTTGTTTTTTTTTTTTTATTATAGTTTCGTATCGTAAATGAAAGCAAGAAAAGAACTGCGTTAAATGTGAGTGTACAGCGGTTGGAAGCCAAGACATAAAAGTCTAGGACTTCGACTTTTAAGTTGAAAACTTTTGATTATATGCGTTTACATCAACTGTCAACTCTACGAATACAAACACATATATAACTTGCACGCACACACACACACACACACACATACACACTTACAAACATATAAACATATAATAATATAAACATAAATATATGTACACACATTAGATATACAAGCGATTAGATTTGCAAGTGGTCCGGTAGCGTTTTCGATAAACTATGCGAGGAGAACATAAACAGCGAATGTTTGCGTATAAAATATGTGAGATGGGAAATGGGAAATGGGAAATGGCAGTCAGAATGCGAATTTGAGACTTAACCTTATGACCGAAAGCAAAACCGAATGCGAAACTGAAAGTGAAAGTGAAGTTTGTGCTTCGTTTTTGTTGGGATACCAGCATAAAGATGGGAATGCTACCGCTGCTGTGTCATTGTTGGGTCAAAACTTTTATGGGGGCTCCGTCGACCCTGACCCTGACCCTGTCCTCTTCCTCTTTCTCTGATGAACACTGTGCACTTGTGGCAGTCTAAACTGCCATGCTTGCCTATGCCCCACCACCACCACCAGCACGACCAAAATGAGAAAATTGTTGCAACTAAACAAAGTTTTTGTTTATCGCTAAAAGTCAACATGGCCCAAAACAGGACTTTCAACATTCCCAACTTCAACAAAATGTGCTTAGCTAATTATGTGTGTGTGCGCGTGTAAAGCTGTGTGTGTGTGTGTGTGTGTGTGTGTAAGTGTGCTGATAAGTTGCCAAATGCTCAACAAATGATGCTGCATGTGTGTTTAGTCACATTGCCCTATACCAGATACTGCATTGGGTATACTGCGCCTATGCACTGCGTATGTAACAAGTGACTTTGCCTGCTCCAACTTTATTTATCTTTGAGTTTGAATTATATTTTTGTAAATCTGTGAGTCACTTTGAAATCGCTTTGAAAATCACTTTAAATTCTTGCAGCTTTAGGCAGCTGTTTTCCACTAAAGGATAACGTCTTCAGCTGGTAAGTTGAATTTTATGAGGCTTTTGCTTCGGCTTTAGGCTGTTTAGGAATTACTAGTAGGACAAACTATTAAAATTATACGAAATCAAGTTGAACTCAACAACTAACCAACTGATTACAGGATAATATGCTTAATTGCCTGCCTGCCTACAGGCGTTGCAACTCAGTTGAGCAGTTGGGGCGTCTTTAAGTCCAGTTTTACTGCAGCATATTATGAATGTTGCTCCCGAAACGCCCTCTGGCGGGCACTTGCTGCCAATGTCCTTATCTGACCATCACATTACATTCAGATTATTGCCAAGCAGCGGCTCATTTGTACTGTTTATGTTTATGACTTGATGGCTGCGGCTTCAGCTCGGCTCCAGCAACTTTTAGCTGCAGGAGTTGCAACTCCAGCTGCCTTCAGTTCGATAGCTCTCTTTATGAGCGGCACACAATGTTAACGCTTCCTTCAGAGTCGCACAAAAATGCAGTTCATAAAATGGAGCTCGCTCATCTTGGCAAATGTGTTGCAAAGAGCAATTTTATTGATGTGGTTGCCTGTGGTTTTCGCCTTTATGCTTTAATGCTTGCCCACTGGCAGCAGCAGCCGCAGCAGTAGCGGCGAGCGGGTGTTTGCGAAGGGGGTTGGGCGCGTGGATTGGATTGGAGGTGTTTGGGGGGTGTGTTAGCTCCTTCGCGCACTGCCAAAAATGTATTTGTCAAAGTTTATTGTCGCCGTTTGATACTCAATGTGTTTTTATGACGCATGACGCACAGACACGCCCACAGTGTGCCCACAAAGCACACAGCAAGGTCAAAGCTCAAAGGCAAAGATGGCAACTGTTGTTATTGTTGTTGTGGTTGTTGTTGTTGCTGCTGCCAGAAATGTTTTTGCTTTGGCCAAATCAAAATGACTGCAAATGTGTCATGTAAAAATGGTTATAAAATTTGCGCTGAAAACTCGCAGCACGACACCAAGAACACCAAGAACACCAAAAACACATGGAACGTGGAAAAGCGAAACAATGTGTGGAGCAATACATGGAAGAGCAAACGGCGAGAGCAGTGCAGTCCGTGGGCAACTGGGACTGGGACTGGGACTGGGACTGGGACTGGAACTGGGACCAAAAGTGATAAATCACCAACTTTGATGAAGATTTTTTTATTTTTTTTTTTTTTTTTTGCTTTTGCCCGTCTGTCGCCTCGTATTAGGTTGCGTTAGGTCCGCAGCGACGGAGTGGCAAAGCGGCTTATCAAAATAAAAAATGATTTCATTATTTATTTTTCATCAGATAACTGAGGCGCAGCATGTCTCGTGTTTACTTCGCTTTTTACAAGCATTTCCGCCTGTCGCTGTCGATGCTTGTTTGTCAGCTTACCGCCACGCCGCCTTCGCTTGCTCCGCCATTTCCAACGCCACCACCTCCTCCTCCTCCTCCCCCACCTCCAGCACTTCCTGCAAGCTAATGCGCAAGCTGCTCTTCCATCTCAAGCCCCATCTCCATGTTCACATCCATTACCATGTTCCATGCTCTTGTCTGCGTTCATGTTACGCTCCCTCTCTCGATGGGGAAAGCCAGCTAAATAAGTTTATTATAATAATTTAGTACCAAACATGTGTAGCAATATTTCTATGCTTTTTGTCTCGTCCTGACCGAGGGGATTAGTGCATGACGACCAGGCAGCACAGACAGCAAAAAATACACAATCATGGATTTTAAGTAGAATTTATTGTGGCCCACACAAGCTTACAAGCGTACCAAGTACAAACATGTATGTGCTCTTGTATTTGGTCCTGCAGTTTTCCACACATCCTGCACTGATTTGAGCCTCAATTTACGCAATATATGTACGTACATATTTAGCCTGCGTATATAGTTATTATATGGCATGTTTATAAAAATCGAAATATATTTTGTCCCTTATAACTTCATAGGACGAGTTTTGCGATATCAAAACATTTAACTAACTATCGCCATAGAGTTTTTATTTTTTGGGCGTACGCAAGTAGCGCCAAAGGAAAAATTCAAGATATTCAGTATCATTTTAGTATTAGTTACTAGCATATAAAATATTTATTACGAATATGTACATGTCTCCTAGTCTGCACTAACTCCTGAACGAATGGCTTTTCGATGGTGTACTCAGGAATAGTGATTTAAAAATATAATAGTCGATAAAAAAGTGGGACATTTTTGATTTCTTTTGTCGTTTAAACAAATGAAAACTAACGGACTGGTTCGTTCAGAAACAGACAGACAGGAAGCAATTATTTGTTTGATAATTAATTTACAAAATGAAACAGATATGTGAATGGTCAATTGCAAATTTTATTTATTAGACTGCAAAAAACTATAAATTCTCATTATTGCAAATAAACATTACATGACGTATGAGAATAATATCATAGCAAAACTATGTAAACTTTTGATAACACCAATGCTCAAAAGTAATCATCAGCTTTATAGTATAAAGTACCATAAACAGACTTAGCTTGAAAAGAACTCGCTAAAAGTACGAGATTAAGTGCTTAATCGAAATATGACGATTAATTGTGCGTACCAACACTACATTCTATCGGACTTAAATTTTTATCGGTCAGTTACGAGATTAAGTGCTTAATCCAAATATGACGATTAATTGTGCGTACCAACACTGCATTCTATCGGATTTGGATTATTATCGGTCAGGTACGAGATTTTGCGACTAATCGAAACATGACGATTAATTGTGCGTTCCAACATTACATTCTATCGGCTAACAATTTTTATCGGTCAAACCACAGCTGCCTTGAGTTTCATTTGGATGTCAAAACAATCAGATTAGAAAATTACACTCAATTTGTTAAGTTAAAAAAAAAAAAAAAAAAAACAGAAAAATTTAATTTATTCTTTTCACGCGGACTGTTTAACAAGCAATATGCATGAAGTGCAGATTCAAGTGCAGACCAGCGATGGTCGTAGATTTGTCTATGAGATTGATCGCACCCAGAATATCGGTGAATTGAAGAAGCTGATTGGCCGCAAGATGAATGTGCCGATGGGTTTCAGCAAGTTGGCATATAAGGGGCGTGTGCTGAGCAACGAGATCACTCTGGAGGATGTGGGCGTGAAGCGCATGTCCACCTTGCAGTTGTCCTGGAAGCCGGTGGTGCTGACGCCCAAGCAGTACCGAGAGAAGGAACTCGAGCTGGACAAGAAGGAGACGGGCAAGAAGGACGGTCAAGAGTGCACAGCCCTTGAACTCGGATGGGATTTCGACCTTGTGCGACCCCCGCCTTCGCAGAGCATTAATGATATGAAACTTACAACCGTCTTGTCTCAACAGCCCGACAAAAAGAATGAGGAATGCAAGCCGCTTGAGCTGGGCTCAGCATCTCCCGATGACATGGACTTTCTGCCCGCCTATTGGTGCAACACCAAGAGTGACGACAATAAGAGCAACAATGCCATGGAGCTAGAAGTGCCGTCGTATGTCGATGCAGATGCAGGCGCTGTTGCAGATATCGATGCAGATGCAGGCGCTGATGCAAATGACGATGTAGGTGCCGATGCAATTGCAGGTGCACGTAAAGATGCAGCTGCTGATGACGTTGCAGTTTTCGAAGAAGAGGCAGAGACAGATACAGATGCAGATGATGGTGCAGTTGCAGATGCATATGACGATACAGATTCTGACGAAGGTGCTAGTGTCGATCTACAGATGGAGGCTCACTGGACTGACTCCAGCACCGACTGTTCGTGCAATACGCTGGAAGATGAAACAGCCCAATTTTTATCCGATTTACTAGAAAATAACTTTGCGCCGGATGATATGGACTAATTGGTTACGTCAACGGTAAAAATGGAAATCAGCAAAATGTGAGATGCAATAATTAAAAAAATGTCACTAATTTTGAGCTATTTCGAAATTCTCGTTGTACCCATAATAAATGTACATAGTACTATGTAGTACATGTATTATATGCTATACTCAAAACAGTTCCCAAACATCCATAGAGCGACAACACCAAAAGATTATGCTTAATTCCAATTTAGTTCATTTTTAGGATAGTACTATCAATAGTTATACAGCTCTTGCATTAACCCTTGTACTTGACTTGTTGGCATGCTGAGGGTTAACGATTCCAGTTTATGCTTTCACTTGGTGCATTGCTTGGTAAGTCAGTCGTTCAATTTGTCAGTTCGTCAGTCAGTCCGTCCGTCAGTCGGTTACTGTCCAGTAGCTCATTATCCACGCCTCAGATTGGTCCGACTCGGCCTGGGACGCTTTGTGGCAAGGCTTTTATTTATGGCAGCAGCCGCGTGGTTAAAAGTAAATGAGCAAATTTACTTGTTATTCAAACGAGGTCAAGTGGGTGGAACTTGGATGGCTGCTGCCTTGGCCAGCCCATTCCAGTCCAGTCCAGTCCAGCCCAGCCCAGCCCATTCGCGACTTGTGAAACATGATTTTGCTTTTTATACTTTTGCTAATTTGCTCTCTCAACATTTCAGTTCTACAAGCCAAGGGTCCGCTGGAATTCGCTGGGGTCTCGAACTGGCAAAGGAAAAGTCAAAGGAAAAGGCAAAAGCAAAGTCGGAATTTTATCACACAACTCTTTGGGGCCAGTCAGTTTATGTTCATGTGCATCTATTTATCAATGGCCTTACCCATTTCAAGCAAACAGATACAGCTCCGGTCAATAGCCGGCATTGCCCTTTGTTTCGCCCACTAACAAAAGGGGCAATAATAACGTTAATAAATACGAGTACATGCATGAAACTGGCAATGAAATTGGCAAAATAGCATCAGCTGCCATTGAGCCAATATCTGCTGCTCCATTTGGATGCGGCCATCCTGACGCTTGCTCCTTGCTCACTCGATTGCTAATAACACTAATAACACTAAGAGTCAAGTCGGCCACTTGCTCAAATTTATGGTTCCGACCCTCAATGGGCATGTCAGGGATTATGTTTTGTAAGGCTGGCATTCAAAACTGATTGGGTTTAAGCTCTGTCTTTGCTATTGTTAAATTTGAAGCCTGCCAGGCTTCAATGGTTGGATGCATGGATGAATGCATTGTGTATTTGTATCTGATGAATGTTATCAGCTCAATTCATTTTGAACTAAAATTTATATCGGATTTATGGCAAAGAGTTTAAAGTTTATCATTTATATGTAATGCTTGCATTTCTGTAATCTGTGTGTAAATACAAAAATAATAGTTTTAAGCTAATGGCAACAAAAAATTGTAACATGTGAAATGACTGAGAGAAAAAACACAAAATGCTTGCTATCCCCACTAACCATAGCGCAAAAATCAGTCAACAACTCTTGAATCATATTGTATTAAATCACATGAGTTTTTAGAATTTTTGTCAGCCCAGTAAATTATTAAAAAAATATGTTTTTGTCGTTATTTAATACCATTTCGTGTACTAATTGTATTATTCATGCTCATGCATCAAAATACTTCATTATTTGAGTATTCTGATAGCCCTCCATGTGAATCTCATTAGTTTCAAAAATTGTGAGCCATTAATTTTGTCTTGTTTGGATATTAAAAAATAAAAAAACCCATGAAGGAACTAAATAAATGAATAAATTATGTTTAGCTAGGAACTGGCATACATACAAATCATTAGCTGAAATTTATTAAATATATAAGCTTAGCTGGTATTCTTTAGGGTAATCATACACACACACATACATACACACACATAGATATTCAAATATAAATATATAGATAAGTACTACTTAGAGCTAACACTGTTTAAGTATATAGTATATAATACACATCAAGATCGAAATTGAAATCGAGTTGCAGCTGTTTTTGGATTTTAGTTTTTAATTTTGTTGGATTTGATGGCGTTGAGCGTGTGGCAAGCTGCAAGTTGCAAGTTGCTAGTTGCAAGTTGCGATGAAATCTAATGCACAATCAGAGCTACAAGCAATGGATGTACACATACATATATATGCATTTCGCTATCGAAACTGTTATCGTATTTGTAATTAATAATTGCAATATTGTGTATTTGATAATGGAAGTAAACAAGAAACGAGTATATAGGCAAGCGTTAGTAATACACTAGTTCAAGTCACAAAGGTTAACGAAACAAAGTATACTGTACCGCACGAACCTCCCTGTGGAAAGAACTGAGAGTAGATCACTTTGAAGGTATCCTCCTTGACGACGCCCGTTGGGCATTCAGCCTTAAAACCGCGATAAATTCGTTTGATTTCATCCTCTGTGAAGCGGGTGGCGCGACTCAAGGCGCTCAGCGAATCTGGTCTGTAGCGGGCCGGCGTCTCAAATTCTTCTAGCTCGGAATCTGCAAAGCCATAAATAGACCAAATCCAGAGAAAAAAGAGACAGAGAGAGAGAGAGAGAGAAAGAGAAAGAAAAGAGTGAAAGCGATGCATGAGTGAATATGTTTATCAAGCATGTAAGCTATGGCATATTTATTCAATACTTAACTACAAGCAAAATGAATTCAAATAGTACAATATAGTATTATAAAGTGGTCTGATTATAGCATCAGTTTTTAAAGAGAGAGTACAAGTGTTGAGACTCAAATCGAAACTGACAACTTGAAGATACCTTTAATCCACAGCACCGCAATTGAAAATGTTTTACTTAGGAAAAGAAGAGAGCATAATTTTTGATGATATTATAAACCTTTCAAGAGTGAGTGTAGCAATATTTATTAACATCTTTCTGATAAAATATAAGAAAGCGATAAAAAAAATAGATACAAGATACGGAAGGACCAAACACGTCCTCTATTTCCTATTTCATCTGTATTTGTATGCAAAGGGTATTAAAAATTGCCTGCCTCGAGAAAAAACTGAAGCACATGCCTTGCAGCTGCTATCATATTTCATTGGTTTATTTGCCGCTATATTTGTGTCATTAGCCAGAGGGAGATCCCGATGTCCCACTCGAATGGAGAGTGTCCTTATCATTGCCCGTCTGAAGTCTGTCGTTCCGCCTATCTGGCAGCTTGTTTACTCAAGCAGCCTGCTACATTCACACTCACCTATACCAAACACATACACGCCTAAAACCTGTCACACACACACACACACACACACACACACAAGACGTGCAGAAGTTGGCGCGATTTTGATCTTTTGAGTCGCTACTAGCGCTGAATTGACTTGCAACTTCTTTAAGTACTTTGCCTGTCGCTGCGAGAACTTTAGCAGTCTTTTCATGTAGTTTTTTTTTTTTCTTTTGCTTTTTGTGTGTAGGCCGTGGCATGGAAAAAAAATCGGAAACTTTTGAGTATGCCACAGCGGCTTTGGTGCAGGTAAATGCCCCTTTTTAGCTTTGTCTGAAAATTCTTTGTGGCTGCTGTGAAGCTTCAATTTTGGTTAATTAAAAGTTTTGCTCAACTTATAAGTACACATACACATATATGTATACACACAGCAGCTGCAGGCAGTTAGCATGTGTATGAGTGTGTGTGTGTGTGTGTAGTTGTGGCAGCGAAAGTTGCCCAAAAGCAGGAAACACTTTTCACGCGCTTGACAAATGGCTGCTTAAAAATGCATGAAAAACGCGCAGCGCCTGAAATCGGTGGCAGACGGCGGGTTGACGGAACGGCGGCTGGGCAGCTGGGCTGGGCTGGGCTGGGCGGAGACGTGTCCGGGCCAGCGCATCAACTATTTGTTAGCCTCGCCCACATTTGGAGCAAACTTGCGACGCGTATGCTTGGTAATCGCCTGTAGCTATACTCGCATAGAAACGAGTACTTGTGCTCAGTCGGGTATTTTCAAAGTATGAATGACGCATGCCACAAAGCACACACTCATATACATATGGAGACTTTGTGGATCATTTGCGCAAAGACTGTGCATTTCCCAAGGCTTGTTTATTTTTGAATTCTTAAGCCCGCAATATTAAAGTACTCGAAAAACACTCAGGTCCCTTAAAGAGTTTTTAATATTGGGACGAAAATTTGTTTGGCATATTTTGGTATTGTTGCTGCATTTTAGGCAAGCGCCTGACTCCCGGGTATTTGGCAGTGTACCCCACCGACTGCAATATTCTTAATTCTTTTATGCATGCCTGCTGGCATAAGCCACATACCAACACACTGACAAAAACACACACACACACACACATTCGCTTGCACACTCTCATGCATATGAAAATGCATTGTTTCATATGCGTTTTCTTTTAGACAAAACTGGATAAAATGGCAAAAATATATTTCATCGCCTGCAGACAAACAAAATATGAAAAAACAAATTCTCTAAATTATTCCGTTCATTTTGTGTGAAACCGACGTTAAAATGTGGCTTTTTAATTTCCCTTTGGCTGATTGTAGCCCCCAGTTGCGAATTAAAGATATGAGGCAATTATTAGCTAGTGAGAATTTCACCACTGTTGCTGAACTAAAAAATACCCTGTAGTCATGTCTCAATTTTATTGAACTTTAATGACAACATTTACATTTAGGTACAGATGTTTACAATCTGAAATGTAGATAGTAAGAATGTTTGCTGTCCCATTTATAAACATATTATTTATAATATATACAAATAAATAAAATGATAAACGTATTAGGGCTAGGTCAAATTGTATTGAAGAAACTCAGAGATGTTAGACAAAACTGAATCTTTACCAGATCTTTCAAAGCTTTTTAGCTTTATAGTCTAGATTCTAGATTATCATGTAAATACAATAGATAATGTGAGATTTTAACTTCCTTGACTTCCCTTTTGCTGCATTTAACAATCATTCCTACACAACCTAATGATTCGCTGTATATACCCTGTTTATGAGTTAGACTATAGAGCGTAGTTTATCTGACTTTCGAATCAAAGTGGAGAAAGTGGACTCTCTCTCTCATACCTGCCTGTCAGAGTCGTGTTACTTGAGCTTTCCTTTGAGCTTTCCTATGAAATGCAAGTCTTGCATTTTCTTAAGCTTGTGGCTGCACTTTGTCTTTTTTGGCTTTATGGCTTGCATTATATTCTATGACATTTCTGCTATTACACTGGCTTGATTAACGGTGCATCTTTCATTTCTCAGTTGCCAGTTGGCAGTTTCCATTTTGCGCAAATTGTTGCCAAAATGCATTAATTCAAATTCAAATATATATTCATGTGCTGCTGTTGGTTTTACTCTAATTTAGCCAAGCTGTGCTTTCAGTTTTGTGAACGCCCCAAGTGATATTTATATACACATATACTCACTCGTTGTAGTAGTAGTAGTAGTAGTAGTAGTATGTGCTTGTGTTTGCGTTTTATTATCAGTTAGCAAACAAGAAGCAGCCAAAAATATTCACCCAAAATGTCTAAATTATTTGCAAGCATAACAAAGCTATTTTGTGCGACCTTGTCAGGCAGTCGGGTTGACTTTCGGGGTGGGGATTTTGGGGTGTTGGGGCTGGGGGTCGCAACCAGACTAAAAGTCTCGCAATTCAAAAACAAGCACCGAAAAACAGGCCACAGTTGTTGCCGTTGTTGTTGTTGTTGTTTTTAACATTTTTATTTTTGCTGCTGCTGCTGCTGCTGCTGAGGTCAAGGTGTGAAGAACGTGAAAAGCAGCGACGCCAATGCAAACATGCCTCTCATTTGCGTGTTGCTGGCAACGGTTGGCACATTTTAGAGGCGTGGCTGGCGTGGTCAGTGGTCAGTGGCGTCGCTGGCAATTGGCAACCATAACAATAAACAAGGCATGAGTGGAGCCTCGAACCGCTCTGCACTGTTGTCATTGTAATTGCAGATAAAGCACACACACACACACACACACACGCACATGCACATCAAAAAGGTACCTCTTGCAACTTGCTATGTTGCATGCCCTTGCATAATAAGTTCCTGTTTATCTCAACTGGGTTTGTTTGTCTGTTTGTTTGTTTGTTTGGTTGTTTGTTTGCAGCGCTGCAGCAGCTGCTGCGGCTGTCAGTCTATATGTGTATGTGTGTGTGTGTGTGGCTGTGCGGGTGTGCGAATGTGGCTGCGCAGGTGTCATGTTTCCGTTTCCGCTGCAGCAGCAGTGCAGCAGTATGCAGTGCAGGCGGCAGCATTGCTGCCACAGCAGCCGCCGTCAGCCAACGCAAATATTTTTGCATGCTGCTGCAAACCGCAAACCGTAGCCAGCAGCAGCGTCAGCGTCAGCTTCAGTCTATGTTTGTGTGTGTCTCTCTCTTTTTCTGTGTGTCTGTGTGTCTGTGTGTGACTGTAAGTTTGTGTGGTTGACTGTGTGGGTGGGTGGGTGGTGCAATGACGGTGAAAACGCTTTTTATTAGGTATGCCGCCTGCTGTTTTCCCACTGGAACTGCAAAAATATTTACTTTCGTTCAGTTTCAAGTTTGCCGAGTGTCAGAGTGTCGATAAGTGCAAAGAGAAGCGCCCCTAGCCTATCTATCTATCTATACCCCTTCTCGCCCCTTCGGCACACAACTCATGCCGCTCCCGTTTGCGCATGCAGAAAAGTGCAAATTAATAAAATGAAATATATTGTACATATAAACATATGAACACACATATATGATATGTACTTGCTATAGCCAAACAATCCTTTGAAGATACGTGCTCAACTGAAGCGTTCACAGATAGACTCGCCCACAAATAAAAGGACACACCCACACACCCGCACACACACACACACACACATGAAAACTTGGCAGTTTTATAGCTTTTCGTTCTCTTTTTGATAAGCAGCCGCCAAAAACAAAAAAAAAAGAAGCAGAAGAAGAAAAGCCAAGAAAAGCAGTGAAAAGAAAAGAAAAGAAAAGCAAGCGTGTCCTCGTCATCATTAAAATGAGATGGAAGGCGTGGCAAACTAAAGGATGCGCTTTAATACACACAATCACACACACCCACCCACACACACACACACACACTCAGAGAAAGAGAAAAAGAAAGGCGAATGCTGGCAGATAACTTGGCTGGCAGTCAAAACGAAAAGAATCTATAAAAAAATTTTATGAAATCGTTAAAACTAAGTAAATGCGATGCCTCGTAAAAGACAAACAGATATTATTACTTGCTCCTTCTGCTGCGCGAGTAATGAACAAGTTATCAAGAACATGGCAAAAGCGAGTGATTCGATACACAAAATGGGGTAACGAGTATATGTATGTGCAATATATAAAACACACTCACTCTCTTAAGTATGCGAGTATTTGCCTTCAAGGTTGGCTATCAAAATGCATTCGACTTCATTTTATAAGCCAACAATGTGCGTTACCCCAATTCACATCGTATGAGTTATAAAATATAAAAATCCATAAACCACTAAAAAATCGTTCTTTTCGAATCAAAATCTGTTGTCATGCATTACATAATGAGCTGTCAGATGTGTTAAAGACGAGCCATGATCTAAATTTGTTACTTCTATATAACTCATCTTGGTTTCAGTTTGATAATATGTACAAATATAAATCATTGCCTTAATTCTTAAAGCTTACATATTACACACAATATTATTATGACTACATTTCCAGCAACACTTCGAAGGTCCTAAATTTCCATTTATGTGTCAGTTTTTTTAAGAGCTATTTAAAAGAAGCATTTTTTTAGTGCGTTATAAAAGTTTGTGATTGCTGTTAGAGCTATTTTTTTTAGCATTTTTTTAACTTTTGCCGTGCGTGCTGCACAGCGCTCAGGAAAAAATTAAATGAACTAAGAGCCCCACGGCTATTTGTAGAATAGCATTTAACAATAATAGATTCGATCAATTAAGGTATTTAGGTGTTTTTTGAGCATCAGGCGAGCCAACTGCATCTGCAACAATACAATGAGATATTGTAGCGCAGCTCACTGAGACAATGGCTGCGCATATCTCGTTAAATTTTGTGTAATTTACAGCTGAAAGAGCACATAGCACACACGGCGTATGTGCAACATTTTGAAAGAAATGCGTAGGACAAAGTTTGTGGCGCGTTTCTCGTCACAATGTTGCCGCGTGCACTGCAAGTTGCAATAATGAAACAATTCGTATTTTCTTTTTCGGGCTCTATCTAGTTGTTGTTGGCGTTGTTGTTGCTGCCGTTGTTTTCTTCCCATGCTTTGTTTTATTGCACATTTCTGCGGCGGCTGCTGCCCATGAGTTGGCGTTGGCGTTGGCCAGACAATTACCAACTAATTGCAGCCGGTGCGGAGGTACAGGGACTGCAACCAAATCTACAGTTATTTTAGCTGCTGTTGCTGCTGCTGCTATTGCACTTATCTAGATAAACACAAATGTCCCACACACACACACACATATATATATGCATCGCCGAAAATTAATGCTTAAACTTTTCCCTGCCCAAAAAAAAGCTTAAACAAATTTAAAGTAAGAGTGTCCTAGTGCAAAACGCCAAACTAGGAGATACCCTGTATGCAGGTAAGCATACATACATACATACATACATGCAGCTTTTAAAGTGAACTTTCTAAAGAATAAAGAGGGAATTATTAATTTTAGGAGTGAACAGTGGACACTTTTCACTTTATCATATTTTTACGATTACTTATATGCGTTTTGTGTTGAAATTTGAAATCATTATTTATTTAAGATAACTTGGTAATAAGGATATTCTATCATATTTTAATATGAACACCCCTGGTTTTTATTAGTTTACTGTATAGAGCGTGCACTCCATATGAGTATTAATAAACATTTTCATTGTTTTTTCTTAACCAGTCTTGATGGGATTCCAGCAGGTGATTTAATAATCATAATGCAAAGATATTAACCGAATTTAAAGGCGATATCTTAAAAATTGTGTCCCTTACTGTAAATGTATAAAGATTATAAGCAAAACTTAATTTATGTATGTTAAACATAACATTTCAGTCCGAATTTGGTGTTGCGGCTTACAAACCGCTTTTTTCAAAATTTTAATGGGTACAGGGTATAAAAGGGTGCAAAAATTGTGTGAAAAGCGAAATGCACTTAACTCATTTGCAATCCGCGCAGAATGCGCTTAAATAAATTAAAATGTGGTAGCCCTGACACTTTAATACGTATACGTATACGTACGAGTGCGAAAACAAACCAAAAAAAAAAAGAAGAGTGCATTAGTCGCGATTGCGCGACTAGGAGATGCCCTGTACTTCCGATCTTCCACAATATTCCTGTCAGTATCTACATACATTTACATGAACACACACACACACACTCATATATACATATATGTATATACATATATTCCCTCAGTGCCGCACTTTGTCAAATAGTTTATCTAATAAATTACTCGTTTATTATATCCCCTTGACCCCATTATTAATGGGCGCAGGGTATACAAGAAAATACAAAAAATAATAAGAGAAGCGGAAAAAACAAACATGACAGACAAAGGACAAAGTGTCTTGGCATCCTTGCGCTTTCGGCTGAGTGCCCGTGAAAGGCAGTGAAAGTGCGCCAAGAAAGCGAAATGCGAAAGGCAGTTGTCAAGATAGTCAGTCGTAGAGGCCTCAAAGGTGCCAGCTTCAGGTGTCTCACTAAGTAGTTGCTGGTGAATTGCAGCCGAGACGCCCCATCGAGCGTCGCGCCGCCCGCATCAACCAAGCAACCCTTCCCCCGCTGGTTGCCTGCACAAGCACTTAAAATGTCGCAGTTTCCATTAAAAATTATGTATAGTAAGTATCAAACAACAAACAGAGAATAATGAAATGATAATTAAAAGCAGGCAGGCAGACTGGAGGAAGGCCTTTCCCGGGCCAATGCAAGGACCTTTAGTTCTTGGCCATCAAGTGCACAAATTGAAGCAGCCACAAAATGTGTAGACGTACAATTCAATTACGGATGGGTGAGGATGGGAAATAGGGTGCTCGGTTTGGCTGTAATGAAGAAATTATGAAGTGCAGTTAAGCGCAGAGCCAACTTGCAAAGCGCAAACAGAAACTCAAGACAAACTGCCTGGCAAAAAACGACAGACTAAAGGGCATACGGACAGATACAGATACAGATACAGATACAGATACAGATACAGATACAGATACAGATACAGATACAGATACAGATACAGATACAGATACAGATACAGATACAGATACAGATACAGATACAGATACAGATACAGATACAGATACAGATACAGATACAGATACAGATACAGATACAGATACAGATACAGATACAGATACAGATACAGATACAGATACAGATACAGATACAGATACAGATACAGATACAGATACAGATACAGATACAGATACAGATACAGATACAGATACAGATACAGATACAGATACAGATACAGATACAGATACAGATACAGATACAGATACAGATACAGATACAGATACAGATACAGATACAGATACAGATACAGATACAGATACAGATACAGATACAGATACAGATACAGATACAGATACAGATACAGATACAGATACAGATACAGATACAGATACAGATACAGATACAGATACAGATACAGATACAGATACAGATACAGATACAGATACAGATACAGATACAGATACAGATACAGATACAGATACAGATACAGATACAGATACAGATACAGATACAGATACAGATACAGATACAGATACAGATACAGATACAGATACAGATACAGATACAGATACAGATACAGATACAGATACAGATACAGATACAGATACAGATACAGATACAGATACAGATACAGATACAGATACAGATACAGATACAGATACAGATACAGATACAGATACAGATACAGATACAGATACAGATACAGATACAGATACAGATACAGATACAGATACAGATACAGATACAGATACAGATACAGATACAGATACAGATACAGATACAGATACAGATACAGATACAGATACAGATACAGATACAGATACAGATACAGATACAGATACAGATACAGATACAGATACAGATACAGATACAGATACAGATACAGATACAGATACAGATACAGATACAGATACAGATACAGATACAGATACAGATACAGATACAGATACAGATACAGATACAGATACAGATACAGATACAGATACAGATACAGATACAGATACAGATACAGATACAGATACAAACAACAACAACAGCAACAACAAAAGGCCAAGCCAATGAATGGACTCAAACGGAAACTGGGATGACGACGATGAGGGAGACGGAGACGGAGATGGAGATGGTGTTGCAGCCGGAGATGCAGTCGGAAATGGAGGTTGAGATGGACAGATGGCCTCGGGTGAAGGAAACAATAAAATGCAGCCAGTGGCGAAAACTGCACAGTGAAAAAGGGGCAAGAAGCAGGAAGTCAATTGCCAAAGCTAAAACGAACTGCAATCTCTTAATATATTTCATTTGAGAAATTCATTATTAGTTTGTTTCTTTTGTAGTCAGCAGAGATCTTTGTGGTCCTTTGTAGCATTCATAGGAAGAACAATAGCTCAAATTGTGTACAGCTTTAAAAAGAGGATAAAGCAAGTAAGTTGAGTCAGTGCTTAAAAATGCTGTTTAAAAAGTAACATATTTCTCAGGTTGCTTTTGTGATGAGTCTTGTTCGAGATGCAAGCAAATTCAACTTGAATTCACAAATTTAACAAATGATTAAAGTGCAACATCATTTTGCATATTAAAAGTAAATTATCAAGGGGTCATTCGGCAGGAGAGGCAGGGGCAGAGACTGGAACAGGGGCAGGAGCAGAGGCCGGGAGCCAACTTGTCATTCATCAAACTTTTTCAATAAAACTTTTACTCAGCTCATCTCTGTGCAATCCAAACAGAGCTGCAAATCCGGCGCTTATTTCGGGCAGACAGAGAGAAAGAGCCAAAAGCCAACAGCCGATCCTAGTGAAATTTGTCTATGTTGCGCCACAATTACGGATATGGATATGGAGCTGCGGATGTCCTTCGAGCGGCTGTCACACAATGAGGCTATGCAAAAGTTTTCGCTGCCGCTGTCTGCCAGATCCGCTGAATTCGACTTGAGTGCTTCGATTTACGTCCTGCGTCCTGCTTTAAAGCTGCCATTGTCAGGATGCCTTCTCCTCCCACTCAGGACATCATAGACAATTCAGTGTGGAGCAGTTATTATATTCGTATTGTGTTTCCTATCGATTCGCTCTTTGGCCAGCCGGCATTCATTTTGGGCATGAACCATGCACACCGAGACCCAAGATTGCGAGCCATGACAAAGGAAGCATCCTGGAACTGGCAGCAGGACGCGACATTTTCTCGAGCTCATGCTAAGACACTTGGAAACTTCAAATGATTTCTCGGTAATGTGAAGAAGCCATTAGATAATATAAGAGCGGTCGAGAATAATGTATTTGATTTGACATATTTTATTGCAAACATAATGCAGGAAGTATTCATATTACATTGCATTTTCCCGTCTCCTTTTCACTACATCAATTGTATGGTACGCAGAATATGAATATATAGTTTACCAACACTAAAGCCTTATAAATTGATACTCAAAATGCATACATATATGCACACATCGACTCGACAATAGAAAATTGCAGAACAATCGCGGTTGATGCGCAAACAATTGTGAAATCGGGTAAAAAGTCGTTTTGAAAATATTTTCAACGCTCAACAAATGCAAAAATCAAAAAAATAACAACAGCAACGACAAATGCATGAATTTTGTCATTGTTTGTTTTTCCTTTTATTTATCTATGCAACGGAAGTGCTGCACAGGCTACGACAAGAGGATGGATGGCTGAGATATGAGAGCGGGCGTAGCGGGGCGGGCGGGGCGGTTCGGGTCGGAGGTACTTGATAGGTTGCATGGTTACTAACCAAGCTAACGGAACAGCAGAAAAGTGCGACACGTGCCACGAGCCACGTTAGTTAGTTGCATTAGTCAAGGTTAGTCAACGAAGTGAGGGCTAAGCGGTTAGCGGGTGGAAGGAGAAACACCGCTTACGCTTGGAGATACAGCCCAGGGCCATAAGGAGCTCAGTCAAAGCTACACACGAGAGATAGAGAGAGAGAGAGATAAAGAGAGAGAGTTGAGAGTTTTGCTTTAAAAAAAACTAAAGATCCAATAGAATAGTTGGGGGAAAGGTTGAGTTTTGGGAATAGTCGGTTCGGCCAGGCAACATTGCTTACCCGTCTGTGCGGCGCTGCCTTGGAATAGATTGCGCAGATAGGTGATCAGGCGTCGATGCAGTGGCCGGTGGCGATGACGCGAAGATTTGCGAGCCGTTGACGATGAGGACTCCTGGCCGCCGCCTTCGCCCTGCTCCACATCATCAATGTCCACTGCCTCCTTGCCGCACTGCGTCGCATCCACAATGATCTCAATGCTCCGCTGTGTGCTGGACTTTTTAAGAGCGACGCCACCACCGTGACCCCCGTGACCACCGTGACCACCGTGACCACCGTGACCACCAACTCCACTGGCGCAGAGCGTTGCCAGGGCGCTGCTGCTGCCGGCTCCAGCGCTGGTGGCAATGGTGCCAATTAGAGCATCCGTTGCACAGCTACCGGTGCCAGCAATGCTGCTCACGATATGATCACGCGAACTGTGCGCCGGCTGCTGCTGTATGATCCGGCTGCTGTGGCCCAACCCCGCCGGCAACTGGCGTCCCTGACCGACGCCGGGCAGCTCATTGACCGTACCATTGCTGTGACCGCCGCGATATATCAGCTCCGTCTCGTTGGACACCTGCCGCAGCGCATGCAGTCCCAATCCCGTATGCGAGGCGCTGCTGGCCATGCCGCCAGCACCGGGAACACCACTGGAGCCGCCGCCGCCGCCGTTGCCATTGAGGCCTGTGTAGTAAGCGCTGTTCGGTCGCTGCGTGTGCTGCACCTGCGGCCCGGCCATTGTGCACCTTGCACTTGGAGCACTTGAAGCACTTGAAGCACTTGGCGCACTTGGCGGAATCGGCGGTCGGTCGCTCCTCGAGCGGATCGCGGTTCGCGGACAGCTTCTACTAGTAGTTACGTGTTAGGCGTCGCTCGGTTCTTGTTAGTTGTTTTAGTTGCATTGCATTCATTTTACTCATTGTTATTTACATTTTGGGCCCCTTCTAGCGATCTCTGAGATTAGGCGTTAGTTATCGATTTTTGAACTGGAGTCCTGCCTATGTTATGTTATTTATGTTAAGCCTTTTTTTGCGCCTGGCAGTCGGCAGTCGATTCAACTTCAATATTAAATTCTCAACATCTGCACGAAGAGGGAGATAGAGAGAGGTGAGAGAGAGAGAGAAAGAGAGAGAGAGAGAGAGAGAGAGAACAAGACATAATATCAGAAGCTTGTGGTTAATTCGTATTAATATTCGTTTATTTTGTTTCTTTACTATTCACAGCCAGCAGCAATGCATTTTTGTGTTTGTGTGTGTTTATTTGTGCGTTAGTGTGTGTTAATTACATATGCATTTACATAACATAATCATTTTAAGGTTTGATTTATTATTGCATCTAAGGTGCGCTTCATTATTGATTGAACAGATAAATAGTATGTACAAATAAAATAGTTTGCTCATCCAATTCAACAAATTTATGTGGAAATTACGATGGTCAATTAGTTCAAGCACAATTTATATAACTTGCTCTGTTTCATGGTCGATTGCACTAAACTAATTGATTAAACATTAATTGCTTCAGATAATTTGTAATAAATTTTTTTTTTGCCGTTCTAGTAGTAAAATAGTACAAGTGCCACTGGACTAGGCATAACTTTCTGAAACGGGTTAAATACCATATCAAGCTAAGCTTATTCAGAAATAATTGCAAGTTTTATTAGTCTTATTTGTCGGCTTCTTTTTCTTTAAAACAGATTTAACGTAATGCCAGCAAACCAAAAACCGAAAGCCATTACATTATAATAGCTTACATCAGCGGTGGGCACAAAATGTAACGGAAAGGGCACAACAACAACAATTACAACAAAAACATTTTTGTCTTACTTTTGTCTTCTTTTCTAAATTCACTATGAGCATCGCGACGAATCGCCGTTATTTTGCATGTTTTCGAGTGTCCCTGTTCTGTATTTTCGACTCTGCACATGAGTAGAGGACTGGGACTATTGGGCCACTACGTGCCCACCGCTGGCTTACCAAGAACAGACTAAAATGATGTTTTCGGAGGAAATATATGACAGCGTTTATTCAACGGAATACATGTGAAACTTAAAGAGTCCACTGTATAAAATACAGATTTTGTATTAAATTTAAATGAAATACAAATTAAGTTTTCTGTTATTATACTTTTTCTTTATATGTACATACATTTATATATGTATGTACATATATGCCCTTAACTTTTTTGTTTGCTTTGTTTTTTTGCTTAACAAAATATTTGCAGCGCTGTTGCAAGCAACAATGGATTTTTGAATTTTTTGTAACACAACATATGCCAATCAAATTAATTACTTTTTGACCACAATTTTATGTGCCTTTTTTAATGAATTGAGAAAAATAGTTTTGGGATTTTTGTACATCGGTATTTTATTAGAACTATCGTCTATCGAAATGTATCGCATTAATAATGTATTAATATCAAGATGTTGTCTCGATCCCACATACCAAAATACCTTTTGCTGACAAACTAATTTATCAAATTTCGCACAGTCTATACAAATGATTTTCATTCACACTTGGAAACAAACCTTGCTTGAGATTTGACTTCAAACCACATTTTAACTATCAATCAAACAGTTTTAATGGGAGTCAATGCAAAACTGGTTGCTGGTAATTAATTACTAAACCATTCAATTATTCAAAAGTTATTTCAATTTGTCAAACATAGCACATGGAAGAAATTACAATTAATATTAATTATTCATTAATGTCTAATTTTACAATTTAATTATAATTAATATTAACTGCCAAGACTGCGATCATGAAAAAAGCTTGTCCATTCGATATTCGCATTAATTTATTCGTTATACTCTTCTAAAGCAAAATAATCGATTAAAGTAGGCTTTGAGGCGAAATCCAGGGAACAGGTAGCTTCAATGTAGTGTGTTGGAGCTCAGTTGTTTAGTATATTTCACTTGGTCTAGTTCAAAATTATATAAACTTTGTTTTTATTTGTTTGTCCTTTATCCGTCGTTGGTGGCTTTTTTTGAAAGGAAAACAACATGGAAGAAGAAAAGCTTTTCAATCCTTTCTACATTGGTCCACATCCTAGCAGGGCATGCGCTATTCCGGAAGTCACTCCTCGTCAGTGCTCGCCCGACTGCAATGATGTGAAAAAAGCGGACATCAGCGCACCCACAAGCAGTGGTCAGGGCACCGGGACTTCGCCAACACCCTGCCATCCATATCCCTGTAATGATCACAGCAAGTAGCGCAGACACGGATATAAGGACAAAATATAACTCGGAATTTCTCATTAAATTAATTTATTCATGAATAAACAACGAAATTCTAACCAATCTAGAGTTTTATATTTGTTTTCTACGGCCTTAAGGCTTCTGAACAAACACACTCAATTGTGACAGATGGGAAAACGGATCTAAGACCGCTAAGAAATAAGCTCTGCACTCATAAATGAAATGGCTTTGGGGTATACGGACAATTTTCAATGTAAATATGCATATATTGAAATTAAAAACATGTCGTTCCGATTGAGATTTGCCAACAAATTCTTGCATCATTACAGTTTGGTATTTTTGAAAGCTTACCATGGATTGCTTTCAATTGCTTTTATCCAATTGGAATCAGCTGGTTTTCATTGCAATTTGGCTTAAATTTGGATGACTTGGCTGTTTGCTGTTTGCTGTTTGCTGCTATGCTGTATTTGCATCTCTTATGCATCGCTATCAACAGTAATGCATCAGCAGAATTCGACAACAGCAGCAACAGCAGCATCAACATTGCCATTTTCAATTTCCATTGGTATCGCATCATGGCGCTCTGTTGCGTTTCTCGAGCGTATTGCTCTTGCAAATTGAATGAAGTACAAATTTATTATTTATTGATAGACTTATGCAAGTGCCCAACAACAACAGCAAGCAGCAGCAGCAGCAGCAGCTGTAGTAGAAGATGCGAAGACGCAGCAGTTTATAGTTGCCCCTTAGAAGTACTTATGCATTCATATGTGTGTTGTCTGTGTCAGTGTCTGTCTAGGACTGTCTGTTTGTGTGTTTGTGTGGGTAAGTTAAGGGGCGGGTGTAGCTTTTCACTTGGCAAAATTACAAGCACTACTGACTTCTTTCGCAGCACCTGTTTACCAGCTGCCCCCCACACCATCTTACCGACATGACCTTGTACTCTCCCACCTGCTGCGGCTGCTGCTATTGCTGCATACGCGTCTGCCCTTTTCTCGCTTACAAAATGATTTATGCATTTCAGCCGTTTGTTGTAGACGTTCCACACAAAAAACAGCTACAGCAGCAACAACAACAGTATGAGCGACAACGTTTAATGTGATTTTCTTGTTAAATGGAGACGAACGAGCAGCAGCTGAAAAAGCGCGTTCTAAGAAAACGCTTTTCACTCGCTTCGCTGTTTTCTGCCAGTTTTAATTTTCACAAATTGTCTGCACTTACGTTTCGTTTGTAAAGCGCTTCAAGCTTTGCTTTGTTGTTCTTTCGCTGTTGTTGTTGTTGTTGTTTATTTTGAATGCACTCTGAAACCATTGAAAACGAGCCGAAACGAACGAGCTTCTCAGCTTTCTACATACATATATATATAAGTATGTATGTATGTATGTATATACATACATGTACATATGTACATACCTATAGTATATATCAATTGAACTTTTAACGCATTCACAATTCGCATGAGTAATGCACATTGAAAACTCATCAACTATAATCAAGGTCGGCTCTGCAATTTTATTGCACTGTTCTCCACTTTTAATTAGGACATTCCCCTGTCGCTTATTTATTTATTTGCAACTGATAAATACCACTCAATTATTTGGAAATCATAAAGATGCAGATGGCTTACTTGTCAAGCAATTTTAAGATGGAAAATATCCTAGCAATAATTCGTAAGTCTGCGATTTAATATAAGTATGGAAGAAAGAGAAGCACAAATAGATAGTTGACTAGATTATGGGTATCTCCTAGTCGGGTACTCTCCACTTGTTTTTGTTTTGTATTGGAATTCAAATTCATATTGAAAACTGGTTACCTCCTGGACTTTATTTGCATTTCAATAGATTTCCTATTTGCTTATTTGCTTATTTTCTATTTTTCCCCATTTCGAACTGTCAACAAATCAAGCGTGAAGACTTAATTTATTGGCATGTCGGAAATGTCGGAATCATTAAAGACCGAGTGAAACGAATAGAAAACAATGCATAAATATCTATTAAAATGGGATTGAAATAAATTATAGTTTACACAGCATCAGCGACACAAGCAGCAGCAGCAGCAGCGGTAATAATAATGTGGTAACAGAGGGAGAGAGAAATGACAGGGTGAGAGTGAGACAGACTCAGTCTCAGTCTCAGTTAGCTATGTGAAGGTCAGGTGGAGCTCTCAAGCTAAGCTGGGCAAGCACTGGAGTGCAAGGCAAACACTTCGATGGGAAGGCAAAATCAACGACGTGAACAGAGGAAATTAAGTGCATGGCAGCGAGGAGCGAGAGGAGCGCGTGGACGAAAGGGCGAAAGGACGAAAGGACGAGATGACTACAGCATTGAGGGACGATGGTGCTTTAGTTGTATACAGCATGCTGAGGACAACAAAAGGACTCGCATACTTAGGCGCACTTGAGCATAAGAAAAGAAAAGCAAAATGCTAGGAAATGAAGCTGAAATTTATTATAACAATACACAGTAATCGTGTGCGGTTGCAGTTGCTCCCGCAGTGTCTCAGTCTCCGGCTTCGGCTGCGGCTCCAGCTCTGCCACTGGCCTCAGCTTACAGGTTTGGCTACCGCTGATGAAGTGTAGCGGAAGCAGAAAAGCGGAAAACGGAAATGCCGCTCAAGGCAAAGGTAAACTGGTCGAGAGTCTGGCAACGCCTCGATAGCGCCGGAAATGTGCCAGCTGAAAATTATGATGGAAAATAAAGCTGTCGGGAAAGTATAGTTGGTTGGTTGGTTGGTTGGTTGGTTGAGATGGACCTGAGATGCTAATTGATAGCACGCACCACTGTCGCAGCCACAGGCGAACCACCAGAGCTGTCTGAGTGGTGCTTGCACTTGGCAGCCACTGTCACGAAATTTCCAGTAAAATGTCAAGTGCACTTTGCCACAGCGTTGAGCGTTGAACGCTGAGCGTTGGGCGGTGTGTGTGGTGTGTGATGTATTATGTCTTGATCCACCCACCTGCCACCACCCACCACCAGCAGTCGGTGGGGAATGGTGAGGAGGCAAACGCAACCACAGCGCCGCACGTTTCGCAGTAAACAGCGGAGTCGCTTCTGTGGAAATATGCGCAATATTCAAACGGGAAGGTAAAAGGAAATTGGATTTTTGTTGACATTATTTTACAAATATCCGGGCGTACAAACAGCGATAACAATGGGCTCACAGTTGTTGTTGTTGTTGTTGTTGCTGCTGCTGCTACTCCTGCTCCTGCTGTAGTTGCTGTGCTTGTCGTTGTTGTTCTTGATGTTTTGGCCAGTTCTGGCTAGCCAACCACACGCACACGCACACACACACACACACACACACACACACACACACACACACACATAAGCACACGTATGCAATGAGTTATTTGCGAGCTGCTAGTCAGGCACATCCGATCTAAAGTGGAAGCTGCAAGCAGAATCTGAAGCTGTCTTGCCAATTTCAATGGAAATGCCAAGCTTTGTGTGTGTGTGTGTGTGCGTGTGTGTGATGGCGGTAAACATATTTTGATTTTGCATAATAAATTGCTGTGTGTGCTCGTTCAGAGGTCGAGAGCCAAACTTCTGTGTGGCTGCTTGAGCCACTGATGCACTTTTCATACCATTTTGATTTCTTGGCGCCGTGGTTGCTGCTGCTGCTGCTGCTGCGGCTGCTGCTGCTGTTCCTGGCATTTTTCCATATTGCATTTTCTCCGTATTGTTTATGCTTGAGGAATTGCACCAAATACCCACAAATATGCTGGTGCATGGGTATTCGCATACATAGTTATGATTGCGCATATGTTTCCTGTCAACAGTGTAAGCCAATCAAATTTCCCAGTTTGATTTATGTATGAAAAATAATGTTTCGCTGGGATTACGAGTAACTCTGAATACCTTGGCAAGAAGTCTAGTTCTCCTTCTCTGCATGACACAAATGCACTAAGAACAAATCATGACCTCGAACTCGGAAATACCGCATTACATAATCTGAATTGCAAAAATTCAACCCTTTTTTAACAACCAAAGGTATTTTTGTTCTGCATTTTTGAAGTAAAGTTTTTAAAAATTGCAAAAAGGGTTTGCATAAATAGTTCTCTTTGAAATACAATTTTCTCAGCAGTATGAATAGCACATAGTATGTACATACATATGTATGTATGTATATGGGAAAGCTTTTTTACTTTCACGAAATTTATTTAAAAATTAAATATACATTCTTTTGAGCATAGCAAAGTCCTAGCACATGCACCCACACAAATATATGCACACACGCACACACGCAAACACAGCAGGGCATTTGGTCGTCGGCAGCGATAACAACAAGAGCAGAGCATAAAAAGCTGAATGTAAAACAAAATGAGTTTTGTTATTCGGTGCTGATGAGCTGCAGCGGTATGTGTGCGGAAAGAACCACAAAGCAAGCACACATACATATGCATGTTTGTTAAAGTGTGACCATGGGTGGGCAATAGTGTGTCAATGAACTTTGTGTGCCAAAATGATAAAAAAATTAATCAGGCTTTTTTCGATTTCTGCATTCATTTAATGTTTTTTTTAAATTAGATTTTACATATTCAGATTGTAAAAAGGTTTATGATTTTTTCTTAAGATCTGCATAAACCTATGATGCAGAATTGAACCAGAGGCCAAAATATGACTAAAATGACATCGGGATATAAAATCGAATCAGTTTTGGCACTTATGGGATCCTTAAGTTTTAAAAAGGTAATTTATTGTTATTGCTGACATAGCTTAAAACATAAAAAAAAAGTGTATTTGTCATAAATAATATTAAAAAGTAAGTTGGAATATATGTTTCTTTCATTATCGTGTAACACTGCACAAGGAAAAGCTGATAATCCGTTATCGCAACAGCAGATCGATAGTAGTGCAATCGATGTATCGAAGCAAGGGAGGAGGTCGGCCGATCGCTCGTTTCCGCTCTTCTAGTTCTAACTTGACTAGGTCGGTCACACGACGGGTAAAGGAAATAACTGTTGTCAACAAAACGTGAATTGGCAAACTTTTAACAAGAGGCCCGCACCATAAGGATCAGAACGCCCATCGTTTTCCTACACTGCATGAGGATCGCCGAGGTGCACTTTTGGAGCTGAATAATATTAGCTAGTTAGGTAATTGCCTATTATTGTCCGTTTAATTCAAAAATTAAAAAAAAAAAACAGCTAAAAACCACCGTTGGACCGCGAATTATCATGAAACCGGGAATAGTCAGGAGGCGTCGCGCCAAGGACTCTTTCAGTGGAAGGTCATGCCTTTCGGGCTCCACTCAAGTCATTTGGCAATCACGGAAACCAAAGCCACCCAGCTGCAAGATGTAGTCAATATCTTCCAAGAAAACATGCTAATTACTCCCTCGAGATCAGCGACCTGGTTCGATGGGACACCATATCGTAATCAGAGTGTAACGAGAACAATCACATTTCGGACTTCAAGCTGTACTGCACCACCCAGTGCAGTAATTCTCAACCCTGAACTCTTCGAAGACAACTTTCAGATATCATAAGCAGCTCTCTTTCGCCAATGTCACCACCATCACTAGTAATAGTCTAACAGTCCTAATCTTGTAGCTGTAGAGCTAAAATTACGTACTACATAAAAAAGGCAGTAAATTAGTAACCGCATTTATTATTTTGTAGGTTCCAACATGTCTGTACAACCAAACTCCAAAGCAGCCGGCGCTAAAATGTGGAATTACACCGAAGACTGCCAAATGGAGTCCGAGATATTAGTGGCACCACCGACTTCACCGAGCGCGGAGCTGTACACATTCAGGAAGGACTTTTGGGAGATACAGACCGATGATGATCTGATGGCGGCCTATGACAGTGTGCAAGAGGACACGCTGAAGAAAGATAAAGTCCGTAGTTCCCAACTAGACTGGGTGACGGATCCCGCCATTTGGCTCGCCATCAGCCGATGGCTCAAAGTCATGGTTAAGTTAGCGATCGAAGCAAATTCAAAGACACCCGCACAGAGTGAGACGAAATTTCTGGTGAAAACGCATGGCAAGTTTTTCCAAGTAAAGATGACTGCCTCAGGCGAATTCACCATCCATCTACACCACCCCAATGAACTGTGTGGATGCATTTAACGCGTCCCCACATTTTTCCAATTTATTTATATGGCCTGCAACGCGAAACTCTTCAAGAAACTAGTGACAACGACAGCGCAATGCTAAATCCATTGTATTGTACTCGGAACTTCTCAGCGCTTCTACAGAAATGTGTAACAAACTTTAGAAACTCAATAAATATTTGAAGATTTAAAGATATGAAATGTTGTGGAATTCGTCAACGTAAGATGCATACATATACATATATCTCAAGCAGTTACAGACACAGCTACAGCTACAGCTACAGCTACAGTTGGCACACCTCTACACACATGGCATACACACATGCCACCCATGCACTCACACAGCTTGCGTACACAGGATGCACGTGAGCTGCTGCAATCTGGAGCACACTTTGGGCAAACGGTTGCCCCAACGCGCACTGTTGTTAACGGAGGTGCAGTGCAGTACAGTGCAGTGGGTGGGCAGATGTGGTGCAGTGCAGGGGGATACGGCTGCCGCTTACCAAACGCTTTTATCGCATTTCTGAGCCCTGCGCTTTTCGCACGTTTATTTGTGAAAACTGAAAAGTGAACTTGCGCGGCCAATGCAGCAGTTTGGGGCTAACCTGGCTATCCACACCACCGACCCATCCAACCCTCCGGCGCATAGTGTCGTATTTATGAGTTTGCACGTGTTTCCGTCTGCACTGTCGCCAACGTTGCCATTGAAGAACTCGAGTATCTTTTGGTAAAAAAACATATATATGTAGAAAAAAATGTAAAACTGTCGAGTGGGGTTTCATTTTCAAGTGAGCGGCTGTTTGTTTATTTTTACGTGGCCATGCTTATATATATGTGTGTGTGTGTGTGTGTGTGAATCTGATAGAATAGCGTAAAACGTTTATTATGCTGTGTATCCATTAAACGGGTTATTTATTTTATGTGTCCAGTTTGCCAATACATATGAAAATCAATTGATATAATTTATAAACGTATATGATTTTCATGCTTATAGCCACGTCCATCAGTATGTAAAAGATATGTTTAGGAAACTCTCTGAATTTGGAGCAAACCAATCGTTACGTGCTTTCAGATATCAGACAGATTATGTAAGTCAAGAACATACCTAATTAAAATATATACAATATCGAATTTGTTCACTATAGGAATTTTAATCAATAATAATGCTTCAAGGTCTTCATAAACAAATTATTTAAATGTAATAATAATTTTAAATTATTTGAACATAATTAATACATATTAATAATAAGCAAAAGAGCAGATTGAAAGTGTTCACTCTTACGAGCTATGACAATTTGTGAGCTATCCATAATAAAAATTCCTTAATAGATTGATAAATACATGACCATCTTAGAAACCATTATCAAAGTAGGTATGCGTAGTATCTTCTAGTCCTTTTAGTCACTCTCTAAAAAGCATTTAGTTTTTTTCTTCCCCCAACTGTTGCTTAACACACATACACATACACATACACATAAATATAGAGAAACAGTTGCTGTGGCATAGCTGAGTAGGTCGATGCGGCGCAGGTGGTTAGTTTTTACCAAATGGATAGTCACTAGCAGCATCCGGAAATAGCACTTGATGATTTGTAAAAGCTTTTAATATTAATTTGAGTACGTTTTTCAAGCATTTTATAGGGTTTTTCAGCCTAACAAAGCACACTCAATTATATTGAGTTGAGAATCGTACACAGAAAAAAAAAACCAGATTCCGGGCCAAAATCAAGCCGAAACGGTGTCAGAAGTATGGTGATCTCGGATATTCTTAAACCAAGTAAGAAATACTTGATTCAAGTAGGTTTTTTTCAATCCCGGAATTCTTTAATTAAGCCTGTTTTTAGCCTGATTCGGGCTTGAATTAAATTGATGACGGGTGATAAATAAAAAAAAAGTATTTCTCTCAGCTACTATAATTTTAGACGGGATTGTTTTAAGAATTCCGTACTTAAATCAAGTATGTTCGGCTTATTTTGGCCTTTTTATGCTGAGTCATTGTCATGTAATCCTGATATAGACTTGATTTAAGAATTATATCCTGAATACATACTTAAAGATTCCAAGTACGCTGTCGGATAAATCAAGTATTTTAAACTTGATTTTTAGAACAGATTTTCTTTTCTGTGTAGTGTGTAGGGTATATATTCAATGCAATCAAGAGATAATAAGTACTTTAAAGTACAAGAGTATACATAAACATAGTACAATATATAAGTATATGCGTAGATACAACAAAGCAAGGAATCCTTGTGGAATGTAGGAAAGTGGAGCATCTGGCGAGGTTTCTTACCAGACTGCGACACGCCCACATAAGTAATAAGTTGTAGCTGTACCTACTCATATGTTAGCACAAGGAGAGTAAGGCATAAACTACTTACTGCGCGTATCTCTCGGCTCTTTTATGTTTGTGTGTTTGTTTCATTGTTTGTTTGTGTGTATCTGTGTGTAACGCTCGATTCCAGCACTGTGGCGAACAAGGAGGCAAAGTGAAAAACATTAACGTGAAGCCCCGCCACAGACCGACCAGAATACTGCCTTTGGCTACGATTCCTGCAACTATCGTGGAACCTGCTTCAGCTGGTTGCCTTGGCTGCCTTGGCTGCCAGTCTGCCAGTCTGCCTGTCAGTCTGTCCTGGCATTCATTGTCAGGCATCAGGTGCAAAACATTTTCTATTTTCACAACTTTTTGTATAATTAATTCAAATGCTTTCATAAAGACGTAGAGAAGCGTAGCATTTACTTCACGCTGCCGCCAGCCGTTGGCTTTCCCCGTTAATGTACGCAGCTGCGTAACTGTTTATATAATATTTATTTTTTCTGAGCAATGCTACCTCATTTCATATCTCGAGGCTGTATTGCATTGGCTGCCTAGCCGAAAATGAATGGCTTTCACTTGGCATTATTTGCAGCTATTTTTTTTCACTCTACGCCCAACACTGATTACACACTTTTATGACCACAACAGCATCATCAAAAACTGGCCAATCGAGGGGAGTAGACCACAAGCGGCTGATAAGTAATCTGAGGGCCATTCTCAGTGGTCATCTCTCATTAGTATGCATTGATAGTTGCTTGGCCTATCGACGGACTAATCTAATTGAAAGGGATATAAAAATTAATTTACGAGCTTTGCACGCGAATCGCGTCCGGCTACAAGCGCTTTATGTGCATGAGCGGCACTCAAGGCGTATGCGTAATGTGCGACATGCAACATTTCTAAGCGATGTTTGCCTCTCAAAATTTAACATGCAGATCACATAAAGCATTTAGCAGATGATGTGACAACGTTAGCTACAGCTTGAAAACTTTCAGAAACTATCTCTATCTCTATCACTCGCTCTCTCTATCTCTCTTTATCAGTGTCCCGCAGTTAAATTCAATTTGCTTATACGAACCGCTTTAAGGAAAAGTTGAGCAAACAGCTGCAGAATGTTCTGAACAAAACAAGTGAAAGCACATTGAGACAAATATATAATTCGAGGCTTCGGCTATTATTGCTTATTATGTGATTAGTAGTTTTGAACAGAAAAACAGTAGAGACCAGAATTTCTTAGTCATTTGACAGAATTGCTTAAAATATTAAAAGTATTTTTTAAATAACAATAAAACAAGCAATAAAATATTAAGTAAGTACCATAGATACTCGACCCGTTGCAAAAGTATTCTCATATATATATATATATGTATGTATGTATGCATATATATAAGGATATATAGGGAGCAGGACCTTTTGCATGTATTCTGCCTGTTGTATAGCACTCAACTTAAAGTTACTTAAGGAACTACAAACTTAGTTGAGTTCTTTCTAATAATAGAAACCACTTCGGTCGATGTCCTGTGCCTTGCTTTATGCTCTCGGTATGCTCCAAATCGACGGCAACAAAAATCAAACTCCAGAGCCAGTCCCCCCCTCCCCCCACTACTCACAGCGCTTGGATGGCCAACTCAAGTGTTTCTACAGAAATTGAATTAAATTTGTGTATGAATAAAATACAACAAGAAAATACGAAAATACGAAAATACAAAAATACAAAAAAAAGGTTGTTTCGCTGTCGCCATTGAGATGAGCAGGTCGTTGGGCAAAATCAAAATAGCACAAAATGAAAATGAAATTGAAGTTGGCCAAGTGCTATAAAATCAACAACAACAAAGAGGACTATGGTTACAACCATGGCATAGGGTTACAGCGAAAATAGAGCAGCAGCCATGGGCTGTAGGAATCTCCAGTCCCCCAGTTCCAATCCCAATCGCCCCAAACTCAACAACAAAAAACCAATCCCAGCTCTGCGCAACGTGTTGCTGACAACGTACAGAAGGGGTGGAGGGGGGTAGTGGGGACAGGGGCGGCGATGTCCATTGGCGTTGACAGCACTGACTCTGGCTGCGCTGTCACTGCCCATGATGGCGATGACCATGAAATGATAATGACGATGACAATAATGATGATGTTGTGACTCTTCTCTGGCTCTGGCTCAGGGTCTGGGTCTGGGTCTGGGTCTGGCTATGACTGTGGCCAAACGTAAGCGCCATGTTCAAAGTTCGACGCTGGCAATTTGAATGATGCTAAACTGTCGTTGTTGTTGTCGTTGTTGTTGTCGTTGAGTTTTATTGCCGCTGGCTCGCAAATTTTGTCGGCAATGGCTCCTCAAAATGAAAACATGAAACCAAATTAAGACGAGCATGAGATGTAAACGGAGACAGGCCCAAAGATGGAGCCAGAGCCGAAGCCGGAGATGAGAACGGGGCAGGTGACGAGGACGAGGACGAGGACGGAACATATACAGAACCGGAACCGTATGTTGGTAGGCCTCAAGACTTGGTAATTATACCCCCCTCCCCCACCCCCCTTCTATTTCCCCATCGACCACACAAAACTCAGGCAATCATTTTCGTATGGGCAGCAGACACCAGTCCCAGTTGCTGTGCCAGCTGGTGCTCCAACTTCAGTTCCAACTCCAACTCCAGCTCCAGCTTCGACTGAGTCTACGTCTTAAATAGCAACTGATGTCATTGCGTGCGTTGATGGATTTGAGTAATTCCTTTATGCCGCCTGCTATTTGGGCCATCGCCCCATCATAAATTGAAGCTGGATTTAATTACAGCCTGTGTGGCACAGTGGCACCAACTATCACTTTTCGTTGCAGCAACAGCTGCCGCACTTTAAGAATGTGAATCTCGAAGCTTTCGTAATAAATGTAGCTTTTTTATAACCTCAACTTTAAGATGTAGCTAATATCGATGTAAGAACTTGAGATATTTTATCTACTAACTATTAACGAAGAATTAGGCAGAATGGTAAGCAACAAAGAAAAAGTTATTAAGGTAAGTTATGAATTTAGTTCATGTGTTTTGTATATAGTAAATAAAAAAGATTGTTTTTTTAAAGATGTTTTATAAGCTTTAAGTATTTAAATATTGAATCATTGTTATTCGTTTTTAAATACATGCAATCGAATTTATTTCCACGCGAATTAATAACAACGTTAGCCACTTTTCCAGTGCAAATGGAAGCTGTTAATTTATATTTATTTAATATCAGGTAACAGTAGAGTCGAATGTGGTCTATCTGGTCCACTACAGGCTTCACTTGGCTCAAACAGACCTCACCACGATTGTAACGGTCTACTCGTATACCGCTAGTATACAATGCAAATTTAAATTAAACATGTTAGCTCTGATTGTTTGCTATTAATTTTCAGACCCACACAATAATAATTATATACCGTTTACATTTGATTAATAGGGCAAATATTTTCTGTTTAATTTGGACCGTATTTTTCCTGTACAAAAGTGTGTTGAACAGAACGCATTTAAAAGGTTTTTGCAGTCATGCTAGGGATATGTGTACCACTGCTTTGGGGAGCGGGTTTTCGCTGCTGCCTCGACAATTATTCAAGTCAT
Source organism: Drosophila maculinotata (assembly GCA_035045305.1). Classification (NCBI taxonomy): domain Eukaryota; kingdom Metazoa; phylum Arthropoda; class Insecta; order Diptera; family Drosophilidae; genus Drosophila; species Drosophila maculinotata. Next base: position 7,264,327 of record JAWNPD010000679.1, on the reverse strand, counting down.
GCAGATTTGCTTTGCTACCAAGCCGCCAGGTGGCGCGCCAGTGGTAATGTGTGTCATGACCTTCCTAACAGCCACCAGCCGCAAATTGTAATTTCTAATTTTAGAGACGCTCTCGTTGTGGTTGTCGTTTCCATTTTTGTTGTTGTTGTTGTGGTTGTCGCTGCAGCTGCTGCTACTCTTGTTGTTGTAGTTGTTGCTGCCGCAAAGCGTTGCACAGCATTTATTAAAATCGCATTTCAGTTTCAGGGCTTGCAGATTTTTAGCGTCTATTTTTCGTTTTTCTTTACTTTGTTTGGATTTTTTTTTTTTTTTTTTTTTTGGTTTGGTTTTTGCTCGTTTTGCATTTTAAAATTGCAATTCATTTCCTTAATGCTGGCAATTTGGGTCAAAACTACTCGTAATTAGATGTCAGACGTGACTTTAATTACCAGCAACCGCTAATCGATTGGCCATTGGCCAGGTTAAGGCGGCTCATAAACTTGCCCCAAAAGCACTTCACGCAAGCATGCAGCATTTCTTGTTGTTGTCGCTGTTTTATACATTTTCATTTTGAACGGCAATTTGCAGTTGTCACGTTTTTGCACCTTGGTCACTTAATTACTTAATTGGCTATTAGCTAATGGCTGACAACCGTGGCGGGTGGGCGTGGCAGCAGCGCAGCTGTTGCACCGGGGGGCAGTGGCACCTGCTACAGCCTAATTAAAAACTTAACTCGTTCAAATTTGCCACATTTGCATATGCATTGAATATAGGCTCATGTTGCAGATGACAGAGCACAGATTGCACATTGCACATTGCAGATTACAGATTACAGATTGCAGATTTCAGATTGCACATACATTGTAAATTAGCTGTAAGCCAGCTTACCCCCAGTTGGCTGCAACAAATTCGCATTATTAAAAAACGTTGCAATTTCATCGATCAGATCATTTAACGACATGTCATATGTCAGCGCAAAGTTTTAAAAATTAATTTAAATAAGTTTTTAATAATTTGCCGGATTAACTCTGTCATGAGTTCGAATTCCGCTACATAGCTTCAGCCACAACAGTTCTAACAAAGAAATGCTTAAAATCATCGAGAGGATTTTGCATTTCTGCCGAAATTATTTTGTTGTTAGAAATATATGCGAAATCAAAATTTGTAAACGCATATTCATGCTTAATAAATTCACAGAGATTAAATTCGAGAAAATTATATATTTGCAATACAATAATAATTCAATATAATTATGTCATTTTGTGACCGCATATAATTGCATTTGATTTGAAAATATTTGATACCCAACGCAATTTGAATAATGCATTTAAAACTTAATGCAAATTAACTTAATTCATCAGCTTTGAGGCTAATTATTTGATACACAAAGGACCGCAACCTTTTGATTATATCCGAATGCGCAATCAAATTTAGGCAATTTGTAAAGTGTGGTTTGCAATGTCCGATGAGGCAAATTAATGTCATTAAAATAATAATTAGTCGCAAGCCATATTTACACTACTTTAGTTTCCAAAGGACTGCAAAAGGAAAAGCAAAAGTATAAGCAGAATCAGAAGCAGAAGCTGCACTATGCACATAATTCAATTCAAATTAAAATAGCGACTCAAATTACGAGTCAAGTACAAGCAACGCAATGAAGCACTTCTCCATTTTAGAGAATTCTCAGAGTTAACCGTTGCAGAGCCAATTTGCAACGGCGTAATGCCGAAATACTCAGAAGCAGAGTAGAAATAGTTAAGAATTACCTGAAAGTGGCATTTGATATTTATTATGCGCATTTAAAATGACTTTCCTTTGCTTTATGTTGCTACTCGTAACTGGATGCTTTGGCATTGAAAACATTGTAAGAACTGCTTGAAATGCGATTGTTGCTAACGTTGTGCGGTGTTACCTGTTACTTGTTTGGGCAGTAATTCAGTCATCGATTACGTTGCAAGAGACGAGACGTTGCATTATGGCTGCTAACAAATTGATAACGTCTGTCTGTGCTGTGGCAGCCAATGAGGCCAATGAAGGAGGCAGCAGCATTGGTCGCCCTCGTCTGCCTCCAGGTCTGTGGAGTGCTTTCAGCGCGCTCGTTTATTAACTGCAGTCGGGCAGGCGGGCAGGCGGGCAAGGCGGGCAAGGGGGGCAAGGGAGGTGGTAAACTTTAGCTGAGGCGCCTGGGTGAATCTTTAAATATTTTTTAATGGATTGCTTTCAATTAGCAGGCGGCGAGCAGCAGGCACCAGGCAGCAGGCAGCAGGCAGCAGGAAGCAGGAAGTAGAAAGCAGGAAGCAGGAAGCTGCAACCAGAGTTAGACGCATAAATCAATGCGGATACGATGCGAGTGCTTTGACTTTGCCTTGGACAGCGGCTGTGCTAATTAAGTTCATAGATACGCGCACTTTCAACTTAATCAAATGCCAATTAGCTGACATCTTCAGCTAACACCTCCACCTCCACTCCCCTACCCCAACACCCACCCTCTGCTATCACAAAACAATAAACAATAAACTAAACAACAATATGGAGAGCGGTATGGGCGATAACTAATTAGTTTCGCGACCAGCTCCCAGCTGTCCAGCAGCAGCAGAAGCAGCAGCAGCAGGCGCGTCCTGGCCACATGTTGGTTGGTGGGCCTTCGTCCTTTTTATTTTTTGCTGTTTGTGTTTTGTGACGCGTCGCCAAATGAATTTCTTTCTTTGCGCGCTTTTGTCATTTATTTTGTGCCGCCCCCGCTATATCAGTATGTGTGTGTGTGTGTGCGTGCGTGTATGTGTGCGTGTGTTGGCTTCATTTCGCACACATTTCTGGCTCATTGATTGCGACAATGCCCCAAACAAAGGCCAGCAAAGTGTCAACTTTTGGAATTGATAGTCACAGATACCGACACATGAATGACTTTTGGCCAATCCCCAATTCTGACACCCAATATATTTATATAGCTTTGTAAAAGAAAGCAACAACAAACAACATGTTCAAGATTTTAAAGAATTCATGCGAATTGCCGCAGCAAAAGTAGCAATAGACCTTGAAATAGTATCGAAATTGTTTAACTGAAAATTCATTTATTTATTAACGCTTTTAAATTCATATTTGAATTCCTGTCTTCGCTGTATTATTCCTCAAGTAATACTGGGCCTTGATGCGAAGATAAAAAGGAGGCTGACCCTATTTATTTTCGTATTCAGGATCGAAAGCTTATTAAATTTTGTAATTTTGGATTTGATGTTTTATTTTACTTTCTGCATGCCAATATGCGTCTAATAATGATTTCAAGATATAAGTTGCTTATTATGATAACACATTTACTGAGTAACATTTTCGATGTGAGCAGTTGGACTTCGGCTCGCAAGGATTTAGTAGCTGTCCTTTGCTGTTTCTACATTGACAATTAGCATTCCAGCAATGAGTCCTGTCCAGTCGAAATACCTTCGTAACTTTTTGGCTGCTTATCTGCTCTTCCTTAATAACTATTATCTTATGGTATTCATTACTTGTAAGCTTGGGCGGCTTAAGCACTGGAAGGACATGAACAAACTAGGCGAATAATCTGAATTATTCTGCATCAGCTGTGCAAAGCTAAAAGTAGAGCATCAATCGCCTTGGTTCAACGCCTTCTATTTGCTGACCTAGCCAACTATTTGGGACGGCTTAGGATTGCGCATGTTTTCACTTTAGCTTTAGATGGAGTTTCAATTTCACATTCAGCTCTCAGCTCTTAGCTCTCAGCTTGAGCTTGTGTTGAACCTTGAGTTTGGATTTGGGTCGCATTAATCAAATGCTTAAATGCCTAATACAACATTTGGGTCTTAAAAGTCGATGGCATTGGCAGCGGTGCGTAAAATCGGCTTTTGGCAGCCGCTTCCTCTTGATCGGAAGGCCAACACCCGGGGTGGGGAGGGGTGGTATACCGCTGTTTAACGTGTAGTGACAGCCATGTACATATATCACACGATTTCTCCTAAACGGCAGCTCATTTTGAATTAATTGCAGACAGAGAGAGAGAGAGAGAAAGAGACAGAGAGGGAGAGGATGAAGAGAGATGAATAATTCGAGTTTATTGATTTTCATGGCTTACACGCTGCACAAACCGCACACCCCGCTCACCCCGCACTCCAGCCGCAAAACAAACACAGGCAAACAGTTTATAACATGATACATTGTTCGTATCTCCGCATGTTTTGTGTTCCAGTGTGCGTCTCAGTTTTTGGGGCTAATCCTCAGTTGCATACCTACTAATACCCATTGGTATTTGAGACTAATGACAGAGATAACAAAGCTTTGACGGCCGAGCGGCCACCACACGAGTCAACAACATACAGCAGCTCAGAGCGAAACAGAGACAGAGACAGAGAGAGTGAGAGAGTGAGAGAGAGAGAGAGAGAGAGAGATTGGTAAATGAGGGATTACAATTTGCGCAGTGGCCATAATATTGATTACGGATCTGGGCTTTTGAGCCGACTTAGCGCACCAAAGGCAATTAACTTCGAATTATGAATAAGACGGAGACTCCCTCACAAATTCGCTACCCCACTCACCACCACTGCGTATACGTGATGCTGACAGCTTGCCAAATGTGTTCACATTTGTTGTTTCGCATTTCACACTTGGCCTTTTGCAGCCATTTTCATCTCAATTTCCATCTCCATTCGGCATCTTTATAGCCCCATCTTACTGCCTTGTCCAGCGCTACGCCGTATCGGCAGCTGTTTCGCCGGGACTGGGCTCCCATGTAAATTATTTAAACTGCAAAGTTGCCAGCACCAGCACAGACAGGCACAGGCGCAGGCAGGCAGGCAGGCACAGGCAGGTCCTGGCCCCAGGCACGTGCCGGTGCCGCTGTCGCTGTCGGTGTCGGTGCCACTAGGCGCAGCCAGGTGCGAGAATATAGTACGGAATGAATGTGAACGTGTTTACGAGCGCGAATGAGTAGCCAAGCTGAGCAGCTTCTGTTTTTGTTCCTCTTTCAGTTCTTGTTGCTGTTCCTCTTCCTGTTCCTGTTGCCATCCATACCTTTTACCCACAGCCAGCCGATTGAGAGGCAAGGGCTGCCAGCAGCATGAATATGCATAAAGCGCAAGGTGGTTTTCGCATGAATTAGTTATGAGGCCTATAACCGGCGTATTGCCAAACGCTGGCAACCGAGCCAACCGAGCCAACACCAACGTCCGACGCCATAAAAGCCTTAATATAATTAAGCCAAGGCTGACAAACAACACCGGGACATTAAACAAAGTAAGGAGCAAAAAAGGAGGAACAAAAAAAAAACACACACACACACACAAAACAAAAAGGTAAGAGAACAAACGGTAGACAAACCGTCAAACCCGAAGAAGGCAGCACATAACATTTGATTTTTTGATTTCTGTCTCGTTTTGATTCACCCTTGGATTTTTCACAAATAATTAAGCATACAACAAAGGGTGTATAAATCGACTCTGCTTTTGTATTTCTGTTCTCATATTGGCTGCTTCGCATTTATACACAAAATTATTATGCTCATATCGTCTACAAGGATATAGTAACAACTGCACAAATCTAATTTCGTTATGTGGCTGTTTTCAGTGAAAACTTAGCGTAGAGTAGCCAATTTACAGGGCTGTCCTAATACACTAAAACGTGAAACGTGACTCGAAGCACTTGTACGTTTGAGTGCATGAGTATTTGAGTGTACCCATAAATCTACCCACATATATTGTAAATATATGTATGTACATACCTGCAAATACATATGCATATTTGTAAACATGGGTTGACTGCTGTATCTGTGTCACTTGGATATTTTACTCTGCTCGCGTGTGTTTGCAATGTGAGTGTGTTTGTGTGTGTGTGTGTGTATGTGTAATATGCAAAATGTTGTCATAAATATACCAGAAAAAGCTGAAAACTGAAAACTGAAACAGACTGTCAGACAGAAACAGACGCAGACGGCCAGACAGACGGACAGACATGCAATCAGACTGTCTGGCAGGCGGGCGGGCTAAATTTCCACATATCACACTCAGATGTGCACACACACACTTACACAAGCACACCCACACACACACACACACACACACACACATGTGGTTATACAAATAAAGTTTAGCAAATCAATAAGTTCACCGCGAAATGTCCTGTATACTACTTAGTTATGTAAATTATATATTTTACATACATATTGCACAGTCAGTTCATTTGTGGAGCTCTTCTTCTTTTACAATTGGATTGAATTGGCTTGGATTGGCTTAGATTGCGTTCGATTGTTTACTTGGGTAACTGCAAGTCTTCAGTTTTCCCATACAATATCTATCAACTTTGCAACAGTCAAATATTATACTAATAGGATTGCATGTGCCAATTAAGTAAGATTATAATAGAGCTTATAAATGAGCTACACAAGTTGCAAGTCAAGTCGCAACATTGCTTAATGCATGTAATTACGTAAATACCCCCCAAAATGATAACACTTAGTGTCGAAACAAGCATTAAGTGGCTTTCAATTGTTTGTAGAATTATTAAGCACGTAAAGATTAACAGTCGGTGCTCATTCAAATAATTTCAATTGGAATTAAAGTGGAGCAAATGCGTAATATATTGCACTGAAGAGCATCTTATTATATGCATCATTTGAAAATACTTTTCAAATCATACATTTAATTATATATATTTTGCAATTGGAAAAATGTTTTATGCAAAGCATTAGCATTGAAAGCTCACTGTACCATTAATGCACTTATAATTAGCTGTTCGCAATGCGCAGCTTAAACACAAGCAATTGAATTCTTGAGCACCAAAGGACTCGCATGGCTTGTGGCATTTGACTACATGCATACATGTATTTAAGAAATGGATTTAGCTGGCAATGCGAGTAGACAGCTCGTGAAGTGCTTTGCCACAATCAACAGGCTCTCTGTTCATGCTCGATTTGAAAACTAACGACTGCAAACAAACAGCATATGCAAATATCGCTCATACGCATTGGGGCACGTGTGCACAGGGCGGGGTAGCTGTTGTTGTTGTTGTTGTTGGCTTAAAGGTTGCGTTTGTGACAAACATGTGACAAGCGCGCGACACGTTTGCGACAGAGCTGACAAAACAGCGCATCAGCATTGGCGAATACTAAGACGTGGCATTGCTGATGTGGATGCGACACATAGAAACAGAAACAGAGACAGAGATGGAGACAGGAATGATGATGGAGCTGGAGCTGGGTCTGGGATTGGAGTCGCATGCCATTGTTAACCCATTATTGACAGCTCGACGCGGCGCATGTTGCTAAATTTAAATGAGCCCAGCATCCTTGTCCGCAGTTGCCCTAAAAAGCCCCGCCGAACAAAGACCGCGACGTGCCGCACATTTTCTTTTAATTAAATGCTAAAAAGTTTTTGTTTGGGCTGTCAAATTTCACGCCATGGGTGACCGACCGCCGCTCTCCAATTTTGCCGGCTGGCGTGCCCAAATAGTACAAAACAAAAATGGACGTCCTTTCTAGCTGTATAAGTGTGTGTGTGTGTGTGTGTGTGTGTGTGTGCGTGCATGTGCATGTGCGTGTGAGTAATTAGACAGACTCTCTGGCACGTTGGCGTTGCTGGCTTCTTAGCCCGGCCAAAAATTATTACCCGTCAAATGTGTCATAAATTTTTGGGCTGCCAACGCACCTTCGCGGCCATTTTGAAAAAAGAGAGCTGCCAAATAGCATTGAAAGTGAAAAAGAATAAGAATAAGAAATGGGCGTTCTCCCTGGAGACCGACTTAAACAAACGACTGTACGTAGTACCAAGTCAAAAGCTCTCAAATTGTGTTGGGGTAAATGTTAATTTGTATATTAATATGCAGCCATGAACAAAACATACGACTGCGATATATCCTATGTTAATTAATAAATGTGTATATATAACAATATATGTTTCATGCAAAATATGAATATATATAATATGCTGTTAAGTATTAATTTTGAGCAATTAATATAAATTATATTCTAAGCCCTATCTATAAAGGATTAAATTGAACATTGAATACGAATCGAAGCTTGATTTTTAAATTAATAATTGATTCATGAATTATGTTTGAATTAAATTTGAAATTAAATTCAGTTGAAATCAAATCTTAATTTTTCGCTATTGAGTAAATATTTCATGTATTTCATTGGCAATTGTATTATTAAATAAAAATATGGTTGTATTTCGATAATTCATATATATGTTCTTTATGAAAAGTGAATTTGAGCCAGCAAGAAATCCCCAAATTTTTAGATATTGTTTTTTTTTTGCATAGTTAATCTCTATGAAAAGGGGCTGTAATACCCTAAATACCCATTTTGTGCTCTGATTACAACTGACGCAGGGTTTCTCTGGTGGCGTGGTGGGGTGGTTTGGTGGTGCGTCTACTGGTTGTTGGCACAGTTGGAGCAACTGCCGCCGCATATGTGTCAACGACTTGGTCAACATTAAAGGCTTTGCGCCTCGCTCGGTGTGACCTCCTGCCGCGCCTTGCTGTGTATCCAAGTGTGTGTGCGTGTGTGTGTGCGAGTGTGCAAGTGTAAGTGAGTGAGCGAGTAAGACAATGTGGTGTTTTGTGTGTGTGCGTGAGTATCTTTGTGCGAGAGTGGCTGAGAGGTTTGCATAGGGTGGCATAAACTTTGTAAACTCGGCATGTTCGTTTAATCCTTGCCATAAGTAGCTGCCATAATATGCGAAATCCTTATGGAATTTAATAAGCTTATGCCGCTCAGCTTGGCCCGGCCCTGAAACCCATTCAAAGTCGCATATCAAGCGCATTTTCCCTGACTAAAAACACAAAATATATAGAAAATTAAGTGAGTATTAGTTCAGCTGATGCTGATGCCATCTTAGTCGAAGGACATCTCTTTGCAAAACTTTCGCTGCACGAATAATAAGCAAAAACAAAAGCCACAAGCAAAGTGAAATTTGCTTATAAAAAAGGAGAAATGCTAAATTTTTTGTATTTTTTTTTGTATAAATATTGATTTTTATATCAAGGTATATATTAAGATACAGTAGAGGCAGGCAAGACAAATGTAACAATCATCAAAATGTCTCATGGGGCGTATACTTAATTTTTTGCACAAGTAAAGACTGCTTATCGAAAATATTGCATACTAGTTAATATTATTATTTATTTGGAGCGTGTTATTTTTAATTTTTTTTTTATTTTAATCTTCTGTATAAATTTAATATAATTTAGATTTGGCAGACTTTATAAAACAATTTAAAAAAAAATAAAATTCTTCAAATTTAAAAAGACTAATACTCGATCAATACGAGGAACCGATATCAAAGACTATCATAGTCTATAAGCCAGAGAGAGTTTGCTGGACTAGAAGATACCCTGTAACCAGGTCTGAATTAGTGTAACAAACATGTATTTACTTATATGTAAACACAAAACACACATAGGCATTAAGTGAGACAGACTAAGCTTGGAGATCCTATCAGTTAGTAGAATACATAAGCTATACTCTACGATACTCTACACAATTTGTACAATCTATGTATTTGTTTTTTGGTTTGCAAATAACAAAACTAGTTTATTCCCATTTCATTCACTTATTTGGATGTATTTGTTTGTATTGCACTTGCTTACTTCAAATACTTGAGTGCCTGTCGGTTGCAAGGCGTGCGCACATCCTGGGGACATTTGCTGCAGTTGACAGTTGCGTCGGCAAATCCCGAAGCAAGTTTTGGAAAGAGTTTTGGTAAGAAGCCTTCACCCCGTTCCGTTTGGGGGCTTCACATAAATAACATTCAAAGGGCGGTCGCGACTCTAAGGACTGACAACAATTACTTATTTAATTTCTGTGTGTCTCGCTGCCTTGCAGCATCTGTCTGTCCTGCAGATATGCTAGCAGTCAGTCCTTGGCGCAGTGCCCCACTCTGCTCACCGACTCCCCTCCGTCAACATCAACATCAGCATTAGCCCCAGCTTTAGCTTTAGCTTCAGATTCAGCCACTGCTTCAGCTTCAGCTTTCTGCCCCTTGGTCCTGCGTCCTTTGCGAGCGATTTACTCTTGAATGTGGCCAATGTAGCGCCAAATGGGAATGAAAGACAGAGGAACAGAGTGCGAGACAGAGATAGAGGAGAGAGAGAGAGAGTGAGAGAGAGAGAGTGGTACATGGCAATTGTTTAGCCCTTTGCACAAAAAGTTTTCTTATTTTCGCGCCTGCTGTTGTATAGTTACTGGTGCTTGTTGTTGTTGTTGCTGTTGTTGTTGTCGCTGTTGTTGTTTGTTGCTGCCCCTTGGGCGCTTTATTACAATTTAACTTTTCTTTTATTGCTACATTTTTGCCTTTGCGTTCGCCTGTGGCTAACCAAGTAACCAAGTAACGAAGACTGCCCCAAGCTCCGAGCAAAACAAAGGTTCAACCGGATGCTGGCCACAGACTCTGACTGACTGGAACTTGGGTCTGATTATGTGCCATGTGCCGTCTGTGCCGTCAGTGCCGCCGAGAGTGTGAGCATGTGAATAACAACAACAGCAAGAACAGTTCATTTTTATGCTGCCTTCAGTTTCATTTTGCGCTTAAGATTTCCTACTACAGTTGCCTTCCCTCCCCTCCCCTCCCCTCCCCTCTTCGACACTCCCCTTACAGAAAATACAATACACAAAACCAAACCCAAACCCAACTCTGAAATCGGCTCCGGCTCTGGCTCCGAATCCGGCAGCTGTCCGACGCGACCTGCCAGAGTCCATGGCCCATGGCCCATGGCCCATATGCATGGTAGGTATGTGTGTTATGGCTTTTCTTTTATTTTATACGTATTTTACTTCATTTCACTGCTGATTGCTGCTCCTGCTGCCGCTCCTTGTGCTGTCGCTATTTCATGACGCTTTCCTTGTATATATTTCCACTTCTTGCCTCATGCATATTTGAATGTCCCTTAAAGGCACTTCAGTTCTTTTGCTGCCTTTGCTTAAATTCCAGTCGTCTTTGTTGTTGTTGTTGTTGTTCTTATTCTTATTGTTTTTGTTGTTGCGGCTGCGCTTTGTGCGGGCAACGCCGTCGGCTGTTTAGTGTGCCACACACACACACACACACACACACACATACACCCCCGCAAACAGGGCTCGCTCCTACCACATTTCCAAGACCCTCTTGCAGAATCATCATCAGAGTTGACGGCCGCCATTGCCGCAGTCGCCGACCTTAATGGTCAAATGCGTGTGTATGTGTGTGTGTGTGTGTAAGTGTAAGTGTAGTTATGTGTGTGCCCGAAAATGATTTCTTAAACTGCAATTCATGCCCTGCAATTGCGATGATGGCGCGTTTTTATTGCTCTCCCCCCGAAAATTTAATCGAGTTTATCACATTATTTGGCCGGCCTCCTGCGTGTCCTTGCTCCTGTGCAAAGAAGCACTTAAGACGTGCTTATTAGGCTCTATTAGTAATAATTGCACTACTGAGTCAATTTGGGTATCTTGTGCAGATTTCCGTTATCATCATCATCATCATCATCATCATCAGAAGCAGCAACAGCAACAGCCACAGCAGCAGCAGCAGTTGGCATCATTATTAGCCTTATCCCCAACATTATATTTAGCCGCAGGTACAGCTTAGTCAGTTGACTTTCAGCTTCTTTTCAGTTTAGCCTTTGAATTGGGACGATTTCCGTGCTGAGTACTCGGCTCGGGTCATTGAGATGAAAGTGACCAAAATAAAGATAAATAATGGCATATCATATAATATAATAGAGAGTAAATTAAAAGCCACTCTGCGAGTCAAAGGTTTTTCTTTTAAACCTGAGACAGATATCTTGTGATATGGGTTGAAGCCTCTCACTAAGAGATAGGCAAAGTAAAGGGCATTCAAAAATAATCGAAACTATTCTTTCATTTGGGGTACTAATTGAAAACGAACAATGGAATCTTTAATCAAGTTTCTGTGTGACCTATTCTTGACCTATACTCACATATGTATACATATATACCGGTATATATTTATTTGAAAATTGTGCATATTCATGCTGTGTTGTATGTCGTATGTAGTTTGTGTATAATGCATAAGTATAGTCGTACACATTATGGATGAGGGCAGAAATTTGACTCGTCTGACCTTTTGCTGTGCGGGGGCAACTCAATTTGAGGCAAACTTTCGGCCACGTTGCGACGATGCCATTAAAAGGCCAGGACGGCAAATATTTTGGCAAACAAATTGAGGGACAAAAGGCGGGCCAAAGATAAAGATAAACACCAGACATAATACTCGTATACGAGCGACATGGAAATAGCAGCAACAATAAACAAATTTTTGCTAAAATCACAAATACTTGGACCATGGACTCGCACTCTAATATACAGCAGTTCCAAGTCTCTCCCTCTCTCTGTCTCTCTCTCTCTGTCGCTGTATGTCAAGGACTTGTGCTTGGGTGGGGGGTGGGGGCATCTAATCTCTTTGGCGAAGCATCGGACAGCGAAACAGTCGTCGAGACAGTCGAGATCAAAAGCTTTTGATAAACTCTAACAAAGCGCCAAAGTATGCGCAAAATGCCACACAAGCAGATGCGAGAGGGGGGAGTACGAGAAAAGCAAAAAAAATATACAATATTTAAACATTTAATGTTAGGCCGCCGCCACAACCGGTGGGTGGGTGTGTGTGTGTGTGTCTTCATTTGGCGCAGCTCATTTTGCGTTTTCATTCTTTGGTCTTCGCACAGCCGGCGGCCATTTCATTGTTTGCCTTTTTGTATCTGTCGCTTTTATCTTGCCACTTTGGCATTGTTTTATGGCCACCCGAACACCCCCCCCCCCCAAACCTCCACCGCCACCCTACCCCTAATTGCATTAAGCGCCTTATTAGATGGCACAGCAATTTGCACATTTCTCGTGTCAATTGTGAAGCAAATTATTACAAAAATGAAATACCTGCAAACATGAATAACGAGAGTCAGCCTTTAAGGCAGCCACCCATACACCCCACACCCACACCGCAAAGCAATAATTAAAATATTTAATATTAATAAGCAGAGAGCGGAAATAGTATCAGTTGCAGCCATCAGTAAACCAAACCAAGAGACAAAAGAGTCCAGCACTCATACGACATGAAAGTATCAGCTATGAGGCGAGAGATACATTCATATATTTACCCAGGCTCCTGATCACATTATATAACTGTATCTACTGTATAAGCAGTGAGCTCTTAAAATTATGAAAGATATCTCTGAAATTGGTCAATTTTCGACAATGACTAATATTAACCTATTATCTACTGTGTAAACAGTGAGATGAAACAGCATTTAATGCAAAGTATTTTTTATATATACATATGTTCAAATCCATCCCGAATTCTTCTAGGTATCAGATGACCGTTAGACTGTTTGTCGTTGGCTGTTAGCTTTTCAATTTTGTACAGGGTATGCATTGTGGCATCAATTGGCTCATCACGTATTTCCGCATAATTATTTCAGTTATTGTTGCGTGCATTATTCTTTTGGGCAATTATTAAATATTTGTTGTTATTGTGCGGTTCATAATTTGCCAAGCATTATTTATTGCCGCGCGCTGCAAACTTTATCCAAGTTGATCCTTTTGCGGAAATTGAAATTTATATTATTGGTTCGGCTATCTCTGTTACTCCTTAGGTCCCCCATCTCCGTATCGGTATGTAGAGAATTGTTGATTTATTTGTTTGGTCATCGCGGTCAGCCAATACAGGTACGAGTAAATGTGTTTAATGAGCGGACGGACAAACAAAATTGTTGACATGTCCCCAAAAACAAACAACAAATGGCCACAAAAACAGCAACAGCAGCAACAGCAACAACAATAGTAAAAAACAAATGCAATCTCTGGCAGAGCCTTTTTGCAGCCAAAGCCCCAATCCCAAAGGGCGACCTTTCGCCTTGTGCGGCCCATTGCGCCTGCTGACCACAAAGCGGCCAAGCGATAGGGCGCGCAATTAAATTTATTAAATCCCAATCAATAATTCAGCCCCCGCAGCACCCGCAGCGAACACCAGCTTCGATACAGTAAATGATGAGGGCAAATCAGGGATCGGGAACAGCACTCTGCATGAAAATGGATTGTAGTAAAACCACGGTTTCACTGCCAAATGGAGGTAGAGAGAGAGAGAGAAAGAGACAGAGAGAGAGAGAGAGATATAGAGACAGTTGATCTTAAAGAACGATTTAAAACAAACCATATGAACCATGTAAAAGACATTTATATACCACCAAAAAATAATCTAATCTGATAATTTTATATTTCTTCATTTGTGCGTAAACTATTTTTTTTTTACCTCTTACTTAGTAGTACATTTAAATATATAGCAACTGTTGCAAGTTTCGTCTTATCTTAAGGAGCTCCAAACTAAGAGATTAGTCTGCATAGAAACCCATTTAAAATAGTATGCATGCCTTCGAGATATCTCCTGTGCACAGTTTGTGATACAATTTAATTTTGGTCTATGAATTTCGGTATCAAGATGGGTTGGAAATTCTAATCGAACTGACAAATGACAACAGCTCTGTGGGCAAACCCATTCAATGGAAATGTCTGCAATGTCTGTGTGTGTGTGTGTGTGTGTATGTGTGTGTGTGTATCTGTGTGTGGGGGGGAAATATTCCGTGTAGGCAACACAATGAGCCAGCTCACTTTGTGGCAAATTAGCCAGAGTGTTAAGGTCTTCCAAGAATAGTTTACTGGGATCGAGCACTTTTCTGAGAATTGCAGGGCAAGAGCTGAGTTTTTTCATAAGTGGGGGGGGTGGGGGGTATTGGATATTGTGACATGACAACATGCTTTGACATCTGAATCCAATTGTGGTTGTAGTATAGGCGCTTAGATGTCTGTGACCAGATGGCTGACCGCTGGGTATGTGTTGCTAATTATTCTTGAATTAAGAAATACAAGAAGTGAGAAAATAGCAACAGAAGTGCAGATGCATTGAATGGTTGTTCAAAGCGATATATGTATATGTATATGTATATGTATATGTATATGTATATGTATGTATGTGACGCATTGTTATCCAGTGGAATCGAATAATAGTTAATACAAATCAAGTTTGTTTAGTATCTTTAAGCAATTGTCTTTAACTTTTCAAATTCAATCTATATCACGCTACAAATTTGGTTGTTTGCTAACTGGTCTTTTACTATCATGTTTATCAAAGTGAATTAAATTATTTATTGAGCTTAAGTCAATAATTTAATATTTTACTAGCACGGTTACGTTTTAAGCAAGAGTTTAAATTCAATTTCACTGACATTTTTAAAGCAGACTAGAATTCAGCCCCTAGAAGCACGCTATACTTATCAAATAATTTGTATTGATGCATACTTTAATAATATGTGTCATGATTTTTGACAGAAAATTGAGCCATCCAGATGGTTTTCTCTTATGGATGTATATTAATATTATATATCATGACCTACAGTCGAAGGCTTCTGCAATTTACAGAGATACACATATACAGATGTACATATGTATGTAGATGCACTTAAATGTATGAAGCGTATCGAATGGACAATTAAGAAAAGTTGTACAGCTTAATTGAATATCGTTTCATAACGAAAGCACGTAAGTTCAGTGGGTATTCATTCCAAGCGAATGCTGCTGCCAGCTGGCCCAGTTATTTGCAAGTTGCCACAGAAGCCATTAATTGACATTGCCTCAATGGGCCGCCGAATGTCGAACGTCGAACGTCAGTGACGTCAGAGACGTCAGTGACGTCGCCCCGTCACTGTTCGCCTGTTGTTGTCGTTGTCGTTGTTGTTATTGTTGGCTTTATCCCGACTCTGGTCATGGTTCAAGCCCACATAGCTGAGATGCTTTGAGGTGGCTGCGCTGCTGCTGCTGCTGCTGTTGCTGGACAGTTTGGTCGGTTTGGTCGGTTTTGGTCAGTTTGTTGCTGTTGTCTGATTGAGTTGACCGTTGGCCGATGGCGCAACAATATTTATAGAGTACGCGCTACGTAAATAAGCGTAGATGTTCTTATTGTTGCTGTAGTTGCCTGGCTGCACTCGCCTCCGGCCTGGTGGGCGTGGCGGTCTGTCTGTGGCTTTGCTAACAAATTGCAGCGCTGCGGTTTTTAGTGGCGGGCGGCGCAGTGCATAAAATATGAGGTAGGTCATCCAGCGGGGGTTGGCTGCGGCTGCGGCTGCGGATGAGGCTGATGTTGGCTGGTCTATTTCACTTCAATAGAGTCATAAAAATAGTTAGGCCATTTTGAAATACAAGGGAAAATATTGAGGGCAACCGCCCTGCCCTGCCCTGCCCTTCCCAGTTAGCGGCAGGCGAAGCGCAGACTTTTGGCAATTTGTTAAACGGCATTGCAAGTAAAGTCAATAAGAAAAAGTGGCCGAAAATTCTTTTGCTAAGGCCATGGCATGCCCACACCACCAATCATCCCCAACCACCCCCAACCACACCCGACCACACCCATTGACCAGTTACCAGTAACCAGTTACCAGTTACCAGTTGCCAGTTGCCGTTTACCAGTTAAGCCTTAATTGATTTACAACAAAAGCAAATGAAAGAAATGTACAACAACAAATATGAAATGAATTCACTTGGCCCGTTTCCGGTTGTTGCCTTTTGCTTGGCCAGTTCACTTTTGTTGCCCTCGTTTTGCAGCTGCTGCACTTCTTTTCTCCTGCCTTCCTTTTCCTCTTTCTCTTCATCCCACCTTCCCCCTTCCCCTATCCAACCCAACCACAAAATCACCCAACTCTGCGTCGTGTTCTAACCTTCAAAATACCCCGCATCTGCGTGATACAAAGGCATATCGATTACTTTTATACTTTAACGTTTATTGAAGTATTTATTTTCATCTATTGTGTATAAGGATACGGAAAACTGCAACTGCAACCTGATCACAGCATTACCAATTTGCAATGTCATTATTTTGTTGATTTTTAATGCACACATAGGGTATTAATCTGTCGAGCAGAGTTAAGATTCGATTTCCTCTTTAGCTGGACCTTATGCGTTCTTTATACATATACATAATTGACCCAGTCAATTAATAAATGCTCGCTTTGGCCTGGCGCTGGCTTTTGTTCTCTGCGCGCCGTTAAGTATGCTGCACTTTATTTGCAAACGAGCAAAGTTGGCGCAAAGAATATAGCATTAAATGAAAAGACAGGGACAAAGACAGAGACAGAGACACTGTGTGTGAGGAGGACAGAAGGTGGCAGGAGGAATGAATGCGATTTTTACATTACGCTTTTCACTCGCCGCTGGGTCGCTTGGTCGCTGGGTGAAATATCTTTATTACAACATAATTAAAAGTACATTTTTGCCCTGCTCATTAAGTTAATGCGCAAAAAAAAAGGGAAATACAAAATGTGCGGGGGTAGCGGGTAGGGTGTAGGGGCTGCGGTGTTTGCCGGAGCGCTTTAGGGCGAGCTTGTACTGAAACAGCTACATAGTATGTAAGTAATCTAAGCCATCTCCCGCAGCTTGCTTGGATTTTCAATTGATGTCAAGTGCAACTAAAGCTCTTCATTTCAAAAAGTCCAGTTTTAATTACGTATACGTAAGAAATGGTGTTGTAAGAGGGTACGAATCCCAGGTGAGCGTATTGATACTATTTATAGATTTTGGTTTAAATTTAATTACAATTCTTGTTTATTCCAAACAATACCAAAAAGAAAATTAAATTTAAACCAAAACCAATTCAAATGCAATATTATTATGAGCCCAAAATGAATGCAAATTGCATAGTTAAATTTCCAAATCTTAGCTGATCATTAAAATAATAACTGTATGCTACAAAATTAAATCCTAGTAATATTAAATGCACAAAATATCGAAACTCAATTGAGTTTAATTACAAAAATGGCATAAAATCACGCGGAATTTAAGTGAAACTTAAATGTGTGTACGTAACAATAATTTGAACAATAACAAAAACAAAACCGATACGCAATTTAAACAGCTGGCACTTCAATTCAATTCCATTATTTATCACGCAGCCAACAGCAATTGGATTTTATCTATTTTTTTAGTGCATGGCCAAAACTTGCTGATAGCTTCAACTAAAATCAACTGAATCAACTGAACCAACTGAACCAACTGACCCAAAGCTCATTTGGTAATTAGAGATATGCAGTTAGTTGCTCGCGGGCGCCGTCTAGCAATGATTTCCACGAAGTGCAGATCAGACATAGACGAAGCGAATGCAGAGCAGAATGGGAAAAGGATTTCAGATGCTTGTAGCCATGTATGTGTGTGTGTGTGTGTGTGTCTGTGTTGTTCAGTTTGATATTCCATTTAGATACAGTGTGCTTTCCCCTGTCTGCTGGCAATTGTGTTGCTTGATGGTGGTTATTGCTACACATACATACATACACACATATATTTGTATGTGCTTGCATATAGTATAGACAAACAATACATGTACACATATAACTGCAAGTACTTCAAGCACTTCAAGTTGCAATTTGCTTGTCTGTGGGCAGCTGCCCGCAGCTAATTGCCTGTGGCGATTGCCAATTAAAATACAGTTAGCAGTCATCCTACACTTGGTTCTGGCCAACTACATTATTGCAGCCATATTTATGTTAATTAAATTACGCAAGCCAACGACTATTGGCCATCCATTGCACATTTAACTAGCCAAATATTATGGCTTGAATCGAATCCATGGCAAACACTTTGATGCCAACTTTCATTTGGCTTTACTCAAAGACTATAAAGTTTAACTTTTATAGTCTCTGCTTTCATGCAATGACATCTGCTGCCAAGTGAAACTAACTGCAGTTGCTAACAAGTTAACTGATTCATTTCGTTTTCATTTTCATTTTAATAACGAGCTCTTAATAATTAAATTCTGTTGAACAATTTTATATTTTGTTCTGCACCTAAAATTAATTTTAATAAAAAAAAATAGCGCGGCATTTGTTGGAGCTATAAGCATGTGTGTGTGTGTGTGTGTGTGTGTGTGACGTTGCTCTTGCAATGAAACTTTTGAAATTTTTATGACGCAAGTTTATTTTCAAACTTTCTGCCAGCCGCTTCGGCTGCAAAAAAACCAAAGTAGAAAAAACACTTGGCAGCTGATTCCCGTGGGGTATTCGAGTCAGAATCTAGAACGAGATGAAGTCAGATGGAGACGCAGAGAGGGAGAAAGGGGAGAGCGGGAAGAGCTGAAGAAAACTTGTCGTATTTTCATTGTTATGCAGTTGGTATTTTGACTCACTTGCTGCTTATTACGAGTATGTGACACAAAAAGACAGAGAAACAAAGAGCGAGACAGAGATAGAAAAAAAGAGCGCGAGAGAGAGGTAAAGAGAGGGGGAAAGGAGCAAAAGAGGAGGCGCGTTAAGTTGTCGCCGAGCCTGGCAAGAAATTGTAAACTTTTTTAATTAAGGTAAAGAATTTGCTCTGGCCCGCATCTCATCTCAACTCGATTCTGGACTACCCCCACTTGGACTCTGGGCACTCCCTCTCGCCTCCTTGGTCCTTAGGATACTATGCATATTTAATACTCTAGCTTTGCCACGAAACTTTGAATCTAAAAGCCATGCGATGGAAATCGGCAAGCAAAATGCGACTAAATATATAAGAGTATTCAAACGGCAATGAGAATATATTAAAGACAGGGTCCAAGTATTTCCACAATTAATTAAAAGGCTCTATGAAAAATTCAAGAATCTGTGTGAAATGATTTAATTTACGGTAGAAGCGTTCCCAACTGTGAAAGCAAAAGGAGAAGCGAGCCAAAGCTTTATTTTTGCCTTGCTCTGGTGTGCTGAATAGATAAGGATACAAACAAAAAACTAGCGAACAAATATAAAAACTTGTGAATGTACCTTGACAAAAAATCGACTAAAAATTAAATAGACAGTTATTGAGTCACTCAAAAAAAAAATAAGATATTAAATCTATGCCAAGATGCGACTACTGATTATTTTGCTTTGGTCTCAAAAGCCCCCGTTGCGAAATTGTTTCCCCAGACATCTCTTCTTTTTAAAAGCGCACGAAATTTGTTTAACAAATACTTTTTTGTCGAGGTAAATTTCGGTACTTCGCTTAACAGTCACTTCACGTCTATTCCCAAAAGTAAAGTTTTCGAAACTAACTTTGCGTCTTAAATACTTAGGAATGCTGTGAGCTTTAGTATGATGTCATAGCGCTGGCCAACGTGGCGTATGAGCAATATTAAATGCCAACCATGGCAGCACTCGTTCCGGATAACGTAAGACAGAAGCAAATCCAACGAGCAGGGCGTCGTAATTAGGCATTATCTTTGAGGGCACTGCAGCTGACAGACACAAATTGCATGCGTGTGTGTGTGTGTGTGTGTGTGTGTGTGTGTGTGTGTAGCACAAATGTATTCAGCAGAAGCTATTAGAAAACATGTGTCATATTGCAAGTGAAGGCAGCGCTGCCAAATGAAATGACATTTAGCTGTGCAATTTTGACAGCATTTTAATATGCAGGCAAAGCGTGCATAGTTCACAACTCACACAGCGTGTGTGGGTGTGTGTGTGTTTGTGTGTGTGGGAGCTGACGTTGAGCGCTTCAAATTGAAATTACTTGGCTGTTAGCTGTTAGCTGCACTCGACTGCGTTCTGCGTTCTGCCTTTAGCCGTTGGCATTTGGCTTTTGGCTTCTGGCTTTGGGTTCGTCCTTCGGCGTGGCAAGCATTTGGCACTGTGTTGAGGCACAGTTAATTAAGTACAGAGCTGTAGCAAACACACACGAACAGATACAGTTATGAAAGTGAGAGTGAAAGTGAAAGTGAGAGTAAGAGTGGAATGACAGACAGCTTAAGGCTGTAAGTCACAAATGTGAGGGCAAAATACCTGCAAGTTTTATAAGGCAACGGACGCACTCAGCCTAAGCAAATAAAACTGAGCAGTTAAATTAAAAATGTAAAAGTCATCCGGGCTGCCTGGCTGACTGGACGACTGGATGACTTGGCTGCCAGGATGCGGGCATTGTCATGAGAACAAGCCAGTGGCCAGTTCTAAAAATAGTCACACTTCCACTTGGGATAAATAGTCAGAGACAGAGCGGTGAAGTGAAGTGAAGTGAAGTACGCAGAGCTAAGGTAAGAGCACGTCCAAGGCCCTTAGGTTGACAGGCCAAGGCGTCAAAGTGCTGTCAAGTTAATGCCATGACAGCTGCACACGCAGACATCGCACCGGCCATAAATGAGGAATACAAAAGCGTCGTGCCGTCCAATTGCCGTTTTGCAGCACTAAAATAACGCAATATGGATGTGTGTATCTCATAGATACGTTCGCACAGCCATAAACCCTTGACGAGTGCCATGTCAGCACTCAAGGTCTTTGTAGTCATTATTAAAGCTCCTCATACCTCCACCCTTCAGCAGTACGAGCAGAGCTATGCAGTAGCAGGTGGGGCAGAGAAGTTGCCAATAACTGTCAAGCCTTTGACGAGCACTGACAGCAACCACAATTGTTCCGATTTTTCAGGACAATGTTACCCTATTCGAGCTCTGATTCGGCTGAGTAACAAAATTGCTAGATCCGAAATCGGTTTTGTGGGCAAATATGCTTCTCGTAATCCTTGCAGAGAGTTTTGTCATTG
This sequence comes from Drosophila maculinotata, assembly GCA_035045305.1. Lineage (NCBI taxonomy): Eukaryota > Metazoa > Arthropoda > Insecta > Diptera > Drosophilidae > Drosophila > Drosophila maculinotata. Next base: position 7,242,840 of record JAWNPD010000679.1, on the reverse strand, counting down.
AAATATTTCGATTTAAAAATAGTCCTGATTAGCAAATCACAATTGAAGGAGAAGGTAATTTTTAAAAAACATTTATCCCAGCTATTAATGTACAAAATAGAATCAATCCAACAAATTAAAAAAATAATTATGTTATATTCAATTGAGTTTCTATTTTGTATTGCCTAACAACTGACTTGCTAAGCTGTCAGATTTACTTAATAAAATAAATATAAGTTCATTGCACATATATCTACATTTCGCGTAACTCTAAATCAAATTAGCATCATCAAAATGAAAATACAAATAAAAATGAGATAAATGCTCAAATGTACATACATATATAAAGCAACAATAAAGAAACAGTAAATAAACTTTTCAACTCCTTGAAGGCCATAAAACAAAATAGAATAAGAGAGAGACAAAGATTTTCATATAATCAGAGTATTGAGTTTTCTCTTATTTTGCGTGTCTCGTCGCCAGCGACTTCTCGAAGGAATCGCATTAAAACTGATTTATTGCTGCAGATAACTTTGGATTTATGTTGGACTCGTTGTGAAGGCACTTTTCTGTTGGCCCTCTGCCACCAGTAGCCGCAGCAGCAGCACCAGCAGCACCAGCAGCACCAGCAGCGGCAAGCCAACGTCCTTGCCACATCGGCAACCAGCCAGGCAAAGAGACGGACGGCTCTGGTTAAGAGCATTAAGCACATTTAATTACGATTTAACCTTTAATTATGATTTAAAAGATTACAGTGTGAAATGCACTACTGTGTTTAGTAAATACCCCTATATTCCTATCTACCCCTAATACTAATACTAAGTACGCTTATTGTTTGCTCAACGAGCATTTTACATGTGCTACCCCATTGTGAGCTGCTTGGGCAAAGCGCTAAGCATCGATAGGGATATGGTTAGGAAATGATTAAGGCCAGACAAGGACAAGGCCACCCACGATACCCATGCCGATGGCGATGCATATAATTTTGCATTAACTTGGCTTTGGTTATTAGCATGACTACACATGCAGCCAGGATTTTTGTTGTTGTTGTTGTTTTTTTCACATTCTCAGTCCATGTGCGAGGGCTTTCTTGTTAACTCGCCATAACACGCGCCAAATGAAAATGCCTGAAGGTTTTCCTATCCTGTACCACATGCCCCACAGAAATGTGCATTAGCATTAATCGTAATGCGAGTGGCAAACAAATGCAACCCACGCATCAACAACTAATTATAGTTAGTCAAGGTGCCTGGCAAATTAATAGGGGCGAAACTTTGAGTTGAACGTACAAATATGTTTAATAACGATACATATAAGAGAAAATATGTAATTTAATAATTATATTTGCCTCTTTAGGTTTACCTCATTAATTATTACATGCATTATTTTTATTACATTAATATGATCTGTTTTTTCGCAAAAAATGATTTTTAATAAACTCGGAATGTTTGCGTATACTTAATCTGACAACCAGAGGCAAGGATATTGTATTGATTTGTAAGTATTTTAAATCATATTATACGAGTGGTATATGCAGAGAAGTGTTTTTATTATTTTAAACATGTGTGCATACGCACATGAGATAAGGATATGCTGGCTGATACCATCTGATGGCATCCCAAACATGTTTCGTTCCTCAGTTTTTATATTGTTAGACGTAATATTAACCGCCTTTGTTTGGGACGTTATTCGATTGTAGAAATAACGCCAGCTCCTTGGGATTGTAAATATATTGTGTCTGTGTGTGTGTGTGTACGCTTGTGGGTGTATGTGTGCTTGTGTATGTGCGTGTGCGTGTGCGTGAGCGTTAATATTCATTACAATATGCTTTTAAATGTCAAAGGGAAGTTGTGGAGCGAGGATGTCGCCATTGCCCCAAACACACGAGCCCATCTTCCCAAGTTTCTGGCCGATTTCATTGTCAACGTATTTGACTGTGTGTAAGTCTGTCTGTGTGTCTGCGAGCGTGCGTATGTGTGTGTGTGTGTATGTATTTAAGGCAACTTTATGTGTGAATGGCTTTGTGCATTCGACTACTTGTAAAAGTTGTTGCCTCTGCTGCTTTTCTGCTCTTCTGGTTTACTATTTTATTTTATTTATATCAACCGCCCGCAAGTTGCTTTCATAAGTTTATTATTTATAAGTCGCACTCGAGTGCGACACTTTGGACAAGTGTGTTCTCAGTTTACTATGTCCATGTTTCGTTTCGTCTCAGTTTCAGTTTCAGGCATACATTCTACTACACTATACCCCTCCCGCAACACCATCACCCCTCACCACTCACCCATCACACTCACACTCACACAACTCACAACTACAGTCGTGTGCAGGCTTTTATGAGCGCAGGGCAATCAGTTTATATTTTGTATGGTTTATTAACAATTTGCGCCCCAAAAGCGGCCAGCAACAAATTTAAGTTTTATTGCAGCGCAAAAGAAAGAGAGAGAGCAAAAAAAGCGAAAGCATAAGCATTTTTATGCTCGCGTCATCTCTCATGTATCCATGTGTGTGTGAGTAAAGTGTGCATTGTGCAGACTTGGGGTGAAAATATTGTCGCATCAGTAAAAGCAAAAAATGCTTTTATTGTATTTTATTGTTAAAGGCGCTTATATTTTTATGGCCAGCATAAAACATTGCCAAATGCGAGGACTGGTCGGCTGTGTGCTGTTAATGCGTAATGGTGATGGGCGAGAGGGCAAAGGAAGCAAGGGGGCAACGGGCAAGGGGGCAAGCGGCGAGCCTTGTCACGCCCATTTGCACAGCAGGCGCCGCGCATGGAATTGAAAATTACATTTGCCAAATGCCTTCATAAAATAAAAGAAAACTGCTAACTCAATGAACAAACGAACGTAATGAAGGCCAGCGCACACACACATACATACACACACACACGCATACACACATACACACATATATACATATGTATATAATATATAATATATAAACTCTTTTCAAAATCAAGCGCTACACAAAGGTGAAAAGAACCCGAAAATTTGTTAAGCTTGCTGCATACTGTAAATGACTTGCAGTTGAAATTAGTTACCCAAACTGTTACAGACACATCTATGTGTATGTGTGTGTGTGTGTGTGTGTGAAAGTGTAAATATTGCACAGGTATTCAGTTAAGTACTTGCCAAGCATATAATACGAATAAGCTGCTAAGGATTTATCGTTTGCATGTTGCATTTAGATTTATTGAATACCAATGTTGCCACAGCCCCATTAAGTATTTATCGAGACGATTAACTTAGTTGGATATTAAGATAAACTGCTACGATTACCAACACTTATCCGCAGTTATTTTGTATTTCAAGAAATGTTATTTTAAAAAACCTTTGAAGATGCCAAAATGTACAAATGGAAAATTTAATTAAAAGTTTCAGGTAATTTATTTAATGTAAGACTTATTTTGGCATTCGTTCAGCTGAAGATTCGAAACTAAATTCAATTTGTTTCTCGTTTAAATTTTACGTGTAAGCTGTTATCGATTCAATTGTGAATATTTCTACGCACATTGATCACAGGGGCTGTCATTTATCGATTTTCGATTTGCATAGGACACACTCGTCCATTGTGTGCCTCGAATTCAAAATGTTACAAACAAAACTCTGTTATTTTCATTCCGCCTTTTTAGCTGAGTGTCAGGGGTAAGAGAGCGTGAGGAAGAGCGGGGGCGCGGATGTAGCAAAAGTAAAGTAAATGTCAAAGGACAAACATTGTTGACGCCTACCTGTTACCAAAATAAAGCAATCACAATCACCTGAGTCGGCGACTAAACACTCTGTAAATACACTTCAATGCAAATGTATTAAATAATTTTATGGGCACTTAACGATTTTTACGAAATTGAATTAGTGGTCAAGTAATGTTTTTAAGAGTACACATTTCAGTTGACAAATGTATAGATACAAGAACCTAAGTAGTAGTACAATTATAAAAGTAAGAAAAAAAGTCGTGGCTACTTATGATGTGCTTAAATTTGTATAACTTTAATACACCCCATTGAATCACTTTATAAAATTGGTATTAAAAGGGCGATGCGCCGCCTGTTGAATGTCAAAAGCAACAACAGACTCACTGACTGACAGACGGCCTGAAAGACTGAAAGTCTGAAGGACTGACAACTGAAAGCCATAATAAGATGGCATGTGTAAGAGCATGTACACATGCGATAAAAGGGTTGCCTACTTATTGGGGCGCTCGCAAATTTCATCAACACAGCACAGAGCGCCGGCAATGTACTATAATGAAATTCACTTGGCTTTTAAGGCACAACTAAAATAACTAATTAACATTCAATGGCTGCGATAGGCTGTGAATATGAATCTGTTGGGCGGCGGGGCAATTATGTAGCACAACTTGGTTGCCAGGGGGTTGCTGATATGTGACTATGTGACGATGTGACGATGTGGCGGGGCGATGTCAAGTAGGAGTGGCACATGATTACATGCAACTGACAACAACAACGGCGTCGACAACGAGGCGTTTACAGGCACTGAGCTTCAAAGCAAAAAGGACTTTAGGCAGCAACAAAACTACGTGGCAACATCGACAACATCGACAACAACGACTACAAGAGGGATGACACAGATGAGGATGGCATAAAAGCCTCTAAGCCGTAATATTTGCTGTTGCCAGCGACAGCAAAAACCTGGCCACGACAAAGCTGAGAGCAGAGCGAAGCTGCGGGGCGAAGGGACGTTTAACAAAGCAGCAGCAACTACAACAACAACAAAAACAATCGAAATTGAAAGGCTCACGCACAAAACAACAAAAAAAAGGAGAATAAAAAAAGTGAAATACTGTGTGAGAAACTACAACAACAATAACAAAACGAGAGAGGGGAAAGCGGGGCAAGCAAAGCATGATAAAGGCACAAAAATCAATTTTTGTGTCAATTTTTTTTCAGTCTGTTTTTTGTGCTTCGTGTGAAAGCAACTGCAAAAAAACAGCAGCCCTCAAAAAACAAAAAAGGGAAAAAAAGCATGAAATAATAAAAATGCGTGCGGTCCACGCGTGGCCAGCTCTTAGGTCTAAAGCCAGAGTCTGGGTCTGGGCAGCGGGTTTGTGTTTTAGGTTCGGCTTTCGGTTTTCGGTGTTCTTTTTTGGGTGTCGTCGTGCCTAAAAACCGCACAAAATGCGGCTCATATTTCAAAGTCCGCTGTCTGGAATGCTCGATCTGTTCCGGCCCGGTGCTGCTGTTGTGGTCGTCTGTCTGTGTCGCTGGCGATGTGATGGTGTGTCTGAAGGATCTACCTTTTTAACTGTCAGGTCTTAGTTGCCTATGCTCTCACGCACACAATTAAAAGAATGACAAAAAAAAAAACAAGCGCAGACTCATAAATCTTGCTACAGTTAACTCGCACCTCTGTTGACAATCAGATATGTCAGATATATAAGTGTTTCTGCTTCTCTTTTAACTGGCAAAGTATTTAAACTGATTTCAAATGCATTCCTTGGCAGATTAAACCATTTTGTAATGTGAAACTTGTAAATATGTAGGTGCATGAAACAATGTTTTTTTTTGTTCAATACATATAAAACCTTGGTACATTACAAAGTCTTTTTTACATGACTATTCAGCAATCTTTTATTAATAAATCAGGCCACTCCTATTTCCCACCCTTTTTTTCAAAAATTGCCCGACTCTCGATGTCCGTCATAGAGAGTGTGCATTGTATTCGAGTGCTTCTGGTTGTCAAAAATAAATTCAGATTTTAACTGAAATTCCCAATTTATGCCGTCAAATAAAATTCTGTTTTCGAATTAAGTCGACTAAGATTAAAGCATAACTTATTCAACGGAGAATATCCTATCATATTCTATTTGAAAATTGTCGAAGCTAAAACAAAAGTGATTTTAGTGAATCTGCCAACAATTTTGTTACATTACATTGCGGAAGGGGCAGTGCGACACCCAGCTGGACTCCTATGTTGCGAATACGCCCCGTTAGCTGTCGATTGTCAAGTAAAATTTAACGTTCCATTTATTTGTATGTGCGTGCTTGGTTTATGCATCGAGTCGGCCCATTTGATGTACGTTGATATAGTTGCGGCTGTGCCGAAGTTATGCTACCTGCCACACCCGCAAGCACAACAATTTTGTAATTTTTGCCCTTCTCTTTATACGTGTATTTTGTATTTATATACCGCTCAACTCGATTTGACGTGATACTTTGATTATCTCGAATTTGCTTTGATTTTCCTGTTTTTTTTTTATAATAGAGCTTTTTTCTGCACACAGACACGATTGCGTAGCGGGCCCCAGCGCCCAGCCGTGCAGTCGCCCAGGCAGACAAATTTATGCCGACATCGCCTATATTTATAGACGCTTTCACCTGTCTTGCCAAAAATCACTTACGAAATTAAATTTGCTGCTGCCTGTCGCTCTCCATTTGTTTCTTGTTGTTGTTGTTGTTGTTATTTGCTTCTTTAGTCCAACTCTGTTTCACTCCTGCCATCTCTCTTTGTCTATCTAATGCTGTCTCTGTCTCTATGTGTTGCCCATTAGCTATCATTGGAAGCACACATTCGTTTCACTTATTTGCCAATCCGCGTGAGAAGCTCGCGCCTCAAACGCCATTCTCATCATCTACATCTACATCATCATCATCATCATCATTATCGGCTTCATTCACATCATAAACGAAACGAAAACAATTGCAAAATGTGAAACATTTTAGTATCGACTGTCTGTCGCCTGAGCAACATACCACAGTTGATAGCTGGTTTTGTGCCGATCTAAAACTGGAGACCCTAACTTTATTTATTTGCTAATATTTCTTAACTCTGTTTCCCTACAAATCAATAAATAGTAGTTTTCTACAGCTACTTGTTAGTAATGAACACAATATACAAACTGGCCTAGCTGCTTCATCTTCATATGTTGCTGTCATATGATTAATAGGTTAAATAGTGCAATGTCAGCAATTACTAAATTTATCAAAGTTATCAAATTGGAATCATTGGAGATAATATGAATTATATGTTAACCATATCTATAAGGGTATTTATTTTCAGCATTCCAAGGATAACTGTTCCCTCTTGTTTTTTTTTAACAAAATTGTGCATTTAATGTTGGTGTTGTTGTTGTTGTTGTTAATGTTGTTTTTGTTTGTCTTATTCCGATCAGATATGCAAAAACATGTCTTTGTCGTATTTAAAATTACATTTGAGTATGCCTGGGGGTATTTTGTTATATTTGGGTACTTCGGGTGTGCTGTTGTATATACATACATATGTCACAATGTCGCCATCGATGTATGTACGAGAACTTGCATATACAAATGTATAAATGTACATATGTACATATGTACATACATAGTACTTATTAGATTGCTTATAGCAATTACTTATGCCTTTAGGTAATGCTTTTGTTGTTGCCGTTGCTTTTGCATTAAACTAATGAATTTTATTTGATAATTTTGATTGCATTTGTTGCCAAAAATCTTGTAGAAAAATACGTTTTTCTCGTGTAGAAAAATGTATTTTATATGGCAAGCAACGCAACTACCGAGGACTGCTTTATTATTTTGTGCTATAGTTGATATATACATTTTTTTCATCATATTGCTACCAATTAATTTTATGTATATGACTGACTGGTGAACAACGAACTGAAGCTACCTTTTAGTACGTACGTGATGCTACCCATAAGTGGGGGGAAATAATGGGTCAAAGTACATACATATGTGTGGAAAACTTTCAAGTACAATATAATACGAAATCAAAAACAAAAGGACAAAAGGAGCAACACAAAATAGTAATGACTTTTTAAATACAATTATACTATTTTAATTTATAAACTTTTTGAAACAAGCAATTTAAGCATTATTTAACCACACGATAAGTACAGTTAGGCAAACTTTGGTAAATATTAGACAAAGTTCAGCCCTCAGAAATCGCATGAAAATTTGTCAAAGCTCATGGCTCAAGCCTCTTAATTAATACTGCACTAAAATTTGGAAACAAAATGTTTGGCTAAAGTTCACATTAAAATTGTGAAATTTAATAATTTTTCATATTATTGGTTAGCTTTTAGTACAAGTTGTTGCTCACAACATTTGAAACAGCTTTAAGAATTGTATGTTTGGGAAATATCATTACGTATACGTAACTTTAAAATAAGTGGACCTCTCAATATAAATGTTTCAAGCTGACAATTTTAGCTTGACACATGAATCACAGTAAGTAACAATAGCAACAAAATAAGCACATAATTTATTTAGTTGTCTCTTGTTTGTTTTTGTTTTTTAGTTGCAAAGTTAAGTGCATCGTTATACTAAATGTTGTTGTTTTGTGTGGTTTTTTTGTGCTGTGTTGTTTTTGTATGCGGAGCAGTTTTTCTGCACTTGCTGCTGGTTCTGGTTAGTTGTTTTTATGATTATTTTTTGTCTTTTTTTTGTGTTTTGTTTTCGTTTACATTGTTGCTAGTGCAATTGCTTAAACGCACACACGGCTCATTAATTATTTATTTGTGTGGCTACTCACCGACAGTTGCTTGCTTGTTGTCCTTGTTGTTGTTGTTGTGTTTGTTGTTTTTTTTGTTGCTGCTGCCACAAATCAATCAAATGTTGCTATGCCTTGCTCTGAATTGTGGAAGGTACTTTTTTTTGTTTGTTTTTTTTTTTTGTTTTGTTTTTATTATTACTTAGATTTGATTCTATTGTGTTATTGATTTGTTGCTCGTTCGGATATTTGTTATCAAGGTTTTTGCTCTTATCTGTCGTTTGACTGCTAAATATATGTAAAAGCATTATATCGAAAGCATGACTGTTATTGTATACACAATTATGAATAACGCCTTCATTAAAATGGCTTTTTGATTTATGCATTAACAACAAGAGTTTCCGCTTAAATGTCCCAACTGCTTAGCGCCTTTCGTTACCTGCCTGCCTGCCTGCCTGGCAGCTAGCCTTATAGGCCACAATTTGTGTCTATAGTAAATCTGGCAACAGGCAACAGCAAAAGTAAGCCAAAGTAGACTACAAATATTTATGCACATAAATTTCAAAAATTTGCCATTCGCGGCCACCTTGTGGCCTAGGCAAATTACACTCATTTAATTTCATTTTAGCATTTTGGCCGCCTTTTTTGTTTATGCCACGGATCGGCGGCGGCAAATGCAGTGCCAAAGATTCTTATGAATGAATATCTGAATATCACATGTGTACATGTGTGTGCGTATGTTTGTGCGTATGTGTGTATGTGTGTGTGTGTGGGCGTAGCTAACGCTTCAAACACATTATAAAAATCACCTAGCAATGTTTATTGATTACATGAGCTGCAACGCTGCAGCTGCAATTCCCCATTCAGCTGGCATTTTTAGCTGGAAGCAGTACAAATTTTTATGGACTTCAAACGACTGTCTAAACCCCAGCAACAAAGTCAGCGTTTACGAGTCAGCTAGCTACTTGGCCGCCCCTTTTGTGAGCAGTTTGTGCTGTCATCAATTTACAATCTGTACTCCAAGCAATGACGGACAAAAGGCAAAGCCTTCGAAGTTTTGCTGACACACCGACCGCCTGACTGAGGAGCCATGTCCTGCCGGCAGGACTAGCGTCTTTCGCAATCATATTTTCATTACACAAAAGGTCGCAGCAACTTTAAAAAAAAAAAAAATCCTTCGCAAACTTGGGGGCGAAAAAATGCCATGTGGCCATGAAAACAGCAGATCCGTATAAAGACAGCAATATTGTGTTTACCATAGAATCTTAAAGCTTTAACTAATACGGTTATATTTCTTGCCTCAAACCAGCTGAACTTCCTTAGCCTGTTATAAACTAATTATATAAGTAAAAGTATTAATAAGCAATAATAAGAAAGTAAGAATGTTCTAGTCCTGTACTGAGTTGTTATGTAGATGAAATTGAAATTAATAAAGGGGCTCGCAGAAAATATTCTAGCCCGTGCGTTAACTTATCTAACAAAACTCACCATAAAGAAAGATAAAAACCGAATAGTTAATTAAAATATAAAAAGGTTAAATAAATAAAATACTAATTATATACAAAATGCTAATGACGAAGGGGATCGAACCCACGTTAACTGCAGAACGCGAAATCAGTTAACCCACAACATCACTGATACTTGCTTATGTGGCCGATATTTCTGTGATATTTGCGCTTTTTGGAAATCACTCGCCATAAGAAATGACACATAAATTCAAATCAATAACAACACATGAAACACAATATATTTGATTATACAGCAATGCTGCACTGGCTGCCTTGTGGTATGGTATTGGTGAAAAACGTTCTCTTTAACTATATCTGTGTTTCTTATCCGACCTTTATGCAGTTGATGAAAACTATGCTAAATTGTATTACTACCGAATCAGGAAGCATTATCAGTAAAATTGGGAAGTTATCGATGATATATATTTTAAATACGAAGTATTTAGTTCGTATAGCCTCTGAGATTCGACTGGTTGTCAAATGCGTTTGCACAACTTCATAATAAAACACACAGATAATTTTTTATGGAGAAATACAAGAAATGTATGCAAGCAGAAGTGTATTTAAGTTAGTTTACACATGCACTCTTGTATTTGCACACATTTCAATTTCAGACGCGTGCCCCATGCGGCGTATGTGTAATATTTCTAGTGCAACGCAAAGCTAGGCTCTCAAATGCGCATGTAAATGAAATGCGCTTAAAACGTTTCGCAAACCTACGGAGACACGTACACAGACGCATGCATAAGGCGCAAACCAGGACACATACGGAAGGAGCCATACAGCAACGTGGCGTATGAGCAATTTTTTTATAATTATTGTGACGGCAGCTGCCGCCTAAGCACCGCAATGAAATTAAGTGCTTCAAAATTGTTTTTGTTTGCTGTTACTCACATAATTATTTTTTTTGTTTATTATTTTCTTTGTAATAGCGAGGGTGGGGGTTGCTTGTAATTTTTGTTTTATTTCTTTATTTACTGTATTTACTTTAAGGACTGGTTAGCTTTGATTTTAAATGAAAAATTAAAGCTGTTTAAATATTTAGCAAGCACACAAACAAAGACAACGAAACCAACTAAAATTGTCGAGTCTGCTGTTGTTCTTTTTATTCTTATAGCAAATTGCTGTCGGGGGCTGACATGTAATTAAATATGCGCAACTATTTGCCTTGTTTGGGTCTGCCTTTACAGTTTAGTTAAGGTTCTGATTTCGTTTTTGTTGTCTTTTTTTGACTTGCTGCAAGCGGTGTCAATGTGTAAATGTCTCACTCATGCCAACACACACACACATACACACACCAATACACAGGCAAATACACTTGTGTGGCCATTTGAGCCAAAAGCTAGACATAGCAATTTTTCTGGCCAGGTGAAGTCAGACAACTGAACCACAACAAGGCAATTAACACTTCAAGCTCAAATGGCTTTGGTTTCAGTTCGCTTTAACTAGGCCAGTGGAAAATAGTTTTAAGAAATTATTAAGTGTTGCATAGTTTTAGGCAAATATTCCGAATATTCTTTAATTGTCAATTGAAAGGCATTTAAACATTTCACATGCATTTCTTGCTTAGAATTCGCAATGTAAATGTAAATGACACAGACAATTATGTGCCCAAACATTTATTTTTTATGAAAATATCTGATCTTTAAAATGTTTGTTATAACAAAATGGGTAGCACAATGATAAAATCATGTTATTTAGTTCAAATATGTCGCGAAGTTCTTCAAAAAATTACAAAACTAAAAGTAATGATTATTCCTTTGTTTACAGAACATATCATACATTAAAGTATATTCCATTTAACCCCTTGTCCTAAATATTGAATTATTTTCGAGAAAAATAAGAAAAAACTATGCAGCTGATCAGAACTAAAATGTATACTAACTTACTTCAGTTAGACTACAATTTAGAGTGCAGTGTTATTTCTGCAAATATTTGCATATCATAAGCCAAAATACAAAAATGAATATATGTATATGAATAATTATATTTAATACTCTTTGCACTTTGCGATAAATGTTGTTACTTTAATCTTCTTTTCTTTTTTTCCGTGACATTTTAAGCTGCGGAACCAATTGAAAAAAATTCGAAATGCAATTGAATATTGATAAGGCTTTATAGAATTATAAAAACAAAATAGTTTTAAGCGTATTCAAATATAAACCTATTATTTATTCAAACAATCAACATTATTTTTTTTATTGTTTTCAGGATTTTTTTATTGCTGGTTTACTTTTTGCATATGTTGATTGCTCAGTTTTATTTGATTTTATTTTTGTGGAATATTTTTATGAACAATTTCTTCTATATGTTTTGTTTATTAACTTTTTGTTCTTTATTTTTTTTTTTGAGTATACGATATTTTCTTTTAGCATTTCCTCAATATTTTCAGATTCAGAATGTTTGAGATTTCATTACTTGCCAAAATTGTGAATTTATTACTGAATATTTTCAGTTAGTTTTTAAATTTTGACGCAAGCACTTTCGAAAAAAATATGGTCACTTTTTTGAATTGATGTCAATTTGAATATTACACAAAAAATACAATAAAAAAATACACATTAATTTGGGGCACTAACCAACAAATAAATGAACAAACAGTTTGCTACTTTATTTTGATTTGAGTTTGTTTTGTTTGGTTTTATCGCCGATTAACGCATTTATGTTGTTATGTTGCAGGCAAAGGCAAAGCTTTGGCTTTGGGCAAAGGCAAAGGTAAATGCAATGGAAATTGCGCTACTACTGCTGATTCGGCGCCCGCGCGCCACACACAGACAAGAACAAACACGTCGTGCCGTCGGCAATGCTGAGCGAAAACTAGAAACTGAAATCACTTTGCGCCAGAGACACAGCCACAACACACAGAATACACGCAGCTGAGCAGAGCAGAACAGAACAGAGCAGAGCCAGCGACGTTGTCGACGATTGCAGAGCGTTTGGCTTTTCCCATTTCGACGGCGACGGCAACGACGGCAGCGACGTCATCATCGTTGCGAATTTCCACCGACGACGCGTCCGATGAATAACGACTCGAACGACTGTTTTATCGCATGCGATAAAACGCTTGCGAGCATTCAATGGCCAGCAAGTGGCATCGCAGTTGGGAAATTTACAAGCACAACTTAAAGGCGAGAGAGAGAGAGAGAGCGCGCGCGAGAGTGTACAAAATTTCCCTGGTCTTGTCGCAGAGGCGAACACGAATTATAAAAACGAAGGGCACGAAGTCGCCGAGCCCAAAAACAGCTGCATGCTGTATCTCGCTGCCCGCATACATATACATATAAATATATCTTATGCATATATATGTGTATTTGTGAGTGTGTGTGTGGCCAAGCCAAAATGTGAGCCTACCTGTTGCTTAGCAACCCAGACGCGCGCTTCATTATCATTGTCAACATGCCAAATTGTCGTGGGTTGGAAGGTGGGGGGCGGGGCAGGTTGAGTCTGAAGACGTAGCTGCTGCGGCGCTGCTCTGACAGATTTTGGTTGGCTCAGTTAGCCAGAAGAAACGTAGCCAGCAACAGCTGTTCAAATCCAATAAATACCATTTGGCAAAACTATTAACATTCCCCGAAATTGAAGCGCAGGACATTTTGGACTCGCATGCGAGCGCCTCAAAGTAGGCAGCCACTGTTGTTGTCATTTGAAGAGGGTAAATTAAATGCGTAAAGTACGTGTTAAAAATACACACACACACACACACACACACATAGAACGAGAGTGAAAGACAAAGCGCTAAACGAAAGACGAAAGACGCTGACGAAGTTGATAAAAGCACAACAAATGTGCGCCTCTGTGTGTGTATGTGTGTGCGATTGAAAATTTAACATATTGCGCCTGGGATCGATTGTATTAGACTTGAGCACTTGACACACGTAACACGCCAAAGACAACGGCAACAACAACAACAACAAGAACAACACAAAGGCAGTAAAAGGCATTTAGAAATCGACCATGAACCGCACTGTCAGCATCAACATCATCATCATCAGCATCAGTATCATCATCATCATCATCATCGTGGCGCTTAGAGGATGACAAAGGGGGCAGGTCTTAACTTTTGGCGCTTAACATGGGTGGTGGTGGGGGGGAGTGTGTTAGCACATGACTCAAAAGATATTCAATTCGAGCTTCAAATGGTAATCATTTATCTGCTATGTAAATCTTATCGTAGATGAAAACAAAATGCGAGTTTTATTCAAATTACATAATACTCGTACTCGTCTACAGCATATAAACAGAGCTGCTTTGAACTCCAATTGGAATTCACATAAATTCAATTTCTAGCAACAAGTTGTGCGAGATTTCGATTTATTTTATATCCTTTATATGCAATTGTGATAAAGAGTGCTGGGAATCTACTTATACCAATATATGTACATATGTATGCATATAGTATATGGCAATGGAAAGTCCGTCTAAGACTATAAGAACTACGAACACATTCTAAAAGTTAAAAAAAGCATTTGAGAAAAAAAAAAAACATGAAATATATTTATTTCGCTCTAAGTAAAGGGTATCAAGTAGTCGAGCGGGCTAAACTTGAGCATTCTTTTGTTTTTATTTAAAATTGAGATGCCTTGAATCTAAATGTTGAAACTTAACTAACTTAGATATGTAATATTTTAATATAACTGAGATGAATAAAAAACAAGGATAAAGATCAACAAACCAAAAAAGAAAGGTATGCAACATTCTCATTAAGGAAATGGCCCAAAGCGAATGTTGCACATAAAACATATACCAGATACCGGGTAATTATCTGAGGACAGATAAAACCCAATGCTGATTATGGAAAAATCAAACATGATTAGCTTAAGACATTAGATAATACGTCAAATTGCAATAGTCCACTAGAAGATACCCTGTCATATAAAGTATGCAAATATCCTAACAATAATTTGCATAAGCTTAAATTTGTATACTCTGTTAACATTCACGATTAAAGTGAAATTGTGAATGCCTGCTTAATTAAAAGTCAATATACTGTTTCGCAATGAAATCAATCAATGAATATAATTCAATTCCGTTTAGAAGTTGTTCTTAACTGTTTTTCAATGTTTTTCAACTTTATGTTGTTGAGCTGTCAAATTAGCATCCACTAAGCAGGCACCGATTATGGGGTATATAAAGTTCAGCTTTACTCATTCGTGTGGTTGTTAGAGCGTGTATTTTGTTTGTTATGCTCATTGCGGTTCGCCTGGACTGGCTTCTTGTTCTTGTTGTTGTTGTTGATGTTGTTGGTGTTGCTATTATTGTTTGCGGCTCTTGTTTGCATTTGGCAGCAGCGCACGTAACGGCAAATGCCACAGTGCCACTCAACACTCCACATGCCAAACGCAAACACTCACACACACACACAAAAAAAGAAACCAAAAGTAACATAAATGGGCACGAAAAAGGAGCTAGGGCCAGAGTAGAAGACAGGACTCAGTCGAAGTCGAAGACAAAGTCGAAGTAGACGAAGACGTAGAGTAGCAGTGGAAAGTGTAAACAAGAAACGTGATATTTGACAGATGACTGTAGATATTTAGATACCAACATAAATACTACTTATGCCCAATGTCACTGCTCTCCTGCCCTCCTGCCCTCCTGTCCTCCTGCGCTCCTGCCTTTGCCATATATTTGACTCAACCAAACACTCCCATGCCCCAATAGCAGCACCCGTTCCCACCCCCCTTCAACTCCGCTCATTGGCAGCTAACGGCTACAGCTGCCACTGTCTCTGGGGTCTTATTGATTTTCTGCTGGCTTTCACAGCCACTTGCCGCTTGGTTTGAAGTGCCAGCCACGCATAAAGGACACAGCCGAAAAGAGAAACAGAACGAAAAAGATAGAGATGGAGAGAAAGATGGAGTAAGGCAAGGAAAAACAAGCAGTAGCACACAAAAAAAAAAGCAGAAACGCGAAATGAGTACAAAAGAATCGAATGATGCAAATATTGTAATGGATTCATGTTGTTCATTGTATGTTCGCATTCAATCGTTCCCTTCCCAACCCCTTCTTCTTATTCTTCTGTTTTTTTGAGCCATCAGCTACTGAACATGGCGTATACTTAATGCAGCTTCGCTGACAAACAACCACTCAGCAAACAACATTTATCGTTCACTATCAGTAATTAAATTTGTTACATATCTCCTGAAAAACACTTCACACAAAATCAACTTTATTTATCCAAAAATTTTTTGTTTCAACAACACTTCAAAGTGATTGACTGAATAACATGGTTGAAATATCAATTTATACATGTTTAAAAATGTAAACCTTTATTAAACAAATATAGGTTTTATGAAGTATCTCTCCTAGTTATTTTATAGTGTATCGAGCACAACACTGAAAGAATTTTCACAATATGAACGGTAGTAAATATAAAATATTAAAATCGATATAAGACCGCCAAAGATTATAGGAGATATTGATAAATTCGGGAGCTTAAAATGTTGAATATAGTTTGACGATTAAATTAAAAAGAAACAATTAAAATTAAAGCATCTGCTTTAGTAAGGGCTTGTCGAATCATAGATCTTAAAATTCGAAATTATAAACGATCAGCAACATTATTGCCAATTTAAAGACATTGGACAGCTATTATAATATCATTTATTATATTATTTATTACCAATTGTGATTTTTCAGATTTCGGGACATTGTTGGCTGCCAGGCGTATAATTGCTGTAATTCGGATGGGTCAACGTGGCGTATGCTTAATGTAATGGGTAGCAAAATATTTGTATGTGTACTCACAATCGTAATATTCATATCGATCCGCCTCGCTGGGATTATTGCTGCCCATGATTTTGCCCAAAACTACAAAAAGCATTTAAAATGGGGAGAGACAACATTTTAAAATACAAATAAAAAGAAAATTGCACAATTCAATTAAAATGTGTGAGGAGGCAAATGAAAATAGACGCTGAAAGGCTAAAAGGGAAATGCACTTTGGTCAAGATAAACGCAACTGCCAGTGGCGAAATCAGGATCGGGGTTCAGGGATGGGTAACTGGCTTCGGGATTGGGATTGGGATTGTTAGCAACGCTTGAGGTCACTCACATTTTGCGAAGCTCCTGCGAAAGCGGACGAAACACGAAACAGAGCGCGAAAGTTGCGTAAGGTCCTCGGGATGGGCACCGCTGGCCTGTATGCAAATGATGGGCGCCAGCGGCGTGATGCGGCAGCGACTGTGGCTGCGACTGCGACGCCGACGCTCCAATAACGGTATCGCCACAAAGCTTGGTGGATCCACCAATGCTTCTGCACCTGCTGCTGCTCCTGGCTCTGTTCCTGGATCTGCTCCTGTGGTCAGCAACGTTGAGTCAATGGGTATAATGCTACCGTTGTCGTTACTATTATTATTATTATTGTTATTATTGCTATGATTGTTATTATTATTATTATTATTGTTGTTGCTGCTGATGATGGTAATGACGTTCACAGTGCACTGCAATGGGTTGGGGTTCGGGTTCGGGTCCGGGTCCGGGCTCGCCACTGCCGTTGCTGCAAGCAAAGAACAAAAAGAATGCTCATCAATTGAATGTTGATTTGTGATTTTCCAGAAAAAAGTTAAATAAAACATCCAAATGCAAAATAGGAAAAGGGAAAATCCCATTCCGCAAGCGACGCATCTGTGACAAATTTTTGCTGTCCCCTGCAATGTATTTTCGTTTTTTTTCTTGCACTTGCGAATGTCGTAAATCATTCAAATTTGCATTCAATGTATTCGTTTCTCTTCTTCTTCTTTTTTTTTTTGGTATGCTCAAAAAATATGAAAGGCAATGTGCCAAATGGTGCAGAATGCGCACAAAACATAACAAACGGGTAAAACTCTAGTCGAGGACTCAACAGCTCAACAGTCATAAAAAGAACACATGTGAATGCCGTTAGTCGACTTGCTAATACCCTGTACTTATCTTATTTGTGATGAGCTACAAAGCTAAAAAATGTAAGCATTGGGAATACTTTACATTCATTTTGAAAGATCTGCGAAATAATTATATGCCTAGCAGTCTATCGTTTTTGAAAAAGTCTTGTTTCTACTGTGAAAAATGCCATGAAAACTCCAGTAAAACCCTTTTGACTGCGCGACTAACAGCTACCCTGTGCCCTATACATTTGTTTTAACTTATATACATTCATACATAAGCAAAAATAAACAAAGAACATAGATAAACGCACACAAACACACGCAATTTGTTCAATGCCATTTCATAGAAGAAGAAAAGCAGTGAATGAAAAGCATATGTATCTGATATACATATATGTATACAAATGTGTCAATTTGTCAAAAGAACATTCCAACTTTAGTTGGCTCAAAGAAGATAGTATAAAGACTTGTTCCTTTGATCCTGCAAAACGCATATTTGAGAGAAAGGGAATTTTGAATACAAAAGAGCAAAGGATTTAATGAACGGATTAAAGAAAGAATGAAAGAGAGGGAGTGAAATTGAGGGATTGGAGAGAGTCATTGCATATCAGAGGAGACAGAGGAACAGATGCTTGCATAATAATTATATTTCATGAATCTCTTAAAAGATTATCATAATCACATTAATATTACTTGATTTAATGAAATTCGTATAAAAGGCTGATCTGCAGTGAAAATTCAATTTTTCACTTCAATTTCAATTACTATTCACTTAAACTTATAAAATATATGTGTGTACAAGTGGACTATAAAATGTATATCTAAAATGTTCATGCCTTTTCTGCTTGGCAAGGAACTGGAAACAAATATAAATCAAAAGCTACAAGCATAAAATCAATTAGTTCTATTGCATTAGTAAAATACATTTGTACCATAGATGGAGGCAAAGAATAAGCTAATTGGGGCTGTTGGGGTGTGAAAAGAAATCTTTAAGATGATATTTTGAAGAGTCACTGAACAGGTTGTAAAGTATATGAGCTGACTTATTCGCACTTGCTTAGCACTCTGGCTGCACCCTGGCTGTAAGTTATTTGATTTATTTGCTAGCAGCTGTCGACACATTTTATTTGGCTCGAGCCACAGCATTTTGTGCACTTTAAAAATATGTCGACCTTTTTGGCTGAGCATTTGGTTTCTGCTCTCTGTTGCTCTTCTGCTGCTATGTTGCTGTGCTGCTGTGTTGCTCTGTTCCTCTGTTGCTTTTCTGTTACTCTGTTGGGACACTTTGGAGGTCCTCCCACCCTGCTGTCTGTGCTATTGCTTGACAAACTCTTATCCTAACCGCAGCTGGCTAATTTCTGGCTTGTTGCCAACTGCAACATGGTGTTCGTGTCAACGTAACTGGTGGTGTGTTTCTGTTTTTGGCCATGTTTATTTGTTGCATATTTTATCGTGCCTCAAAGTGCCAACAAATCGCACACGACAATTGCAATTGAACAGACGACAGCGAATAGTTGTTTGATATATGTATGTGATTTTTTTCCTTTGTGCTTTTTTTTTTGTATTTACTATTTTTTGTTTAATCTGCTTTCACTGCTGTAATCATCAAGAGAAACAGGGTGGTGGGCGGTGGAGGAGTGTTAGAGGGTGTAGTTTTATAGCACGTGTGATTCATCATTTGCTTGTTTAATTTATTTTATGGCCATTGCAGCGACATACCGTATTATTTTGGTTGAGGCATTTTATTGATTTAGTATATGTTTGTTTTGTTTGCTTGCCATTTATTTGCGCAGAAGCGGCAACAACAACGATTGATTATAAAATAAAACAAGCGGCATTGCTAAATTTTACGCACAGTTTCCGGACGGTCAGAGAGCCGTACAGTCCAACCAATTGTGTGGCCATCCATCACTTGCTGTATTAGCTCAACAGCAACAACAACAACAACAGCTTATGCACACACATGCACATATACAATTTTATATATATATATACATATACATGCATGTGTGTATGTGCATATGTTTGCTGGCACGTTGGTGTGTCAATGTCAGCGTCAAAGTGCCAAACAAACTGCCAACTGCTGAAAAATAAATAGCACAACAATCTTGTCTGCGTATACGCAATATTTGTTGGCTCACAGTGTCCTTGCAACCACGCCAAACGCACGCAGGCACTCACGCACACACACATACACACATACACACACACACACACAAACGTGGGAATTTAAAATGCACGACTTTCAGATCTCCTGGATAGCACAACAAATATGTCAAATAAAAGTCATTAAAATTCTTTACAAACTTGTCATAATCATAAAAAGCCAGGCCCATGAAAATACAATCTAAACGTGCATCATCATTTTCCAAATTAGCTTGAAAGCATCTTTAAAAAAAATGAAATATGCGTGACAGTCTTTGGTACTACTCTAAATTCAACTGAAGCATTTCGAGAATCACTTTCCGACTGGTTCATGTGCTGCAATCTAAATGCGGTTCCGTCCGTATCAAAAGAGATATAGTACTTTAATCTATATATACATACATGAGTAAACATATAAATGTATGCACATATGTATGCTCTCCCATAATAAATGCAATTTCGCAGATCTAATATACCCATAATGGTTTTTGGGCACTGAGTATAAATAAATGAAATTATGCTCCGAATATTTGCTTTGCATATAGGATGCATTTGCTGTTTAATTTAATTTTCCAAAGATGCAGCTGAGCATCAATTTCTGCTCCTGCAAAAGCGTCAAATAAATTCACCGCTGCTCGATGATTCAGATTTGGTTTTTATCGCACCGTAGCAGAAGGTAATATAATTTTGTCACGAAATGTGTATTATATATATTTGAATATGTATATATGTAAAGATTTCTAGTTTATAAATCTAGCAAGACTTTAGCTACGATTAGTTTAGTACATTTTCCATTCAGCACATATTTCATTCAATTAATTTGTTAGCAAGGGTATTTAATTTCGCTCTTTTAGTGAATTAAGAATCATGCATTTCGGCTGACATTTTATTGCACACATTTTTCAGTTACTTATTTCATTTGACACTTGCACTCATTCGCTTTCGTTTCTGGAATTGCCATCCAGAGTCGTCAACTTGGCATCAATATGTTAGATATTTGATGTTACAAATGAGCGTCATAATTATTGTTTAACTGCCAAATGATGATGTGTTTCTGGAGGCGTTAAATGATGGGGCAGTAAATGTCTACCCCATTAACGCTAGACACAATAAGCTAGCAAATGTCTCACATAAATAAAAACGACCTAGTATTGTCATAAATAAATACATAAATAGTGTATAAATGTTGCTTTATGAAGTCAAAGCAAAGTATGATATTCCAAATTAATTTTGTAGAGTCTAAAATCTGTATCAATGAGCCGGATTTAAATTAATGCTATTTTCCTTAGAAGTGCCGAAATGGATAACATTTCATTATATAAAGAATTTCATTATATAGTTTATTTATCTTTCCTTAATTTCAAACTAGATCTATGTTAATCTAATCAAATGGGAATAAAAATCACTTTATCGAGATTCCTGTTATTATATAGTTTATTTATCTATCCTTAATTTCAAACTAGATCTATATTAATCTAATCAAATGGGTATTTTTTTAAACAGCGTATAGTGCCATTAACAGATGGTCCAGAAAAATATTTATTTGAATAAAAAACAACTATATTGAGATTCCTGTCATTATATAGTTTATTTATATTTCCTTAGTTTCAAACTAGATCTATATTAATCAAATCAAATGGGTTTTTGTTAGACAGCGTTTAGTGATTTTAGCAGATGGTCCAGAAAATCACTTATTTGAACATATTTGTGTAGTTTCCCGATTCGGTTGTCTGCTTAAGATCTGTTTCTGTACTTTTACTGCAAGTCTGCGAAGTAATAATAATAATAATATTTTTTTATTGCCTCACACGAATTTTGTACGACGCACAAACGTTTATTGTTGTTGTTGTTATTGCTACTTTGGCTTGTGTTATTGTTGTTGCTATTGCTGCTCATTGTATTTATTATAATCGTTTGTATTTAGCTTAGTATAGAAAAACAAGTCATATTCTATCCAAACAACAATTTTACAAAACTCATAAAATCGCATGCAAAAAGCCAGAACAAAAATATTTAATATAATGATATGCATAAATACGTCTATAGTCGAGCACAATTGGTCGCCTCTTTTCCCTCATATAATCAGTATCTCCTCTATGTAGTACGTAAATGTATGTTTGCAAAAAAGCTGCCAATTATTCGCGTGTTTTGTCTACGCCGAAGAGCAGAAGAGCAGGAAAATGTATTTATGACGAGACGAAATCCAAACAAATATTGTGTGCAAGAAGAAACATATTCCAGACATTGTTTAGATCTCCCGGTTGGCTTTCGGTTTTCAGTTTTCAGTTTTCTGTTTTTAATTTTCATCTTTCAGCCTTCAGCTTTCGACAGTTTGGTTTCAAAATGTTTCCAATTGCAATTGATGGCAGTCTCACTAACACTGCTAAACTAAAACCAAACATAAAAATTGCAAAAAAATTGTATTTTTAGAAATAAAATTATATTTACTTGAAATAACATACTATTAATTCTCAATATGCAGTGAAACTTTCAATTTACTCTCTACATTAATTTTACAACTAATGTTCTGCATTTTTTTAATATATATATAAGTATTATGACTGGAATCGGTTTTTTTATTAACATAATTGACTATATTATTATTTTTTTGAATATCTCTTCGATAAATAAATATCAAAAACTTTAAAAATTGTAAAAAAAAAAAATAGACTTTAAATAAAACGAAAATAATAATTAAATTTGTATTTTTAGTTTTAATATTAAAGTAATCAGCATACAAAAATATATTTAAATGTACTGCAAAGTTTGGCACAGACTGAAGGGATTGCAATTTTTCATAATTGGTCTTTTTTCGATATATCGACTATGCATTATATCAACAATAAAGCAATCGATCAAATAAATGATGGATACGGCAATCGCTTGGGAGTCGATTTTGTTGCCCGAAGCAAACAGTCTGTCATCAATTAATTGAAAAACTCAAACATTTTGTGCCGACTGCGAAGTAAATAGTGAATAACATTGCGCAGAATTTTTCAAAATTCGAATATTCGTAATGCAATATACATTTCCGTTCCGTTTGGCAGTTCAAGTTCATTTGGTCATTGTTCCGATCTGTGTGCTGGTTGTGAACTGTGAATTGTGATTTTGATTTTGATTGTGTTGCGGGGATTCCAAGTCCGTGCGAGAGACATTAAAAAGTAACATCAAACGGTAATTGCCACCTTTATGGGGGCCGTTCATAATTTGTGTGCTACAAAAATAAGTTGCCTTTTATAAGCGCCCAAAAATCGAGGAACATATGTTGGCCCAGTTGGCCAAGTTGGCCGAGTTTACTCGGCTGGCCAAGTTATTTCAGGGGTGGTTTTTCTTGCGCTATGGAAAATTTGCCGCCTCGGTTGATGTTTATTTGCCGAATTATATTGCACTCGTATTCATTATTTTTTATGCCGCGATTTTATCCACATAATATGCTCGTATTATATAAATTTAATTACACTCGCAATAGCCTGGCTGCGATTGAAAATGGGTTTGCAACTGTGGCCATGTGCTGGGCATCTTTGGGAAACTTTTAATGATGCCCCCGACCCCCAACCCGAGTCCATACCCCCCTCCCCAGCCTGCCACTAATGCCGCAACCTAAATGCCCGCACGTGTTGCACGCACAGCAATTTCAGTTGGATCTTAACACCATTAGTTTCATTGTATGTATGTGGGTGGAAATTGTATCTGGGAAATCTATTTTAATGCGAATCGTAAGGCTATTTAAGAAGCCATTTAAACGCCATGGGTGGCATATATATTAAGTGGGGGTTGCGCCAATTGCACAAATCGTGTAAATAGCACAACAGACCCACGCCAAACATCTTTCAACCGGCAAAATACCAATTGCCACAAAACTATTGTGAGAAATATAAAATGATTTTTTAACCTCATCAATTGTACCCTATGCAGGTATTAAGAAGCATATATAATGTCAATCCTTGAAACAAGTGTTGAAAGCGAAAATATTTACTTCATTAAGAACATTTTTAAGGACATGTTTTTTTCGTAAACTATTTTAATTCTTAGTTCTTGGCTTTCTTAGGTAGGTGTGTAAAAAATCTTTAATCATATAAATTTAATGTTGCTGGATGCCAAGTAGCAATGTTATCTAGAAAGGTATTTAATATTCCACGCTATGTTACCAACATTTACCAGTCTGATGAAACATCAGTTTTAATTATTTCAAACTGATATTTGCAAAGGCTAATGCCAATTTCTTTGGCCACTTTCAAAGCCCTTGTCTATCAAGATGTTGAAATCTTCAAAGCTTTTACAATAGTTTGTCTGAGCATTAATTTATTTATTCTTTGCTGCTCTAATAAAATTTGTAATTTATTGCATAGAGTTTTAGTGATTTTGTTTATAAAACATAGTATGTATCATTTACTAAAGACAGCTTTCGATATGCGCACACACACACACACACAATCATATCATCTACAATGTTGATTCTACATAATACATACTAGTAGTTGAGCTACAAAGCGTTTGAGTAATATTTTTGCATAATATTCAAAAATTTGTTTACTCTATTGTTTATAAACAATGAGAATGTGTAATTTGAAGGGCAAGCCCCAATTTCATCCGGTCTAATATGGGTCTTCTGCTAATCGCCAAAAAGTTGCCAGCACGGAATTATGAGAACAAAATTATATGAAAGCGAAGTTAATACAAATTTGAACTAACCCCTAAAAACTGTTTTCCGATAGTAATGTGTATCTTATTATTTGATCAGACTCTATTGAGCTTTTTGATACATTTGCTTATCAGATTGTCAGAATAATAAACAGGATCAAAAATTTGCCCATACCATATTGGTTTTAATGCATAATGAACAGATGATCTAATTACCTAAGAAAATAATTTACAGAAATTTGTCAATTTATGATATGGCAATGTGAACAACATAATTGTATTTAAAGTAAAGCAATCTGTTGTTAAAACCTTGTCTGAAACTTACGCATCTCATCATCCAAAACTTCCTTTGGCGTTGCCATGACGCTCAGCATTTTGGTGATTCTCAGCACTTACAGGTTGCACGTGTCGTTTGTGGAGATCCAAATAATCTCTGGTTGCATTATTTTGTTTCCACGTACTACTTATACACTGTTAGGTGCAGTTTATTGCACCAGCCAGGGCTAAAATTAGTTTAGCAACACAACACACAAATACAAAAACAATAACAAAAAGAAAACTAAATGAGGAAAACAAAAAGGCAGCCAAAATCAGCGCGTCAGGTCACGATATTAGCCATATAAGTGCTAGCATGGCTCAAAGCACTATGCACACACACACACACACACACACACATACACACACAGACACACACACACGCACATGCATGTGCTCAGGTGTAAAACTAGCACACGTGAAATTAAACTTTAATTTGTGTTGCTAATGAAAAATTTGAACTTTACGGGCTTTTATTACGATACCGATTCGTGAGATATTACACGATTATTTTGGTAAGTATTAAGTATTTCCCGTTACGCTATTAGTGTAAATAACCAGCTGCCCGTTTCTTCTAGTCGTCTGTTTGCGTTGACGGCTGTGCGGCAAATGCTTTTGCCGCTTTGCCAGTTGGCTCGCGGCTTTTACTTTCCATTTTCTTCAGGCATTTCGGCCAATTTGGCCGTGTCGTGACTGGCCGTGACTGGTCGTGACTGGTCGTGCCACGCCGTTTTCTTTGGACATGAGTACACACGTACAGAAATTGTATTTTTGGCCACACATTGCCTTCAATTGCTCCTAAACTGTGTGCGATCATCTTATGGAATTTCAGTGCGCTCGCTCTTCGAAACGAACACAGAACGAAGCACAAAGAGAGCTTCGGTAAATCGTTGAAATCTTCAGTGGCTGGATCAGGTTGGTGGTGGGTGACTAGTTGAGTGTCTGGTTGTTGTTGTTTGTTGTTGCAACAATTCAAGCGTGTAATCAGGTGAGAACGATCCCAATTCCAAAGTAATTGTGAACGCATTCGCTGTAGTCGTTCATTGAGAAGAACACAAGGTGCTGGTCAACACGAACAATTAGTGCACAATGACATTTCAGTCGGGTATATGCACTAATTAGTAATTCAAACATAGCAATTGGCTATTTTATCACTTTATCTGGCATCAATCCTAATACCAAGATAAAAGCTTTAACAGGCTTAATGACATGCATTCCTTGAGTTATCATATTTTAGCATAACATCCCGATATTTATATTTATCTTTTTACATAAAGAACTAGTACACACATTTAGCAAAGCATTTATGGACTCATCAATTAAATAAATAAAAATGCTTTTAATTATATATCGTAATTAAGAAACCCTCAGAGTTGTCTGAAATCAATAATTTGTACAATTTCAATGGCCTATCTTTAGAGATTTCTGATCCTTCGTCTCTGCAAAGAGATGTTTTTGTCGATACTCAATTGACACAAAGTCATAAATAAAGCAGGACATGTCAATAGAGCTGTGCTGATAAGGCAGATTTCACTTAGTTAAAACTATCCACAATGCAACCAAATTTTTGATTTGCCTATTTGCAATCTGGAAAACTGAAGAGAGACGAAAACGGAATAATGTCAATTAGCTGCATCAAATCGCTGAGTACAGGATATTTAATAGTTGATCACTCTTCATTTCAAAATGTTACATGTACGTTTTATAGACAGTACCCATAAAGTGCATATACTATGTATGAAACCATATTTAATTTAAACGATTTATTTAAGTATTCCATTCCAATCGCATCTTTCATTGCGTACAAATAACCATCAACATTCCCACTTTGACCATCTATTCGGCATTCGCCACTAGCTGAATTTAGACAGACCGCTTCCCCGCATCCCTCACATCCCTGACAGCCCCCAGCATCTGGTCGGCACCAACTCGGGCATTCCTTGCTGGCATTGTCAAATTCCAATGCGCATATGTGAAACAAGTCATGGATGGGAGCGGGACTGAATCTGTTATGGGATGGCCCAGGCAGCAGTCTGGGGCGGGGTTGTAGGTTAATGCACTGCCATCCGGCAAAGAATTTTCCAAACTAAAAAAAAGCCCCCCTGCCCCACACAGACACACAGACACACGAACACACCAAACACAGACGCACGCACAACTGTAAAAACGTAGAGAACGAATTGTTTTGGGTGAGAAGAAAATGCTTTTCGTATATTTTATTATTGCATGCATATCGATTCGGCAACCCAGAACCCACCTACCGAGTAGTGTGTTGACATCTCTGCCATTATTTATTGTCACTCAGTCCGTAACGGAATCTGAATTGAATTGAATGCTGCCCCAACCACCCGCCACCCCCTAACCTCTACCAGCTACCTCTGCCACCCACTTCTACTGTCCGTTTATAGCTGACTGGACGTGTGCCAGTTTGCAAATGTTTCCCAGTCACTCGGCAAAATCCTTAATTGTTTATTATGCATATTGTAAGAGTTGCATTTTTGGCATCACGAATGTGTGCCCCGCCTTTGATCTGCAACTAGGCATATACTATACGTATTATTAGCAGCTTGTCAAAACTTTTGACACTCCGTTGCAAGTTGCCTGTTGCCGGTTTCAAGTGCTCCGATTGCTGAATGTTGTCGCAAGCTGCCAGTTGACAGTTGCCAGTTGCCAGTTGCCAGCTGCCAAACGTCAGGCTGTCTGTTTGACAGTCTGGCAGTTTTTACAGCAAAAAGTTGAGTGCTTTGGCCATATCATTTAAGCATCATTTTCAAGTGCTGCCTCAAGTTTGGCAGCCACTTTTGGCCATGGCCCCGAGACCTGCTCCTTTGCTTCGGCTTAATTAGTTCTGCCGCAGTGCTGCTGCCATCCAGCCACTGAGATGGTTCTAATTATTATAATTCAAGCTGGTCTCGGAGAGTATGGGCTTGTTTTTTGAGTTTTTGGTATTGGGTTTTGGGTATTGGGGAGTTGCGGCTCTCAGCACACCTAACTGTAACATGTGTCAGTGCTTTCAACATGTTCCTTTTTTTGCCGGCTTAGCGGAATGCCGAAAAACTGTTAAATACTCAAGTTAAGTTAGACATATGCAATATGCTATAACAGCTAGCTATTTTCGCTTCTATCTATCGACTAAACACATTTGACTTTGGAAATTTAATTATATACTACAAAAATAGTATAAAAACCTGTTCATAAATTTTGGAGAGCATACTTTTGGGCTTTTGTAAAATGCTGCTTAATGTAATGACAAGGCTCTCTTTTAGGCTAGAGTCGGCTAAGAATACTTCAACTAAAGAGTTTCAGAAAAATCAATCTCTACCTTTCACATTTGCCACATTTCATATTGATATCTTTCAGTTTGTATCTGAGGCTGTATATTCCATATACATATGTAGTATAAGCTTGATGAACATGCAAATTAACCAAAAAATATTCAAATTTTTAAAACAATTTACTAATTTATTTATATATATTTTTGTATTACTCATGCTCGAGTCGTGGCATTTGCCAGTATGCTCACACATGCTCACACTTGATTCAATAACATAGAGCTAAAAGACATTTCGAATGCGATTTTTTTAAATCGTTATGCGAGGCCATCGAATAAAACAAATAAACAAATGTCGACGAAAGAAATGAAAATACAAATTTTTGCGGATCGACAAAGGCCAATAGCTGCAACAACAATAGTCTGAGTATAAACTAATTAAAAGTGTTGCTTTGTGGCGACGTCATTTTTTTTGTTTCCCCTACCCTTACAAGTGGGTTGCTATCATTTCTTAGCTAATTAAAATCCACTTATATACTTTATAGTCTGACAAAGCTATAGTAATTTATATATCAATACAATGATTGCATCGATAAAACTTATATATACCGTATGTACCTTTAATGTGGTCGTATTTATTTAGCCATGATTGATCATATACTTTGCCACATTTTCAATATGTAATTTGGTAAACAAAATTCGGTTATATCTTTCGAAGTTTCACAAATTTTGACGAGAAATTGTACTCAAATTTAAAATTTACAATAAATAAATAGCTTTTAGATACTCGGGGTTAAGTCAATCTCTAAAAAGCAACAGAAAATCTCCTTGCTGTTTAACTTAGTAGATTCAAATTTCGGCAAATTGATAAATGCTTTTATTTTTCTCAGTTTTATTATTAAAAATATTATTGTTGCTGTTGTTGCTGCCGCAGCTGTAGCCAAACGCAAATGCAGGCCAGAAAAAAAATGGTCATAATTTTCACAATCGAGCGGTAAACTTTTAGTATTGTATTTAGCTTATAATAACAAAATCGAGGCAACCGCTGCTGTCTCAAAAATAGACAACGAATGGAAATTGGAAAAGCAAGAACAACAAACCATAATAATAATAATAATAATAAATAAATATATACTCTCCATATGTATATATACTCACCGCAAAACAATACACAACAGAGCGCACAAAAAAATCAAATTGATATTTACGCCTTAATTTATTGCTTTAATGCATCGATGTTATTGCCAACTAAATACACTTTGCCTATTATAGAAAACATAATAAAAACAATACAAAAAATTAAAAAAAAAAAAAACTACAAAGCAATTTGTTTATTTTATGCTCTTGAATTTTGTTGACACTTTTCCAAAATTTGCATACGATTGCAGCGCTCGAAGCAATTAACTAATGGAATCTGCATAGTACAAATGTAAAAGAGATACTAAAAGAGAAAACTGTTATATATACTTATATGTATATATAAATATATATATGTATATGATGTATATGTATAGGTAGAACGTGGGGGAGCTGCGACTGCAACGCGCTGCGAGACTGCGGGCCAACTGAAAAATATCTAATCAAATTTTACGGCTAGTAAAAGTTTTTGGAATCACCACAAAAACGCCAACAAAAAATGGCAAACAAATGGGCCATACATATGTATCTTGTCTTGATCCGCGTACGCTCAAGAGAATTATGGAAAACAATATTATAATAATAATATGTACAATTCAGAAATATTCAGATTGTAAATGGAGGTGGCGGCCGGGCGGCAGAATTAAATTCACTTAGCCGGGAAATAAATAATTTGGACGCGAACGCGGACGCGGAGAAAGGCGATGCAGCACTGAGCTGCTGGAATCCAGAGCATACCAAGATTAAACAGCACCAGCAGCAGCAGCAGCAGAAGATGAAGAAGAAGCAGAAGCAGACGCAGAAGTAGAACCAGAACCAGCATTAGCATCAACACCAGAACATTGCCAGGGTCCAGTCCAAACCAACAGTAGCAACAACACCAAACTGAAGATAAACAAAAGTTATGATTCGGAAATAAACTAAAATTTGATGTGCTCAGTGCCCGCGTCGCGACTCTTGTTTTATTTTTAGGACCTGCCACATGCCGGCTAACATTGGAATTTCAATTTGTTATATATATGTATATATATATATATATATATATATATGTAGATTGTGTACATGTGAATCTGCTCCACTATGGGAGTAGCAGCTAAACAGATCTCGCCACTAGCTGGGTGGCCCATAAAAGTGCAGCAGCCAGATCCAGATTCGACTATTTTGGCCAGCAGCAGACTTCATCAAATTGTACTGCATATGAATGGCGATTGAATTTAAATTCTGAACATCGCATGTTTAATTACATTTCAAATAGCCCTACGTTATACGTGCGTGATTCCCATTAAAGTATACAAATATTTCAGCATTTCTCTTTTTTGTCATTCTTTTTGTTTTTCAATATATGAATAATGTTATTAAATGGATTTTAATTTACATACAATTTTATTTTACTTCTTTGAATGCAAATTCAATGGCAATAAATAATTTTTTGCATTATACGCATGTATACATATACATACATATGTATGTATATATAAAGTTAATTGATGCTGCCAAAGCGATTTTTAAATGATATTTTGTAGCCAATAAAGTTATAGTGAAAGCCAGAATGCATTTCTTTTATTCAATTTGTAAAACAAAGTTAGGCTACCGATCTCGTAGATTTAATATTATGATATATTGTAATGAGTCTAGAAAACTTTTATAGATAAATACAATAATTTCAGTTAATTGAAATGCACTGGATAATTTTTCATCGAATACTTTTCGATTTGCCGAATGACAATTTAAAATTCCAAAGCAAAGTAAACATTGGCCAGTCAAATGCGCAATACGCATGCCAAGTTATGCCGAACCCATTAAAATAGAATACCATGGATATGATTTGCTTATGGCATCTGCCTCAAACTTTTATTGAAATACATAAAACATCTGCACACGACGATCAAAGCAGCCAGCGGCGAGCGCCGAGCTATTAATTAGCCATAAAAATCAAAGCGCCAGCATTTGGCTTGTCGATGCTGATGGCCACTTCTGAGTTGGTAATAAAAGATGACATCCGCTGATAAATAACTACATAAGTATGATGAGAGAGACGAACAGGAAAGTTAGTTGGGAACCTACCTTATACCTTATACCTTATACCTTATATCTTATACCTTATACCTTATACCTTATACCTTATACCTTATACCTTATACCTTATACCTTATACCCTTATACCTTATACCTTATACCTTATACCTTATACCTTATACCTTATACCTTATACCTTATACCTTATACCTTATACCTTATACCTTATACCTTATACCTTATACCTTATACCTTATACCTTATACCTTATACCTTATACCTTATACCTTATACCTTATACCTTATACCTTATACCTTATACCTTATACCTTATACCTTATACCTTATACCTTATACCTTATACCTTATACCTTATACCTTATACCTTATACCTTATACCTTATACCTTATACCTTATACCTTATACCTTATACCTTATACCTTATACCTTATACCTTATACCTTATACCTTATACCTTATACCTTATACCTTATACCTTATACCTTATACCTTATACCTTATACCTTATACCTTATACCTTATACCTTATACCTTATACCTTATACCTTATACCTTATACCTTATACCAAAATTACATCGTCCTTGAGCACGTGCTTTTCAATTGGCTGTTAACGAGATTATCAAATTGACATTTCTGCCAGTCCTTGCTCATACAAATGCCGACTGACTGTCTGACTGACTGGCCGGCTAAGTGGCTGGGCGTATTTAAATCCAGAATCCATGCCATCACCTTTATTAGCATGCGCGGCACGTCTTCTTCAGTGTTTGTGCTTAGACGAGCGCTGCTCGATTTGGGCCTCCCTCAACAGCTCTCTTCCCTCCCTCTACCCTGAATGTCGACGAGGTGTTCACTTGAGAGCACTCAGAAGGCGATGACTGCAACTTAAAGTTGTGTCCAGGTAGCGCGTGTCAAGAGCTCATTAGCTTACCTGACAAAAAAAAACAACCAATTGAAGAATCATATATTTGATTGCCCCTGTTTGTATGCAACAGCTTTAGAGCGACAACTTTAAATGCCTTTAAGAGCTTTGTTTTTTTTTTTTTTTTAATTTTAGTTTAACACCCCTTTGTGACCTTGGTTTCTATTGATTCAGCCCAGTTGGGCGCGCCGGCTAGCCTTCCGGCTTAGCTTAAACAATTACCAATTAACAATAACTAAGTATTTACAAAACAAATTGACAGTAACAGTCACAATTCTTGGAGCTATCTTCTGAAAGTTCTAGCCCTGGGAGATCGGAGCATCAGGCTGGCGCCGGTTTAATCTTCTTCTTGGAGATCATGCTCTAGTCAGGCGCTTTGAGAGACCGGCTGGAGTGCTTATTTATCTCATCAAAGACCGTGGCCAGTTTCAGGTATCTATGTAGAGTGGTGTTCCGGATGTACCACTCGCATCCGGTAATAAGTCTTGCGATCCTGTTTTGGGCCGCCTGGACTCTCCTGATCTGACTATCGCCCCAGTCAGGCCCCAGATTTGTCACCCATATTTCCAGATCGGCGCGATAATCTGCTTGTAGACTGCTTTGTTAAACATAGTTAATGACAATGCCTTCTACATAAAACATAGAAGGTCTCCTCAGTTATCTTAAGTAAATAAAACGCGTATAAAATATGAATCATTTAAAACTTATTTGTAGGGCACAAATCATTAAATAACTTCACAGTTGCAGGACAGAAAGATGGCTTTTAAATGTGTGATTATGTCATACCTCCAAATTACGTGTTTTTCGATTTTCGGGGATCGGGTTGACGTATCCTCTAATTCAAATATTTTGAAGTTCTGTATATATACCAAATTTGGTGATTCTAGCTCTAAAACTGTAGCAGATCGCTTAATGTAAGCATAAAAGCGTCAATAATGCTTTGCTTACATGGAAATGCTTGTGTAAACGACAGAGCGATTCATCGATTACGAATCACAGTATTGAAAAACTAGACTTTTATTTCATTTTCCCAATCTGTCAAGTACACAAAATATCTAACGAGTTTCATTTATTCTTTGCACGCGAACTTTCAAGCAAGCGGAATGAATAATGTGCAGATTCAAGTGCTGACCAGCGATGGTCAGAAGGATATATATGAGATCGATCTCACCCAGCATGTCGGTGAATTAAAGGAGATCATTGGCCGCAAGATTACCGTGCCGAAAGGATTCAGAAGCAGGTTGACATATAAAGGACGTGTGCTCCCCAACGAGAGCATCCTGAAGGACGTGGGCGTAAAGCGCATGTCCACGTTGGAGCTATTGTGGCATCCACTGCCCAAGCAGTACCGAGAGACGGAACTCGGTCTGAACCAGAAGCAGACGGTCAAGAAGGACGGTCAAGAGCGCACATCCCGTGAACTCCGATCGGAACTTGACCATTTGCAGGCAGCGCCTTCGCTGAACGTTAATGATATGAGCCTAACAACCATCTCAGCTCAGCTGCAGGACGAAAAGAAAGAGGAATGCAAGCCGGTTGAGCTGGGCTCAGCACATCCCGTTAAGCTGGAGTGTCTGCCAGCCAATTGCTGCATCCCCAATTGTCGCGTCAAGAAAAACAACGATTGCCTGGACCTACAAGTGCCTGAGGCAGGTGCTGCTGCAGGTGCTGCTGCAGGTGAAGATCAAATGGGGCAGGGTGACTATGCCTCTGACACCGACTTTTTATGCGATTTACTGGAAAATTTATCTCTATTTGAGGACTAGGAATCAGATTTGTTCATTATGGCTTTAATTCAATAAACAAAATACAAATCTGCAAAATGCAACAGATTAAAAAGTGTCATTAATTTTGGGATGTTTTTAAATTTTTAGTGTTCCCATGATAAGTATACATGTTCGCTGTGAAAACTATGGTAAAATTAGATATTTTATTAAAATTGATGGATTGCTGAATCAAGACAATTAGACTCAAAAGTACGGTAATACGCATTTGTCTTGAATCATGACCAAAATTCGAATTTCAAGACTGATATTTTAAGACCGGAAATCTTGAATCAAGCTTGGTTTGGTACGTTTTTAAGAACGAAACAGTATCGAATCATGACCACAAACTCTTGATTCAATCCCATTTTTGCGGTGGTAAATAAAAACGAGAAAGGCTGAACACTCCGAAGGTAGTATACCCTTGCAGTTGCTTAATATAATGAAACACTCTTGCTTATTTTTGACTAATTTTTCAACAGATTGTTCCTATGGCAGCTATAAGACATAGTGGTCCGATCCGGCTGGCTCAAACATATTAAATAAACAGACAGACGGATAAAGCTATATGAACTCGTCTTGTCATCCTGATCAAGAATATATATACTTTATGGGGTCGGAAATGTTTTCGTCTATGCGTTGCAAACTTCTGGCCAAAATTATAATACCCTCTGCAAGGGTATAAAATAGTATTTAATGATTATGTTTTACGTTGTCAATTATGTAGTACTGTGGAGTGGGGTTGGTAGTGGTTGGCGGAGCGCGTTTTATTTGCAAATAAATCCGAGTGCATATATACCTTTTTTTTGTTTTTTTTTTCTTTAAAACAATCAATCCTCTTACGATTTCACAATATTAAGAAAATTATATTACTTCATATCAATAATTTGCATCATTTAAATCATTATAAAATCTGGGACTTGAACCCGGGACCCTCTGTTTGCAAGGCGTGTGTTTTCACACTGAGCTATCCAACCTATATCGACAGCTGAACTCTAACATAAGCCGACAGAATAATTTAATTTAATTACGAAAAAGACCGAGTTGCTAGTACTCGAAAGATTGTACTCATCTTAGTATTATATACTAAATTTAATTTTGTAAATAAATAAAAAAAAACTATAACTTAACCGGGAAATGAACCCGCATAACTCTCAATTGCAAGGGCGCACACCTTACCCACTGAGCTACACCAAAACAAATGCCTGAGAGAGCAAAATAATGTGAAACAAATTGAGAGAGTGCGAGCCTATTCTGTAAATTTCTTGCTCCTTTTGCTTAATATGAGAGTTGGGGTCTTATTCAAGCTCGAATTGGTCTCAATTCATGACCGATTATCCAAATCTGTCTCAAAAATTGAAGATTATATTTTTATTTTTTTTTAAGAGAAACTTGTCAAAACTTTCAGTCTCTCACAAGTATCAGTTTACTTGGCATCAAACACAGCTCAGGGGTAGCCTAGTGTTAAGGCTCTCGTCAACTTAACGAAAGTTCAGGGGTTCGAATCCCAGCAATATTACCTACTACTGTTCATAAACTTTCCAGGGGTTTCTCATCAAAAACTGGTTAGGTAATTAAGTGTAATTTTCAGAAATGTTGTTAAGTTCCTGAAATCTACAGAAAAACATTCCAATAGTGCAATGAGTAGAGTAAACCTTTCCAAGAGAGAAAGAAAAGGGACCCGATATTCCTGACTTACATGAAAGCCTTTCCCCGGTTGTTCGAACACCAATTATATTCGAAATTGCCAAGAAATGTTAACAATAACCTGAAACTCGTCTGTTTGAGCCTCTGAGTTTTTTTTGTTGATTTTTTTTTTTTATTTTAGGGAGAATAATTATTTATTATAATTAATTATAATTAAAACAGAATTTGATTTTTGGCTTTGTTATAAGGTATAAGGTATAATATTCAATAATCAATTTCAATCGTCATCGATAAATTCAAATACATAACCTACAGATACCGAACACTTACTAATAAGCCTTGCCACAGCAATCAACATTAACAACAACAATACATCGTTCAGTATCTGAAACAATGCGATTATCAAAGTCCGCAACATTGTTGCAATTACAAATGTGCTATGCTCAGTTGACGCAGTCAAGATGCTACAAACTCACGAATATTTAATTGCGTTCTTGTGTCGGTTGCATCCTGTATATATACATATATATATATACGTGTGTGGATGTGTGTGTGCGATAGTTGAAGTGCACATTTGAATGCCTAAATGAGATGTCGACGTGGACGTTGCGGCCGTTTAATTGTAATTTCGTGTGCAGACCCAAAATGCTAAATAAACAGAGAAAGCGATGTGTGTGTGCGTAATGTGTCCCTACAGTGAATATCGCTTGATTGGATAATGCCAAATGGCATTATATTAGCTGATTACGATGCCAGATAATACTCGTATGTACTAGATACTGGTCCCATTTGTAGACTGTAGACAGTCATCAAGTAGTTTCGATCTTTTCTTTGATAGTTGTTCACTGTGCGGTTCTCGGTTCTCGCTAGCCAAAGCCTACTGTACTTGCATTTGTAATGCAGCCTTGGATTGTGCAATATACATTCGGGCGTTTGCAATTCGATTTGGGAGCAGCCCCCAGGTACCCTTTGAATTTCTATTGCCGTTGGTGCGTACCATTGTTAACATTGCTAAATTATATAAGTGATTCAACTGTTTGTTGTTCAAGTGTGTCTGTGTGTGTGTGTGTGCGTGTTAGTGTGCGCTTAAATTGCACGTTGATTTTGGCCACTGGCTTTTGGCAAATGAAATTTGCAACGAACGCATTAAATGAAAAGCGCCCCACCGAATTTGCCAAAGGATAACAATCAACTTAAACTGTAAGTCGGGATGAAAGCGAATTTGAACATATTGCAGTTACCCATTTTCTGATCTGGCCATTTTGTGCTGTTTGCCAATTGGTTAGGCAAATATCAAATGAATCAAATATTAACTAGAAAATTGCCAATTAACAGTTTTAAAATAGAAACTAATATTTGCCAACAGCTTTTCACAGGTTTTGACTCTCATTTCGCACCCAACACGTTTCTCATTCGGTTGTATTTAAAAATCGTTCTCATTTTATGTTAGTTATATAGTTGTACTACCATCAAAAGATAGATTGTAAAAATATTTATTTATCAAGACAAAAAAAAGGGGATATTTATTCAATGCTTTACACTTTTTGTGACCAAATTACTAAACACTCTGCAAAGTTATAACAAGAACAAGTTAAGTATTTTCAAACAGGTTGCAGCTCAGAGACAATCGAAGGGATCTAGATGGGCGATTCCAGTTTGCAGTAATTAGATACTTTTGGTAGCGTGATGCAAACGATGCCTGGCCAAAGCATGCTCCGCTAGGAATCCCAAAAAGCCAAGCAGTGTCCCACCTATGACCACGTAAAAGGCCAGCTGCAGGTCGTTAATGGTGAGGACACGAATCTCACTGCTCTCGGCATCTGCCTGGAAGAGAGCGGTGCGTGTCCTGACGGTCACCTTGTACTTTTGATCCTGGATCCATTTGGGTATGAGGCCGGCGTTGAGCAGGCGCAACAGCTGCGCATTGATCGCCTCCTCCCAGGGTGCGTCCCTGGGCAGGACATAGGAGATGG
This sequence comes from Drosophila maculinotata, assembly GCA_035045305.1. Classification (NCBI taxonomy): domain Eukaryota; kingdom Metazoa; phylum Arthropoda; class Insecta; order Diptera; family Drosophilidae; genus Drosophila; species Drosophila maculinotata. Next base: position 7,205,194 of record JAWNPD010000679.1, on the reverse strand, counting down.
TGTAGTATTTGGGGCACTCGGGCACCACCCAAATGCGGCGCATAAGCAAAAAGTTGGCGGACTCCATCATTAAGGAGGAGTAACGCGAGACGCCCGCCTTGCCACCAACGGTGGCCACCTCGTTGGTGACATCCGCATTAAGATCTCGATTCCACCAGAGTTTCGTATTCAGACTGGCAAACAGCGGTGACGTCTCACTGAAGAACAGATCATCGGCCATAGAGGTGTACTTGTAGACAACCTTAAGTCCACTGTCGTCCAGATCCTGTAGCGTTATGATGTCCTTGTAGTGCAGCGGATGTATATACACAGTGGCCAGACTCGACTCAAAAATGGCACCAAAGATGACGCTTACCAGGCACAGTGAACCAATGAACATCCGCTCCGCATAGCTTTCAGGCAGATGGGACAGATTCACCCGCACCCAAACAACCCACGTGTCCACCACAATGTCCAGAGCTTGCTGCCACAGCCGCTGTCCACTCATCCGCACAATCCGCAGCTGCAGATTGATAGCACGCAGCAGCAGCCAGATGAAGGCGCATATAAACGCCATCAGAATGAATCCCAGCCAAATGTCATAGCCCACCGCAAAGATGGGCAGAATGGACTGCGGAATGCGGCGCGCTTTGGGCACATAGATGCACAGCTGGTCGTCATAGACAGTCACCGTAAAGTCCATGTAATCCTGCACCAGATAATCCTTGACAAAGAAGCCCGTCAGGCAAATGTCCAGACCATCGTTGAGTATCGAGCCAATTGCGCCATTGTAACTGCCATTAGCACTGCGCTCCCTAAAAATAAAAATACCATTACATAGTGACAAATTTGAGTTTCAATAGAACTCCTTATGATATAATTTGCATAACATACTTGCACAGTTTTTTATTTAATACTTCTACTTACTGTTCAAATAAAATAATTTAAAAAAAAAAACAATATTTTTTATTTATGAATGAAGCATAACAATGAGATTGGAATACAAATTTTGGTATCCTTTTTCTGTTTTAAATATGATTAGTTTTATATAATAATTATTGTACTTAAAATGTTTGCATTTCTTTCTCAGTTTAGATTAAAATTCACCAAAATAAAGAGTATTAAAGTTATCTTAACCAATCACAGAAATTTCACTTTTTTAATACTTTATATAGATTGACAGAATTTTGTCTAAATCGGACGACTATATCATATAGCTGTCATAAGAACAATCGGTCTGAAATATTGATTTAAATAACAAAAATGCATTTTTAAAGGTAGCACTCTTATTTTTTTTTTTGTATAAGCAAAAGTGTTTCAATAAAGTGTTTACTACCTTCGGAGCGCCAAAGTGTATTAACCTTCAATGCAGTAGTAAGTAAAGTAAAGAATAAATATTGACCAAAATGGCTTTGGGGTTGACAATCGGTTCAGTTTTGACAAAGTCATGGGAGTTTGAAGTCTTAGAACGCCACTTTTAAGGCCATTTATAGGGATTCTGTAATTCATTAGGGCACATTTTAGTGTTTGGGCACTTTACAAGCCCATTTTTAAGATATTTTTCGAAAATGTGGTATCAAAAAATACGCATTTGTGGAAGATCATTGCGATCGGACAATAAACAAAGATGTTATTTAAGATTCAATGTAACATAGTATGGGGCCAATGAAAGAAGCGGAAGCACAGCAATTGCATCAAGCGCGCAGCGTGTGATTCATGTGAAATTCGTGCTTACCCAAAGTAGTTTTTATCCGGCTGCTGCAGCAGCATCGTGAAATTGAGCAGCTCACTTATCAATTGAGCCACCTCCCAATCGACGCCGGTGATGCGACGCAGTAAACCCGTGTTGGCATCCAGTTGTGGACGCGCGTAGACCGACTTGAAGATCTGCACACGCAGTGGATAGCCCTGCATGTCGTGAAATAATAGAATGGGCAACGTCTCGCCACCTGTGTAAGGGACCAGGCGGCCAAACGAATCCTCATATCCATTATCAAAGCCCAGTTCATTGTAGTTGCCATCCCAAGCGCCTTGCTCGCTGGGTTTAAATGGATCGTAGATCCATATGCCGACATCTGTGAGTATGTAGCGATTGTACACTCTGTGCCGAATCCACAGCTGACGGCAGCTTTGCTCCAGCTCCTGCTGCTGCTGCTGGCTCAGATTACCAGCCATGTCGCCCACAATGTAGAAGTGGGTGCCGGCACGCTTCGTTGTGCTGGCAGCGCCGCTGTTCGCGATGAGCTGCGACAGGCTGATGACCAAGGCAATACTATCACGGCTATCCAGGCCAACTGAACTGCTGGTCATTTCCAGCGGCTGCCGCTCATCGTAGCTGTGGATGCTGTGGGGCATGTCGGCAAGCTGCATAAACCACTCCGCATTTCCATTGCGGGCATCCGCCTGCAGCTGATCGTGTCGCAGCATCACATGCAGACAGGGAATGGAACGCATCGGCTCTGCCAACAGCACATCCAATTGAGCTGGCAACATGGCCCAACTGCATCCAATGGACAGTAGTAGCAGCAGCAGCAGCAGCTGTAAATGGAACTCGCATTCCTTGCTGCCGTTCGCCATCGCATTGCTTTCACAAATGAACAGGAAGTTGCGACTTTGTTGGCCAACTGACTAAGTGAGTGGGACCCACTTAATGTTGTGACACCTGCAATTTTGTTTGTTTGCATAAACGTAATTAGAGACCAGTTATGTCAGCTGCCAGTCTCCCAGCTGGTGCCGCCTTCGCCTTGAGCAAACATTAGTTTCCCATTGTGGCAAGGAAATCGAAATGGAAATTTCTGCGACTCTCATTCTTTGTGACACTGATTTATAGAGTAGCATGGAGTAGCGTAGTAGCAGCTGGGCTGGGCAAAGGAAAATACACCGCGGCTTCTTTACAAATCGACAACAAGGAGTATATAAAACCAATTCATTGCCAAATCAACTCAATTCAATTCAAAGTATTGGCGAGAAAGAAAAACACTTGCACACGATTTCAAAAGGGGAATCCTTTTTCAAAGTTCAAGTGTGCACACTGTGAGGCCACCTCACAGGCATACAATTTGTTCCTAGCGAACTAACTTCATTATAATAATTCAAGTCGAACTTAACGCACTAATGGAGAAAATTATAATTAAATCTGCAGCGTCAATTTCAAGGGTTTAATTATTATTTTTAATTATTTTTCTAATCAGATTAATTATTATTATTATTTTCTATTTAGATATTGCAATTTTATAAATTTAATAAATAATTTAATAAATATAAAGTGTATGTTAAGCGATACTGGGAATTTTGGTTTGTAACATGTTTGTTTTTATTTTAAAAAAGTTTCGTTTTACTTTTGGTATTGAAGCTTCTAAAACAAGGCGTTTTACTTTTAAAAATGCACATGATTGACATCACATTTGTCTTTCTTTTTTTTTTTGTTTTCCTATAATTGTTCGAGATTGTATTTATTTTAGCAATCAATTCAAATTTACGTTTAAAATTTGTATGTTTCTTTGGGTTTTGAAAACGAACGTGATAGCTGGTTTATTTATGTACAAAGAATACAAACATATGTACTTTTTTTTAATATTAAAATGTACATATCTTATTTTTGAACAATCCTATTTGATGAAAGTATTATTTTCCACATATTTACTTTATCTGTGTATTATTATTTAAGCGAACATGAAACAAAAAAATTGTTGTATATATGCCAGATTTCATATACTTATCATTTGACACAGGGTATCTCGCAGTCGAGCATTGTGGGCAATTAAGTTCATCCAACAAGTGCAAAAAGTGAAATTTTCTGCACCACTGTGCAATGTGCGCTGTTCTTGCCGCAAAAATTAAGTGTTGCCGTTGCCATATCCGTTGCTCATTGTGTCCATGTGTGTGTCCATATCGGCACAAGGAAAAAGTGTGTGAGAGCGGGTCATGTGTGCTGCTATTTGGGCACGTCTTTGTAGTGGGCGCCTCTCCTACCACATTCACAACCCCAACCACATCCGCATCCTCATGCGTTACGTTGCGTCGCCAGTCGCTGCCAAGTGCACCAACAAAAACCATCAATAAACTGTGCTACACTTTTCTTTCTTTCTGTTTCTCACACTCCCCTTGCTGCCTTTTCTTACGGACTCTCTTGTTTTTTTTTCTCACACACACACCCGCACACACACACTTGGCGCTTTCAAAATGAAAAATAAATTGGAAAATTGAAAAAGCAATTCATCGCATTAGAAACGTGCATTGAATTGAAGGCTGCTGACGTTGTCTATCAGCGGGCAGCAGTGCGGCGGGGCGGCGGCGTTTCTCTGCTTTATCGCTCATACGCCAGGTGTGACGACGGCATGACTGTTGATGCAGCGTCGACTCTAGCACCCCTCAATTGCGGATGCATCAAGACAATTGCCATGAAACGAACTACCAACTGAAAATCGCCAAAAGCGTTGAAACGATTCTGTCACTTCGTTCCATTGTGGTGCTGTGGTTGTTGGTTGTGTGGTGGTGTGTTGGTGTGTTGGAGTGGGTGCTGTGTGCTGGGTGGTGCGGTGGGTTCGACCAGGCTTATGGACATACCATAAAATCAAATTGGAAAGCTTAAAGTTTGAAAACGTTTTGCCATTTATTATTATGACAAAGCGGTAATATGCACTTCACTAAGTTCTGACGAGATCCGACTCCAAAACCGAATGCACTATGCAACAAATGAGCACTTTTTGTGAATAAATAAATTACTATCACGTTGGTGAGACCACCTTTTTATTAATACGTCGACCATCACCACAAACTCACCAGTTATGGGTGCTATAATGCTCCCCACAGTTTAACAAAATGTAATTAACATTGTACCACTGGCTGAGAGATACTTTCTAAGAGGGTGTTTGCTAAAATAAGTGAAATTTTAAAAAACAAAATAGTACATTATTAATAATTCAGAATTGTTTTAGCAGCTATTTACTTTGCAGCCAAGTCAAATGTAAACATTTTACATGAAAGTTTGAAGTATTTAAAGTGAGCAAATTACAACATACAAACCTAAGTTTATTCCAAATAAAAGTGCTCATTTGCCCCATAGTGGAATGACGCTCTGATGTGCGTGTCATTTGTGCTCATGCCCCTGCATAGGGTTACCGAGCGGGGCGTGCGGTGGTTTCGATGCAGTGCAGCGAAGCGAAATGAAATCATTTGTACGTAGCACATGAAAGTGAAATTTAACATCAGCGCAAAGTCGCTACAAATGCATTGCGGCTTTGCCACCGCCATTGGCCATTGTGGCAGTTGCATTCTTATATTTTTTGCACTTAATTCCGCATCATTTCGCCCAAAAAAGAGAACCGTATTGAGCCCAATATAGCCCTCCTCATGGCCCTGACGGCTATAACTTCCGTTGCATTTACATCTTTTGGGCGCACGAATTTTTGGTGGGAGAAAAAACGAGAAAATGCAATCATGGCGGATTTGCCACCTGGCACGGCACCTGGCACCTGGCACGGCACCTGGCAACGGCAACAGTAAAGGCATCACCAAAGCTAGCACTGCATCCGTTCTGGTTGCCAGCATGGCGTTATCCGTGATTCTGTATATGTATCTGTATCTGTATCTGTATCTGTATCTGTATCTGTATCTGTATCTGTATCTGTATCTGTATCTGTATCTGTATCTGTATCTGTATCTGTATCTGTATCTGTATCTGTATCTGTATCTGTATCTGTATCTGTATCTGTATCTGTATCTGTATCTGTATCTGTATCTGTATCTGTATCTGTATCTGTATCTGTATCTGTATCTGTATCTGTATCTGTATCTGTATCTGTATCTGTATCTGTATCTGTATCTGTATCTGTATCTGTATCTGTATCTGTATCTGTATCTGTGTCTGTGGCCTCGACGGAATCGACTTTGAGTCGCACTGATGCCCTCGGCTTGCAATTGGATTACAAGCAGCGAATCCTCACTGCAAACCAAACAGTTGCCACTCCATTTGCCTAACAAGTCACTCAGACTCAGATACAGACACTTCCACGGACAATCCACCTGCCGATAAGCAAATACCCTTGCTTAATATATTTTATTAATCTCATTTTTTTATAGAAAACAGTTATCGCTTAGTTTTTTTTCCATGAAACCATTAAAATTAGATGAACTTGTGCATTAGAGTGTGTCGGCATGGATTGAAATTTTCAGAAGCTTATCAGCAAGTGATTTTGGGTTGGCTGGCAATGGGTATTAGAATTTTTGCCAGAAGTTTGCAACGCATAGAAGGAAACATATCCGACCCCATAAAGTATATATATTCTTGATCAGGATGACAAGACGAGTCCATATAGCTTTGCTATCTTGATGAAAAATTTGTACAGATGCCTATTTTTGCTGCACGCAGATAATATGTTGGAGCCAGCCGGATTGGACCACTATATCTTATAGCTGCCATAGGAAAAATCTGTTGAAAAATGAGTCGTCGTATGAACAACATTTTTGTTTCTCAAACCATCTTAACCAAGCTCAGTAATTGCAAGTTTTAGTATACTTTATATAGATTGATTGAAATTGGTTCTCTTTTTGTATAAGCAAGTGTTTCATTATATTTAGCAACTGCAAGGGTATACTACCTTCAAAGCGCCGAAGGTATCCTATCTTTCTCGTTTGTTAAAATATTTTGAATCAAAAACGCAACTTATTGGATTGAACCGTTTATATTAAATTCTTCTATATTTAAATATTTTTCATCGGCAAGCCAGCTTATTTAGAGAACTCTTTTTGATAACGATAGCTTAACCTTGGACTAAACTTCAGTCGATTAAAGTAATCCATCAATAATAAAATAAGAAACAATTATAATCGTAGTGTTCACAGTGAACATGTTTATTTATCATGGGTTCACCAATAATTTAGAAATATCTTAAAGTGTATGACATATTTTGAACTATTGCATTTAGCAGATTTGAATTTAGGAACAAAACTGATTCCTAGTCCTCAACTATAAAATCGTCTTCCAGAAGGTCGAATAAAAAGTCGGTGCCGGAGGCATAGTCAGCCTGCACCATTAGATCTTCACCTGCAGCAGCACCTGCATTGGGATCAACATGCCTAGGCATTCGTAGGTCCATGAAATCGTTGTTTTTCTTGACGCGACACTTGGGGACGCACCAATTGGCTGGCAGACACTCCAGCTTAACGGGATGTGCTGAGCCCAGCTCAACCGGCTTGAATTCCTCTTTTTTTCATCCTGGAGTTCATGAGATGTGTGCTCTTGCCCGTTCTTATTGACCGTCTGCGTGGGCCGCGGATGCCACAATAGCTCCAATGTCGACTTGGGCTTCACGCCCACATCCTTCAGTATGCTCTCGTTTGGGAGCACTCGTCCCTTATATGTCAACCGGGTGTAAAATCCCTTGGGCACGTTAATCTTGCGGCGAATGATCTTCTTTAGTTCACCGACATGCTGGGTGAGATCGATCTCATATATATCCTTGTGACCATCGCTGGCCAGCACTTGAATCTGCACATTGTTCATGCTGCTTTTTGGAAAGTCCGCGTGTAAATAATAAATGAAACTCGTTAGATATTTTGTGTATTTTGTGTAACTATAAAAATTGTGTGCAAGCTTTACGTCTGTTTGTTCTGAATCAAAAGGAAAAACTCAAAGCATCAGCTGTGATTTGACAGATTGGGAAAAGAAAAGAAAATACTGTTATAATTGAATCGCTAAGTCGATTACATATGCATTGCATTGTAAGCAAAGAATTTTTGAAGTTTTTATGGTCTCCTTATTTGATTGATCGATTATTGATAAGCTTCCTCAATGGTCAAGCTATGGTCAAGCCATGCCCAAACTCATTATTTACCCCGCCCCCCTGTTAACGGTTTTTCGTAGAGTATCACGTAGTGAGTGACGTCCAAAGTTTACAACGCAAGGCCTAACCCCATAAAGCACCCTATATATATATGCATAAGTATAAACTTGATGAAATAATGAAAAAGAACAAGGGGAATACAATTGATAGGATCCCTTAGAGGAATGCATTGAAAACCATCCATATTCAGCCGATATCCTAACTCCTATACAAAGATGATCAATTTATTCTGAGTGTGGTATGTATTGTTGCTATTATAACTACAGTACATATGTTGCCATAAGTAATCATCAGTTATTCAATTTCAACAGGCGACGTAATCTTTGAGTTAATATATAGACCATAGCTCGAAGTATAAAATGGCACGTACCAAAAATAACGGATGACGTGTTTTTTGAGATCGTGTGGAAAGTTAACTGAGAAAACGATTAAAAAAACAGAGGTCTGTTAAAAGAGAAATTCTTCATAATTTTAGAAAATAAAATTTTAATGTGTCTGCATATGAAACTTAATTACTTCTAGATCTCATCAGGTTATATATACTCAATAAACGCGGATCGAATAGCGAAACTTATTGAAATTTTTTAATGGACCGAGTTATAGATATATATCATTTTTTGGGTTTGATTACCTTTTTTTAATGGGTAGAAGGTATACCAAATATAAAGTCACAAATGAATGGATATATGAAAATATTTTATCATTCTTATTTGTTCACACTCGGACGGCATAGAAAACATCGACATCTTTCTTTGGGAGCTTTACAACTGAATTCAAAATATATCAAGTCCCTAGAAATTCTTTAGTGCTTTTACAATCCAAGTAGCTTTGATATTAACGTCCACAACTTTTTCCTATGTGAGAGCAGTAGCTCAAATAAAAATCAGTCTGTGATATACTGTGAAACGAGTCGCTCGAAATCGGGCAAACTTTTTTATTTCTCTATTTTGTTTTTTATCGGAAATATACGGTTTTAATATTGTTAAAATTAAGAAACAACTTTGAGATTCAACAAATTCTTATAAATATGAATATCGCTGCGACTAACTCGACTGTAAGTGGTGCAAAGTTTCCTAAATTTATATTTGTATTTTTGTTTATGTTCTTATATATACATTATTCATAATTTACATTCCAGTCAGAGGATGAGGATAACCATGAGGTGCCTCGTGAGGAAGTTTATTGTCCGCAGACTAAAATGAATTTTTCATCCGAAGTCGACTTTAAGAAATGGACGCGACTAACAGCTCAATTTTATGAACGGACTATGGAGAGGGATGTGTTGGAGAATTCAACTCAAACTGATTTTCCAAATTGCTCATTTTGCAATTTGATTGAACGCATTTATAAATCTTATAGCATTCCTCTCACCGACTTATTCGACAACCCCAATCGAGAGGAACCTAGTAATCAGCCATCACACAGCACTGTCTCCGAGGAGCTGCCCTCGCTGCAAATGTTATCCATCACCAACTACACTCCACAATCGGAGACTGAACATGCTGACAAAGCGAGCCAAGCATCAGCGTGTATGAGCTGTATGTACAAATACTCAAAATATAATGACTTGAGTGAACTTCAGAGGGAGCAAAGATTTGCTGAACTTCGTGCTTTCTTTGACGACACAAATGACACAAACATCTCGCAGATGTCGAATAGTTCGAGCGACACCTTGGAAAGCGGTGAAGATTCCCAACCCGTGGAGAGCTCATCCCAAGAATTTAATAACTCACAGGTAGTGGAGGCTTCGTCAAGTGTTACACTTCTGAACGAAGAGCGCAACATCTTTCCTTCTCGTGCTGGCCTGAGCTGTGAGTCCTTCCGCGGCGCCAAAGATACTATCAAGTTACAGTTTATAGATCCACTGATCCGCAAAGTAGAGGACATACACAAAAGAAATGTGGAAGATTATTTGAATTTGTTGAAGGAGCTGGACAATATTAAGAACTTGGTAGATGAGATTTACAAAAACGCCAAGAGGTCAATATAGCATTTTCGAAAAATGTTTCGATAGATCCAAGATATTTCTGTTCAAATTAAATTTCTTGTGTGCTACATTTGTTTTAACATAAGTAACTATTCCATATTTTCATTGCGTGCATCATTTCACAACTAGCTGAACTTCTCAGGGTAAAACTTAATGGGAAATGCTTTCATAAATAATATCATACATTTTAGCCTCTGTATGTTATAAGAGAACATAGTACATACCACAGTTGATCTGAGTATGGTTTATCAATCAAGACATCAGTCTTGAATCAAGACAAAGAGTCTCAAAAGTACGGTAATATGCATTTGTCTTGAATCAAGACCAAAATTCTCATTTCAAGATCGAATCAAAACCACAAATTCTTGATTCAATCCCATAGTATACTTATTTTTAACATTTTCGTCTCTGAGATCCGCGTGTTCAATCGTCTCGGATGTTGATGCTGATCAAAGCTAAAAACAGGGTGTGGGGGAAATAGTGGGTGTGGGCATGGCTTGTCCTTATCAATAATCGATCTTCAAAATTTGGTGAGCACAATAGCTTCAATAAGGCTTTGCTTACATTGCAATGCATATGTAATCGACTTAGCGATTAATCGATTTCGATGAAGTGTACATTATAACAATATTTGCTTTTGTTTTCCCAATCTGTCAAATCACAGCTGATGCTTTGAGTTTTTCCTTTTGATTCAGAACAAACAGACGTAAAGCTTGCACACAATTTTTATAGTTTCACAAAATATCTAACGAGTTTTATTTATTATTTACACGCGGACTTTCCAAAAAGCAGCATGAACAATGTGCAGATTCAAGTGCTGACCAGCGATGGTCACAAGGATATATATGAGATCGATCTCACCCAGCATGTCGGTGAACTAAAGAAGATCATTCGCCGCAAGATTAACGTGCCCAAGGGATTTTACACCCGGTTGACATATAAGGGACGAGTGCTCCCAAACGAGAGCATACTGAAGGATGTGGGCGTGAAGCCCAAGTCGACATTGGAGCTATTGTGGCATCCGCGGCCCACGCAGACGGTCAATAAGAACGGGCAAGAGCACACATCTCATGAACTCCAGGATGAAAAAAAAGAGGAATTCAAGCCGGTTGAGCTGGGCTCAGCACATCCCGTTAAGCTGGAGTGTCTGCCAGCCAATTGGTGCGTCCCCAAGTGTCGCGTCAAGAAAAACAACGATTTCATGGACCTACGAATGCCTAGGCATGTTGATCCCAATGCAGGTGCTGCTGCAGGTGAAGATCTAATGGTGCAGGCTGACTATGCCTCCGGCACCGACTTTTTATTCGACCTTCTGGAAGACGATTTTATAGTTGAAGACTAACCAAAATTCAAATCTGCTAAATACAATAGTTCAAAATATGTCACACACTTTAAGATATTTCTAAATTCTTGGTGTACCCATGATAAACAAACATGTTCACTGTGAACACTACGATTATAATTGTTTCTTATTTTATTATTGATGGATTACTTTAATCGACTGAAATTTAGTCCAAGGTTAAGCTATTGTTATCAAAAAGAGTTCTCTAAATAAGTTGGCTTGTCGATGAAATTAAATGTTGCGTTGTTAAAAATATTTAAAAAACAAAAAAGAGTTCTCGCCCTTACATTTATTCATTATTGCAGTTGCTTTGCTTCTTCTTCCATTGGACCCATATTATTACATTTAATATTAGATAACTTCTTTGTTTATTGACCGATCGTAATCTTTTCGTAGGTCATAAAAATTACAGTCAAATGTGTGAATATACCAAAACGCAAGGTCAAACGTCGACTTTAATGTGTTTTCACATTTTTTGGTGATCAGGGGGTGATGTCCAGAAAGTCAGTTATTCTTTACTCCTCCATGATATACGAGAACGTAAGTACCAAATTTGGTACCAAGTCTTATAGTATCTGAGGACATGGCTAGATCGTCTCGGATGGTGATGCCGATCAAGAATATGGAGTCGGAGATTGTTGCTTATGCCAGTTATATACTTTTGACCAGTTTCTCTATACCGTTTTTAGCCATTTTTAATGGGTTCAGGGTACTAAAGGCCAGAAATAAATTGACATTTGAAAATGTATTTATGTTGGTTGTTTGTTGAAAGACAATTGATAAAGAAAGACAAATGTTGCATATCCTCAAATGATTGAGGCACATGTATTCTTACGGTAGTATTAATCTACGCCGGGGATGCGGCTCCGGCAATGCCACTGCGAGCCACAATATTCTCCTCGTTCACTCCCTCTGGATGCAGCACTTGCTATGGAACCAATATATGGCAGTGTTTGGCAAATCGAAGAACATGACAGCAAAAGTTCCGCTTTTGATATATTTGTAATATTGAATAGTTGCTAGATACAATAAAAGCCTATGATCCAACCAAGAAATTTCAATACCCAACATACAACATTTTTAAATGCAACTAAAGAGCACAACATGTAACAAACTTAAAGAAATTGCAAAGATGCTGATGATCTAATACTGCTTAGCATTTTTGTAGATCGTCTCTACCCTATTGGGAATATTGCGTATCAGTCGCATCAGAATACAATACTCCTCTATATTTTTACGGTGCAGGCGCTCCAATCTTTCCAACATTGGCTCTGCCACATGGCATCTGATAATATCACTTTGAATATTGCGCATTGAGTCAGATGTTTGAGAAGATGAAGATGCGATTGTACGCAGGGTGCGAATCCTTCTCGATACACTTGGCAATGACAAGCCAGATGCACATGACAACGACATCTCAGATGCACTTGACAAGCCCAGGGAAGGAAGGTCGAGATTAAGGTTATCCTCCTCCTCTTTCTCCTCCTCATCCTCCTCATACTCATACTCATCCTCCTTATCCGCATTATCCTCCTCATCCTCCTGCTCCTCCTCGTCCTCCTGCTCCTCCTTATCCTCCTGCTCCTCCTCATCCTCCTGCTCCTCCTCATCCTCCTGCTCCTCCTGCTCCTCATCCTCATCCTGTTTGTCCTTATAGTTGGCCAATTTGGGCGGTGTTCTTTCCCAGCTATGTTGTAAGTGCTCCATGCTATGCGAATATGAATATTCACTGCTTTTGACGCTGCCGCTTGAACCTTTCGACCGTTGCGAGATGCTGTCCAGACCATTCAAATTATCTAAAGCTGTCTTTATCTTTGCTATATCGGAAGCTGATTTGCGATTGAGCTCTTCCAGCAGTTTGCAGTCCAGTAAAGTATCAATTCTAGTAATGTCACTCTTTACACAATCGTCGCAGTAGCAACGCTTTTGATGAATTCGACTCGCCGATGATTGGGTCGATTTATTAGCATGTGTCGACTGTGAACGTGACAGATGCAGCGACTCCGTACGCGACAGATGCAGCGACTCCGTACACGACAGATGCAGCGACTCCGTACGCGACAGACGCAGCGACTCCGTACGCGACAGATGCAACGACTCCGTATGCGACACATGCAGCGACTCCGAATGCGACAGATGCAGCGACTCCGATTGTGGCAAGTAGTTGCTATTCGAAAGTTTGCTGGAGGTGGACGGCCGAGACTTGGAATGCTTGCTTCGTGATTTTCCAATTGGACCTTCGATCGGCAGAGGACTGTGCTTCTTGGAGGCCTCGCTGTGTGTTAACATGCAATAATCCCTGGAGTCTTCATTTGGCTGAGAACGGTGCTCGGCAAGAGGAAAAGGGGTATCCATTCCGCACAATGGGCACATTGACACAATGGGCATCAGTAAGTCAGTTTGTGTTGCTTTAATGCAAAGATATCGCGAGCGAGACGATTGATAACTATCACTTGCTGGCCGCGAGTGTCTCTTGTGATCGACTGTGGATCGAGTCTGATTATTGGATTCCGAGAAACTGTGTGAACTACTTGGAGAATCCATTTCCACTTCGTAGCTCAACTCACGCTGGCTCACATGATGTTTCCTTGACTGCAAGAGAATCGTGATAAATTTATGCATATAGAAAGTTACAAAATTTCAAAATTATAATTTATAACGTGGTGTTTCATTATATTATGCAACTCGTTTTTATACCCTGATCCCATTAAAAATGGGAAAAAGGGGTATAATGGTTTTGTGCAAAAGTATGTAACAGGCATAAGGAAGCATCTCCGACCCCATAAAGTATATATATTCTTGATCAGTATCAATAGCCGAGTCGATATAGCCATGTCCGTCTGTCTGTCCGTCTGTCCGTCTGTCTGTCTGTCCGTCTGTCCGTCTGTCCGCCTGTATGAACGCCTGTTTCTCAGAGACTAGAAAAGCTAGAGACTTCATATTTAAAATATAGGTTCTCGTAGTGCCGGGTCAATATAAGTTTATCATTTTTTTTCGATATCTCATCCCGTTTAAAAGTTATCGATAAATATCGATTTCAGACAAGTGTTTTTCGGGCATAACTTGAAAGTCATAAAAGCTAGAAACTTTATATTCAGGTTTAAGTTACTGTACTGCCGGCTCTAAACAAACTCATCATTTTTTTTTCAATATCTCAATCTTTTCAAAAGTTATTGATAAATTAAGTTTCCAAAACAGTGTTTTTAAGGTATAGCTTAAAAGTTATAAAACGTAGAGTCACCAAATTTGGTACATATACTCTCCAATAGCATACAGAGGTTAAATGCATTTCACTTTTTGGATACCCCTCCCCGATCTCCAAGAAATCAAAAAATACGTATTTTGAGAGGTATGACCTTCGGATTTTACATAGCTTCACATTTATATGCCATCTTTGTGTCCTACAAATTTCATTACGATCGGACAATAAACAAAGAAGTTATTCACGATTCAATGTAACATAGTTTGGTGCCAAAGGAAGAAGAAGAAGCAAAGCAAATGTATGACGCGCGTAGCCAGCAGCTTTTGTTTGTATATGTGTGTGTGTTTCTATGAATGAATGCAGATAAATAACTTCAATGAATGTAAGACCCTGGATCAGGGTATATCCTAGTCGGGCACTCTCGACTAGAGCACTCTTACTTGTTATTTTTAAAATATTTTGAATCAACAACGCAATTTATTGGTTTGAACCGTTTAAATTAAATTCTTCTATACTTCAATATGTTTCATCGACAAAATAGTTTATTTTGCAAACTCTTTTTGATAACAATAGCTTTACTTTGGACTAAATTTCAGTTGATTACGGTAATTTATCAATAATAAAATAAGAAACAATTATAATCGTAGTGTTCACAGTGAACATGTTTATTTATCATGGGCTCACCAATAATTTAGAAATATCTTAAAGTGTATGACATATTTTGAACTATTGCATTTAGCAGATTTGAATTTTGGAACAAAACTGATTCCTAGTCCTCAACTATAAAATCGTCTTCCAGAAGGTCGAATAAAATGTCGGTGCCGGAGGCATAGTCAGCCTGCACCATTAGATCTTCACCTGCAGCAGCACCTGCATTGGGATCAACATGCCTAGGCATTCGTAGGTCCATGAAATCGTTGTTTTTCTTGACGCGACACTTGGGGACGCACCAATTGGCTGGCAGACACTCCAGCTTAACGGGATGTGCTGAGCCCAGCTCAACCGGCTTGAATTCCTCTTTTTTTTCATCCTGGAGTTCATGAGATGTGTGCTCTTGCCCGTTCTTATTGACCGTCTGCGTGGGCCGCGGATGCCACAATAGCTCCAATGTCGACTTGGGCTTCACGCCCACATCCTTCAGTATGCTCTCGTTTGGGAGCACTCGTCCCTTATATGTCAACCGGGTGTAAAATCCCTTGGGCACGTTAATCTTGCGGCGAATGATCTTCTTTAGTTCACCGACATGCTGGGTGAGATCGATCTCATATATATCCTTGTGACCATCGCTGGTCAGCACTTGAATCTGCACATTGTTCATGCTGCTTTTTGGAAAGTCCGCGTGTAAATAATAAATAAAACTCGTTAGATATTTTGTGAAACTATAAAAATTGTGTGCAAGCTTTACGTCTGTTTGTTCTGAATCAAAAGGAAAAACTCAAAGCATCAGCTGTGATTTGACAGATTGGGAAAACAAAAGCAAATATTGTTATAATGTACACTTCATCGAAATCGATTAATCGCTAAGTCGATTACATATGCATTGCCATGTAAGCAAAGCCTTATTGAAGCTATTGTGCTCACCAAATTTTGAAGATCGATTATTGATAAGGACAAGCCATGCCCACACCCACTATTTCCCCCACACCCTGTTTTTAGCTTTGATCAGCATCAACATCCGAGACGATTGAACACGCGGATCTCAGAGACGAAAATGTTAAAAATAAGTATACTATGGGATTGAATCAAGAATTTGTGGTTTTGATTCGATCTTGAAATGAGAATTTTGGTCTTGATTCAAGACAAATGCATATTACCGTACTTTTGAGACTCTTTGTCTTGATTCAAGACTGATGTCTTGATTGATAAACCATACTCAGATCAACTGTGGTATGTACTATGTTCTCTTATAACATACAGAGGCTAAAATGTATGATATTATTTATGAAAGCATTTCCCATTAAGTTTTACCCTGAGAAGTTCAGCTAGTTGTGAAATGATGCACGCAATGAAAATATGGAATAGTTACTTATGTTAAAACAAATGTAGCACACAAGAAATTTAATTTGAACAGAAATATCTTGGATCTATCGAAACATTTTTCGAAAATGCTATATTGACCTCTTGGCGTTTTTGTAAATCTCATCTACCAAGTTCTTAATATTGTCCAGCTCCTTCAACAAATTCAAATAATCTTCCACATTTCTTTTGTGTATGTCCTCTACTTTGCGGATCAGTGGATCTATAAACTGTAACTTGATAGTATCTTTGGCGCCGCGGAAGGACTCACAGCTCAGGCCAGCACGAGAAGGAAAGATGTTGCGCTCTTCGTTCAGAAGTGTAACACTTGACGAAGCCTCCACTACCTGTGAGTTATTAAATTCTTGGGATGAGCTCTCCACGGGTTGGGAATCTTCACCGCTTTCCAAGGTGTCGCTAGAACTATTCGACATCTGCGAGATGTTTGTGTCATTTGTGTCGTCAAAGAAAGCACGAAGTTCAGCAAATCTTTGCTCCCTCTGAAGTTCACTCAAGTCATTATATTTTGAGTATTTGTACATACAGCTCATACACGCTGATGCTTGGCTCGCTTTGTCAGCATGTTCAGTCTCCGATTGTGGAGTGTAGTTGGTGATGGATAACATTTGCAGCGAGGGCAGCTCCTCGGAGACAGTGCTGTGTGATGGCTGATTACTAGGTTCCTCTCGATTGGGGTTGTCGAATAAGTCGGTGAGAGGAATGCTATAAGATTTATAAATGCGTTCAATCAAATTGCAAAATGAGCAATTTGGAAAATCAGTTTGAGTTGAATTCTCCAACACATCCCTCTCCATAGTCCGTTCATAAAATTGAGCTGTTAGTCGCGTCCATTTCTTAAAGTCGACTTCGGATGAAAAATTCATTTTAGTCTGCGGACAATAAACTTCCTCACGAGGCACCTCATGGTTATCCTCATCCTCTGACTGGAATGTAAATTATGAATAATGTATATATAAGAACATAAACAAAAATACAAATATAAATTTAGGAAACTTTGCACCACTTACAGTCGAGTTAGTCGCAGCGATATTCATATTTATAAGAATTTGTTGAATCTCAAAGTTGTTTCTTAATTTTAACAATATTAAAACCGTATATTTCCGATAAAAAACAAAATAGAGAAATAAAAAAGTTTGCCCGATTTCGAGCGACTCGTTTCACAGTATATCACAGACTGATTTTTATTTGAGCTACTGCTCTCACATAGGAAAAAGTTGTGGACGTTAATATCAAAGCTACTTGGATTGTAAAAGCACTAAAGAATTTCTAGGGACTTGATATATTTTGAATTCAGTTGTAAAGCTCCCAAAGAAAGATGTCGATGTTTTCTATGCCGTCCGAGTGTGAACAAATAAGAATGATAAAATATTTTCATATATCCATTCATTTGTGACTTTATATTTGGTATACCTTCTACCCATTAAAAAAAGGTAATCAAACCCAAAAAATGATATATATCTATAACTCGGTCCATTAAAAAATTTCAATAAGTTTCGCTATTCGATCCGCGTTTATTGAGTATATATAACCTGATGAGATCTAGAAGTAATTAAGTTTCATATGCAGACACATTAAAATTTTATTTTCTAAAATTATGAAGAATTTCTCTTTTAACAGACCTCTGTTTTTTTAATCGTTTTCTCAGTTAACTTTCCACACGATCTCAAAAAACACGTCATCCGTTATTTTTGGTACGTGCCATTTTATACTTCGAGCTATGGTCTATATATTAACTCAAAGATTACGTCGCCTGTTGAAATTGAATAACTGATGATTACTTATGGCAACATATGTACTGTAGTTATAATAGCAACAATACATACCACACTCAGAATAAATTGATCATCTTTGTATAGGAGTTAGGATATCGGCTGAATATGGATGGTTTTCAATGCATTCCTCTAAGGGATCCTATCAATTGTATTCCCCTTGTTCTTTTTCATTATTTCATCAAGTTTATACTTATGCATATATATATAGGGTGCTTTATGGGGTTAGGCCTTGCGTTGTAAACTTTGGACGTCACTCACTACGTGATACTCTACGAAAAACCGTTAACAGGGGGGCGGGGTAAATAATGAGTTTGGGCATGGCTTGACCATAGCTTGACCATTGAGGAAGCTTATCAATAATCGATCAATCAAATAAGGAGACCATAAAAACTTCAAAAATTCTTTGCTTACAATGCAATGCATATGTAATCGACTTAGCGATTCAATTATAACAGTATTTTCTTTTCTTTTCCCAATCTGTCAAATCACAGCTGATGCTTTCAGTTTTTTCCTTTTGATTCAGAACAAACAGACGTAAAGCTTGCACACAATTTTTATAGTTACACAAAATATCTAACGAGTTTTATTTATTATTTACACGCGGACTTTTCAAAAAGCAGCATGAACAATGTGCAGATTCAAGTGCTGACCAGCGATGGTCACAAGGATATATATGAGATCGATCTCACCCAGCATGTCGGTGAACTAAAGAAGATCATTCGCCGCAAGATTAACGTGCCCAAGGGATTTTACACCCGGTTGACATATAAGGGACGAGTGCTTCCAAACGAGAGCATACTGAAGGATGTGGGCGTGAAGCCCAAGTCGACATTGGAGCTATTGTGGCATCCGCGGCCCACGCAGACGGTCAATAAGAACGGGCAAGAGCACACATCTCATGAACTCCAGGATGAAAAAAAAGAGGAATTCAAGCCGGTTGAGCTGGGCTCAGCACATCCCGTTAAGCTGGAGTGTCTGCCAGCCAATTGGTGCGTCCCCAAGTGTCGCGTCAAGAAAAACAACGATTTCATGGACCTACGAATGCCTAGGCATGTTGATCCCAATGCAGGTGCTGCTGCAGGTGAAGATCTAATGGTGCAGGCTGACTATGCATCCGGCACCGACTTTTTATTCGACCTTCTGCAAGACGATTTTATAGTTGAGGACTAGGAATCAGTTTTGTTCGTTATGGTTTTATTGCAATAACCAAAATTCAAATCTGCTAAATACAATAGTTCAAAATATGTCACACACTTAAATTCTTGGTGTACCCATGATAAACAAACATGTTCACTGTGAACACTACGATTATAATTGTTTCTTATTTTATTATTGATGGATTACTTTAATCGACTGAAATTTAGTCCAAGGTTAAGCTATTGTTATCAAAAAGAGTTCTCTAAATAAGTTGGCTTGTCGATGAAATTAAATGTTGCGTTGTTAAAAATATTTAAAAAACAAAAAAGAGTTCTCGCCCTTACATTTATTCATTATTGCAGTTGCTTTGCTTCTTCTTCCATTGGACCCATATTATTACATTTAATATTAGATAACTTCTTTGTTTATTGACCGATCGTAATCTTTTCGTAGGTCATAAAAATTACAGTCAAATGTGTGAATATACCAAAACGCAAGGTCAAACGTCGACTTTAATGTGTTTTCACATTTTTTGGTGATCAGGGGGTGATGTCCAGAAAGTCAGTTATTCTTTACTCCTCCATGATATACGAGAACGTAAGTACCAAATTTGGTACCAAGTCTTATAGTATCTGAGGACATGGCTAGATCGTCTCGGATGGTGATGCCGATCAAGAATATGGAGTCGGAGATTGTTGCTTATGCCAGTTATATACTTTTGACCAGTTTCTCTATACCTTTTTAGCCATTTCTAATGGGTTCAGGGTACTAAAGGCCAGAGACATTTGAAAATGTATTTATGTTGGTTGTTTGTTGAAAGACAATTGATAAAGAAAGACAAATGTTGCATATCCTCAAATGATTGAGGCATATGTATTCTTACGGTAGTATTAATCTACGCCGGGGATGCGGCTCCGGCAATGCCACTGCAAGCCACAATATTCTCCTCGTTCACTCCCTCTGGATGCAGCACTTGCTATGGAACCAATATATGGCAGTGTTTGGCAAATCGAAGAACATGACAGCAAAAGTTCCGCTTTTGATATATTTGTAATATTGAATAGTTGCTAGATACAATAAAAGCCTATGATCCAACCAAGAAATTTCAATACCCAACATACAACATTTTTAAATGCAACTAAAGAGCACAACATGTAACAAACTTAAAGAAATTGCAAAGATGCTGATGATCTAATACTGCTTAGCATTTTTGTAGATCTTCTCTACCCTATTGGGAATATTGCGTATCAGTCGCATCAGAATACAATACTCCTCTATATTTTTACGGTGCAGGCGCTCCAATCTTTCCAACATTGGCTCTGCCACATGGCATCTGATAATATCACTTTGAATATTGCGCATTGAGTCAGATGTTTGAGAAGATGAAGATGCGATTGTACGCAGGGTGCGAATCCTTCTCGATACACTTGGCAATGACAAGCCAGATGCACATGACAACGACATCTCAGATGCACTTGACAAGCCCAGGGAAGGAAGGTCGAGATTAAGGTTATCCTCCTCCTCTTTCTCCTCCTCATCCTCCTCATACTCATACTCATCCTCCTTATCCGCCTTATCCTCCTCATCCTCCTGCTCCTCCTCATCCTCCTGCTCCTCCTTATCCTCCTGCTCCTCCTCATCCTCCTGCTCCTCCTCATCCTCCTGCTCCTCCTCATCCTCCTGCTCCTCCTGCTCCTCATCATCCTGTTTGTCCTTATAGTTGGCCAATTTGGGCGGTGTTCTTTCCCAGCTATGTTGTAAGTGCTCCATGCTATGCGAATATGAATATTCACTGCTTTTGACGCTGCCGCTTGAACCTTTCGACCGTTGCGAGATGCTGTCCAGACCATTCAAATTATCTAAAGCTGTCTTTATCTTTGCTATATCGGAAGCTGATTTGCGATTGAGCTCTTCCAGCAGTTTGCAGTCCAGTAAAGTATCAATTCTAGTAATGTCACTCTTTACACAATCGTCGCAGTAGCAACGCTTTTGATGAATTCGACTCGCCGATGATTGGGTCGATTTATTAGCATGTGTCGACTGTGAACGTGACAGATGCAGCGACTCCGTACGCGACAGATGCAGCGACTCCGTACACGACAGATGCAGCGACTCCGTACGCGACAGACGCAGCGACTCCGTACGCGACAGATGCAACGACTCCGTATGCGACACATGCAGCGACTCCGAATGCGACAGATGCAGCGACTCCGATTGTGGCAAGTAGTTGCTATTCGAAAGTTTGCTGGAGGTGGACGGCCGAGACTTGGAATGCTTGCTTCGTGATTTTCCAATTGGACCTTCGATCGGCAGAGGACTGTGCTTCTTGGAGGCCTCGCTGTGTGTTAACATGCAATAATCCCTGGAGTCTTCATTTGGCTGAGAACGGTGCTCGGCAAGAGGAAAAGGGGTATCCATTCCGCACAATGGGCACATTGACACAATGGGCATCAGTAAGTCAGTTTGTGTTGCTTTAATGCAAAGATATCGCGAGCGAGACGATTGATAACTATCACTTGCTGGCCGCGAGTGTCTCTTGTGATCGACTGTGGATCGAGTCTGATTATTGGATTCCGAGAAACTGTGTGAACTACTTGGAGAATCCATTTCCACTTCGTAGCTCAACTCACGCTGGCTCACATGATGTTTCCTTGACTGCAAGAGAATCGTGATAAATTTATGCATTTTAAAGTTACAAAATTTCAAAATTATAATTTATAACGTGTAAACTTTCACCACTTACGCTCGAACTGGATTTAGATTTCTTCATTTTAAGATATAATATTTTTTTGTTTTCAATTTAAAATTTTTATTTTGGCAATTATCACAGCCTTTTTCCGATCAAATAAAATTGTATTTAAAAAATATATTCTGTTGTATTCTCGCAGTTTTAGACTGACGAATGTTTCGACTACTTCTCTCTGATGGGGGAAAAAAGTGTAGACGGTTATGTCACAGCTAACTTGGATTGTACAATTTTAAAACTTACGGTAGGCCTCAGCTCCCTTGTATACTAGTGCTGTCCCATTAGAAGAGCTATATTTCTTAATCTTCTTATTTAGCCGGTTCGAGGTCAAAGGTCGCTAAAAACACAAAGTGTACATACATTAATATTATTGAATATCTTAAAGATATAGTATATACCAGATATAGTATTAAACAAGCCCACTGAGGCCCACTTACAACGATCAAATCATATGCATACATATACTGTTTAAATTAAAATAAAGTTGCTTCATTTAATGTTTCGGGACTATTTTCTGGACAAGTACTAACTTGGTGCCGAAAAGCTCGTTAAAACTGTAGATTTAATGGTCTTTGTGGCGCCTCAAAAAGCTCATAATGTGATAATCACATTTCGCATGAGCTGAACTTTAAAACCAAAACATGGCTATATTCTAGAAAATTAAATCGTCAACTGTATCCGATTACAGTTGCAATAAATTTCTTTTTGTTGTAAATTTGTCTGAGGAGCTTTACATTGCCATTCAATAAAATCTATGATGCAGAAATTTGGTATGCAATGTCGAAAATAACAGGGAGTGATAGAAAATTAAAAATTATATTTCAAAGTTATACGTTTCAAGGAAGCCACTAAAAAAATAACACTAAAACGGTAAAATATGTTTGATTGAATATAAAATAAACAAGATAGAACAGATATCTTTGGCACGTTGAAGATTAAAGACACTTCTTAATATATTATTCTTAACATCTAAATTTAATTTTGTAAATGAAAAAAGCATAATAAGATTCGTAACTGGTGAGTTCTACTAAGATATCTTGAAAAATAATAAAATATTGTTTACAAGAATTAATATATATACCTAAGTTCTTATGATATACTATATTTTTACTGCGTTGAGCAAAAAAGTGGGTGCAGCCAAAGTTTTATCAAGATTACTGCAAAGCAAATTATTTGTTTGCATTACTGAAACTGATTTAAATATTGTATATATAAATATTTATGTATATATATATACATACAAAAAAAACCAACGAATTTTTTTGCATATTTCTTGTTGCGAGCAGGTCAAGAATAACTCAAATAATAGATTTCGCTGTCACGTATTATTAGGGGACTTTGCCGTGATTTTGTTATTGTTAAGCCGGAGGCACTTAATTTAATTGTTTTGCCCATTGCTTTGTTTCTACCTACGTTGAGTGCAACAGGCAGCAACATGTTTGCCAGTCGAGTGGCCTGAAAAATGGGCACAACGGCCAATCTATCAAGCCAAGATGGCTACCTGCCACTTTTGCCACCGCTGCCACAGTTGCGGCACCTGACCAGCCATCGGATGCGAGATCGCAGTCGTCGGTTAAACCCGTCACAGGCAAACGTCCAATGCCAGCAAACACAAGGCTCAGACGACTCTTGATTGGTTTATGGCTCAGCGCTTATCGCACTCAAATTTCCCTGCCCCTATGTTGTCAGTACTCCACACTGCCAACTCCGTCGTAGCCCGCACCACGATGACACGACTATATGCTATTATCAGTGTGCGAATGCAAATGCCAGTTGCTAAGCTCCTTCAATATTGACAGCCAGATAAGCCGCTCTGCACTTGAACTTGTCGGCTTCTTGACTAAAACTATTTGCACAGTCGAATTCCATGTAAAGTTTAGCTGGGCATCTTCTACTTTGCTCCTATCTTAATGCTGGAATATCATGCTGATTGGTTTACAAAAGCATTTTGAATCCCCTTATATATATTGTATATGTATATACATAATTCCGAAATAATTATGTACATGCGCACTTACGTAAATATGTACATTTTTACGCAGAAACTTTATCAACATGGGGAACATTTAATTTTAGTAGTTATCGAATTTAATTTTTTTTCGACTGCTGAAAATACAAAAAAAATTTTAGAAGCAACGAAATAAGATAAATAAAATTTGATTCTCAGTCGAAACATATATTATTTGTATAGGGAACTATTTAATATTTAGGGACATAATATTTTGTTTTTGGTAAATTCCTCTATCAAGACAGAGGCACAATTTCACAACAATTTTCACCTCTAGTTTAGCAAATCAATAAAAATGGATTTAAAAATCGCACATTTGTAATCCTTACATACTTAAATATAATAAAACCAGAAGAAGATTATAAATAAAAATATAAATATGCTTATATCTGAACACATGTTTTTAACGTAATAATCAATGACTATTAATTCTAAAAGCATAGCACAAATAATCACATAATCAGATAATGCCATCATCCATCATTCAATAGTTCAATCGGAAACTCAACAGGTAGCACTTGGAAACAGGTAAAGTCAACGAGGCCGCAAATAATTCGCGCGTTAATCCGTTTGTTTACGTGACCTTTTGGCCTTTTGGCCAGGTTGGGCCTTAGCTGGGTACTTGGTTAGGTAGGTTAGTTAGGTAGGCGTTGCATGTGGTTGAGGCACAAACAAGATCATAAAATGGTTGCAAGTTGATTCATAAAAGGTCAGAAAATGGTGGTTGACCTGAGTGGCACTGCGGCCTATAAAAGCGGTGCGTCGACAAGTGGATGACAGCAATTGCAGTTCTGATTTCGGAGCGAGCAGACGAACAAGCTATACAAGCGATAATATAACTACACTGACGACGAGCAACGATGGAACATAGCAATCTTTATCTGCACAAGTTCTACACGCAGCTGGGTCATTACCCAGCACATGGCATCAGTGCGCAGCCAGCGGAGATGCCGGCGGTGCATAGCAATAAGCCGGAGCAGATTGACGAGCTGGTTGCCGTGGAACTGCAGCATCTGAAGACGCACTATGCCGATGAGGAGCAGCGCTACGTGGATCAAATGCTTATCGAGAATCCCATTGTAGTGGAGCGTCGAGCGCCACCAACCAAAGCACAGACAACAGTGGCACCACCACCGACTCAGAGCCAGGCCCAAGCCCAAGCCAAATCCCAGACCGTGTCCAGCAGCCGGGATGCGCAGCGCCAGCGAGCCGAATCCTGCCGCAAGTCACGCTACAACAACAAGATCAAGAAAGCCAAGCTGCGCTTCCGGCACAAGTTCGTCTGCAGCCAGCTGACGGAGAGCGCCGGCGCACTGGACTATATGCGCGAGGTGATCGCCCAGGCGGAGTCGCAGCTACTGGCACGTGGTTTCAGCCGAGTTGCCCTGGAGCGTATGCGCCAGAACTTCGGCGTGGACCGCTGTGGGGCACCGATTATGACAATGGACCAGTGACAACAGCCGCTGGCGTTAGACACTAAACTAGTTTTATGTTGTACAAAGAGCGAGAGAGATAGACAAATAAGTGAAGTTATCGTATTATTATTATTATATATTTCTTTTTTTTTATTGTTGCTTCTAATAATCAATAAAATATTTTTAGGCAAAAAATTAAACACTCGACCTTGTTTGGCTTTTTGTTTTAGCGTTCAGCAAAATTTGTTATAAATATGAAGGAATGTGATATTGGATAACTTTTAATGCATTATTCAAGTAGTTGCTTTCCAAAATGTGCTCGAATTTACGAATTGGATTTCATTTTAGTTTCATGCTAAACAATTTGACTAAAGCATTCTTGTACAATGCTAAAATTGTTTCCCCAAATATACTCGATGTTTAAGAAAATCGTGCAAATTCAAAATTATTATTATTTAAAATCGAGTTTGACACCAACTTTGCCTATCCAACTGCCCGTCAGGTTGTATGCAAGATGTCATAGTAATTCAAAAATACAGAGCAATTCTACATCGCATATATACAGATAAATATGGTATAGGGTATTCCCAAGTGGGTCGCTTTTGACTAGTGCACTGTACTTCAATACGCTTGTTCCTGAATGAAGAAATGAAGCACCCAATGATAATATGGAATAGCAACTTTATATTATAACAACAAATTTAATTTTAACTGAAAAAAAAACTTGATCCAGCGAAACATATTGCGAATATGCTAATTTTACTCCTTCGCGGCTTTTTTGAAGATCTCATCTACCAAGTTCGGAAATTCGTCCAGCTCCTTCAACATATTCAAATGTTCTTCCACATTTCGTTTGTGCATGTCCTCTACTTTGCGGATCAGTTGATCTATAATTTGTAACTTGAAAGTTTCTTTGGCGCCGAGGAGGGACTCGGAGATCGGGTCGGCACGAGGAGGAATGATGTTGTGTTCTTCGTTCAGAAGTGTAACACTTGACGAAGCCTCCACTACCTGTGAGTTATTAAATTCTTGGGATGAGCTCTCCACGGGTTGGGAACCTTCACCGCTTTCCAAGGTGCCGCTTAAATCATTGGACATCTGTGAGATGCATGTGCCATAACCGCGAGGACGCCATTTATACAAACTCTCCTTCTTCGAAAGCTCACGCCACTTTCTATAGTTCAAGTATTGGTACCTACAGTTCATACACAGCGTTGCTTGGCTCGATTTATCAGAATGTTCAGTATCTGAATGTGGATGTGAAGAGTAGCTAGTATCCAAGCGATTGCTGGATGTCATATGGAGAGGCGGCAGCTCCTCGGAGACACTGCTGATTGATAGCTCACTAGTAGATTCCTCGCGATCAATCTTGGGGACCTCGTATAAGTCGGTGAGAGAAATACAATTCGAACTATAAATGCTGACAACCAAAACGCACATTGAGCACTCTTCAAAATCAGTTTGAGTTGATTTCTGGACCATAGATTGCTTCATAGTCCGTTGATAAAATTGAGATGTTCGTAGGGCCCATTTCTTAAAGTCGACTTGATATGAAAAATTCATATTAGTCTGCGGACAATAAACTTCGTCACCAGGCACCTCGTGGTTATCCTCATGCATCTCCTCTGACTGGAATGTAAATTATGAATAATGTATAAATATAAATAAATTTAGGGAAACTTTGCACCACTTACAGTCGAATAAGTCGTACCGATATTCATATTTATAACAATTTGTTTGCTTTATCTCAAAGTTGTTTCTAAATTTTTACAAAATAAAAATTGTAAATTTCCGATAAAAACCAAAAAATAGAAATAAATAAAATTGCTTGATTTCGAGCGTCTTGTTTCACAGTATATAACAGACTGATATTTATTTCCAGCTACTACTCTCACATAGGAAAAAGTTGTGGACGTTAATATCGAAGCTACTTGGATTGTAAAAAAGCCTTTTAGGGACTTGATATATGTTTATACCCTTGTAGACGGTATTATAATTTTGGCCAAAAGCTTGCAACGCATAGAAGGAAACATTTCCGACCCCATAAATTATATATATTCTTGATCAGGTCGACAAGACGAGTCGATATACCTTTGTTCGTCTGTCTGTCTGTTTCTACGCAAACTAGTCTCTCAATATTGAAGCTATCTTAATAAAACTTGGTACAGATGCTAATTTTTGCTTATCGCAGATACTATGTTGGACTCAGAAGGATCGGACTACTATAGCATATAGCTGCCGAAAATGTTTGTTTTTTGAGATAACTCGACCAAACTTACCAAATACAAGTGTTAGCATTATTTAAGCATGATCATACAATTTAATCAAAATCGGACCACTATATCTTATAGGAACAATCTGTTGAAAAATGAGTCGTTGTATGCACAACTTTTTGTGTTTTGTAATTGTCAGTAATGGCTAGATTTATTATATTTTATATAGATTGATTGAATTTGGTCAAAATCGGACACCTATATCTTATAGCTGTCATAGGAACAATCGGTCTGAAATATTGATTTAAATAAGAAAATTAATTTTTATGGTAGAATTGTCATTCTTTTTTTGTATACGCAAGAGTGTTTCATTATATTTAGCAACTGCAAGTGTATACTACTTCGGAGCGCCGAAGGTAGCCTTTTTTCTCGTTTTTTTTTAAACTTGTTTGCATATGTTCCAATTAGACCTAGTCCTGTGATCAATTATTCGTATTGGAAGTGAGTAGTCATCTATTTTGTGCTTTGTTGGAGGCATTTCTTAATTACCTTTACCGAGCATTCCACAGAGCGTAGGCAATTTAGAAACTAACTTTGTTGTGGTTGCAATCGACTAAGCGATTAAATTATAACAGTATTTTCTTTTCTTTTCCCAATCTGTCAAATCACAGCTGATGCTTTCAGTTTCCTTTTGATTCAGAACAAACAGACGTAAAGCTTGCACACAATTTTTATAGTTACACAAAATATCTAACGAGTTTTATTTATTATTTACACGCGGACTTTCCAAAAAGCAGCATGAACAATGTGCAGATTCAAGTGCTGACCAGCGATGGTCACAAGGATATATATGAGATCGATCTCACCCAGCATGTCGGTGAACTAAAGAAGATCATTCGCCGCAAGATTAACGTGCCCAAGGGATTTTACACCCGGTTGACATATAAGGGACGAGTGCTCCCAAACGAGAGCATACTGAAGGATGTGGGCGTGAAGCCCAAGTCGACATTGGAGCTATTGTGGCATCCGCGGCCCACGCAGACGGTCAATAAGAACGGGCAAGAGCGCACATCTCATGAACTCCAAGACGAAAAAAAAGAGGAATTCAAGCCGGTTGAGCTGGGCTCAGCACATCCCGTTAAGCTGGAGTGTCTGCCAGCCAATTGGTGCGTCCCCAAGTGTCGCGTCAAGAAAAACAACGATTTCATGGACCTACGAATGCCTAGGCATGTTGATCCCAATGCAGGTGCTGCTGCAGGTGAAGATCTAATGGTGCAGGCTGACTATGCCTCCGGCACCGACTTTTTATTCGACCTTCTGCAAGACGATTTTATAGTTGAGGACTAGGAATCAGTTTTGTTCCAAAATTCAAATCTGCTAAATGCAATAGTTCAAAATATGTCATACACTTTAAGATATTTCTAAATTCTTGGTGAACCCATGATAAATAAACATGTTCACTGTAAACACTACGATTATAATTGTTTCTTATTTTATTATTGATGGATTACCTTAATCGACTGAAATTTAGTCATAAATTTTGTTATCAAAAAGAGTTTGCCAATTAAACCAGTTTGTGAAAAAATTGAAGTATATAAGAATTTAATTTAAACGGT
The DNA here is from genome assembly GCA_035045305.1 of Drosophila maculinotata. Lineage (NCBI taxonomy): Eukaryota > Metazoa > Arthropoda > Insecta > Diptera > Drosophilidae > Drosophila > Drosophila maculinotata. The sequence goes on along the minus strand of JAWNPD010000679.1, from coordinate 7,175,896 downwards.
TCAATCCAATAAGTTGCGTTGTTGATTCAAATTATTTAAAAACACAAGTAAGGGAGCTCTAGTTGCCCTGAATCCAGCCCTTAAATTCAATCATAGCTAAGTATCTGTTTTCATATACACAGCAAATGATGTACTTAATCTCCTGCCATGAGCCCCATACTTTGGTAAGTTGAATCTGGGCGGATGATGCTGATTAAGAATATATATACTTAGTTTTGTCGGTGAAGCTTCCTTCCGCCCTTTAAGTATGTAACATCTTGCACAACTTCATGAAAGTCCTGTTAATCATTTTCGGTAGGTTCGAGTATAAGTTATCCCATAAAAATGCTAGCAACATACTTTTGTCAACGAAAGACAATCCCGAAGACATTAATGACATCTATAATGAGGTCAATATAACTATTCAAAACGGTTGCAAACGCCACAAGAACCATTAAATCTACAGTTTCAACGAGCTGTTACACATCAATTTGTTGAAGATTTCCCAGAAAGTAGTCCGAACATTATGTCAAATTGCACAGTGCATGATTGAGTATCCTTCAGATATGCATATATATGAATGTACCGAGATGAGAAGATTGAAAATCTCTGGCCTCGCCTGTCGCGTGTTGGCTTTGGTAGAGAATATCCTATTGCGGAAACAGTTGGTCCAAAAATAAATAGCTCACTCCCCAATCGAAAGCCTGAGATGAGCCCTGTCAGCAGCAGAGCCCAAAACCCTAAGCATGTATTATATTACAAATCGACGTGAAATGTTATGATAGGAAATGCGATTCTATTTCCATCCGACTGCCAAATGAGAACAACAACAAAAAAAAACGCAGCTCAGAAGTATAATTAAAAAACCATTTGTAATCATTATTTTGGAATCCTGGTCGAAAGCAAACAGAAGTTGAACCGGCCAGAGCAGCATAGAAACCACCTTCCATCCACCCAAACGCCGCCACTTGAAGTCGGCAGTTAGCGCGAGTCCAGTCAAGTCCAGTCAAGTCCAGCGCTGACAATTTCCGACTGTGGGTGCCCAAAAAAAAATAGAATAAAATAAAAAAAAGAACAGGAGCCATAAATACGCACATAAAGCGACATTCTCCATGTTCCACACTCTCTCCACGAGGAAGCCCGCAACGCCAATGCCATTGAGTTTGAATTATGTCAGCGCAGTAATAAATTGCTCAGGGCATTAAATTAAAATATACGATAAGTGTGTGCGTGTGTGTGTGTGAGTGCGTACATGCAATTTTTGTGGCACAGCAGAGGCGGAGACTAGAACGTGGACCCAAACACACACAGACACACACACACACACACACACGCACACACTCACGTACACATGAGCAGGAAGGCGAAATTGGACGCCCAGTAGGATTTGTGGCGAGAATTTACTACAAAATGCCAAACATGTATCGTATGGAAATAAAATAGGATTTTGAAGCATTCACTTGAGCCTTGACAACTACTTTTTTTTCTTTTTTTGGCTAACAGTATCCTACTGCCTGGTGGGTCACCAGAGCATTATATTGAAATCAGCGGGCATAAATGTTATTAAGGTGTGTACTTAAATTACTGTGCGGTATCTACATAAATTTATATAAGAACTATTCAACATTTCCGTTATTATTGCTAGATATTGGGGACAAGAACCAAAACTTCTATAAAATATTTATTTAATTTTAAGAGCTCGTCCTTTGCAAACGGTCTAAATAATTTATGTCTTCACTACACACAGAAAAAGCATTGTAAATCTTTATTTTACTTGATGATATTAATATGTTATTTAAATATGAACATTTCCATTCAGAGTTCTTTCGTATTAAATTTAAAGTGTAAAATGTACACATGAATATGTTACATTTAATTATCATTTGTTTTGATTTAATAGTAAACAAGATGCATACACTTTTATTTTCATATGACTCATACTGATTCTTAATATAACAAGTAAGAGTGCTCTAGTCGAGAGTGCCCGACTAGGATATACCCTGAACCCAGTTCTTACATTCGTAATTCTTTATCTGCATTCATACATACAAACACATCCACATACACACACAAACACATGCTGCTACTGCGAACGTCATGCAATTCTTTGCTTCTTCTTCTTCCATTGGCCCAAAATTATGTAACATTTAATCGTTAATAAGTTTTTGTTTTTTGTCCCATCTTAATGAAATTATTGGGACATAAAGATGGCATATAAATGTGAGACTATGTAAAATCCGAAGGTCATACCTCTAAAACGATATCGATTTCTGCGAGATCGGGGGGAGGTATCCAAAAAGTGAAAAGTATATGTATGCTAAAATATACATACCAAATTTGGTGCCTCTATCTCGTATAACTTCATAGCTTTAACTTAAAAACACTGTTCTGGAATCTTAATTTATCGATAACTTTTTAACGGGTTGAGATATCGATTATATCGAGTCAGCAGTACGATAACTTAAATTTAAATATAAAGTTTCAAGTTTTAATAATTTTCAAGTTATGCCCGAAAAACACTTGTCTGGAATCGAAATTTATCGATACTTTTTGAAAAAAGATAAGCTTGTATTGACCCGGCACTCCGAGAACTTATATTTCAAATATGAAGTCTCTAGCTTTTGTAGTCTCTGAGAAACGTGCGTTCATACAGACGGACGGACAGACCGACAGACAGACGGACATGGCTATATCGATTAGGCTATTGATAGTGATCAAAAATATATATTCTTTATGGGGTATACAAATATATCGAGGATAATTGCGAAAATAACGTAAGCGCCAAAAAGCTAATTTTAAAGCTTTTTTTTCATTCTTTGGTGGATGTTTGTCGTTTACGATGTAATTGAAAGTGCGATATCTTTGCAAATATATATAATTGACTTTTATTATTTTTGCATTAAAAAACAATCTCTGAAAAATGTCGCTTACGTTATTTTTGCGGTTAGGGCTCTTTTTTAAAAATTAAATATTGTTACATTTTTGAACTTTTTATCAAAAAGCAAAATGATCAAATTAAATACAAAAAAAAATTGTATTTTAACTTTGGTTTATATTACAATTAGTAACGAAACATTTTAATTTTAAGATTAATAGAATATTCCAAAGCCTAAAATATTTTTATATACTTTTTATTAAAAGTGAGCAGATAGTTAAAATGAATACGATTTAATTTGAATTAGTTTAATTATGGAATATTCAAAATGTTTTTCACATTATATTAAATACGAATCATATTAGTTATAGCAATTAAGTAAATATATTTAATTTTTTAATTAAATATATTCATTTGTAATTTTGAATTGAAAACACTTATTTTTGGAGGTATAACCTTGCGACATATATATGTCGATTCAACGAATATTATTCATACATTTGCGTGTGTGTTTTTGTGTATAAATTCAGATAGTTAACTCTGAATTTTTATCAAAATTTCTTTAAAATACCTAAAAGTACGTGTTTCTAAACTTTAACACACATCTTTTTTCTATGGATATATTTTATATTTGTATTGTAGCTTTTATTTTCAACAAATCCAAACGACTCTTGATACCCGCTAAAAAAAAAGTATACAAGCAAGCCAGCTTATGTACATAGAGCATATATATTATATATCAAATATATGTACATAGATCATAAATATGTATATTTATCATATATATGTATATTTGTATATATATATATATATCATGTATGTCATGGGGCCTTATATTATATTTGAAAGAAAATACCATATAAAAGAAAAGAAAAACAATTTGTTGTAGTTGTACCATATTCAGTCACATACGAGATATTGTGGTTTGTTTGTTATATTCTCCCGCAAAATTGGTGACTAACAATGTAGTATTTACATGGACAGATTTCGCAATGCATCGGAATTGGAACATTTCTTAACTGTTTAAGTCTATAAGCTACATATATAAATATCCTAGCAGAGGGTTGCAGCAAAGTGGACAGATTATCCAGAGCAGCCGCGACAGCCGCAATGAACACATTCCACAATGCGTCCCTCTTCTAGTTTGGATTTTGGCACGCGGCAAATGCAGTTAGTACCGAAATTCGTATCACGCGTCTGAATGCAGCGCAGACAGCATAGATTCTCATAGCCGGACTTCTTCCATTTGGCTATTAGATTATTATCGGCAATCTTCTCCTTGAGGCAGTAGTCGTAGAGCTCGCGGCTGATGGCCTTGCGGCGATAGAACAGGTCGTAAATGTAGCGCGTCTTCTGGTGATGTATCTTGAAGATGGGCCAAAGTGATTCCGTAATCCGTTTGCCCTCATGTGGCTCCGTCTCGGCTGCAAACAAAAAGGAACATATTAAATTAATGATGCACAAGGTTGGGAAGCAGCAAATTAGATACAATTTGGCAGGGGGTGGGAGGGGTGAAGTGGGTGTGGGCATGGCTTGACCTTTACCAAATTTGGTGACTCTAGCTCTAAAACGGTTTCAGATCGCTAAGAGTGAGCATAAAAGCTTCAATAATTCTTTGCTTTGCAATGCATATGTAATCGACTTAGTAAACAGTATTTTCTTTTGTTTTCCCAATCTGTCAAATCACAGCTGATGCTTTCAGTTTCCTTATGATTCAGTACAAACAGACGTAAAGCTTGCACACAATTTTTATAGTTACACAAAATACACAAAATATCTAACGAGTTTTATTTATTATTTACACGCGGACTTTTCAAAAAGCAGCATGAACAATGTGCAGATTCAAGTGCTGACCAGCGATGGTCACAAGGATATATATGAGATCGATCTCACCCAGCATGTCGGTGAACTAAAGAAGATCATTCGCCGCAAGATTAACGTGCCCAAGGGATTTTACACCCGGTTGACATATAAGGGACGAGTGCTCCCAAACGAGAGCATACTGAAGGATGTGGGCGTGAAGCCCAAGTCGACATTGGAGCTATTGTGGCATCCGCGGCCCACGCAGACGGTCAATAAGAACGGGCAAGAGCGCACATCTCATGAACTCCAAGACGAAAAAAAAGAGGAATTCAAGCCGGTTGAGCTGGGCTCAGCACATCCCGTTAAGCTGGAGTGTCTGCCAGCCAATTGGTGCGTCCCCAAGTGTCGCGTCAAGAAAAACAACGATTTCCTGGACCTACAAGTGCCTAGGCGTGTTGATCCCAATGCAGGTGCTGCTGCAGGTGAAGATCTAATGGTGCAGGCTGACTATGCCTCCGGCACCGACTTTTTATTCGACCTTCTGGAAGACGATTTTATAGTTGAGGACTAGGAATCAGTTTTGTTCCAAAATTCAAATCTGCTAAATGCAATAGTTCAAAATATGTTACACACTTTAAGATATTTCTAAATTCTTGGTGAACCCATGATAAATAAACATGTTCACTGTGAACACTACGATTATAATTGTTTCTTATTTTATTATTGATGGATTACTTTAATTGACTAAAATTTAGTCCAAAGCTAAGCTGTCGTTATCAAAAAGAGTTCTCTAAATAAGCTGGCTTGCCGATGAAAAATATTTAAATATAGAAGGATTTAATTTAAACGGTTCAATCCAATAAGTTGCGTTTTTGATTCAAAATATTTTAACAAACGAGAAAGAAAGGATACCTTCGGCGCTTTGAAGGTAGTATACCCTTGCAGTTGCTAAATATAATGAAACACTTGCTTATACAAAAAGAGAACCAAATTCAATCAATTTATATAAAGTATAATAAAAGTTGCAATTACTGAGTTCGGTTAAGTCGTCCGATCCGGTTTATTCCGACAAAATAAGCATCTGTACCAAGTTACATCGAGATAGCTTCAAAATTATGAGACTAGTTTGCGTAGATACAGACGGACAAAGCTATATCGACTCGTCTTGTCGTCTTGATCAAGAATATATATATATACTTTATGGGGTCGGATATGTTAACTTCTATGAGTTGCAAACTTCTGGCAAAAATTATAATACCCTCTGCAATGGCGTAACAAGTAAGAGTGCTCTAGTCGAACGTGCCCGACTAGGATATACCCTGAACCCAGGTTTTACATTCATTCATAATTATTTATCTGCAATCAGATGAAATTTAAAGGACATTAAGATGGCACTAAAATGTAAGAGTATGTTATATGGAAAGGTCATATTTCCAAAAATACGTGTTTTCCCATTTTTGGGGGATCGACGGAAGGTATCCAAAGGGTCAAATATTTGTTTTTGTTCGATATACGAGAACATACATACCAAATTTAGTGTCTCTAGCTTTTACAACTTTCAATTTATGCTCAAAAAGAGCTAGTCTGGAATCGAAATGTATCGATAACTTTTGAACGGGACGAGATATCAATAAAAGGAATACACTTGTACTGACCCGGCAATATGAGAGCTTATATTTTGAATCCTCTAGCTCTTATAGTCTCTGATATCCGCGGGTTCATACAGACAGACGTACGGCCGGACGGACAGACAGACAGACATAGCTAGATCGACTCGACCTTTGATGGTGATCAATAATATATACACTTTGTGGCGTCGGAGATGCTTCCTTATGCCTGTTACATACTTTTGCACAAAACCATTATTCCGTTTTACCCATTTTTAGTGGGTTTAGGGTATAAAAACTATAAGTGATTCTGGGGGTGGGTAATTTTTCTGTCAAAACTCATGCCAAAAATTACAAAAAATTTGGCTTGTAAATTGCCCAAGTCCCCCATAACTTTCTCAAAACTGAGCCGATTTTCAAGCACAATGTCATTTTATAAATTGTTTATCCTCTACTTAGCTGTAAATTTAAGGTTTATGAACTTTTTTGCCGACCCCAACCCACAATAAAACCCTAAAAGTTGTGCATATGTATATATTATTTTCGGTTCGGGAAGAAAATCATTTCGTGAGGCCCCGTGCTTTCAAATTAGGCCCGTGTCCATCTCGAAATTATATTTGACAAATTGGGCAATTAGCATTTTGTACATACCTTCGCGCATTTTTTGTTCCAGTTCTTCCAGAGTCGGTTCAATGAGCTCCCAGCCATCTGGAGGTGGTTTACGGCTGCGTCGAACCTTTGGCATTGCTGATATCTTATTTATGAAAATAAAATTTGCTTAAAATGCTGCGAAAATGAAATGAAGCGCAAACAGCTGAGCAGCTGATGAACTAGTGTTGCAAAGCACTCGGACTACGAGCATGCACAGCACTAATTGTCAGAGCAGCTGCAAGCAGTGACATCGATATGTGGCGAGAGTATCGATAACACATTTAGTTTATTTTCCATTTCAGTGTATATGTAATCGTAGAAGTAATGAGTTGATTGTTTTTGTTATTTATTTTTTTTATTTAACATATGCGTGTTATTGTTATTGTGCTGTTTATTTATATTTGAAACACCCAATTTATGCTGCTTGACAATTATCAATTGTTAAGGCAATAAGTGAAACAATAATTAAACACTGCGCACCCAAAAGTAAGCAAAATCCCAAAAAGATATCGTCTGTTAATGACTGTATGTGTTTGTGAATGTCTGATACATGTATCTGCAGTGCAAATCAACCCACACACACACAACTGCAGCGCAGCTTCACACGCGCTATAAATCAGTGTTGTATTATTCCCAACACAGACAACTAACTGCAGCAGAGGCGGTCACTCCATTTTTTGTCTCAGTCACAATAAGGTATCACTTAAAGTGTCAGTGTGTGTGTGTGTGTGTGTAAGGCATTCATATATATATGTAGATATGTGAGTGTGTGTTTATTATTATTAATTTTGGTTTGTTATTATTATTGTTGTGATTGTAATGCGTTGCTTTCATTCATAAGTTCCGTTTGCTTGCTTTGCGCCAACAACTACAACTACAAGCACAGCAGATAATACAATTTTGGCCTTCGCCGAAATGCGCGCTATCTCGCTCGCACATGCATCGCTTCCTTTTCTTCCCTCTCCCTGTTGCCCGCCCACATCTTTGCTATTGCATTTCCATTCCTCATTCATTTGGCGATTAGCGCGTACGCTTTGATTGTCATTCGCATTCGTTGGTTTTTGTATTCAGTGAATGGTACGTGTAATAACAAATTTAAGCACAAACACACACACACACACACGCACAAAGAGAGATCACCACCCCCCAAATCTGTTGGCACATTTAAACGCCCCCTTCGACGGGGTGTCTGAGCGTATATATGTACATATGTATATGTATGTGTGTAATGAGCGCATTAAATCAGTATTGTTTTGCACATTCCTCATTTTTTCCATTTTCCGCATTATGCACATACACACACACACACACACACTCACACACATATGCGTATATTGTCAATTGCAAAATTGGCATCCAAATCAACAGCTCCACTTGAAGCGTATTTATTCCATGGAGTCTAGTCACCAAGTTGGCAAACTACCTGCCAATTGGTCACAGCGTTTATCTAATTTTACACACAAATGTATGTATGTACATATGTATATACAGACATATACATATGTATGTACATGCAAAGACTTCAAGTCGAACGTACTTACAGATACCGATAAGATAAAATAATTAACTAACAAATATTTAGTTACTTTGAAGTAAAGCTAACAAATCAGTCGAACTTAGTATCTATCGCTAAGTTAAACAGCTTAAACTGCTCAAAAACTCGAACAAAAACGTTGTACCTTTAATAAAATGAATTCTTAACTGAAAATTTGGATAAAGCATAATTGAATATCGTTGATAATTATATTTATTCCAATTTGGTGGCTAATAAATTTAATAATAATTGTAATTTCGTCAGATTACTTTGGAAAACGTAATGTTTAAAATATAAATTTTGTTTTTATTTAGTTTTAATATATTACAAATAGTTTTGTATCTCGAAGTCGTTCGCCTTAGAGAAGTTTGACTGTATTTTGTCACATTGAACTCATGAACACAGCACACAAACTCTGACGTAGATCCGAATCACATACTACGCAGAGCTTTTATTACCAAAGCGCACTAATACATGAGCATTCACTAATTGTATCTGTATGTATCTTGCGACAATTTCGAGCTGAATACAGAGTGTCTTCTCCTCCTCTGGCTAAATCTAACTTGCTTGAATCGATCACTTCGAATACTTTCTCAAATGCAAATCACAATTCAGTAGTGTGGGCAAAAGCATTTACAGCGTTTTTCAAATCAACATCACATGCTTTGAGCTGTGGGTTCCCAGAGTAGCCTATTGTGCATTTAATTGCAAGTATCTTAAATGAAATTAGTTCGATTTGTTTTCTCATGTTCGCATATGTATGTATATGTTTACATATATGTTTTGTATTCGCAATGCTGTAAAATCAAAACAGGTTGATAAGCTTTGGCAATAGCGCTTTGTATGAGCAGATGCTGATCAGCTACATATGTACATATGTATGTATGTACCTTTAAATACATATGTATATATAAATTTCGTACTAGTATATAACAGATGAATGTAACTTACACAAAGCCCTGGTACATGGCAAATGCGCGTTAATTGTCGTATAAATATTTTGCGACTTGAATAAGGGACAGCGGAGAAAGTTGCGCTACAATAGTTTATTACTTTATAATCGGTATTAGTACAGTTTATATATTTGCATTAAATCCCATAATTAGCATTTCTATTAATATAAAGTTTTTAAACAATGCTAATATTGAGCATATCATTTCGAAATTCATTATGAACTTCAAATTGAATTCCGTCACTTTTGCATCGTTAAGTAAATTAAATGTAAATATTCATACATATGGTACATATGAAACCGAAATGCGCATAAATTTGATCCATCCAAAATCAAATAAAATGTAAATGAAAAATAATTCAAAAAGTATCTCAAATTGTTGGCTATACAAAATAAAGAAAAGCTTTGCATATATTAAGCGCAATCGTCTTATTTATCTTTCAGTCAGCGAGGGTCTCACCATGGAGCCCACAGCTGCCGGCAATCTGCTGGAGATCATGGACCTAGCCCGCACCCTGCGCCAGGAGCAGCTCTTCATACAGCACGAGCAGGCGGCCTTCGCACAGCTCACTGGTGCCCTGGATACCAATGCGGCGACAATAACAAAGGTTCGCACCCATATTTATTTATTAACGATGTCACGACACATTGCTCTTTATTTAATCCGCTGTCCCATCCCATTTAGCTGGCGTACATCTGCGCACAACAAAAACAGAATCTGCATGATCTGCTGCAGGCCAGAACGGATCACGATCCTCTTGTCTGCTGTCGACGTGCGAGCGCCTACGATAATGCACCATTCATGGATGCCAAACAGGTGTTGCCCTATGAGGTACGTAGTGCTCACAATACTAAAAGAGCACCTATTAAATGGTCTACTATATACATATGTACATTTGTGTTTATCCATTCAACTCACATTACATTATCTGGGTTGGGTTGGCATGCAAATCCAGACAACAAAGAACGATTTCCGTTTACAAATAGAGGAAACATTGATATATATAATTATAGCGTTGCCCTTGCGTACGCTCAGTCGTAATTCCAATTCAGGAAACTATTTAGTTCAAATACTTTATGATACGTTATCTCGAAAGTCGTAAATTGTTAGTTTATCATACGCATTATATTAAAACTGTTTCTTGATTGTAGTTTTAAGATTATCAAAGATTTCATTCATAACAATATGAAAGAACAATAACCACAATATGTTTATGTTCTTAACCACAGAATAGTGTATTCATACAATATACATATAAATAACTAGCATTTACCGGCGTGCGGTGCTACGCCCCGTCTTTATGAACAACCAAATTAATCGGGCGAATATTGAAAATCTACCTCCCGTATTTTCCACGCAAGTGTGCGGATTAACCACAAAATGTGAATATCGTTTTTTTTTTTAATTTAAATACAGATCTCTAAAAATCACGTTGTTAATAATTTCTTATGTAAAGTTTTGAAAAAAAGTTTGAAGCTGATCGGGTGAAAAACATAACAGTTTCATACAACAGTTTTCCCATTTTTCGACTTTGGGGGTCGATTTTCCAAAATTTGAAAATCACATTCTTAATATTTTGTTTTGTAGAGTTTCGAAAATAAGTTTGAAGAAAATCGGATGAAAATTCATTTTTTGCGCATACAACCTTGACCCCCCCATTTTCCTCCCAGGGGGGTGCATTTTTCATAAAATCGGTGTACAGTTTTTAATGAATTTTTATAATGATCTTTGAACCCAATCGGATTAAAACCGAAAAAGTTGCATACAATGGTTTTTCCTCATTTTCCGAGCTTGCGTATAGAATTTAGCAAAATCGCTTCTTAGTACGCACTTTCAGGCTAAGAGGAAACTACTGTGAAAATTCAGCTCGCTAGCTCTTATAGTTTGGGCCCTGTGTTGATCACCAATAGCCAATCGCCAATCAGGACAAACTGTTTTATATATATAGATGAGTAGTACCCCAAAGTTGATAAGCTCTGAAGTTGAGATTATTATACATATATATATATATATATATATATATTTTACATATTTGTAATAATATATATATATATATCTATATATATACGATCTAGGGTCGGAGATGTATACCATGTATATCTGTTCAAACTTATTTACTTAATTATTATTTATTTATTTATTCACCTTGATCTAATATTTCCATTTATGTGTGACTTAATATGTAATCAATGGTAAACAAGAAACTTAACTTCAAAGTTTACTTTTAATGTACCTTGTGATACAAACTATAATTATATATGTGCAATCAATAATTTGCAACATCTAAACGGTTTTTGTGTTCCTTACTTTGTAGCACGCCTTGGCCTATGAGGACCTGTTCAACTATTTGTATAATGCGCCATACTTGCTTGCCCTGTCGCTGGCCACAGCGGATCGATTGTCACTGCTGGCGCCGGCGCAGCTGGGACAGATTGTGAATACGATTGCGACGGGGCTGTATGGCAATGCGATCAATACGAAGGATGTGGAGCTGCTGCTGAAGCTGCTGCGCGAACTCATCGAGCTGCAGCTGCTGAACAGCGAGCAGCCGCGTCGTTTGCTCCGGACAAATGGCAGCGCCTTTGCCCGTCTCTATCAGCGTCTGGTGGAGTCACTCTTCTCGGCGCGCATCTTTCTAACTGCGGCGCTGCATGAGCCGTTGATGGCGGTGCTGAGCGAGCACGAGGCGCTGCTTGATGTGGATCCGCACAAGCTGCTGCAGAGCTTCACAGCGCGAGAGCGTCAGCGTCGCTTCGGCGAGGATGACACCAGCGCCGCCTACCAGCGCAATGTGGCCCGCTTCCATGCCGAGACGCTCGGAAAGCTGCATGCCCATGCTCAGGCATTTGTGCGCAGCCTGCAGCAGAGCTGGGCGCTGTTTCCCAGCTCGCTGCGCTGGCTGCTGCAGACGCTCGGGCAGCAGCTGCGGCAGACGCAGCGGCACAGCGATCTTGAGATTCGCCAGCTGCTATCTGATCTTGTCTTCACACACTTCATTTGCCCGGCCATTGTCAGCGCCGATTTGCTGGGCATCATCGATGTCAATGTCAGCGAACAGATGCGTCACAATCTCAATCAGATTGTCCAGCTGCTGCAGCGCCGGGCTCTAAGCGATAATGCCAGCGAGCTGACACAGCTAATGGAGCTGCTGCTGCTGGGGCAAACGGGTGAGGATGTCGTTGCCATTTTGCCACAGCAGAGCGACTTTGAGCGCGCCCAGCTGGCGATCAATCACCGCGAGCTGCAGCAGTTTACCGACTTCTTTCGCCTGCTCGCCGCACGAGCCGAATACGATGTATCCGCCGAGGAGCGACAGCGATTGCAGCGCATTCTGTCGCGCATACCCAAGCAGGAAGCGATGCCGGCAGCGTTGCCCCCTGCAGCCGATGCAGCCAGTCCCGAGAAGAAGAACAAGGGACTGATGCGGCTGGGCAAGGCCACCAAAAAGAAGTTGGCCAAGGGCATGAGCTTTACAACAACCACAACAACCACAGCCGCAACCTCCAATAGCAACAGCAACAGCAACAACAATAGCAATAGCAGCAACAGCGCGGCTCCAGAGCTGGGCAATGGCATCACTGCAAATGGACAGTCCACTGTGGTCAATGGCGATCTGGAGCAGTGCTCCTCCTCGCACAGCGGCAGCAACACCAGCCTCAGCTCCTGCGGCGGCGGTGGCATCAACAATGGAACAGCTGTGGCTGCGGCAGCTGGATTGGCTTTACCAGAGCCAGACGCTCCGGATGGCGATGAGCCGGTGTTGATGTTTAGCATTTATAATGCGGCAGCCAAGAGCAAACTGAAGCCGCTGACCGAGGAGGATCTGCTGAAGATGAACTGCATTGGGCCGGATATTGTGCCAGTGGCTGTGGTCCCAGCAGCTGCATCCTCGAATGCAGACGATGTTAGCAGCTTGGATGCAATGCGGCGACCGCTGGATGATGCCTCCATTGGCAACTCGGACAACCTGGAAGCGATCAGCGAAGCGGCACATTCGGCGAATCATTCGGTGGCCAGTTCACTGGATCTGGAGGAGCAGCAGGAGCGCGATGTGCACGATGCCGAGAACGATGACAATCTCTCGGATATGGTCTCCGCCAATGTGTCCGGCCGTGGCACGCCCAACATTAGTGGGCGGGACACGCCCTCGTCACAGGTGACCGATGGCGATGGCGCCGGTGGGGAGCTGGCGCATCATGCGGCACGTCCCACGCCACAAATGCAGAAGATGCTGCTGTCGAAGGCGCGATCCGACATCGAGGATAAGTTCTGCAAGTTCGAGCTGAAGAAGTTCGAGGGCGATGAGAATGTGAGCATCATTTCGGACACCTGGTCAACGGATGTGCTGGCCAGCGATTCGGAGAACACACTCGATGCCAGCGGCGAGCAGCAACGCGATCGGGACAGAGACAGGGAGCGGGAGCGTAACTTTTCTACGCCACTAATACCATCCGCTGTGGTCCTGCCCGGCGATAACAATAATTTTGTGGTGGAGGCGCTGGCACGTGCCGCCGGCGCACCGGCCCTGGACGCCTCCGACCAGCGGTCCGAGTCAAACTGGAGCACCGATGTGCTAGCCAGCGATTCGGAGAAGCTGGCCGAGATCGATACCGATGACAATGCGAGCATCACAGCCAAATCGGATATTGCAGCGCCAATGGCGCTGGCCGTAGTCCTTGATGATGGCGAACAGACGCCCGGCAGCAGCGGCGATGGGGATGCGGACGCGGATGCCGATGGAAATGGGAATGCTAGTGCCAGCGAGCGCAGCCAGGAGGACTCCGCCTTCTTCGATGCGGTCAACTCGTATGAGGATGCGCATCATTATCAGGCGGCCTCCTCACTGGCGCGCAGCTCGGTGCGTACCAGCTACCATGGCCTGGGCGGCGACAGTGGCGACAGCAGCTTCCAACAGCAGTACAAATGCAGCGCAGCGGAGGGCAGAAAGAGCACCCCGCTCATGGGCATCGCCTGCATGCGGCGGCAGACGTCTGCTGAGAGCAGCATCTCCAATCAGAGCATTAATCTGGAGGAGCCAACGACGACCAGCAAGCAGCAGCAGCAGCAGTTACTGCAGCAGCAGCAGCAACAGCAGCAGCAGCAACAACAACAGCACCATCATCATCACCACCATCATCATCATCATCACAAGAAGAAGAAGCAGCAGCTGCTGCTGCAGGCGGCAACCTCGAGTGATCATCATGATCTGATTGACTTTAGCGACTACAGCGAGGACAAGGAGGATCCACCGGGTCTGGTGCAGCAGCTGCTGGACAAGTTCGGAGACGAGCAGCATTTGCGCGGCGGTGTCCAGCATCGCCGCATCTCCATGGAGCAGCGCACGGCCAGCGTGGATGGGCGTCGCAATGGCATATTGGCCGGCGCCGCTGGCGTCGGCGGTGCCAGTGAGCGACGTCATCAGAGTCTCAACTATGAGAATCATGAGATCATGCTGCAGGTCATGCTGCCCACAGCGCAGCCCAAAACGGACGACGATAAGCAGCAGGAGCTGCAGCTGCTCTGTGCCCGGGCACAGCAGCTGCAGCTGCGCGACGACCATCAGGATCCACCTACCGAAGCTGCCGCCGCCACTGTCGCCACCCCGACCAAGCCTAACAAAGCCACTGGCGCCATACCAAAGAGCATCAGCTTCGATGCCAGCGCGGATAAGGAGAAGCATCGCAGCCAGCGGGATCAACGGGATCAGCGCGAACAGAGCGCTGGCATTTTGAACAAACTGAAGCAGGGCATCTTCAAGAATCGGCGCAGCAACAATAGTAAGACATCCTCGTCAGCGCAACCCCAGCGTTTGGCCGCTGGCAGTACCAACAGCAACAACAACAACAACAACAGCAACAGCAGCAACAAGTGCATCGGGATAAACGATCAGAGTCGGAGCGTCAGCTTTGATCCGAGCGCCGCATGCGTTAGCTTTGGCCCCCACTACTGTGATAGCAGCGAGGACATCCTGGCCAAATATAGGCGCAAGGTTAGCAGCTCCAGCGAGGCCACCAACTCCGACTCCACTGGCAATGGCCATGGTGGACTCGGTCTGCCCTCAGCCCATGGCCAAGCCATCAATGGCGGGTAAGTCACTTCCTTCTCTCCGCTAGATCCGACTTAACATGTGGATAATTCGACCAAACTGCAACAGAATTAACAAATTGTGGCAACTCTGCGATAAGTTGTAAGACTTGTATTGTCTCTCTTTTCTGCTCATGTCATATTCTCGCTCTAACATATTCCTTCTCGCTCTTTCTCGGATTTCAGACTTTTGCCTGGCGTGGTGTTTAGCAGCGTTAAGCAGAAGCTACGCACGGTCCTATCGAAGACTGATCTGCACAGCGGCGACTTTCGGCAGACGACGCTGCGGCCGCTGGACGCGACGCCGCTGCAGACGTACCTGCAGATTCAGCTGGCGCAGTGCACCAGCCTGCAGCGATTACCGCAAATATCGTACGTGGCGGAGGCGCTGCGCTGCCTGGCGCAATTGGAGCGGCCGCAGCATGCACAGCTGCTGCTGGAGCTGCAGCATGATATTCAGCGGCGTCAGAGCTACCTGCAGTACCTGCTTGTCCATCGACAGCAGCTGCTGTTGCGCTCCGAGCAGCTGGAGCAGCTTGAGGAGCGGCTGCGGGACGAGGCGCGCAGCTGTCAGCGCTGCCTGCTGCAGTCGCTGGTCCGTTTGTATTTGGGCCGGCAGCAGTCGAAGCTGCAGAACTTCCTGACCGAGTTCGCCCTGCTTAGCGTTAGTGACGAGCGGCTGGAGCTGATCGAGGAGTTTGTGGAGAGTCTGCTGCAGGAGCTGCGCGAGGGCGGCCTGCAGGACAACTGGCAGCGGGAGGCGGCACGCGTGGCCATCGAGCGACTGCTGCTCGAGCAGATGTACGAGCAGGTGATGTTTCCCAACGATGATGCCGATCTATCCAGGGACGGTGTGCTCGCAGCGCATATTGGCAAACTGCAGCGATTCGTGCATCCGGCGCATCCAGCGCTCTGCATTGCACAGGAGTATCTGGGCGAGGCGCCCTGGACGTTTGCCCAGCAGCAGCTGTGCCACATGGCCGCCTACAAGACGCCGCGCGAGAAGCTGCACTGCATCATCAAGTAAATGATTAATCCAATCGAATTGAATCAAATAAAATCACATCATCAATTACTTGTTATTCCCAATCTTTTTTAGCTGCATCTCTAGCATCATGAGCCTGTTACGCATGTCCAGCAGCCGTGTGCCTGCCGCCGACGATGTCCTGCCCGTGCTCATCTATGTGGTCATTATGGTAAGTGCTCCTGAATTAAGCCTGATATCGAAAACTGCAGTTGCTGACTAACAGACTGATTGACGTGCAGTCAAAGCCGTACAAGCTACACCTGCATTTTTCACAGTAGTTTCGTTTCACATATATATGGAATATAACAAACATTAATTTCAAACGCGTTTTCGATCGGCTTAAAACATGTTTGCAAAGGTTTATACGTGTATTATCTATTATATAGTACATCGTCATGAATAATAATATCGTTATTTTCTGTGACAGGCGAATCCTCCCTATCTGCTTTCTACTGTGGAGTACATCAGCTGTTTTCTGAGCAAGAAGCTGGACGGCGAGGATGAGTTCTACTGGACGCTATTCGGTTCCGTTGTCAAGTTCATCAAGACCATGGACTACCTGGACTAATGCAGCCTGCCGCAGCGAGGCGTGGCTAATTGTTATATGTATATTCAAATAATTGTTTAGTACTAAATATTGTATCGCGTTCAAATCCTGGTTTATGTGTTTATATGTTTTTAACCTGGTGTCCAGTCGGCGATTGATATTTCTACCTTATTTAATTGTAAACGTAATTATACTTATATACATAAATACTAACATATAGATGATATTTATGTATATATATATATATATATATATATTCATGTACGATATTTACATATGTATAAAATTGTTATAAATATTGAAATCGAAGACGGCTAAACGAAACAAATTTGCTAACAGCCAGCGGCAGCTGATCAACGATCTAAACTATTTTTCGATGCCCGCATTATATTTGTATACTCGTACATACTTAGTAGGTACTACAAGCTATAAACATACTAGTACATACATACATACATATACATATACATAGCTATATACTTATATAAGCATGCACGAAACATGAAAATCAACTTAATATTCCTTATTGTGTAACACAAAATTAAAAACATGAAAATATATTCATGTGTTTTATTCGAAATATATATACGTTTATTTGTATGTGAACACAATCTGATGGATTGTATTTAATATGAAAGCAATTGCTGTAAAATTATATAGACGCGAATGTGCCTGCCAAAGTATTAATATACATATATCTGATACAGCATCCTTGACTTCCTATTGAAAACATTAATTTGAAGTATGTTTTAAATTTGCGAAATTATGATACAGGAATTTCTGGCATTGTTTTGCTCAAATCTGGTTAGAATAATTCACCCAGGGAAATGAATACAAATATATAAATTAAATTCTTTTTGTTTTAATAAACATTTATTTTATAACATTTTTGTCTCCCAACGCATTTTGGCGGTAAATGCGTAACTTCATCAGGGAGTCAGTTCTTAAATAATGCTCTCTGGGAAACAGATAGTCTCCGAGGCAATGAAACTATATAGCGAAAGGATATGGTAGTTGGTTCATAGGAAATATCCATTGTGATGTAAGGAAAACTTCTTGGATTTGCGAATATTTAATCACAAAACTTACAGTTATATATGAATCAGACTTAAGCTGGGTCTGGACATCAGATCCGAAATCAATAAACAAAGTAAATTTAACAAGAACAAAAACAAAAAAAAATAGTTATAATGCTGATATTCAAATATGATTTGTGGTGGATACATTTCGGCAGCGATTACTGCCGCACCACGTACTTCTCCAGGTTGGTGTCGCGGCCACCCATCAGGTAGCTGTTGATGCACATCTGGGACATGATGCGAACGCCAAGCTGCTGCAGATAGGCAAAGTCTTGTGGCGCTAGAGGCGCCTTCTTCACGTCCACGAAGCAGTGGGTGGCAGTTCCCGCAGACGGATCGGAGTTGAAGGGTGTGCGCGGCTCCAGAATGCCGGCGCCACCGGCACGCAGCACATTCTTGATGGCCGCCAGATTGCGCTCCTGCAGGCTGAGTATGACGCGATGATCGATGAAGGCGCCGCCGCCGACGTCCAGTTCGCTGCGCCAGCGATGCGCGGCGACAGCGATCTGCTGCTCCTCCGGCGGCAAGGTGGGCAAGTTAAGCGCCTTGGGATTGCCCCACTCGTACAGCGACTCGTCAAGAAAGGCGCCACGGGAGTGACACTGCTCAATGTAGTTGATATTCAGCACCCACTTGCCGGCTGCCATGCAGCCGAGCAGTTTCTCGCCGCGATTGGGTCGCTCGCACAGCAGATGCGTACACGCTGGATCATAGTTGGACAGATTCTGGCAGATGTGGCCGCCCAGCGAACGTATGCGCTCCATGAGCAGCGTGCGCTTCTCCTCATCATCGCCGCAGGAGATGCTGAAGCACGGAATGCCCTGATGACGCATACGCGACGAGTCGCCATCGGAACTGCGCTTGGCTCCATTGAACTCGGCCGGATCACGCCAGCCGACCATATCCTGGCTGGCAGTGAGAGCGAATCCCTCGGATTCGAACGGCTGCACAAATTGAGCCTCGCTTCTGGCCAGTCCCTCGTGGTCGCGCTTCAGGCTGCTGCGTCGCGTCTCGCAGTTCTTCAGATAGTCGGTGATCTTCTTAAGCTCCAGTGAATTGTTCGTGGCCGTCTCCTCGAAGCTGATCTTGTCAAAGTTAATGGTGCTGCCGCTGGGCAGCTCATCGCACGGAGAGTCAGCAGCACCTCCAACCAGAGGACTCTGTGTGCTGGGCACAAATGGTGAGCCGACAGCAGTAGATGTCTCCGGCTGGAATAGCAGTCGCCCCACCGGCGGCTCCTGCTCGCGCATCGATCGATTCTGCTGCTGCTGGTCCTCCTCTGCATGTTCGTCCTCCTCCTCCGGTGCGCTGTAGTCAATACCCAGGGTCTCGCAGGTAATACGCATCACCCGCTGCCTGATCACTGTTATGGGCGTATCCGGCTTGATCAGCTGCTTGGGCAGACGCCAGCGTCGCTCGAAATCATCGGCCATGCGCTGCTGGAATTCTGGCGTCAAACAGAAATTGGGTATGCCCGGCGCTGGCCGCATCGCCTGGCGTCGATTCACTGGCGTGCACGCCTGCCGCCTGATCCGCTCCAGTTCGGGCGTCTGGTTCTCGCGCATCTCGCGTATGATCTGGCGGACGCAGTCGCGTGCCTGACTCGTGTCCAGACGCTGCACCACCTGCTCCAGGAAGTCGAAATTGCATGCACCGCCGCTGGCGCTGCCTTTGTGGCTGAGCGGCGTGTGTGGAGATTCCGGCAAGGGGGAGCTGCTGGAGCTGCGGCGACGTGTGCTCGGCATACCGGTGACTAGCTCCGAGATGCGCGGATTGCGCAGCGGTGTTAGTTCTGGCTGCTGCTCCTTATCCTCCTCCTGCGCCTCCACCTCCACCTCCATTTGCTTCACAGCCGCCGCTGCCGACGATGATGACGATGGCGATGACGTAGACATCTCTGCCCGCGAAAGGGGCGTTTGATTTTTGGGCGTCAGCGTTTTGCTCTTGCTGGTGTTCTTCAGGGCCGGCGAGATGGGAAACTCGCTGGCGCTTTTGCCCACCAGGAAGCGGGCGTAGGGTAGCTTCTCGCCTTGCTGGGCGCACTGCAGCAGCCAATCGGCATGGACCACCGGATAGCCCCACTTGAGGGCACCCTCGTACTTGGAGCCCTCCGCATTGGAGCAGATGAGCAGCGGCCGCTCCTTCTTCACGAACGCCTTGTTTAGCTGGGCGCCCAGCAGCTCGGCCAGCGCATTGATGAAATCGCGCTCCAGACCCGCATAGATGGACACCACAATGGTCATGCCGCGCAGCGGCTCCACCAGTGCCGCATGCGGCACCGGCCGATGATAGTACTCCAGCGGCAGCAGCTTGTTCTGCTTCATGCAGCTCTCCAGATAGAGCTCGGTGACGACATGGCGCGACCGCACTGGCAGCGTGGACACGTCCAGTGCCTGCTCGAAGCTAACAATGGCATAGTCCACCAGATCCGCATAGCTGGGCGGCACCAGGCAACCCTGTGCCGACCGACACTCACTGACCATCTGATCGTAGAGTTCGCTGCTGAAGCACTCCTCGTGGACATACACCGAGGCGCCCATAAAGTAATCCAGCTTATCAAAATCAATAGAGAGCGTGCTTGCACTCAGATCCGGCAAGTTGATGGCCGCCAGAGCGGTGGTTGATGGTGCAGCGGCGCTGGCGGCAGCAGCTGCTGACAATGAAAGCTGCGTGGAGCTGGCGGCGGGCAGCGGCATCGCTGGCTCCTGATCCTGCGAGTATTGGTTGAGCAGCTCTGGGTCCGCTTCTGGCTCTGGGTCGGGCTGCTCGAACAGCTTCTTGCGAATCGGCACTGTTGGTTGCTTGAAGCTGTGATTCATGGAGATCAGCGTCCGCTTGCTGCCCGGCGAGGGATTTTCGGGCGGATCCCCATCTGGTAGGGAGATGCGATATGGATGCTCGCTGACAACGCGTCCGGCACGTATGCTCTCCATCAGCCACTCGAGATGCACCACCTGGACCGCGGAGAGCAGACCCTCCGCCTTCCACTGCCGGTAGGCGGCATCCAGCAGCTGGCCAACAATGATGTGGGTGAGACCCTCGTGCGGATCATCGTAGCGTGTGGCGCCGCCCGTATTGAGGACGCGATGCAGCTTCTCCAGTTCGGACTTGCGAAACCCACTCAAAAAGATGCAGCAGCCATCGAGGAAGCTGCCCGCCTGCCTTGCCTTGCGCGGACTAATCTCCACCAGCGTCTGCTGATACGGATGATGGCTGCTGCTGCTGCTGTTGGCGGTTGCCTGTTTGAGGAGCTGCTTGGCGGGCTGCTTGCTACCGCTGGCTGTGCCAGTGCCACTCCCAGTCCCACTGCTGAGGCTGCAGTTGCTGGCGAGGGTCTCGTTGAGGGTGGTATTGTCGCTGCACATCCTTCGTCCCGGTGCTGAGACAAAGCTGATGCGGGAAATGTCCGAGAGCTGGGTGTGATCCGCAACTGTCTGGTTGCTGTTGGCAGCCCGCTTGGTGGGCGTGGATACCTTTTTGCTGGGATGCACCTCGTACGACTTGGTGGGCAGCGCGAATCCCCGCTCCTGGCTATCGAATATCCATTCCGGCAGCAGGATATCCTTCTTGAAGCGCAACGCCGCCTTGTACTTATCGGAATCGGTCTTCGACTGCTCCGTTATGACAATATCCACTTGCTGGGAGCGAAATGCCCGATGATAGATGCCACCATTCTCATTGACCAGACGCATGACTGCATCCTTCCGTGACGCCTCCAATCCACTGCATGTTATATTCGCACCATAGAAGGTGGGCAGACGATACTTGTCAAAGTGCGGGGATGTGGCAGAAATGTCGCTGCTGCTCTGAGTCGACTCCCAGACGCACTGCACCCAATCGGCGTGCATGATGGGTACATCATTGAGCGTGGCATGCTCATACTTATTGGACTTGATGGTGTTGGATATCAGGTGGGTGATGTTGCGTCCAAAGTTCTGGAAATAGTGGCCACCCATCCACTGGATGAGCATCTTCAGCTGATCCTTTTCCTTGCTGCTAACCCCACTAGCTGAGATCTGCAGATCTCGCATCGCCGTCGCATAGATGGGACTCCGCCCCAGCGGCACCGGCTCACATTTCACCAGACACTCCACAATGCAGGGCGGGCCCAGGATCAGAGCCTTTGTCCGTTGCAGCTGCTCGAAGAGATCCCCCTCAAAGTGGGCCAGGATGAAGACATCCTTCTTGTTTAGGCCCCCACCCGCTATCAGTGGGTAGCCCTCACTGGGACGAATCTCACGGATTTGGGTATCCTTCAGCTGTTCCCTCATCAATGTTAATGCCTTCGCAAATTGTAAATCAACAGCTGTTTCACCCTTTGTGTTGTTAACGAAATATGCACATATCGATTCGTCCAAGCTCATCTTGACTTCAACTGTAACTGTAACTTTATTACTATATTAATTCGTGTATTCCTTTTGATTAGCCAATTGCTGCCAATTTCTGCGAGTCCTGCCGCCGATCTCTTTTCTTTTTTGCCACACTGCTTTTTTGGCGCGTCTTACTGCTGATATCGCAGCGACTAGTTATCGATATATTGAATGCGTTATTTAACGCGATACGTTTTTTTTATACATTTTTAAAACTCATTTAAACTATAAGCCTATTTTACTGTTAGATTGCTTTATATCCAAAATGTCAGCTTTTATATTAGTTTTGGAAATTTCATTAGCTTGTTATCGATATATTTAATGCGATATTTTACGCATACGGTTGTTTGTATATTTAAAACTCATTTGAATATTAGTTTTAAACAATAAATAATAAAATAATATTCATACCAATATTAAAATGGGTACGATTAATATCATACTCATCTTTACTCCGTTAGCTGTCGTGTAAATGGCAATGCTAATAGGGTGGCAACGCTTCGCACACAAATTGAACCTCGACAGTTTGGCGCTTAGTTTAAATTGTTATTCAAATAAAACAAACAATATTTGGGTTGCACTGTACAATATCTATTTATTGCATTTTATTAAACATTATTCAAGATAGTTGCGGTGCTAGCTACACATTTAAGTATATTTGGAGTTGGAGTTGATGTTGCATTTTCTTGTTGCATTGCTTATAGTATATATATTAATGCTTATCGGGCTAATTTGCGTGTTTATTTCGTTGAGACTATTGTAATTATTGTTCACAGTTGTTAGTAGATAAGTAATTATGTAGCTGTTAATTATATGTGTGGGGAGGGGGGGCTGAAGATTGGACTCTTATCGTACAAAATAATACAAATCATATAGATTACATATAGTTATTTATATATATATATACATATATATATATTGTTGTTTATATAGATACTTTTGTTCTCTGATAGTCAAATAACAATTAAAGTTAATTAAATAAATTAAATACAGCTATTTATGTAGGCCTTAAAATGCTAAATAAATCAAATTAAATGCAGCTGTTAGTCAAATGAAAATACCGCTAGTTTTACTTGGCCAACACAAACAAGAAGACGACAAAAAAAATACATGCGTATATATATATTTATATGTATACATATATATATATATATGTATATAGGAGTTGGAAACAACTTGGCTACGACTCTATGCAAAATTCATTTGATTTGATTTGCTTTTTATACTTAAATTAAGCTCTACATTAGTACAAAAAAAAAGAAGAAGAAGACGAAGGTAGATAGTTAAGGTAATTAAATTGACAGCAAAAAGTGTGCGACAGAGATGGACACTGTCACTGTGGCTGTGCGAGCAGGACGGCACATCTACGCACAGTTGCGCGCTCGCCGTTGAAAGCGCTTCATGCGTCGATACCAATCGTCCTTCCATTCGATGACTATCGATCGCGGCCCAATGCCCAGATAACCAGGCGGCGCCTCCGAGTCCCGCCCCAAGATCAAATACGACCTGCAAATAAATGCAAGAACAGTTAAGTTGCTGATGACAAATACGAGCTCGGTTGAAGGCAAGTGAATTACATACATATGTACAATATATTTAAGTATTTTTCAATACTAATATTATTAATTTAATGCTATTGGCTAGTAAATAATAAACAATATACATATGTAAATCATTTGAAATATTTCAAAATACGAAAAGTAAAACGAAGTTTTCCAATTTACAACTGTGATCTGAAATTCGCCAGTATTTGTTGGGTATACCATTTTTAAAATATTCATACATTCATATACATATGTACATATTTAAATATACACACACACAAATTTGCACTAACGTTGTAAATAAAATAGACGTCTTGCAATTTTAAATGATATCTGCATTTTTTCAGCCAAACCAGGCCACTATTTAATTGGTATATGTACATTTGATTACTTAATAAATCATTTACAACTAGAATGTTTTCATGAGCAGGTAGTCTGCGGTTTCTAATATGCGACTAGCCGAAAGTGACCCTTTTTTCTTGCTTTGTTTTGGTTTTCTGCATAGGCAGCGAATAACTGCAAACACATGCACACACACACACACAAATAGCATTGAAAACGGTAGTTGAAAATACAACAACCACCCCTCCTCCTGTGCCCTGTGTTGCGCTTGCGCTTTCTTGGAATCAGTAGCGTTTTTTCTGCTGTTTATTTCGGCTTTGGTTGAATCAGTGACAAAAAATTAGGTGTTGCTTTTTATTAATATAATAATATATAATAATAATAAAAAATATAATTATATACAGACATACATATGTATATACTTACATACATATGTACATGTATGTAAACAGATTAGTTTTTTATAATTATATTATATTGCTACATTTCTTATAGTCCAGCCTTGCATTATTATTTTCTAAGTCAATATCATTTTGCTCAGTGCATTATCTAACTGTTACAGTTTCAATCTATTGCTGTGTGCGCTTGCTCATATGTACATATGTATGTATGTAAATATGTATGTTTGTATGTTTCGCCGAATAGTCGCCACTTTGAAATCAGAGTCAATTGTGTGTGGCATGAAAATGTTGTTATAACAATAATTCATTCGCTGCATAATTAATATTAATATATGAAAAACGATTATTGTTACATTCTGCAGCAACTCGTAATAACAATGGCGGACAAGGAAACTTGCACAATCTGCATGGGCAAAATGGAGGACGCAGAAGTTGAGTCGCCTGCATATATTTTGCCCTGTTCCCACTCGTTTCACAAGGATTGCCTCAAGCGTTGGCTCTGCACCAAGACCAGTTGCCCAAATTGTCGCACTTTGGTTGAGGAAGAGACTCGCGGGGATTTGGACATCAATTTGCAACCGGATGATTCATCCTCGGAAAATGAAGACGACGAATCGCCCATACGTTTTAGTTCCGTAAATGTCGCCCGATTTCTGGATGTCGCCGAGTTTAATCCGAATCAGGCGTCTGACCCCACCCACATGCGCACCACTCGAGAACTTCTTGAGTTGACCTTGATCCATTTCCGACACCATCATGGTGGAGAATAATTGATGTCAAAGGAAAGTAATAAAAGCTGATTTGTGTCAAAAATAACTAAGAAATAATGCAAGCATATATACATATGTATATAATATGTATGTGTATAATAATATATATATATAAATACTTAAAAACGGCTGATTTATGTCAATAAGTATGTACTGTGCTACAAAATATATAATATATAATCTACCATATGTTTTGATAAAATCGCAACACGTAACTATTTGTTTCATTATCAATAAGAAAAAGTGTCAAAGTGGTGCTATTATTTTGTCCGCAGCTGTATAACATTTTTTCAAATTTATTTACAAAGCTACAGACAAAAAGGTTTTGTAACCCCTCCAAGCTCGGAAAACCCGTTGTATAACCCCTTTTTTTTATATTTATCCAATGGAGTTCAAATTCATTGAACTATATTTTGAAAAATGTATATAAATTTTTAAAAATTTAAACAGAAAATAATTTTGGAAATTATAAAATTGAAAAGAAAACATTTGATCCGGGCGACGCCGGAACCTGCCTTTTAGTATATGTATGTACATACACATATAATTAAGATCAGATTAAATTTAGACTGCGATCTATAATATTTATATTATAATTATGTAATCTGCGATATGTACACACATATATGTATGTAGATGTATATGTATTTGTGGACTGTGTAATTCACCTGTTGACTTTGATCTTGGGACAGCGGCAGTCCAAATTCTTAATCGGTATGATCCAGGTCATAGGACCTCGTTTCAGCATTGTATTCGGCATTCCATAGGCGCTGGTTCTGCTGCGCTTGAACACCGCCTGGATTTGCAGATCGAAGCGAGCTGTTTCGCTGTCGTTTGGATAGTCCGGAACGCTGGCGCTGGTGATCCCAGCCGCTGACCGATACTCGTACTCCGGCCCCCCCGCCTGCTCCTGCTGCTGATCCATTTCGTAGTCCACGTCCGGATCCATTGCGCGCCGTCGCTCGCTGCTGGCCGCCGCCGCCGCCGCCTCGCTGCTCGTATCGCGTCCAATCACTTTGGCCATTATTGCTGCGGATTATGCAAGTTAGTTAGCTGTTGGTAGATATGACTTATTGATAGACGGATGCTCCTGCTGCCACTTACCGTAATCTCTTTTGCAGAATTTGTTGAGATTTAATCTTTTGGTGCTGATTTTGCACTTTTCGCACTCTGCGAGGAAAGAAGGAAAATAATAAAAATAAGATGGAATTAGTAAGCGTTGTTTCTCCGTTCTCCGTTATTCGTTACTCTGCGTATATGCATTTATAAATTATAGCCAGACCTTCGATTTGCAATCCCCCTCCCCACCACCCGCTGCCAGGCGTGCGTGTGCTGGGCAACATTTTTGTTGTGTTTGTGTTTACAGTTTAATTGCGAAATTTATGTCTTTATGGCCAATGCCAATTAGCGTCTCCAACAGAAACAGCAACTGAAACAGAAACAGCAACTGAAACAGTCGCTGCAGCAGCAACAATAACAACATTAAAGCGCGATCGGCATTACATTAAAGCTGCCACGCCTGTAACCAATGCCCGCCCCAACCCCTGCCCACCCTCCTCGCAAACAATTCGCCCTCCAATGAAGCGAACCTAAGGTCGCCATTTGCCAGCATTTGAATACTAAAAATAGCCACGCTCGCATTTTGCTATCTTGTGTTGTTGTTGTTGTTGTGATTGCTTCCAATGCAAATTGCATCGTTTGTTGTTTTACTGCTACTGTTGCTGTTGTTTTTCTTCTTCTTGCTCTTGCTCTTGCTCTTCGTCTGATACTTTGTTCCCATTGGCTAAAAATAGGTATACACAGTTTCAAGTAGTTGTAGCTGGCAGTGTTACCAACTTTTGAAAAACAAAAATAGCTTCAAAGGGAAATTCACTTAGAAAACGGATTCCGTCAACTGATTTGATTTCGATTAACTGTAAGCAAATAATAATAAAATCAGTTGATGCTGTTCTGTTTATGATTTTAGTCTGTGCCGTAAAACATAACAATATCGATGTTATTTATTTAAAATACCATAAGGTAAAATTCTTTGCTGGATATTTATTGTGCTTTGAATATTTTTAAAGTGACTTCAAATATATTAACGATCTTACTAAATGTTGAATAATTTTTGAGTTGTTCGATAACTTATTGATAGCCGACTAGAAACACTCTGCAGCTTTGTTTTCATTCTACATGGCACAGGTGCTTGTGATCATCAAATGATGAAATCAAATCAAAATCAGCTGACGGGTATATTAGGGCATATATTTTAGGTATATACAAAATTTATGTAAATAATTTCTGTTTGTTTTTATATTTTATCAAGAAAAAGTTAAATGAAATATCTTGCTGAATGTATGTTTATTTGTAAGTATATAGGGTATCTGTTAGTCAAGTTGTCTGACTTGATGGCATAGTTTCTAATGTCAGCAAATCGTGACACAATTGAGGCAATGTTCATTCAACACATAAACATTGTACTATATCGATCGATCGGTACAATAGGGGGGGTGGGGCAGGGAAGGGAGCCTTTCTAAATTTGGATGGGTGCGCCAACATATCGTGGATGTCGCCTCCAATTTGGTATTTATGTACGCACTTTTAACCAACGAAACGAAATTTGAATTTCATTTCATTGTACAGATATTTCATTTAGGTTCCTCTTGAGTGGCCTAGCGATATTTATCGCAGCTATTTGCGGCTCTGGCGCTAAAGAGCACTGGCCACGCCCCCACTGTCCCAAATACATATGTATGTATCTAAAACTGATGCTGAATAAAAGTCGCCTGCAAACTCATGCAAAGTGACTTGTTAATCATTTAATTGTGCATTACATTAACATGTCATTAAATTTCGCATGGAAAATCAGATACGAGTGCCGAGGTCGATAGGGGGTGGTGCCCCCAGGGGGTTATTTGTGGGCGGTTGGGGCTGGGCTTTATGCTGCTGGCAGTGTGGCAGGCAGTCAGGCAGTCAGGCACTAACTTTAAATTAACTCAAACTCGACAGAATTTCTAATTAATTTAATAAGATTATCAAATTATAAATTCATAATTAATATTCATGTCGAGCTGTCTCGCCCCCGCCCAAGCCCCCACCCCAGACCCCCCGCCCCAATTTTGTCTTGCCACACACACTCTGCCCCGCAGCGAACACTATGCAAGGACTAACTTTTCAGCAGTGTGTGTGTGTGTGTGTGTGTGTGTGTGTTAGAGTTTTGTCCATCTTACTAGTGCGCTTCTTGGTTACAAGCGTGCAAACTTCAACTTCAACTTCAACTTGGGTTTCTCGGCATCAAGTTTGCGCTTTTCTTTGCCATTGACAAATAAATTTAACTGACTGCTGCCTTCTTAAGCAGTAGTGTGGCAGAGGGGCAGGGCGGGGCGTGGCGGGGTGGCACAGCCACTTTGACTGGAAGCCTTATTTGCATTTGATGATGGATGCTCTTCTGAATGGGCGCCCAATGTGCGTTCCTATTTAGTTTTGAGAACACAGTTTTTACTTTTTACCATTTTTTTCTTGTGTCAGCTTTCAACTTTCATTTTAACTGTAACTCAAGTCTGATTTAAGCTTATGCCGACAAAGTCACAGTTTCCTTCACGCATGAGCGAATGCTTTCTCAAAGGATAAAAGCACATTCATGAGTAAATATCCTATTTCAATACTTGCAAAATTAGATTATAATAAAAAAAAGCTGTCGCTTGTCATCTGCCTTTTGGCATTTGGCTAAATTTGTTAGCTGTGTCTGCAAACTTTTATTAAAATAATTTGCAAATTTAACAATTATAATTTGATTTGAATAAAAAAAAATTTTCAATTTAACAATTATTTGTATCATGAAACTTAACTTCTTTTCGAGTTTTCTTTCAAAAATTAATATTAAAAAATTATATAGTTCAGCTTTTCTTTTAAGAATAGTCATATCTTTCAGGCGAAACAATTTAATATCTTTGTTTTCCCCAAAAAATGTTTTACCTGCTGAAATATTTGGATTCTTATGTTTTGTGCAAAAATGTTTGCCTGATTCACGTTAAGCTTTAATCAGCTAGCAGAGCTTTTAAGCAGCTTTCCCGTCTAATTGTTATTGCATGCTTATTTTCTTGGCAGCTTCCTAGTGGGAGTGTGTGTGTGTGTGTGTCCACTAAATGTGCTCTGCAAATAGTTGGCAGCAATTAGAGGCAGGCAACAGGCAACAGGCAACAGACAGTTGTGGGCACAGTGCCGCTTAAAAGTGTGCGGCTATTGTCGTGGACCGTGAGCCGCTGCTCATTCATGAACAAATTAAATAAGGAAACTTTTTAATACATTTGCGTAGCGAGTTGTTTTCTATTTGCTGCTCGCCATTCGCTTTTTGCCACTTTGTATAAAGTTTGCACTTGCTTTTGCCTTTACTTCAGCACGCGCCAGCAGCGGAGGTAGGGGCTGGTAAGGAGGGTGAGGGGGGGTGGTGGGTAGTCGGCCTTAGCTTGATTTATGCCACTGTGGCGCATTCTGTTTGCTTGTTGCTGCAGTTTCTTCCCATCCCATCCCATCCCATCCGATCCCATCCCATCCCATCCGATCCCATCGCTTCGCAGCGTCAAAAATGTTACTAAAAGTTGCGTGCAAACATTTGCACTATCTGTTAAGTGCTGCCCGCCCACGCGGCCATGTTCTCGCCTGCCACGCCCACAACCGCGCTCAGTTAACAGCTAACAGCTTGCACCCTCTCCCCTCCCCCGCTTCCACGCTCCACACCCCACCGCACCACAGGCCTTTGTCTTCGTTTGAGGGTCTGGGCAGACGCTTAACCGACAACCGACTGCACTTTAGCGGATTTGTGTTTTCTCACCCATTTGAAAGGATTACAAAGCGAGAGCAGCGACGCGGCAAAAGTTTGCCGTCTGGGATAGTTAGTAGAAGCGGCCACAACTACAACTACAACTACAGCAACAGCAACAACAGCAACAATAAAAGTAACAACAGTGGTTAGTACACATACAATGTTGATACTAACTATGGATAGAGTGTGTGAGAGTGAGAGAGTGTGTGTGAGAGAGTGTGAGAGAGAGAGAGAGAGAGAGAGAGCGCACTTACTTACCCCTGCCGCCCTCGGTGCGATAATATTGGGATTGGGCGGCCGCCGATGAGGCGCCTCTGTCCACGCCAACGCCTCCAGCGGACTCGTTCGGCTCCGGCGCCTCATTTTGCGTATCCAGCATGTTGATCATGCGCGGCGGTTGCTCTGCGAAAGAGAGTGACAGAGAGAGAGAAAGATTAGGTCCAGCTTAGCTCCGAAGTGTGACACCATTGGGTCATAAATTCAAGTGCCGTTTCAAATTCCACTTGAAAACCCACTCAACTTGAAATTCAATTCAGTTTACATTTCTAGAGTGTAAAACTATTTATTTTCCTGTTGGCATTCAATAATATTCCCGACGATCAACTTGGAAACTTCTATATTGAAAAGTGTTTTAAAACGGCAGATCTATATGTATTATAATGTTTTACAAACAAATATAGCCGACGACTAACTCTTCGTTTTAAGATTTACCCAAAAGCAAAGAGGAATGCAAGAAAAAACCCTGAAATAAGCTATACTTTTTTGAGAATCATATAACATGGAGTTTGAGCTTACCGATAGTTAGAAAATATATACATATAAGGTAAAAGATATTTTTTGGAAAAGTATGTAAAATAAATATATGCCTTTATTATACCCTGAACCCATTAAAAATGGGAGACAGGGTATATGGGTTTTGTGCAAAAGTATGTAACAGGCATAAGGAAGCATCTCCGACCCCATAAAGTATATATATTCTTGATCTAGTGCCAGGACAATACAAGTTTATAATTTTTTCCAATCCAGTGTTTTTAGGGCATAGCTTGAAAGTAATGACAACTATAAATTTCATTATTTTAATGTATATTCTTCTATAGCATACAAAAGTAAAAAATATTTAACTTTTTGGATACCTTCCCCTAATCTCCCAGAAATCGAAAATACGTATATTTATAGGTATGACCTTCGGATCAGGGTATCTCCTAGTCGTGCACTCTCGACTAGAGCACTCAAACCTGCTGATACTAATTGAGACACCCAAAATCAATTAAACGTAAAATTTCAAATTTCTATATTTGGAAAAATCAACATTGGTAAGGGTTTCGCCAAAAAAACACCTAAATTTGATTTTATCAAAAATTCTTAAACTTCAGATGTAGGATTTAACTTGATGGAAAATAATTATCAAAATGGCCTCGGGATTGACAATCTTTTCAGATTTGACAAAGTTGTGGCAGTTTGAAGTCTGTGAAGGTCATTTATATGGAACTTTTCGTTGTTTGGGCACTTTACAAGCCAATTTTTTTGGCACTTTTGGCGTGATTTTTGACAGAAAAATTAAACACAACAAAATCACTTTTCTAATGCTTATGTTTAAAAATAAGCTAAAAAAAAATTATAAAATCATAACTAGTAACTACAGCTCCGACTCCATAAGTTATTTTTACTCGATATTAAAGACTATGAGATTAATGATACCCACCTATTCTCAGATTTCCAACTTTTACAGAATCTTAATAGATTGTTGTTTTTGCAACAAAACAGTATAAATATACATTTAGCGATAGTTCTACTGTACCGACTTTTTGCAGTCTCTGTAAACAGTATTTTTACCTTGTACTAAAATTTTGTCATTGAAAGAGACAGCTCCTAAGCCAATAAGTATAGTATCGGTGTGATCAGTCGGATAAGTTTATCCAATATAATCATCAGTTACGAGGGTTTTAAAATAACGATCTGATCTGATTATCTCTGATGTGCCAGAGATATGTGTTCCTGCATTTTTACTAATAAAATGATTATTTATGCATATATGTACTAAAGTACTACTGTTTATGTATATATATATATATATATATGGTGCACATGTTATGTGATTTACTTACTGATGCATGGTGCGATGTGGGAGCGACTTTGTTGATAGCCGCGGGCGCAGCGGTTGCAGGCCAGTCCCGTTACGCCGTCCTTGCAGGGACATTGACCGCTCGTGTTGTTGCAGATCTTGCCAGATGAGCCGATCGGATGGCACTCGCAGGCTGCAAAAAGGAAACAGAACAGAACAGAACAAGGCATTGAGATACAGATACATATATATATATATATATATATACTGATATAGAGTCAGATACAAATACAGATGTGGCTGCATTTGCAGCTGCGTCGCGTTGAAAGCTTAATTGTGCTGGCTGCACTTCAAAGCCTTTATTTTTGCCAATCGCAAATGCAATCTGCAATCGACACACACACACACACACACACACATAGACATGCTAATTGCCAATATGGCGTTATGGCCATGGAGGCTACTTGAAATTTACTTTAAGTTGCTTTCAAGTTTTCTTTTTCATCGACTTTTTCTGTTAGCCAGCGGGTGACGATGCCCCAATCCCTCCACTTCCCCGCCAGTTCGCTTATGAGCCGTGGAAATGTGCATTAACAGATAACAGAGTCTATATGCAACCACCCACCACCCACCACCCACCATCAAGTTGCCGGGCTGCCAAATTGAGTGCATGCTGTCAGTTAAATGTTGGCCAATGCTGCCACACGGTTAATTGCAAATGAAAGTGCGAGGTGCGAATGTGCCCCGCTAGCGGCACTCTTTTATTTCGCATCCTCTTTGCCTCTTCTGATTATGCAATGCTACACGGCAAGAAAATACACCTCAAAAGAGCAAAATATATATTGTGATTACAGATTGTCGATCACCGATCGAGGAACTTCTGATCTGTAATCTAGAAAAGGGAGAATGGATCACATGTCTTGAAAGAGCATTTGGTGTTAACTATTTGTTATCAAGTGATAACTGTATCAGCTAAACATTTACATGCTAACATAGAAGATTGATGTATATATTTAGATATATCTATCGATTATTTAACTCATTGTTATTTGCTGCAGCATTATTTGATTGAATTTATATTGCTATTGCAGTTTGCCTTTCTTGCAGTGCATTACGGCCACATCTTGTGCTGACTTTAACCTCATTTTCTTTTCCATTCCGTTTTTTAGTAACTTGCATTTAATTGGTTCCCTTCCCATCCCTTCCCTTCCCTACCCTTCCCTTCCCTTCCCTTTCCAACGCCTCTGCGCTCGCTTTGTGGCATAAAGATGCCCCGCAGGGGCTCTCGCTTTTGGGCCACCCACGAGTGGATAAATGAGCCATGTGTGGGGGGGGGGGAAGGGGGGATAGCTCGTTCCAGACTCAGTTGGCTCAGATCTCAGCTGGCTGCTCTTCATTGGTGTCAAACCCAATGTCGCATCGTTTGTCGTTTCTGCTGGCTTGCATTTTGCACTAGGGCTTTGGGTTTGGGCTAAGTAGTGTTTAGTTAATAAGCCGCTTTTGGCCACACTTGAAGTGAGGAGGCCCACAAGCCTTGTGTGTGCTTAAAGCATTGAGTGTGACTAGTGGAGGATTGGGGTAGCGGGGGGTAAACTGAAACTCTGACATGCTACATATTGCCTAGGCAGGGATCAGGGTCGCAAATGGCAATGGAAACTTGGAATGGAGATGGGGGGATAGGGAAAGGGATTGGGTTGGGGATGGGGATGGGGACAGAGGCATGGAGCAGAGTGTGCAGCGTGCGTGCAACATTTGGTAATTTAATCCGATTTACAATAAATTAAATGCGATTTATATGCACACAGCGACACATCCGGAAGATAGCAACAACAACAGAAACAACAACAGCAGCAGCAGCAGCATCAGCAACAACAATGACAATGACAATGACAACAACGACAGCAGCAGACAATAATAACTTGCTACAACAACAGCACTTTAACCATTTGGCGCTTGTGTCCATTGTTGGCCGCAGGGCACACTCAGTTATGGTGTGGGGACAATATGTCTGTATGTATGTATGTATGTGTGTGAGTGCGGTATCTGAGCACCACAGCTCGAATGCTGCAATCCTGGTTAAATATCCAAGCCAGAAAAAATAGCAGCAACAACGAGTTCATTACGCATCCTGCCTCCATATCATAGCTATGGATATGCACTCCTTTCTGTTCCCGCTCACTACAAATATGCATATGCATATGCATATGTGTGTGTGTGTGTATGTGTATGTGTATGTGTACACTGAGCAAACAACATTTTCATAACTGATAAATGCATGCGGTGTTGGTGAAATTAATTAGAAAAATGAAAAGTCGAAGGGTTAAATGAACTCTGTTTCTGTTCAAAAAATAAAAAAAAGGAAAAAAAAAAAAAAGATAAATGCATGCAAAACTAGTATTAAATTTTATTTGAATGAGAGTCTGAAAAATGTGTTTTAGATATAAAAAGAAATATTATCTAAAATTGCTTATCAGCTGAAAGCAATTGTAGACTACCAGGCATTATATTAAATTTTTGCACTTTTGACCTAATATTGTTTTGACCTTAAAGCCATATGCATTTGAAAACAATAAAAAGGCTCATATATAATATAAAATTTACTACATTTTATTTTTATAAATTCTGTAAATTATTCTATTTTTTTTTTAATACTTAATACTTTAAAATCATTTTGATTTCAATTCACAAATGTATGTTTTTTAAACAGCATTATTAATTTCTCTGAGTGTATGAGCATGTTTTCTGTATCCAAGGCGGTTTCCATATGGCTCGTGTTGCGCTTTTTTGCGCATTGACCAACCAAGAGATTATGAATTTTCATTATAACAAGCCACACACACACATACAGACATACTGATACATAGACATAATCACAGTCATTTCCAACACTCACTACCCACATTCAGAGTCATATTCGACTTGACTGCGAATGTGAATGTGTATGTGAATGTTATCGAGTAGCTGCATTTTTGTTTAGCTTTAGTTGGTTTTCATTTAATGTCTGGCTTGCTGATTCATGGGGATATCTCTGGTATATCAGTTTGGTCGGGAGCACCTTTGGCCGCTTTGAGTCACTGCGCGAAAGGACGACCCAAATAACCGCATTGAATCACATTGCAGCTCTGTCTCTGTGTGAGCATTCATTCAAAGGTCCAACACACAAAGAGTTGCAGTTGCTGCTGGTTCCGCATTTCACTCACTCACTGGGAACTGGCAACTGGGAACTGGGAACTGGTGGCTTCTCCTGCTCCAATTTCTGCTGTTCCAGTCTCGTTGCAACAACACATGCTGACTCTCTGTTCTCTGTCCTCTGTCTTCTGTCCCCTCTCTCTGAAAGGGCTCTTTGAAATATTGGCTCTTAATTAGGGCACGTGAATCATTGCCAATGTTAATTGAAGCCAACCAAATGAATCAAAAATCCACATTCATCATTTCGCTGGTAAGTCACAGAAAAATCAGGGCATAAAAACTGAACAGACTCAAATGAATTTTACTTTTAAAAGTGTGTGCTATTTTTAGAGCTAATTGATTATTTTTGTATTATTTCTTTCTATAGAAATCTATAATATTTCTAAATATATACAGAAAACAGCTGAGTTTTGGCCTAATAATTAGTTTTATATCTGTGCTGGGCTTATTCAAATTCGAATCCTAGACTTGGATATGAATCCGATGCGTATTTATTTGCATAAAACTTATTCTTATTATTATTATTATTAGAATATAGTTGTATACTATGAACTTAATTTATAAAAAAGAATGTTGTTTGCAATTAGTTGTAATTACAACAACATTAAGTAATATACATTTTAGCACAGAAACTATTGTACTGTATTTGTACAGCTGTTTGTACACATTAACGTAGACATCTGTACAAATTGGATATACATCAATCACGCTGTAGTAATTTTGGGCAGGCTTTCATTTAATTTGCAGCGGTCCATTTAGTTTGTACAATTTTCTGGCTTTAAATATTTTGGCTGTGCGATGTTTTGGCTTTTATTTACAACGGTTAAAATGTGTGTGTGTTTGGCTCTTTATTTATTTAGCTTGGCTTTCCAAAAATTAATTAACCGAAGTTTCACAGTGCCCGCTGTTTGCACTCGCATTCGCATTCGCAATCGCACTCGCACTCGCACTCACTATAGCATTCACATTTACACTCACATTCAGACATTCAGACATTCAGACACTCATACAGTGCGGCTCTGGGCAAAGTGTAAACATCATAAAGCAAATCAAGCGCAATTTGTTATTGTTTATTTCAACTTTGCGCAAACGAACAAACCACAGCAACATCCACGCCTACGCCTACGCCCGTGCCTCCTCTCTCCCCCCACCTCCCACCCCGTACCACTTGGCTGACCGCAAGCAAAAAGTGCGTAACGTAAACTTGCCCGTCGTCGTCGCAGCGGCCACTTCCCATCAATTGCCATAAAATATTAGCCAAAATTTCATAGTCCAGCCGAAAAAAAAAATGGTGAGCAATAAAAAGCACAGCTGCCTCCAGTAAGAGGGTGGGGGTGGGGGGGCTGTTGCGGCTGCTGTTTGTTATTATTAGCCAAATAGAATCATGCAATTTTCAAAAGAAACCAAACACAGAATAAGAATTATGAAAAGATTGCCTCCTCGAGTCGAATGAGTCGAATGATTTGCTGTGCGAGAGGATTACACCTGAACGGGCCGATCTGCTCGAGGTGAACACTAAACAGACCACTGTGCTCCACTCGGATACATTGTACAGCTGATGGATGAGCGAATGAATCATTCTAGTTGCATTCGAGAAAGCACATTGCACATGGAATACTCAAATGGCTGTAGTCTGTGAATTGTGAATCCAAAGGAATATTTATAGAGAATAAGGATCACACAAACTTGGGCATAATATGTTTGATCAAGAACAAGTACTTGGGAATACAAATTGAAATCGATTCTTGAGCTTTGAGTGCATTTAAATACGTACTCCAATTATATATGTACATGCTGCACTATTCAAGATTGAATGATATTAAATAGTCATTGCATAAGCCCAAACTCCTCAAGCTGAGGCGGATCCTTTTTGCCAGCCTATTAATAAATCAATGGCTTCGCGCGGCGCGACAAAAGTTTAGCTGCTGCCTGCAGGGCGATTTGCCCTGCCCGCTGTCGCCCGTTTGGCTGCTGGGAAAAAGTTTGTCGCGGTTGCAACTGGCGCAAAGTTCGCTCAACTTTTGCGACGACGCCAAATGAGCAAAGATGTCGCAGACGAGTCCCTCCACGGCTCCACGGCTCCACGGCTCCACAGCCAGCAAATGCCAGTTGGCGACCTCTGCTCAAATGGATTGTTACAATTTTGTTGCATGTACAACACGGGAAGACTGCAAAGTTTTCGGTGGCAGGTGGCAGCACGAGTGGGTGGGTGAAATAAGAGCTCAATTGTATTCAAAACTTTGGCGCACTTTTCAAATTGTGCGTTAAAATTGAGGCGCAGACATAAAGACTATTGAAAATCAAACGATGCGCATAAAAGTAGGCAACGCCACAATGCCAACAATGCGGCGAGGGGTGGGAGTGGTTGGGGTTGGGGTTGGGTTTGGGCTTGGAGCTGGAGGCAATGAAATGACAGTGCCAATTTGACGCTCGAACAATTTGCACAGCTTTAAATGTCAACTCGCATGCAAAATGTCATAATTCAAATCCCGGCCCACGCCCACAAAAGCCGCCAGTGCCACAAAAAGCGTGGCCAGCCCGAGGTTCACTCTATGTGTGGGTGGGTGGTTGGTTCGCGGTGGTGCGGCTCGCCTGATATGCAATGAATATACTCAAAAGCCTCACTTAAATTGCAAGGGTTGATCAGCAAGCCAACATGGCCAAGCAATGGGGGGTGGTTTACTGGGGGGTGGAAGCTGCTGGAATGCTGCCTGTCTGCCTGTAAATAGTATAGGAATTATAGCTTGATTTATAGACAATATATTGCGTTATGCTTTATTGCTTCTTGGTATACTACACATAGGTAACATTCGGCTTGAATAAAAGTGTTTCCCACACAATATTTCAATTTTGTCGATTTTTCAGCGACTTTTCTTTGTTATTCTCTTGTTATAATTATTATTACAATAACATTTCTTTATTAGCTTAACTATTTGTTTAAACTGCAAGAATGCAAATGTAGAAGAGCTGTCTACAGGGTATACCTCGTAGTCGATCACTCTCGCCTGCAACATTGCTTTTTTTGGTGCTGGCATCAACTTTTATTGCTTCGCCAGCGTAAAATTTGTTACGCCGCTTAGTTCGTGCCCCCTCTACCCACTACCTCCACCCCCCACCACCCCCCACCGCTTACCACCCACATAGTTGTAATAGATTTTTGTAGCTTAGTTTTAAAAACCATCATGGCTTACTGGCTGGCAGGCAGCAGCAACCCCTCCTCGCCACCACCCATGCGCTCCCCCTTTTGTTATCCTGATGATAAATGCATTTTGGCCAGGCATTCAATTAAGTAAGTAAGTTGGCCGGAACCCTCGCACCAAGGATGCGCAGCAAGGATACGCAGCAAGGACTCGCCGCGACCTTTAACCGATTTGTTTCAGTTGCAAAGCGCATTTTATGAAATTCTAATGATGTTTGAGTGATATTCCAAAGCCATATTCCTTCTTAACGCCCCCAATCTCTCACACACACCCTCGCACATTCATTTCACCATCCCCCTCCCCCCACCCTCTGCCCCGTGCAGCTGCTGCTTGTCTAATGATTGCGTTGGCAGCGGCTGCGTTTCATGAACTTGTCGCAAAATGGGCAGTAAAAAAAGTTGCTCCTCTCAACGTGTGGCGGTTATGTTGTGTCTGTCTGTGTCTGTGTCTCTGTGTGTGTGTGTGTGTGTGTGTGTTGCATAGGTAATTCATGACATTATTTTAATTGCTGTTGCTGCTGCTGCTGTCGCTATTACATTTCGCACGTGACTTTGTGATTTTATGGCTTTTAATTTCACGTATTTAGTTACGGATATTGTTAATTGTATTCATAGACCCTCACCCACACCCTCCACACCCCCGTCCACATCCACGTCCCCCTCCCCAAACCCCTTACATGACACGCCCTCTATATGGCAACGTTTATGATGTACCACATACATAATGTTGCCCATTGTTGTATTGACACAAAACCCAGCAATGGTAATTTGCGGTATCTTTTGCATTTATAGGGTATCAAAGGGTATAATCACTAAGAGACTGACACGTTAACAATATAGATTTATATAATAAATATTCCCACTTTTGAGTTCTGTTTTAAACTAAATACCATAGCGAAATATGCCATTTTATACATATATGTTTGTATCTATAGCAGGGTATTTATAGGGTATCAAAGGGTATAATCACTAAGAGACTGACACGTTGAAGATATGCATTTATATAGTATACATAACTGACAGGGTCAAAGCAGCATCGAGTTGCTGTGAAGTATTTGCTTGGTCTGCTTGGATGTTGCATGGCGCATAAAATTAATGATGTCACAGCGGTGACATAAAAAGCAGAGCATACTTTTTGGGGCAGACATAGCTTTTAATTATCCAAGGATCTGCAACAGCAGCAACTACAACAACAGCAACAAAACTATTATGAATAATGGTCAGTCGTTTACGTGTGTGCTTGTGTGTGTGTGTGTGTGTGTGTGTGTGTGTGTGTGTGTGTGTGTGTGTGTGGTTGTGTGATTGTGTGTCTTGCAATCTCTCATTGGACAAATAATAATATGTAATTTTCCGGTCATTGAAATATTTGCGCAAATAAGGAAATTGGCTGAGCCGAAACCGAAATGACTTTGACAACATGTCGAGGCATGTGTGTATGTGTCTGCGAGTAAGTGTGTATGTGTGTGTGTGTGTGAGTGTAATGGTTTGCCTGTGCATCCGTTTGGCCAGCCCATTACGTCTGCACCTTCCCGTCCCTTACCGTCCCTTGCCGTCCCTGACTGATGAGTTATGGCTGGCAGCGTCTGCTTCATTTTGCTCATGTCTGCTCGGCTCAAGTAAATCATTTGAATATTTAAATTAAATCGAAATCATGGCAACAACAACTGCGCATCAGCAAAGCTGACTTTTCTCCTGTCCCGGAAGTCTCTCCACTCGGAGCCCGCTTTAAGGCGTTAATTATAATGCGAGACATGCGAGAGGCGCGTGATTTGCAATCTACGAGAAAACTTATGATTTCTCATATGTATACATATATGAAAAAGTCAAAAATTACATAAATCATATACATATGACTTCCACAGTGAATCCACGAACAGCTTACATGAATGAGAGCTGTGTAAAGATTAATTTCAAAATGGGACAAACTAATATTAACATCAAGTAAAAGGCTTAGATAGATATTGAAGTTATATAATAGTTGCAAACATTTCCAAAAATTATATGACTTTTGAATTTCATAAACTAAATATTAAGAAATGTATTTAATTGAAAATGGATAATAAACTAAGAGAATACTTAATAATTCATGATTATTTGATACTATTAATTGGATAATTGTTAATAAATGTATTTATGCCTCGCAGCTGAGTAGAATAATGAGAAGAAAGTTGGAAGCTTATTTGGCTGTTGAGCATAAGATAAAACTCTCTTATTTACTGCCAGATATAATTATTCTTTGGAAGCCTTTCTTCTGAGTATCTTCAAAAATTTCACAGATAACAAAATTTATATTCTTCTTGCTAACATTTTATTAATAGTAAATTGCAAATGGTTTCGTCGTAAAAGTTTATTCTAGGTAAGAGTGTTTATTAAAAACAAAAATCATTTGCGATTTATGTTTCCTGAGTATTCACTCACCGACAAAGTTTGTCAGTAGTTGTGCCTTAAGTTCATTCTGATGAAATTTATTTTTGCGAAATTATTTCCCGCAGCACTTGTAGTTGTTTTTGATTCTCAAGAATATTTGTGCAAAATGTATTTATTATGCCAAGACCGCCCAAATGTCTGCAAATAAACTAATGTGATTTCACAAGCTGATTTTCAAGGTACTATATACATACATGTAAATGTAGATATGTACATATGTGTATTATAAATAATTATCTCTGCAAATGGCTTTCGAAAAGTTTGCCCATTATCATTTCGCATGCATCAAAGAAGATTTCATCGCAATGTGAGCCACTTGTTCTGGGCTATTGCGTCAACCGACTGCTGTTTCCTTGGTCTTGATCTGAAGTATTCGCATTTGCAATGCGCCGCAAAATGTTGCATTAAACACGCCGGCTGGTCAAGACAAGTACGGACAAGTCCAGACAGGCTAAGGCAGTTGACTAATTGAACGGCAGCGTCGCCAAATGGGCGCCCCGACCCAAAAACAAAAAAGAATGAAATAAAACACAAACATGACGTAAAACATTTTGCCAACAGGCAGCAGTAGCGGCAACAACAACAACAACAACAACAACAACAACAACAACAACAACAACAACAACAACAACAACAATGAGAACGGGCTGAACAACAATGCGAATAAATGCAAAAACCACAATGCAAAAATGTTTTAAACAAATTGCACGCGTGTCAAAATTAAAATGAATAAATTTCTTTCGACGTTGCGCAAATAAAACACAAAACCAAAAGCGACCAAAAAAAAAAAAATTAAACAAAATTCTGCAAAGAGAAGCCGCCGGCGATTAAACTCGGCAAAGCTTTGCCTGAGCGTGTGTGTGTGTGTGTGTTGTGTGTGTGTGTGTGTTGCTTACTTTACTTATTTACGATGTGCGCATTTGGCTGGCCTTGTAAATTCGGTTGTTGTTGGATTTGTTTTCGGTGTGTTGTATAATTAATTAAAAATCGATAAGATTTTGATTTGGATTTAACGGCTTTTCAGAATTATGATGCTTAGTCAGCAGCGTCGTCTTATGAGAAATGATGACAAATGGGACACGGCGGCGTATACGCAATTCACAGCTGGGGGGAGGCTGGCAGCCAGGCGAGAACAACAGCAACTACAACAACAACAGCAACAGCAACAGCAACAACAACAACTGAAACCCATTATATGCAAACAATTTGATTGTAGGAAATTGTTTGTTTGTTTCTTTTGTACTACTTAAGTAAATCTTTTGTTTGTTTACATATTTCATTCAATTTGCAATTGGCCAAACGAAATTTGAATTTTTGTGCGGACGTCAGTTCTGATTCGATACACCCGGTTAGAGATGGATAGACACGACTTTGTGTATGTGTATCAAATTGGAGCCAAAAATAGTAATTGCCTAGTTTTGCTGTTAGCCAGTCAGCCATCTGCTCTTGTTCTTGTTGTTGTTGTTGTTGTTGTTCGGCCCGTGTGGACCACCTTATTTGGACGAGTTGATTAGGCGGCGCGTGAAAATTATTGCCAGATCATAAATTAGCTGACCACGCTGCCCAGTTCCTGCCGCTGATGCTCTCGTTCTGATTATATACCCTGTCGTCATAATATTGCCCTAAATAGCATATACACATATTTATGATCAGCGTCAACATCCGCATTGACATAGATACATATGTCTGTCTGTCTGTCTGTCTGTATCATCGGCACATTTATAATAACTCTCACGATCTGATTTATAATCGAAAATATAAATGAGTTCTTTTTTAAATCATGTCTCATCTAAAAAACAATTATAACAACAAAAAAAATAATATTATCAATGAATTATTTCCTAATCAATGTTAAAAATCAGTTGTTATTCATTACGACGATCTGTTTATCGTGGGAAACTATTAACGGTAGTCAAACATAGTTTTCTATATTGTTGCATTGATATTTAATTGTATCACCTCAGAGCATCTTCTAACGATCAGATAATAAACAGAAGAACAGGGTAGCTGGCTAGTCGGGCAGCCTTCACTTGAGCCCTTTTAGTTGTTTCTTTTCTTAGCCGCGCTTTCAGTTTTTTATTGCCCATCGATTGGCAAACGCGGCAAATTTATCGCGCACATAAATTATATGAGATATTCTTAAAGGGATTGCATTTTTGGATTTAGTAAGGGCGCTACGAATTATGGCCATAATTTGGGCTAATTGGTGTAAATTGGTCAGGAATGCCGTTTGTTTAACTTTTGTTTCGAATGTGGCAACAGTTCATTAAATTTCGGCTCGTGATGGAATTTCTTCAGCGGATTCGGCATGACGGAATGCCAAAATGGAATGCCCGGCTATTTGTGGTATACATTTGGCATAGTGAAGTAATTAATCATAGTTGACTTACCTTTGCACACCTTGCGATGAGTCAGCGGCTTGCTGGGATCCCGATAGAAGCCCTCCTTGCACTGATGACAATTACGTCCCGTGGTCGAGTGTCGACAGTTCTGGCACACGCCCCCAGAGACGCCCTCCGACAGCCGGAAGATTTCCATATTGAAGCGGCATTGACGCGCATGATTATTGCAATTGCACACTGTAATCAGAAAGTGAAAGAGATGGCAATATAGCAATCAGTAGGAGCTCATGTAATGCATATATAGTCGTATCATTTGTGTATCAAGTGTGCTAACTACATCTTAACTACCACTGTCAATGTCTTTATCACTCACAGCTGCTGCCTCCTTTAAAAAAAAACTGGAAAATGCGATAAATGGAAATAAATGGAAAGCAAATCGCTCAGCAGCGCACAAGATGAGATGAGATGCCAATGGGTGAGGAGTAGCCTGGCGGGAGGAGGATGAGTGCTGGGCATTGATGGGGCCGAGGCATGTCATTTTTCTAGCGGTACATTGGCTTCAATTGCATAATTTATGCGACGATTTGTTTGATCGGCTTTAACAGCAATAATCATCACAGTTGACGGAACGACCAGCTTTATGCTGGGCTGGATTCTATTCTGTGCTCTTGGCTAACGCAATTTTCTGATGAGCTACAATTGTGATTCAATTGATACATTTTGAATGCCCTGAACTTGAAATCGATAAAAGCGCAGAGACTGAGAGACGTGGGAATATTAGATTCAATTTTATGACAAAACTAAATATAGTACATATATATATATATATATATATTGATTAAAACGTACTTAGATAAGATTTGCATATTTCAATGATATTTATAAGAATATTTTAATAAGTTAATAATAAAAGTATAAAACATTATTTTATTCACTAAGTGAATTTGACTTGAAGTCAACATATGTTAATTATTAAATAAATACAAATAAATAAATAATTGTTTGGTAATAATCAACAAGCAAGCTATAATCAAACATGAAGTGAGCAGGTTGTCTGACATCAGTTATTTCAGGGACTTCCCGGTTCCATTCTCATCCTCATACTCATTAAGATTAATTATTTAACTGGAAAACTTAATTGTTTATAATGACTTAACTACCCAAGCTGAAACTATTATGATGTACTACGATTGTATCTTTTACTATAATATACTTGATTAGATTGTTCAATACTTTGGAATCATCTAACG
Source organism: Drosophila maculinotata (assembly GCA_035045305.1). Lineage (NCBI taxonomy): Eukaryota > Metazoa > Arthropoda > Insecta > Diptera > Drosophilidae > Drosophila > Drosophila maculinotata. The sequence continues at coordinate 7,131,057 of JAWNPD010000679.1, read as the reverse complement.
GTAAGCTAGCGCATTCGAAATTCGCTGTTGGATTAGTTTTGTGAGTGCTGCTCCATGTTTTGCTTTTGGCAAACAGTTTTGCTATTGACATTCGATGGCGACTGCTGTGCTGGCATCTTTGGCTCCTCATCGTCAGCAGCTTTGTTCGAGTTGGACGCCACGTTGAAGCTGTCAATGGCAAAGGCCGATGCTTGCCGCTTGTGGCTAGACAAAAAAAAAAATCGAAGGCGACAAAATAAAAAGCTTGAAGCGTGCCCCAACTCAACAACTGTCCACCTATATCCATGTGAGTGTGTGAGTGTGTGTGTGTGCACACATGTTATAATTATCTTTCACACATTGTGAGGCGCAGACAAAGCGGCTGCCTGTCGTCTGATGCTCTCCGGTGCTCACGGCTCTCTGTCCACAGATCCCTCCTCGCGCGCCAGCCGCAGACAAAGTTATGTCAGCGCAAATATTTGAGAGCCGTCGACTTGTCGAGGGCATTGGGGCTATGCAATATCTATGTGCATGTGTATGTGTATGCTTCTGCAGAATCGTCAACAAACGCTGTGTGCAAATATTTGGCTAACAAAAAAAAAAAAATAATGCAAAGCTTTGCACGGCGTGTGTCTAATTGCCAAGCCTCGGCCAGCTGTCCAGTTGGAGGACCAAGGGCTTGGCTACGGGTCCGGTTCCATTTCATAGGTCGGTGTTAAAAAATGCTAGATAATTAATTTTAATGACACACTTACTGGCTGCTGAGTTGCCGAGCTGCCACGAATGCAACGTGATTTATGGACCAGCATTTCGATTTCGTGTTAATCTCCACTGTCGGGGATTACAAAATGCGGCCTAAAACTATAACTATGCATAAAACTGTTCATTAGGCCACGGTGTTATCTGAGCCATGCAGCGCGATGCATTGGTAATTAAGCTCAAGTTTGATAAGTGAACCCAAAAAGCCAGCCACAGCACAATCAAATTGTATCTCTATCTCTGTCTCTGTCTGTATCTGTATCTGTATCTGTATCTGCATTTGTATCTGTATCTGCAGCATCAGCTGGGCCTCTAATTAACTGCCGCTGGGCCGAGAGCAGCATACTGTTTGAGGCGCTTAACTTTCAGCTCAAACACTTAACTGCTGGCCCAGCGACTGTTGGCCATGGCCAAGGGAAACGAGCCAAAGTCCATTGACAGTTTGTCGTCATAGAAGAGGCAGCAGCTAAATCCATTTTATCGTTGCCCCCCTCGATGTCCTGCTCTCTGTTTTCGGTCCATGTCCGTTGCCCGATGTCCTCTGTCCCGACGTCCTTTGGCCGTGTCCTGGCAGCGTTTTCAATTTGCTTGCCTTTGCGCTCGACGACATTTCATCGGTTTATGATTGATTGCGCTTGCATCGCTGTGATTTTCTGTTACCAAAATTGTGAATTGAATTCGATGTCCATGTGACAGCGGGTGGGATTGGGTGATTGTGTGATTGTGCTTGTGTGCGTTCCTCTTCCTGTTGCTGCTGGTCTCTCGCTGTTGCCCTGTTGGTGTGCGTTTGCGGTTGCGGTTGCTGCTTTTGCGTTTTTGCGCTGCAATTTGACAATTTCATCGCAAAATTGTTTTGGTGTTTGTGGCCATGTTCAGTTGTGGTATGCAAATGTCTGCCTCTCTGTGTGTGTGTCTGTGTGTGTGTGTTAGTCTCTGATTTATCAAAAGCGGTCGATTTACAAATTTCTGTTTACGTGCATGCGCTGGTAATTAATAATTTTTTTGTCGGGCCGCACAATGCCAGCTGATTGTTCGACGATTGTTGAGATAAAAGATCGAAATGTGCACAGACTTTTAGTCATACAAAAAGAAAGAGTGAAAGAGTGAATCATATCATTAAGTTTGCACATATGCATACATATATACATATTGTTTTTATTATTTCCTCGTTTGGTAAGCATTATGTGAGATTTAGCCAAGTTCCTCAACATTTCCGTTTTCGTTAAATGCATTTTATGTGCACACACTGGCTACAGTTTTTCTGTTGCCCTTTCGAACATATATATATATATATATATGTATATGTATGTATAATTAATTTCTATAGTTCAGTCCCAGTGCAGTAATCGAGCATTTTGCTGCGTGTTGACCCATTCCAAGTGACCTAGTTCACTGGATTGGTACTTGCATATAGTATCTTATTTATAAACATTTTCGGCTTAAATGCCCGAAGCGGTCATAAAATGTTCCCGTTCATTTCAAAACTTTTGCTTTATGCCTTCATAAATTGTTCGCACTTTCTTCGCTAGAAGCGCCCATAATACCCAGAAATCCATTGCTGATTGTTGAGCATGCTATCGCTTAAGATCAGCATTCCCATCTGCATCTATCCAAACATATACATACATACATATATACATTTTTAGACATACCCAACTGCTGCTGTGCATTTCTCATCTCCCATGATTCGTTACTAAGTATTACAAGTCAAATAAGTAGACTTCTTGAACACTTGCCATCTAATAGGCTGACAATTAGAGTTGCTGAAAGCAGAATTGCTCTACTTGTGAGATATTCGCAATGACTCATTAAAGAGCGATTATCGCGATTATCGCGATTATCATGTATCATGAATAGTGCAAGGAATTCGTAACAGTATTTCGGCCAAACTAGACCATCCACTTATTCCATTAGCCATGCGAACTCGGGACATAGAAAAGCTAGAGCAAAACAAATTGGATTATATACATATCTGGACAGCTGTTTATGTCTGTATTGAATTTGTAGTTTTGAACTTAAGGTGAATATTAGATTTCCTACACATGACTATAATTATAGCTGTAAGCTGATAAGACTTAAATGTAATTTAATGTTAAACTTTTGCAGTAAATACTTATTTCCTTATCTAACATATCAAATCAATATTGTTTAAAAAACTTAGGATTCTTGTTTATGGTATATTATATATAAATAGTAGGGAAGTAAACCTATAGTTTCTGGCATTGACAGATGGATCAAGTCTAAGCTATAGGCTGATAATAATAAAGGAATAGTTCAAATTGTATTTCATATCATGTACAATATGAACTACTATTCTATTGAAAACTAAGAAACGCTGCAAGTCGCAGCTGTTAAATGTGGCATGCAGCCAGATCTTATTAGAATGGGAGAGGTATGATTGTTTCACTTAAATCCGTACGATTCAAATTGAAGATTTCGCAAGCAATTTGTTTTGCTATCGCCCCCCCAATGGACCTCTGGCATTTGCCACTTGTTTTGCTCGTTGGCTTCATCAAAAGCTATAAGCATAATTTTGCCGCTTCCTTGCGACTGTAGTTAAGGCGATCGCGAGATGGTGTGAGAGCGGGTGGGGGAGGGGGAGGGGGGGAGAGTTGTTTGCAGCTTTCGCGTGCCGCAGCTGCAACATTTTCCTTGTCAACGGCAGGCAGCAGAACAACGATTACAAATTGTTTGCTGCCAGCGGCGAAATAAATAAATAAATACACAAAAATGTCTGCTTAAAAATAAATTTTAGCTCAGTGTGGAATTCTGTATCAACTTGTTGTTGTTGTTGTTGTCGCTTGCTGCAGTTGCTGTTGTTGCTTTGGGGTTTTGTTTTCCAATTAACGCAAACGAATTAACATATAAATATATGTACATATGTATATATGTATGTATGTATGTATGTACATATGTATATAGAGAGGCATTGACGATATCCTGCCGCTAATAAAAAACAAAGTTCATGGCTGCATTTTGGCCCACACACGCACACACGCACACTCTCTCACACACACACACACACAAGCACACTGAGCCCAAATCTGTGTTGTGAGAATTTATGTTTAGTTTTTCGTCGAATTGCTTTTGCTGCCTGTCGGTTTTGTTGCCCCGTTTGTTATTTTATTTAAATCAAGGTACAACATTATTTTCTATTTGCCCCAAACGAAAATGCGAGCCACCACTTGGACTCGACTACGCCGTATTTTCCTTTTAATTTCCAATTTCGAATTTCGAATACCGATTTCAATTTCTGCTCTTACCAAATTAGTGAAATGCTGCAGCGGAGGACCCCAAAGAAAAACAATAAACAAATTTTCAAAATGTTTGTGTGCTCAGCTTCAATTTGATGTTAGTTTTTCCTCCAGAGCGAACCACCGAGAGACCAAAGAGAGACAGATAGAGACAGAGAGAGAGAATAAGGGTGAGTTAAATAAACGACTCGTTAAGACACATAAATAAAACGCACCAAGTTTCCTAATTAAGTCGCCCGGCTCACACACACACACACACACACACAAGACCAAAAAGTGGCCTAAAAATAACAACAACAAAAAGCAAAAGACGTAAAGAAGCATATTATATATGTACATATATAAAAGCAACGACGCCGGCATACACTTTCCTTTTGGAAACGGAAAACACACAACTTATCGAATTTATTGAGTTTACTTGATGCTAAAATTCTTTATTTATTTTATTTTCTATTTATTTTTATTTATTTTAAAACTCATATTTGAAAATTGCCTCTTTGCCAGACTTAAGAATATTTTAATTGTTTTGGCCAAAAAGGCAGCGAGGGAAACTGTGTGGAAAAGCGCAACAAAATTTAATGAGTGTTTTTGTTGGTGTCGGATACAACGCCCAATGTGTGTGTGTGTGCGTGTGTTTGTGTGTGTGTGTGTGTAGGTTAGATAAACAAAACAGCAGCAAGATCAACAACAGCAGCAGCAACAGCAACAGCTACAGCAACAGCAGCAGCAGTTGCAGCAGCTCGCAGGTGATGCCAAGACACATAAACAGACAGAGACAGAGCTATAGCTGAGGACAGAGACGGAGACAGCTAGTGAAACTGAGATATAGTATATAGCGGCTATAGCCGCCCGCCCGCTGCTGGCTGCCAACGTCAACGTCGACGTCGACCTCAAGTGTCTGGTTGGGCTGCCGCTTGTTGTTGGTTTTGATCTTTGTTTTGATTGGGATTGGGATTTGGATTTGGATTCGGTTGCCGCTTGCCAGTTGCCAGTTGCCAGTTCAAAAGATCATTCGACTGCGCTTTGCATTTGCATTGTGCTCGCCGCGCTTTGTCATTAGGCGGAGCTGGAGGAGCCGCTGCAGCTGGAAGCTGGTAGCTGAAGCTGCTGGTGTTGAAATGTCAGCGGTGCGCACTTGGAGCACATGGCCTCCAAGTGCGGCAATATGTTTTGTTTAACTTTTCGGGCTCTCGTTGTTGTTGTTGTTGTTGCTGCTGCTGCTGCATTTGCATTTGTTTGTTTATCTTGCAGTCTCTCGGGCAGCGGCAAGAAGTCGTGGTCTCTGTGCGAGGGCAGCTGCTGTTCAGCGGCTCCGCCTTAATTACAGCGCCACGGCTAATTCTTATTAATGATTTTTAAATGCGCAAAATATGCGCTACTGATTTGCAGTTGACAGTTTGCAGCCTGGCCAGCAATACTCCCTGAGCAGCGCTTTGAATAGAGTTGTCGTTGGTATTTAATTAAGCCAGCTCTACACCTCTTTCTTCAAGAGCTCTCTCCCTCTCTCTCACTCACTCTCTCTGTCTGTGTCTCTGTTGGCGTTCGACTTTGTCCTGTAGATGGCCTATCATTTTATTGCTGCTTGGCTGTAACAAATTCTCTAGAATCGAAGCGGCAACTGAAATGCGATGCGTCCAAAAGGTCAAAACGGGCAGCCCAAAACATAAATCAGCAGCGCATCTCTCTTTCTCTTTCACACACTCTATCTCCCTCTATATCAGTGTTGCAAGTCTTTCGCATCTTCTAGTCTGCAGCAGGCGGCAATTTCAATGTCACAGCTTGCATTTTTCAGTCGCAGTTGCAGTTGCAGTTGTTGCAACTTGTTGCCCTTTGCCACAGCGCAGATGCTCTCCCACGTATGCATATAATGACTACTTCAAGAGGTTTGTCACACTGTGGCTACTTATAAGCATGACGCATCAAGTTGTGCGTTTGCTTCTGATCTCGTTATCAAATTTGGTATTTACTGATCCTATCTCTTGCCGGTTGTACATGTCTTAAACATAATATTATAATTGCGTTAGTTCATAAACCTTTCATCTTCACCGAGAAAAACGTGACCAAATCAAGAATATCTTAACAGAAGTTGTTTTTTTTTAGATTCAGTTTGATTTTCAGCATTGTGCACGAAATTTATAAAACACATTTCAGATATGCAGTTTTTATTGCAGTTTTTATTGCAGTTTCTTTGACTTTGAGTTTTAAGTATTTGCTTCAATTGCTAATTCGAGTATTTGTAAAATGAAAATGAATTCCAGCTGCAGAATGTTTGGTATTTTCCTCTATAAATCAAAGATCTGATTGTCTGCAAATGTTTTACCTGCAGTTTAAAAAGTGCAGCAATGAGTTGTGTAAGTGTATTCCAGCATTGGGTTGTACTTTTATTATTATTATTGTTTTTTTTTTTCTCTTTCTTTTGGTTTTTTTTTTTTTTGTATAATTCGTACGTGTAAAATCTCCAGCTGGGCGGCCAATGGCGACAATGGGCAAAAAAGGTAGGAAATTTAAATCCTTTTGTGCTGCAGAGTCTTTGCCATTTATGGCACTTAAGCAAATTAATAAGAGATGCCTTATGGGCGGGCCAACTGGACAATGGCATACGGAATTTGGATGAGGCTGTTGCTGGGAATGAGGATGAGGATGAGACCGGGCTTGGCTTGGTTTCTACTGTATCTATCTCTCTAGTTTCGAATCGGTTTTTGTGTCTTTATGCATTTGAATCTTTTTGTTACGCTTTGAGCGGTTGGGTCAGGGGCAGCGACTCATTGATTGTATGCGAGTTGAGGCTTCGATTTGGTCAATTGTTCAATGAGTTTTGCAAGCGGCAGCTGTCGCCCTTTTGTTGTTGCATGCGGCTGCTGCTGCTGCTGTTGCTGCTGTTGCACATTTTGGCCCGAATCCATTCAGCAAAACTATGCAGCTCGATATGCATGCAAAACTATGTCGCTGCCCCTGCCCCTGCCCCTGCCCTTGTCCCTGCTCTTGTTCCTGCCCCTGTCCTTGTGCCTGTACCGTGATGCGGCAGCTCTGTGAATTGTCGGGTTGCCTATGCATTTATTTACATTTGCCTGGCGAACACTCGGACAGACGAAAGCAGAGTCGGCCTGTCTGGGCTGCATTCCCATTGCCATTCATGCAACCAGCGCATTTTTCAAGCCTTTTTCCATGTACAGGCTCTGTTGTTACCAGAGCTGCACAATGCAACCGAAGCGGTGCTACCAAAGAGACCTAACAGGTGTGTGTGTGTGTGTGTGTGTGTGTACACACATGTTTGCCACATAGTTGCCAACATGGAAATGTTATTTTATGAATTGCTAGGCAAGAAGAGAACGAAAACTAAATTTACAAGGGCAGGTAATCAATTGGTGCATACAAAAAGTTGATTCATGTGTGCCGAATATTTAGCGAGTACTCAAGATACAAAGTACATATGCTAACTTCAATGAATAAACTCAAAAATATAATAAATTGTTTAAAGATTGTTAATATATTGAGAAAGAAAGATCGCAAGTAACTGAACTTAGTTATATGTAGACTCTTATCAAGTCTAGAGTTAAATCTAAACAACAATATATTGATGATCCTTACTTAATTTCAAATTCAAAAGTCAAAGATACATATGGATACAAAGATACATGATAGGATTGAAAATTACTAAATTTATATAAATCTTGGCAAGGGAACTAAAGGTAGCATTGGAGGTGCACTATTTAATCTATATACTTCATGGAGAAGTTTGCAAGATTTAGTGATAAATAAAACTGAAATTGGATCTGTTCAACTGTTTTGAACTCTTTTGATCAATTTGAAAGATTTGAGATAAAAGATTGAAACCGGTACGAATTGTGCTTAATACACATGTAGATAAAAATATCTTTGAGATTCGCAGTCATTGTCATAAGTTAAGTTGATCGTTTATCTTGGATGTTCATGGGAATTGTGCTCCTCTTTAGGCCAGAGATGCTTATCGGGCCAAAATGCAGTCGGGCTGTTGTTGACTTATTTGCAGCTGCATTTCGGTTACCTGATAGCTGAGAACTCAATTCCCAGTTAGCCAGACCGGAAAGCAGCAATAGCAACAATTGTCAATGCCATTCACTTTATAGCCGAGAGGCAGGCTAGTCAGTAAGTAAGTAAGTAAGTAAGTATTGTCAATTCAGAGTCAACAGCAACAACAGCAACAACAGCAACAACAACAACTTTGTGCATGGCAAACAAATCGTGAAAGTAACAGAAAAAGACCAGCAAATCACAATGACAACAACAACAACAACAACAACAACAATAATAAAGGCAACTGCAATAAATGCGACTCAATAATAATAAGTAACATTTACCTCGAACAGATCGAACAGCAGATCTGCAATATTCGATACTCGATACGAGATTTGGTCATGATTCGGCAGCGAATCTTTATTAATATTTTTGTAGCAAGTTGGGGCCAAAAGAAATGCGCGAGGTCAAAAGGAAATCAACTGCGATCTGCTCTGCTACTTGCGGTCTGATGGGCAATTGAACCTTAAACCTGAGATTCGAGACTAGAGACTGAAAACTGGAGACTTGAGACTTGAGAACTGAGAACTGAAAACTTAAAACTGAAAACTGAGACTTGAGACAATGCAATTTGCATATTAAGACAATGGCAGCGACAAATATTTTTGCATTTAGTTTATTTTGGCTTTTTGGCTATCTGCTTTTGGTCTAGGCCTTGGCAACAGCTCACGACAGGCAACAGGCAACAGGCAATGGCATAGGGAATAGAAATTGAAACCAAAAAAAAAAACAAACAAAAACAAAGAAAGAAGTAAAAAAATATAACACAAAGAAAAAACAGAGGCAAAAGTTAATTGTTCAGCACTGAGAGGCGACTTTTCGAAGAAATTAACACTTGACCAGGAACTAACATTGCCAGACCCAGACCCGGAGTCAGACACAGAGACAGAGACAGATATAGAGCCGGAGCTGGAGCCGGAGCCGGAGCCGGAGCCAGGTCCAGATCCAGGCGCAGGCTCATGTCTACAGCCACAAAAGGAGCAGCAGGCTGTACAGATAATATTTATGGGCAAATGACAAGACGAGAAGACAACAGAAAGACAGAAAGACAGACAGCAAAATAGCAAAACAAAAGCCAAAATGCCACAAAATATGCGAGTGCGAATGCGAGTGGAGTATCTTTTGGTTTTTGCGGTTGCCTGTATCTTTGTATCTTTTGCCGTTTACTTTATGTGTAGGCAGACATTTGCAATTTCATATTGCTGGGCTGACTGGATGGGACAGGACACCGCCTGGTCCTGTTACCCGAGTCCGGACTCTGGACCCATAGCTGGTGTTTATTAAATGCTCTTTGGCCAGAACTCTTCACAAAAGCGAGAAACCCTCTTGGGGGGCAGGCATAAAAAACATCGTCGAGGCCTTAACGACTTTGCCAGTTTCTCTCTTCTTTTTGTTGTTGTTGTTGCTTTGCCTTTTGGGCTATCTTTCACTAGCTGTTCTCTCTGTGTGTTTGGTTTTTTTTTCCGTTTTTTTTTTGTGTTTTGTTGGCTGCTTGGTTGTCACATTTATCGCACTTTTATAATTAAAAAGAAGGGAGGGAGAAACTAAAGGCTGGCAGATAAGCGACTCAGCTACAAAATATGAAGCAACTGGACGCAGCTCTGTTGGCCAAGTTCTCCTGCCAACAACAACTGCTGCCTGCTATCACTTGGCTAAATAATGATAACAATAAACAAAAGCCAGCGCATTGTTGTAAACATTTATTTATTTTTGCTTTTTTTTTTTGGCTGTTGGTTTTTTATGTAGCCATTTTTTGTGCTTTTAATAAATTACATATTTATGTATCTCTTTTGGTGGCGGAGCGGGGAGAAACTGGCTACCAGTGCGATTTACTTGGCTAGTTGGCATAATTGTCACCCCAGAGACACGGCATCCAAGATTAACAACTTCCGAAATGGCTTTTTTAATGACACCAATTATGAGTTTCTTATCGGTGCAGCAGCTGCCCCACCGAATGCCTCGGACTCTCTCTCAGGTTCTGCTGATTCTGTTTCAGTTTCGGCTTCGGCTTCGGCTTCAGCTTCAGCTTCTTCTTCATTTCCAACTTTTAATGAAGTAATTTTTCTCTTGTTCTCAGGCGGGGGAGTATGGAAAGCTCTGGTAGTGCATTGTTTGTCCAATACAAATATTGTTACATGGCAGGTGACTTTTGCGCGGGGAGAATGGTAGGGGCGGGGGGAGGGGGAACTCGCGACTTTCGCCGCTTTGTTTGTCATTTATAATCTTGCGTTGGGTTCCCTCAGATTTTTGGGGTATTCGTATTGTTTGTCAAGTCGCCTTTGTTGCTCTTGCTGCTGTTGCCTGAGCCTAAATAGTTGGGTGCGATAAGCAAACATTTGTCCAGCACTAAGCTGAGGGGACCTAAAGAAAAGAAAAGACAATCAGAAGCTAACAAACAGATGGGGCAGCTAAGATAATGATTTGATGGAAAGTCGTGAGGGGTAAATAAATAGAAAAGTTTAGATTCGGCACTGCAGATACTTGATACTTGTACTTTACTCTCTAACTGACTAAAATGTCTTTTAATAGCAGACTAAACTGTGTATAAATGCGCTTCTAGGATCGGATCAAAATGGATTAATTTGTCAAGTCTTGTATTGTTGGGTTGAAGGTATGTGAATAATACAAAAATAAGAGATGAAAGAATCAATCATCGAACCTACAAAGAATATATAATCTTGATACATCTAAGTAACAGTAACTTCATTTCATATAAAGCTTTAGCAAACAAATTTCCAAAGACCCATTTATGGTACTTAGCTATTTTTTTGATTTTAAATAGTCATTTTTAAGGTCAGCTCTATTTGTATAAATTATGCAGACTAATGTATTTTTATCTTTTAACATATAATAATTTTAAATGCTCTCTTTGTTGGTATTAGGGTATATGCCTAGTCGAACAGTTGATGCTGTTAAAATCGTTCTCTATTTGTTGTTGTTGTTGTTGTTGTGTGTTTCCTTGAGACTTTCGCTATGTTGTCTCGTCAATTGACCAGGTGGCTCGTCAATAGCTCATTAAATGCAATCTGGCCTCGCATTTGAGATGCTTCACACCTTTCACCTGACACTTGAGGTGCAACTAATGAGTTGGCCCATTGAAATATTTGTCGCCTGCACTTGTGCTCAATTGTCAGTGAAATGTCTAAATATTATGCATTTGCTTACATGGCAATTTCAATTTCCATTTCAATTTCAATTTGTTTTAACTGATAATTTGAGCTCTTGTCTCAGTTACACTAATGAAGCCAATGTCAGCTTCAGCTTCAGCTTCAGTTCGGCTCCAGTTCAGTTGAGTTGAGTCCATTGTGAATGCAGTGTATTATTATTATAGAGTGGTGCCTGCCAGCATCCATTGGCGCCTTCAGTTGTGCAACGTCATCGGAGGCAAGGTGGCAGCCCTCAGGCTGCTGCTTGATTAATTAAATGTAATTGAGTTTTAATAGGCGCACTGAGGCACCCAGCAAAAAGTTGCAGACCAAGTCGCAAGTCCAAGTTGGGAATCTGAGACGCTGCTGTTGAGTTGATGCGGGTGTTGCTTGCTGTTGTTTCTTGAAGGTCGCGTGGGTGCTTGGACATGGCGAGAAGATGCTGTGACAACAACAACAACAACAACAGCAACTCATTAATGACTCGCCTGAATGGGCGATTGGGAAAGCTCTCAGTGGGCCTCGGCGCTGTTTGAGCCATCAACTCTCGGCTTTGGGCCATCAAGTCTCGTCTTGTCTCTCGACTTGAGTCTCTCGACTTGAGTCGCGCTTAACAATCACTTAGCGCATTATTAAAAACGCTTTTTGATTGCGCTTTGGCGTGTTTGGTCTTTGGATGTCGGCCGATTGTAATCGATAGGCGTTGCTTTTCCCAAATCCAAGCGGGCTACTTTAGCTACGGCAGTCTGTATGCTCATACATATTGTTTGAACTTATAGTTATAGAAGGTTCCAAATAAAGTAACTTTTCTTCTAGTGACTGTTCCATCCACAGCTAAATCGAATTATACCAACGGAACTCGAAGGATTCAATGCAGTGAATCCTACAGTTACAAACTATAAACATAGCCTATTAATTTCTTCAAGGCTTATTTTATATTGTTCAGTTCCTTTAATAAATTTTTGATTAACAAAAGCAAAATTCAAAAAAACTTCAATAATCTAAGAAATTTTTTGAAATTTAGTTTTGACTAAATTTGTTATTAATCAATTTATGAAAAAAATCAAATACAATAAATCAGATATTCAGTAGCTTGTTCTGGTTTTTATGCAGTTTACTTTGTGTAAGGGTATTCCATATGCGTGACATAAAGAAAATTGTATATATGTATGTGTGTGTGTGTGTTTTTCCCTCTTGATTTTAATTGACCATGGCTAAGAAGTCGCACTTGGGAATGTCTCAATCAAAAGATACGGCAACCCACGGCAAATCAACATAAATATTTGTTGCTGTTGTTGTTGTTGTTGTTGTCGTTGTTGTTGTAGGCTTTGCTGCTGAGCCGGAAAAAATCGAAGAGACCGAAACTTTTTCTTTTGTTTCATTTTGAGACACGCCCCGAAACATAGATATAAATGTGCGTCGTTGTTGTTGTGATAGTTGTTGATAATTTGCATTTGATTATGGGTGTTAGTGTTGGTGTTTGTGTTGTTGTTGTTGTTGTTGTCGCTGCGAAAATTGTTCCGGCAAAAGGCTTTGATTTCTAATCTAAGCTGTTAGATCTTGTAGCTGCAAGATTAGAGCTCAGAGCACAGCTCTTTTTATTTGTTCGACAAGGGTCTCAAATGAATGTGTAGATGATATTTGATATTTGATCTGGGCAGCGCATTGGCAGCTCCGTCAATGAAGTTGTCAACGTTCTTAAGAAGGAGGAGAGAGCAGTGAGTCTGGAGCAAACATAACATGCCGCTAATAAGCTCGTTTGCAGCCCAAATTAATAACACCAACAATGGGACCCGGCTGGGCAGAGGTTGACAGCCAGGGCACAATTTATGGAGCACCCACAAAACAACAGAACAGAACAGGAACGGGAAGGGGAAGGGAGACGGGAACGGGAACGAGAACGACAAAAGGCAACTCAATAACAATAAAAATAACAAGATGTCATAAAATGAATAGCCAAAGAAATAACAAGTACAATGAGGCTTGGCCCGAGCTCCTCGAAGGCGCCCACAAAAAACAAGCCGAGAGAGAAAGCCAAATAAATATATAAGTGAGTGCATAGCCAAAGCAGGAGTAGGAGTGGGAGTGGGAGTAGGAGCAGGAGGCAGGAGCTGAACGCTGCAGCGACTGAGCGAGAAAAGAATCGTGCCGACTAAGTAAAAAAAAAAAAAAAGGATAATTACGTGCTCAAGATTTTTTTATGCGCCGCATTCAATAATAAAAAAAAGCCAAATTAAAGTGAGCCCAAAACAGGCGGAGGCTGCGAAGAGTTGTGGGGGGGGGGGGGGAGGGGGTAAGGGTATAGCGCCCTTGGCAAATAAACAGCAACATAAACACACAGAACAACCACCCAAATGTGTTGGCCACGTTTCAAAGTAAAAGCAAACAAAAAAACAAGACAAAGAAGAAGCAGCAGCAAAATATAATACAAAATTTGTCAAATGAAAATATTTTGAATGCTCTGAGCGTCGACGGGACTGGAGAACATGATGAGTATCTATCCGAAACCCCAGACATACATACAATAATAAAATTCACATTACGTATATTGTTGTTGTTGTTTTTGTGCTTTCCCTTTTTATACGCTTCGATGACTTAATCTCGTCGTCTTTTAGCGCCTGTCAGTGGGCCACCCTCTCCAGCCCTCTGCAGCCCGTTTACCGAGATAAACAAAAGCCAATGTTGAAATCGAAAGAACGCTCAACTTGTCAGGCAGGGCTAGCAGCAGGAGCTGAACAGCCTGGCAGAGCCTGACATAGGCCTGTTGCTGTCCAGCTTTTGGGGCAAACCCTTTTGGCTTTACCTTTCAAGCAGGTGTGCGACCGGGGTTAGACAACCAACATGCCTGAAACACTGAGACGGTGGTTGCTGGAGACGGCCGCAACTTCAATCTTCAAATACTTTTTCGAATATTTGTGTAAAATTTAATTAAAGTAGAGATGCCCAAAATAACATTCAATGCGGCATGCTTGCTTCTGTGCCCCAAAAGCAAAGAATATCGATAGGAAAAAAAACCGAACAAATTAAATTTGATTTAAGGTATGTTGCTCACATCAAGGGATACACAATTTGTTGGCGTAGAGAAGCAAAGTTATTTCGCATTATTAAAAAACCATGAATTCCACTATTAAATAAGCAACTCTTTGCTTAAATACCTGTTTATAAGAAGCTTTCAACAAGGCTGCGCTTGTATTAGTGAGCTTTCAATGTTTGCGTCCAGCTGCAAGGCAAATGGTGAAAGCCTCGCCTGATTTAACACACTCACACACACACACTTGCATATTAAAGTTCCATTCGTGTGCAAATCCCTATGTGAGCTGCTTAGCTATAGGCGAACTACCGCTAGTTTCCTCCCTTCCTACCCGCGCACCCACGCTCCCTTTACGTGGCAAGCTGCCGCTTGAAAAACTTTTGCCCAGCTTTGAGTTAATTATTTGGCTGACCCCAAGGCGAGGCAAACACCTGCTACAAGAGCCACAACTCGTTCGCCCGATAAGTAACTAACGATAATTATCATCGTCATTAGGGCCATCTTCATTATCACCATTTGGCCATTTGTCCATTTGTCCATTTGGTCATAATGGCGTTCATCGTTTTCCGCTCGTTCGACAGTTTCAATTTTAATTGCTTTTGACGTTTTGCTTGATTTTTGTTGCCTTTTGAGCCAACAACTCGATTGGAATTTTATTTATTTTATTACATTTTTGGTTTTTTTTCTCTGTTTTTTTTTTTTTGTTTTTTCTGTTTCTTTTAGGGCCTATTTTATTATTGGTTTTTGCTGTGGCTGCTGTGGCGTGGCCTAAAACATGTTGCAATTTGGCCAGCGTGTCGCCAACGATCGCCTAATGAGCTTTTTATTTGACAGCACTATGTACATTTGGATGCCTCGAAGGCCCCAGTTTGAGGACCGCTCCCCCCAAAAAGCATGATTAACCCCAATACCCAAGCGATTTTCCATTCCCAAGTCGACACAAATTGTGTGTTAAAGTCTTGTGATTAAACAACATTGGCACCTGCTTGGCCCGCTGCACTTTGATTGCACTTCACACCTACGCCAACGTCAGCAGCGACGTTAGCAGCGACGTCAGTGGCAACTGCTTCTTTACATATGGCGCTCCACCTTGTGGGCCACTTGCGCAACGTGTTCGCTCTTTGCCTCGTTTTCATTTGTTTTTTTCGGTTTTTTTTTTTGCTTTGGTATAAATTTGCCCGCTGACAGGCGGTGGTAGGGGGGGGTAGTGTAGGCAGCCCCAGGGCAGCCATAGACGTTCATGATTTAGTGTCTGGCAAATTATATGTTCTGCTGTACAGCGTTAATCAGGCGAGAGAAAGTGCCAGTGAAATAATAGTGTTAAGGTGCAAAAAACACCCAAGTCATCATAAACATATAGTAAATGCATTGGCTCGAATCTGTTCTTTATAAGTAACATCACATGTAATTTCTGCTTACTTGCAAGTGCATTCTCACTTGGTTCTGAAAGTTGTTAATTATTTCATTATTCTTGGCTAATATTTTGCATGCTGTCCAAATAGGTAGAAGTAAGATTTTGGATTGTAACAAAACTTTTATTAATTTGAGTAATTTTGGAAAAATCACTAAGGTTTTTTAAAATTTAATTCCTTTTGAAGTTTTTTTTTGAAATATTTTGTGACATATAATGTATAATACAATATAATTTTATATCACAAACATTTAAAAAAAAAAAGAAGGAATTTGAAATAGTCCACTTCACAATTTGTATTCCTTTTGGCTTAACATAATATAATATTGAAATAAATAAAATTGTTTCAATCGCAGTTTTGCAAACTTTCTCACCATTCAAACTTAAACATTTAAAAGTTTTCAAACACTCAATCTCTCATAAGAATGAGTAAAAATGATTATGCACAAACTGCAATATGAAACAGATACTTGTAAGTTGAACTTCATCATTTCTCGTATATATTTGTATTAATTTATATTGAATCGTCTTTTGGCACCTAATACAGTTATTTGCAGTTTTCATACAACATGCTCAATTATTATTTATCTTTGGGCAAACTTTTCCTATCAATCCCAGAACTTGAGCATAGTATTTAGTACCGACAACAACAATTTCATCAGCTGCACCTTGCAGCAGAGGCAGCAGCAGCAGCGGCGGCAACAATGAAAGGGGCCCGAGGGGCAAAGATGGTGATGGATGGGCAGGGGGTGGGAGGGGAGATTGTTGCATGTTCAAGTGTGCGGTTGCAAGTAGCTAGCTGGTTGCTGCTGGGCAGCCGACGCCTTGAAAGTTGCCAGCATAAGTCAACACCATGTGTTTGTTGTTGATGTTGCTTGCTGTTGCTTGCTGCTGTTGTTGCATGCATAAATCTGTTGCATGTTGTAAATGTTAAGCGCGACGACGACGATGGCTTTCATCTGAGCTGCATCTTTGGCGCATTTGTGCTTCAATGCGATTTATTTGCCCGTTGTTTGTAATGCCATTTATTGGTGTTGTTGTTATTGCTGTTTGTGTTTCTGTTTGTGTTGCTCATGTTGATGTTGCTGTTGCTGTTTCTGTTTCTGTTGCTATTGCTGCTGTTAAATGCTTATTTACATTACGTTTAGCGGCACTTGACGGGCGGCTCCTGCGGCTTCAGCTTCAGCTTCAGCAATAGTTACGGCTACAACTTTAGCCTCAGCTTCAACTGCAACTGCAACTCCATTTCGAAGTGGCAGCTTCGCATGTTGCCCCCTCGTTTGGGGCGGCAACTTCCCAGCAAAGGTAAAAAAAGACGTTGCCGCTGCACAAATTTTGATTTATGTCGGCGCTGCTGTTGCTGTTGCTGCTGCCGCTGCTGCTGCTGTTGCTGTTGCTAGTTTATTTTTTTTTTCGGCTTTTTATGCCATACATATCATTAGCCAAGCTCTGTGCGTGGGTTGATCGAGAAGTTGGCGAATGTTGCTGTTGTGCAATAAATTCACAGCAACACTTGCGGACTGCTTCAATTAGTTAAAGTCGATATGATCCACTGAATCCTAAAGAATTGCATTAGGAATTTATCTAATCGCTTCTATTATCAGGTCTATGATCAAGAGTTTTTGTAACTACTACTTTCACTTCCTTTAGGTGTAATTATGCCTAGTCTCTCACTGGAACTGAAAATTTGTGTATTGTGTTCAACTTGTTGCTTAACTCTTTTCTAGAGCTAATTGAATTATTGTTATTACGTATACGACTGATGACATCCATTCTTATTTTAAGGCAGTTTCTATACCGAAATTTAATTGAATTGAAAGACATTTACAAGTGCCTTAGAGCAGTATGAATAATATTTTCAATTATGCATTTGCTCTCAAAGCCATTTAATGCATATCTAGCTTCTTTTGTCTAGTCTATTGCACTTTCCACAACTTTGCCTTCAAGCGCAACTTTTGTGGCAACCCTGGCTAATCTCCCTGCACAGATCCACAGAGCCGCTGTGTATAGTCATGATATACCATCTTCAGCAGACGGTAGCCCAAGTAGCTGTTGTGGTTTGCTGTCTATTGTTGTTTCTTTTTGTTGCTGTTGCTGTTGCTGATGTTGTTGTTGTTGTTGTTGCGCATGAGCAGCTTTGGAGTCTTAAGTTGAGACTCGCCATCAGACCAAAAATAAAATATAAAAAAACCGCGCATTCCCAGTTTCGATTTAACATTTCGCATATTGACAGAGGAGTAGGAGGCGGAGCAGTGCGGTGGAGAAGGAGGGTGGAGGATGAGGGGAACAGAATAACTTGGAATTGAATTCAGAAGAATCGTTTGCCACGGCGCAAGTGCAACAGCAACAGCAGCAGCAGCAGCAGCAGCTGTGCAACAAATACAACAAATACAACAGATATTGTTGTTGTTGCTATTTTAATATACAAATTTATTAGCAACGGAAAAATAATTGAATAGATTCCATGAAAGAGTCGAGACTTGAGACATCATCTCGAAAACAAAGCTCCACCCACAAGCTACCAACAGCCATGCCATAGACATCTTCAACTGATTCCTGGGGCTGATGTTGACATTTGGGCAGCTGCTGGGCTGACAGCTTATGAATTATTAAGCTACCTTGCAGCGCCATGAGGTATGCAACAATCTTTTATGCCGTTTCTGCAACAAGATGTCCGATGCTCAAGATGCACATCAAAGCGGGCGGGTGGATGCGGAGGAGGGAAGGGGAGGGGCGGAGGGGTGGACTGTAGTGGTAAAGGACTGGTCCAAGCCCCTGATCCAATTAACTGCTTACACAAAACACAAATGGCCAGACGAATAGACACCCAGAGAGAGAGAGAGAGATGGAGATAGAGAGAGAGAGAGATAGAGAGAGAGAGAGAGGGAGAGAGAAGAGCGGGTCAGACATGGACAACATTCATAGACATATGCCCAGTATGCCAAGTAATAACAGTAAAAATCAACGCACGTCATTCGTCCTGACGTCCTTACAGCTGCCCTGTGGCTACACTTCAGCTCCCACACACAGACACACACACACACACAAAGTCACAGGCAGAGCCTAAGTACCCCACACTGCACTGCAAACGCCTTCGCTTGGTTACCTTTATATACATATGCGATTGATACTCTTACCGTAAGGTAATCACAATTATACCATCAGCTTTGTAACAGTATCGATGTGTCTTCAAATATCTCAAAGAATCAAGATAATTTGGGCGTTGTCAGTAACTAGTTGTGTTCCATGTGAACTAAGCTTTCTCTGATTTGATCAAAAATCAAAATGATATTATATATATGTACATATAGACTATTTTGAAGGCTGAGCAGGAACAAGACATGAATAGGTTGCTGCTATAATCCGATTATCTTCATGTATACCATCTGACATCTACTTCAGTTTGAAGGAAATACTTTTGGCTAAAAGGGTAGCTGATGGATTCAAGAACTATGTACATTTGAAAGGGTATCTGAGCTTCGTTCTCGCAGCTTTTCCATTGATATATGTTGGCCGCTGGCTGACTTTTCATATTGTATTTGTGTCTGTGTGTGTGTGTGTGTGTGTGTGTGTGTGTGTGGGATTGTCTGTTTTTGGGGTCTGGCCACTGCGTATTTCTGGCTTTAGCTCTTGCTTTTGACGTGGCCTGATGAGCCTGACGCTTTTGCTTTGACTTTGGCTTTGGCTTAAACATTGGGGTTGGCCAGCAGCACATGTAACGTTATGTGCATAAAAAATAATCATAATCACTTGAAAGCCCGTCCAAAGCTAAATCCGGCAGAGTCGGTTGGGAATGGAGTGGAATGGAAAGGCAAATAAAGGGTTCGGATTGCATGGGGCTGGCGACTTGGCTGGGAGCGCTTTGAGCACTTTGCCTTAACAATAAATAAAACATAAATTGCAACAAAATAAAGCGACCGGCCAAGTGATTTTCACTTTTCACTTTTTCCTGCTGCTGTTTGTCCACGTACTAGGACATTGTTTGTCGAGTGTTTGCTTATTAAAAATATGGCTAAGTGAATTTGCCACCAAAAAACAAGGACAACAAGAGGCAACTGTTTAAAATTCATAAACATACACAATGCAAATGCAAACATTCAACAGAACGTGGCACAGGTAGTCAGAGTTGGCAGCAGCCATAGACAAATGCATAAAAAGGTGTGCGTGTGTGTGTGCGTGCGTGTGTGTGTGTGTGTGTTAGCCAGTAAATCAGAGCGTATGGCAATGACAGCCTCGTCACAGACAGCGGCCACCATGACGAATGGCAGCACAGGTCTCCGATGCTGTCCAAACTCCATGCCACCATCTGCTCCAACTCCTTCTTGTTGGGTGCCCCTCGAGGCACTCTTTTTTTGTGTTTTTTGTGATTTTTGTTTTTTGTTTTTTGCAGTGAAGTGCGCATTTGACAAGCCCAGTAAACAACAATTAAAATGACAACGGGCAGAGAGATAGAGGAATGGCCAAAAGGATTGCACGTTTCGCCTTCCTTGCTCTTGCATCCCCTCCCCCCCCCCCAAAAAAAAAATCTAACTGATGAAAACTGACAGTGGACGAGATTGGACAACGGCAATGGCGATGGCGAGCTGAGCTGAGCTGCGTTGGTGACATATCCGAGTCCTGCACGATATTATAGCCACAGGACATGCACACAGGACGCAAAAAGCAGCGAAATCAGCGGCTGAACCGTAACTACACAGAATGTGGCAAACGAGGCCAAACAATACCCAATATGTGGCCACAACGAGAAAAAACCAAAGAAAAAGCAGATGAGAAAATCAGAAGATGAGAAGTAGATGTAAATGTAGATGAAGAAGGAGCAAACTATTGCAAGCAAATATCTTGAGGACATGACAATGCAATTTCGAGCCAATGCTCGAAGCCAATGAAAAATCCATCAACGTATCGTTGATTACTCCTAGCCAAAGCTGGACTGGCCCCGAACACATATGCAGCACATATTGTCGAATGTAGTTAAGAGCTGAGAGTTGATGGATCTCTTTGGAATCGCAATCGCATCCCCAATGCGTGAATCACTATCAAACATGTCAGATTGTGGCTCAGCAAGCCAGAAAGGTGCTTTTTTTTTCGATCTTAAAACCGAAAATGTTCAAATACAAGCGCTCGACTAAAAGATGCCCTAGAAACGCTCTACAAGTAAACAGCTGGTCTATTCGATTTTCACTACGAAATATTTGTATGCATACAAAAATTGAAAATATAATAATAACGTTAGTTTACTAATAGTTCATGTAAAACCTATTTTCTATCCGAATTCATTTTTTTTGATGTGCATAACTTTTAACCTTTAATTTAAAATTTTAATTTTTATATATAAATGTTATATTAAATATTTTTCTATATATTAACACATATAATTCTCAATTTAATTTTTTGTGTCTAACTGTTTTTATTTGACATTAAATAATAAATACAATTATCGTTTGATTTTTGAAAGATCCTTAAATGGCTCTAAATAAATTTTCAAAATTCACCAGCTCACAAAATTGTAATCATTTAAATGCAATTGAATAAATAATCATTTAAACTAATTTTATGAATGTAGGGTATGCAAATGTTCGCTTCAGACAACAAACTATGATTTGATGGCCAATAATACGTGTAGATGCCTTCTAATGAGTAGTTTACAATTAGTAGTTGTTGACTTTTAGGTAACATAAATCAGAGCTTTGCTATAATTAATACAAATATATATGCGAGTGACGCTCGAGAGATGTTGCAAAATTTATGAGATTGATAGAAAAACAAACACAAATTTGATTTAAGTATAATTGGAATATAGTCTATAGCCTTGAAGCTTTCGCTTTATGATAGCTGACTCATCGCCCGTTTTTATGCATGTATGTATATAGTGTACATGTATATGTGTTTGTGTATGGGTTTATATATAGTGTTCATATGTCAAATAGCAGAGCGGTCGCTTTGGCTCATTTGATTGGACAAATTGTTTGGTTAATTTGCACGGCATTTGGCTGAAAGCCTTCGGCACATTTATCATGACGCGTTTAGCATTAAAGCGTTCATCAGCGACGTCAGCGGGAAGAGTTCGGTGTGGAAGAAAACTATTTGTGGACTGCGCCACACGGCGTATGAGTAATGTCTTGATTTGCCAACGGCTTAAGATTTAAATTTATTTATTGCCACCGCTGCTCAACGCATCTCAACTAAACTTAATTCAACTCAAACCAAAAAACACAGGCAACTTAAACAAACAACAAAAACAACTCTACTCGTTTAATTTTAGATGCGCTGAGTTTTCTTTTATTATAATGCAGCAGATTTCATTGTTGTTGTTCATGTTCATGTTCATGTTCTTGTTATTGTTGCTGTTGCTCTTGTTGTTGTTGTAGTTGTTGTTGTTCTTGTTGTTGCCATCAACTATTTCTAAATCTTTGCGAGCTCTTTTCCAATGGTTTCTTTTTTATCTTGTTCTTTCTTTTTTTTTGCAAATGCTTTTGGCGCCTGCCTCTGCCACAAAATGTGGGCGCTTGGCAGCCGTTGATAGCCGGCAACTGTGCGATGCCTGGAGGATTGGGATGGGGATTGGGAATGGGAATGGGAATGGTAAAAGGGGGCGACTGCTGCACATTGTGGGGGCCATGGCTTGCATTTTAATTATGATGAAGTGCTGTTAATGTGCCTTTGATTGGGGTCTACAGCTGGGTGGGCAGGGCCACCCCTTTGGGTTTTTAGTTGATTAGTGGATAGCTGGCAAAGGTCAAAGTTGGCAAAGAGCAACTTAATCTTTAGTCAAACCTTGACAGGTTGTGGGCAAGAGGGTGTTGGGGCGATGGGTGTGGGGGGAGGGAGTGTACTGCCCTAAGACAACTTCCGCTAATGAGTTCTGCAGCTATTGAGTTCGCTAGGTAAGGTCAGGTCAAAAATAGAGACAATCACTGAGTAGAAAACTGTTGTAGGATTTCTACAGATTTGTAGTTGGTATCAAAAATGTTTTTTTTATTTCATCTATGATTAAGTGATTGGTAGGCTGCCCAACTGTTGTTCGCAGGAGTGAGCAATTTGCAAGTGTACAAACTAATTAAATAAATGTACTAATTAATAATTACATTTTGTGCTGCTCGACAAAAAGAAATCCTTATATGCCTGTCGGATTATGTGTCAGTAATTGAAAACTATGCGGGTTCTTTGTCTGTCACTGCACACATGCAAATGTTATCACAACGAGGCGTTAGTTGTTATTAGTTGTTGCTAATAGCAATTACACACACACGCACACACACGCACACATATTATGTGCAAAATTGAGGCCCCTTTTCATATGCGGCTCACATGGCAAAAATTTTCCAATTTTCTCTGGTTTTTTGTTGTTCTGCTATCGGTGTTGTTGTTGGTTGTAATTGCCGGCAGTTGTTGCTGTTGTTGAGGTCACATTGAACGTCAAAGGCAAAAGTTGGCAGCGTTAATTTCGTTTGCCCATAAACATGCAACATATGTGATGTGTGTGCTGCAGGGGAAGGCGTGTTTCCTGCGTGTGCCTGTGTGTGTGTGTGTGTGAGTGTGTGGAAGGGTCGCCGTGTCCTGCACTGCATTTGCAACCCTAATAAAGCGCAGCGGTTGCTGCCACACGTGGCCTGCCTCTGATAACAGACGCCTGCCAGCCTGCCAGCCTACCCGCCTACCCGTCTACCCGCCCGCCCTGCTGCCTGCCTCGGCCTGTCCTGTTTGCCTGGACTGACCTGGCCTGTCCTGGCCTGTCCTGGCCTCTCCTGGCCAGCACTGAGCAGGCGAACACCGTGCCGCTCTGTGATTTATGCACTAAGCAACGGCTCGTCTACTCGCCTCCCGGTTGCGCCCCCTTCTGGCCACGCAAAAAATGCAATTCTCATCTCATTGTTGCTGCTGCTGTTGATGTTGCTGCTGTGGCATGTTTGGCATGTGGCATCCACGCGAGACGCGCACGGTACATGCCACTTGCAGCAAGTGCCACAAAAACATTGACACATCGTTTACAAGGCCAGCACAGAAGGAGAGAGCAGATACAGCTAGATAGAGGGAGGGACAGGGATAGCTAAGAACAAGCGAATTTGGAGCCTGGGGCGCCTGGGGAGCAGCTGCCCAGCATTGGATCGTGCCAAAATAAATACCAGCAAAACATCAACAACATCAACAACAAAAACAAACAATGTGGAAGCTGAAAAATAAATGCAATATGAAAGAGAAACCCTCCCTCTACGGGTTACACTGATAAAACCACAACTCGAAAATAAGCAGGAATTATTTTCGTCTCTTTTCTCTCGGTTACAAAATATTTGATATGCTTAAATAATCAGATACAAATTTCTATCGGCAAGATTTGAAAATGTTGCATTTTAAATGTTCTCCCAGTTGAAAACTGTGTGCTTTAATAGTAAATAGGTTTAAAATGTTCATTTAAGTCGGTTTCTGTCAGTGTAATACTCCCCCCCCCCCCCACCCTCCTTGCACGATACTCGACTCGTTTCGTTTCGTTTCGACTCGACTTGATTCTTTTGAAAATGCTTATCAAATTAATTTCGCTTAAATTCGCGTTTATTGTTCGAGCTCAGCGAGTTTAGAGGGTTAATTGCGAGGGTTTATCCCAGCCACATATTGCTCTCTCGCTCGCACGCACTACACTCCCCCCACCCCCTAGCCTACTCTTTCTCTATCTAACGTTCTTCTGCTATGCGGGATTGATTGCATGTTTGCTTGTTTATTTGCTGTTGTTTGCTGTTTGTTGTTGCTGCCAGGACTCGAGCAAAAGGTAAGGACTCGAGTGTCCTGCGAGGGTTGGCCCAAGAGTTGCAAATTGATTGAAAACGCCAGCGTTTATGTGCGGCTCACTCTATCTCTCTCTCTCTCTCTCTACACGTGTCCGGAGTTGTTCAATTATGGCTAAGCCAAATCCGCATCACAAACATTCCATGCCCAACATCCGCCCCGCTCGGGGGCTTGCATGTTGTTCCTTCTGCGCCGTCCCAAAAACCAAAAGAGCAACCTCCCCCCGTTCAGAGTCGTTGCTGCGTTGATGCAACCCCCGCAACATTTGAAATGCCATCACCAATTTTTAAGACGAAAACTAAACACACGCGACTGGCGACTGGCGACCGGCGACGTCGTCAGGATTGAAATTGAGTCGTTTAAGTCGTACCCCCCCACCCCCCTCAGCCCCTTCTCCAACCGACCCATCTACCCTGCCCAGCAACCCCACAATCAAACCCCACCATCCACCGCTTTGTATGCTTTACAAATGGCAGGACTTATTCCGGTTGGTCGTGACTTTTGTTACGGCGGATTCGAAAACTTAACTGAATCTGAGCCAACATTAAGAATATCATAATCTACTTGAGTATTGCGTAAGAAACAAAATAAATAAAAAAGGCAAGCGTTTTGAAATGTTCATAGTTTATAAAAAAAAAAAAAAATGTATTTTAAATGGCTTGATTCCAAAATTTTAAGATTTGAAAATGTCAACAATATATTAACTTTTTTAAACCAATATCTCTACTATTAACAAAAACTTTAGTGTAATAGCTTTTATCATCGAAATTTACACAAACTGTTTTTTTTTTGCTGCATAACTACTATAAATTTGTTATCAAGGTGCAAAACAATCTTAATAACTGGTATAGGGGCAGTTGTAAATAAATATTACAAGAGCATAATATTACATATTATGTAAAATGATATAGCTAAAATTTTAAATGACAATTTAGTAATTTCGCAATCTAAAAGAAAAAACATAAATCAAATAATAATAT
This sequence comes from Drosophila maculinotata, assembly GCA_035045305.1. NCBI lineage: Eukaryota > Metazoa > Arthropoda > Insecta > Diptera > Drosophilidae > Drosophila > Drosophila maculinotata. The sequence continues at coordinate 7,105,666 of JAWNPD010000679.1, read as the reverse complement.
AAATGAATATTACACAAATTAAGGAGGACACAATTTCGTTTGGAAATTATTAATAAAACCTCAGTGAAAGAGAGATAAAATATTCCCACAGTAAAAACAGAAAACTGACCAAAACTTAATTAAACCACAGGAAAACTTCTCAAATTAAACAAAAAACAGCAGAAATACTCAATTTGAGGAAGCTCCGAATAATTAAATTTGAGATTAAGAAAAATATTTTATATTATATATTATTATTTATTAAAAATAAAGTAATATATATTGTGTATTGAACTCACCTTTACACTCGTTGGCATCCCGGGCTGTGGCTCTGCCCCAGGGGCGATCAAAGTAGAAGGGTTTGCAGCGTTCGCAGTCGCGTCCGGCGGTATTGTGGCGGCACTCGCAGCTGAGCTGGCCACTGGAGTCCTGGGAGCACTTGGAGGCGTGGCCATTGCACTTGCAGCGCCCGCCCACCGAGAAGTCGGAGACGGCGTAATGCAGTCCTGCAGCAACTGTGGCTGCAACTGGGGCATGCGACTCGATGTTGTTGCCCGCCAGCTGGACGCTGTATTTGCCAGTGCGGAGATCGGTGGGTGCATCGATCGCGAGTAGCGCTTGGGGATCGGGCTGTTGCAAGCGATGGAACACAATCCGTATATCGGTGGCCGTCACCCAATCCTGCAGCACCGGCGATCCATCCAGATCGCGGGCCGAGGGTCGACCTTCCAGCGTGCTGAACGCGATCCGCGAGGCGAGACCTTCGTGTCCATGTCGATGGGCATCGCTGCAGCGCGGCTCCTGCTCATTGTGCTTGGTGACCGTGGTGCGACTGGGTCGTCCAAAGAGACGACGGCACTGCGAGCTGTAATACTGGAAGGGCTGCCAGCTCTGGCCGTAGTCGGAGCTCTTGTAGATGACCAGGGAGTCGGGACGCGGTGCTCGCGGACAGAACTGCAGACTCACATAGGTCAGCTCGTACTTCTTGCCCAGCGACAGGGTGAGTGTCACATTGTCGCCTCCCGGGGATCCCGGAGTTATTGGGGCAGATCGCCAGCAGGTCACATTATTGGAATTGTTCAGATCGGTGAGGGCGCGTGGCGGAAAACTGTTTGCCTCGCAGCTGTGGCACTGCATCTCAGAGGCGGCAGTGGCGGCGCCACCGTTGCCAGCTGAACGTTGCTGATCCTGGTACTCGCAGTAGCGTTGGGGCTTCTGGTCGCCACAGCTGCTGCTGGCGCTGACGGGGGCATCGTAGGCGGCATTCACAAAGTCGGGAATGCAGAGGCGCGCCTTGTCGTAGTCGTAGCAGGGCTCCTCCGCCGGCGGCATGGCAAGCATTTTGAGGTACGCATCCTTGGGCTTAGCCAGTACCGAAATGGCGCCCAAGGTCAATAGAAACAGTTGCCAGCGTTGCATGGCTTAGCACTTTCGCACTGTTGCACTACACTGAGTCACACAAAAAAATAAATCACAAGTGTTGTTGTAAGGAAATCACGAATTGATTGATTTGATCAAAAGTCGCCTTTTGAGCAGCGCGCGCAAGCGTTTTTCCCGTTATTATTCGCTCTCTCTCTCTCTCTTTCTCTCGGACAGCGTTTAAATTTCGCGAGTCGCGTTTTGGTCGTCGCCGTCGTCGTCGTTGTCGTCGTCACTCGGTGCGTCTTCGTTTACGTCAAGTCGGCCTGCCAGTTCACAGTCGACTGTGTAATCGTTGTGCACGAAGCGCGCGCGCCGGCCACGAAGTCACCAGTTGTATTCTTGCTGTGCGCCTGTGTGTGTGTATGTCTGTTTCTGTGTGTGTGTGTGTGTGTGTGCTGCTGCGTTTGATCGCGTCTGCAGTTGCTGTGTGCTCGGCAACATATGTTGCCAAAGAGCGCACAGCAACACAGCATCCACATTGTTGCTGCTGCTATTTTTGGTTTGACTGTCAACTCACCACACCACACCACATCACTCTCTCTCTCTCTGTCTCCCTCTCTGTCTTTGGCAGCAGCGCTCGCTGTCGCTCTCAATGTTTGGCTTGCGCAGTTGTTGGTGCTTGGCAACATTGCTGCTTGCAGGTGGTTGTTGTTGTTGCTTTTGCAACATTTGTTGCTACTGCTTTTGCATGGCTATGCAATTATTTTATTGCCCATTTGGCGGCGACACATTTTGTAGCATGCTGCTGCTGCTGCTGCTGCTGCTGTTGATTGTTGACTCTTGTTTGTTGTTTTTGTAGCCATCAAATCGCGTCCAGCCTGCAAATCAAAACAACACCAAACGCAGCCAAACGAAGTGGGATGCTTCTCTCTTTCTCCCTTTTTCTCTATCTCTCTCTCTCTCTCTCTTCTGTTTGCCTTTCGATTGCTATCGATAATGAAGTCGCCAAACTGCTGGCGAGGATTGTACGGCCTAAGTTATTAACTTGTCGTTAATGAAAATCATCAATTTTGAACAAAGCGCGTAAGCTACAGAAACACAGAGAGAGAAAGGGAGAGGGAGAGAGAGAGAGGGGAAGAGATGCGCGTAATTACGTGATGCGATGGCTTCATTAATGCGGCTGCTGCTGCTGCTGCTACCTTTGCTGCTATTGTTGTTGCAGCGCCTGTGGCACACTGATAAGCGTTTCACTTTCGGATGTTTGTTTACGTTTTGTAATTAGCTGGCTTTGCTGCATTTGGGTGCATCATTCGCGTAGGCGTGGCTTTAAAGCTCACAACCAAACAAAGCGCTAATTGTTCAAATTCTCACGTTTTTCAACATAAAAAAATTAAATTAATCAGCAGTGTTTCAAAGTGCATTGCCAAACTAAGGAACAATAAGCTTTTCAATAAATTCATCAAATATTTTATTACCTATTTTATGACATATTAAAAATATCAGTGTGTATGTTGTACATATGTATGTGTATAGTATATGAATCTAAAGTTCTTATTTTTGGGAATTATTATTTGATTTGTTTCTTTATTTAAACACATATGTACATATATGTGTCACCAAACTATTTTTGAATTTTTTTTTAAATTTAGATATAATTCTTCTCGATTTATTATTTAACTGAAGAGGTGCCACATAAGTTTTGTTTCCTATTATCAGTATTAAACACAAAAGTTATTCTTTTATTTCATTTGTGCTACATTTAAAATACATCTATATATGTACATATGTACATGCATACATATGTATAGGTATCTTCCAGCGAAGCCACCTTACTTTACGGCATATGAACTTAATGGCCAAACTACTTATTGCTAAAACAAAGTCTTTTCTTTTACAAAAAAAAAAACTATAAAAAGTTGTAGCAGCCTACAAATATATATTAATACTGAAATCTTGCCTTACAAGGAAATTTTTCAAAGTAAATAAACACAGCAAGCAAAGATCATAATTACATTTATTCCCTGAACCTATTAAAAATATATAAATATGGCATCAAGAAGTTGTGCAAATGTATGTACATATGTGTAACAGGCAGAAGGAAAGATCTACCATAAAGTATATACAGTGTGTCAAGAATGAGTTTACACATTGAGAAAAAATCGAATTTTTCAACTTCTTAATAACAAAAAACTACTTTTTTATTCAGTAAATGAGTTAATACTTATCAATTATAGTACATATATTCTTGATCAGCATCAATATCGAATCTTAAAGACTATAAGAACTGGTCAATTTCTTCGATCCAAGTCAAGGAATAGTAAAGGATGGAAATTTGATTTCTAAATAATTTAACGATCATCTCTGAAACTGAAGCGTTCAAATTTCCCAGCGATCTGTTTATTGCATAAAATCAACGCATGATATCCATTTATTTATTCATGATTTATCACTTATGAAATCAAACATGATAATCAGTAAATACCATATTAAGATATAGTATTTCAATGCACATAATATATATTGTACTTGTATTTATTTATTCATCAAATTAACTAATTTATACAGAGTTAATGTGCTCCATACAAATATTATAAAAATATATTGATAAAACCTGAAGTTCTCTAAAAAACGTTTAAAATAAACAAAAATCAGTTATTAAAAAAAATGCAAAATTGTAAAATTGTTGAATTCCTACTTCTACAGGGAACACATTTGACAAACTTCCAGATACTATTTTAGTCATGGTTTAAATCTAAAGTCAAACTCATCTAAATATGCAATCTTATTTTAAAGATTGGTATAAATAATAATTCGCATGCAATGTGCATTGGGGCTGTAAATTATCTAGTGCACTGATGCACCGATGCACTTGCACTGTTGAAGTATCGATGTCACTTATCTCCCCCGCACTCCTCTCTCTCTTTCTCACTCTCACTCTCTCTCTCTCTATCTCTGTGTGTCTGGGCAAATTGTGCGTCTCAAAAGTTGCAGGCAATTAACTGAAATTGATGCCGCCCATTAGACGGCTGATTATTTGTGCTGTTGCCATTAGGAGCAAGTCATCCAGTTCCATAGCCAACTGTGTTGGCTTAAATCATCCCACACACAGACACACACACACACGCACACACATAAGGACTGGGGTTAGGCGTACTCATTTCCGCTTCCTTTGTTGTGGGACAGCTTCCTCAATGGCTCTTAAGTTGAGTTTGCCTTTCATATGTATGTATATGCTTGTATGTATTGGTATATAGTTCATATGTTATCACAACTTTTGCTTTATTACCTTGCCACAAGGGGGCATGGTCAGTGTGCTTGTCTGTGTTTCTGGTTGACTCGACAGCTCCAAACTCTTGCAAACTGCTTGAAACTTTGGCGCTTAATGAAAATTGCATTGTGTCGCTGTGTGGAATTTGAATTTGAATTTTGATTTTGATTTTGAATTTCGAGTGCTGGGCCGGCACAAAGGCGCCTTTGTGCTCCGGTCCAGGCGTAAAGTCCAAGCGGTTTTCAGTTTGTTTTCACATTCTTGTTGTTGTTGTTGCTGTTGCTGTGGCTGTTGTTGTCATTGTCATTGTTTTGTTTCGTTTTGTTTGTTCTGTTTGTTTGTTTGTCTCGTGGGCTGGTTGACGCTGCCGGCGGCTAGATTTTTAGATTATGACGCTTTGCCCGGCAATCCTCACCAGCTGCGGCGCTGGCCAAACATTTGGTCAGGCTCAACTCCACCCCCCTTCCCCCCTTTGGCGCTCTTTCACTTTATTGGCGACATCCATAAAATGCAACATTGAACCCAGTTGCCAGCTCGTTTGCTCCACCTCCCTCCCGGCTCCTCCACTTGCGTATTCACACGAATATAGCTCACAGGTAAAACGGCTAAAAGCCACAAGCCCACAATCCACCCCTCCCCCTGCCCCTGCCGCCCCTGCCCACCACCCCACCACGACATCGGGTCAGTTTTTTGGTCAATGTTTATCTCAACATTTTGTTTGTCTTTTCTAAAAAGCGCTCTCTTGTTTGCTGTTTGTTGTTGCTGTTGTTGTTGTTGTTGCTGTTGTTGTTGTTATTGTTATTGTAAGTGTTGTTGTTGCAATTGTATCTCGATTTTATTGCTAGAGCTGCGAACATGCGAAAAGCATTTGCCCGCCCGAAAGATGAAACAGAGACAAAGACGTAGACGGAGAGGGAGAGGTGGCGAGGGGGTGGGGGCTGGTGCTGGGGCTGGGTATGGGGCACAAGCAATATAGCCGCCCCCAGGCACACTGGAGGCTTGGGCGGGGCGGGCTGCAACTAAAACGCACAGATAGATGACTAGATTCCTATCAGCGTCAATAAATAAAGTTTTTAAATGGAACAAGAAAATAAATATATGTCTCCGAGTGTCTCCTTGTTGTCACAGTGCACATCCAGACGCCCTGGCAGCGTATCTACGCCACACGCACAGTGGGCCAATATCGTTTCAATTTTGCAATTGAAATCGATTTATTTGCTACAAGTGCAATAATCGATAATAATCTATGAAAAGCTGCATTTATAATAAATTATATAATGATCTATAGTTGATAAAAATATACAATTGATAACAATAGATATCGATGTGAACAAAGATCGATAGTTATCGATAATTTCTCAAACTTCAAATGCTAACTTATTCGATCGCTTATTAGCTATCAATCGATACATTCGGCTGCATTAAATAAAGAATCCGTATTTATCGATCACATATTGGTTATTATCTATCAATCAATACAATCGATAGCTGTGATTTTAAATCGGCAGCCTTTAGTTATTGATCATCCCACAGTGCAACTCCATCTCAAACTTGCATTTTGTCGCTTTTGCCAGCTTCTTTCATATTGAAAAAGTTTTCCGAGTGTCTATCGCTGTGTCGACTTCTCTCTCTCTCTCTCTCTCTCACACTCACTCTCTCTTGCTCTGTCACTCTCGCTGTCGCTATCCGTTTACTGCTGCTGCACTGTGGGCTAGCTCCCACGACGCTCTGTCCATGCTGTCTGTTTGCCAGTTTGCCAGCTTGCCAGTCTGCCAGTTTGTTTGTTTGCTTGTGTGTTTGTTGGTGCAACGTTTTGTCTCTTGTCTTGTGCAATATGCGTCGTGTCTTCGGCTGCCTGCCCCCGGGCCTGGGCTGGCATCTGCAACTGTTGCAACGGGGGCGTCTGCTGCAATCCATACAGCGATCCTGCTGCTGCTGCTGTTGCTGCCTATACTATACTATACACACATACTTACACACACACACACACACACACACACACATGCAGCAGCTACTTACATTGATTTTATAATTAGCCGTGTCAGCAGCGAACAGGAAGCCAGGAAGGAAGGAAGGAAGCAAGCTGGCTGAGAATTCAAAGTCAACTCGTGGCCATAAAAACAGCCAATTACATTCAGGACTCATTAAGTACTACCAGCATTCAGTCCCGCAGTCGGAGCCATATAGCAATGTGGTCGTGGCAGTGATGGAGGGGGGTGTGTGTGTGTGTTGTTTGGCTTGCCAAAGGGCTGCCTCTGTTAGCTGACCGTTACAATCGAATTAGGCGCCGCTCGCAACGTTAAATGCAATTAAAACTAGAAGATGTTGATTACATTAGAAGTGCAGGCAGCCACGACAAACTGACAGCAGCCACTGTGATGGGCCCGAGTGGTGGGGTAAGGGGGTTGCTAAGAAGAGTCTGACTAGCGCGTGCGCTACCCGAGAATTTAATACATTTTCCACGTTGTTGTCGTGCCCCAAAAAGTTGTGGGCTATCTGTTTGTTGTTGCTCTCGCTTTTGGCTGCTTTTGGTTCATAATTTATACCTTTTTTTTTCGTCAGCTCTTCTTCTTGTTCGGTTCCTTGTTTTTCCTATTTCTTTTTGGCACGTTCACGGCGTGCTCAGGGAAACCGCCCAAAAATTGTTGCGGTTGACCAGAATAATTTTTGTTTACACACAATGCACAAAAAGAAAAACATAAAAAAATACAACGGAAAAAGCCAAGAGAAAACTTTGTCAACGTCGATGGCCGAAAAGGGGGGCAGTGGTAGGGGAAAATGGTCTGATTATGTCAGCAAAACAAGGCAGCCATCAGTCAGTCATGTGTGTGTGTGTGTGTACGTGTGTGTGTGTGTGTATTTGTCGTTGGTTGGGCATAAATCTGAAATCCGCACGCTAATTTGTGCATGATAAATTATTTATGCCCAAAATGGAAGTCAACAGCAGCAGCCAACAACAACAACTTGGCCCAAAGCGTATGAGGCAGCGCAAATGGGTTGAGGATGGGAGAAAGCATTGGGAAGTGGGGGAAGCGGAGAAGGGGGGCTGGCGAGAAAAGCTACAGTCGTCACATAATCCCTTGAAGTCTTCACTCAACACGAATCATTTATAAAAATGTGGCAAATTGAAAGCACCATTTGGATTTTGGCCGCAATTCACCATTGGGGCAGGGGCAGGGGTTGCAGGTGTTATACATATATATAGCACAACAACAACTGAATAAATATTTGACAAGTTGCTAAAGTGAAAGTAAGCCATGATTCATTTGCGGCAACAATTGTGACGCATATCAACGGCCTGATTTGGTTTTTTACCTGAAGAATCAGAGCTACAACTTTAAATATTCCACAGAAATTATATATATATAATACTTAGGCAGTCAGAGCTGTCAAAGGAAATATGTTAAGTTTTCTGTATTAAATATTTAGTTGAAGAATTAATTCAATATTTGTGCAACAACAGACTTAAAAGACTAAATTGAAACAACTCCTTTTAATAATAATAGGATTTTAAGCACAATCATTAAAATAATATTTATTTCACAGCTCATATAACTATTATTATCGCTTTAACGATAATAATTTGTATACTCAGCAGCTATTCTAAAGAGAAAGTAAGTAGCATATCATATTATACATAGATCGAGAATGTATCACTTTTTGAATACATCCCTCAAAACTGGAAAGTCAATTAAGTTTTAGTGATATGTGAACACTTATGCATGAAACAACGAAGCATAAATGTTGGGGTACAGGCAATCTGCTAGTTAGTTATCATTTAATTATATATTTGTGAGCAAAACACACTTAATACTTAATAGAAAGGTTGTAGCGAAAATCGATCAGCATCAGCATTGCAATAATACGGGATTAATTGCTGCCATAGAAACAAAGACAACATTTAGATACATTTTGTTAGTTCAGTTGATGTTTGCCTGTCAGAATTGCTGATGCAGCACTTTGGTTGACTTGTGCTCCTCCTGCTCCTAAATGGCAGTCATCAGCTAATTGATTGAAGATCTCCCACTACCCACATCCTACAGCCAGAGACTTACAAAATGCATTTGCCTTGCTGCAGCTGTTTCGCCAGCTTATTGACCAAAATCCTTGGCCATAATCAGCTTCTGTTGCACTCAAAGTCATTTGCCTGCATCTGTGCAGCAGTCGCTCTGTCTATATTATGTCTGTGTCTGTGTGTGTGTGTTGGCCATTTTGCTGCCCTGCAGCTTTGGCAAACACTTGGCGCCAGCTGCTGCTGCTCTTGCTGTTTGCTGCTGTTGTTGCTGTTGCCGTCTTTCATTTTGGAGCTCATCAAACGGCAGCCACTTTGCTGGCAGCATTTGCTGTTGCCCTCTTTGTGGCTCTCTGCCACCTTGCTTCCTGCCTCTCTCTCTCCCTCTCTCTCTCTCTCTCTCTCTCTCTCTCTCTATCTATCTCACATTCTTTCTCTCGGTTTTGCCTACTGTGTCCTGCATGTCCTGCTCAGGTGTCGGCCATTGTGTTTCGCCTGACGCTGCTGTTTCAATTAGTGCATAGACGACGCCTGCATTTACCCAAAGTCAGCTCCCTCCCCTCGCCATCATGCCGCCACTCATTAGCAGCGCTTGCAGCTGCGGTCTGCGGTGTTTGTTGCCGTGTTGCCATTTTCATTCACGTTTCAGCCCCACAATCCCCTAACTGGCAATTGGCACACGCTTCGTCGCCTCCATATCACTCCAAATTCCGACAGTGTCCTCACTGTGTCTCCACTGTCCCCACTGTACACGATGTCTGCTTGGCTGACAAGCTATTGTAAGCCTTTTGGCCAGAGCCTCTCACCTTTTCTCATTGCCTCCTCATTTTGCTAGTCCACCCGTCAAATGTTTAATTATTTGCCATTTTTCGTAGCATACTTTTGCGCGCCCGCCATTCAAATTGCACCGCAGTTAGTCGCTCTCTCTTTCTCCCTCGCTCTCACACTTTTTTTTCGGTCTGTCCGCCTCTTTGCGTTGCTTGCCGTGCATGCTTTGTGCATTTATAATCATTTTTCATAAATGTCTGACCGTTGGGCAGCGCTTCAAGCACATTTACTGTGACAGCTCTCAAAGGATTAGACGTGTTTCACATTTTAAAAGCGCACCCAGAGACTCCCAATGACGTTTATAATGATGATAATTATGATGATGATAATGATGATGATAATGTTGATGATGAGGCTGCTGAACGCTTTGTCTATACTACAGGCGATGATTGCTCAGCTCGTTAGAGACAGAGTCTCTCATACACACACGCACACGCACACATTCTCTTTCTCTTTCTCACTCTCTCTCTCGCTGCTTCACTATTTTGATGTGTTATGCAACTCCCTCTGGTTGTTGCGTTTCATTTTTATCTGCTCGCTGGTTTTTGACTTTTCGCAAAAACTGATTTTAAGCCGCTTACCCACAACATCAACAACAACAACAACAACAACATCAACAACAACATCAACAACAGCCACTGCAAAAAGCCACGCCCAACGGTAAGCACCGTTTTCAAATACCAATTCAGCGTGTTACCTTCACGTTTCCCGTGGTTTGGGTAATTGACGTTGACAGAGATTATGCAGAGCGGCGGCGTCAACTTCAACGTTACCGTTACCGTTAACGTCAACGTCAACGTCGGCATTGGCAGCAGCGGTTTATGTTGCATGGGCGTTATGGATAGCACCAGTTAAAGTCTGAAAACTATGCCAACAGCAGCCAACTCAAGTAACCGAAAAAGTTTCCAATAAACGGGCTTGAAATAATTTAAATTTGCTTTAGTAGGGATCAAAACATACTTTAACGATTGTGGTAAGCGTTTTATTATATTTTATTTAGACAATAAACTTAATGTTCATTTGATGTCTTTAAAAAATTGGTCTTAATTGGCTCTTTATATGAACCATTAAAGTTTCCGTGTTTCATTCTGTTTTTATTTTATTATAAATTTGAACATAGAAATTTAAAACTTTTTTCGTTTGCTGCATTTTTGGTTTTGTTCCTCTTATTGGTTAGCTTGTTGCAATCAAACTTTTCCAATAACAATGTTGTGAGATTTTCAAAAATATTTTACAATAAATTTAAGTTTATATAGTACCAAATCTAACTTATTTCGATCGCCTTTATTGTTATTTTTTATATTTTATATTTATTTATAAATATTTAAAAAACCAGATAATTATAATAAACTTGGCTTACATTCAGATCGTAACAGCAAACCTCAAAGTGTTTTAAAGACTTCAGTTCAAGCTTGATGCATTTTAAAAGTAATGGGAATGATTAAAACCGCTTTAGATATCGATTAATTGCGGTTCGGTTTCATTCGATTCCATTGCAAGTAAAGCAAAAGAAAAGTTTGCCAAAATATCTTGTCATGTCGCGCAATTAAAAGTGTTTTGGCAATGGCCCATGAAGAAGCCAGCGGCAGACACCTTAATCAGGGTGAGCTGTACGAGATGGGGATGAGAGTTGAGTAAAGTCGAGATTTTGTTTTTATGCGTGTTTAATGATGCGTCAACGTATCCCAGCGACGTCTGAGCTGACGCTGATTTTTGGCCGCATCACCAAATGAGGCGTCATTAAGTAATAAGTCGTATCCAACTGGCAATCCGAAGTGCGAAGTCCAAAGTCCAAAGTCGAAGTCCGAGTGGAAACCGCGTGCAAAAAGTTGAGCGAAAAGCTATTAAAAGTAAACCTGCCCCTGCCACGCAACGCCTACTTTGCCGCCCAGCCGCAGCTGCCACACTAAAAGCGCTTAACGTTTTCATTAAGCAGTGGTGGCAATGACGTGGTAAGATGGGTGGTTGGGGAGGGGGGTGGTTGGCAAATTTAAGTTTAAAGCATAGCTGACTGAGCCAGCAAGCAAGTGCAGTTGCAAGTTGCCATGTTGCAAGTTGCCAGTTGCCAGTTACAGACTGACTGCCCAGGCTGCCAGGCAGTCAATCAGTTAGTTTGTCTGTCTCTCTCTGTCTCTCTCTCTCTCTCTCTCAGTCGCTATCTGGCTGGCTGTCTGGCTGTCGCTTACTCAAGACGTGGCACTTCCGCTTCCGCTTCAAGTGCGTCTCCCACCAATCTTCACGCAGCAAAAGCGTACAGCCGAAGAAAAATGAGCATTGCACCAAACTGACAACACTTCTTTTTTTTTTTTTTTCCTTTTATTTTCTTGTATTTTTTTTTTAAGTGTTTCTTGTGCTTTTGATTTCGCTTTCGTCTTTTGTGTATGCAGCCGCACAATGGACGACACGACACGCCATCCGCCTTCCGGCCCCCCAGAGTCCTGGCCCCAATCCACACGCTTTGCCCTTGTTCGCTTTGGGGTTTTGTTTGCTGTTTCCGCCTGGGCGTGAAAAGTGGTTTCTATTTATTTATTTATATCCCCATTGTGAATTTGCAGTTGCAGTTGCAAGTTGCACTTGTCGATGCATCTGGCAACTGAGGAGCGCCAAGGTCCTGCGGGTGTACAAAACGTTGTTGCACGCTTATTGTTCGATTGGGCGTGGCCGGGCAAAATGTGCAGAAACATTACTTGTGAACGATTTGGCAGCTAAGCGCGCGCTAAGACGTGAACTAGCAAAGGGATTAGCTGGCGAATCCCAATACAATTTTAGGCATCCGCTCTCAATGCAAAGGACACCGGAATCCCTTTGGGATCGACAATGTAAATAAGCAAGAGTTTTACTTTGACTCTTATGTCTTTGAATATCAATATCTATATATATTACATTTGTGAACTTTATTTATTAAATTTAAATATCTATATCTATGTTTCGATATCTAAATGTACATTTGGGAACTTTATTTTATTATATTTAAATAATCTTGACTCGTAATTATAGACAATTGCATATGGACTGAATAAATACGATGCTATAATTACCTCTGGCACTGTATCTATCTCAATATCTTTTACTTGAATAATATTTATATTTGTATATGTCTTTCCATATCTATATCTATTATTGCTGTGTTAGACTTAAGCGCTTATTGTTGATTATCCACAGGCAACCCTGTATTTATCACACACGCACACACACACACACACACACACACACACACATGTACACATACAGGCAAATAACTTTTGCTAGACTAGGCAAAACTTCAGCAGGACTTTATGTCAATTTGTTGAGCGCCCAAGTTTCAGTTTCTTTATGAGCTCTTCTCATTCTTCTGGCATTTTGATGCACACACACATACACACAAATTTATATGTTAGTGTATGTGTGCGGCGAAAGTTTATAATCCTTAACGGAGCTGAGAACTAATTGCAATGTAAATAAATTACAGGCGACATCAGCAGCAACAGCAAGCCCTCGAAATTGCCCCTCGCATCCTTCGCTTCCTTCGGCCACTCCTGAGATAGCGCCAACAAACAATATTTCACTCAATATTCAAAAGCAGGCAAAATGCAAAATGCAACGCAGCTCTCTTTTTTCTCTCTCTCTCTCGCTGTCTATCTCTTTCTCGCTCTCTGTCGAAAAACGCATTCAACTCGACTTAACTAACTATTAAGCACTACTTCAAGTTTTACATAGGATATATGCATGTATTTGCACTTGCGTTTGTGTCCTTGCTGCCGGTGCCGCTTTGACTTTGTTTTATACTCTACAATTTAAGGCTTAATTAGCAGCGTCTTGCTCTTTGATAATGTTATCTCAACTAAACTCATCTGATCCACATCTGTTTACTGAAGAAAAAACTCGTTTATTTAGTACTCGAAATACGAATTTCTCACTTAGTTTAATAATTATTATTATTCGTCGTTTTCTGATTGATTGTAGCTATATATTTTTCAAGATAAGATTTTCCAACGAATATTAATGTTTGTATGCTTTTTCAAGGAAAATCTTTTGTATTTGTACTCTTAATAAAAATGTAGAAAAAATAATGGGTTCACGGTATAAAAACTTAACTGGCTCAAAATTTAATTTTATTGTATAATATTATTTTTTTTACAATATATGTATGCATATATCACAAATAAAAAAAAATTAATATTTCATGCATCGAAGCCTGTCTTTTTAACCTGTTAAGATCCAGTGCATTTGTAATCCAGTCCATTCTGATTATTCCTTTAAGATCTCAACTTGATGCAACTCAATGAACTGTGTCCGTCTTGCTGTCCGTCCGTCCGTCGCAAAAGAGCTAGTTACTCCTGCTGCCACAGATCGCGATAATCGATGTCACTAACTTGGGAAGATGGCTTACTGATTAGGCTTTACGAATCGGGTCAGTTAAAGTAATTAAAGTAGTTAAACTCCAATTATTCGGACGCATTTATTTATTTATTTTGTTTGCCTGGGATCAGAGTATTTGGCAGTCGGCAACGGTTGACATAGTTGTTTTAACTTGTAGTTTCTCGGCAACGTTTGCAGCTCGTCCTTGTCGTTGGCATTATGACTCTGTGTGTGTGCGTGTGTGTGTGTGTGTGTGGTGTGTGTTTATGTGCGCTCTTGTGAGTCGTTGTCCTTGTCGATTTACATGAGTTGCAATTAGTGTGCTCTGCCTCAAAGCTCTTGCAGCTTTGGCAACACTTTTCGTCCAGCGCCTCCCCGCACCCCCCCACCGAAAGAGAGTTGCCCGCTTTGCCCATTGTTTGCGGTTTACTTTTGTGTTACCCAAATGTGCCGGAAAGTGTTCGGCTCATGTGATCCTTGTTCTACACTCAAAATGAGTTCTATGTGTGTGTGTGTGTGCTTGGCTGGTGCTGGTCCTGGTGCTGGTGTGCAGCTCTTGCCTATCAACTGCATCCGGCTGGCACATCCGTTGGGCAACAGCTTTCAGCTTTTATGGCTTTTAAATAGTTGCAAGCAGCGACCAAGTTATCCAACTGGCACCCAGCAACACACGACAACCACGCCCCCCATTCCGCCCTTATCTTTTTTCGGGGCTCGCACTTCCACTTTAACCCACAGCTGGCCACTTTTGACAGGCTCTTGGCAGGCGCCAAATTTATGACTGTATTAAAGAGTTTGCCGACTTTTTGCCGCACATAATTTTTGCATAGTTTTTGGCGCCCGAGCTGTTGGCAATGTATATACCCGACCCCCACTCCACCCCACACACCCCGTTCTACTGCCCGGTGAAAGTTATGTGATTTAAACGTTATGTCCAGTGACAAAACGTGTGGGGGGCCAAGTAGAATGGGCAATGACACCACTCACAGTTATGTGCAGCTCCTTGAAAAGCGCTTCAAACTTGGCTTCAAAGTTGCCCTCGACCATGAGGGGAGGGGGGTGAGCAGCAGCCGCTGGGCTGAACGCCAGCTGCACTTTGAGACACTACAAACCGTTGCAATGTTGCAGCAACACGTTACTATCATCGCCAAAGTGAGCGGGGTGGTAGGGGGGTGTGGGGGTGTGTGGTGTCGTAGGGGCGTTGGCCAAGAGTGCTGTTGTGCAACTATTTAAATGTTGTATTAAGCCTCATTGTTGGGCGGTTGGGCGGTCGGTCAGTTTGTTTGTGTGCTTGCATCCTGTTGCAGGATGTGTTGCAGGATATGGTCGTTGTGGCTTCAGCAGCAGTGTGGCAGCTCTGCCTGGACATTGCCGTAAAGTGTTGCAACTTGCATGTGTGTGTGTGTGTGTGCTGTCGTTGTTAAACATTGTGTTGCTGCTGCTGTTGTTGCCACCGCAGCAACAACAGCAACAACAACAACAACAACAGCTCATGAGTGGCGCAATGATACTTGAGGCAGCCTCGCATGCTCTCGCACTTCATTTGCTTCTTGACGAGCGCTGATAATACACGCGCTTTATGTTACTTTTTACTTTCCACCAGCAACACGACAGCAGCAACAGCAGCAACAATTTCCAGGGCAGCAACTTTGTTGTACTTGTGTACTATGTACTGGCATTAAGGACACGCTACACAGAGCCTCGACTCGTTGCCATTGTTGAGGCTTAGTCAACTCCAAGTCGAGTGTTAGTTATGGCCAGCTCAGCAGCTTGTTGTTGTTGTTGTTGTTGTCGAGGTTGTTACTGCCGCTGCTGCTGTTGCTGCTGTCGTCTCGAGTTCTTATGTGAAGTGCACTCTTTATGTTTATAGTTGACACTAATTAGGTATGTTTGCACAACAAAGCGCTCCAACACATTGAATTAGTGTCTCTGTATATGTGTGTGTGTGTGTGTGTGTGTGTGCACACGTGGCGTATACGTATTATGTTAAGTCCAACACACAGCACAAAGACTTTGTTAGTGGCGCCGTTTGAGGCAGGCCAGCCACGAGAAAACGAGTGCCTACAGTAAGCACTGCCTAACGCCAATCACTGATTTTTATATTTTTAAGTTTGGTCTCGATCGGTTCAAAAAAAATGTATAAAAATTATATATATGCTACATACGTCATAAAGGGTGTGTACTGTACAAAGTGGATCTTCCTCGCTACTTCTCCAGTTAGTCAGTCATTAAGTCAGTTACCGTTACGGAATCAGTTTTGTCTAAACTAAATAAAATTACCAAAGATTGCTTTAAGTCAGTATTTGATTTAGCCAACTGCTTGTTGCCTGTTACTACTGTACTTTGCAAGCGGCTCATTGGGAGCAACAACAACAGCAACAGAAACATTGTTGTTGTCGTTCTTGTGCTTGTTGTTCTTGCTGCTATTGTTGTTGTTGTTGTTGTTGCTGTTGCTCCACATAATACGGTGTTAAGCATAGAGCACAACTATTACTTAATCATTTTAACCTGTTTAAGCGGCTTAATGTGCCACGAGTGTCCCAGAGTGTGCCTGTGCCTGTGTATGTGTGTCTCTCAGTGTGTGTGTGTGTGTGTGTCTGTGTCTGTGTGTGTGTGTTTACCTTGTGTGCCCAACGAGCTGTGCGCTCTGCGGGGACAGTCTGGCAGTTGGCAGTTCCACAAAGCTGCTCTCGAGTGCCACACGAGCATCTTAAAAGTCACTCGAAAGTTTAGGCACCCACTTGCACACCCCTCTCTCCTCTCCCTTGTACCCACTGCCCCCCTCCCCCCCCATTCACCACGCATCACCACAGCTCGTTATTGTTGCACAAAGTGTAAAACTAGCCATGGCTTGGCGACAGCAGCGTCTCCATTGTCTGCAAATGTGTATGTGTGTGTGTGTGTGTGTGGCACACACTCAATGTTGGCTATGCAGATGCCGCTCTGCCGCTGGCTCTGCTTTTGGTGTTGCATGTGGAGATTGCTGTGCCGCTGCCGCGCCAATCATGCATCCGTTTGAAATTTTAATTTGCTGCGGATATGCGCAGTCAATGCGCCTGCGAACTTGGACAGAAGCTGAAGCTGCGTCAGCAAAAGACCAGATACCAGAGGCCAGCTCCATCTCCACCTCCCCCTCCCACTACATGTCCGACTCGAACTCCATTTGCATTTGTCCTCTCAGCTCTTCATGCGCCACACAATTACTAAGACTTATGTATGTATGATTTATGTCTCTGCATATTCAACTGACGTGGAGTCGAGTGTGTAGTGTGTAGTGTGTTTACCGTACAGGCAACACACAAGGCAGGCATTGCAATCGATGTTTAGCTTAATTTGTAGCACAAGCGGTGGGAGGGGTGTGGGGCGTGGGGCACACACATTCATCTATATCTATGAAGTTGCTCTGCTTTTTGGCAGCGTCATTTTTTAACATGCATGCGGCTTTGATGTGTTGTGCAGTGTTGATTGATGGGCAATGCAAAGTTTGATTGAACACTGAATGTGGAGTCTCGGCTGGAGTGTGGCAACAAATGTGTTGGGGCATAAGGCCGCTGCGCCTCAACTCATGTGTTTAGAGAACTTCTGCAATTGCCACAGCAGCCAAGTTGCCCGTAAATCTAGCAGCAAATTGAATTCTAAAAGTGCTTTATGGCCTGCTAATGCGACTGCTGAATTTATCCAACTCAATTCTCAACTCAACTCAACTTCACTCGGTTCGAAACGAAATTTTCCATGCTTGGTCACAAATCACTGAATTGCAGTCATCTTCCTTCTTATACACTCGCTCAGGGTATGAGAATTTGGTCAAGAATAAAGTAACGCATTGAAGGAGACATATGCATTTATACATATATATTCTTGATCGTTATCAACTGGCGATAAATTCATATTTCTTTTCACATTTTTGCTATAGGTTGGTAATAAACGGGTTTTAGTCGCCATTCTTGCAGCAAACCCTTTCGTGTATTCCAAAACAGCTTAAACAAACTCAACAGTTATGACTAGACATTATATATATACATATATTCATCTTCAATTCTGTCATACCTTAACTACAACAAATACTAACTTATTCAAATTAAGTAGAATTTGTGATGCCAGTTGGCTTTCCTCTCGGGCAGAGTTTCTATTTAAGGCTTTCTCTATCATTTTTGTACATCAGTTTAACAAATAAAAATGATTACAACAGAAAAGATTCCGGTTGAAAGAAACTCCTATCAACATCGAAAATTGACTGGTCTGTTCTTAAGTAAAAGTACAGATTTTCAAATTGTATCTGTGCCATTTTGCAAGTATATTCAATCTTCGGCACTGCGAAGATAACTCTGCTTACTAGATTACTGTATTTGTTGGTCATGACTCGGCATCAAGGCGAGCTGACGACTTTGATTTGGTGTCCAGGTTGCTGCCACACGTAATGCAATCAGCATTTTGTGTTGCCGTATGTATTTGTTATCAGTCGGCAGTCAGCAGCAGCTTTTGCCTACCCACCTGGAGAATTGAGCAACAACCAAAATTCTGCAATGTAACGGCAAATGAAACACATAAACAATTTATAAAACGTGAATTATCACAAAAACGTAAAAATGATAAGGCTAAAATACCGCTGCTGCTGCTGTTGCTGTTGTTGTTGTTGTTGTTGTTGTTGGTACTAAGCCAGTCAGACTGCTGCCTGTCCTTGCCATCCTGCGCGTCCTGGCAGTCACCGAGAAGCGACAGTGACACTCGCGGCATGACAAGCTGACATGGATTGTAGATGTGGCATTCGGATGAGGATGACGATGAGAATAGGGATGGGTATAGGGATGGGGATGAGGAGAGAGCTCAGGCAGATGCTGACTGCCAGCGATTTGTATAAAGTTGGCTGCGCCTCCAGCACGGGCCGGGCAGGCGGTGGGCGTCGTATCACGTGGATGAGGTGGATGAGGTGGAGGCGTATGCGTTACAAGACAATAATTTCGAGTGTCGCAAATAAATGTGATTACATCGCCCCGCTGAGGGTGGCAACTCAGATTCTCAAGACGCACGGCTCGAGGAGGCAGTTGAGTCCAGTTCGGCAAGTGGAGCCGCCAACTTCTGGCAGTGATTTGTCATTTTGATGTTTCCTCCTTGTTGTCTAGCGCCCATAAATAAGCATCTGCATCTTCTGTCGAAGATGGTTGTAACCACTGTTGCCATAAGTATCATCTACATATACTATAAATGTATCTGTATCTATCTGTATTCGTACTGTCGACTGTCTGCTCGGCAAGAGAAGCTATTTGATAATATCATCTGATCGAAGTTGCTACACACTGACAATTGCAATAGACTGAGGCACAAACTATTTAACTTAACTCAACATTCAACCCAATCAAAAATCAATAAATTGTATTTTTTGTATATTAAAACACTTAGCTGTTACCTTCTTCGTAATACACAGATATTGATTGAAATCCTTTAGTTATAATTATAATAAATACAAGTTTGTATTCATTTTAAAAATTAATAACAATGGTAATAACAATAATCTTAATATTCACCTAGCTACCATTTTGTATACAACTTTGATAACTTATGTGTTTATATTAATCTAGACTTCATTTACAATAGTTATAACAGGTTGACAACACATTTTTTAAAGTGCCTAACTAGATAACTATTCGAAAATAACTGCGCCTTTCTTCACTCCACTTTCGCTCAATTGTATATGTTACTTATTTATTGTCCAGATTATACTGCTATCACTGGCACATAAAGGCTCCCATTGTGACGCAGATTGTGACTGACTTCCACTTAGATTTTGAATTGCAGCTACTTAATTAGAGATACACCAAGTGGAAATTGGACGCTGACAGCATAGACAAAATCCAATCATAGTACATATTGGTTGAGTTAACTTCCCATAATATTATAACACACCCCGAAAGAATTCTCAACATGCTCGAGACTCGCGACTCCAGTTGCTTAAGATTCCCGTCATGCCCAGCCGCAGTTGAAGGGTATTAGATTTCACTTTTTGGCCCGCCGGCTGAAATATATCTGTTCATAAATTTCGCGCCCGTGAAATCTGTAATATAAAAATTGTCTACTGTCTGTTTTTTTTTTCTTACCATCTCTCTCTGTTTTTTTTGTTGTTTTATGATGAGCATTGTTGTTGTTGGCTTTGTCGTTGTGTATGTGTGGGAGTGGAAGTGGAAGTGGGGGAGGGGAGGGTAAGGGAAACTGCTGCTTAATAGAACAAATATTGAAACGACTTGGCACACGGGGGTGTCTGTTCTGGAGTTTGGGTGGCAGGGTGGTTCGGTTATCCACCTTATCCATCCTCCCCCATCCTTGTTGATTGTATGTGTGTGTGTGTGTGTTTGTGTTGTTTAATGGGCATTTCATAGACCATTGACCAGTGGGTGGGAGGATAAGAGCGGTACACAGCTGATTAATTGGGTACCATGATGGTCCTGGAAACGCCTCCTGCGTCCCACAGCCTGCGTGCAACGTCCAGTGGCAACTGGCACGCTGAAGCTGCCGCTGCTGCTGCTGCTCACTTGCATGCGTTTAATACGTTTATTAATTACATTCCGGCCGACATTGTCGCTGGACATTGGCCAAGGCACAAAAATATTTTGCGAAAGGTTCAACAATGTGTAAGTAATTGACACAGCGAAAGAGAGCGACAGGGAAGGGCAGTAGTGGGAGAGAGAGGGAGAGAGGGAGATAGATAGATAGATAGGGCGACAATTTAAGTTAATGTCTCGCTCTTCGACCATCCTTTTGCACCACCGACACCACCATCACCACCACCACCACCCCTCGCATATTTGCGCCAATTAATTTGTTAAATAAACGCATTTGTCCGGCGACGACGTCGACGTCGACGTCGACTGCCAAAGGCAATGCGTGCGTGTGCGTTAATTATGTATATACATGTACATACATGTGTGTGTGTGTGTGTGTGTGTGTGGGTGTGTGTGCTGGCATTCGTGTTAGTTACGGCTGCGTAATTGCATAACGGCTCTCGCATTAAGCAACGCTCGTGATCCCAGTGATCCACCTGACCAATTGCCACCCAATTGCCAGAAACTCCTCCTCCCTCCCCCCCTCCCGCCATCGGGTTGAGGTGAACATTTCTTATTAATTGATTGGCAGTGGCCATTGACGCAACTGCTGCAACAACGGCAGCTGCGGCAGCGACTCCTTTTTAATTGAATTCCACGCTCCCAATGGGTGTTGTACTCTACTGTACTCTACTCCACTCTGTTCTGTTGTGTTGTGTACTGATTATATTTGCTTTCTTTTTTTTCCGCCCCAGCGCGCATTTTCATAAATCAATTTTAATTGTAGGTAATTATTGGTAAAGTTCTTTTTCCATTAATTTTTGTTGTGGGCAGAGAACCTGACGCTCAGCGCCAATTTGTGTGCCATCATTAATTGTGCTGAAATTATTATCATAATCACTACAGTCGCTCATAAAACGGTTGCAAGCGCTGCATGCCTCTGCTCTGTGTCATGACAACCGAGCTACTTTAAAGGCTCTTTAATAGAAATACATTTCATGAATTAAACAGCTTGATTACGTGCTCTACTCGCACCATTCGAGCATCTGTACATATATTCGTGTTCGTGCAACATATCGATTTCATTAATTAAAGCTTGAGTTAGAATTGAATATGGCTACTAATTCTAACATACCTGACAAACCAATCGACAGACTCCCCCCGCCCCCCTCAATATTTGGTACACGTACACAGACAAATACAAATGTATTGCACACATATTGTTTTCTATACTCAAGTTATAGCAAAGATTTGTCTTCAAAAAATGTATACAATTATTTAAATCGGCTGAAAGTACTTGATTCGAGAATGAAAAATCATATTTTTAGAACAAATATACAACATATGAATATAAATATATTTATTGTTGTCTGTCACTAATCGCGTATTTCACACAGGCACCAAAAATAACAGCTGTCGAGCAATTTTGCAGTACAAAAATCATTGCTTAGGATATGTTACTAGAATACTTTTATTTTCAGTATTTTTTTTAACTTGTATAATACAAATATAAAATAACTATGAATTTTTATTTTTTTTCCCTCAAAAATAACAGTGGCTTTAGATTTGAATTTTGTAAGTCTTTTTATAACGGTTATAAAAGATTGATTTAATTAAAAGTCAATCAAAGACTTTTATATGATAAAATTAATTGTAAGAATCACTTAAATACTTTAATTTTGTTTTCATATTTTATTTTATTTAGTAATAAATATACACATTTCAACTGTCAAGTACTTGAATATATATCTTCTTATATAGCGCAATTATATTAAAAGTCGTTACAAGTTTATGGAGAAAGTTTTCCATAATATTTACTCCCCAATTCTCCCAGCCCTATAAAAGTATCAACTGCCTGACCCCATCACTAATGCGGTTAAAATAAAAATAAAAAATAAAACTTTATTTTACTGCCATCCTTCATCATTCATTTTAGTCATATTTTATTCAGCCTTTGGCCAATTGGCCACATAAAAAGCATTTGTCTAATACTTATTACAACTTGGCCAAAAAGGGCAATTGAAATTCATGTTTTCTGTTTCATTGCCACTTTCCGGGCGGCAGTTGCCGGTTGATATTGAAACTTGCTGAGCTCCCGTATGCATTATGCATCATGGGTCCTAACTATATAGTGAGTGGCTGCCCCACTCCCCACTTACCACTCGCCCCTCGGCCATGTCTTTGTCTTCGACTGCAAGTTAGCTTGGTTCAAGTGGCACTCGTCTAAATGACCACTTGGGTGGCCTGTGCCTGGGAAACCTTAAACCCTTGCGAGTCCTTTTAGTTTGACGGAACATGGGGCAGCCATCTGGTTCCATCTGCTTCACGTGGCACATTTCACATTTCACATTTCGTATTACATATATTTTTGCGGCAATTGTCGTGGCGTTGGGTTTTTTGTTTCTGCTCATAACCGGCAAATACAAATGGCCAAGTTTATGACTTGGCCATTTCAATTTCATGCAGCTTGACCACCACATTTACCAAATGTTGCACAACCCCGCGCCCGCGCCCTCGCCCGTCAGTCCTTAGACCACGGTCGAAGGCAAGACACTTGAGCTTCAACTTTTTGCTCCTTACTTTCTCAATTTCCACAAGGCACTTGAACACTTTGGCATTCTTTTTTTTTACAGTGTAGTCGTAGCCATAGCCATAGCCATAGCCATAGCCATAGCCATAGTCGACGCTGTCCGGGTCCACATAGTTGTTCAAACTTTAAGTATCATTGACCTTTTCGGGGGCGTAGTTGGGGGGCACGGTTCGCAGCGATAGGCGCAACAGTTGCCGCATTGAGTTAAGCGGCGGCGGCACAGAAAATTACCTTCGAATATAAACAAGCGCTTGCCGGTTGGAGTAGGGGGTCCGGGTGTTATGGCGTAAGGGAGTCGGGGAGGGGATGGGGGGATGAGGTAGACGAAGCGGTAGCCAGAGCGTGCCAAGCAACGTGTGAAAATAATGAGCAGGCATGCTTAACACAATAGCTGGGGTCCAAAAGGGGTTGGCTGACGGGAGGTGGGGGGGCATGAACTGAAAATACAAATAACAAAATTTGTTGCTTTGTGCGTGTGTGTGTGTGTGTGTGTGAGTGTGAGTGTGTGCACAGTAGTGAGAAAAATGCAATCGAAATCCCTGGATAGTCACTTTTAAAACTCAAAAAATACGCTCAGTGTGTGTGTGTATGTGTGCATGTGTGTGTGTGTGTGTGTGTGTGTGCATGTATGTGTGTTATCCATCATTGAGTTGCTAAACAAACAAAAGCAACAACAACAACAGCAGCAGCAACTTCGACGTTAATTTGCTGCCTCTGCGTTGAAAATAAAAATTAATATATGCCGCAACACGTTTCAACTTCCCAAATGAATGAGAGAGAGAGAGAGAGAGAGGAAGAGGGTGAGAGAGGGAGAGGGTGAGAGAACCACAGTCTGTGAGTGTTTGTTGATTTTGAGTTGGGCAGGGGGAGAGGGGCAAGAGTGACGCAACTTCAGTTGAAAATAGTTTCCGTTGAAGAAAAAAGAAAAAAAAAAGAGGAACTTGCCACGCATCCACGACAAGAACAATAGATCCACAACTGGCACTCCTCGCACACCACTCGTTTCGTGCAACTTCTAGGTTCTGTGAAATCGCATGATTCAGCTGGTCAGTCAGTCAGTCAGTCAGTCAATTGTCACGCCCACTAATTACGTGCAGTGTGAACAGGAGTGCAACAAAGAAGTTAATTTGATTTGTATTCCCGCCACTTGCCTGCCACTGGCAACTGCATTAAGCTGACTGCTCTGCCCCTTGCTGCCCCTTTCTGTCCCATCCGCATGCTGTCTGCCACAAAAGGACGAGCACCGTGAGGAGCAACTAAAGGAAATTACATTTGAAATGCCAACTAAAAGTAACAAAAATCTATTTCGGCACAAAATCGAGCTAGAAGGAAAAGAAATAAATGCATGGTGATAAACCAGCGATTTACTTTGTATTCTTAGTTTCAGACCACACAAGCTGAAAGTTAGTTTACCTCAAATATAACTATTAAATACTCTCTGCAGATATATAGCAGATGTATAGTAATCTAAAACGTAATATCTGATCTGTGATCTTAATCATCAAGTGATAATATTGATGATACTTCTCAAAGTTGTGACAACTATTCGATTTAGTTGGCGCTTAAACCCGTTGAGAGTTATATGTAAGATGAAATACGTGCTTGCAACATGACAATATGACAACATGGTATTTTTTACCCAGGTGTATATCCTATCCGATTGGAATTTGGGAACTTAGCACAAGCAAATCACAATATGCTTCACTTTGGTTGGGTTTTGTGTGATGAAATTTGGTTTGTTGAATTTAAGTTTGTTCAAACATAAACAGGTAACAAGAGAGCTTAGCACTGGTATAGTAGTAAGTACTTGGCATACCCAACCGAACTGTAAACAAAGCAACAACAACTCGAGAAAATGTCACCCGAAATGAGCTGTCAGAGAGAGCTGCTGCTTCTACTGCTGGCTGGATATTTAGACGTGGCTTAGTAAAGAGCTCAGCAGCAGAAATAAGATGGCAATGAAAGGGCACACAAGCCAGAAGACAGAAGACAGAAGACAGGAGACAGGAGATACAAGATACGAGACACGAGACAATGTGCAAACTATGCACAACAGATACAAGTGCATGCATGCACAGTGGGGCAAAATGAGATATCAGTTTGGATTTGAGCTTTCTTAAGGTCATTTCATTTTGTACAATTCTAAATAGCATACATTGAATATGAAAGTTTTGATGAATTTTTACATGTATGTATGTATAAATGCAATCTTATACTTACAATATTCATATCAACTCAGTTTCAACACTTAAATATTTTTAAAATTGAAATCAAGTAAGAAAAGCTTATTAAATATGTATATACATTTTGTAAAGATATTTATGTGTGATTTGTAGACAAATATTTCGTTTTGTGGGGGGTGGCTCAAGAGATGTTGTCTCTGGCGATTTGGGCGCGTTGTGCAATGAATTGCATTTCTTTTTGTTGCCGCATTCGTAATGAAGACAAGTCCTCGAAAAAAGAATATAAAATAAAAATAAACTAGTAGCTGCGACAAGGACACGGCCTAGACAGCGCAGTGCAACCAGTCAGACTCCTGGTCTGGGTCCATGTCCACGTCCATGTTTGTTTGTTTGTTTTGTGTGTGTGTGTGTTTTTTTTTGGTTTGTTTGCCAACTGTCTGGGCCAGCAAACAGGCCAGGCAATAAAATAAGCAACAAAATGAAATGGCGGCAGACATTGGCAGCCGGCGACGGCATCTTGGAGACTATTGCCCACTTTTGGCGCTGCACCTGCACCTGCACACACCGTAAGATATATGGAGCTAGTTGGCCAAGGATGCCACAGCGTGGGCGCATCCTGCAGTCAGCATCGAGCAGCGTTTTTCATTTTCTTCGTTTTCTTCTTCTTCTTCTGTTTTTCGCCTGTCGCAAATAGTAAAAATATTTACCAATAGACGCAGGCGTCGCTCGAGATGATGCTGACTCAACTATCCCACTCAATCTATATCTATATTTTTCTATCTCAATCGCACTCTTGCGTCCACACTATCTGCCTCTCTCTCTCTCGCTACATCTGTGGGTCCTGTATCGCAACTGTGGGGCAGGCGCCAGCTAACGAGTGGCCTTTGAGCGGCACGTTCGTGTTTAGACTCTTAACACATTTTTCGGTTCGCTTTCGTTTCGACTCAAGTGCAATCAGCAGAAGGAGTCGGACAAAGGACTACGGACTACGGACGGTCCTTGGCCGGGACAGCGGCACGTACAACGTTGTCTCGCCCAGACAGTTTGCAAACACAAGGCATAAGCCCAACTGAATCCTCTGACCCCCGTTTCCAACCTGGTTAGCCAAAAAGCTTTCACTGCGCGTCCTGCCTTCATTTCGTCCTTCCGCTAGGTCTTCAAGATAAAAACTAGTGGATCAGCAGCACTTAATTACATGAAACGAAAACTGTTAACATTTTGGGTTGGCGACTATTATCGTGGCCTGGGTTCGCCTCTTGGCTCACTGTATCAGCAGGGGGTAGTGTTCGGCACGGGCAGGGGGGTGTGGTGGTGGGGATTTGTTCTCTAAGTGGCCGGGCTATTGTTATGGCCTGGCCAGGCTCATAAAAGCATTGAGTGATGGCATGTGACATGATAATCATCGTCAACGCCAGCAAAAGTTTTTCGCCCAAGCCTTGCTTTCAAGGCGCTGCACTTCTCTAGGCCAAGTGACAAAGAGAGAGAGAGACAGAGAGACAGATATAGAGAGAGAGGGACAGAGTTAAACGCTGGCGCGTGCAGTCATAAAAGTGAACGCTTCCGGGTAACTGCAGGGGTTGGGGTGGGTAGTTGGGTGTTAATTGACCTAATTGTTGCTGGGGCAATTGAAAAATCTGCTCCGCACCCCCCGCCCCCACTCAATGTAAGCTGGCATAAACATTGCAATATTTATGTGGGAGATGCGAGATGAGAGATGAAAGTAGCCTGCCAAACGTTGGAAGGCAGCGACCCAAAAGCAACCCATGCCAAAATGGGTGGTCGGTGCTGTGGACTCGCAAGTTGTATAATCTGATGCGATTTTGCGATTTTGCGATTCGTAAAGCGCACAAAGAGAGAGAAGCCGCTTTTGAAAATGCAACAGCAACAGCAGCAGCAGCAGCAACAGTAGCAGCAAGAACAACAACAGTTGCTGTAGCTGGTGGAGCATCAGGCAGTTGCCATAAATGGAGCTAAAGTACAAATCGTTGTCACATGTGAGCCGCATTTTTATGGCCACCGGCTTGGGAATTTCTGTTGCTTGCCGCATTGGCCAAAAGCCTCCGGCATAAGGAATTTATTGTGCGCGCTGTACATGGTCTGGAGCAGGCCACTGTTTGGGCATCGGGCCGAGTGGCTGCTTTAGCAACACCACCACCAGCACCACCTCCAACTCTTGCTGCTCCCATTCAAATGTGCAACAGGTCAACTTGCATCAATTCTCAAACCGACTGCAGGCGCTGCAATTTTTATTGCTTTCACGAGAAACGTTCGACGAGGCCCTTAAAAGGTTGCATTGGCTGTGCCCGTGGTTTCAGTGGTTCTCTACTGCAACTGGAATGCTCTTGGGCAGCGGAGACAAAGATGATTCAATTGATTGATTGATTGATTGATCGCTACCAGCTAACCCCCTACCCGCTGCTCGCTGCCTGTTGCTGCCCCCGACAAACAACTGCGATCACAAATGACAGAGATAAGCGATAAGCTTATCAGCTGAGCAGCTAGCAAATAGCTAAATAATCTGAATAGAGCTGATGACGTGCTGAATTTTAGATTCATATATATACATATATATATACATATATGCATACAAATATAAAACGGCTCATTAGCAACAAACAGTTTAAAGTGATGC
Organism: Drosophila maculinotata; assembly: GCA_035045305.1. Lineage (NCBI taxonomy): Eukaryota > Metazoa > Arthropoda > Insecta > Diptera > Drosophilidae > Drosophila > Drosophila maculinotata. The sequence continues at coordinate 7,077,941 of JAWNPD010000679.1, read as the reverse complement.
TTGTAAATGGCACATCAATAAAATAGAACTAGTTGACTGGAACTGAACTTGTTTTTAAAAAGATAAGACTTGTTGAGGGATGCGACTATAACTCCTGAGATATGAATGAGCTATTGAAGAGGAACAAAAACTGAAGCTAGTTTGCTAGTTCACCAAACAAAAATAACAAACTTATTTGAAATTCTTCAAAGGTGCTAGATTATATTTGATGGATTTATTTTATGTTAGGAGCTGTGAAGAGCTTCAAATTTGCTCGATTAAATAAATGAAATAAAATAAATGCAAGTAGAGGGAACTTTGATAAAAGTATCTGGGCTACCTCAAACTAGATGGAAACATTTAATTATTGAAAATTAATGAAAATTTAAAATGATTGTAATACATTTCAATATAAGGCCCATTGAAAGTTGTTGCATAAATGGCCATACAGAAAGAAGATGCAGCTCTTATAAAACAGAGACAAGTTCTTCAATGTCTGTCAATATGAAATAAATGAACTAGTTCAGCAAATGCCAACTGACTCTGAGCTGAATGTCAACATCAAAAGCTTGCATTGTTTACCATGAGCTGGCGGGCAAAGTCCAAGCCCGTGCTCAATAATAATGATAAGACTGCTGATTTCACTATCAAACTTTGCCGGCATTCGTCAGATACATTTGGCTGCTGGATCGCAACGGCAACGGTTCGTTTATATTAGTATTTCAAAAGATGCTGGCGCAGAGTATTAGGCGCTGCCTTTTGCAACATGCCCCCACGCTGTGCCGCCGCCGCCTAAGTGCACGGATCGTGGACGAGGCGTACATCGAGGTGCAGCCGGAGCGGGATGCGTCCGCCGCTGCTGCGTTGACCTTTCCGGGAGTTTGGCTGCGCGACAACTGCCGCTGTCCGGCGTGCTTCCACAGCAGCTCGCAGTCGCGCCAGTTGGACTGGAACCAGTTTGATGCGGGCGTGCGTCCGCTCTCACTGCATGTGGATGTGGACAGGGAGCGGCTGCATGTGCGCTGGAGCGACGAGCATGAGAGCAGCTACGAGCTGGATTGGCTGAAGCGCCGCAGCTTCAATCCAGACACCCAGCGCGACTACCTCAACGACTTTTACCGGCCACGGCCAAGCCACTGGGCGGGCGCCCAGTTTGAGCAGATTGCGCAGCGATTCGACTACGAGCAGGTGATGAGCGAGGATGCTGCATTGCAGCATTGGCTGCAGGCGCTCGCCGTTTACGGTGTTGCGCTGCTCAATGGGGCACCGCTGGACGAGGGGGTGGTGCGACGCCTATCCGACCGCGTGGGCTTCATACGGCGCACCACATACGGCGAGGAGTTCATAGTGCAGGCCAAGCCGGGCGCCCAGAACTATGCCTACCTCTCACTGCCGCTGCCGCTGCACACGGATCTGCCGTACTACGAGTACAAGCCGAGCGCCAATATACTCCACTGTGTGGTGCAAACAAAGTCACGTGGCGGCAGCAATCTGCTCGTGGATGCCTATCACATAGCGGACCGACTGCGTCAGCAGCATCCGCTGGACTTTGAGCGGCTCAGCCGCACGTCCGTTGACTGGAACGACATTGGCAGCGAGGATGGACTTGAGTTCCACAACATTTGGCGTGCTCCAGTCATCTGGTAAGTTGGGATAGTGATTGATCAGCCAGAAATTTGTCCAATCTATCAACTCGTCTCCAGTTTGGATGCCTCGGGCGAGTACACGCGGATTAACCACAGCGTGCCGCAACGGGACAGTCACTTTAATGTCCCACTGGATGAGGTGTTGCCCTGGTACGAGTCCTATGCCCGCTTCGTGAAGCTTGCTCGCGAGGATGCTCACTCCTTCAAGACGCAGCCCGGCGATGTGCTGACCTTCAACAATCTGCGGCTGCTGCATGGACGCACTGGCTATGATGACACTGAGCACAATTCCCGCTACATTGTGGGCGCATATCTGGATTGGGATATTATCTATTCGCGACTGCGCGTGCTCAAGAAGCGGCTGGGTGGCTACTCCTCCTCCTCCGCCACGTCCACATCCACCAGCTCCACCTCCTGTACAGCCAACTCATCCGGTGCTTAAATGCTTCAATAAAAGTCAGCGACATATTTTCCAAGCCATTTGCGTTGAGCTCATTTGAATAGTTAGTTGCCCAGCACATATGCCTGCCACGCCCACCCAACCACCCGCCCCACCATGTTGTTGGCCTAATCCCGCGCCACTTGCCAACTTAGGCCACCAAAAATCCAAGAGAAATCCGCCCTCGTCATCGGCAGTTAAAGCAGCTCAAGCGCGAAAATGAAAAGTTGTAAAAAATCATGATGATCCTGGGCGCGTTGTTGCGGATTATTAGCGTCAGGATGCTGACAAATCGCTTGTGAAGATGATTGACAGCCGCCTGCTCGAATGGGCCATGTATTTTATCGAGGCATATGGTGGGGAGGGGCGGATGGGGAAGTAGGTTGTGTCGCCAAATTGGCCAGCAGCCGCAGCGACATCCGCATCCACATCCACATCCGCATCCGCAATCGCATATAGTAAACATGCAAATTTCGCATAGCTCCTAAAGTGTCAAATGTTGTCAAGTTGTGACGGCACTCAAGGATGTACCTGCCACAGCACTCAGGGGCAGGACGCCCCTTTACCCTAGCACCCTGGCACTGCCTACCTGGGCCCGAGAGATGAGCGGGAGGTGGTAGACAGCATTCAAGTTTGGAGTGCATTAACCTTTAGCAGGCGCTCAATGAAAATGCCGTTAATCGCTTAACACTCGGCATTCCAAGGCAGTCCCAATGCCAGGCGCACTGCTTCCGGCCGGCCCAAGTGCCTCGGGCCTCATATGCTATGAATGGTAGCGGGTGGGCTCCCCCCCCCCACCACTCGATCTCCCCTGTCTCTCCCTCAAGATCCCGCTCTCCGGCTCTGGCTCTTTTGGAAACTTTCTATGCCAATTTCTTTTGAATATTTTATAGAGCTCCATTATGCCTACTTATGTCTTGTTATAGTAATAAAATAAAATTTAAAAAAAAACCTCGCTGGGGGGCGTCCTCGAAATCGTTAAGGAAAATACGAGTAGGAAAAATCTACTGTAACTGTTCAAGGAGAAGGCACCACCGACCAACTCTGAGGTCTGAAAACATTTTTGTACAACATAGCAGCAGTGGCAACAATAACAACAACAACAGCAGCAACAACAGCCACAGCAACAGAAAATGTAAAAGGAGTGAGAGCAAAAGTGAAGCAGCAAAGCAAAAGCCCAAAGGGAATGGGCTGCGTTCGCAGGTTGCGATTGAATCGGCCAGGTCGACTATTCTGTGCACTCTACATCGTACAATGAATATACATCAATTATTACAATTTGTAATTCAATAAAAACCAATTCAATCAAATACCTTATAAAGAACTATACATTATTAAATATGAAACGCTTGAAAATCGTGTTTCAGAAACATTTATGACAATTGTTTTGGAACATAATTAAAGTAGATATAAGTTTATGTCAATCTCAAAAACTAATTTTGATTAGAACTCGTATCGTACAGTTAATATAGCTTTAAGATACATTTGTATTCCATTGCTTCTCTTGTAATGCACAAATATATTGTTATCTCCTTGCAGATACATTTGTATCTCATTGATAAATTATATAAATTTATAGTTTATACCTGCCTGAACGACATATATGCTTATACATAGTTTATATCTCATAGACCTCAAGCACTTTGGTATTCCAACCAAAGATTTGTAACTCAAAAGAATCTTAAATCTCATAGATCTCAATGCAGCAAATATATTCCACAGATACATTTGAATTTCACAGTTGTTGTATTTTCTATTCTAGATCCGATCCTCAAAAAGTATGCCACACAACTAATTTCTTCAAAGGGGCTCTCACAACTGAAAGTAATCAATGCATACTTTTGGGGCACGGAGAATGCTTAGCTATGAAAACGGTTGAACAGTTTTTGATGTACAAATTCTGGATATGTGTCAAATGCTTAAAAAATCAACAAGATTCGCTGTAGAGCATCGGCACTTTTCTTGTGGCTTCCATGCGTTGTAAGGAGCAGCATTTCCGCATTGCCGTGAGGGAGCTGATCCTGTGCTCGGTCTATCAGAGTGTGTATTCGTATTCCCTTAACACGCATCATGACGCCCAGACGAAAAGCGTTAAACTTCTATAGCTCGACGGCAAGAGCGAGAGCAAATGAAAAGTCTATAAAAAGTTTACTTTTTTAATACTTTTCGCATTTATATGTAATAAAAATCTTGTAAAATGCGCCTTTTTTGCACTTCACAATGCAAACCGTGAATGTGTTTGTATATGTGTGTGTGTGTGTGAAAGCTGCACACTCCCGTTTAGGGTTCAGTGCAAAATTCTGTTATACTCGACTGCCGCTGGCAACAACTATGACTCGGGTTTGGGTCTGGGTTTGGCGTTTCCTCCAATGGCTTCCAACTTTTGTGTTGTAGCATTTGCTGCAGTAGCAACAGCGGCAGCAGCAGCAGCAATGGTAACAGCAACAGCAATAGCGACAGTAACAGCAACAGCAACAACGACAGCAACAACAACTTGTGGCAGGCAGCACTTGAAATCCAAGCGGCGTAATTGCCGCACTGTAACAGACGTTGGCGATGGCGATGGCGATGACGATGACGAGGATGCTTTTTAGCCCAAGCTAAGCATCTCCTGGGGCAGAAAAACGCAGCAATGGCAAATCAAAAAAAAAAACATCCTTTTGAGTAGAGCATCAGGCAGCCAGGGTCGAGTCGGGTTCGGAGTGGGGCAAGTGGTTGGGACAGGCGGTTGCGGTCGTCTTCTAACACAACTCATAACAAAAACAACATTATTGAAGCAAAAAGGTTTAATGCGGCCTAAGCTGTCCTGGCAACGAATATGCCAATCGGTCCGGTCATTATTTCCATTGGCATTTCAAGCTATGGCAACCAACCGGAACCCACTGAAACCGACTGAAACCGACTGAAACCCACCGAAGTCGAGTGAAGCGAAAACGCAACGCAACCCAATATAAAGCTGGCTTCTATGTGCAACACGCTTTGAAGCTGCCCCAAATCCAGGACGCCTGGCCTGCGCCTGATTGGCCAGCTAATCCTGTGCACATCTCTGCCACACGGAATGCTGCTCCCACCCATATACGTATACATATATATATATATATATATTCCAGTTTGGTAGCGCATAACGAATTTAAATTCGCCACTCTTTGCCGCAACTTTGCTGCAGCATTTAATACACTAAAAGCTTAGTGCGGCGTTGCGATGGGGTTTGCGTCTGCCCACCTCAAGGTGGAATTTTTTATTCCTTTTTTCTCAGCATTTTTCAATTTTTCACTTTAATCAAATTAAAATTCATTCGTCGCGCTTATGAAGCGTGCAAATGGAGCTGCGACTTTGGGGCGTGGACGACGTGTTTCTCCTGTTGTGTCCTGCTGCTGACAGAACGCAACGCAGCTTTGTCCTTGTTTATACAGCATTGCCAGGCAACCAGCCTGACAGTCATCCAGGCGGCCAGGCGGCCAGGCAGCCAGTCAGCCTATTGAGCAGCAACCACCCAGCCAAAGTGGTTACCCAGCCAAGCGCTGCTTTTTGTTAAGTTTTTGCTGAGGGCCAAAACTTTGTCCGCCGCTTTGCATTGCGGTTTGCCGGCTGCGTCTTCCTTTGCTGTCGGCCCCTGCCCCCTTTTAGTACTGTGGAACGCTGCAAGGCATTTTGGGCGACTACAATGAATGTACATTTTGGCGTGTTGCCGCCGGGATGGGCAGCTGAGTGCAACAGCAACAGCAACAGCAACAGCAACAGCAATAGCAACAGCAAAAGCAACAGCAGCGCTTTTTGCAACCCTTGAGGCGCCGAAATTTGATAAATATGCGTATTAGTTTCAGTTGCCAGCTCATAGACAGCAGCAGGAGTAGCTTCAGAGCTGCAAACGGAACAGAATCTGGACTAGAAGCAACATCAAATACTAAGCTGCCCTGGGGGCGAGAATGTTACTTAAATTGCGCTTTAAATTCATTTACTTCTTATTTTATCTGCTGTGTGATTGAAAATTCACTGACCGCTGCTCAAAAGTATGCAACATAATTTTTCAGACTAAAAAACCAAATTGCATCAATTGCAGAAATACTTGAAGCTTGAAGGTAGGATGTAGCTATGCTCACTTCTCTTCTATCTTGATACAAATTGGAATACATATAAAATATATACTTACCTCGAACTGGTTTATTCCCCACCCAATCCAACCCAATCCTTTAATAAAATCACATTTCTCACCCATTGAATTTCGTTAATATATATTAGCAATTTGTCCACTTAATTCGATTAAACTTTGTGTTTTATTTGCTTTGCGTGTTTTGTTTTGTTTATCGGTTGGTTTTTTTGTTTTACTTATTTTTTTTTTTTACTTTTTCAAGTACACATAAATGATATATGTATATATATGTATATGTATTTATATATATACTATATGTATATGTATATTTATATAACTTGTTCATGTTCGGCTTGTCTTTGATATATTTTATATTTACTAAGCTTTCGCTTCGTTTGCCACAAAAATTTCATCATTTGATGTACGATTATGTGTGTGTGTGTGTGTGTGTCTGTGTGTGTGTGTGGTTGAGAGTGTGTTTGATTTCTGTTTATTATTAAACATTTAATTATACATAATTGCATGTTTGCGTGTTTATTCGTGTAAGTACCAACTACAATACTTTAATATCAGACAATGTGTGTTTATTTTGCTGTTTGCCGTTTTTGATCGTTTCGTTTATATTATTTCTTTTATGTTTGTCATACGTATTTCATTACAACATAATAATTAGCAATAAATATTGTAAATTACCGTTCGCTGATTTCTTTTTTTGTTTGTTTTTATGGCTTCTGCTTTTTGAGTATTTACAAATATCTAAGAAAAAAAAAATTGCTGCCGTTTTTTTGTTATTCTTGTTTTATGTTTTTGGTTATATATAGTATGTATATATATGTATGTAAATATATATATTTATGTACTCGTATATAGCATTTAAATAGTGTTGACGTTATTATATAAAATGTTTTATTTTTATTTTTATTTATTTTATTAGCTTGCGTTTCGCGACACACACAAATATCTAATAATCGTAAGTATTAGTGATAAAACGTTTTCTTAAAAAAAATACAAAAAAATATTATGTACTATTAAACTTGGCAAGGGTGTATACATGTGTGTGCGTTTGTCAGTGTGCATGTGTGTGTGTGTGTGTGTGTGTGTGTGTGTGTTTGTGTGTGTGTGTAGGATATGTGATGTTAGTGTTGTTGTTCTTGCACTCAACTACATCAAGAGTTCTAAGTACAATATGCACAAGGCGCTAGCTAAACACACATCAATGCAACAAAAAACAAAAAACAACAAAAATACAAGCATGCTACAAATATGTCCAAAATGCCAAAGCACTTAGCTGATTTTTGCAAATTTGTCATACCATTGATTCTTCTAATACTTGCTGCTTCAATTTGTGTTGCATGTTTTGTGAGTTGCTTTGTGTGTGTGTGTGTGCGTGTGTTTGCTGCCTTTGCTCATAACATACAAATACATTAAGCATATATGTATGCATATATTTCTTTATTATTATTATTATTATTATTTTATATATATATATATTTGCATATATATATTTAAGTACCTTACTTGACAACAAAAACAATTTGTTTGCTTTTGTTGCTGGCTTTTCAATTCAGAATTTCAATTCATATTTTTTAGGCATATAGTTAAGATTAATGAAAAAAAAAAATACATAAGTATATATAAATGAAAATAAATAAACGGCTTGACATATCAACTAATGACTAATTTGGTTATGTTTGTGTCTCAGTTTTTAAGTACTTTTAAAAGAGTGATTTTTTTTTACTTTTTGTATATTTTTTTTGCTCTTCTTTTTTTGTTGTCTCTTTTGTGGATTTTGGTTGATGTTTAACGCGGAAACGGATGTCAATTTGTCAGCTTTGGGGCACAGAAATCTTAGATATGTGTTTGTGTATATGTATGTGTGTGTGTGTGTTTGTGTATGCCAAATGCTTGCCTTCAAGCCGTGTGTGTGTGAGAGAGAGAGAGAGAGAGGGAGTGTGTGTGTGTGTGTGGGCCAGACTTTTTCGCGCTCAACTGGCTCACATCAATTTATATGCTAATGGCGCCTGCAAGTTATTTAAAATACATATGCCACACACCCGACCGCCAGCCAGTGAACGTAGCGTTAAATGAAAAGGCCGTAGAAACAAAATAAAAGAAAGAAAAAAAAACATAATAATAATAATAATACAGGAAAAAAAAACCAATTTATTTAAATATATATAAATGTTTTATACATACGTACGGTAAGTAAGTATGTACGTATTTTTAAATTAATATGGCTTTTCACGGCCGCAGCACGCCCACGTCGGCTGGCCACGCCCCCTGCGGCTTTGTTGGCCCATTCAGTGCTCGTCATGTTGACAAAATTCAGTTAACGCAAAAATCTCATTTAAATATGCATGAAGGCAGCCGCAGTCGCGACCGACCCGCAATTGAATTTCTCTTTCATTATTATTTTTTATTTTTATTTCTTTTCTTTTTTTTGTTGCTGTTATTTTCGTTTTTATGCGCGTTTTGCATTTAACTTGCTGCAGGATACCTCATATTGTGTGTGTGTGTGAGTGTGTGTGTGTGTCTGTGCAACGCATTGTTTCCAAGCCATGTAGTCGGCTAATTATGCGGCACAGGCGTAACACACAAATCTCGGCTTAAAGGCCGCACGCAGCATGTTAACTGTCCAGTTGGCTGTTGCTTGCTGGCTGTTGGCTGCTGCTCCATTTGGATACAGGCGTATGTATAATATATCATGGTCATGGTCGCCAACGGTCGCCAATGGAGTATGGGGCAATGACAAAAGCCCACAGAGACACGCCGTCTGACTGACTGATGGCGGGGGCATAAAAGCGGAGGCAACACCGAATGAGACTTGTGCAGAACATGAAAATAAATTCATTAAAGCATTTATCAAGTTCGACACTTGCTGTCATATATCATGTTACATTTTGAGCTCCAACATGTTTAATCCGCGGCCCCCAGTCAAATAAATGTGTATAAAACAACAAATATACAAATATGTGCACATATACAAACTGTAACTGTGTAAATACATACAAAAGGCAAAGGGACGGGCGGACGGGTGGACGGGCGGACGGGTGGACGGGTGGACGGGCTGCACGGGGTAACATATCACCATTCAGCCTACGAAGCTTTTTTTTTTATTGTATTGTTTAATTTGTGTAACGTGTTTCATGTTATTGGCTGATGTTTGTTTGTCTGTGCAACGCGCTGCATGTCAAGTTTTTCGTTGAATACAGTGAGCACTGGCTTGCGTGCACCACAGTGCGCCCAACAACAGCGACACAGCGCACTGCATGCGTTTTCACTGTATTTGCTGCACGATTTGGAGATTGTCTGAAGAAGACAAACAACAACAAAAACAAGTTACCCAGCACTACAAACTACAGTCGACAGATCGTCTTCCATTTTGAGCTCGACGCCCTTCGGCACGCCCCTGCCTTCTGCCTTCTGCACCGCAAACCACTCAATTCCGGCTGACGCTCTTTTTATATATTTTAACTGATTTGCATGCATAATTCAAATTGAAAATTAAATTCAAATAAATGTATTTTAAATGAATTTTACTGCTGCCGGCAACAATGTTGCTGATGTTGCTGCTGCTGCTGATGTTGTTGCTGCTGCTACTGCTGCGGTTGCAGTCGTTGCTGCTGTTCGGCTTTTATTATTATTATTATTTTTTTTTATTATGATTTTTTTATTCAAACAAATTGTTATGCAAAAGCGCGTGAAAATCAACTAACAAATGGATATAAGCATCTGCATAATTAACAGCAAAACTGTTTGCATACATTTCAAAAATAAATATCGACCGAAAAATAATAATAATAATAAAATGGATGTTAAATGGCTGCCGTTATAAGCAAAACGAATGCAACAGTGAAATCAAAAAACTGACAAAAAATAAATGCGGAAAAACAAACGGCAAATACTTATATTAAAAATACAATTCAAAAACAACAAAATCGACACAAAAACTGTGATGGATGCGATATGCAAAGCAAAGCAAAGCCAAACAAAAAATGTGATAGAGTTGCCTGCAGCTGGCATTGGGGGCAGTCAGTATATAGAAAAGATGGCTGGAAAAGTGACTGAAAAACACGGAAAAATTGCAGCATTCTATGACCATTTGATAGTGAATACCCCTACGGCATGTGAAAGCCTGCTGTTTGTTTATGACTACACTTATGTGTTGACTATGCCTGTCTGCCCATAAACATGTCCCACTCCCTCCCGCTGCACCTCTCTGCACCAGTTATACCATTATGCTCCAATCTGCATCTCGTCCCATGCTCATCTGTTGTTTGCCAGGCCAAGCACGCGACACACGCAATGAAACATTTAACATGAGACTCATTTCGCACTTGTTTCAAATTTATAACTGTTTTTCTTTTTTCTCCCATAATTTTTTTAATGGCCTGCATAACTGTTGTGGACAGTGGACAGTGGACACACAGAAATACACACTTTGAATTGCAATTAGCATTTGGCATGCTGTTTTGTTTGGTTCTACCCAGTTTTGTAGTGTTGTGTAGTGTTCGAGTATTGTGGACTAGAATGCCGCTGAGTAGCTTAACTAGAGGATTTCGGATGTTTTTTTAGATAGGTATATTTGTATTGGGAGACTCCGCTTTTAGTGTATAAGTATTAAGTATTAAGTATGTGTGTGTGTGTGTGTGTGTGGGGGGGTGTAAATAATTATAGCATGATGCCGAAAAAGGTCAGAAACTTGAGTAAACTGTACAATTTATACAAAAACCGATACCTAGCCAAGTGTATGAAATTGAAATCCGCTCTGACATATTCCGTTTCCGGTTCGATTCAACTGCATTTGCGAGCGCGCCGCTGGAAGCGCTTCATGCGCAGCGACCACTCATCCTTCCACTCCAATACAACGGAACTGGGTCCAATGGCCAGATAGCCTGGCGCTGCCTCTGAGTCGCGTCCAAGTATTAGATACGATCTGTAAGGATAACAAAAAAACAAAATAGAAAGTTAAGGAATTATAATCATAATAGGAGAGTCAGAGTCGTCATATGTAATTCAGATCCGAGGGGGGTAGGGGGATACTTACTTGTTTAGCTTGATCTTGGGGCACTGGCACTCGATGCTCTTACGTGGCACCAGCAGCATCATATTGCCACGTCCCAGCAAAGAGCTGGTCGTGCCCGACATGGGATTCCGCTTGAAAATTGTCTGTATGTTTATCTCGTACTTGTAGATTTCATTCTGTCGCTCTATCGAGAACTTTTCGGTGCTAATGTCCTGGGAAGCGCGATCGTGTCCAATAACCTTGGCCAGCAAAGCTGTAAAGGAATACAAAATGAGCTCAACATTGACTAGTAGAGTGCATAACAAGCATACGCACCGTAGTCCTCCATGCAAAACTTGTTGAGATTGAGCTTCTTGGGACTGGCCTTGCACTTGCCGCAATCTATTTTAAATGCAAGAAATAATTATTAATATCACAATTTCTTTTCGCAAATGCAAATATTTGATTAAACATTGTGTTTGATTAAAATATTTGGCTGATTCATATTTTCAGCTGAAAATAATATATATTTTTAAATACATTTATATATGTGATACATGATAAATACATAAATAAATGAGATACAACTATTGCCACAGGATACAAAATAAATATGAATTTATTCTATTTTATTATTTAATGCTTTGTATTTTAATATTATTAAAACCAAACAGAGAGATTATAATCCAAAGAGATTAGAATGGAAGTGTTATATTAGCTTTGGCAATACTTTATATAATAATATATAATATATATCAAAAAAATCATAACTTGCTGAGTTTAACAACAAAAAAAAAACATTTGGCTGTTTAGAATACACTTTATATACACATACAATTAACAGGCACGATAATATTTAATAAATTTAATAAACATAATAAGTTAAAAAAAACTGTTTGAAAAACTAGTGAAACACAACCAAAGGCAAGGGCTCCCAACATTTGGTGGTGCCACAGAAGTCACGAAGACACGCAAACCTTTGATAGTTTGATGAGATAAAATGATTCGCTAAATTCGCTGCTCACCGTTTGTTAGTTGTTATTTGCCCCTAGTTACGTAACTTGTTAATTCGCTAATCGCAGCTCGTTAATTGTTACTTACACTTTTTCATTTCATCGGCCTGGGAGCCGCCGCCTTCCTTGTAGTCTCCAGGTCCACCTCCACCGCCGGCGCTCTCCGCTTGGATCATATTCGCATTTGTGGGCACTTCTGTTAATTGCAAGTAAGCACATGAATGTGAATGTGGAGCAGGTTAGAGAACAGAGCAGAACGAGGGAGAAACGCGTCAAACGCGACAATGTGGACACTTACTTATGCAAGGCGCCACATGGGAGCGGGTCTGTTGATATCCGCGTGCACAGCGATTGCAGGTCAGGCCGGTGACTCCCTCCTTGCAGGGGCACTGGCCACTCAGATGATTGCAGGTCTTGCCAGTGGAGCCCACCGGGTGGCAGTCGCAACCTGTGCATACCAAGTAAGGCATACGAGAGAGATAGAGAGAGAGAGAGAGAGACAGAGAGGGAGAGAGAGAGAGAGGGAGAAATGACTCATCATTAGAGACATGTGTCCAGTTGACAGTTAACTAGGCCGCTGATTGATGAGCCAACAGAATCCTGACATCGCCTGCGGTCAGGCTAACTCAGGGATAAACAGCCTCAGATTCACTTACGTTTGCAGACTTTGCGATGATTGGGTGGCTTGGTGGCATCCCGATAGTAGCCCTCACGGCAGTAGTGACAGTACCGTCCGGTCGTATCGTGCTGACAGTTGTAGCAAACGCCGCCGGACACACGACCCGACAGCTTATACAGCTCCAGATTGAAGCGGCAGCGACGGGCATGTCCATTGCACTGACATACTGAAATGGGAGAGAGGCCAGGTGCAAAAGTTAGTAATTAATTAAATCGAAGCAATCAATATATAGGCTTATGCGTTTACTTTCCAATTAATCTTTGTAATCTTAATATATAAATTACAATTAAAAATATGATTAATAATTATTATAAGTATAACTATAGGAACTATTAAATAATATAAATGTTATGTTAGTTTATTTACATCCCTAAAATCTAAATCGTTTAAGTTGCTATAATGAAGTCTTCAAATCCAAAAATAAAACCATCTCTCTTCTATGAAAGAGAGTTTTCAAAAGTATTTCCAGCCATTAAAAAAGACTTTACTTTTCTATTATTTTCTTTCAGAGAACCTTCCTACTTTAGGGCTTTCTTCTTTGCTACAATAGTGGAGCTGCTGATAAATCAAATATTCATCTTTAAGATCTTATCGCTTCGTAAGCTCTTTATGTTGAAGTTGCAGCAATGAAACCTTCGAAAGGACCTTCCTCCTGCCTGATTCGCAGCTCAGCCTTGCTGTCTGGGACAGCATTGAAACCTAATCATTTAATGGCAGCCGCTTCTCGCTTCTCGCCTCTCACATTTCATAAATAATTAATAATCATAAATATTTTTACGTGCTTCACTTTTTTGGGACAGGTTGAGGGCTGCTGCTCAGTTGCTGAAGCTATTTCTATCGCTGCCCCTGCCCCTGATTCCTGCTCCTGCCCTCTGTCCGTCTATGATTGATTGTTGGCTTGTGCGGTTGATTGATGAAACTGCAGGCTAGTGAAAGGGGGACGGAATGGGGAGGGGTGGCACCTGCCTCTTGCCAGCTGCGACTTTTATCGATTTTTGACTAGCTGACCCAGGTCCATTTTGCAAGTCCTGACTGCCAACTGCCAACTGCTGACTGTTGGCAGCTGACTGTTGGCTGTTAGCTGTCGGCGACCTTAGCGTCAGTCAGCGTAATGCTGGTTTAATTAGTTGGCCAATATCATAAAATAATTTTAGCAACTAATTGGCAGCACTTGACTGCAATTTATGTTCACAGCGTTCTCTGAAGTTCCAGTTGCCCCCGGTGGCGGCGGCAAGGCATTAAGCGTGATTTATACAACGCAACTCATACACAGACAGACAGAGAGACCAACAGAGAGAGAGAGAGAGAGACGGACAGAGCTGTATCTATAGCTTGTTACGTATGAGGCTGAGGCCCACGCAGATCGACTTCAACTTGCACACGCATGAGCGCCTGCTTTGTGAGCTGGTATCCAAGCAGGCGAGCAGCGGGAGGGGAACGTGCAGGGAACGGGCGAAAAATGTCCCTTGTCTGTGCCGTTGATTTGGCTTTGGCCCTGGCTCTGGCTGTGGCTCTGGCTGCGGCTGTGGCTCTGGGTCTGAGTATGAGTCTGGGCTGCTGCGACTATTGTGATGGCTGTTGCTTCATATTTTTCATATCTTATGTCTGCATCATCGACGACGACGTTGAGGCTGACAACAATGGTGAAGCGCGTCCGGCAAGTGGGTAGGTGGCAGGGACACAACGCGGGCGGCCGTTCGCTTATTTGGCAAATAAAAACAACAATGGGCAACGACAATGGGCAACGTGGCAAGTAGCGATGCCACCAACCAACGCCCCGGAATACTTATCGACGAATGTTATCCTTGCAGCAGGCGCGGAACATGTGGCCAACAACTTGGGCTGCAATCATCCGTCAACTGCTGCCACCTCCCCCCCTTCACTCCCCTCCCCGTCTCTCTCAAGCCACATTCACATCATTGTCGTCATCGTCAGCGTTGCACAAATAAAAATGAATTTCATTTCTACTTGACACTCGGCGAGTCTGTGGTCCGCGATATTATATCAGCTATGTGATGGGGCTGGCAAGCGAGTATGGGATGGGATTTAAGCGATATAAATCGCATGAAGAGATCACTTAGTTATGTCATTTCAAAAGGTGAAAGTTGCAGCGACAGCTGGAGAAATTAAATCACTCACTAATGAAAAGCTTAAAATGTCAGAATGCAAGATTCAAGATTTCAGGAATTTCTTAAAGCATTTAGAAAGTTTTTTTTATTAACAAAAGCTCAGTATTTCAAAGAATCTTTATATATCTCAAATATGTTTATTATACGACTGAAAAATAATATATATATATTTTTTTTTTTTTAGTTATGTTTAATTTACAATCTGCTTCATTCAGGCAATATATATATATGAATTCAAGTTTAATGATTTATTTGAGGTATTTATTGAAAAAGCAAAAATTTCAAATAATATATTTATAAACTCATACATTTTTGAAAACGGAACAGAACTGCAGTTAGAGCATTTGAGGGTCGCCAGACTCTAATTCCATGGAACTGAGTCAGGCGCTGATATAAACTTAATGGTGGCAATAATGATAATAAGATTGCTAGACTGTCCAGCACTTGGGGCACAGTTATTACCATTGACACACGCATTGTAAATGAGTTGATTTTGCGGCCAGCAATAAGCCGACTTGAGCTGCTGCCTCATAAATAGCAGGGGGGGGCGGTGCGGAGCGATGATGAGTTGAACAGATGGATGTTTGGATGATGCGACTGGTAGTAGTAGTAGTAGTAGTAGTAGTATCCGACGCCCCCAAGCTCACCCCCCGCACTAAATGCTGTGGACGGAGAGACCCACATAAATTCCATTGGCAGACAATTGGAAAAACCAAAACAGTGAAAGACGCCAAAAACAAAGAGGCCATCGAAATATTCGACGCTCTCGACGATTAGCTAAAGTAGCACATAAATTGTTTTTGGGTTGGGTCGCTCTGACGCTGTGTGGGATTAAGCGAAGCATGTCGGACTCTACAGACTGCAGTCTACAGTCTACAGTTTACAGTTTACAGTTTACAGTTTACAGTTTACAGTCGATATAGTCTGTGGTTTTATTTTGATTCAGTATAAAAACTATACACTCACATGCATACGCATATATGTATGTATTCGTGTGTATGTGTGTATGTGTGTCTTTGTAAAGCGACGCACTCAATCAGCTTAATTGGAAACAATAAAACGCATTTTAACGCGAAATTTTCTTTACAGCTCATTTGATTTTCAACGCGCCGGCTCACAACAACAGTTTCGGAACAGAGCTTCGTATGCCACTCCACACATTGCCCCATTACTCATCTACTCATCCACTCATCCACCCATCTACCCATCTACCCATCACCCCAACCACTCATCGACTCATTGACTTGTGGTATGGCGGCCCAAAAGTTATTGCGAACTGGCTGAGAGTTGGGTGAAAAGTTCGCCAGATTATTGGCAAAAGATTTTACATTTCCCATTTGCCATTTCCCCCCCCCCCCCTCCCTCCCATGTTACCATACAAAATTCACATCTCGCATCTGGCAGGCAATTTTTTGATATATGACTTTCGTGGCGAAAACAAACAAATTTGCAGGCGGGCGAGAAAGAAAAGTTCATAATTTTGCAGGCTTTTTAATTAAATGCCAAAGCAGCTCGCAGCCAAAGTGCGAGTGAAAAACACATGCAAAAAGAAAAGTGCCAAAGAAAAAGCACACACAAAAAACATGTGAAAATCATTTGGCACCATGCGAATGAGTGCGAATGCGCGGGGCCTACGCCATAGACCATAGACCCAGAGACTCAGAGACCAGAGACCCATAGACCGTGGGACTACATCGACAGCATCGGCAGATAAGGCGGGGCGGGTCGGGGCGGCGCAATGCAACGGAAGGGGCCCAAAGGAAGGGGACAGGGACCGGGACAGGGACAGGGAACGGGAACGGGACCGGGATCGTTGCCGAACCGGGGCCGTTCACGAGTTATGCGACCGTTTGTTGTAAACGGCACAAAAATTATGGGCGAAAAGCAAACAGGCCTCGGAAGAGGCTGGCCACCATCTCTATAAACTGGCTACAAAATGTCTACATTTTTATTTTATTTCGCTTTTTTTTCCTATTTTTTTGTTAGTTTTTCGTATGCAAAAAGAGAAAAGAAGGCGGCAAAGACTTCAATGCTGGAGTTATGGGCAAGATACCGCAAGATACAGCAACGAAGGGGTGGGGCACGCCAGGAAGGGGGCAGGGGTGATATAGCCAACAAGATGTGATCGAATTGCGAGTGGGCTAAACAGGCGCCAAGGCTTTAAATAGAAGAAAAGCGTACAAGCTATGTTTAATTATAGCTAAGCAGATGTAACACAAAGATTTGCTTAGCTGCCAATCAAGAAAATAATTGTACCTGACCTTTTTTACATTGGGGTCGATTAAATATATATTTTATATATATTTGTTCAACATTGAACATACACGAATAAAAATAATTAAACTTTGTTAATATAATAATAATCCAATACGTACATATATCTGACTGATTGCCAGACTTTAAGAGTTCAAAACAACATAAATAAACAAAAAGTCAGATTGATTATTTTTAAAATTAGTTATTATATATGTATATTATATGTATCTATTTTTTTTGGTTGCAAATTGTATTACCACAAAAGTTGTGCTAGAATTCGGAATCAAACAATCTTCTTAAGTATGTGTACAGGGTATCTGCCAGTCGTGCAGTTCCCTTTCGTGCATTATTGCCGTTAAGTGAAGGCGTTTTCTCGACTGGGCGCGGCAGCAACATAATTTTCACTCTTTTCATTTTGCACTCACACCGTAATTTGCAGCAACACCAACACACACACGCACACATACACGCAAACGCCCCGGCAGCGACATAGAAATAAATTTGCCATATCACCAAGTTTTTGCCCTTTTTGGAGACCCGCTCCCCCCACAGCACGCTTTTTGCCATCACAAAACACCGAATCTGCTTTGGCGGCATAAAATGTTCGGCCTGTCGCATCCTGGCATCCAGCTCCGGCTCCAGGACCGGCTCCAGCACCAGCTTCAGATTTGTGCTAAGAAATTTGCCAGCTCGTCCAGCGTCCTGTCTTCTTGCCTGCCTCCCGGCCTCCCGGCCACCCTGCCACCTCTCCTTTGCCCTAAAGCTGCCTTCACTTCATTGCGAACGCTGCCTTTGCCTTGCGGATTTCGTTTTTGGCTCTTCATCTTAGACCCTGTCTTTTATTATTATTATTTTTATGTACTCGCATTTTTATTTTCCCCAACGACGATTTGCGTGATTTGTGTATTTTACAATTTGATGTGATTTGAATTTTCAATGATGCCCCATTTCTGGAGAGCGACAGCGAAAGAGTGACAGAGAGAGGCAGTGAGGCAGGCAGACGCTGGGTTGAGATTGAGGGAAGACAAATCAAGTAAATTTCGTATGGCACACGGCGGACCAAAATGGAAAAAAATCAAGTGATGCGTAAAGCGCGTCGTCATCCCAGACCCAAAAAAAAAGAGCCCAAGAAAAAATGTTCAATGATGACAACGTCGACGACTGGCGATGCCTCGAGAGTCAGAGAATCAGAGAGAGACGGAGAGTCGGAGAGCCCGAGGCACTCACACACCATCGATATGTCTTTGGCCAATGATTTCGAATGTGTTGAGACGCATAATTTTATTTATTTTTCAATTTTGCTGCCCACTTTTGGCACTGCCTCTGCTCCTGCGGCCTGTCTGCGTCCTTAAGCACTTTGCTTGCTTATGAGCTAAGGCTGTTATGATAGCCATCCCCTACACCCTTCTTCCCCACCGCACACACACATACTAGAATGTGTTGACAATTTGGTGTCTAAGTCGCCGCCTGCCCCCCCGCCACCCTGCCTACCTTCTCCTTTGCCACTGCCCCAATCGGCAACGTTGCTTGCATATTTTTGGTGGCCGCATCAATTTTTGGCTTGCCAAAATATTTGTCGCCCGACTGGCAACCAAATTTTTTTTTTTTTTATATATTTAGCTTCGAGTGCAACTCTTACAACTATGTTATAGAGAGCTATGCGTATAGTCAGCTTACAGTGCACACTCTATAAAAAGTATCACATTAAGAATTTAAACACACAGAAAATCTTTTAATATAATCACTTTATGGTGTTATTTGTAATATGTCTGTGATTTAAATGTATTTTATTTGTTGCTGAAAAAAGAACATTAATTCAATGAAATTATCTGGATCAGCTTAACGCCTTAATTCAGTTCCTGCAAAATACTTTAATTCCAATGAATTTTGTTCAGTGTGTGAGTTTTGTTTGTCAATTCATAAAATGGGATTGACTTTCTTTTTGCAGCCTTGTAATTTCGTGACCGGCCTAACTGTACACAGTGTTTGTTCACATATGTGTTCACATCTTTAATTTGCAACATTAATTTCTTTCAATGAACTTTTTCCATTCGAAAATCTCGCCACAGTCTTGGCATTTATGGCAAGTGGGTGTTGTTGGAGATGTTGCTGTTGTTGTTGTTGTTGTTGTTCCCGTTTCCTATATATGCATATAATTTGTGTGGTGTTGTTGTTGCTGTTGTAAATGTTGTTGCCAATCGCAATCGACACCCCCACAAAATGTGTTGACGACTTTGACGCCAACACGCGAATTTGGCAAACAAATTACCCAAAATGCATTGGGCCAAATTGCAGCCAAATCGAAGCCAAATCGGAACTATACTAACCCAAAGCTAGAGCTGAGCTGCCAGTGGAGCCGATTGGAGCCGATTGGAACTGAGTGGAGCTGAGTGGAGCTTAGTGGCGCTGGGTACATATGGTCTGTCTGTGGTGCTTGCTGGTGGCCCCACTCCATACACATATAGATAGTAGATGGAGAGCTGCATAGATAGCAGTCAGTCCGTCAGTCAGTCAGTCAGTCAGTCAGTCAGTCAGTCAGTCAGTCAACCAGCTGGCATGCCTGGGCGTTGATAATTGAATTGAAAAGTTTTTCGCCGCACTTTTGGCATGCCAATTGATGGGACAGCGACAAAACCGAATACAGTTAAGCGAGCCAACAGCTAATGCGGCATAATTTGTGGATTGTGCAACAGCCACACACTCACACACACAGAGAGATCGAGCGAGAGAGAGAGAGAGAGTGGGAGAGGGAGACAGTAAACGGGTAAATGGAAACTGGAAATTGGAAAAGCGCAGGCAAATTAATGGCAAAACGCTGCACAAAAATAGACATAGAAAAGTGCAAAGAATAAGCAAAATAAGTATGTTGAATGTGACCATAATAATAAATGAAATAAATCAGTTTTAAGTTCTCAAGTTTCGCCAATTCCCTTTTGTAAACAGCCACCCTCCCCCTTCCCGTCTCCCACTGCATGCATAGTAATGATTTTCTTATACACTGTACGAAATTGTTCTATGATAACTCAAGACTCGGTGAGCATGTCTTAATGAAACTTCGCATGTGGTGTGCCCAGCACGTATGCCCGAACCATCTCCATTGCCAGATTAAACAATGTATTACAGTGGCTACTAGATGCATTCAGCTGGTTAGTTAACTAACCGTTCAGCGCCCGCTCAACTGGAAGGGCATTTAAGATGGCTCGTTTTATTATAGCCTCGTACATTAGCATTGCCTCTTGCGCCAATGTCACTTGGCTGCACCACTGCTACGCTGCCACTCTGCCACTCTGCCACACTGCCACACTGCAGCACTGCGACTTGGAGCGCATTTTCATAAGACATAAATTCTGCGATTTAGCTAAATGCGCTCTACGGACTTTGCCTGGGTAATTTGTGGCATGCCAGCCAGAGGAACTGACTCCGGGCCGTGCGGCAGCGGGAGGCGAGCCAGAGTGAGCATGCAACATAAAGGAGGCAAGAGAAAAAGAATGAAGAAACTGCATTGGCATTAAATTACACTCGCACATGGAGGCTCCAGCAGACGGCGAAGCGATGGAAAAGGCTCAGACAAGGCGACGCTGTGACTGCGACAAGAGCTCATATTGCTTTATGTTCGTCTACTTGCGATACTCCAAAAGACCCCCTTCCCCTCACTCTGCTTCGCACTCTCCTTTGATGGCATTTTACAGCCTGGTTATGCGCTTTTAATGGCACATTTTGTACGTAAATTGCATTAATTTAATGTCTTAGGCGCGCACGCTTCCCCGAAAAAAAAAAAGGCGTGACAAAGATAGGGGGGGGGGACAATGGGTAAGGTGGGTCAAGGGGGAGTGGGTGAATAGAAATTGCATCTACTATGACATACGACCAAGTGGCAGCCAACGGCCAATGGCGTTGTCAATGTGCCACTGATGATTGAACGATTTATGAGCCGCAGCAACTGCAACTGCAACAGCCAGAGGAGGGTGTTAGCCGGCAGGCAGGCAGGGGGGTGTGTGGGGTGCAACCGGTTGGTGCAGCCAAGTTTCGATTTGTTGGCTCATATCAGCAATGCAATTAAAAGCAGATGCAACAGCCAACACAGACAGTTGCCACAGAGTTGGCAGAGTTCAGGCACAGCATTCTCTGGATGATACTATCGTAACGATTGGCAGCAGAAAAGGCAAGAGAAAAGGTTGCCGCAACCAGGCCAAGGTACTTAAAGACGGGCCAAGATAGAAAGATAGATGTTACAGCCAACAAGCTGTCTGTAAGTCAACCTGTTCAATAGATCATCAATCGCAAAGCTGATTGCTTGCATTTCAATTTGTGGAGAAATCGCATTCAGCTCTCATCCAATTTTATTTGTCAACAGAATTCAAAATAATTTCGATGCTTTGGCCCCAACTGTGGATAAGTTAAGACGAAACTGATATGATTATTATAATGTATAATAATAAAAACAATTATATTCAATGTCATGTGTAAAACATAAGTGCAATAAATTAAATGAAATGACAAACTATTTTTAAATACTGCAAACAGAAATCATGGATAGAAAGTTGTAGAGCAAATAAATAAATAAAACTAAATATTTCAAAAATGCACATAAGTAGTGTAATTTTCCTATTTTCTTTTTTTAATTCCAAAACTTTTTCAACCCACTCGTGGTTACTGGGAAATTGTGTGCTACTCTTGCATGAGTTTATAATTCTTAATACTGTTGTGTTGCTTTTGTTTCTTGGCCTGACATTTATTCACACACACAACCACACACCGTACACTGTACGGCGTAGACTGTACGGCGTAGACTGTACAGACAGTGGCACAGTAAATAACGATGAGATTTGTATATTTTGTCGAATGATTTTGCGTGTTGCGAAAAATGCAAAGCCAAGTGCTGCGAATGCAAAACTAAAAGCTCTCTAACTAAGTGTGTGTGTGTGTGTGTGTGTGTGCGTGTGTGTTTGTGTGGTGTGTGTGTGTGATGTGTGGTGTGTGGTGTGTGCTAAGCGGCAAACAAAAGCTGTTGGAAAACATAGAAAATCCCTTTGGGAAACAAAGTGTAGAGCAAAGGACACACACACACACACACGCACATACATACACATATACACATTTATCCCTTGTCATTTGCTGCAGATATAAAACTGCAAAGCTGCATAACTGACAAAGGCAGCAAGAAGAAGAAGAAGAAGAGTAGGAGGAGGAGCTGTTATGGGGCAACTACAACCACAGCAGATACTTAGCTATATATGTAAATATATCTATAGGTATTCGAGGAGCGGTATCCTTTGGCAGCTGCAGCTGCAGCTCGGCTCCGCATTTGGATTCGTAGAGCAGCAGCTGCTTTCAATTGTCATGGCAGCAGTTTTAACCCAGAAACATAAATATTGCAATTTATTGCAAAAGCCGAAAGGGAATGGGGCGTAGGAGGAGGCAACAGAACAGGAGTAAGGGGCATGCAAAGCAAGCCGACACGCACACGGAGGCCACAGAGCAGCCCGCAAGCACACACTCGCACACACACATTCAAATGTTTCGCGACATAGCTGCTGGCAGCGCATAATGAAGCTGAGTGCTGTGAGCTGTATTGCATCCTGCCTGCTGACTGCTGCCTGCTGCCTGCTGCATCCTTCATCCTTTTGCTAAAAGCTTTTACGCGACAAAAGTGAGGATGAGGTCGCTGCTCAATGAGCCGGTCGCAAGATCAGTTGCCCAAGCATGGCTTAAGTTTTTCTGGATCCTCTATCAAAATGTTGCGCATACGCCACGTTTGACAAACCTGAGCACCGGCATGGCCACGTACGAGAGCATAAAATGTATTTAACTCAATTTAGTTGGAGTTACTTAAAAAAGCTTTTAAAAGTAACACAACACAACAACAAGAATAACAAAGCGAAACCCAAGCAAAACGTCAACACAAACAGCAAACAGTGAAGCAGAGAGGAAAAAAAGAAAAGCAGCTAACAGAAAACTGCGTTGCCCGAATGAAAAGCTCGGCAAGCAAACTTTCCTTGGCCCCCACCCGTACATATATATCCCGGGCAATGGCCAAGTTGGGGGGCGTGGCTGTGTTATGCGAAATTCATTAATATGCACATACGTATGTAGATTATGTGATTAAAAGTATAACAAACACACTCGCAATCTGCCTTAGTTCGGCACTGTTGTTGTTGCCACTGTGCAAAAGTTTTACTTTATTTTTTGCCAGTTGTTGTTTACGGTTTACGGTTTACTGTTTACTGTTTACTGTTAACTGTAGATTTTTACATTCTCGTTTGTTTGATTTGGGCAGGCGGCCACTTGAAACGGAGTGCGAACTGCTCCAACTCGTGGCTAATGGAAGTGAGCAGCAACAACCAGACAAAGTTTGAACAATGAAAACACAACACAACACAATGGTACATAACAGTACAGAAGACAACACAACAAATGCCAAGTAGCCATCGAAGCCATCAAAGCCATCAAAGCCATCATGTTGGCAGCAACTCTCTCATGTAGAGCATGTGATTAGACACTGCGAGCAGCGACAGAGCTAACTAATGGAGGCAGGGATGCGGCTAGGCCGCAAAGGATCAAACGAACTGTAAAAGGGATGAATGATGTTGCAAGGCGATGGCAAATGTTTGCCTTGGCTCAACTATCTGCTAATGAAAAACAAGAAAGGATGTAGCAAACACACACGCTCTGCCAAAGCTAAAAAACACAACCCAACCACCCAACCGCCCAACCACCCAACCACTCATCCACCAGTAGTCAGTCCGTTGGCAAGCCCCGGACATGTCGCACTCAAAGGGTTTCAAGTTATTTGTTTGCCCAACGGAAATACATCAAAATAAATGCGAGCCAAACGCAAAACGAAGTCAAATGCAAATATGACCAGCAATGCGGATCTGCGGATCTGCGGATGTGCAAATGTGCGAATATTTGTGAGTTGTGCCACTGGCCATTGACAAATATGGGCTTTGGGCCTAAACAAATATTTGGCACACTTTTGCCAACAGTGGCTTCCCCTCCTTTCCCACCACTGCCGCCCCAACCACTCCCAGCCACCCCTTCTGACTATTATAGACCCAGAAAAAAGGCCAGCCAAAAATGTAGAAAATTTACCTGATGTCAAAAGTAATTAAACGAAATGCCAGCAACAGCGACAGCAGTAAAAACAACGGCAACAACCACTTGGCAAATTTGTCACAGAGGCGCGATGTATAAAAGAAACATACAACAAAAAAACTACAGCATGTAAAAGGAAAATAGAAAAACAAAATGGCGTCGGCGTTGGCAAATTTAATAATAGTGCAGAGTGAGGCCAACTTTCGAGAAGTGCAGCGAACGGCAAAGAAAACTGCACACAGCAGCAGGAAAACTGCAACAGCAATGAAAAGCGGTAAAGTTTGCAACGCCACAGTGAATATAGAATACTCTGCACTTAAGAGATATTAATAATGAAAAATATAGCCAAACTATAGCAACTTCAAAGAACACAAATATTTAAGTAGTACACCTATTATTAACAAAAAACTTTTAGGTAGCATTAGGCCGTAATGGAATTTGTTCAAATGGCAAAAAATATGTATATCGATTTGTCAAACGTATAATTGAAATAAGTAGAACAGATTTTAAATTATTAAATCATGCAGATTAACGATTCAAATCTTAGTTATTCAGGCTTTTGTGAGATATTTGGTGTGACTATAAACTATATTTAATAGGACTAGTTTTAGGTGTTGAGCCTAAACTTGAGCCGATAATTAGTCAAACTGGTTGATATCGACGTGAGAGATATTGAACATTAGGTCAATTAAAATATGAATTTATATATTGAACCGCATTGCAAAAAAATATATCAATGAGGTGACTCTATAATAATTACCTCGGGCAAGTTTCGAGTCGAAAGTCGAGTCATTAAATTACCTGGGCAAAAAGAGACACAGCGGGCACTAAGCAAACGCAAAAGGGCAAAATGTAGACGAAAGTCGAAAGTTTGCCAGCTTTTGTTTGGCATTGGAGGCAGCCATAGTAAAGCAGCCAAGCAGCCAGCAAGAAGTCAACGGGCCTGGAAAAAGTGTAATGAGAAAAATTTTTCAACCAGCAAGAAAAGTTGAAAACGAGGGCGACGCAACACCAAAAACAATAAACAACAAAGCCAAAGACTGTGCGGAGAGAGAGAGAGAGAGAGAGAGAGAGAGAGAGAGAGAAAGAGAGAAGTAAACCTAAAGACGTACGAAAACTTTTCAATAGTAGTGTGACAGTGGGCGTTAGCCGGGAAGGCGTGGCAAGACGCCAGCAACAAAGACGACAAACACCAAGCAACAAGCAACAATTTTGCGCTTTGCTTTTCCGTTTCCGTTTGAGCGATGTCTTTAAAAACTGTGTCGCCAGCACCTCCGACTCATCTGCCCCTCCCGCAGCTCCAGCTCCACCTCCACTGCTCTTTCTGCCCCAATTGACCTGGCCCGCTGCCCTTTCCCACTGCTTGGCGCTGACAGCCACTGTAAGTAGCTGTGTAATAAAATTACTTTTTAAGTGCGCTGCGTACCTGTAGAAGGCAGCAGCTCCTGACGCAGGACGAAGGACGAAGGACGCAGGACGAAAGACGCTGTAGACGTGAAAGAACGCGCTTCATTTGCTGTTAGCAGAAGGGAGTGCGCGGGGGGGGGGGGGGGGAGGGGAACTTCCGAGCCGTGAATTGGCAGCCCGCGTCAAAGTCAAAGTCGGAAGTCATTTGAATTATTTAACACAAATGATGGCAGCGGGGCAGAAGTAGGGGCAACTCTAACTGCAACTGACAAGTCGATGTCGATGCGGCGTATGAGTAATGTCTAGAATGCCAAATGTACGTACATATGTACGTAAGTGATATGTGAATATATAGATTAGAATTGAATTGGCTACAAATAAGTTGTAGCAGCTGAATTTGTTGTTGCCCTCTTTCAATTGCAAATTGGCCAACGAACTTTATCGTAAATCAGCGTAAAAGTTTTTCTCTCATTTTTTTTTATGGCCAAGTCGCTGGGCGTAACAGTCTGCTGCGACGCGGGGCAACTGCAGTGTGGCCCATA
The DNA here is from genome assembly GCA_035045305.1 of Drosophila maculinotata. Lineage (NCBI taxonomy): Eukaryota > Metazoa > Arthropoda > Insecta > Diptera > Drosophilidae > Drosophila > Drosophila maculinotata. The sequence continues at coordinate 7,051,661 of JAWNPD010000679.1, read as the reverse complement.
AAATATGTTGCAAATTATGAAATATTTGAAACTTTAGCGCAGGATGGCAGCCAAGGCAATAGCCAAGGCAAAGAAAATTGTGGGGTCTCTGCTGCTGGGTCACCGCTGTTCGTTATGGGCATTTAAGTTTTCATAAGTTGTGCAAATAAATTTTAATCGAAAAATGCGCCAAGGCAATAAGAAGCCAAAGATGCTGGACCAGGACAGGACATGGGGGTGGGCGTGGGCTGAGGGTAGGGGGTAGGGGGAAATCAGAGGGCAATGCGACATGTTTAAACTGCAGAGGGGCAGCCAATGGAGCCTGAAACTGCAGACAGTCGGCGAATATGCACAAGTATCAATCGGGCACAGAAGTCAGCAGCACAGCACAGGACAGCCACAGGACACAGGACCGCAAAAAGTGTTTGATCACAGGCCATGCTCATGCACAGGTCCTGTGGCAAAGTCGCCACGCCTGGCTGCAGCTTGAGCAGCTATCAAAGCTGTATTCATTTAAAAAGAAACTTGAGGCTTATGCGTTCCGAATTATACACAGTATGCACAACAAAATAAATTCCTGGTTTAATTTGTTGTAGACCATTTTAAAATGTGTAAGTTCAATACATTTTCAAAAGTATTAATATTTAATACCACAAAGAATGCATTTTAGTTGAACACATATGCATGTTATTTGTGAGCTTACAAAAATCAACTCAACAATTTTTATTGTTTCTGGATTACACATAATTTGTTATTTATAATATAAATAGTTTACTCACAATTTAAAATCCTTTTGGTATTTCAATTAAGACAAGCAATCCCTTTAAATCTCTCTCTCTCTCTCTCTCTCTCTCTGTATTTATCTTAATATCAATTTATCCAGAATATTATCAAAATGAGCAGTCCAAATAGTTTTTAAATTCAAATAAAAAATGCAGTTTTTATTTGCTATGTTATGAATTAATAAAATCTATAGAATGCACATTTTTCACTCAAATTTAATTTTTACTCAATTTAATTTTAGTTTTTGTAATTATTATATTATATAATGTTTTCTTCATGGCATTTCCGTTAAAGCGGCCAGAATTACCTGGTAATAGATTTAAAGTGTTGGCTTTTGATAAATTTAAACTCAGTTTTGTTGCTTCATTTAACGTTTATTTGGATACTGGCGATAATAAGGCTATGTATATTTTATCTTCCCTGAGCGGCCTGCTACTATCTAGACTTAAATTTCCAGCTTGTTTACTTGGCTTAAATCTGTTGGCCCCCTAAAAATTGGTACAAGCAAATGGCCAGGCAATGAAGTCAAGTCCCAGGACGCTGCGTAAACAGTAAATGAAAATGGGAAAAGGAAAGAATCAAGGGGAAAAAAAACATGGAAAACAGGTTGAAGGTTGAAGGTTGATTTTTGTTGTTGCGCTTTTGCTGTGCAAATTGTGAGTTTCATTGGGCTGCTTAAATTTAGTTGGCAACGTTGTTCTCAGCTCATTTGGGCTTAGCCCTCGAAGTCGTCTGCTGGTCTGCTGTTTATAATTTTTCGTGCGGACGTCGCATTTATAAGACTTACGGCTGGGGAAATCCTTTTTTATTTTTCTTTCTTCCTTTCAGCTGTTCTGTCCCTAGGGTTGATGTTGCTGTTGCTGTTGCTGTTGCAGCAAACTTTAAGGCGCGCGCACATAAAATTTAATTAAGTGCAACAACAACAACAACAAAAGCAGCAGCAACAAAAATAGTAGCAGCAAAACAGCGATAGCAGCAACATCGTTTATAAAATTCACATAATAACAATAAATTTTAAAATGCGCCTTGGCAGAGCAGCCGAGCAGTGGAGCAGACTAAAACTGCGCTGTCGACGCTGGCAGCGCTGCCGACGCCGGCTGGGGTATTAAAATTTATCGCCGGTTGCGTAGCACGCGCAGAAATTTTGCGTGCCCCAGCAAGCAGCAAGTGGGTGGCAGCCACGCAGCAGACTAATGCCAGCAACTGAGCCCTCAGAGCAGAAGTAACGTCTTTGTGCCCCCTGGAGGTGCATGTTGTTGCTGCTGCTGTTGCTGCTGTTGCTGCTGCTACGGGTGACTGGTTGCTGGTGTCTTTTTATTTCACTTAATTTTATTTCTATAAACTGTGGTGCCTTCTGCCACATAGTTGAAGCGACAGCGAGTCACATATGCTGCCACCCACGCTACACCCTCTACCTCATCCCCTTCCCCATCACCTTCCCACCCCCTTCAATTCTCTCGCATTAAGCAAGCAAAATCATTTGTCTGTTTGTTTCTTTGTTTGTCTGTTTGTCTGTTTGCTTGGCTTGCTTATTCATTTGGCGCGCATTAATTACACGACACGCATACGCCGCGTTGTTCGGTGTCCGGGGTGGGGTCTTGGGGTTGGGGTTGGGGTTGGGGTGGCATCATTTATTAAAAAGCCAAAAGAGCGCCCCAACAGCGACACCATGTCATCCATTCCTTGGCAGGCTCATGCTTATGCGCATAATTTCAGGCTGGCCAAATTTCGCTTACATGTCAGCAGCAGGAGCAGCTTAAAGGAGGCAAGGAGGAAACAAACCGTCCGTCTGAGACGATGGGGATTTGCTTGGTAGTTTCGGCTCAACATCATCATCAGCTGCTGATGCTGTAGCAGTAACTGGTAACTGGTAGCTGGTGTCGCTGCTGTTGCCTCCTTGCCTCCATGCCTCCTTGTGGCATCCTCGTCAACACAAATGACTGTCTCATGTTATCTGCTAAGCTGTCTTATCTGTTTGCCCTGCCACATCGCCCTGACGCATCTGTTTGCATGTTTATCTGTCTGTTTCGGTTTCTCTCTTGCTGTCTGACTGTCTGACTGTCTGTCGGCCCCTCTGTCTGTCCGCCTGTCTGCTCAACTCCGGCCTGCCAGTGATTTCGACTTTGTTACTTATTTAATTTGTTGCTGCTTATTTGCTCTGCTCGGCAGCAACACAACTCGCAACACATCCACGCACTTGTTTGCATATGTTTAACATGCTGCCGATGATGCTCTTCTCGGCTCTACAGAGCTCGAGCTCCTTCTCTTACGACATATCCTATCCTGGTCCTGGTCCTGTTCTGTCCTTGTTCTGAGCATGTTTACTTATGTTTGCTAATGATTTGCCAGCCTGCTAATCAAATTGGTTGGCCCGGAGGCTAATGTCATTACAAATGATGCTCCCGTTGCCTTCTGAGCACTGCATTATGTTTATTGATCAACCAATAGGAGCAAATAGAAAGAGACTGATAGACACAAAGAGGGGGCTTCAATAAATATGAGAACACACACATATATACACACAAATACATTGCTTAGCATTCGGAAAAGTGACCTAAGATTAAAGTAGTAGATTATTACCATATTGACCAAATTAAGGTAAATAAAACTTGAATTGGGTATAGGAGTATTAAACAGCCTAATTAAACAGCCTTAAGCACAAGTGTTTAGAAATTAAATGCAATTAAATGTTGTTACTTTTACTGTATGCTATAAAAAGTATGTAAATATTTGAAACATTACTTTAATTTAATATATCATAATTATCTTAATATATTTATATCTTTGCTTAAACTGGAAGGAAGTAAAGCAGAGACATTTAATAATGTAAATTAGTTTCTTTTAGTTATGTTTAATTTTACAAATTCTCAGAAGTTCCCAATGCCAACAAAAACATTACGACCCTGTAAGAACAGCTGGAAAAGAGACCTCTTTGTATCTCTAAAACTGGGACAATAACTTAAAGATATAACTGATTTATTAGGGTAGAAGTGGGCATGGTCTAGCCTTTGCAGCCAAACAGATTATCTGTTACTTATCAGTAACGGGATATATATATATATATATATTTCCAATGAAGTATTTTCCCACTGGGATCAAAGTTTAAAAACTGTTCCCTTTTGCAAGTCACGTAATCCGAAAATCAAGTGATGCGATTCAAATCGGTTGCAAAGTGTTTTGGCCAAAGCGACTATGATGACGCCAATAAATTTGTGGCGCCCCTTTGCATGCGCTGCACTAAACTAACTGCATCGGAGCAGCCAGTCAGCTAGTCAGCCACCCACCACGTAGCACGGACCACCTAACACCCACCACCCCTTTTGGATGTAGCCCTTTTTGGTTTTCGCTTGGTTTCAGTGACTGTTGCAACCATTGCCAGCTGTCGCTGGCAGGCGTCGTGCAACAAAATGAATGAATGCGAAAAGAAAGCAAGAATTATGTGGCAACAGGATGCGCTGACATTTATCACCTGCGTCGCTGCCGACAGCAGCAGCAGCAGCAGACAGAGGCAACGGCAGCGACAGCGGCAACATCAGACATTGCAGGTAATGGCAAATCCGTTGCCAGTTCGCCGGCAGTTAAAACCAAAGTTTTGCCAGTTGTTTAACTTGCAGACTCTTTGATTATGCCCCAACGCGGACGTCAACGTTGACGTCGACGTCGACGCTGGCTGCGTGCGCGGCAGCATTAGCATAAATTTTCAGCAGCTTATGCGCGCATATGAATATATTATGCCGGTTGCCGTTATTTATGTGTACCGGCTACCGAAACTTGGTGCGCAAGTTTTCCAACTGGAGCGGCTAAGGAGTGGAAGGGGGTGTTAAACAGAAGCAGGACTCGTGGCAGGATAATCGCTGCTTAGTGCAGTCGCGCGCATAACGCGCCAGCCGCCATTGATAACCAGTCGTCTGCTCTGCCCCTAGCCTTAGCCAAGCATCTAACATCCCAGTCCATCCTTAAAAGCTCATTGAAGAGCATTCAAATTGAATTTACATGCAGGCAACTTTTGTTTACCTTGTGGCAGCAGCCGCTGCGGCAGCGACGGTGAAATCAAATTTAAATCCGCTGCTTGCCGCATTACATGGACGAGCGCCCAGAGAAGAATTCAACAGACTCACCCAACCAAGCCAACCACCCACCACCCAACCACCCACAACCTTACCTCACAACCACCGCTCAGGTGGCAGGCCAAAAACTGTTTGAAGTGTTCTTCGCTGGCAATTTCTCAAGGGGAGGGGGAGACGCTGCCAAATTATTTTTATTTATTCGTGCGTTTAACATAAATGTGAAATTAGCGCTCGCTAGATGGCGCCAATGCAAAGATTTATGGCCCCGAAACTCGGCCCAAAATGCGACCCTGTAGCAGTTTGCCAAGAAACTGAAACAAATCGGTTTATTGGTATTACATGGCTGTTCGATTTCAGGACACGCTCGTAGATCAAAGTCAAAGCGAGTCCTTTCGGAAGAACATTTTTTAATAATCCAAAGTGTATCAATGTCTTAACATTTCTTTGATCGAGACTTAGAGCTACCCAAAATATTATGAGAAGGGATTGAATACCATAAAGTAAAAAATAAATAAAGAAATAAAATAATATAAAATTTATATTATATTATTATATATATTATATAAATATATTATATATTATATATTAATATATATATTATTATATTATTATTATATTTAATATTATAAATAGGTGTTGAATTCGTGAATACATGTATTCAATCTCTGTTTCGGATTAAGTATTTATTAATTAAATATGGATGAAAAAACAAAAATTATTAAATACTTTTTTTATTATATAAAAAAGCCCTCTCTTTCTATTATAATGAGTATTTAAGGAATTCTTTAAATGCTGTCTTTAATAGTTATCGATAGGAATGCCAATAGATGGCTGAACTGATTTTAAAGAGATTGCAGATTTTCGGTCATGTACAAATCAAACATATGGGATTGGCTCTGAGCGATATCGGCAATTAAATTTGCATTCAGATCACAACTCTTTCGATACGCTCGCTAGATGGCGCCACTTGCTGCTGCCGCTGCTGCTGCTGTTGCTGTTGATTTATGTGCCGTTAATATGAATGTATGCAAACTGCGGCCTTGTTTCAAATAGCCGACAAAAACAAATCTTTTATTGGGCGCGTTTGGCAGCTCATAAACCGCAAGCACAGGCGCAAGCTGAAGCTCAAGCCCCGGCCCAAGCCCCATTGAGCCGCCTATTAACCTCAACGTGTTACCTGGCACATGAATAAATCAAAGCCTTCCCACACACACCCCCTCCTGCATCCGTGGCACCCCCCGCACAGCATGCTGCCCGCTTCACAGTCATTCAACTGCCTGATGATAAATGTGTTCGGGGTTTTTCGTGCTTCGCTTGGCTTCGTCTTCGATTTGCTTAACAAATTTGTAAGATTCTTAACACATTTGCATATTGCGTAAGCGAGAGGAATCCAAACAGCTGCCTCCCCCCATCTCCCCGCCACCTTCCCTTGCTCACACTTACCAAACCCCACAGCCCCTCCCCGTTGCCATACCCGCTTCTGTCTCTATTTTTATATTGCATGGTATCAAGTGTAGAAATACTGAAATTCCTTGACGACTTCAACTTGGACTCTTTCTCGTGCCTCATGTTGCTGTTGCTGCTGTTGCTGCTGATGCTGCTGCTGCTGTTCTTGTAGTTGTTGCTGTTGGTGGTGTCGGTGTCGTTGCCGTTGTCTTTGTCATTGTCGCTGTGCTGGGCTCTCAATGAGTTGCACAGTAATGACGACATTTCCTTCCGACATCGACGACAGAGTTGCGCTGTCGTTTGCGCTTTTTATTGCCATCGTCAGGGTTGCCCTCGCCCCTTTAAAAAAAGGATTTCTGTATTGAGTTTATTTAGCTTTCACGCGAGCAGCCGGTCGGCTCAGACGGGGGCGCGGGGTGCCACATCGCTCAATCGATGTTGCTCAATAAAAAATGTGCTGGAATTTTCTCGACATTTTCGCCAACATCCAACGCCTTGGTCTCCGTCTCCGTCTCCTTCTCCCGCATCCTCTGTCAATTTTCATCGCTGGCATTTTGCAACGACTTTCGACAGTTTTTTTTTGTCGTAAAGCTTTTGGAATTTTTCGCCGATTTTCCATTGTCTGCCCGCTGACATTCAACGAAGTTGACCTGCATTTGTTTAGTGGATTTGCCGCGTAACCCACAACATCCGAATTGTCAGCCAAGGTATGCGCCAATCATTTGCCCCCGACCTACACACTTCACTTGCCACTCCCGCTTGCCTCTTGCTGAAATCCTGCCACAAAACTTAACTCTGCGCTTAAATGCAGCTGTCCTCCCACATAATCGCTGCCTGCAGGTAATGCTGCCAAAGCTGTTTTGAACTCTTCCAAAATCAGAACTAAAGCTGTTTCACTTGAAAAATGTTCCAGGACAGGAAATTGAACTCAGGATTTTTGTTGCCTGTGAGACATATTATTAGATTTCGATTTTTAGATGATAGACCACGACGACCTGACTGCATTATATACAATGTTTTCTATTTAATATCAAAATTTTGTCATCGAACATTTTTTTTATTAATTTATGACCATATATGTATTCATATATCCTCAATTGAATTTGAGTTTTAGCGCTATAGATAGCTATGAAGTTACAATTACAATAAGTTTAAGCCAGTCATGTATTTTTAATAAAATAAAAAGCTAATAACAAATTTGGCAATTCATAAAAAAACCAACTTTTTGATTATTTTGTTTTATCAACAATATTAATATTTATTTATATATTTAAATAATGTCAACTTAAAATAGTCAAACAAAGAAAATTTAAGTTTTGTGAAATTAAATTAAAGATAAAAGCATAAACAATATTTTTATTTAAGAACTTGGATTTTTAATGATAAAATTGTAATGTTGTTATGTTGTTTTGAATGCAAATTGGTACAAAATTTGTTGCATGGATTGGGGAAAACACAGAAAAACCCAATCAGTCCAGGCTATACATAATGTAGACACATTATTGATATGCAATCGATTTATCAGATGTAAGAAAACCAATATTGCTATCGTCAATAGCTTTTGCTTGGATATGATAATTGTCAGCTTTAATAACACTTAAATTGTATGCTGCTGCTGTGGCATTTTGGCATCGCCCTAACTAAATTTGCCACAAATTTCTCAGCTATTTCCTGCATGGCCGTTGGCCTACAGCTGCGGTGGCTGTGGCCTCATCCAAGCGTTGCCACTTCGCGGCCACTGCGCTGCGGCGGCGCATAAATTTAATGCATGCAACTTCCGGGCAAATGGTGGGCGGGGATCAGGGAGCTGGGAGCTACGTAGCAGTCCAACTAACCCGAGCAGCCGCCACTTGGGCAATTATTAATGTTAATGTCTTCATTACAATTCATTCTCGTGTTGTTTCCATTCTACTTTTTGCCCCAACAGAACACGCCCATCTATCCACCCACCATTCGGGGCATTTTGGAGTGCAGGAGCGGTGGAGTGATGGAGGAGGGGGTAAAGTGACAACCAGTGAAAAAGCGTTGCAAATAAATTAACGCTAATCACTGGCCGAGACTCGGCTCTAGCTGCCACAAAGTTGAGCTACTAAAAACGCGCGCAAATCGCTCGCAAATCGCACGCAAATCGCGCGCGTCCATAAATTATGTTTGCCACGATTTGTGAAATCAATACGCCATAGGGGGCAGGGGCGGAGGCTTGTGCGGGTGTTTGTTGCAGTGGAAAGGTTGAGGGCGGCCGTTGACTTTAATCGCAGGTAAGTGGGCGGCAACAGAGGCGTGTCAATGTGGGCGTAACACGATGGAGGCGGCCACAAAAGCTCGCCCGGATTGAAAAGCCCAGCTGAGTGACTGCAAATGATACTTTAATGTGACAGGCGGACGTTTGTCGACAGCGCAAGGCGATGGAAAAGTGTGGGGGGGGGGGAGGCAGGGCAACTCTGTCAGCATGCTGATGATTTTTGCACCTCTTTTTTTAATTTTTTTTTTTGCGCTGCCGTTTTTTTCTGCTCTATTGCTGTCATCATAAAAACGGTTGGGAACAGCGGGCAGCAAGAGAAAGAGAAGGAAAAAAACTATCGCCTCCCATTCTTTGCTCGCTCTACGCGCAGCCTTTTTTTGCTGGCATCCTTTTTTTTGCGCTTTAATTCCCGGGGCGCGCTTTCATCGCTTGTCATCTTACCGCTAATGGCGGCTACATGTCAACCACTCATCTCGTGCACAGTCCCCGTCCCCGTCTCTGTCCCCGTCACCAGCTCCGCCTCGGTCTCCGTCGCTGTGTCTCTACGCCGGCCGCATAGCTGGCTGCTCTGTTTCCAGCCATTCATTCATTTGGTCGTGGCCGGTGTCGGGCACGTTGACGGCAACGTCATCAGCAGCACCAGCAGCAGCAGAGGCAGCAGGAGGGACAACCACCACCAGTTCTACCACCAGTGGCACCCACAGACGCAACAGGATGAGCCGCTAGGTGGCGCCACAGCGCCCGCATGTCAACGACGCCAAGCGTGAAATCGCTTTGCCAGCCCAGCAGAGCATCAGCCCGGCATCCCATCCAGGCAACCAACCTGTCGTCATAAAAATTTTTATACATAAAAAACAAACAACAACAGCAGCAACAAAACGCAGCAAACCCAGCAGCAGCCGAGAAGCGCCAGAAGTTGTTGCTGTCAGCAGGCAGGAAAGAAGCTGCAGGAGCTGGTGTCAAGCAGAAGACGAGGAGGAGACAAGCGGGAACAATGCGCCGCCGCTAACGTTGAGGGCGTTACCTAGCAAACCCAAAGCGAGTGCCACAATAAGATCGACGGTTGAATGCTCTATACTGCTTAAGACATTTGTCTCAAAAATGAATCCAATAAGCAAAATATCTTTAATAAAGAGAATAATCCTTAACTAGCATGTTAATTTGTTTTAAAACATTTATAGGTCTCTTTATAACGTGAAAAATTAATCTATTAGAAGAAAAGAAGAAGCCCAAAAAGGGAAAATTAATGAGCTTAGTATTCTACTTTACTAAGACGACTATGAAATGGCTTAAATTATTAGTTACGATAAATATATGCAATTAATACTCTTCTTTTTTTTTTAATTTCACCACTAAAAAGTTTGTGAAATTATTGAGATATAGTCTCTTAATATAAGTAAAAATTTTGTAATAATAATTGTGTGCATTCAGTAAACCATTTTTTCTTATTTAATTAAAATACATTTATCCCAATCTTGTGATTACAATAGTTATACAGTGACTGCCAGCAGTAGTCGCATATCTCAACATTATGGTCAACTGTGCAAAGTGAATCACTTGTAATAGCTGCTTCAATGCAGTTAGGGCAGCAACTGTACACAAATTTCAAACGGCTCATAACGCTGCTGCCAGGTGACACAGCGGGGGGAAGGGGGCCATTGGGGAAAGGGTGCATATCGCATGTTGGTGCTGGAGGAGATTGGAGGCAGCCAAGACACAGTTTTCGCTAATGAGTTTCCGTCTGCCTGCTGTTGTTGCTGTTGTTGCTGTTGTTGCTGATGTTGCTGCTGTTGCTGCTGTTGCTGCTCCTCTTGCTGATGACGTCGTTTAATAGCCACAGCGATAGAGCAGTGAAAGCAGCGACGTCGACGCTGATGAAGGAAGCTGATGTCTTCTGCCTTTTACGAGGCCTTTAAATATCAGTGAATTGAGTTGCAACAGCAGCAAAATCAGCAGCAACTGCTGCAACAGCAATATATTTGCAATCGTTCAATGTCATTAGCTGGCTCATTAATTGGCCAGTCAGACTTTTATATCCGTTTGTCTGTCAATTGTACAAGTGGCACAGTTGTTGCTGTTGCTGTTGTTGTTGTTGTTGTTGCTGATGTTGCTGCTGTTTGCATTGACAACAAACAAAAAAACAAACACAGTCAGTCAATCTATCAGTGAGTCATTCACGCGCTGACAAGTCAAACACAAGGCGACAAGGACAAGGACGTTGCTGCTGTTCGACTGTCGCCTGTCGCCTGTCACAGCAACAACAACAACAATGGGCACAGAGGCAGGAACAAGCTAATCCCCAACTGAATTTCAGCAGCAGCGCAGAGCTGGCAACATTGCCAACGACAACATTGGTTAAGTATCTTGAAATAATATTTACACTTTACGCAAAAGACTCAACGCAAACAGCAGCAGCAGCAGCAGCAGTAGCCAAAAAGAAAAAGATGCTACCCACTGTAAGCCCACTGCCCCCTCCGCTCACCACTTGCACCACTCTGATGATGCTGCTGCTGCTGCTGCTGCTGCTATTGATGTTGCTGTTTTAGACGATGATGCTGCTTGAGGAGGCTGCTGTCTGCTGTCTGCCGTTTGCTGCCTGCTGCCTGCTAGTCAAATAAGTTAATCGCTTTACCAAGTTGCTGGGCTGGCGGGCTGGAGGGAGGGCCGGGCGGTCGAGCGGGCGGGTGGAACTGAGACAGCGGTCAGCACTTGAGTCAAATTGTGAACCGGTTAGTAGACTTTGCTGTCATATTTTTAGCTTAAGCCAACCCCCCACTCCGCACTCCCCACTCCCCATTAGTACCCACCAGCCCCAACCCCTCTCAGCAGACCCCTTCGCAATCCGCATGGCCATAAGCAAAACTATTTTTAAATGACATCGAGGCAGACAAAACGGCGCAGACAACGAAGAAGGCGCAAATCGAGAAGCAGACGCAGATAGAGAGAAAGGGGAGGAGCAGGAGAAGGAACAGCAGCTCAAGCTATAGCTAAAGATATAGATATAGATATATGTAAATAGACGCCAGGCTGTTGCCGCCGACCTTTGGCAAACCATTGCTGCGGTCAAATGCGAGCATTGAAAACTCCAGAGTGGAGTCTCGCTTCAATTGAAATTGCATTTGCATTTGAGTTTAATTGAATTGCATTGTTTCAAGGCGTCGACATAGCTGTTCAAGTCATTTGTCTGCCAGCAGCAGAAGAAAGTGAAATTATATTCGGTGTGGAGAATAAGGATAAGAAAACACACTCTATTAGGGTATGATGATAAGTCAACTGTCTGTTGCAACCGGCGATTTACAGTTGAGAGTACAAGTTTCTTGAATTGATGTGACTATTAATTACTTGCGCAACTTTTGCACTTCCCTCAATTCCCTCAATGGAAACTCACAGCGAACTAAGCGATATTGATGTATTTTTATAGAACTGAGAATTTGCAAGCTGCTGGTAGGCTCTAGGCGGATTATCAAATAATTTAGTAACTATCTAAGTAGTGTGGAGAATCTTGAGAAGGTCTACAACATGAAGATACTTAGGAGTAGAAGTTCTTTATTTCAGATTGTATAAAAGTAAGTTAAGACTGAATACTACCATAATTTTAATATTTATAACAATCTATGATATTATTTTTAAGATCCATAAGCAATTACATATGTTAAACAACATCAATATAAATGTAAAACTTTTAGTAAAACAGAAATATAAATGTTGCGTGTTCCAATTAAATATAAATAAATTCTGAAATTAATTTTACTGAATTTATATTCATTCTAAAGCTAAATTCCCTTTCAAGTCGATATTCAGTCAATTGTAAGTATGAAACAGTTCAACCATGAAGTTAATCGGGATTACTTCAGCACATCGAGTATCATCGAGTATACGGTATTTGGGTATCTGTCTATGCTGCTGTGCAAGAGCATCTCGAGTTCATTACAGAAGCTTTTTCATCTTTTGTATTGCGATTGGGGGCCTCTTGACAATGGCCCTTCAGACACGAATACGAATACGAAAACACGCCAAGTAAATAGATTTCGAAAAATGTTATAATTACGCATTAGGCTTTCTTGACTTTGATGTGGCCAGCTCTGGTCTCTGGTCTCTGGTCTCGATTCCTCCATTCCCCCCGAATTGTCTCTGCATACATATATCCGTTTGTGGTCAACATTTTGGCCCATTAATTGGCCAATTTCGACGTGACGCATTTAATTTGTTTTTTTTTTCTTTGTTTGTGTTTACTTTGACACCGCATAAAGTTATGTGCAGGGCGTGTGATAGTGGGGGAGGGAGGGAGGGAAAAGGGCAGGGTCTGGCATCAAACGCATTTCATTTGATTACTATTTGAAGGGCTCTCTCACGCCAAACCCCCCTCCCTCGCAGCCCCGCCTCTGTCGCTATGCATCTTTGCATCTTTGGCTTTTGTGTATACTTTTTAAGAGATAATTGAAAATTAATTGCCTTGGACAGCTGAACATGGCCAGGGAGCAGCCAAAAACCAATGCCAAGTCCCCTTCCCCCAAATCTCAGCTGGCTGCTGCCCGGGCAACCAGACCAGACCCAAACCCAGACCCAGACCCCAACCGACCAGATCAGCCACGAACGAACGGGTTATTTAATTAGTTTTGACGCGCCCAATGTTGGTTGGCATTCGATGCGATGCACGTTCATGTAAGCTATAAGTTCTTTGTGGGTCTGGGGTCTGGGGTCTGGAGGCGTTTGGATCGGCGACACGCGATCCGATCGCGTGCGACACCTAGCGTCCCGAAACGGAAGCTGTCACGCCAATCGATTGAGTTTCGGCTGTGCTGCGGAAGCCCAAGATGCAATTTGCGTCTGGTGTCTGGACAAATCTTCTAATAAAGTTGTGCGAAAAGTTCAAAGGCGAGCTGAATGCGAATGAGCATGGAAGAGAGGCGGAGGCGGAGGCGTATGCGAATGCGAATGTGAGTGGACAATGGTCAAGTCTATCATTTGAGTGTGTGGGCGTGGCCGTGGGCCATTGCACAAGCGACAAACAAACAAGATTTCACAATCAGCGATGGCCCCAAAAGTGTGTTTGAATTTCGAGTTAAGTGACCAAGGAATGGGCACGGGCTGGAGGAGTTAAGAGACAGAGACAGAGAGAAAGAGAGAGAGTCAAAGACAGAGCTGGAGTTACAGCAATGAGGTAGTGGCAGTTGTTGTTGCTGTTGCTGCTGATGAGCATGAAAAATGGTGCAGGAACAGCAAGCACGTATTCACATTCACATTCACATTCACATTCGCAAGCGAATGCAAATCGTATGCGAAGTTGCCCCCACCGCACCGCACCGCACCTCCCCTCTGCCTCCCCCTCGCACTACCCAGCCGCCTTCTGTGACATGGAACGCCGGGGGGCGTTGTCTACTGATTTCAAATGACAACCTGCAGCAGTAGCAGCTGCCTGCTGCTAGAGTGGAAGATATTTGATGCTCCAGCCATAGGCCATGAAAGTGCACAGTTGTCAACCGTAAGCCCCAGTCAGCAGGATAGCAGGACAACGGGACGGCAGGACAGCAGACGTTGTCCAGCTGTTTGAGCTTGCACTGGAATTGGGTTTTGAGTCTGGGGCAGAGCCGACATTTGCCAGCGTTTGTTGAATTTAACGATCGCCGCTGGCAATGTCTCTGTCCAACTGTGCGTGTGTGTCTATCTCTCTCCCTGTCTCTCTCTGTCTTTGGCTGTCTCTTTCTCTTCCGTTGTGTGTGTGTAAGCAGGCAAATAATTGAAGCGTCAATCCTTTTACCATTTTTCCATATGCCAGCGGGCAGATTTGTTGCTCAGCTCCTAAATCCATTAGCCTTACTTTTCTTCTTCTTCTTCTTCTTTCTTTTCTTATACCCTTGCAAAGTGTAATAGAATATAGTCGTGAAATCTGTAATGCACTGAAGGCAGCATATACCTTATATGCTTGATAAGCATCATCTGTTTATTTCTATGCAAACTAAACTGCCAGTTTAAATGATACTTTAGTTATGTCTGGCCTTTTGCTTCATATATCATTTAGCTATTTATTGATAGAAAGATTCGTTTTTGATATAACAACTTATTTAATTGCCAAGATATTTAAACCAAACTTATCAATGACAAGGATTCAAATTCTCCTTACAAATTAAAAAGTATATAAGATAGCTTCAAATGGAGTTGATGAAACTTAGAAATAGATAATTACATAATTGCTTGAATAGTTGGACTCAGGTCTGTTAGGGTATGTCATATTCGGCACCTCTTTAGCCACTTGCAGGACGCGGCAATCTGGACTGTACAGCTTATTCCTATTACTCGCAAACTGAGGAGGCAATGCGAGCTAGGCTCGTGAGTCACGCGTGAGCGTTTCACACGTTGCCGCGGACAGAGTCACGCGTGAGTGGCGTGTTTGCAGTTCAAGTCAAGCGCATTTGGCAGCTAATTATGGTCACATGCGTGTTAAAGAGGGGTGCGGTGTGAGGTGGGGGGGGCATAGCATGCTCGCATTACGCATACGACACGTTGACCCACTTCGCGGGCCAGCATATAAATTATAATTTCTCTTTGTTGCTGTTGTCATTTGTTGTTAAGCGCATTTTCGGCTAATTAAAAAAGAGCGACAGCCTCACAGAAGGAAAGCAAAACAAAGCAAAGCAAAGCGAAGGAAAATAAAGGAATGGAAAGCAGAGAAAGAAGGCAGCAGACAGAAGACAGCTAACTGAAAGAAGTGTACGAAGAATGCAAATTAAATGAAGAAAAATGCGCCACGCCATGCGGGCAATAAAGCAAAGGCGCCGTCGAGAGGGGCAAAGGGGAAGTGTAAACAAGCGCAGCTAAATTGAAAAAAATTAAAAGAAACAACAACAAAAACACTTTAATGAAAAAGCAGCTAAAATGTGAATGACAACAAGTATGAGGGGGAGGTGGAGAGTGGGAAAGAGAGAGGGAGAGGGAGAGAGCAGGAAATTTTAGGCTTTTCATTATTATTATTATTTTTTATATAAAAAGCAGCCACTACAACAACAAAGCAGCCGCAGCAACGTCAAACAAAATTTCAGTCTGACAAATTATGATTTATGCTGCAGCTGGTTGTTCTGAAATTTGTTGCCGTTGTTGTTGTTGTTGTTGTCGTTGCTACTGCTGCTGCTGTTATACCTCTTTGTTGGTTGTTGTAGCTGACATTTTGTCACTGTCGCTGACGTGGGCGCCGACGCAGCTGCGCTTCCAGCAGCCAAGCAATTCAAAATGTGTGTAGACAAAAGCTTGGAGCACCGCTGGGCGCCGTGACACGCGTGACTCACGCAGCGGATACGGCAAACGGTGCTTAATTAATCGAAATGATGACACAAATGCCTGCTTATCTCCGCAGTCTGTCGCAATTACCAACAACAAAGAGTATCAACTGCTCAGCATGACTCAGGAGTCAGGACTCAGGACTCAGGCTGCTGGGCTCTGACTTTAAGGCATCTCTGGGCCATCACCTAAATCGCACAGCTCCTGGGACAACTCAAAATGATGAAAGTGGTCCGTGGTAACATACATACATAAGTACTATACATATAAATTTGTGTATAAGTTTAATGCCTTCTGATATGTATTAATTGTATAAACAATTCGAAATTATATTATAATTCTATAATTATTAACATCTTCGGCCACAAAGTGTACATTTTTTGTAAATAAATATATATTCAAATATACAATATATAAATAAATACACCAGAAAATTCGTTTGTTACGTGGAATTTTCAATATAAAAATAATCTTCCATTGTTCTTCCCTAATCAACCTTATTTTTATTAATATTATTTTACTTATTAATAACTTTTAGGTTTTTGTAGTTTTAATAACTTTTCTTTTTCATTTTGATGGGTTACTTGCTTATTTGTTATACCCTGATCCCATTAAAAATGGGAAAAAGGGGTATTATGGTTTTGTGCAAAAGTATGTAACAGGCATAAGGAAACATCTCCGACCCCATAAAGTATATATATTCTTGATCACTATCAATAGCCGAGTCGATTTAGCCCTGTCCGTCTGTCCGTCCGTCTGTCCGTCTGTCCGTCTGTCCGTCTGTATGAACGCACGTTTCTCAGAGACTACAAAAGCTAGAGACTTCATATTTGAAATATAAGTTCTCGTGGTGCCGGGACAAGACCAGTTTATCATTTTTTTTCGATATCTCATCCCGTTCAAAAGTTATCGATAAATATCGATTTCAGACAAGTGTTTTTCGGGCATAACTTGAAAGTTATAAGTGCTAGAAACTTTATATTCAGGTTTAAGTTACTGTACTGCCGGCTCTAAACAAACTTATCATTTTTTTTTCAATATCTCAATCCTTTCAAAAGTTATCGATAAATTAAGTTTCCAAAACAGTGTTTTTAAGGTATAGCTTAAAAGTTATAAGACGTAGAGTCACCAAATTTGGTACATATACTCTCTAATAGCACACAGAGGTTAAATGCATTTCACTTTTTGGATACCCCTCCCCGATCTCCAAGAAATCGAAAAATACGTATTTTAAGAGGTATGACCTTCGGATTTTACATAGTCTCACATTTATGAGCCATCTTTGTGTCCTACAAATTTCATTACGATCGGACAATAAACTCAGAAGTTATTAACGATTCAATGTAACATAGTTTGGTGCCAAAGGAAGAAGAAGCAAAGCAATTGATGACACGCGTAGCAAGCAGCTTGTGTTTGTATATGTGTGTGTGTGTTTCTATGTATGAATGCAGATAAATAACTTGAATGAACGTCAGAACTTGGATCAGGGTATATCCTAGTCGGGCACTCTCGACTAGAGCACTCTTACTTGTTTTCAAAAAGGTTTGGTAAAATGTTATATTTGGTAATGCATCTAAAGTGAAAATGTTTACTCTTCGCATGTTGGATATAAGAGTCACGAAATCGTTTATCATATGTTTGGTGTAAAACTCAAGCTGAGCTCTTAAGCTTAATAAGACTAGAGCCATGCTCAAAGGATTCAGATTGGAAAGGCAACTACGATACTTTCACAAGGTTATGTGATTACCAAACCGATTACGTCCATTGATGCAGTCAAGTGTCTGCTTATCCCTGATCTATGCGATAAATGCTCAATTGCTGCCTGTCGATTTATTCTCTGGATTCCCCATGCACACACACACACACACACATACACAGACAGACACACAGACACATATGTAAATCAATTTATGTATATCAAAAGGCAGTTCAAAAATCATATTAAAAAGCATCCCCATCGATATCGGAATTTCTATCTGCTCGCCTTTTTGCCAATCAACTGCTGCTGCTGGCTCGCTCCGTTCAGTCGATGAATGAATGAATAAATGGCAACTGTAAATGAAAACAATTCAAATTAAACATGGCCAGGGGTGTGTGTGGATGAGCGCAAAGGGGTGAGAGTGAGCGGTGCACAGGGCGCTGCTCTGGCCATGTGCTTGAAAACTGCAACAGAGGCAAAAACTTCAATGGGCCCAACACACAAAAATTGGAATAAAACAACAACAACAACAAAAACAAAAGCAAAAACAAAAAAAATTTATATCAGCAAGTGTACTTCAGGCTAATATCACAAATGCAATTACACGGCGATGGCATCGGTTCGGTCGCCAAGGGAGGTGGGTCGGGGCGGTTAGCTGAGGTAGCTCTGGTCAGCCACCAACTGGCGACTGGCGACTGGCGACTGGCAACTGGCAACCGACGATTGGCAGGCGAAAATGTGTTTTTTGTTCTAGCGCAACAAAAGCAATTGCCCATTGAGCCCGGCTGGGAGCAGTCACAGGAGCAGGCACCAGGACCAGACTGCATAGCAAACTCCTACAGACGACTCAGCAGCCCCATGGGGCATGGTCATTGTGGCACATTCAATACATACACGCACACACACACACACACACACACCCACACTCTGAGAGTTTCAGGAGAGACTAACTAATAATAGGCAGGCACTTGGACTGACTGAGCTTTTGTCTCTCAACGGTTCACAGGTAGCAAAAGTTTTTTTTGTTCCCCCTCACCCACATGCCCATGTCCTTGTTGTTGTTGTTGTTGTTGATGATGTTGTTGCACGAGGCCCGCTGGGCAACTTAACGGAAGCGAGCAATTTAGTTGCTAAAAAGGCTCGCCGAACAGTTCCCAGTTGGCAGTCGACAATCGACAATCGACAGTCGGCAGACGACAATCGACAGAGCAGACAACGATTGGAAATCCATGAACAGCGGATATTCACATGGGGCAGGTTCAAGGGGTGGCTGATAAATGCGCTCTTCAAACGAACTTAAAGTATAGCTTGCTAAATCCATTAATAGACTAATTTTCTATGTTCAAGGAACGTTTCGGAAAATGACGGGTGACAAAGTAGAGCTATATGACCCAAACTAATTTATATACAGCAGCATAACTTGGATGATATGGAAAATTGTAAAAATTCCTGTCACAGTTTTGTGTCTTTGAATAAATAATCCTTTCTTCGGTATGCCATAGTGGGGTTTAAAAAGAGTTGAGCATCTGAGAAAATCACTTAAGATACCTGATGAAAAATATCCTCTCCATCCCCCCACCTCTTCACACAAGGACGCTGTCTGATCTCAAGCCAAGTCGAGCAGTTTGACTTGACTTAACTAACAACACCTAACTGTTCTATTGTCAAATATTTAGTAAAATATATTATTGCTTAAAGCATTTTCAGTTAGAAGCAGTTCTCTCTCTCTCTCTCTCTCTCTCCCTCCCTTCCTGCTGTTCTGCTGCTCTTTCTCTTTGTGTGCGTAATTTGCGCGCTTTGTTTTAATTAAAATTCAAATGCGTTGCAATTTCATTAATTACCAGACAGACACACACATGTACACACACACACACACATACACTTGGTCAGTCATTGGTGCTGCCACTTGCAGCCATTTTGCAATAGAGGCTTTGAAACTGGCGCTGACGTGACTCTCCCGTTACCCCATGTCCTGTGCCCCTTGTTTTTGTTGTTGTTGTTGCTGCTGCTGTTGCTGTTGGCCATTGCATGCCGGCAGCCAAGCGAAGCATGAAAGCAAACGCATACCCATCAACTAAGCGAAGAGCTTGCCACTGCCACTGCTACAGCCAACCATACACCTCCCCCCCCCCCCCTCTCCTACACCCTGTTTGCCGCGCGAAGCGGTGCACCGCATTCGCACGTTGGCCTCCTGTTGTCTCTCAGAGTGCTTCCTGCCATTCTGCTCTGCTCTGCTCGGCTCTGCTCTGCTCTGTGTGTGTCAGTCAACAATTCAATTAACGTGTTGATGATTTTGTGGCATGCAACATGGCGAACGAGTCCTCATACACATACCCGTACTCACACTCATACTCGATCGTTTACAGGCGTTGCAACTCTGTCTCTGCTCTTGTGCAATTTGCGTTACAGCATTTTAATGAGCAATTGATTGCAGTGCAACATTCCCCTTCTCTAATATTTGCACTCTCTCTCTCTCTCTCTCTCCCATACTGTCTCTTTCTATTGGCGCATTGCCTACTTTGCAGCGTCAATTTGTCAATTAGTTTGTCAATTGTTTTGCAACACTTTTCACTTTCAGCTTCGACGTCAACGTCAACGTCGACGTCGACTTCATCGCAATGCCAATGGAAACTTGTCACTGAATCAGCAATTAAACAAATGCTTCTCTTCGTCTTTTGGCATATTGTTGTTGTTGCTGTTGTCGCCAATGGCAAAAATGCTTAACACTTTCAATTAAACGCATTAATTTTATGGGATTATGCGTTAGGACGCTCCAATTGGATGCCAAGCTAAGGGCGGGGCGGGGCGGGGCAGCGGTTGGGGCATGCCGCATCGCATATCAAATTTAATTTGCTCATTTGCCCTAAAAGCTTTTAATGTGTCTTGGGTGGCAACGACTACACTCCCTCCCTCCCCCCCCCCCCCAATCCCCAGCAATCCTCGAGATGCTGCTGCTGCTGGTCGCATAGTCGAAATAGCTAAACGAGATGGCATAGGGCAAGCGAGGCAGCGGCAGGAGCAGGGGCACGGGGCAGGAGCAAAGCGTGTGCCCTGGTGTTGCTACCTAGCGCTTGCTTACCGAGCAAAAATGCGCCCCTAATTAAATTCAATATTAAATTGAGCAAAACGCAATTAACTCAAAAGGCGCACAGAGCAGAGCAGAGCAGAGCAGAGCAGACCAGACCAGACGGCAACGGCAATGGCAACGGTGACGTTGCTGGCAGACGGACTGGCAGGGCGCCAGCCCCTGACACCGACTTGCTGGCATAAGTTGCCGCAAGCAGCAAGCAGCAAAACAGCCACGTTACGTATACGCAGCGTTCGTTCGCTGCTAAACTGTGATTTGGCCCCCAAAAAGCAAACGAAAAAATGCTAGCATCGACAATAGCAACAATTCAGTAATTTACTGCTTAAAATAACAGCCTCATTTTATCAATAACTCAAAATATTATTATAATCAATATTTTTGTAGTAATCACAATTTGCAATTCAGGCAGCGGTGTAAATTTGTTGAACTATTGAAATCACAATTATTATGCACTTGATTTTTTTAATTTATTATCAACTGAGATAACATGTCAACTAATTTACAACATATTGTATTCGATCGTAGAACGATTTTATATACAAACAATTGTTATATTTATAAACAGCCACTATAAAAAGAGACTACCATATTTGAGTGACTAAGGAAAGTAATAAATAAATAATTGCCACAAATCGATGAAAACCCACTTTTTATATTTTATGTTATTATTATTACCAAAAGCTTTTAATACGATAATATTTATTTAAAAAAGGCCTTCAATCGATTAAGATAATCATAGTCATTACCAGTTTGACATTTCTTACCCACTGTGCAACTGCGGCAACTGCTGCGTTTATGAGCCGCTGACTGCCTCCACAGACCGTTAACTGCTGCTGTTGCTGCTGCTGCTGCTGCTGCTGGTGATGTTGTGTGGGCGTTGAAACAATGCGCACACACAACGAAGGACATCGCAGCAGCAGTTACATAGATAACAATTAACAGCGTTTCCCAGCCACCCCTCCGCCCCACAGCCCCTGTTCGTCTCGTGTCCTTGTGACTGTGTAACCCGCTGGCTACGTTTCGGCAATCTAAGATGTCGGCAAACATTTTGTGTGCGTGTTGACGTTGCTGCCGCAGCCACAGCAGCAACAGCAGCAGCAGCAGCAGCGGCAGCAGCAGCAGCGGCAGCAACAGCAGCAGTCAGAACAGCCGAGTCTGATGTGTGCCAGCGATAACAGTGCGCCCTAGAGGCAAAAAGTACGAGACGGCAACTCTTGGCCCTGCCTCTTCGAGCCCCCCCTCACCCACCACTGCCTTTCCCCCCTTGTCTTGCCTTGCTTTGGCACATGCGAGCAGCAGAATTAATGTCTGCTAATGATTTGTGCCGGCATGTTGCCCTCGCATGCCACGCCCCTTTCTGCAACACACTCGCCACATGCGCCCCTCACCCTTTGCATGCTGGCAAAGTGTTTAATGTTTCATAACTGAACACTGGCAGCTGAGCACTGGGAGAACTCAGCTGAGAGCTCGCAACAGATCAGAACACACAACAAGACAAGGCGCACAAAGTCAACTTGCAGCCACTGACGTTGTTCAACTGCCACAGGGCAACTAGTTTAGGTCGGCGAGGGTATAGGGGATAGGGGGGGTACAGGGGCCAGGTGCACAACTGGCGCTTGGCATTGCAATCTCACTTTCAGTTGTCAGTCAGAGAACAGCACCAGCAGTTGCATGCTACATATGTGGAGCGCATAAATTGACAAAGCACCAAGGGGTAGTAGTGCAGGGGCGGAGTTTCGAGGGATGGGGGGATGGGGAACATCTATTGTGTGTGTGTGTGGCAACATTGTCAACGT
Source organism: Drosophila maculinotata (assembly GCA_035045305.1). Classification (NCBI taxonomy): domain Eukaryota; kingdom Metazoa; phylum Arthropoda; class Insecta; order Diptera; family Drosophilidae; genus Drosophila; species Drosophila maculinotata. The sequence continues at coordinate 7,029,289 of JAWNPD010000679.1, read as the reverse complement.
GGGTTGCAACTTGTTTCTCTGCTAATGAGCTGGGAGCAGGAGTAGAGCCATTAGCTATCCATCCGATTTGAATATCGATAGACAAGTTGATAAGCGTTGCAATTAACGCAAACTAGTTTAAGAGCTGCATAAAATTGTTTAACAAATTGTACGATAAGCAGTAAAATAGCTGCGAATTCGATTTTGCTAAAAACTTGAACAATGCTGCTCGTAGTCTGACTTATTTTACCCATCCGACGGTTGATAACATATCAGAATGTCGCAAAGCACACCTGGTCGAAGTAACTGGGACTGGCACCACTGCACCACAGCACCACTGCACCGCTGGCGGCAACAGCTCATGCATATTTATTGACCACACACACTTAAGCGACAGGGGACACGCCCACCGCTGCCTGGTGGTGGCACCACTGGCACCACTGGCACCACTGGCACCACCGGCACCGCTATGACCCAGGCACGTCCATTTGCAGCCAGTCGGTGGGTGTTGCCAATGAGCGATGAAGAAACACGCGCTCTCTCAACTCAATTGCAATTACATGAAATTTTAGCTTATAATTTGATTAAACTTTTCAATTACAATATGCAATGAAGTTGCTCAGCGACAAGACTGAAAGGGCGTGGCGAGGCGTGGCACGGAGCGGAAGGAGGTGCGCCAGCAGAAGAGGCGACTGCCCGGACTGCTAATTCCCACAATTACAATTTGCTGGCAAGCAATCAAGAGCGAGTTTGGCCCGGACCAGACCAGAGCAGACCAAGCCAGACCCGGACCAGACCTCCCAGGCAAAATGGCAAAATGGTAAAATGGTAAAATGGCAAAAAGCACCTGCACCACCTGCAGTAGTCTATCTGGATGTCTGCAGCCGACTCTGGCTCCGATTCCATCAGAGCTTGGCCAAGTGCCAGAGCGAAGGTAACCAAAAACCCGACAACTGTCAGCAGTCGCCAGTTGCCAGTTGGCAGTTGGCAGTTGGCAGTAAGCATATGGCCAGGCCTAGACTTGAATCTGGACTCTAGGCTTGTACAGACAGAGACAGAGAGAGTGTGAGAGAGAGAGCGGGAGACAGACCCCCCATACCGCTCTTGTTTTCTGTCTGCGTGTGGTTCATAATCTTAAATTGCCAGCCAGGCAGCCAACTGGTTGCCTGCTTGCCCCCTCACCACGCTCCCCTCCCTTGCTTGCCACGTACGTGCTCATGTGTGCAATGCTATAGAATTTTCCTTTATTCTTCTCTCTCTTCTCCGTTTTTTTTTTTTTTTTTTCGTAGCTGCAGGTTAATCTAAATTAGTAAAATATACACGCAGCCACAGCGCAGACGGCCGGCGTTGAGTTTAACTAACTCAAAGGTAAATAGACAGCGTCGCTGTTGCCGCTGACGTCGCGGTCGCCGTCGCTGTCGCCGTCACAGCATCTCAGCCGCAACGACGTCGTCAAGCGTCGACAACTCTTCAGTTGTCTCATGTATTGCTATTGTTGTTGTTGTTGTTGTTGTTGTTGTTGTTGTTGCTGTTGTTGTTGCTGTTGTTGTTGCTGTTATTGTTATTGTTGCCGCTGTCTGTTGCTGATGCCTTGATGCTTGACGTTGCCGTTGCTGCTGCTGCTGCTGCTGCTGCTGATGTTGCTGCCGCATGCAAACCCAAGTAAACTTTAAACAAAACTTGGCACAAAGCTGCTGCTGCTGCTGCTGCTGACTCGTTAGCCAGAGCTGAGCAGACACAAAGTTAAACTGTGACTCTGACAGTCACTGTTTGTGAAGACAGTCAAAGTTAAGAAATCTACACTGTTAAGAAGTATACATCAATTTAATGAACAGTGCCACAAAGTATTTGTCATACGAATAGTGAAATTATATTGCCGCACCTGTTACTTTAGTTATTACATTTACATTTCACAAGCTATTTTTATTATCATGCGGTTTTATTTGGCTTCCTGTCTTGCTTACTTTGCGGTTCAGCCCATGTCCTTATTTGGTTTGACGTTTAAGTGAACATAATTAAATATTGTCTAATACATTGAATTTGAGAGTGTACATCTATTTTGATATATCATTAAATGATAAATGCCAGAAGTGTCTTTCTTTCTTTAAGATTAAGTCTTGTGTGCAGTGCTGTAAAGTTACTCAACAACACTAAGTCACAATTTCCTGGCTGAGTTCGTGACGCTACGCCAAATCCCCATTCATTCACATTTGCCCATCTTTATTCGCTATTCATTCGTTATTCGTTTCCAGTCAGCAGCAACATAAGAGGATTTTCATTAAAGCGCATAAAAATGTGAGCGCCCCCCATTGTTGTTGCTGCTGTGGATGTTGCTGTTGTTGCTGTTGTCTCCGCATGCCGATACAGAGATACAAACAAGGAGACTGCTTCCTCTGCAGCACCCGCTACAGTCCCGTCTCCGTCTCCGGCTCAGTCTCCGTCTCCGTCTCAGTCTGCCGGAAATGCACAGGCAAATACAAAACGCGCGTGCCCCGAGAACACTGGGCACATTACAAGTTGTTGGTTGTAGGTTGTTGGTTGCTGGTTGTCTGTTGCTGGTTGCCTTGGCCTTTGGCCCCAAAAACGCAACTAAAGGTAAACAGCTTTAAGCTGGCAGAGTGGGGCGCATACGAACAGCCCAAACCCAAGCTCAAATGGCTGAATCCTGGATGTCTGCTGCTGCTGCTGCTGTTGCTGCTGCTGCTGTTGCTGCTGTCATTGAACGTGTAATAAATACAACGCATCGCAGCAACATTGCCAGCTTGCAGCGCAGAACGGCAGCAACATTTGCCAACACAGTCAAGTACATTGTGCGCTGTAGTATCATTTGCACGTACTTGTCACACGGCCTCAAGTTCTTGTTGTTGTTGCTCTGGCTCTGGCTGTGGCTGTGGCAGTAACTTTGTTGCAAGTTGGCTCTTGACATTGCCTATGCCTATGCCTCGGCTCATTCTCATTCCCATTTCCATTTCCATTTCCATGTCTCTGTCTCTGTCTCTGTCTCGCACTCTGCGCTGCTCTCCTAAAAACTTCAGCTTGACCTGAGCGCGATTTTGCCGGGTACTGTGCATTATGTCCAGCTGGCTGCTCCCTGCCAGCGTCTTTGCTTCTTCCACTGCGGGACATCTTCCGAATGCTGCACACTTTGCATAAAATTAATATCGAGCCACTGGCTGCCGCCTCCCGTTCCTCTGCCCCGCGCTGCCCACTCATCATCTTCATCATGTTTCCGACAGTTCATTGCGAGTGTTTTAACGGTCGCCACTTCCGCCGTTGGGCGCCGCCGTCCTCTGTCCTCTCTGCCTCTCTGCCTCCCTGCCTCTCTGACTCCCTGCCTACCCGCCTCCCTTCGTCCGTGTGTTCGTCTGCTGGCATAATTCGCTTTTTATGTTAACTTTGCCATTTCAAATATTTAATTTTGAAAAATAATTTATTCATTTCCGGCTGACTCTCGGACAGCGCCGTCACGCGTCGTCCCGTTGATGATTTTGTTTATATACTTGAATCTCTTCTTTTTTTTGCTCTCTGCTCAACCGCAATTTCATTTGCTTTGTTTTGGCCGGCGGGTGGAAATTGAAACTGAACTGTAATCAAAGCGCGGCTATTGATGTCATCTGCTGCTGGCTGCTCAAATGTAAATGAATTTCTGCATCAATTCATCGGACGCACTCGCATTTACAATATGAATTTCAATGGTGAGCAATGTGAATGGAGATTGTGAATGAAGATGGGTAGATGGGTATTGAGAAGCTGCCTCGCCTCGACTAGCAAATGTCCTTAGTGTGGCATTGTGGCATTGTGGCATTGTGGCATTGTTAAGCGCACATTTCTATTTGCATGATTTATAAAGACTATTATTGTATGTGCAGATATGTGAGAAATATGTAGCTGATATTTAAACTTCGTAACTGATATAGTCGATATAGCTTTGTCTGTATTTGTCAATATGTCGAGTAAAAAGGAACTCCCCAATAAAGACTAGTACTCTCTAGAGATAATGCGATTAGTGTTACTTATAAATAATGCTGTATAGCTAAGACCTTCAACTGCAATAACAAATAGCCAAGTGTGAAATTCGAGTCCGCATGCAAGCAATTTATTTAGTTGCCATAATGACTCAGTCACTTAGACAACTTATTTAGCCAAGACAGCTTGCTTGTATTTAGTTTTTGTGCTCTTTATGCTGCACAGCTACAAAATAGATATCGCGTATACGCGACGTTTCACATGAGCATTGTTTGAAAAATGCAGATAATTAAGTCGACGCTTAAATTGATTGAACACACATTTTGTGCACTGCTTAAAAGTGCATTCAATTTAATTATCGCGTATTAATTTCAGTCGTGCCAAAAGCCCAAGCTGCCAATCAGCGACAACAGCAGCTGCTGCAAATTGCTGCTGCTGCTGCTGCAGTTGTTGCTGCAGTTAATTGTGTGGCTTTTCCACAACGAGACTTGAATGTAATGCTCATCAAAGCGAACGTTAAGCGCATTAATGTTGATGGCATCGTTGAGCAATTGATAGAATTGTCCCAAAGGCTGTAAACCCGATAGTTGGCTGTAATTAAATACACTTGATGTGTGAATAAACGAGCTAAGAAGTCAAATATTTCAATTTGATAATTTATAGCTTACATTAGACAACAAATATAGTAAAAGCTAAATCATTCGTTTCAGTTGAAGTTTATGATTCTCTTCATTCACTGCCATAATTTATTACTCAACAATATACAATGTCAATTAGGCAATCATTTTTTTGTTGGCCCGTTAAGTTGTTAAGCTCTTAATGGTAAATGATAAATAAATAATTGCAAATATTTCGCACACACAACAGAATAAATGATTACGGCTTAAGTGCATAGTGTTGTCAATAAATCGAAAACTTACAACAGTTTTCTTTTATGATGCATGTGAATAATTGATTCAAAAAAATTAAAACGTATGCCATAAATTCATTTCAGGCATTAAATGTTAATTTTGATCCTCTTAACTACTTATCAAAGCTAAATGCAAAATCAAGTCGGAACATGGCTGGAAATTGAATGCTCAAAAGCAGAAAATTATCACACCCATATTATATGTATAAATGTACATATAACATCTGCTTTACCTGTGTCAAATTCCATACAAAAACCCAAATATATCTATTCGAACAGACTTTCAACTGTATAAATTGAATACAATATTGTAGTCGTAGTTCCACTTAGTACATACAAATACGTCGTTATATGTTGATATATGTATATTTCACATCTACTGTCAGTTTGCACTTTTTAAATTTAAATCCGATCACGTTTTGGCATTGTGGCTTTCGGTTTTCTGTCAACTTCTCTCACTTTGTCAGTCAATTTGCATGCGATTTGATGCAAAAAATGCAAAAAAAATAATTTTAAACCAAAAGCTGACAATTAAATGTTAGCCAATAATTTCAGCAAGAAATGCCCACAATGCGTGCAAAGTAGTTTGCAATAAATAATATAAAAATAAACTGAAATAATCAAACAATTAAAAGCAACACACAACATTTGCTTTTAATTTAAGTATTTCTATAAATGTTTTCATACATAAGTTTGTTATTTATATATATTTTTTTTCAATGAAAAAACAATTAAATCTGTGAGTGTTTGCATCTAAAATGTGGCATAATTTGTTGCAGCCACAACAACAACAGCAACAAATCGGCTGTTAAATGTTTTAATGATGTCAAAATGAGTGAGATTTTATTAGTGCATTTAATTGGTTATGTCTCCTTTTTTTTTGGTTATTTTCATTATATTATTTTATTGTTTTATTTTTATTTTTTTTTTGGTAGACTACTGCTGCCTTTTGTGGTCATAAATTATGCTGGAAAATTGTGAACAGGGCTGAAAACCGATGCCGAAACGCTCGAAAATTGCATTTACATATTGTGTTAAATATTTAACACTTCACTCCGCGCCTGTTGTGCGTGCATTGTGTGTGTGTGTGTGTATGTGTGTGTGTGTTGTTGCTGTCTTTTTTTCCAACACATTTTAATTAGCTGCATTTTATTGCCATCAACCAAACCCCACCCCCCCGCTGTTGCTGAGGCTGCCGACGCGGCCGCGGCTGTTGGGCGGGAACTCATTAGTTGTCATGCACTCAATAAATGGCCGCAGCAATACATCATTTAAGCCATCATTAGTTTATCGGCCAAGCGCCTGGTAAAAGTTATTAGCGACAGTTTAAAATTAAATTGCTGGCCTTTTGTTGTGTGCGTGTGCGTGCGTGCGTGTGTGTGTGTGTGTGTGTTAACATATTCATTTGGAAGTTAATGAACTCGTCAATTAGTTAGCCATTGTCTGAGCCACTGGCAAACACTTTAATATTTAATAATTGCAATTTTCTGATATGTTAACTTATGTGTAATTGCTGTTGACTTTAAGCCCAGTTAAGCACTGCACATTGTTTGTCTAATTACTCAACGCAAAGAAGTTTTCATTTTTCAGCAATTATTCACTTTGCTCACATGCATCCCCCCATTGCATTGAGTAACCGGAAAAGGAAACAGCCTTAGGGTCAACTGACATCAACAGTTCTGACCAGCATCGGTTCAACTAACTGTTCAACTAACTGTTCAACTCTTCAGCTCTTCAGCTGTTCTTTGACTTGGCGATTACCACAAAACAATGCGCTGATGACTTTTTGCCTTTTAGCCAACAACTTGCAATAACCTCAGCCCCCACCCGCCTCACCCCTCAATTTGGTGGGGCTGCTGCTGCTGCTGTTGCATATTTCTGTTTCTGACTTTCTCAAGCAATTACTATTTAATTTGCGCAAGCATTTTGCGCCAACTGCGGCGCATCACGACAGCGGCGGCGGCGGCGGCAGCGGCAGCGGCGTTGGCAGTGCCATTCGACACGCCCCTTTTTTTTGGCTACTCCTCTTACGCCGGCAACTGTTGGTTGCTGTTTCGTCTTTGCCCCTTTTCGTCTTTTGCACTTCTTTTGATTTTTGTTTTCTTGTTTTTGCTGCATTGTTTTGTTTGCTCATGGTTGGAGTTTTTTTTCTCGTATACCCTGTAACCATTTGAACGGTTCGAAAACTGTAAAACAAAGTTGTGTGTAACTGGCAGATATAACGAATTTATATTCTTGTATGTATATTCCTGATCAGCAACATTTGCTGTCTCGATTCAGTTATATATATATTTGTATATATATATGTATATGAACTATGAAGGCTGTCGAATATTAAAGGCTATCGATTTGATCATTTTGGTCGTTAATCGCCATTATCGATACATTTGAAAACAAATATTTTAATTTATATTAAGCCTAAGCAAAGACATTAAATAATCAGCAATAGATTTCCTTATTGATAATATCAATTACAATATATATATATATATATATATATGCAGTACTGCCCTGATTCCTTGGCGTTTCTTGACTTATATTGAGGAGCAGAGAACATCAGAATTATGACCATTCATATAAAGTCATGCATTACAGGGTATATTCTAGTGTTTCATCTGCGACTTAAGGCTACTGACTTGGTTTTTTGTTTTCTTTTTAGCATTTCGATCTTGTCTACGTTGCTGGCCACAAGCCGCTTAACAGCTACAGCTACAACAACAGCAGCAACAACCACAAAAGATAGCCTGAAGTTGGAGCCCCCACGCGAATCTGTGGCTGGACATTCACGCGTTTCGCTGGTTTTGGATTCGGTGTGTGTATGTGGGGAAGTCACCGCAGTCGTCTACTTAGTCATGTTTTATGGCTCTTTTGGTTTTATAATTTGTCCGACAACAGCTGTGGCACAGACTGCGAGAAAGGCCACCTTCATGCCGCACTCCCCGCCGCAGCCACTGATCCAGTTTTCAGTTATGGGCAGGCCGAAAACTTCAAAGCAATTTCGCCTTTTTTGGGCACTTTTTGGGGTTTTGTTGTTGCTGCTGTTGAAGGTTGCTCCAATTAGTTGCCAAATGTTTTCTTGTTAAATTCAAATTGTAATTTTATGATTTTGACCAAATGTTTTTGTTGGTGGTGTTGTTGTTGTTGTTGTTGCTGTTGTTACCACAGCAAAGGCAATGCCAACAACACTTGAGCGTCATTTGTTGGCTTATTTTAGTACTTCTGGCTAATTTATTAGTTTTGCTCCATGACCAAATTAGATTTAACACACGGCAATTTACATATATGTATACATTTTTATATGGCTTGGGGCCAGCCTCAAATGTTTTTATTTTCTAGTATTCCTCGCCTCGTCTTTTTCGGTAATATTTAAAACAAATTGGATTTTTTTTTTCCTATTTCAAGATGTTTTTTTATCTCTGTTTTATTTACTTTTGCAGCATTTCTATTTTATATATTTCTCTGTGCTGTTGGCCAAACATGTTGTTTGTTTTATTATGCATCTTTGTTTTCATCGTTTTATTTCACATCCTCTCCGCTTCTTATATTTTGTACTTTTCGGTTTATTGTTTACGGTGCTTTTTTCCTGTCTTTGCCAGAGCTGCTCAAAGTAGCGATGCGTTGTTTGCCCCATGGCTGTTGCAAGTGAATCCTGAATGTGCCCGACTTGTGAATACTCTCATATATGTAGCGAGATGTTGCAGATCTCATATTCGTATTTGGTTGTCATATGATTTATGTTTTTAGTTTTGTCTGGATTAGTTAAATTGATTTTCTTTGACCTACACTTACGAGTGTATTTGATTTGTAATTATATATTCATTCTCTTCAGTTTATTCGTATTTTTTTTCGATTAATATACTTTTTTTCTGATATATGTGTATTTTTCAATTTCTGGTGTACTTGCACTCATATTTACTCATAAATCGATTATATGTATCTTGGATGCATTTAATCTTTGCATTCGCTTCATATTTATATGGTTTGTTGGCTTTTCGTTTCATTCTTTTGTCTTATATATTTGACAACAACTGAAAATATGAGCGATTACATAATAATACTCATGATATGGTCGACAAATTGTTTTTGCCTTGCTCTCAAGGTTTTGTTGTTGTTTTATTGTTTGTTTTTCATTGCTCAAATTCGACTTAAAAATCATTCGTTTTTTATAAGAGCATTTTATCTTCGACACACGGAATGCAGCCATTTCTTTCCCCTTTTTTTTGTTTGTTTGCATTGAGCTGTGCAAATTAAATTGCAAATGTGTCTTGCTCGTACACATACACACTTACACACACACACACACACACACAGTGAGTTGCAGTCACTCGTTTCATTCATGGCATTCTAAAATCCATGCAAACGCGGCCGCCACAACAACAACCAAGACCCAACAGCCAACAACCGACAACAACTACAAAAACAACATTTACCTACACACACACACACACACACACACACAGAGAAATATGCACACAGATTGCAGTTGTTTTTGTGTTGCTTTTGTTGCATTGTGCGCTATCCTTTTACTTATGCCGTGTTCTCCCTCTCACATGTATGCATGTGTGTGTGTCGGTGTGTGTGTGTGTGTGTGTGTGTGTGTGTGTGCTTAGCTGCAAATTGCAATTAGTGTTGACTTATGTTGAAGTCATAGTGCACCAGTTTCAGTTCATCCCCCGCACTGGTGCACTACCTACCCTCCACCCCTCCCTGCTTTACTGTACTTCCCTTAGTGACTCTAGTTGATCTCTTGTTGTAATTGCTGTTGCCTTCGTTGTTCTCGTTGCTGTTGTTGTTGTTGTTTTACGACGCCATCGCTGCAATTGTGGCGCATAAAAAGGCATTTGTGGCTGGCAGCCAAGTGCTGTTAACCAACTCCCCAGTTGGCCAGTTGGTCAAAACCAAATGTGTGCAAATGTGAGATTTACCAATTTTAGTATTGTGGTACAGACTACTCTGTCGGCTCCCCCCCTCCCCTGCTGCCATCAATTGGCCAAGGACCGAGAGCAGCGCCAATTTAATTGCCACCTTGCTTTGTTCTCTGCCGATAGCCCAACAACTGTGATCAAGTTGGGTAGGAAAAGAGTTTACTATGTTCGCCAGTTTTCTTAGGCACATTTCAAGTTGCTGCTGCTGCTGCAAAAAAAACTTCATTTAAAAGTAATTTTCATAGCAATCTGCAGATGTGGATGGGAAGACGGAGCAGCAGCAGCAATATACAAATCGAATGCATCGTTGTTGCTGTGCAGCTCGTTAACAATGTTGAATGCCACACAAGCCCCCCGCACCCGCTCCCCACCGCCCCTTATCAGACGCTCACCAAACACTTCCCTCAGCGCCTGGCCACAAAATGTTTTCAAACTCACATAAATTAAAGGCACGGAAAAACTATTAAAGCGTTTGTCGTGCCGAGTGCTAAGCCCTACAACCCCCCCGCCACAAAAGGGGACTGTGTGTGTGTAAGTTAATGAAGAAAAATAGATGAGTGGTGTTTTGAGGTGTGCGAGCGGCACTCGCATCCGCAGACTGTGAAAATAGTAGCCCCAAAATGTGCTTAACATTTTATGTCTCTTCTTCTCGCACATGCGTGTGTTTCTCTCTGTGTGTGTGTGCGTTAGTGTGTGTATGCTACTGTTAGCATATCCCCCCCTCTCTTGGCACACACACTTCAGCTTTCGTTCTAAACAGCAGGGTGCCGGCCGACAACAACAAATTCATTTGGGGAGCAGAGGCAACATTTGATGGCCTTTTTCTGGCTGCTGTTGGCTACAGTTAAGTGTTGCTGTTGTTGTTGTTGTTTGTTAATAAGTTGCAGCGATTTGTCGCCTGTCTGTTGTTCTCGACCCCAACACGCACTCGCACACACACACACACACACACACAGCACACACATGTAAAAAGTGTTAATTACTTCCAATTGGAATTTTGGTTAGTTTATAATTTGCCATGCCCATTTTTAATGGGCGACAAATTGATGGCCTCTTTTAACAAAACACTTTATGCCAGTGGAGATTAAGGCGTTGCCCTCCACTGAGTGTGGGTAGCAGCATTTGGCCTATTAGGGGCGCCACTGTGTGGCAACTGCGATTTGCAGCGATTTCATGGTGCGCTCTCTGCAATTTGAAGCCAGTCTGCAATTGCGTGTGGTCAGCTGGGTCACTCAGGATTGCAAGAGGAGGAGGGGTGCAGGGTGTGTGTGTGTGGGGGCTTTTGCTGAAGCTAAAAGGCAGTTAAAAACTGCGGCACGTAGCCACGTAGTGGCAATGGCAATGGGCGCGCGAAAGCGTAGCGATGACTGCGAATGAAAAGCCAGGCACATAAAAGCGGCCAGAAAAGGTCCAACGAGCGAGGGGGATGGAGGAGGGGTAGTTGGGGCGGTGGTGGAGGGGTGGCAGGCAATGAAAGCACAGATTCGATTACACTGAGAGCATGCAGAGTAGCAGCGAGTGCTTAAGGCCAGGTATGGCCAGGCGGGGTGCAGGAGGGGGCAATTGGAGCATAGACCGCAAAATCATGCGGCTGCGTTAGTTTGAATGCAACAACAACAACAACAGGCAGGCAGCATAGCTAGCTCCCAAAGCATTTCCAGATTCCGTTTCCGTTTTATTTTTACCTCTTCTTTTTATTTTTAAAACGTTTTTTGCGCTTTGGGGTTTTTACGCTTTGCTTTGCTTTGACTTGGGCTTTGCTGTGGCAAGTGCACCGTAGGAAAAGGGAGGGATGGGGGCACAGCAGGAAACTACGGATTTGGGAGCTGGGCGTTGGGTGTTCGGTTGCCGTTGCCGTTGCACTTCATTGAGCCGTGCAAGTGTTAAAAGTGTAGCAAATTGCGTGGTTTTTATGCCACTGCACTGCATCAAATGACGCTGGCCTGGCAGACGGCAACGTGGGAACCGCACTCAAAGTGGAAGCCACACAGGGATCGGCAAAGACATATATACACTCTTATACATATATATATATACTTGTGTGTATATATATTTACAATTCATGTGAGACTGCAGCAATTAACTAAAGCCAAGCCAACAAATTATTGGCTAAACTTCGTTGCAAACATCTCATTATTCTTTCCTCAGCAAGCCCGTTGAGAATAATTAGGCAACTACTGGCTCTTATGCTGGATTTCCTCTAATCTACCCGGCAAGCATCCTAGGTATTAGTATAAACCAACAGATTGGAGGCTGATCTGATTCCTGGTAGATATACAAATATTTTAATTATAAATTATCATAAATTTGACAGATGCCTTTCAAAAATTACTAAAAAGATACATTATGACAAAACTAACATGTGAATATGTAAATATGTAAATATATAAATATATATATATGTAAATATGTAAATATGATAAATAATAGAGTTTATGGCCTTAGTAGCTCTGCTCAAAACACCTAAGTTTACTTATAGTTTAAGACCATAAGTAAGCTTTATATAATAATAATAATAATACATTATGACAAACAAAAAGTGCATTTAAAAAACAGATCGCTGAAGCTCAAATATACCATATGTTGTAGCTGAAATAACTTTACAACACTGACTGCCATCGTAAGCTATCATTTTGTAGCACTATTCAAAAATATTGTACGCAAATCAGACACAATTCAGGAATATTTTAGACTAAAATAATATTTGATAATATAATATATATTTAATCATAAAATGACACTCAACTGGTGTACATATTTGATATCCCATATCACACACTGTACCATATAGGTTTCATTTCAATTGTTGCACAGTTGCCTGCCACATAATATAGCGAGATTTCGCTCTAATTCAAATTCCGATTGTAGGGGTATATCTTTGCTTTTGACTCGAATTCCTTGCATTCTTGACCATAACAACAAATCACATTCATAATCTTATCCCTTGCAATACCCACAACATTCCCGAACACAGCACAAATTACACTGGAGTTGGAGTTCGACTTCGAAAGCTGGAATTGGGTTTTGGGTTGCAGTTGGATTTGGAGTGGGAGATGGAGTGGGAGTTGGAGTTGGAGTTAGAGTTGAGTCGACTGTAGTTGAATTAAGTCGAGTCGTGCGCTGTGCACAAAGGACACTCATTATGCATTCCCAAACTCTATGCTCCTCTCTCTTTCTCTCTCTTGCTCTCCCCCACTCTGTTCACTGTCTCGCTTCGCTATTTTTTATACAAGCACATTTTTTGCATACTTTCAGGCGCGCAGCCAACAAACAGCAACAGCAAAATGTAAAACTGCCAACATTTTTTCACATCGCTATCGCCCGATACGACACCCACCGCTTACCCCAACCCCAAACTCAGCGCCTGCCCCCTGCCTTGACTCCCTGCCCCATTCAATCCCTACAGCCACATTGTTGCGGTTGTGGAATAAAGTGTTGCGTTTTGTTTTGTGTTCCAAGCGATTCGTTCGCAACTCGATTCCCGCCTCCGTCTCCGACTCCATCTCCGCCTGTCTCTCCTCTTGGCCCAGACATATGAGCCGCAATGATTCTTGTTGCATATGTGCAACAACTTAACTGCCAGCTGGTTGCTGGTAGCTGATATCAGCAACTCTAACTGTAACTGTAACTGTAACTGTTGCTGTTGCTGTTGCTGTTCCTGAGCAATGGCCGCCGTTAGCTGGCGCAATTTGTGGCATGTCGGGCACAGGATAAACCCGATTCAAGCCAAAGGGAAAACGTTGTCCTTGCCATTTGCCATTGTCCAAGGCTGTGCTGGGCATGCAAAATGTGCACAGCTGTCGGGATTAACCGACGGGCCCGGGATTGCAATGTAAACGCTGCGAATTAGCTGAAGCCGTAAACCGCCGCGCACCCCTCGCGGCCAACATCCACCCCCGACACACATAAACGCCGGCGCAAACAAATCACACACAAATAAATGTAATAAAGAAATAAAATTTCTCAATGGGGGCGCGGCCGGGGAGAAAAACAATGCCCTTTGGCCTGTTGGCCTGCTCGCCTCGGTTTCCATTTCCCACTTCCCACTTCCCATTTACCATTTTCATTTCCATTTCCATTCCGATTGCAGCCGCTGCCAAAAACTCGAAACTGAAAATTTAACAGATGGCGCGCATTAGATGCGCTTCACTCGGCCCCAGAGACCAAAAGCGACCCGCGACAAACGGAACCCAACAGAAACCCCGTACCCGTACCCGTAACCGTACCACGTACCACGTACCCCGCGCCCCAACCACCAACATGCTGTGGACCAGAAGGGATTCATCTCTGGCCAAATCCAGGTGAGCGTCCTGCACACTCGCAGATTCACTGAATACTGAATATTGTAACTAAGATCTCAAGTTCATTATATTGATATGATACTATCATTTTTATATGCATTTCAAATATTTCTATACATTTTGTATTGTTTTCTGTTTAATGTTGTCCCAATGTGCGGAAAGAATGTGGTTATCATATTGTTTTCTTTGCTATGGATTTTCCTTCTATGAAGAAGTTAATTAAATTATTTTAGACTTGCAAAAGAATTTTTAATAAACAATGTTTGATTTTATGTAATTTTGTTACACAGTGCAAGGAATTGTTCATTCTGGCTATCTCTCTTGAATACTACAAATAATCTTATTAATTTATATATATATATTTTTTTTTTATAATTATACTGTTTTTTTGTAGATGCTTTCTTCTACAGTTTTTTTGATAAAGCTCTATCTCTGCATTTTTGCCCCACTGTGCGCGAATTTGGCTTGCAAGTGGTTGGGTCACCGTTTCCATAACGAAATCGAAACAAATTGCTGGCGAATAAAGCAAATCTAAATATTAATGTGCGACTCAATGAGTTGGAAGCGGGTCGCATCGCATCCCTTTGGGGACTGGGGACTGGGGCTTGGCTTTGGGATTGGGATTGAGTTTGTGTTTGTGTTGCTTCTTTTGGCTTTTTTTGGGGTAGGCCTCGAGATAAGCCGCGCACGAGTGCAGGTAGCAACGGATTGTCCCATGGCTGATTCCGGATTCCTCTGCCTCTTTCAATATTTACTCTTTTTGGCTCGCGTAAATCTTGCAAAGGCTTCCTCCACAGGCAGCAGCCAGTTGGTCAGTCAGGACGAGGGGAGGCAGTGGGGGGCCATATAATGGATGGCCGCGACCAACTGGCAGACGTCGCTTGGAATTTCGCTCGACATAAATATTTTTATCACTTGCCTTCTTTGCCGGCGCTTCGAGTTTGTTTGTTTCCGTTTTTATGTTGAGTTTTTTGTTCTCTTTTTTTTTGTCTTATTTATATATTTGTAGGTTTCTTGTTGTTTTCTTGTTGTTTCGTGTGCATTTGAAATGAAACAACGGATTCGGATGCGGATGCGGACACGGACACGGACACGGATGTGAATTCGCTGAGCAAGTGGCTGCTCTCTAGGCGCGACTCCGGCTCTAAAAAACTAATTCAAATGAAAGCCTTTAATCTCAGCACAAAATCGCTGCGACTTATGCCTAAAATTAATTTCACCAACGGCAGTTGGAGATGAAACTCGGATTTCTATGCTAATCGACATCGAATTTCTCGAGTTGTAGATACAAAAAATGCAGTTTATTAAATTAAAGTGCTATGAATTTGTTTTGGGTAATTGCTTGAAAAGTGAGCGAAGATTAAACTGAATAATAAAAATCGAAAAAAACTGAAAATTTTATTCTTTATAAGTATAAATTACAGTTTAGTTAATGGATTGAGCTGAATGTCGAAAACTAAGAACTTTATACTTTATGGAATATAAATATAAATTACTGTTGCTATAAATGGTTTTTGAGTGGGAAATGTCGCAGTTTAGTTTGCATCTAGTCGCATTTCGTAAGGATTTGTCTTCCCGAGAGAGTGTCTCAAAGCTGCCACCTTTGGTTGGCCATTTCAATTGCCAGTTGCCCAGGAGATTTGGTCCATAGGCCATAAATTAGCACAGGCAGCTGCGTTGACCTTCGACTGCGTTTCTGCTGGGCCCCCTTTACCGTTATGGCGCTGACCCGCCAGTCGTGTCATAGCAATGGGTGGAAGGGTGAAGGGGTGGGAGTGGGTGGCGGGAACGTCTCCCTAAGTTGACGTCGCCCGCTGCGCATTTGTTTCTTTGATTAATTCTGGATGGGGGGAAGGGGCTGGTGGGAGGACGGTCCACAAAAAGTTAATCGTTAGTAATTTATGACTCTCTAGTGGAGGCGAGACAACAAAATAGCAATGGACATAAAGGGGAGTGGGGTGAGGAGGATGGGGGGGAAGGGTGTGTCTGCAAGGTGCGGACAATGCTGAGCCAACAACAGCAAAAACACAAATAATTGGTTTGTATGTGGACACAGTGAGGATATGATGATGATGACGATGATGATGACGATGATGATGATGATGATGATAATGGCATAAATGACCCGCTGACTTTGACAACAAGTATGCCAAAGAGTGAGGAGAGGGGAGGCTGGCAAGGAGATCGTTGCACATTGCTTCGATTCGTTTCGATTGGAATCGATTGGATTGAGAACTGAGACCAAGAACTCGTCCTCCTGCCATACGTCGCCAGTCGAGTCGAGGCATTCAAATGCCGCCATCCAAGTGTTGAATAAAACACCAAAAATGCAAACAGAAGAATGTCGATGACGTCGTCGATGGCACTGGTACTGGCATTGGCAATGGACAACGTGCAATGGTCAATGGCCAATGGCCAATGGGCAATGGGCAATGGGCAATCCAATGCTCGATGGCATTGCATTGAATCGAGTTCATTGCGCTCCAGGAGGAGTGCGCCGCACAATGGTCGCAATTGAAAACGCCACTCGATGGGACCAACAGAGCACACGACTGTCCGACCAAATGCCGTTCATGCCAGCCGTGTAGGATTCGGCGGTGCCTTAGCGAGGGTTACTCCGAAAGTTACAATAATTTAGCACAGCACTCTCAAATGTTGTACTTTGAAGGCCTCATTTTGAAGTCAGAGAAGTGGTTCGGCAACTCTAAGATCATTTTATATTTTATCATAATCACATAATCATATCTCTTGCACTTTTTGTTATCCACGTTTAGTTAACTTTTAAAGCAGTTACTTATAATTTCAGTCAACATTATATCCAAATTAAAATTTCAAAAACTGAAAAATTACATAAAATGATTTTTTATCTATTTTAGCTGATTCAAAAATCATATTTTTGCAACTGTTGGAAAATCAAAGAAACTAAAGTTTATTTTGTATCGTTTCTTGAGAGTTCTAGTTTTTGGTAAAATGTAAAATATTTATTTAATATTTTGTTCTATATTTTTGGAACCTTAAAGTTTCAATGTCGAATAATTCTTTGATTTTATATAGAAGTATTTAGCTGTAATAATTTGCTCTTATCTCTGAAATGTATAAAACCATTAACATAAACTATTTTATTTGCAAGTTTAGAATAGACTTTTAAAAAGGGTTGCTTAAACTTGAGCTAATACCTGACAAATATAGACATAGTATAAATATATATAAATAATATGAAGACATATATAATATAGATATGAAATAGTAATATGCCATTTATCTGAGAACTTATCGAGCTAACTTCATAAGAAGAAGTGCTCTTGGTTTATTGCGGCCATGGAAATGGGTTATGGGGCATGCGGCATGTGGCATGTGGCATGGTGACACTTGTATATGTACATATATATGGATGTATACTGTATGTATATGTATATGTATGGGTATGGGTCATGGACTACTCACTCTTGCATTCGTTGGCATCGTTGTCGGTGGCACGTCCCCAAGGACGGTCGAAGTAGAAGGGTTTGCATCTCTCGCACTCGGGTCCGGCGGTGTTGTGCTTGCAGGCGCAGGTCATCGCCAGCTTGGCGCTCAGCTGCAGGGAGGACGTAGTGCGTCCAAAGTGGCTATGCAGCGAGGCGGGCACATCATCGTCGTGGCCATCATCAGCATCGGCGTGAGCCGAGTTCGAGTTCGAGCTGGAACTGGAGCTGCCACTGTTGGTGGCAATGCACTCGGAGGCGTGGCCGTTGCACTTGCAACGCCCACCGACAGCGAAATCGGAGACGGCGTAATGCTGCGAGACGGAGAGCAGCTGCTGCATCGCCACTCCGGCGGGGATGTCCGGCACTGCCTGGAAGGATGCGAATGCGGATGCCGATGCGGATGCCGCTGCTGAGGCAGATTTGCTGGGTGGCGTTGTCTTGGTCACTGCGGATGGGACCGTCGGTATCGGGAGCGGGGGTGGCGTGCTGGCCGTTAGCTTACCCTGGAAGTGCTTGTCGTAGGCGCTGCTCTTGTGCTTGGACTGGCGCTTGCTCTCGCCATCGTTGGCATAGTCCAGATGCAGTTCGTCGTCCAGTTCGAGATGCTTCTTGGGCTCCTCATACTCCTCCTGGTCATAGCCGGCGCTATCGTTGTCCTGCAGATTGTAGTCGTACTCGTCCTGCTCGTCATGCTCATGGGCGTCCAGCTCCTCCTCCTCTTGGCTGGCGGTCATCTCGTCACTGAAGCTATTCGCATTCGCCTTGGCCTTGGCCCGACTCAGCAGCAGCTGCGGCGGCAGCTCAAGACGATGGAACACCACACGTATATCCGTTGCCGTCACCCAATCCTGCAGCACCAGCGACGAGTCCAGATCATTGGCCGACGGCCGGCCCTCCAACGTATTAAATGCGAACCGCTGAGCGGCGCCAGTGGCAGAGGCATCGTGGTGCGAGTTCATGCAACGTGCCTCCTGCTCATTGAACTTGCTGATCTTGGCCCGATCCGCACGGCCGTAGAACTTCTGGCACTGCGAGCTGTAGAACTGAAACGGCTGCCAGGTCTGGCCGAAATCGGAGCTCTTGTAGATGGCCAGGGAATCGGGACGTGGAGACTTGGGGCAGAAGGAGAGCGAGATGTAGGTCAGCTCGTACTTCTTGCCCAGCGAGAGGGTCAGGGTGACATTGTCCGGCGGCGCCGTGTCCGGATCGTGCGGCACATTGATGCTGCCCGAGCGCCAGCAGGTCACATTGCTGGGATTATTGAGATCCGTGAGTGCAGCTGCCCCATAGCGATGCTCCGACTTGTCGCACAGACGACACTCGCCGGCGCTGCCATCCCGCTGCAGCTCACAGAAGCGCTCCGGCTGCTGGGCGCCGCAAGCACTGGATGCCTGCACCGGATTGCCGTAGGCGGCATTCACAAAGCTGGGCAGGCACTTGCGTGGCTTACCCTCAAAGTAGCAAGGATCGTTGGCGTTGATGTTGACGCCGGCAGCGGCGATAAGCCAGCACGCGACCAGCGGCAGCAGCAGCCGCAGTGGCAGTTGCAGCTGCAGCCTCATCTTGATGTTGCACTCTCTCTCTCTCTCACTCACTTTCTCTGTCTCTCTCTTTTGGTGGCACTCTCTATGCGTATTTATTGCGTGTCTCTTGCACTCGCGAGGATCAATGGGCGTATGTACTTGTAGCGTGTGGCACTAAACAAAAAAACAACAAAAACACTGGCAACGCAGGCAACACGCGACGCTGAGCGGCGGCGTCACTGAGTCTGGCACGGCGGCCGCATGCAACAGCTGCCGCTCTGATTTCCGATTACCGATTTTACTGTCTGCTCTTCAATTCTTATTCTCAATCACTCGCCCGCTCGCTTGCTCTCTCTCTCTCTCTCTATCTCTCTCACTCACTCTGTAGCTGCCACTTGTTTGGATTTGGTTGGCTTGATGTATGTATGTTTTTTTTTGGAGACCGTTGCGCTTTGCGATGCAACTCGGTCAACGGCCAGCGTTGTTCTGTTCTATTCTGTTCAGTTGTGTTCTGTGTTTACGTCCTCGTCGCGTATCCTGCAGGCGCGAGGCGACAACAGACGACAACAAGCCAAGTGATTTGTTGCTGCTTGTGTTGAGTTTCTTAGCGCGCTTCGCTTCGCTTCGATTCGATTCGTATCGTGTTTCGTGATTCGTGTTTCGAGTTTCGATTTCGGCCTTAAACAATTCACCACTGCATGTTGCGGAGGCTGCTGCGGCTGCTGGCCGCAAATGTTGCTACACAAGCACCGAAAAAAAAATATGCCAACAAAATTTATGCGACACACATACACATACGCGCGTGGGCAGAGCGTCAAGCACAAGCACGAGCACGAGCACCAAAAACAAATACAAACACGCTGCGTTCGTTCGGCTGTTCGCTGTTCGCTTTGCGTCGGCTTCGTTGTTCACCTGGCAAACGTTTGTCCGTTACTGAACCGTCGCAGCATCTCGGGCCGGTCGCTTGCCGGCTGCTGTTGCTGTCGCTGTTGCTGTTGCTGTTGCTGTTGCTGTCGGTGCTGCCGTTGCTTGTGGGCTGCAACTTGCGCTCTCTTGTTCGCTCTCTGTCTCTGTCTCTCTCGCTCACTCTTTGTGGCTTAGTTTTGTGCACTGTGTGGTGTTGTTGGCATCGCTTCAATGAGCTGCACTGTGGGCAACAACCACATAAATTAAGATGAAACCTGATTTTATATACAGTGCATATGTATGTGTGTATGTGAATATAACACGTCTCTTTATTTATTTATTTATTGCGATTCCTACTGCTACAAGCAATAAAGCTGATTAATTATGAGGTCATTACATTTACAAAATTAAATGTAGATAAGTACATTTAATAATATCAATTACAATTTGCACTCAATAACTGACTGTGAAATACATTTAATCAGCAAAAGTGTGAAATCAAGGTAAAATCAAAGTATTAAGTAGTCATAATTTAAGTCTTTTCTGATTTTCATATTGATGTGTTAATTTGAAGTAAGACTTTCATAGATATAAAATGTGTGGCTTATTTTTGTCGGGGGAGATGTATGATTTTGAATATAAGAAAATTAAAAAAGAGAACCATCCTGCATGGGGTCTAAGTGTTTTGTTATCTAAGCAAACTTTATATATTGTTATGTTTTATTTACAATCTGCCTCATACAGGCAAAGTTGTTGCATTATTTAAAGTTGCTTTATTTTTTCATTAACTTTGTCTTTAATTTGCGCATATCATTCCACTGTGCGCTTTTGTGGATGTAGGTTTTGTGGATGCTGCTGCTTAGCAACATTTGCTGATACATTTGCTGCCAGGCACATGTTGCCATTGACGTTTGTTGCAAACATTTCAAATGGTGTTCTGGCTGGCAACCTGCCCAAACTTCAAGCCAACTAAGCAATTTGATTTATTGTAGTTGACTGTAACTTTGCACAGGAAATGTGAAATCGCTGAGACTCGATAGCAGCTCGTTGCTGATATACAAAATGTATGTACTTAAGTAATGATAATGTCAGTCCATTTATGCGCCAGTCTTCGCCTTAACCTCAATTCGCGATGCGCTTTCAAAACTTCCGCTGTCTTGAATTCACTTCAATTCAATTCAATTCAATTCCATTTCATTTCATTCAATTTCATTCACAATGCAAAACGCCGACAAATATGCCGACGCAGACGCAGCGACGCCGCGACGCCTGCGCAGTTATCCAGCTTTGTAGCTAATGCCTCCGCTGCAGCAAAAGGCATGCCCCACTGTGCCAACCCCCCCCATCCTCACGCCCTTGAGACTTTACCCTTTACCCACTGACTCTCTCTTTTTTGTATTTGCTCTTTGTCTGTGTAGTGTCATCTGCAATTTGTAAGGCCGCATTAAGCTACGTCCCTACCTGCAACATATCAAGACCCCGCTCCACACCCGCTCGCATTTATTTATCGCTTGTTACCTTTGGGGCACGGACCCAAAAGCTGGGAACGTGCCCAAACTCCAGAGGCCGCTGTGAGATGCTTCCGTTTGCCTCAACGACTGCCCAACGGTTTTTGCCTTCTACCCAGCTTGCCACAACTGCCCCCCCCCCTCTCCCCAGCTCCACTCCTGGCCGCCTTTTTTGGGGGCCTTTTGATTTATTGTTTTTGACATTTTGTGCGTCGTCTGCGCTTATTTCTCGGTTTCAGTTGCGTTTCAAGTGGTTCCCAACAATTCGACTCGTTATGTTTTATTTATAACGGATTTGTAGCTGACTTCGCATCGCTTTGTCGTTGCGTATTTGTTTATAAATATTTATGCGACAGAGATGGCCTCTATGGGAAAGCGGTTAGCTGCTAGCGGTAAACTCGCTGACTCTGTCTCTCTGTCTCTCTGCTCCTGTCAGGCGGGCCGTCGTCAGCGTCTGTCTGCTGGCCAAATATGAAGCATATTTGACCTGTGCGCCACTGACTTTTGAGTTGGGTACGCAATGGAATTTTAATTTCGCCTAGTTCATGACCCTCCCCCACTCCCCTTCCTACACACTCAGAGAGAGAGAGAGAGAGAGAGATCCCACTCCAGCTACAACTTTCAGTTTCAGTTTCAGTTTGGCTGCCACTTGAAGCATTCATTTCACTGCAGCCGAGCGACTTCATCGGCATTTTGTGGCCGCTTTAACGACTGGGCCAAATTGCCAGCTAGCCGCTTTTGCCACAGCTGTCGGCTACAAAAAAAGTATCAGCTTATATTTATATGCATATAAGAAAGAACAACTATCGTTGACACGCCGAATATAACATACCCTTTCAGTCCGTAGTCCAACTTCTCACATTTAAATTCAGTTCATTTTTAAACATTTTCTCAAAATAATATTCTTTGATTCTGATATTTTTCCACTGACGAAAAGAAAAGAAAATATGAATTAAAAGACTTAGAATTTAGATAAATATAAAAGTCTATAACTTTAATCATAAATAAATAACAAGAACACGACTTGGTATCTATATGATATGTTTAAGTTCCGGTTTTAGTCTAAAGAGGAGAGTTTGTCGAGGGATACTGGATAGAATTAGCACTCTCCTTTTGACCGTTACAGTAAGGCTACAAATGTACTGTTATGTTGTGGTATGATATGGTAGTACGATCAGGTCGACTCTGACATAGATACATAAAAAAGGCTAAAGAACAGACAGACATACAGACAGACATACGGACATGACTATATAGCAACTCTACTCGTCGTCCTGATCAAGTATGCATATATGTATATGTATATATTTTATGGAAACGGTGTTGCACAGTTCGTGACAATATTATAAGAACCTCTGCGAGGGTAGTAAAATAAGCTGCAACTTGCAACGGGAGCAGTTGCAACGTCTAATTATGACGCCAGCACCAAGTGGTGCACTGATGGTGCCGCTAGATGCTGTTGCTGTTGCGGTTGCAGTTGCAGTTGCAACGCCAGCTGCGGGCGCCACGCAACTAGCTAAAGTGGGCGTGGCTGGCTTACGACCAAACTGCCAAATGGAGTGCCTCCACTTGACTGATGATTATGCTTATGATATTCGCCAGTCCAAGCAGCAACTGCAGCATCAGCAACAGCAGCAGCAGCAGGAAGAAGCGAAGGAGGCGCTGCAACTGGCAACACTTAAGTGAAATTCTCTTGGGGGCGTGACAACTCTGGTCGTTTTGAGCTGTTTGCCAAATCAAAAGTGCAGCTAACTGTACATTTTGTGTGCAACTTGTTAGAAATCATTTTTTATGACAGCCTCTCTACGAGGTTCTCATAGTCAAAACATTAAGAGTTGTTGCAATGGTGTAAGGTATAAAAATAAAATATATATATAAATCAGAATATATTCATACATATTTATCAAAATAAAATGAGTGCCCTTAACAAAATAATTTATACCAAGTACGGTTTCAGCGATTAAGAATTATTATTTAAGTTTTTGCAATTTAAATATTGGAAATTATCAAAAAATAGACCGCAATAATTTTCCAAAATTATGTAGCTATAAAATAATTTTTTATAACTATAAATATATTTATAATTTTCCCATGTCAATCTTTGACATGATTATGATTTAAGTTGTCAATTTAATTGTTATAAAATCAAGAGAAGCTTTGAGTTTTGATAAAGGTATGAAACTCAGACGCATTGGCAAAAATTATAACAGAAATTTTCGTTTGCGGTAAATTTCAATTTCCCAAAAGACCTTTCTATTTTTCTAAGCAAATAAAATGCTAAATCGTCAAAATCACAATAAAAATATCAAAAATATGAAAAGAAAAAATTGTTTTTATATAATAAATTATGTTAAGTTCTAGTTCCCAGCAACCACTGTGCTAAATTCCTAATTTGAGGCTGAAATTTTATTAAGTGCAGGCAAATTTGTTTGGGTCTCAATGCGTGATTAGTCATGGGATTTGGCTACTGGTTAAGCTTCTGCTGTTTGTCCAAAAGCCACTGGGACGGCAACTGCGATTGCAATCGGCCCCTGTGATGCTGCTGTTGCCTGATCCCTTGCATCCACTTGCAGGCACAAAAACAACAACAAAAGCAATCAAATTACAACTCCGCGGGGTGCAGGCAACAAAAATCAAACGAAAATCGACAGGCGGCCAAACTGAAGCCACATTTCGGTATCCCTTGAGCTGTGTGTGTGTGTGTGTGTGTGAAAGTCAAAGTCAATGTCAGTTTGCTTATTGCATTTGCAGTTGCAGTTGCAGTTGCAGTTGCCGTCGCTGAGGCAATTAACTCAGACAAATGCAGCAGGAAGTTGTCGCCCCATTGCCTTTGGCTCCGCTACAGCAACAAGAACTCCTTCTCCTCCTGCTGCTGTTGCTCATCGTCGCTTGTCAAGTCAATTGGTTTGCCACCACAACATTAATGCCTTTCCCTCTGCCTCTCCCTCTCCCTCACCAGCCCACCCCTCCTCCCTGCCACAACAGTTCAGTGTTCTGCGTTCACGCAGCGTTGCCCGCTTGGTCTTAAGTAAATATTTGGCCTACGTGCCCATTACGTGATTTTCCGATAGTCCGCCTCAATGCTGTTGATGCTGATGCACTTGAGATGCAGCGTCAATGATGAGCATGATGATGCTGCTGCTGCACCCACTTGACATGACCAACCTGGCGAGAGACAAAGAGAGAGGCAGAAAGTAAAGACCAAGTGATAGAGACAGCAATAGGGCAAAGATATTGACTTTTGAGCATGTGGTACAAATGTACCAAAAACAAGTACTATATTTATTCGGTGGTACACTGGCTCTCATCTCTTTTACAGTATTGTACCATTTTTTTATAGCACATACTTACCGTGCATAAGTATAGATCAATTTAAACAATTGATCAAATTTTATTCAAGACAAACGTTTCCAAAAACATTAACTTATTTATATATTTATTTTATATATATTGGGCCGTTACACATATTTCTATTATTTTTTTGTTTTTTATTAAATTCCGAATTAATTTTGGTTTTTTCATTATTAAATTAAGATACCGCAGATAGCTGTTATTTCTTGTTGATTTAATAGATCAATGTCAGTATTGCAGTTGAGAGTTATTTATACAAACGTTGCCCTCTTCTCCCTTTCCTCCTTAAAGTAAGATTATGTCAAAATTTCAAATTCCTACGGACAAACAGTTTAAGTTATTTAGATTAAAGACGCCAAATATGTGAAATTGTAAATCGAAATTGTTGTCCACTTTCTGGTAGCAAAGAAAATTCCCAATGAAATTGCCACATTTCAAATATTACCTCCTTCTCTCTCTCTCTCTCTCTCTCTCTCTCTCTCTCTCTCTCTCTCTCTGTCTCTCCTATCTCTATTTCTTTGTCTCTTTCTGTACCACATATATCTACAAATACTATACGATGTATCGTTTTGTTTTTGTTTTTTTTTTTTGTTGGGCGGTAAAGCAGCTCTGTGGCTGTCGTTTAGTAATTTTGTAATTTGTTGATTTAATATTTCCTGCAAATGAAAATGCCTATTTGATATCCTGTCAGGCACAGGATGGCAACTCAACAGTTTTCGGGGCGCTCTTCTGCTGGCAATGAAATAAACGAGAAAATATCTGCATGCCACTTTTTTGTTCATTAAGAGACGTCCACACACACACACACACACACACACACACACACACGCACACGCACACGCACACGCACACGCACACAAATAAATACACATACTATACGCATTGCTTAACCGCAGAGCCCAAAGTCAAGAGCTACAAAAACAAGGACAACAACAAGGATGTTTCTGTTGCTGCTGTTGCTGCTGCTGCTGTTTCCATATAAAACTTTATGCTTCGTTAAAAATGATGTACAAATCAAATGCCAGCAGCAATTTAACAACAACAAGCAAAACAACAACCACAACAATGTGCCGGAGACGGATCCTTGCCAAGGATGCCAGCATAGTGGGGCTAGGAGGATGGGGCAGGGGGAGGCGTTGGCTAAGGCGGCACGGCCAACGCAGCGAAAGCAGTTGCAAAAGGCAATGAGCAAAATAAATAAATCATTTAAATGAAATAAATTACATACACACACGCACACACTGTGTGTATGTGTGGGTGGTCGGTCGGTTGTGTTTTGTGCCAGCCACAGGGCTCATTAGAAATACATAACACACACACACACACTGAGCCAAGCAGGAGAGGGGACAGCAACAGCGAGAGGCAAAACATAATTTGTGCATCAAACCAAAAATGTTGACTGGCAAAGCGAGAGAAAACAATGCAAAAATATGAAAACATTTTTGAAAATTAATTGAAACTAAAAATGCAAACACGGCAAATGAATAAGCGCCAAAGGCATCCATCTATCCATACACAACCTCCCCCCCCCCCCCCATTAATCGACATAAGCACAAGCTGTGCCAAAACTCCATTAAACACATTTGTTACCAAAACATTAAAGCTTGCAATCAATTGACCAAATCATTAAGGAGTTCCGTTCTGTATTTCAATTGTGTATAATGGTCAGTACTATTTATAAGTTGGGTTGATAGCTGCCAACGAAATCTTCTGTGCTAGGCATCTAATTATTTGGGTTTTAAGAATGTGCACAGAAATGTGGATAGGACAAATGTTCTTAACACTACAATCAGCTCAAATAATAAACAAACAAAAAAAATACAAACCTGTTTGATGATACTATATTATTAATTGATATTATAATAGATATTTTCCATTTTTAGACATGAAACTAACTAACATGCTTTTAAGTTTACACAACTGATATGAAGATACAAACATACCCCAATCTATCTCTAATATCTCTTGGGAGAAATAATCCACTTATTGGCAATGAAAGCCAAGAGAACGGATAATAAAGTGATATGAACTGAAATATCACATTCAAATCTGCAGCAATAAGAAATGTGAGCACAAAAATGAACTAGAAATTCACACAAATATTCCAAGCGTTTTAAATATAAAAAGAAAATATTGAAAGGAACTTTGTCACATTTTCGTCTCCAAGTGGCCTCCAAGCAAATACCAAAGTCAAACAAAAAGCGAAGTGGCAACAGCAACAACAGCAACAAGAAAAACAACAACAACAACAGCAACAGCAATTGAGTCGAGTATTTTGCACTAAAAGCGAAACTACTTAGCATTTGGCATTTGGCATTTGACATCAGGATGGAGACGAAGACGCAGACGGAAACGGAAAAGGGAAAGCCAGGAATGAGGTCAAGAGACAAAATAAGCTTCCGCTTGTGGCAGCATGTGTGCGTGCATATGAGCCAGGCCTCTAACCAACCCCCCCCCTCCACCCTCCCCCATCCCACCAACCAGCCAACTCCCCCCCTCGCTAAACCATCGACATTTGGTATAGACCCACTTAGAGGGCAGTTGACTGGCTTCCTGCTATAGCAACTGGCAGCTCCCATTTCCCCATTTCCCCATCTGTGACCAGCTCTAACGCTCTAACGGAATTTAACGGTCAAATCGCTTGACTTTTTCCGCCACGTTCTGCTTTGTGGCATTCCTGGCCAGGAGATTGCAGCGCCTGAACCCCAGGCTCAAGTTCTACATTTGTGGCTGGGCTTTGGTCATGGCGGCTTTTCTTCTCCTCTCTGTTATGTTGTTTTTGTTGTTGTTGTTTTTTTGGGGCAACTTACGCTTCATTAACTCGTTTGATGCCCAGTCTCAGCATCCCCCTCCACCGCCACCCCAGCGGCCTGAGCTGGGCACTTCATTTATAAACTTATTTGTGAAACCCCAACCCCAGAGAACCACAATTTCCCCAAGCGAGTGGTGTGCTTGTGTTTGTGTGTGTTGCATTTGAATTTGATTTACTGTTATCATTTGTGAATTTATAGTGGCTCAGTGGCTCAGTGGCCATTTGGAGCGCTGAGCGAGACGAAAATCGCATATTAATTATGCGGCTCGTTGTCGGCCTGTCATTTGGCTGCAGGCTCGGATTCATTTTCTACAACAGATTACAGCAACAACAACAGCAACAAACAACTGAAGGCATGTTTAACCAACAGTTTTACTGTGAAATTGTCAAGAAAATGCGTGTTTAAGCCAGATTAAATGCAGCTCCGCGTAGATTTATGGCCCAGTTACTGAGCCCGTCTCCTCGACCAACTGCCATCCCAATTCCAATCCCAATCCCAATCCCCATCCCCATCCCCATCCCCATTTCAATTCCAATTCGTTTGCCCTGTCGCTCTGCGCATTGTTTACTCCAATTATTTATGGGTCAGAAATACATCTGACAAAGCTATCAAATTTCAGCGCTTTGCAACATTTGAATAGCAACATGGCAGCATGTTGCTAACAGCAATGTTGCTGGCAACATGCTTGTGGATGCTGTTTGGTGAGTTTCCGGCCGCTGCCGATGCTGATTGCCACCGCTGATCCGATCGAGTGGGCGCCAGCCAGCGCTGCGTGTGGGCGTGGCCAGGTGGGCGTAGGAGCCCAACCGCCGCAGCCGATATCGAAAAAGTAATTAAAGGCAGCGAACGACGTTCGGCAATGTTGGGCGCAGTGAATACGTTGCGTCTGCCACGCCCACCTACCGCCCTCGTCCCTCGTAATCCGCCCTCCACCCGCCAGGCTGTCAAGTGCAGTACGTGCCACATGCGGTCGCCAAATGGCAACAGCGATAGCACCAGCTCAGCAATCAACAGTGCCTCGAATCGTGCATACCCTTCGAAAGTCATTTGAAAAGATAATTTTTATTGTTATCGATAGGCGCTCGAATCATACGATAGATTGATATGTTGATGAGAAATGAGGAAACATTAATTGTTAAGCTTGTTGTCAATATGCTACATTAATATACTATATTATATTTTTTTAAATATGGACATGAATCCTTTCTATATAATCGATAGACACTAAATGATTTCGATATAAAGACTCTGTAACCGGAAATTAAGTAACTTCACATAATATTCTGTGAAATAAAAATAGTAGTGCAATCAATAAAAATCTCAAACTTGTAATTTAAGATGAAAAACTGAAGGTAGCCGAAATATGGGAAATATAGTAATATATAAACAAATCGATTATTATCGATGAAAATATAAATCCGCTGATTTCTTTATAAATTATTAGAGTAAAGTAGACAAGTAAAATCAATGTTTATGATAAGTAAAATGTAAAGAGTTAAGCTCGCTGAATAGCTAATATGCCCGCATCCTGTGACAAGGACGAAAACAACACGCATCCGCTTTGTGCAACGCAAACGACAATTAACAGCGACATGAGCAAACCAATTGTGTGGCCGTTGTCCACTTTCCTGCATGCAGGAAGTGTGCGATAGGCCGGCCAGTCACCCAGTCAGCCATCCAGCTAGCCAGCCAGCCAGGACATTTTGGAGCATCTCTGCTGGACAGGGTGGACAGGCTGGACAGCTGAACCTGGTTTGAGTTGCGTCATTTGTGTATGTAATTGTCGGCAGCACAGGAGCCACAAAAACTGATTACAGTGTACAATAGTCAAATAGGCGGACCGTGTTCCGCCATATCCTGTGGCTACTTCCGCTACTGCTGTCAAAGTTCAAATGCCGATTGGACGTTATTAAATTTATTCAATACTTTTACAGTCTTAAAACTAGGCAAAAAAAAAAATATATATACGCACATAGGACAAAAAAAAAATGATGCAAATTCAATCGAAAACAAATTTTGGAACTTAGGACTAAACAATTTACAGATCGTACGATACGTAGGTACAGTTAATACGCGACCTGATCAACCGATTGTGACCCGCTTGGAATGTTTTTTGAAAGAAAAAAAAATATAGAAGATATATGAAAGAATGGGTTCGGCTAACAGGCCAGCATAATAAGTAGGTACAGAATAATTATACAATACAACAATACAATATAACAGACGGGTGTGGGTTGCGGGCGATCCTGCTGCTAATCCTAGGCATCCTTGATCTTGCCATCCAGTGGGTCCTGTACAAAGCCGCGATTCTCAAAGCCGTTCTGCCGCGTCCCTGTCCCTGTTCCTGTAACAGACACCGACGTCGTTGTCGTTGGAGTCGGAGCTGGGATTGGGGCTGTGATTTGGGCTTGGGCTGGGGCTGGGGCTGGCGTTGGATTTGATTCCGCATGCTCCAAGGACTCGTGTATCACATTGGCAATGATGCCATTCAACTGGCCCTTGGCCTCGCTGGCCAGAGCAAGCGCCTCGATGGCATTGATGTTGCCATTGGTTTCCCGGAACGAGACGTGCTCCGTATCCGAGCGCGTCCCTTTGCGACGCTGTCGCACCTGGAAGCGGTACATCCAGCTGCATGACAAAGAGAGGAACAACATGAGCTGGTAAGATTGGTAGGGGATACTGCCGCATACTCACAGAAAGATGCCCACGGAGAACATGGTTAGGCCGCCACCCAGCAAGAAGAAGGCGCCCGGGAGCACCCGGAGCGTGGCTGCGTACAGTGTCGTATACATGGGTGCAAAGACCATGGGCATGAGTGCCTCGGCGACGCCGAACAGGGAGTTGACCTTGCCCAGCTCATCCTTGGACACCAGCTTGGTGGCTATCGAGCGCATCGCAATGAAGGCGGTGCCATTAAAGATCTCGATCAGGCCGCCCAGATACATGTGCCAGGGCAGCGTCGCAAAGGCATAGACAAAGGATGACAGGATCTTGGATGTGCTGGAGAGCACGCCCACCAGTGCATCGTCGATCTCCAGCTTGTGCGACAGAATTCCCACGCAGAAGATGACGCCAATGAGACCCGTGAACATCGCATAGGTGGAGAAGAAGCTGAACTCCACCTCGGACCAGTTGAAGCGGAACCGGGTGAACAGATACGTGACCGCCATTTCGCCGTGCAGCGGCCCAATGATCACCATCACCACAATCATCAGGAGAATGACGCGCTGGCGGCGCTGATTCTCGCCCTTCTTGAAGGCCACACGGAATGTCTGCACCACATGCTCCTTGTCGAAGAAGTCCGCCAGCAGACTCTTCTGCGGTGCGGTCTTCTCCGGTCGCGCCACCGGCTCCTCCAGGAAGAAGAAGCCATAGACAAAGGCCAGCACATAGAAGGCCGCCGAAATGGAGAATACGCCATAGAAGCCGATTTGCCTACGAAACGGGAATTAACAAAGGATTGTGTATTTATTATTATTATTATTATTATTTTTATTATAAGATTAATAAAACTAATTCTTACTATATTCGTATAACATACCAGGAGTAAATTGCGGGTCTATGATACATTTTAATGGGTTCAATCAGGTCTACTGCTCTGGTATTTTAATTATGAAGAAGCTCATTGATATAAATGACACTCTTGTTATAATTAACTTCATTCAAAGTTGCTATGATTCCAACCAAGTTTTAGATAGTTGTATCCTTATCTATAATATAATAAATTCCATGCAATATTCCTGAGCATCATTTAATGATCTACTCAAAAAGAAAGACCTTTATTTTTGACTCTAATGAATTACGAAAATCCTAGGTCAGACGAAGAAATTTTTATTTCAGGAACGATTTTTATAATGACGAAATTCCTAAATTTAGTAGTGAAGAACTAGCTTGAACTTTGATACTGATCGAGAATATACTTAATGATGTCAGAGATGTCTTCCACAATGCGTTACAAACGTTGCAACAAAATTATAAAACCCTCTAGAAAGATACATATAACTAGGCTCAATTAAGCTTAACTGTACAAAATTTAAAAAAAATTAAAAATATTTCAAATTGCATTGCATTTGTAACGTTTCCAATGGTGGGATTGGCTGGGCTTGGCTGGGATTGGCTGGGATCGGAGATATTGAATATTTATAGTTTTCTTTGAGCAAGGACTGGGATCAAGTTTAATATGTGTATTCTGGGACAGTACCAGAGGACAGTTTGTGGAGGCGCTCCTAACAGGAAACTCTAATGCTGGTGTGATAAAGTTTGCTGTGATTGAGTGGAGGGAGGGAGGGAGGATGAGGAAGGGCACTTACTTGAGCAGCACCCCACTGAAGGCCATGCCAATGGGCACGCCCACCGAGAAGCAGACGTTGAGGATGCCGATGCGAAGAGTGCGCTCCTCCTCGGTGGTAATGTCCGCAATGTAGCTGAAGACGCCCATCAGCATGGTGAACCAGCCGCCACTGAGCGATGGAAAGATGGCCTCGGTGAGGGCGGCCGCTTCCATGGGTGCGTTCTCGAAGTAGACGCAGAGCATGAGGCCGACAACGCCAAGGAACTCGCCCACCACCGGTATGAGTATGCAGGGCTTGCGACGGCGATGGCGATCGCTCCAGGAGCCCCAGAAAAGGATCAGCAGGCAGGGGAACAGCGACTGAATCACCGTCTTCCATGCGGCCATCCGAGCGACCATCTGTTGCACCGTCTCCTCCTCGCTGCAGGTAAAGAATTATGCAACTCAATTGATGTCGACATACTGCATGGGGGTTGGAGTGGGATTTGCAATGGGATTGGAAATGGGAATGGGATTCGCAGCACTCACAACGTGTAGTTGGCCGTCTGGCGGCGGGTGAGCGCATCGCAGATCTCGTCCCCGTAGGCCATGTTCACGCGGCACGCTTTCTCCAGGTTGAGGTTCTGCGTGGCCAGATTGGACAGCACGCTGGGCATGATGTAGGCGGCGAGTATTGGCTCCACAGTGATATTGTTGGCCACCAAACGCAGCTTCTCGCGCCACGTCCGCTCCGTAGTTGCCGTCGGCGTCTCTGTCTTTCCACCGCCTCCATCTGCACTCTTCTCCAGTCCCAGCTGCGGCGCTGGCGTTGCTGGCGACGCTGGAGTCGTTGTGCTGTGGTTCAGCGTGTATTTGTTGTTGTGCTTGGAGAGGTCAATGCCGCCGCCATCCTTGGGTGACATGATCGTATCTATGATTGCATTTGAATTAAAGATGTTAATTAGTTAATGCCATGAGATCTCAGACACATAGGTTCAAAACTATTTAATAACAAGGCTTACTACTTAATACCAACATCTCTATTTAATTTGTTAATTACAAATTACACTAAATATATTAAACAAATAATTGTATGCCCGTAGCACTTGTAACTTGTGATCTGGCTAAAGATATATTGGAAAATAAAAATATTGTTCTTATGCAATATCTCATCTTTACAGCAATTGCTTTTATGGCAGCTAGCAAAAATATAGATAGTATAACCAAAGTTACATAAACATATCTTGAAAACTGAAAGACTAGAAACAGATAGACAGTCAGACTATAACGACTCGTCGGTTGATACAGATACATATATTACATATGTAACGATATTAGTGTTTGTTGAAAATTATATAATTATAATAAGCTGCTGTCACCTTCAATGAAACTGGCATCAGATCATATGTTGCTGGCTAAGATATCTTTAAATTAAGATATCAATCAAATAATATCAAACCATCATTCATTGTTGTTATCTAATTTTAATCAAATGTAACAACTTTCTTAATTTCAAGTCGTATTATCTAACTTAACCAATTTTTGTATTTCAAGTCGTATTACCTGACTTGAAATAAAGAAATTTGTTGAAGCAAATAGTTAGTTACAAAACTGCTCAATTTCCTGCCCATCTTTTCTATGACAGCTAATTACATGTAATGAGACATGTAATTGTAATATTTGTAAGCACAATTCCGATGACAGCTAATTACATAGTACATATGACATATGTGTGTATAAAGTAGTAGTATAGTAGTAGGCAGTATATATAAGTAGATCAAAAAGAATTATATACACTAAGATAGGTCCGATCAAGAAATGATTATATAGAAGAGTTGGCCATTTAGTGATTCAGTTCAAAATACCCTCTGCAAGCGTATTAATATAAACTGACCATGTGAATATAATTCAATCCAAAATGGCTTTTTGTTATTATTATTATATTAAGTGCAGCAATTACAGAAACTTTAACACCCAACAATTTGGTTTTATTACTAATGAATTATAGAAACAATTAACTTTAGTTTACGTAGCCAAACTGCAACTTTAACTTAATTCTTGCATTCGTTTCACTATCTACATATGTATGTATGTGTACACAAGTATGTATGTATGTAGTATATATAATGGCATTCTGAGAGTCATTCTTAGTCTGCATTCCATAGAATCCATCATCGCATTGTGCATAATGTAATCGATCATTCGGTAAGTCATGTTTTGATCGCGAGCTGTTGGCGTTCTCTAATTTCTACTTAACTAAGTATTAATCATGGGCCTGGGCGCATTCAAGCTTCACTTTCCGCTAGCTGCTGTCCAATGTCCAATGTCCACTGTCACATTTTGTTGTCATTCCCATCTCCCACTTATTCTGATTGGATTATTTGGCAGTAACAATCGCCAGCGAAAGTATTTCATTTGTATATCGCTTGTTATCCATTTCGGGTATATTTTTGAATTTTTTTTTATTTTTGAGTTTGCCTCGTTGTACGTTGCTTTGCTTTTGTTTTGGACTCTTCCTACTCTGTCAATCAAGCGCGACGCTGTCATCAGCGTCAACATCCACGCTGAGGTTGTTGTTGAGGTTTAGGAGCTGAAGCTGAAAGCTGGATGCTGGCATCTGAGCCTTGGGTATTTTGGGTGGCTGCTGCTGCTTTTGCGCAGTGGTGTTATCATTATCAATTATCAATTATCTATTATCATATTTAGTCTACTCTGTATGTGCTGTACTACTATCGAGGCATTTGCTTTGTTCTCCCACTTAATTTCCGGGGTACATACATATGTAAATGCGTAGAAGAGACTTGTCAAACACAACGCATTTGCTTCGCAATGCGAGCAATGAAAAACCTAATTACATTTGTGTCAGTCGGTCGGGTATCCTTATCTTATTTATGGCACGTCTGTTATTTTGGTATTCCCCAAATTGCTTCATTGATTTACTACCTGACTTTGTGCTTTTATTGTTGTGTCGTAACTTCGCTGCTGCCTCTCACTTCGCAGTTTAGCAGACAGTTTATATTTACATACTTTCAATTAGTTCAGGTACTTAAAGGCAAATGATGCGATTATTATTTACCTTACAAATAACACAGAAACCTTTCCAGTTTCCAGTTCACGACTCTTTCGACTTTATGGCATGCCACAATTGACAGCTAAAAATGTATTAATTGTATATTTATAAATATTTCGTTAATTGATAATCCTGATTAAAAACTGGTTCGAGTCATAACCCTACTTAAACGATTCAGTCAGGCTTAACAATTGATTAGGATCAATACTGATGAGCCTAAAAAATTAGTCAACTACTTTTAAACGGTCTTAGAATAATACATAACTGGTGAGGTGTTTTACTACATACGAGATTCGTACAATGAGTTAATATTTTTCCATCCTTTTCTTAGGGCACTAGTTAAAGGTCTGTTCAAGATCGATTTGAAACTAGTTCGAAACTTAGTCAAAGAAGAAAATGCTTATCAAACTGAAAGAAATCGTCTCTATATATATGTATTGTATATATACACACATCTAGTAT
This sequence comes from Drosophila maculinotata, assembly GCA_035045305.1. Taxonomy (NCBI): domain Eukaryota; kingdom Metazoa; phylum Arthropoda; class Insecta; order Diptera; family Drosophilidae; genus Drosophila; species Drosophila maculinotata. The sequence goes on along the minus strand of JAWNPD010000679.1, from coordinate 6,993,838 downwards.
TTCTGTAGACTAAGTTTACACATACATATATAGCTTTAAGACAATACTATTTCCGGGAATAAAGTCTTTTTTTCTCTATTGCACTACTGTAAGAAATAATGAAAAGTACTTGTTGCTTTTAAATACGAGAACTTCTAAAAATAATGTCTCTTGTTATTATTTAGATAATAGAAGTTTTGTGTAGAAGTAGTACTTGTATAGAAGTACTTATCAAGCAAGGCATTTACGCAATTCAAATTCCAACAAAATAAACAAAAATTACCTTAAAAATCATACTTGTAATCAAAATATCTTATTATTTAATTTCATATCATATCTTACACGTAAATCAGTATATTAGTTAATAGATACATTTTGGCTGACTGTTATGAGTTGAAAACTTGGCGACTACTTTTTTTTAGCATCCATTAAAAGTGACAGAAATTAAGCAAAGCTAATTGACCTTGACAGTAGCACACACAAACACACACACACACAAACACACACAGAGAGGCACACGCACACACCTCTAGCGACCCATAAAGTGCATTGCTGGCGGATTTTAATCTTCAACTTCCGTCAACGCTGCTGGCGCCGCTGCCGCCGTCGCCGTTGCTGCCGCCCAAAGACGACAACTCAGTTCAAGCTTGGGTTAATTATAGCGTCTGCCTGTCTCTATTTGGACTCGCATGCGAATACTATGGCCTATGGCTGTGATTGTGTGTGTTTGTGTGTGTGTGTGTATGTTGTGTGTATAAGCTTTATTTTTCGAATATATGATAAAGTTCATTATCATGCTTTGTTAGGCTCCTAAAAATGTCGTCGACGTTTTTCGTTTGCTCGCAAATAGCGTTTCTGAATTGCCTTTAATTGCAGCTTAGTTGTTATTATTTCTGTTTTTTTTTTTTTTTTTTGTTTTATTCTGCTTGCAGCTGATTGGCCCAAAGCGGCCCACTAATTGGTCCAGTAATTCCAAGAAACAAATTAAAAGCGCCCACTGTTACTTCAGATGTGCGCATTGAGCCTAAATTACGCAGTACTGCAAAATACGCGAAGAATAATAATATATTACAATGGCATTCTTTTGAAAATGGCACATTCTTAGAAAATTTGTATTTCAGACTAGTGCAGCCAGTAATTTAAATATTATCATTGCAAATATTTCATGTGAAAGCATCCGACAGATGGCAAATAACCTTGTTTTTTATCGCTTTGGGAGAAAAAAGTGAACTCGAAGTATATTCACTGAATATTCAATGCCATTTCGTGATTTTGTCGAATTTGATATCTTTTAAACTATTAACATTCATCACATCCATTTTAATAAATTTTTTAATAACTCCAGCAATTCACAGCGCTGTTCACGTCTGTAGTTGTTGATTATTGTATTTTATCTGATATTTGTACTTTTGTTTTTAGAAATATGTCATAACGTACAAAATAAAAGGTTACCAAAAAGCAAATCTCCAGACTTTTGCAAATATAGTTTTACAGTCTAAATCTAAATAAAATATAAAAGTATTACAGACATAAACAAATCTTTAAAAATTCACCATTCAATTTGCTTTTCTAATATTACAAAGATATAAAAATGAATAAGAAACATTTCCTAACATTTATATTATTTCTGGTTATGTGGTCGAAACTTTAATAGTTAAAGTCAAAATAAACTCACAAGTTTTGCTTGACTAATGTAGCATATAAAATTCTTAAAACATAAAAAATAAACATAAACTTACGAGGTCGCTTAACTGCGATATTAGTCAAGCAAGCCTCCAAAGTTCTAAAGTTCTCAAATATATATATAAATAAAATATACATACTTAAACGTAATGAGCAACATATACAAGTTATTAAAATTAAAAAACTCAAAAGTTTGGCCCCAAAGAGTATAACGCTGTGTTTTGTTTGGCTTGAAAGCAATAAAGTAATTATTATGCTTGGAACAACATATTTGTTGTGCTGCGGTCTACAGACACTTTTACTAGTCTCGTAGTCTCGTAGTGTCATCAGTGTCACCCAAATTTAACAAACGTGCGTTGAACCTCATCGAAAAGTACGTGCAACAACAACGCAAACATTTTCATTGCGGTCACTTCCATCATTACAGCAAGCAGGGCACGTCGATGGGGTCTGGCGATGCACTCTTTTGGCTCGAGGTTTGGCTATGGATATGGTATTGGTATTTATATTGGCAAGGGTATGGGTGTGGGTATGGGTATGGGTTTAACTTTGAAGTCGCCACCAGGAAGCGTCGTGATCTGGCATATTAACTAGCTAACCATCGGACTGTCAATTGAATAATAGCAGTGAATTTATAGATTTGCCAAGTTCAACGAATTTTATCCGTGATTTTTGTATTCCTCGCTATTTGCATAATACATATAATTAGTAGATACGGATTTAGCAAGAGTTTTAAGCTAATTAACATAGATTTACATTTATATTTATAGTTTATTAAACATGTTTTCAGCTAATCTCAAATTTGGAATAATTAATCATGATTATATTTTGTATGTAAGGAAATGTTCTTCATATTCTTGGTTAATATATTTTCTTAGATTTGAATTAATTATCTTTATGAAATTAAAACTGCGTTAAAACCTACTTTGTATGATGCCTAAGATTACCTTGCCATAAAAAAAAAACATATAGATACAGGAACAGGATATAGGAACAGTAGATTTTATATTATATTTTAAATCCAGCTGCTGCAAATCGGGCAAACTTACACCATAAAAAAAAGTTCTACAAATTTGATAAAATCTATTGAATAAACTTGTATTCAGATCTTTCAAATTGACCTATATTCGGAACAACAGATTGCATATAAAGTTTGTAAATAAAGATAAGTAGGGCAAAATTACAATTGGCACAGCTATTAACCAAAATACAAAGATCTGTGGAAATTGATTTATTGAGTGTTGACGTGTTTTTTTCATATTTTGCACACTCAGCTAATGCTTTTTGGTTTTGTAGTATTTCGTATTTTGTATTTCTATTGCTTTTTGCACACATTTCATTCGCCGTATTTGTGGCACAATGTTGTTGACTCAGGAAGTGCTGTGCTCGACCGTATTAACAAAATAATGGTCATGCCGACAGAGTGATAAAAAGATGAATTACAAATGACAATTAACTTATTATTTACTCGACGCGATGCTGCTGTGAAAACAACCTTTGCCAGTTAATAAAACAAATTCAATTTGCGGGAAATTTGCTGAAAATTTGCCGGTCTGTCTCTAATCATATTTTTACCCATTTCCGGCTGCGGACAAAACTTTTCACAACACCTACACAAGAGCCGCACACACCTACACACACACACACACACACACACACATGAAACACATGACGGAGCTCTGAATTGTCCATTAAGTTATTGATTGCATGTCTATCTGTGAGATACATCGCGACGATACTTAGATATAATGGCATATCTGTGGGGTTTGTGAGAAGGGGGTTGGGAATGGGAATGGGGATGGGGATGGCGATGGCGATGTGGAGGAGTGTGCATATGGGAGGCGGCAAAGCCGTGTGAGGCAAACGACATCCAACAAAACTAAACTGTGCTTTAGTTCAAGTCTAAATTGAAAATAATTAAATGCAATTAGTTGGAAAAAAAGAAAAAAAAAACCCGACTTTTTATTTATGCGCAATTCAATGATAAAATGAAGAGCTAAAAATAGTTGCACACACACACGCTCACACAAATGGGCAGATCAGTGCGTATGTGTGTGTGTGTGTGTGTGTGTGAGTGTGTGCTTAAATAGACAATGTTTTATTTATGGGGCTTAAACCGCCGGAATTTGACAAGCGACGTGTGCGACTGCGTAAACAAAACAAAATGCACAAAAACAGAAAACCGAAAACCGAAAACACAGCGAAAGAGCACATTGATAAATATTGTACACTAATTTGGCAATCAAAACAGAAAATCAAAATCCCCACAATAAATTTACATTAGTCAAAAGACATCAAAAAATGGAAAATAAAAAATAAAAATTCAGCACAAAACAACAGAAAATAAATACATAAAATAAAAGAAAAATTATATAATATATAAGTCTGCGTAAATCATTAATCAAGTCAAGCAAAAAAGTATAAAATATAAACAAGTATGTAAATAAATAAAAACAACAAAAAAATTTGGAAAATACAAAAATGGAGAGTAGCATAAATAAATGTTATATGAACGTGGACAATTTGTAGTAAGTAATTTGGTTGGATGCCTCGGGCACGCAACAATAACAACCGCAACTATGAATAACAATAACAATACGGTAAATTTTGTATTGTCAAACAAGCGGACATACACTCCCACACACACACACAAACACAGATACACACACACATAGCTAGAGTGTAAGAGAGAGGGAGAAAGAGAGAGAGAGAGAGAGAGATACATAAACGAGCGCAAACAAATTTCACGACAAACGCGAATTTAATTTAATTTACATGTCTTTAATGAAATTAGTAATAAAATGCACACACACACACACACACACACACACACAAACACACACATACTGATATATATGTTGCACATACACAAAGTGATCGCTGGATGGTAAACTCACTTTAGATAACTATCTATAGGGAAGTATCTTACAGTTCCTTGATACTCGCTTGCAGCCAGGATCTGTTCTTTGATTCGATGCACTTTTGGGTTTTTAGGAGGGCAAACGACAATCTTTTTGTTGGATGCGTTGCGATTCTACAGCAATAATAACATGACAGAACACAGAACACAGAGCCGCTGTAACTTTCTATTGTTTATTGTTCTTTGTTGTTGTTGTTGTTGTAGATATTTTAAGCGGCGCTTAGTTAACGAGCCTTGCTATATACCTAAACCAGCGACGTTGAGCTGAACTCAGCGACTAAAATTTGTATTGAATTTAATGAGTGCCGTCGACTCGCCACACGGTAAACGCTGCCAGCGTCAACGCTGACGCCTGCGTCGCTGCGACAGAGCTGTGCGGGCGGCATGCGTCGCGACGCCGCGTCGATCACCCAGATCCAAGCTTGCGCTTGGCCGACGCCAGCGCCGCCGTCGCCGTCGCCGTCGACTTCGACATCAGCGGCGACTGCGCGTGCGACGTCTGATAAGCGGCGCAGTGGCGTCTGCGTCTGCTGCTGCTGCTGCTGCGTCTGCTGCCCCATCTGCGTGTCGCAAGTGCCAAAAATAATGTAAAGCTAAACAAATATGTATTCATATGTATATCTTATAGAAAGAGCCGCAAGCTTCATTTCGACTTGAATTTCACTGGCTCTATTGCGAAAAGTTATTTGCTCTTCGAAGGCGGCTCGAATATGAAATATCCTATAACAAGTTCTGAAGAAACATACACTGAGCGTAATTTTAGAATTTATAGATAATATGTGAAACAGTTGCTTTTTCTTGCTTAGTAACTCCATCCTAGACTTCAACTTTGGACCACTATAAACATGCTTTTTGTAATACATAAGATCTGGAGAAGTAATTAGTAAGCTTGATAACTCAAGAATGTAATCTTAAGTTGAAGGAAATGTGATCTGTAGCAGCAGACCCCACAAACCAATCATTTGATATATGTACATACATATACATATGCATATCTGATAAAGTCGTTTATCAAAACTACTCTTGCATAACTTTATAATACCCTCTCGGCTCATTTACACACGGGGTATAAGATAGGCAGGTACTCTGCAGCACCATATGTATGTATATATGTATGTATATAATGTGTATAATGTGAATTGTTGCCTTTCGCTATTAATTGTGAACACGTCAATGCTGCTATTGATGTTTCCAATTATTTTGTGACAAGGCACTTTTGGGAACTTTGCATATGAACGACATCCACGCTTAGTCATCATCACCTTGCTAATGACTGTTTAAAACTAGTTGATAACTAAGTAACTAAGATGAGCTGAAATTGACTGTGGTCCTACCAGTTCCCAACTAGCATCTATTAGCATGCGATTCTAAAGAAGAAATCGACAAAAAAAGAGATACAATAAAAAATGCAAATATTGTTTTTAATTAGCATTATTAATATTTAAATTTCCAGTTAATCGATCGAGAGAAACCCAAATACAAACGGCTTGTCGTCTGTGTGTTTAATGCCCTTCAGCAGTTCGTGTGCTTGCTGTACTCCTAGCTACCAAACGCACCCTCAGCCTTCACCCCGCACTGACCCTTCTCACCTGTTCTGCTGTTGCTGCTGCAACTGTTGCAACTGCAACTGCTGTTGTAACAATCAGCGGTTTTTTGTTTGTTGATGTGTGTGTGTGTGTGAGGCATTAATTATCGCACTTGTTCTGTTGTTGTTTTGATGATGGCAGTCCACAGTCCACAGTCCGCAGCCCATGGGCCACGCCCACTCGGCCTTGACTTACAAAGCCTCAATGCCGCAAAGACCGCAGCTCTGTTACTCCGTCCGTTCGTCTGTCTGTCCGTCCGTCCGTCCGCCGTGTCGCTTGATGCCAAAGCATACAACGTCGCTGAGCTGTAACGCCACCCCCCTCCCCATACCCTTTACTAGCCACACCCCCCACCCATGGCCCCATCAGCCCTGCTGCAGCTGCAGCCAACCTGATAAGTATCAATAAAAATAATAATAATAATGATAATGCTCATTATAATTTTTGCTATGTGTATGCATGCATTTGCAGTTATTAAACATTTGGTAATTCGATGCAAAAACAAAAAAATAATACAAATACAAATACAAATAACAAATACAAAGCAACAATAAACTTGCAGCTTGTTTGGTCGCTTGGAACGTTGCTGCTGCTGTTGCTGCTGTTGCTGTTGCTGCTGCTGCTGCCTTTGCTGATTAATTTCCAATTGTTATTATGTTTGTGCGCCGCTAACAAAGACAGCAACTAATGCCGCATCCCCCCTCCACCCCTTCCCGCCTGTCACTGCATCCCGCTGCTAAACGCTCAAGAGGCAGCCGTTTTGAAGCGCTTTGTTTACCCGCCTGCAGTTTATTTTATTATTATTTTTCATTTTTTTCTGCATGTAAATTCACGCTGGCAGTTTAGCTCAGCATAATCAGTAGAAACTTTAGACCAGCAGCAGCAGCAGCAGCAGCAGCGGCAACAGTTGTTCAAATCTGTCAAGCAGCTCAAAGTGAAGTGGAGGTGTAGTGGTGGTGGTGGTAGGGGGGGAAGGGGGGTAAGTTAGGAGCTCACATGACTCGCTCATTCCATATGTCAATAAATCAAAGTTATCAAGACAAACTTTCACTTGACAACGTTTCAATCGAACTTTGATGGCACTCGTTCTTGCAGTTAAAAGGCAAAAAAAAAGAAAAGGAAAAAAGTCTAATAAGAATGATGTACTTAGTTTCAAGAGCTTAACTTGATACAAATGAATACTTTCTGTATTGCCATTTGATTGAGTGTACAGAGATATATTTGCGATGCATGAATAGCTAAGTAAAGCATTTAACATTTAACATTTAAATAAATTTGATACATCATCAATAAAAATAGTATAACCCTTTCTGATTGTTGTAATGTTATAAAAACTGTTCTCAACAACTCATTTTGATGCACATTAAAATTGAAATCAATTTTATGTGATTATGTTAAATTATTATGTAATTATTTAATTTGCTGGGCAATTTGTACGTGTATTTAGGCTTCAATTATTTCCGATGTTAAATCCGAAACTCGAAACTCTCCTCGCGATTTTCGACACATTCTCCAGCTGTTGATGGTCTCAATTGGCCAATTGATTAATTGGCCGGGCTAATTGACATCATTTCATGGCTTTTTGCATACGATTTCCAATAATTATTATTCGCTGCTCATTAGCAATAAGCAAACAACAACGAAGAACAACGAAAAACGAACAACGAACAACAGCAAAACAAGCGCGAGCTCTTAATGAGATAGAGATGAAGCTCAAGATAGACATGGACACAGACATAGACACAGACCAAGACATAGACATAGACATAGAGAAGAAAGCTGGAAGTAGAGATGAAGATGGAATATGGAATATTGTGACGCAGATGAGAGCCGTGATATCGCCAAGTCCGAAGCCCAAAGCCGAAAGCCCAAGGCCCTGAGGCGGACACGGCGTTAAGCGCCTTTTTAGGTGTCAAAACTTTGCCCGGCACCACACGAAACGCTTATTAATCAACAACAATCAACAAGAGCAACAACAACGGCAACAACGACGGCAACAGCGACAGCAACAACAGTTGTCCAGAGGCACAGATACGTATAACAAGTTGTAGCTAATTTCGACCAGTTCAATGCTGGCCAAGTTTGTAGTTGCTGCAGCAACTTGCTGTTTTCTCACTAGCTCTCTGTTTGTGGGTGACTTGGCCAAAAGCGCCACTGAACAATGGGGCTTCAAATGTGAAATAGAAACCAGTAAGAGCAATTACAAAGTGACGACGATTATATACCCTTGCCAACAGCAAACAGTTGAGATCGTGATCCAATCGTTGTTGTATAAATCAATTATTTATTGCATTTTTTTTTTGCTTGCAATTTTCAACTTTGACTCGAATTGTACAACTGTACAATTTTCTCTGTAGACTTCAAACGGAATATGTAATGATTTCAGTTGACTTATTGACTATATGGAAGTGTAAATTACGAATATGTTCAAAATATTTGCCGAAATTGCCACAGCTTAACACAAGTCGGCAGGCGCCAGCTACCCTATAAATTATAGACACTTTAAGTAGAACACAATAGAAAAAGATTAAGCGCTGCTCTGACACATCGTGATGGATCAAAAACTATATACATATATATTCCACTATCTTCACAGACACTGTGCTTTGAATTTACTTCGTTCATACTATACAAATAATAATATGTATTTAATATATTATCTTTTACAAATAACGACAGACTCTGCAGTTAATGCTGATCAGAGATTCACACACTTTCTAAGGTTGCTGATCCTCTCTTCTTCTCTTCTGGGTCTAACATACACTAACACAACACAATTATACCTCATTCTACACATTTATGATTACAGGGTACCTCAACTACAGAATTACAGCTGAAAGTGAACGAATTATAAAGTCTGTCAGGTCATTAATACAGTAATACTTGCTTATTATTGTACTTAATATACACGTTTAAATACTCGGATATTATTCGATTTGTTCATGTATTTATACTAATACTGAAAATATAATCATTTTGAACACTCACAAACCACATGACGATTTATTTATTCAAACAAACTAGAAAACATTTGCTAAAACACACAAAACATATTGTTAGTTGGTTGGTTTGTTGTGCTTGAAGTATTGAAACAAATACTTAAATATCAAAGATATGTTTAACATCTATAAAATACTCCAAACGAAGCAGCAAGAGGTCTATTCCACGAAAGTTTAAAGCGAATACCCCCTTCAAACATTTCAAACATACAAATTGTTTAAAAATATCATAAATAAAAATGGAAATTATAATAATGTATTATTAAATCAAAATGTAATATAATTAGCTAATAAACTCTCCGAAAATGTAGTAGGATAATTCAAATATCAACAATATTATATATCATATTTAAGCAAAACTAATTTTTAATAAAGAACTTTAAATAAAAAATATTAAAAAAAAAAAAAATCGATACATTTCCGATTTAAGACTTTTAACATTTTATATCAATTAGATTAGAGTGGGTTTCTCACATAGAATATGTGTGCAAATACTTACATGATACATCCAGATACTCCAGATGCATATATTATGCAGCCACACAACCAGTTGGTATTTTCTTTATTTTGCTTTATAAACAATGCATTGCTGATTCACCCAATGTGTACGGATAGTTTGGGCAATAACAATTAAGTATGACAACAAATGGAAATGATTGACAGCATCCGAAATAGCTGCAGTTAAAGAGCTACTTTTATTATATACAGTACCCATTGAAAGTCAGGGACCGTATCTGTTATGGGGTTTTAAATGAAAATTTTGCGATATAATTATTTGCTCAGGAAATAATTTGTAATGATTTTTTGTAGCTTTCAATTTAAAATTAAATGACAATTGTTGCTTCATTGCTATTATTACAGCCGAGTAAACTATTTTCCCTAGTGTCGAGCACTTTTTTACAGTCAATGCAATTTTATTCGTAATTTATAAATATATTTCCATTGTTCTATTCATCCACCGAAACTTCATGATGTATCTTTGGAACTTATACTGCAGCTGCTTGACAGCACAATTATAATATGTGTAGCACAATTATAATATATGTAGTATATATATTAAGAAATATTATGGTTAGCTGCAGTAAGTTTGCACTTCCCCAACCCCCGCTGCACGCCCCTTTTTCGCCATTGCCCACATGGCTGGTTGCTAAGCTAAGTTCATTAATCTGATTGTTAAACCGCACAATTTGCAGCGAGAGGTCGGCCAAGAGGATGGGCAATGGACAGCACAGGATGCTTTGAGGACTTGCTCAGAAGCTGTAAAGGGACAGCTTAATCGGTCGATTGCGAAACTCTTCTGTTACATAAATTAAGTTGTCCTTGGCATTTTAGCATGTGATCTGTCCAATTGATTGATTGATGCCTTAATGAACACCAACTCTGGTGCCAGCTCCAACTGAAGAAGGGGCTGCTGCTCACCTTCGGACCTGGCGGACTTGGCGTGTCAACTGCACCCCAGGGACACGCGTTTTACGTGTGCTACTTAGCCAAATACTTATATATGACCACATATATATTTTGTATATGTGTACATTTTTATTATCTTTTATGGGTGGAAGTTGCATGCGTTCGCTCAATTTAACTGGAACTGGCAACTGGACGGTGCTGAGTGGCGCCCCAGGGAATGGGAAGATGCGGAGATGGGCTTGGAGTTTGCTTAGTTTCTTGGCCCATTCCTGATAAGAGCCGCAATGTGTTATTGTTACGGTTACTGATACAGCTACAAGGCTGTAGCTATTGTTGTTGCTGTTGCTGTTGTTGTTGTTGTGGCTAGCATATGCCGAGTGCTTAGAATGGCCCCCTGGCTAAGCCTTTGTTTGCTTGGGCTGCCAAGATGCTGCTGCCATTTGCTGCGAGGGTATATTATATTTTTTCTGTTTTTTTTTATGACTTTATCAACGTTTATGGCCTTGCCAATGAGTGGGTGTGGGGCCGGCAGGATAGCGGGTGCTGGTGGCGCATTATGGGCGTGGACGTGGCAACAACGCCTCCCTCAGGATTTGCTTAGCTATGAGGCAGATGCCAACTGCTGCCGCTGCTGCTGCTGCGGCTGCGGCTTTATTATTGCATCATTATAACATGCTTTATGTTTCATGTGTATATGTGTGTGTGTGTGTGTGTGTGTCTGTGTGTGTGTGTGTGTGTGTTTAGTGTGCTGACAATGACGCGCCAGCTCCAGAGCCAGCGCCACTTTAAAGTGCCCTGAACTTGATTAATGAATGGCGACGCTGAAAAGTATGCTACGGCATGCAGGGCACACACACACACACACACGCGCGCGCGCGCGCACACACGCACACTCGACATGTCAACGACACGTAGAAGTCGCTGTGCTGGTTGGGTGTCGCTTGAGGTAACATAAAAATAAAAATGAAATGAAAAAAATTACAAAATAAAAGGAGAAGAGAGAAATTTGTTGCCAGCGCGTACAAATTGAAATTGGCTCACAACTTGGCAGCTAATTTAATATGATTATGGGGCTGCAAGAAGAAGAGTGAGTGGAAGTTGCAGAAAATGAAGAAGCTGCTTGCCACAAGACATAAACAGTAGCATTCATTTGCAGATACTAGTATCTCAACTTTCTCTACTATGTTTTTAGCCAGCTGCAGAGCGCAATTCAATTTGCTGAATTTGTCGCAGTCATCAGCTTAAGAACTTTATCCCAACTTGCACTTTCAGCTGCCCATCTGTGCGCTGCTGTTGTTGTTGCTGCTATCACTGTGCGTTTAAGTGGCTTTCCAATTTGTTAACTGCTTTCCTGGCCCCCGCTTTGCCCACTCTGAGCCCGCTCCTCATCGAACTCAAGTTGAGCCGCAAAACTTTTGCATGTCCGTTTATAAATTGCCTTATGATTGCCTTTCGATAAACTTTGCTCAAGTGAAATGCTAATACATCGCCGACTTTAAACGCTTTTTAGCCAACGCAGAGAGAGAGACAGCGAGAGAGTGAGTGAGAGAGAGCGAAGGAGAGAGAGGGCGAAAGCGAGCGCAACGAACCTGTGAACTCCCGCCTGAATCGTATTCGTATCTTTGCAAAAGTTGGCGCCGCTGCTGCTTCCTGACAGCAACAATTTTTATGGCTTCCTGCGCTGCGCTTAAATAGATACTCGCACACACACACACACACACACACACACCTTGCCGATAATTTAAATTGTAGCTCCATTTCCCAGCTCCTGCCTTCTGCTGCTACTATTCCCGTTCCAATTTCTGGGCTGTTGCGTTCTGTAATTTGCTGTAATTGAATTTCAACAATTTTGCAGCATAAAAATTTCCTACAATTTCAGTTATTACTATAGCGAAAATATATAAAAAAAAAGAAAAGCAAATTGAAACCACAATCTGGAAGGCTTGACGCAGCCAACTGATTTTGCATCCCCACTGATTACCGTTGGCTGCACAAATTGCGCATACGCAGCGTTGCCAGCTCATTGAAATTCAATGCCACAAGCCGTAAGCCGAGCCCAGAGAAAACCCATCAGCGGCCATCAGCAGGCGCCAGAGATGGGGTAGAGGTAGGGGAAGGGGTAGGGGTAGGCCGCATCCCGGCAGTTACAGTTACAGCTCTATTGCTGCAAAGCCGGAGCTCATTTTCGATTTGCGCAACAAATGAAGTGAGAAATTATTATTATTATTATTATTTTTATTATTATTATTACGAAGCTGGCAACTAAAAACATTTTGCTGGCATAAGCAAATGTATGCCTCCCACTCCCCCCCCCCCCCCCCCCCCCCCCCCCCCCCAGGAAACCCCTCTGATCCACCAACGCCACCCTTCTCATCATCATCTTCATCTTCGATTCCGCCTGCCATTACCCGTGGGCGCATCACGTATTCACAAAGCAAACAAACTCCGGCACACGCATAAATAAACAGACAAACGGGTCGGGGAGGGGGGGAAATATGAAAATAAAATATCGAAACAAAAAGGGAGGGAGGCAGGCAGGCAGAGTACATTTTTGGTAAGCGCTTTCGCCCGTCAGTCACATCATTAAAATCGAGCGCGGTGGTCGTCACCACCTAATTCCAATCCTTGCCGCAAGTTGTGGATGTGCCGCAACGCAACGCGTGGCAAGCTGCCTCATGGGCCACGGCCCAAACAACAGACACACAGAGCAGCGCAGCGAGGACAACAATTCTCTGGAGGCATTCATCAATATGCCAAACATGTTTTCTTATCATCAAATGGAAAATGCTTCATTTTCACGTACGACAGACAGGCTGAAGCTGAAGCTCGAAGTCGAACAGTCGAACATGGCGCAAGGAAGGAAGACAGAGCTCACCCGTGTGCCCGGAGGCAAGTGGAGCTGGGAATAACAGAGCAGAGCAGAGCAGAGCAGAGCGCGAGATATCAGTTAGCTAGTCGAGCTGCGAACCTTTCAGGTGAATTTCGCTAGTTAACTTGGCTGAAGACAGCTGCCAGTTGCTCTGGCTCCGGCTCTGGCTCCGGCTCTGGCTCTGGCTCTGGCACTGTGGTTAGACCACAAAACTAATGGTGGCAAGCGACGAAATTGACTTGCAGCTGGCGTGGGAGTCGAAGCTGCGACGGAGCACATAAATTGATTACCAAAACATTTCTCGACAAATTCGGCATGTAACAACAATGACAGAGCACAACTGAAGGCGCCACCACGTGAGGTACGACTGATGAGTGGCAGTGGCAGTGGGAGTGGGAGTGAAAGACGGGTGGGGGGTATCTTGAGGGCAGCCACGCGCTTATCAAGGCAATTGCAATAGACAACAGTTGCCGGCAGCAATACGCATACGCGTTTCAAAATCAAAGCAGACAACGGGATTCAAGAGCAACAGTCGGCGCTCAAAAGCAATGCACCAACTGTCCTCAGGCATTCAATCGAAGCAACAAGATGCTGTCTGCTGCATATATTAAAGGCATCCATTGTAGTTTTAAACACGGATGCACAAAAGTTTGCTCACTGTAGCTCCAAAGTTTGTGAGCCATCGGATGCTGCCCTGCGACTATGGCTAAAAGCTGGCTATGGAGCAGATCAACACAGGTCACTAGAGCGATCGACTCCATAACCAGGTCAATAAGTTGTCCAACAACACGCCGGAGATTGAAGCTACCTCTGCATACAAAAAGTTCGCATTTATAATGTTATAATTTCAAACATCTTAATACTTTTTTGTACAATTATTGAAGTTCTAATGATTAAAGTTAATATTAAAAACAATAAGTCAAAAAATAAATCAAAAATCTTCTTTATCATTATTTATCCACTAAGTTAGTCTCAGCTACTAGATTATTGTTTATATTTTATTATATTGCATAAGGTATATAGTTCAGGAGCCTCCAAAACATTATTCATTACGGATGTGTGTTTTCGTCAAAAAATATAAACTCCACTGAATGAAGACATTTTCGATTCCATAAATTTCATATAAATACGCATACGTATCTCTAGATACATAGTGAAAAAACTGTAAACAACATATAAAACTTATTTTTGCTGCATAGTATCTAGGAGTATCTCAGATATTCATAGGTTGCTATTGAAAATTAAATTGTTCTATGAACAATGCTACTCATTTTTAGCAGATATTTACGCAGTTCAGTATTATTCTTAGTATTATAAACTAAATTGAATTTTGTAAAAAAAAAAAAAAAAAACTTAAGTCTTGAACGGGAAATGAACCCGCAGAACTCTCGTTTGCAAGGCGCACACCTTATCCTCTGAGCTACACGAAAACAAAATGCCTGAGAGAGCAAAATAATGTGAAACAAATTAAGAGAGCGCGAGCCTATTCTGTAAATTTCTTGCTCCTTTTGCTTAATCTGAGAGTTGGGGTCTTATTCAAGCTCGAATTGGTCTCAATTCATGACTGATTATCCAAATCTGTCTCAAAAATTGAAGATTATATTTTTCTTTTTTATTTTAAGAGAAACTTGTCAAAACTCTCAGTCTCTCACAAGTATCTGTTTACTTGGCATCAAACACAGCTCAGGGGTAGCCTAGTGTTAAGGCTCTCGTCAACTTAACGAAAGTTCAGGGGTTCGAATCCCAGCAATAACTGGTTAGGTAATTAAGTGTAATTTTCAGAAATGTTGTTGAGTTCCTGAAATCTACAGAAAAACATTCCAATAGTGCAATGAGTAGAGTAAACCTTTCCAAGAGAGAAAGAAAAGGGACCCGATATTCCTGACTTACATGAAAGCCTTTCCCCGGGGGTTCGAACACCAATTATATTCGAAATTGCCAAGAAATGTTAACAATAACCTGAAACTCCTCTGAGTTTTTTTTGGTTGCTATTTTAGAGAGAATAATTATTTATTATAATTAATTGTTGTTCTTAGTTGGTAATTGTTGACGCTAAGCCGGAAGGCTAGCCGGCGGGCCCAACGGGGCTGAATAAATAGAAGCCAAGGTCGCAAAGGGGTGTTAAGCCTACCCCGTATGCCTTAATAAACTCTAATAAAAAAAATAAAAAAAAAAGTATTAAACACTGGCACAGAAAAGTATGCTACAGATTAAACCCGCATTGAGAAATTGTAACAATTTACCGACACACGATTTTTTTTATTTTTTTTTTTTTTTTTATTGAACAGAACAGGGTTTATTTAACCCTATGACTTATCATGTTTTTAATTATTAAAGTATTGTCACTTGGATTAAAAAAAATAACAATAACAATAGCAATGACAAAAATATAACAATAATTATTTATTATCTTATTATTTATTTATCTTGGGGAACGACAATCTCTTAAATCGTTCAACCGAATTAATTGCGGCGTATTATTTGAGATTAAATATGTGCTGCTGAAATATATGTATATATGTATATGTACCTATGATTGGTGAGGTGCTCGAAAGATTGAACCACTAATAATTATGCCATATCCGCCCACTTGTTTTAATAACAATAAAAAATAGCATATTATGATTTAAAAACAAATGATTAATCAAACAAATTCACTTTTTTTTTACATAATAGCTTGTTATCTAGTCAAATACTATATAGAAAACTTGTATGGCTAATTAAAATATAATAAAGCTTATCTGCCTGATAATTTACAAATTAATTGCAAATATTAATTTTAAGCTGCGGAGTCTTTGCTTCTTGTGCATTAGTTAGTACAAAAAATACGGTACAGCTCATCAAAGTTTAGAAAACGAATCCTAGAAATATATATTAAAAAAAATATATAATAGTTAGGTTTCATATTGTTTAAAACTTAATGTCATGTACCGAAGTGACTAGCCCGTTAATTTGAATTTTAATAAATAAATGAATTGTTAGTATTATTTTGTATGCATTTTATTTGATTTTGATATCTTTGAATATTGTTCAGTAGTTCAAGTTGTTGACATCGTAAACCTCACTGGTGCTGCACAGGAATTTGTAGCTGGGATTGACGCCAGTGGTGCACTTGCTGGCACCCACCGAGCAGGAGTTGTACATCTTGATGCCAACAACATTGGTGGCCGCATAGTTGCAGGCCAGGAGGAAGGCCTTGTAGGTCTGGTTCTGAACCGAGTACGTGGACACGGCGCAGCCCACACGGGTGTTACGGTCGGCGACCATAACGGTAAAGTGGCCAATGGTGCTTCCGTTGTAGTTGGAGGGATAGGCATCGATATAGGCCTGCTTCATATTATCCACCTCGCTGTACCACATGTCCACACCACGAATAGCATTGGCCGTTGTATTCAATGGATTGAAATAACCGATCCAGGCCAGATTCTGGCCAGACCAATCGAAGGCGTCCGTATTGTGGCAGCCATCGTGACGCATCTCACAGCTCTTGACGTTGAGGGAGGCCAGATAAGCAAGCTCATCGTTCCACTGCATGGTGGCCATGCGGCAGGCCGGCTTCAGTTTGCTGTCTCCGCCGCCGGCAATGAAATTGCGGTACTGATTGTGCGTGGCCACAATGGCATTCTTCTCGGCCGTCGTCAGAGTCAGCAAGCTTCTATCGCTGGGGCAGCTAGAACCCCAGGTCTGTCAAAATGTTAAGAATATAGTCGTATGAGTATGGTTATCCCATTCGATTGCATCCTGTACTCACGCCAGTGTTGTTGCATCCAATGTTCTGGGTAGTGCCACAGCTCTTCGTGCAGTAGTTCGTCGCGGAGGCGACGCCCAGCGCCAGGGCCACAATTGTTATGGATAGGATGTGGCGCATTTCTATATCAAAACTCGATTGTTGCCAGCTCTGGCAGTAGCCGCTGCTTTTATGCACACTTCGCTGGCCGCAGACAGGGGCTCTTTATCTGGCGGGCATAACAATTGATCAAATATTTATCTCCAAGTTGCCTCACTTTTTGCTGTGATGTGCAAACGTTTATTTCCGAGCAGCGCTGCGTGAGGCCCGACGATTAAAGACGTCATTAGATTAAGCAGATAAAGCAACCTGATAAAGAGCCATGGTGTAGATTCAACTGAAAATGGGCTCAAGAAGCGGGATTCCCAACTTGCGACTTATTAATGCCATCAGTCGGCGACAGAAGCTCTTTGCTATATCACGCAATCAGAACTCGTGCATAATAAACAAAAGAGAGTCGCTCGCAACAAAGGAGAAAGAGAGCCACGTGCCTTGACCATATTTGCTTGTCCAGTGCAAATGTTGATCATTTGAAAATGTAATACAAACAGCAACACAAAATGATCTACTCTGTATTCCATTCGAAATGGGAAATAAGCGGGTTTAATGTAGTATTGTGAGGCAGGCATTTGCACTATTTGTTAAGAGCTAACAGTATGGAAGTTCTTGTAGAAGATACTGTTTTTTAAAAAATTTATATTTATTAATTCGCAGCACTTCTTTATAAATAGTGTCTTGGGGAAAATAAATCAACCCAACCTTGATTTTTGGAATATGCTATTTTTATACCCTGAACATATAACATATAACAATCAGACTATGAAAACAAAAAATAATCAAATCAGATTATTATTTCTACCCTTTGCTCTAGGTCAAAGATCCCGCCAATAATATAGACGATTTCGATTGCTGAAGTTTGGTTTATTGTAGGTATTGATCATGATCATGATCTAGAGAGTGTAGACCTCGGCCACCTTGCAGAGACCAGCATAGTTGACGTTGGTGCCGGTGGTGCAGCCTGCTGCCGTCGGACCACGGACATAGACGGGCTTGCCGATAATGTTGGTGGTGGCATAGTCGCAGGCCAGCAGGAAGTTGTTCATGCCACCCTGCACGAATCTGGCGGCAGCGCAGCCGACGGCCCAATTTGCCTGTTGGGCCATGGCCGTGAAGTGACCAATTTTGCTGCGGATGAGTAACGAGAAAGTTGGAAATTCGGCTGCCTTAATAGACTGCTAGTTGTTTCTACTTACTTTCCAGTCCAGTTAGCCGGGTAACTGTTGATGACCGCCATGTTGGCATCCTTGTGCTCAATCCACCACAAGTTAATGGAGGAGGTGAGCAGTTCCTGGTTCGTACGGCTCGCCCTGTCGCCCGAGTAAGAAATGCTTGCCAAGTTCTGGCCGCTAGCCCTGAACTTGTTTGTGTTGTGGCATGCATCATGCTTCATCACGCACTGGCGGACATTCAGGGCGGCTAGCGTAGCCATCTCTGGACTCCAGCGAATGGTGGCCATTCTTCTCGCTGGCCCGTAATTGGCCAGTTTGCCCAGAGCCAGATTGTTGCGCCTGACGTTATGCAGCCGCACCACATGTTGCCTCAGGTCCAGGTCCATGTTGATGATGAAGGGCGCCGGACTTGTCGGACAGCTCGTGCCCCAAGTCTATAAAATGGTCGATTGGGTTGATTGTCCGGCATATCCTATATACATATATATAAAGATGACCTACCCCAGTGTCATTGCAGGCAATGTGTGTTGTTCCGGCTTTGCACAGGCCCTGGGCACAGTAGTTTACTTGGCCGTAGACCGCAGACAACGCCGCACTGACTGAGAATAATGCCAAAACAATTCGCAACATCGCTGAAAAGATAACAGCAATAGTGCCTGAAGTTGGGGTTTATATAGAAGTCGCCGAAGAGGATAGCAATAACCGAAAATGTGGCAAGATATTTAATTATTTGACTTTACTATTTGTATATTAAATAAGAATATAATAAGTAATATCAATAGCCGGAACACACTCCAACTGTGTTTGCCAGCTAATCGAGCACCTGAAATCGAGACTTGAGTCTAATTATTTAAATCATTAAAAGCCTACATGTATTGTATTTAAAGTAAACTGATCGAAAGCTGTTGCCATATCAAGTTCTAAAATATCATTGAATAACATCTGAACTTAGTTGAACTCAAAGTCAGTAATGATTATCTTTTTCCAATATTGTTTCAGTCATTTCTTTTATTCCTACCCGGGAAGTAGATTTTGTAAAATTAACTATAATAAAAATAAATACATTTTTTGAAATGAATAATATGAATAATATAATATCTTAATCAAGCTCAATTTTAGCTGAACTGCATGTGTTGTGAAATAACGTTAATTAGTTAATTTATAAATCTATTTTCTGCCTTTCGCATATTCTGTAGTATCAATATTTCTCAACGTGTCTTACAAACAACAAGCCCAAGAAAAACAAGCTAAATAATAGCAGATGTATAAACAATTGAGACCGCCTTCCGGAGTCTTCAAAGAGCGCTATGACATAAATGATATCTGAAAATGTGCTATTACTACTACAGGTTTGAAAGCTAGTACACTTATTAAATATTAACGAGTCAGAAAACTATATTCCTGACCTACGCCAGTTGTTCAAAACTTCAGAGACCATTTAGAAATTATACATCGTACTGAGTCTTTTAATTATTTACCTGTGCCAAATTTAAGCTTATCTTTAAATGCTACAGCTAAACAAAAAGAGCAAATCGAAAAAACAATCAGCACAAAAATAAAAAACCATAACAAATTAGTATGAAAAAACATATTTAGATAAGTTTCAAGTAAAAACGTTGAATACATATTACTCTTATAGTCTTGTTGTTCAAGGTGTTCTAAAAACTAGTGAATATTGTAGAACTATTTATTTTCACATTTCGTGGACCACCAATCTTCTATAAATATCAATAATAAATATGTTATCATAAGTATTGTAATTTTTAATTATATTTTTTTAAAGTTTATGTAAAACCGCATACTTTTATTAGCTTATTGATTTTTCTCCAATCAATTATACTCGAATGTTAAAATTGTTTCCAAATTTCATGTTTTGTATAATACAATGTTTTTCATCCCTTCTTTTCCACAGCTCCTCCAACAAGTCAGTTTTTTGAAGACTTCTGTCGTTATTCAATCAATTAATTGGATGTAAGTATAGTATTTAAATCAGCATTACTACGATAATCGGTTGCTATATTTTTTCTCCGTCAGTTGATTGATTAGAACATGTTTCATCATCTCTTTTTTCGAGCAGAGCCCGCATCTTCATGGGGAAATTGGGAAATTTCCGAAACATCTATTTGGATTTCATAAAACTCAACTCATATGGTTCAAAGACAATGGGATTCGCAGCTCCAATTGTAAGTTTAACAACTGTATTTGATGTGTATGCCCAAATGGTTTTATGATGCAATATATGGCCAACCATTGCGAAAAATAAAAGAATATTGCAGAAATAGGCCTCAAAGAATTAAGCAAAACCCAATATGGGTATAGGAAACCAACCACCAACAAAGAAAAGTCGACAACTATGTAACATATTTGATATGCTGTTATTTAGTTATATGTACTTGTAAGTTTTTATTATGGGTCTTTAATTGTTGCCGTACTCAACTATATAGAGATATAGCTTTAAGTAGTTGATTTTGTTTCTGCTCATACATATGTATGTATATACTATTTAAAAATTTTAATATTTGTAGATACATAGATATCTCTGTCATTTGCATTTCGGTACACAAAAATAAATATCATGCCTCCAGTTTGCATCTTTCTTACTTTTCATTACTTTCTCTGTCTCTCTTTCTCTCTATCTTATTGCATCTCTCTGGTTCTGTGTATATATAGTAGGTATTTATCGTGTATATATTTCAGTGTAATTTCTTTTAAATTTTGATTTTGTTCTTTATATAATTTTATGGTCTGCATAAGTAAATCTGTGGGCTGTTTTGTTGCTATTTGCTTCTCTAGGTTTAACGTTCAGTTGTTGTTACATAATAACGTTATATGTATAATATTTGCGCTCAATGGCATTGTCATAAATTGTACACACAAAATATGGGCTTTATTTGTATACTAATCTTTGTTTGCTTTGTTTGTTTTTCTTATTTCTTTTTTATATATCTGTTGTTAGTTGTCTGGTTGTACGTTTTTTTTTTCATTTCTGGGATCATCACAAGATAGTTATCAACAATATCTATGAGTTTCCCTTTAGTAATTGTGAATCATGTTACGAGTACTTTCATAGTTCTTATTTCAAAACATATGCATACATATTGGATTTACATATAATATCTATGCATGTATGCTTGCACTTATATACATAGCTATACGACTAAAGATTAAACAAATTATGTAACCTAATACATAGCAAATGAGAAAAGCTTTGCGTGAAAAATTCGAAAATTGTGCAGCAGCCAACAAAAAATTGACTTAGTGCCTTTTCGACCTGTTTTTGCAATGAGTTCGCTTATAATTAAAATAATTATATGGTAAGTACGTATCGTATGCGTATGTGCATGTGTATGTGTGTGTGTATATGTATTTGTGTGTGTGTATGTATGTACAATAAGTGTGCGAGCAACGCCTCAAAGTAGGCAAGGCTTTAACGCAGCAGCTAAAAATAGGCTACGATAAATGGCACATGACGCTTGGCGTTGAGACCGATAGTTCAGATAGATATATAAACAGATAACACTCTCAAAAAGTGAGCTTTCGAGTTTAAAAATCTATCGTTTACATTATGGAACGTATGGTCATCCACTTGTTGTTTTTAAGTATTCATTTCAAATTTTCTTTTAATTTTAAACATTTTATTCCTTTTAATGTGCAAAGCGCAATTGGAAATTTAGTTTATAGGGTTAAATATTTATAATATTTCGCTTTATTTACAACGTGTCATGCATTTGTTGTAGTTATAACTATTCGATTATTAAATAATATAGGCATACAGGTAGGTATACATATCAAATTATGTAGTATTATATGTAGATATGCACTTATGTAGTGTATAAGAAATGAGCAAATTATATCTTATAGAGGCTAAGCGCACAAATGAATGAACCACATATCGTTTATAATGATAATTGTGATGGTTTGCCTACAGCTAAACGCATATACATATATATTTTGTATAATAAGTATATAGAAGTACATAGAATTCAAGTCATAATTAGTTTTTTTTTGGGTTAACTGGAACGTTCAACTGGGCCAATTTGCGTAAGATTACCAATGACTATATATATATATATATATATATTGTTTTGTATATACTATGTATATAATACCTAAAAATGGGCTAGACCGCGAAGACAAAAAAAAACCCTACAATCTAATATGTAAAGAGAGTGCTGTTAGCTACATAAGTAGAAGAAATGGAAAGCAACCCATGAGAACTTGTGTATTCCCGTACAATACATGTTTACATATATATATATAAATATATATATAGTATATAGTATATAGTATATATATATATCTAGCAACTAACTTTGTAGTTATAGTATTGTTTATTAATAGACACCGTTTGCATTTAGCAGTAACAACGTTATGAGTGCTGGTTTTCTGGTTTCCTTTGTGTGCTCATCTTCTTATCCTTCTCCGACTTCTTAAGACTTAAGTACAAATCCCTTAACTTTGTTGCGACTGCGCTGCTGTTACTGCTGCTGCTGCAGCTGCAGTTGCTGCAGTTGCTGCTACTGTTGCTGCTAATGGCTGCTGCTGTGCCGGCGACGGCGGTGGACCAAACTTGCTGGTTATCTTGTGCGAGGCATTCACAATGGCCAGCTCATGCTTAGAGTCCAAATCACAATCGTAGAGGCCACTCAACGAATCCAGGCTAAGCAGGCGCGAGCTGGCCCGACTTGACACCGAGGTGTCATCCACATCGGGCGCATTATACAGCGAGTTGACGTCCGACAAGGCGCCCTCGGCGTCGGTCAGACCCGCCTCGTTCAACAGCGAGATGTTCTCCAGGCCAGGCTCATCGGTTATGTAGCCTGTTGATTCCGCGCCACCTGTGTGTGAGAGAGAGAGAGAGAGAGGAAACTTAGATGATGATTGATTATGAACTATTGTGAACTGATTTACCTGTGGCCTCCTCGCGGCAATCATCGTCCGACCACTCCGATTGGCTCTCCAGCGGATTGGAGTCCATGGACTGGTGGTTGTGATGCGCCGCACCATACTTTAGCTCATCGTTTATCACATTCGCCTCCAGGCGCAGACTGCCATTAGTCAGCGGCGCCGTCTCCCTTAGCTGCTCCTGCTCCAGCTGTTCCTGATGCTGCTCCAGTTCCTCGTTGTGGGATTGCTGCTGCTTGTCATTCTTTAGCTTGCTGTGATCGCTCTGCATCAGCCGTTTCTGTCGCACATCTTGGCCCACCTCATCATCCTCGAACTCCTCGTCGGCCAGATTGTCCTCCGTGTCATCGCGCTCCTCCTGCTCCACATGGTTGTACCGCTGCTGCTGCTGCTGTGTCTGTTGCCGCTGCTGATGGTGGTGGTGATGGTGATGTCGTTGCCGCTGCGACTGCTGCTGCTGCTGCGCCGGCAATACACCATCCAGCCTGTCGAGGCTCTCGAAGCTGTGCTGCAGCTCCTTGGAACGCGGACGCTGACGATGCAATCTCGACAGCGGCTGCTGCTGCTGCGACTGGTGTTCCTTGGCCGCATGTAGCTCCAACATGGCCAACACATGCAGCTGGCTGCGATTCTCGTGCAGAATCTCGCACGATTCCGTGTCCGATGTTTGCCTGCAAATGTTGCAATACGTTAGTCGTGAAATCTATCTCTAAACAAATCTGCCGTGTCTAAAACTTTACGAACATTGGTTTATGTTGGAAATACTTGAAAAGGAACATGTTACTCGAAGAGTTCAGTATCAGAAAGATAGGCCTCTGAAATATTTTAAGTAAACCTTCTGATTCCCTTCTATGGCTTCAGATATTTATATTTTTCAAGTTAGTAGCAACGGAGAGGGGTAGTAAAATTAGTGCTATTTAGTTATCAAAGTTGCTCACTTTTTAACTAGTAGTCTCTTTTATAAATGATTCACCTCTGTTATACATTTTTTTATGGAAGCTATATATTGTATATCTATGTTGAACAAATAATATGAATTAATTACAATATTTCATGACTTTTCAAGTCGGAATCGATATCCTAACTATCAAAATAAATCTAATAGCCTAACTTTCGTTATATGCATTTAATTAAAATAATTCAAAATAATCCAAGTGGGCATATTGAAAACCTTAACTCTAAATTGAATTGATTCGTTTTCACTTTATTTGATTGTATCTGAAGTTCAATGCAATCACTTTTGTTAGATCCGAGACCATAACCCCGACGATGGTTAAGAACACATGAGGTATTTGGAAATGAATAGAGCTTCAAAGCGAGCAGGGGCAAAATGACAATGGAAATGGAAATGGCAATGGCAGCAGCTTGGTATTAGTTACATATGAAGGGTCAAGAAATGCCAATGGGTTAGTTTTTGTCCAGCGGATTTGATGGTCAATGGGTACGGCTAGTATTTGGGCGTTGTTGGTGCTTTACTCACATTTGACTGGACTCGGAGGGGTTCTTGTGGCGCGTTATTTCCTTGATGGCCTCGAGGCCGACGGGATGCTTGGATATCATGAAGCTGTTGCTCATGGGCAGCTTGCCGGTCACTTGCATGGCCATGGCGATCAGATCGTGCTCCTGCTGCTGCTGATCCTTATGATAGTTGTTGTTGCCACTATTCGAGTTGCTGCCTCCGCTGAGATTGCCATTGCTACTCGAGCCACCCTCAGCCACATGCCCCTGACTCTGTCCATGTCCATTGGTGGAGCTCAGCTTGCTGTTGCTGGCCGAGTAGCTCAGATCAACATTGTGGCGACTGCTGCAATTGCTGGTGGTTTGATCCGAGTTGGTCACCGCTGTCGTCGATGCCGACACAGCGGCCAGGCAGCGTGCTCGCGAGGATTCGTTGAGCAGTCTTTGCAGTTCCCTCTCAAACGGTGACTTGGTGGCTGCGCCTGCAGCGCCCCCAGCTGCACCCGCTGCTGCTGCGGATGCCGCTGCTGCCTTCTGGTAATCAAAGCTGTTGCAGCTGTCGCCCTTGTGCTGCGTGTTGCTCGTCGTGTTGCTGGTCGTCTGCTGGCCCGGGCTCTCCGTTGTCGAGCTGAGCTCAAAATCGCGCAGCTGGTTCATGTCCACCACCGGCGATGTGGGATCCACTTGTATGTCGCAGGGATAGAGCCATTGCAGCGGATTCACCCGCCCGACATGCACATTGAAGCCAATATTATTGGCATGTCCGTTGCGCTGCAGGTGGCCGCCATTGATGCGGGGCGAGTCCTCGTCGCCGTCACCCTCACCCTCGGTGGTCTTTGAATAGCTCTCATCCGAGCTGCTCATCGAGGGCGAATGCGGTCGCGAGCTAAGATCATCCGTCGAGGACATCTCGCGACTCTCCTCAATATCCGCCGGCAGCTTGGGCAGCGGCTTCAGGTAGCTTCTCAATCCCGGCTTTGGCGGCAACTGCGGCAGCGGCGGCTGCTGTGAGTAAAGCGCATACTGTCGCTGCTGCTGCTGCTGTTGTTGCTGCTGTGGAGCCATATCCGTCGGCTGCTGCTGCTGTTGTTGTTGCTGTTGCTGCTGCAGTGACAACACGGAGTTGGGACAGGTGTAACGTGGTGGCTCGTACTTTGGCGCATGCAGCATGGGCATGATCTAGGTGTTAGTCGTGAATGTGGGCGTGGTGCGATAGCATGCAAAGAGTGGAACACAGTTAGAGACACACAGATATTCAGATACTTATATGTATTACACATACATATTCAGATTCAGATACAGATACAGATACAATCATCTATGGGGCAGCATTCACAAGAGTTGGCAATAGGTACATTATTATAAATGAGTATTATGCCTGCATATATGTGTGTGTGTGTGTGTGTGTGTGTGTATGTATGTATGTGTGTCTTAACGATGATACAACATTATCATCTATAGCGAATAACATTAGAATAGCTTGACTAAGAGATCAGTTCACACAGAACGCATAGAACACTATATATATAAAACCCACGCTTCAAATCTCTGATATACATTATTAAATGAATACCCATTTAACATTAACAAGCATATCATGTATTCTTAACCTTAATAAGTACTAGTATATATGTTTGGGTTGTAAATAGAAAATAGAATAAATGAAATGAAAAGAATATATGAATCATTCGACGACTCAAATCTAAAAATGATTAAATCATGTAAGCATTTTTATTATCCTCCTTAAAATTGTTAAACAAAATCTATACAAGTTGTTACATTAAACATGTAATGAATTACATTCACTCACTTTTTATGCATGGCACAGAAAACAAAGTTCCCCCTTGGAGCTAAAATCTTATAATTTTTGTGTAAGTAAGTAATCGGTATTATCATCATGTAAGTGTCAAGATTCGCCAATTGGCGCAAGGCAACTTATTTGTTTGTTTCTGGTTTACTTTTTTAGTCAATAGGCCTCAAGCTCATTTTGAAAGATCTTGATGGATTCATTTGAAATTCTCATTTCCTCTGAGCCACCTGCCGATTGTACTATATTAAATACGAGTTCATCTGACCACAGCGTTAAGAAATCGTAATATGAGCACCCATGTAAACAATAGATAGCATACACAGAGAGACACACACACACACACACACATGTAGACAAATCAGACGCAGTTTGCGTTCGGCGCTTTATGCATGCCACGGATTAGTTACGAATGGATGGATTGGTGGTTGCTTGGTGGGTTCTTTGCTTGCATTTGCATGGTGGGAAGGGATTAGGGCGTGAAGGGTGGTAGCTTCATTCAGAGTAGTATCTCCTTGCTCCAGATCATGAGGTCAACGTCTTCACTCACCTTGGCTACCGGCGCGACGCTGCTGGCATGCAATAGCGGCTCGCTCTCACGGCAGTTGCCATAGCCCAGGCTGGAGGACGATGGCTGATGCTGATTCAGATGCTGATGCTGGTGATACAGATGATGCAGTGGGTGATGCTGGCCATGCTGGTTAAAGGGCAGCGCCGGCGGCGGCGCATAGCTGCGCAGCTGATCGCGC
The DNA here is from genome assembly GCA_035045305.1 of Drosophila maculinotata. Classification (NCBI taxonomy): domain Eukaryota; kingdom Metazoa; phylum Arthropoda; class Insecta; order Diptera; family Drosophilidae; genus Drosophila; species Drosophila maculinotata. The sequence goes on along the minus strand of JAWNPD010000679.1, from coordinate 6,966,460 downwards.
CGCTGCACCATGAAGCAATCACCGCCCAGCACACCGACCACGCCCCCATCGAGACTGTTGGCATGGTGTGGCCGCTGTGCCGGCGGCAACTGCTCCAGCTGCTGTTGCTGCAGCTGCTGCTGCTGTTGCCTGCCACCGGTATTCGGATTCTCAATTATATTGAACTCGCGCAACATTACCGAAGGAATGGGCTGGTGCTGGAGCTGGAGCTGGTGCTGGTGCTGGATCTGGAGCTGGTGTTGGAGCTGCTGTTGCTGCAGCTGCTGCTGTTGTTGCTGCTGCTGCTGCTGTACTGCAGCCGTAACTGTAGCCGCAGCTGGAGCCATAGACATATTGGTGGCCACATAGTGCATCTCGCCATTGTGTCCATTCTCGCGTATGTTGGGCAATCCCCCATTGGTCATGAAGTTGGGCTGCTTCTGCAGCTTGCTGTTGAGTCGCTGTTGCTGCTGCTGATGCAGATGGTGGTGCGTGGGTGGTGGTGCGGGCAGCGGTTGTTGCTGTTGCTGGTGCTGATGCTGCAGCAGCAGCTGTTGCTCCTCCCCGCACACATTGTACAGATGTCCATTTTGCTCCTTTTTGCTATACGTATCCGTGTTGAGGCGATTCTCCTGAAATTGCGACGCCTTCTGATAGTACTCGGCGGGATGCAGTCCCCCAGCATGTGGCAGCGACTGATGTGTTTGCGAATCATTCCCTGCCGACGGCCTGCTGCTGATCATTGCGTTGCGCACCTCGCCATTGAGAGCATTGCTGCTGCTGTCGCAGAGGAAATAGGTGACCATGTCGCCCTTGCCCTTCACTTTGATGGTGCCGCGACAGCGGAACTCAAAGTGCGAGCCAACCAAACTGTCCACCACCTCCTGGGTGACCTGCGAGTAGCCGGGCACTCCTGTAGAGTCCATGCGACTGGCCACATTCACTGTATTGCCCCAGATATCATACTGCGGCTTCCGAGCACCGATCACGCCCGCCACGACGGGTCCAATGTTGATGCCTGGATTGAAGACAGTTGGGATTAGAGAGAGAACGGACGGGTGTGCAGTTTGCTGGGCGTATACTAACCCACGCGCAGCATAAAGTTGTTGTACGAGTGACTGTTGATCTCCTGCAGGGATAGACGCATCGCCTTGACGTACTCGACCAGGGCGGTCATGTGGCGACGCACTGAGTTGGGATCGTTGGGCTGTATCTTGTACTCGGGTATGAGGCCGACCACCGCCATGTAGGTGCTGCCAACTGTCTTGATCTTGTCGATGCCCCGAAAGCGATCATCCTTGAGCAACTCATCGAAGTCGGCAATGATCTCGTTAAGCAGACGCAGGCACTCCAGCCCCTGATCGGAACCATCCATTTCGGTATAGAACTCATTAAAGTTGGGCACACTGGCGAAAATGACGCCCACCTTGGCATAGCTCTGATGATACAGCTCCTAAATAAGAAGCACATGGGATTAGTGGGTCAGCGGGTCACATTATGAAGGCGCTGAAGCCGCTCAAGCCGCTCAAGCCATGTGGCTCTTACCATATTGTTACGAAATTGCGCATCGAGGAAATGTGCAGCCACATGAGCGGGCAGCAAATTGTGCAAAATGCGCTTGTTCGACTCCTGCAGCACATCCATCTCCTTTTTCTCCTGCGAGGCCTGCAGCTGCCACAGAAAGTCCAGACGTGCTGTCCCCTCCACCAGACGGCCGTGCACCAATATTGCAATCATGAAGATGACAATGCGCGCCAATGAGATCAAATGAAGCGGAATCGATGCTCTAAAATGTTGATAAATTGCATATAAATAAATATATATATATATAGTATGTATATGTGGGTCAATTGAATGAGCCTCGAGCACCTACTTGACACGAGTGTCGTAGCATTCAAAGATATTCTGGTGCGACAGCTCAATGAACAGGCAATAGATGGTGCCCATGCCCAGGACGAGCAGCGACTTGAATATAATCGGCAATCTGTGTTGGACAACAAAACAGTTAAAAGGAATTCCATTAACAGTTACAATCAACCTGCCACTCACCTGAGAAACACGGAGACGGACAGAAAGGCGAAGGCTGCCGACAAGGACACGTATTGTGGCAAGGAGCACTTGCGATGGGCATCGTTCTGTTTGCTTATAACCGGCGACATGTCCAGCCCATCGGAGTCCAAGCTTTGAAAGTCCAAGGTCGTTACGTTGCCCGAACAGGGATGATCCGTGACGCAGGTAAACTGAAAGTGAAAGGGTTGAAGTGGCAAATATGTAGGACATACTATAAAGAGATTTACTCAACCAATCAATCACTTACCACATTCACCTGTCCCACGGAGTAGATAAGTATTATTGTGAATATGGTGATGGCCATGCGGAGCGAGAAGCTCTCGGATATGTCCCAGATGATCCACTTGAGGCGCACAGCCAGCAACAGCATCAGTATGGCGCTGACCCAGATGAAGGCCGTGAGAAAGAGCAGCAGCAGGATCAGGGTGCGCGGCAGTGCTGTCACCTGGAGTGCAGCGCCCAGTATTAACAGCAGCAGGGAACAGCCCATGGCCGTTGTGAAGCCCAAATCGAAATCCTTGTGATATTCACGCTCCTTGTCGCTCTGCCGGAAACGCAGCGTCAGTCGATCCACATGCTCCGACTTGTCACAGTCAACGGATCGAGCATTGATCGCCTGGGAGAGGAACCGGTTAACCCGATTGGTTGGCTGATGATGGGCGGCCACCGAATGCCGCTTGCGGAACGGTCGCTTGAACTTGTCCGCGACCTTGGACTGTGACTGTAGGGGATGCAGGGAAGACAAAATGGGTCTGTGTTAGTGCTTATTGTTGTTCCCCGCTGGCTTGTGGCAGTAGCGCTTGCTGGGCTAGATCGCAGAGAGTACTACATACTAATGTAGCAAGTAGCAAGTAGCAAGTAGTAAGTAGCAAGTAGTATGTACACTAAAATGGATCTGGGGCATGCGGTTGAGAGCAGAGCTGAGTGTAACGGCATGCGTGTGAGTTTTGACGAAACTGACGCAACTGGACGACACATGACGAAATGAGTGCGTCACGACTGGACGACATGCGGCAAATGTAGGAATGTAAGCTGGTCGCAAGTTTTTGATTTAACTTTTTTCGAAAACTTAACGAAACTTGAACTTGATGAAACTTAACGAAGCAGTGGTATTAAAGCCCGCCCGAAATGCAAGAGCATAACAGTTCAAAAACGATAACAAAAAATGTAACTTAACGAAAGCAAAGCAAAACTTGACGAACTTAATACTTAAGAGCTATCAACACATAGCACGTAACGAATGAACGACTGAACGAACGATTGAACGATTGAACGAATGAACGTGTACAAAATACAATACAATAAATACACTCTACAAGGACAATACAATATTATATTAAACGAACACAAGACTGAACGACTGAGAACGACTGAACGAATGTGAACGAAAATTAAACATTGGTTTTGTTGCTGCTCTGCTCACTTTATTATTCTTGTGATTGTGCCTATGTATGCGACTAATCGTACTCGCTGTCGAATTGGGACTTGTGCCTACGGTCACTTGAACACTGCCCACCCCACCGCCGCCGCCGCCGCCACCGCCGCTGCCGCCGACGACGCTGCCATAGCCCATGCCGTGCGGTGGTGGGGTGGCATGCAAGATTTTTTGTAGACGTATTACCTAGATCAGAGAAGTATATACAGTATTCGGTATATATATATATATATGGTTTGTATACGTATGCATGTAGTATTTATACTTAAATCGATAAAAATTATAATATTGTAGTAGTATAGCGAAAAATACGAGGTGTCAAAGAACGATAACGATAGTTAAGTATAGTTAAGGTAGATAAAAGATATAGATTAAGATATAGAGAGAAGGCATAAGTAGCTTATATGAAAGAAAGGACTAAATATTAAACGCATAAGGGCCGAAACAATAATCACAAGTCGAGCGACAAGTAACTTAACGAAAGTGACAGTGGAACTGAAACGGAAACTGGAATTGAAACGGAAACGGAAAGTGAAACTGAAACTTGTATAGCAGATAGCAGTAAATAGTGAAAAGTTTGTAGTGTTTAGTTGTAATTTAAGTTAACCCTTTTTTGATCATTTGCCATCGAGCTTAGTTTACTTTCCAATCTCAAAAGTTTGAAGATTTCGTGTACCTAAATCTTTTCAATTAATATACATATGTTTTAAGTAGCTTTGTGTGGAATTGTGTCAGTGTTGTGTGTTTTTTGTTCAATAATTATACAAATCAAAGTTGCAATCTTGTGTTTATTTTGGTTGTTAGTGGGTATTACCGATGAATCCAGCAAATATATTATTCTTCTTCTACACTTTACACAAAGTACGCACAACATCGACACAAACGCAATCAACGAAAGTTTTCTTTTATAGTGTTTTACCAGTACATACATACATATATACATACATATATGTTAGTAGATACAATACGGATTACGGAATTACGGAACTACGATTTAAATATAATGATTACGGATCCAACTGTTCTACGCATATTACAATGAATAATACAATAATATTTATATATTATGAAAGATATTGCGTCTACACAAAGGAGGGAAAAAAAAGAAACCCACAAAGTCGACAAAACAAAAACAGGGGAACGGAGTTGGGGGACGGGATTGGGGACGTTTCATACTATACTTATGAGTAAGGTGAACTTACCGCATCCTGAAAGTAAACGAAAAGAAAGAAATCAACGAAAGAAATCATAAGGAATTGTCGCCGATTGCACAGCGAACCGGCGACAGATCATTGAGATTGACATTGAGATTGAATGTATCCGTGAGATACGGTACGAGAGACGGAACAAATCAAGATCAGAGCGAGCGAGAAATGAAAAGGTAACAGACCCACAACCAAGACCCGCAACAAAGAAACCCGGACATGCACAGAACTGAACTGAACTGAGCTACGACTACGGAGCTACGGAGCTACAACGAGTCTATTAACTCTGAACTCGTGAACAGTGGACTATGTATGTATGGTCTATGAACTATGTATTATGGTCTAAAGACTATTAACAGTGGGCGTTGGACACTTACCTTGCGTGAACCCTTCTCCGACACCTGAACACTAGCCGTGGCCGCATCCGCGCTGCTGCCGCGTGCCGCGCCGCCACCCAGTGCGGCAGCCGCCGAGGGAAACGAACCGGTGGCAATGTTGGAGAACGGCACCGGCTCCGAGAACTTGATGGTGTGCAGCAGATGCATGACCACATTGGACACGTTTCTAAATGACAACTTGCGTCGACTACCGATTGCCGAGCGTACACCAAGCGTGTTTAGCATTAGGGGCTGCAATGGAGACACCAATACACATACACGACATAGTGCCACAAAGAAAGAGAGAGAGAGAGAGAGAGAGAGAGAGAGAGAGATTGAGTGATTCAGTGAGATGGGCATGAGTACAACACTAAAAGCAGCAGCAGCAGCCAACTGAATTCCGAGCCACACAACTTACCTTGCGCCGATGTGGCGGCGGCACAATGAAGAACGTATCGACGCCATGATCCCGCAGATACGAGGAGCGCTCATCGCCGTGGCCCGCCTCCACCTCATACTCGCCCGACAGCGAATCGAGTGTGGCACGCGTCACGTGCACCCGCCCGGGCTCGCCGCCCGACTCCATGTGATTGGCCATGGTCACATCGTTGGACCACACATCAAACTGCCACTTGCGCAGCCCCAGTACGCCGCAGAGGACGCGGCCAGTATGGATGCCCACGCGCATATTCAGTATGACATCGGTGGCCTCCACGACGGTACTAAACGAGATCAAGCAAGTGGGTTAATCTCCGGATAAGCAAATGCTAGTCAGCTCTCGACATGCCGAGATCACTGGTTATTACCAGCAAGAAAGAAGAATCATCATAAAGCCTATACCAGATAGAGGTACTTCCACATAACGGCTATATACAGTAGTCCTATTAAATAGCCACATATATGTATATATATTCTTCTTCAGCTTCTACATACAAATCGATATATCCATGTCCGTCAGTCGGTCCATCTATTTATTTCTATGTTGACTGATTTCTATGACTATGACGGATCATTATATCATATGAATACTATGCTCCGATCAATTTGGCGATAATGCAAATTATAAATAAACAGTACAAAAATCCGTCACTACTATTTCTTATAGCCTCTAATTATAGACTAATTTTAAGAAATTATTAAAATAATAAATATTATATTTTTTATTTGTAGAATGACTTAATTGCTCTGCAAGTATGTAAAAACAAGTAACTGGAGCTAAATTACTGATCACATTGATCACATTGATTACATTGATATGGGTAAGAGCAGTTGCTGAAAGATGAGTGAAAGATGAACTGAAGGAGGTACTCACGCAATGGCATCGATCATATCGAGTCCCATTTCCACGGCGCATTTGGCATGATCCTTGCGCGGCTCCGGCAGCCCAGAGACACAATAGTAACAGTCGCCCAAGATCTTAATGCGCAAACAGTGGTTGTCCTGCAAAAGTAAAATGAGAGATTAGATCCTTGAGCTGTGTAGCAGGAAGGTAATGACTCACATGCGCCAACTGATCAAAGCGGCCGAAGAGCTCGTTGAGCAGTCGCACCAGCTCCTGGGCGCTGCACTGCGAGGAGAGCACGGTGAAGCCGACAATGTCCGCAAACAGGATGCTCACGTTCTCGTGCTTTTGTATATAGATGCGATGGAATTGGCCGGCCACCGGCGACAGAATGTCGTTCTTCATCTGCATGGCCACATGCTGCGGCAGCACGGAGAGCAGCAGCCGCTCCAGCTTCTCGTTCTCGTCCTGTATCTCCAGGCGTGCGGCGATGCAGTTGCGTGTGTCGAGGAAGGCGCGACGCTGGGCACGCTCCATCATGATGTTGACCACCAGGCCGGCGACATTCACTCCAATGAAGATCACTATGTTGGCAATGAGCTGGTTGTACTCCAGATAGCGCAGCGCAGCCGTAAAGATCTTATAGACCGTTATGCTAATGTGCACCGAGGGCAGCGTAATGCCAAAGGCCACCGCCTCCCAGATCTGCAGCGGCATCATCGCGTACGCCAGAAATACGACAAACACAATCTGCCAGACGCCCTCGGCCATCACCTCCTTGGTGTCCACCGGAAAAACGCTGCCCAGCGTCGGCATCGACACAATGCAAATGCTGGCCGTGAACAGGAGTATGCCATAGCACAGTGTGGGCAAATGGTGATCCTTGATTACCGAGCACTGCAGCAGCACCAGCACAATGGCAAACAGCACACACAGAATCGAGTTGAAGATGTTCTGCAGTTGAAAGGAATAAAAGTTGAGCAATTAGCATCATTTTATTTATAATGCGACATTAAACTAGACTTCATTACAATTATACAGTAAGTGGCGTAATAATTATTAAAATTGCTATAGTTGGTGTAATGTTTATTCATGTATGTTGTACTTGTAAGCTTGGTTCACTGAAGGCTTCCTAATGATCAATATGCCTATAACTGTCTATACAAGAGTCAAAGAGTAGGTTAATCTTAATGCAAACTAATTGCGGAACTAGCTTTTAAATTAAAATAATCATGAGCCCTCAAAGTAGTTCCAAGTGAGCCAAGCCTGTACCCTGAACCCATTCTAAATGGAAAGAGGGTATAATCGCTTTGTGCAAAAGTATGCAACAGGCATAAGGAAGCATCTCCGACCCCATAAAGTATATATATTCTTGATCACTATCAATGGCCGAGTCGATCTAGCCATGTCCGTCTGTCTCTCTGTCCGTCCGTCTGTATGAACTTGGACTTCATATTGCAAATATCAGTTCTCGTATTGCCGGGTAAGATCAAGTTTATGTTTTTCTTTCGATATCTCGTCCCGGTTTCGATATTTTGCATAGTTTGAAAGTCATAAGAGCCACAGACTTTATATTTGTAATTTAAGTTTTCGTATTGTCAGCTCAATACAAACTCATAATTTTCTATTCAAACTCTTTACCCGTTCAAAAGTCATTGATAAATTTACATTCCAGATTAGTGTTTTTTAGGTATAGCTTAAAAGTTATAAGAGGTAGAGGCACCAAATTTGGTATCTATATTCTTCTACTGCATACAGAAGTAAAGATTTCACGGTAATACGTATTTTAAGAGGTATGACCTTCGGATTGAACATGGTCCCTAGTCGGGCACTCTCGACTAGAGCACACTTACATGTTTAAGTTAGGATTTTGATAAAAGTCAACTAATATTTTGATTTTTATAGCTGTGGTAAACACTACGTCAAATTGTCAAGCAGTCAAAGTTAAAAATATCATATATATAATAAATAATAATTATTTTATATAGTTTGAAATGAAGCAACCCAATAAACCTTTATCATAAGCTAATACCCAAATACTTAATGAGTACCTCAAGAAACCAATAGATTCTAGTGTAATTTCCATGCTAAACACACTCTCAACATATTTGACAAACATATAATTCAAGCCATCCATAATCTAGTTGTTATCGTAACAATTTGAGCTTCAAGGAAATCAAGTGGCATCTCAATCGGGGGCAAATTGGGCAGCCCAAGAGCCGGAAAGTAGTAAACCCAAAAGTCAAACAGTTTGCACTCACATGAAAGGTGGCCGCATTGTTGAAGGCCAGGGAGAGGGCGGCCATTACTCCGCACAGCACCAGGACGAGAGCGACGACGCCCAGCACGGAGAAGCGCTGCAGCTTGAGGGTGTAGCGCTGATAGAGGCATTCCAGCTCATCGTTCTCGAAGCGCAGCGTGTTGAGCGGGCGGCCGCGCGTCGCCTTGACGGCATGATCCATGCGGCTGCCGTCGCCGCCGCCGCCGAGCGGCTGCTCTCCAAGGGGCTGCCAAGTTCAAGGGCTGCAAATGGAAACCGTTTGGAAATTAGTTGGTTAAATTTGTATATTTTGTACATTTGAGTCGTTTTTTTTTTGTTTGTTTGTTGCTTTAGGGGGTTCGGTTGCTTTGGCGACCTTGAAACGTTGCACGTCCGTTAGGCAAAATGTTTTGGCATTTTTCGTGGCACGCAATCACTGGGTAGGAAAATCATGCCGCCTTGCGCCTGCCACATGCCACATGCCGCATGCCGTTCGCCCCGCTGTCACACCACTTAAAATAACATTTTCATTCGCATGCCCCCTCTCTCACCGCCCACCCGCCCTATCCACCATATGCGCCATTTGAAAATAACCGCTAAAAATAAGCAGCTCGCTCGGCGGCTGTTGGCTGGCGTGAAATCAATCAATGTTCATGTCCGTTCGGTCAGTTTTCCGTGTCTTGCCGGCCACGCCCACGTAAAAACAAAATGCGTCTCCTCTCACTCCCCCCAAAGAACCTCTGCGGCGACAGTCAGCCAGCGAAGATAAATGGCGATTTGTATGCGGCAATCCGTTAAATTCATTAAAATATTATGCACAAATTCATTTTGCGAATACTCAAAAAGTACTCGAAAAATACACATATGAGTCTACGCAAACAGCATGGAATATGAAGCAAATATGTAGAGTATCACAATTAAGCCACAGTGGAGTATGCGCGACTAGAAAATACCCTAAGCAGAGTAATAGTAGCTATGCCCACATTCCTACAGGGATTTGAATTTCTTGTTGTGTTTATTTCAGGCATACTCGTAACTGTAGCAAATAACTTAATAAACAAGCAAATTATTACAGTTTATTTATTGTAATACAATACACCACAATCGAGAAATCGAATACACTATAATTAAAGTTGAGTTTTCAAGAAAAATATGCATGTTAATTATACCCATCTTAGGGAAATTTTGATTGAGCACGGAGCATAATAAATAGCTAATGAATTTTGAGGCAATCAATCTATGAATCCTTTGCAATTCGGCCGCTCAACTAATTCCATAATTGGCCAACAATTAGCAAAGTTTCATTTCAGACAGAATATTCATGGCCAAAAGAAATGAGTTCATTGACGATAGCTATTTAATTAACTCAACGACCAATTTATGTTGGACACATAAATATACAAGTAATTGTTTTATTAAAATAAAATTATAATAAATTAAAATACAACAAAACCACGAATTCCATTTGACTTTAATTTATGGACTGCAGTGTGAAATATTTACACTTGCATAACTCAGAAATGTTCTAAAACAAGTCGGGCACTTGGCGTGCCGCAAATAGAATATTTTGGACAAGTCCACACACACACACACACAGAGACATTCGCAAGCATTTAGAATTGGTGGAACCGTTTGTAAATGGGGTTGCAGAGGGGAAGACGGGGGCTAAAACATTAAGTATGTGCATACAAATTAAAAATATTCACGTCTTATAATTATAATTATTAATGTCATGAAATGCAAAATGCGCACATCAAAATTATTAAAGCTGCCAAATAGGAAAAGAAGCCGTCAAAAAGACAGACAAACGAACGAATAGACAGGCAAACAAACTGGCAAACTGGCAAATACTCGTAGCAGTCGTACATTGTATCATATCGTGCATATATACATATATATCTGTTGACAGATTGCTGGCGATCAATTTTGACGCCAGATCCACACAACTGTGCAAACATCAGCTCGAATATGGCGATAAGAATGCCAGTTACTTAAGTTACTATGCTGTCGAGTACTTCACTTTTGGGATACACTTTGCCAATTTTCTGTGAAGCCACAACAAATTTGAAGTGCTTGTTGAACGGTTGAAGTGAACAGAACTCAAATATTGAGTCAGATGTCTTTAATTAGTCAATAAAAACAAGCAGCGAACCGAAACAACCCGAAAGGGCAAAAATAAACAAAACAGCAGCGAGAAGCGAGTAGCAGCAAGAGAAGTGCAGCAGGTACAATATGAACCAGATCAGAAGAAATAAAAACGCATTAATTTGAATTGAATATGAATAGCACAGAAAGAAGCATAACGAGAAGCAAAAGCAAGCAGCAACTTTAAAGTAATTGTCTTCGATTGCCTCCAGCGGCTACTCTGACGTCAAGCGAAGAAGAAGCACGCTATTAACTACAAGTCCTGTATATTTGTAGACTTTCCATCCGACAATTATCAGCTCAATTGATTCACCCAACTGCTGTAATGGTTATGTTTGGCGAAATGGCGTCAGCTAACGATAATCTGCTGTATGGTGACAGCTTTGCGAGCATCGCATTATGAAATGACTTGCCAAATCAGGCAAGCATCAGCAAAATCAGCCAAAAATCCACTAGGGCAACGTTTAACGAACGCAAATCTTGAAGACACGCGCAATTTGGCTGCCCAGTGGATTTTTGGCAGCAACTCTAACGTTCGCCCACACACAACAACACAGCAGCAACACACAGCAGCAGCAGCGACAAAAGCAATTTGAAAATTTGTTAGGAAAAAATCAAAAGTCAGAAAAACACAAAAAATTCTTGTGATTTTCAATGTTTTCGCCTGACGGATGCTTGCGGCCATATTCTAAGGGGCGCTTAATGAATTTCTTTGCCAAAAAGACTAGACGCTGGGCGGCGCGCGGGGGCGGCAGGCACTTAATTAAAGGCCACGCCCCCAAATGGTGGCACCGGCGCAACCCATTGTCAATCAATGGCGACAAAATTGCAAATGCAAATGCAGCGTCGGCGTCGGCGGCGGCGGCGGCAAGTGAAAGGCTTTCAAATAGAATGTCAGTGATTGGTGATTGCTGATTTTCGATTTTTTCGATTTTCGAAGCGAGTGAATGTTTGCAGTGACCCATCTTTAATTGCATCAATTGGCAGCAATTAGGATTCGCAGCACTGCATTAATCATCATCATCATCGTCATCATCGTCATCATCATCTTTATCATCATCAACATTCGGCGCTGTGCTGGGCGCAAATAAGTATCAATCAAATTGATAATTTCCAATTTCCAAATTCGCTTTCATCGACCGCTCGTCCGGGAAGCTCTAGGAACAAATTAAGCACAAGCCATACAAATGCCAACAACGGCAACAACAGCAACAATAAAAGCAACAACTAAGTAGAAAACAACAGGCAACAATATGACGCAAACGGCAAAAACATTCAGATACATTTGGACAGATGCACCCCAACAACAACAACAACTACAACAACTACAGTAAATGTGTATCCAATTGATTTTATAGCTTATTTTCGGGCATAAAATCTACACAATTCAGTTGGCTTAATATCGATAATATCTGAACAATTGTTCAAAGCTATTTAATGAAATTAGTTTTGCTCCTTGTTATGAGTATATAAATATTGCAAGGATAAAACTTTGGTTATAAATAAAAGAAACTCTTAAGATAATTAGGAAAATCAATAATTAAATAAATACGGAGTATACGCTTAGAAACAAAAGGAACACTTTATGCTGCCTTTTCTGAAGTCATACATTTTTTGTTGCACTTTATGATAGCATAATTAAGTAGTAATTTAAATGCCAAAAACTTTTAATATATAATTTGTAATATAACAATAATATCTATAGTTGTTCAGTTAATAAAATATTAAATTATTAAATAAAAAAAAAAAAAAAATTAATGAATAAAAAATTTAAAACTTAGATAAGCTCAGATGCTGTCAGTTCAATAAAAATGTTTTTTTGTTTACTTCGTATAACTTTTTAACTTAAATCGTGATTGTTTTGCTGTCTGTACCATGGCGCAAGCAATTGAAATTATTTCGAATGCCCTATACCCAGTGAAGCTGGCTTCACTTACAACACCCACCCAGGCACAAACAAACGCAGGAAGGCAAAGGCACTCATACGCCATGTGGTCCCATAAATATTTATAATGAAGGCAGCTCTCGTTCGCTTTGTGCTGCCAAAGAAAATTCAATCAGACAATAGTTTCCGATTGCAATTAACGGATAAATAGCATACGAGCTGCACGCCCACTGCAGCAAAACTAATTAATTACACATGCGTAAATAGATTTTAAGATGTAAGTAAATGCGTTTGACATTTGACGCTGGATATGTGACCTTTCCCCAGCCCTGTTGCTTATTCGTTTTTGGTTATTTTAAACGACAAAGACAAATCAATTAGCGGACCAACATGAAACAGGACAGGCTAAAAGGCTGCACAAAATAATTGTATTATTGGCCAGCGTTGTATGGGCTTCGTTTGGCCAATCTGTTTTGGCCTTGCCCTATCCAAAATATAGCCAATCTACGGGCGAATTTGATGTCGCATGTGGCATGTGGAACTCGTACATGTGCAGCCCATGAGCGACCCACTCCCAGCAGGAACTAAAGCCTCTATACGGTTCGTCCAGATGTTTGTGCCATGGGCGTTTTTAGCATGTGTTGAATTCGCGTTTCATAGCAAACAAAATACAAAATACATATGTACATACATACAAGTATAGTACATTTATTTATACTTATAAGTTAATATTCTTGTGCGTTTGTCGCTCCATTGGTTTCCTCAGCTGCTGCTGTTCTAGTGCTTCTTCTGATGTCTTCTCGTGATGTCAGCATCTGCTTGGCCGGGTTTATTTATGATCATTCTACAAGTATATGGCCCGTACCATTGCTTTGCTATGAAAGATGTTTAGTTGAGCGTCCTAATTGTCAGTGAGTCATTGTACTTATGTCCAAAACACAAACACGCATTATGTGAGCTTATGCTAAGATTTGAGTTGATTTGCGTTGGTTTCTAGGGATTTGCAAATGATTTTATTTAACAAGTTTTTTTTTTAAATTATAGCCATTTGCTAACAATGAATTTTATTTGTATTTCATGAACCACAAGAAACTGTAACAAGTATAAAAATAAATGGCTAAATATTGTTTTTAATATTTTTAAATCAAAATTAGACTTTATATATTCAAAGCAAGATCAAAGTAGCATTCCACATTGAAAATTGATTCAGTTTTGACATTTTACAAGCAGTTGAAAGTTTTAGAGTATTTACTTAACATTTCCAATCAAATTATGCTCAATTGTAGCATACATTTTGTCAACAAATTTGATTTTATTTGATGACAATTTGTTACGATGGATTGTTTCATACTAATTGGAACCAAAATTCTTTATAAATGTAATCTGTTAAATTTAAAATTTAACTTGGATACATTTGCATAAATTTGTATAAATATAAAAAAATTAATAAAAATTAGAATTCAAATTAACTATGATACTAATCGGTGAACTTATACAAATACAATAATACACATATTTTTTTTAAATTGTAATTAATTTCTAACATTTATGCGGTAAATGAACACCAATATACACAAGAGATTTGGGAGATCTAACTTGGGAGCAAGATCCGATTGCTTGCAGGGTAGATAAACTGTCATCGATGGCATCATTTGCTGTTGTTTGCCAGCTGTGCTAGAGACCCGCTTAAATTTGCTATTCAATTTATAAAAGGAGCATTACAAGACTATAGCTATTTCCTGAATGGTTTGCTCCACAGCCAAAAGTTGTCAGCATTCGCATTGTAGGAGTTCAGTGTGGGGTTGAGGGACATCATATCTGAGCCACTTATTTACCGCTGGATCAGCGCCTCCACGCTGGCTATGCAGTGCAATGCACCGGCAGCTGATACAACAGAGAACAGCGGACAACCGAGAGATGCCAGCAGCACCTGGCACTCCCTTGCCAGCCATCCGCCATCCGCCACCCGCCGGTCCCCTTTGCATACATTATTAAGTACATATGTATGTATATATGTGGTGGTGATATATGTAAATAGTCGCATAGCTGCTAGCCGATAAGGCGGGTCGGGTGATCTTCAGCTGTGCAGCGCTGAAGCGCAACCAAAGCCAAGTCAATTGGTGGCAACGACAGCAAGAACAGCAACAACGATAAGCAAATACCAAATGTGCATTTGGATGTGATTAGTGGGTATATGTTGGATGTGAATGTGGATGTGGAATAGGCATACGAATAGGAATAGGAATAGGAATAGGAATTGGTAACGCTATCGTTGATTGCCATTTTGCTGTTTATGGCATTTTTTGCGCCTAATTAAACGCAAACGTAAAATGCAAAATGCAAAACGCAACGCATTGAGCATATGTAAAACAGTCCGGCGGAGCAAACGATTTGGTACGTGGTTTTTGCCAAGGAGACGTGGCGAGGGAGGGGCAGCCGATTGGCAAAAAACACACACACACACACTCATAGATACAGTGCCGGCAAGGCAAGGCATGGCAAGGGCATGGAAATTACCTCAAAAGGCCACCGCATCGCAGCGCAGCACGATATAAAATCAATAAAAATGTATTTTTAACACATTTTTCTTTTGAAAATTATGTTGGGGTAGCTAGCTGGCTGGCTGCGCTGGGCGAGAAATGGTTAGAATAGCTGGATAGATTTGACGCTAATCGCGTGTGAATGCATCCCTTTCGCTTTTCAAGCAGCCTTCCTTCCCCCTTCACGTGCGATTGTTGGATCAGGTGATGCGTGTAAATATAAAATGAATGGATAGTGGAGCAGCATGAGCTGCCCAGATGGACAGCACACAGCACATCTGAGAGCTGAGAACTGAGAGCTGGGAGCCTCGCTTCGGACAGTTATCTTGCCCAAGAATTTATAGACGTGCGTTGCTGTCAAATCGATTTTCAATCGCATGACGCAAATCACAAAAATGTATATACAAATATTTATAAAATTCTGCTTGCAATTTTTCTTCATTACGTTTTTTGCAGCAAAAAAAAAAAACAGAAAAGGAAACATATATAAAAATATTATTACAAAATGCACAAGTGAAGCGTAACAATCGCTACCCTCGATTTACTCGTATGGCAAAATGAAATTTCATGAATATGTAATGCACAATTTCAAGGGCCCCACGACTGACGAAATGTATTACAAAATGACAAAATGTTTTTCAATTTTGCAATTCTTTTTTTTTTCATTCTTTGGTTTTATTTTCGTGTTTTTGGACTTTTTGGCAAGACCACAAGCGAGTGGACTACACGAGCACACGTTTCGGCCTGACTGCTGAAATGTTTCTAATTAGACAAGAGATTGACGGCCAACATTCACAATGACGCCCCGCCAGACTCAAACGGTACCTGGCAGGCAGCAGCCGAGGGGGTGGGGGAGAGTCGAGAAGCAAGAGTAAAGTGCTTGATGCGAGAGACAAGTTGGTGAATTGGTGACTGGATGACTAGATGACTGACTGTCTGCCTGACAGACTGATCTGGTCATGGAAACTGTCATGTCAATGTTCGAGGTGCCGCCCACTCTTCCCGCTGTGAAAGCATCAGAGCTGCAGAATGATCTGACAAAGGCCACTGCAGCTCAGACTTTTACAATCTTTAAATTGTTTCTCGATGAAAATTGCAAATATAAATGTATATATTCTATATATTAAGTCTATTCGAAAATCATTGAAAATGCATTTTATATTAGTTTGATATGGCAATAACTATTTAGTATACATTCTGCAATCCTCAGCTGTTTATAGACTAATCTTTAATCAATTTCAATTTCAAATTCAAAATCCTTATTTATTCAGTTTAACATATCAATAAATATATACAATATAAATCAATTCCGACATTTGATCGTTTCACACAGAATAAGTTTACTACATTAGTTAGACAATATTTTGATAACATTTCAGATAATTTATAGATTAGTCATAGATTAATCAATCAGTCTCGTACAATAAAAATAATTATAAGTTGAAAACCTCTAGGGTCTAGAGTATCAGTTAATAAAGTAATGTAACATCAAATTTCGATTTGTATAATGATAAACGGTTCTGATTCTAATCAATCAATGAAGATCAATAAAAAATCTGTGAGCTTTAGCTGTAATCAATCCTTTAGACGGACTTTAATACAGGTGGGACTAGTTCAATTTCTGATCGATTGTAGATTAATTAAAAGGCTGACAAGTCAATCTATTGGATCGATTGTTCTAACGAGCTTTAATCGATATATTACAATTATAAGAATATAAATGCTGCTAAACACAAGCGTAGACTAGTTTAAGTCGGGATCAATTGGGAATCAATCAATAAAGAATAAGCTTAAAAACTATCTATGATCAGTTTTGAATCGAAGAGACCTTCAGGCAAAGTCACTGCTGGTGACAGTGCTTCAATGTCAAGCGACCTATTCAGGGAGCGTGTGTGTGTATGTGTGTTGTGCACAACAACAATTTGATAACTCCGCTACTGAGAAATGTTTAGCTGGCACGCGATTCTAGCTGCATTTAGAGACTCTTATACGTCTCTGGGACACTTGGTCGACGACGACGACAAATGACTATAATTTTGTGGCAATTTGTATAGAGAAGGAGTGCACGGGGCGCACTTAGCGATTGGGTAAGAGCTTGCTCTCATGACAACGTGAAATTGTTTGCGAGTGTGCGAGTGTGTGTGTGTGTGAGTCTGTGTATATACTTGAGCTAAACATTACTTGAACTGCCCTCGACGAGTGGACTGTCGAATGAGAGAGACGAGAAGCTGCTGCTGGGTCGGCACTTGGGCGTATTGTTGACGGGTCGATATCGTAACGAGACAAGTTAAATGTCATCACTTAACGGGCATAGTGATTATCAGCAATCCAAGTACTATTTGCGATTAGCTGCTGCATCGATGATTACATCAACAAGCCGACCAGAAAGAACCTTGACAGCTACACTCGACTCTCAGCTGACTTTTGGAATTGCGACTGGGTTTGGGTTTGGGTTTGGGTTTGGGTCTGTCCCCGGCACATGTCATTTGATGGCAAATGTCTCATGCAGGGCACGAAATCGCTGCGCATACCAATAAAAGAGCAATTGGCGGATAGCGAGCGACTCTTGGCCAGTGGCTAGCCATTATGAATGTCAAATATTTGGACGTTGCGAGTGAAAAAGCGCGTAACAAGTGGCAAACAGAAAACAGCGAAAGACCAAAAGAGCCAAAAAAGCCAAAAGAGCCAAAAGACCAAAAAGCGACGGCTGACAAGTGACAAGCGATAAACGGCATTAAAGGCACGAGACGGCCCAAAACGCCCAAAAAATCAACAAATATCAAAATGACTACAACAAGAAATTTAACCATGTGAATGGCGCATGTGTGTGTGTGTGTGTGTTTGTGTGTGTGTTTGTGTGTGTGTGTGTGTGTGTGTGTGTGTCTACGCATGCCATCAAAGCGACCGCGAAAAATGGCCCAGCCAGCAGGCAATTGCGCTGAGCAAAGCACACAATGGAATATATGTGTGTGCACACTGTACTTGCACAGTGGGACCAACACAGGCACACGACATGGACACATGCCTGGCCACTCTGGCCACTCTGGCCACTCACTCGCTGCAAAGTTGATTATTGGATTACACAGCGCCTGGCAAAAGCACTTAAAATTAATAAATTGTATGGACAAAGGACAAAGTGTATTAAAAATGTTTTCACTAGCGCTGTAAAACTATCGATTGCTGGAACTGCGTATTCCTTGCATAGTTCTAGAAAATGCATAAAATAGTATCCGTGCATTGGGTGATTTCGCAGTTCGAAAAACAATTATAGAGATATCTGCTGATTGGCTAAATCTCTCACTCCATCCTATACTCTTTCTCTCGTATACTCTCATATTTTACTTAACCGAATTCCACGATACTAAATATATAAGTCACCAAAAGCTAAACTATCGCATGCTTATTTCATATATTTTAATTCTAAATTTTAAACAGTTGTATTCCACTGTTGCATAAGAAAACAGTTAAAAAACCACATACAAAGTCAAATAATCGGCATTTAAGAAAGGTTTTTTCCGTCAAGCAAGGAGTTAAAATGACTTCAAAAGCCGAACAGAGGATTCCTCTGTCTTACTGCCAGGCTGACTCATACCCCTCTCCACTGTCTCAGTGACAAACTGACAGATACCCCGCAACATACTCGCCGCAACGTAGCAATTGTTTCCTCGTCCTTCAATGTTGCGTTGCTGACGCGTTTCACTTAAAAGCGCTAAAAGTGTTGAATTTTAAATGGGCAGCAAGACAGCTGAATAAAACGCAAAGCCGACGAAAAAAAAATTCAGAAAAAACCCAAAAGCGAAATAATATTTCAAGAGCCAAACAAACTGCACATTGTCATTGACTTTGTCCTTAGAAATTTCTGTTGCCGCTCGCATAAAAAACAAACGCGAAAAGCGAAAAATTCAAAACGGCAGCTAGAAGAAAACCAAAGAAATCAACGTCATAATAATGGAAATCCAAATGCCAAGCGAATGTTTTGAGCGGGTGACCGGGCAACAAAAGGGTTTAGCGCTGTGCAAGGACACACTCACAAATGGACGTGGGGCGGGTGGAGAAAGGATGAAAAGGATTTGCAGTTGATGGCTTTGCTTTGCGCCTGGTTGCATTACTGGGCGGTTACTGGATCCTGGGCCTTGAACTTGACAGCGCCCAGCAAATAGAATGACTCGAATTCAACTATATATGTCTTATGTAAATACATTTTATATAATGAATATACATATGTACATATATGTATATATTTGAGTTCGTCCTGCTGCAGCACTCAGCAGAAGCAGATGACTTGGCCAACAAGGCCGACAAAAGCGGACGACAACTGTCGTCCGGTGTGCAACGTCCGGTATCCAAAGTGCCACACACCGATAATAGCCGCAACTTTGCAACGGGTTGTTGAACCAAATATGCCAAATGAATTGCATTCACCGAGTGGAATTGCATTCCAGAGTGCAGTGACCCACGCACAGGAAACAGCTGCAACTTGCATAGCATTAAGGCAGATCCCCAGGTCCCCAGATCCCCAAGTATCCAACAGCAACATGCAACAACCTACAACTGGGCTACCTGCAAACAAGTGGCAGTTCACCTGCCAAACAAAGGACCTTACAAATAATAGTGTCTGTGATTTGGTTGCACAATAAAAATAGGAATAAATATAGTTATCTTCGGTCAGACATTTTTGAAAATAGTGGAAACATCACCTAATTATCAGCTTAATCAAACTAAAGTGTTGTCATGTGAACAATATGTTCAAATTTATCAATAAGCGGTTGTATCTTTGAGCTTCAAAGCTTTATCTAACCCTTACAAATACATAGTACATATATCAAATATATATTTTCATATTGTATAATCATTAGTTATACAATAAGTTACACAAAATATTTATTTTGTTAAATTAATTAAATTTAGAAATATTTTTGTCAGTTTTTAGGCCTTTATATCAAAACTTACATAAAAAGATTTTATATTATTACAAGAACCTAATGTTAACTATAATACAACGATTATAATTCCATAAACCCAGTTATCACAATATACTCTACTTGATACTTGATACTGCGCTAATCTAAGCAATTTTCTAAAGAAGTATACATAATTATCTATATATCAAGGGATTGAAATTTGCAGGGCTTGTCTGCAATCCAATCGCATAATCAACTCATCAAACTGTGTCTTATTAATTGGCCGGCCATTTTGCATTCGAGCCAAACGCTTGACCTTCACATGTCCTAGGGCTCAGCTGGCTTCCTGCCGCGCCCCGCAATCAATCTCCAGTTATTTATCGCTCTATATACACACCATACCAACTATATGCCTATTTTCTCAGTGATGTCAGGATGAAGATAAATCGATAAAAGGCTATCTATCTATTTGGCGACCAGAATGAAGACAACAATAGGCCGACCAGTGGGGCGGAAAGGGATGAAGCGTGGGGGGGGGTGTATAAAAGTAGTTTCCAAAGAGTTTGGCAAATGTTTACCTGGCATGCTGCAGATGAGACCGGAGTGGGGGGGGAGGGGGGGGTTGGGTTGGGTTTAAATCGTGGGTTGAACTTTTCATTATTGCGAATGCAATGCAAAAATGTCAACAAATTTTCAGTCGAAGCATTGTTATATTGATAATGAAAAACAATTCTATAGAACTTGTACAAATGCAGTGCAACACCCAAACCCAATACCCACTCGAGGCTTATCAACACCACTTGTGAACTGATTACACACCCCACAGCCTGCCCGCCTGCCTGCCTGCCTCTGCAACGCCAGCATTTGCAATCCCAGCGCAATTCAATGAGTGGCGCTGATTTTTATGACATATCACGTATACGTACCAGTAGCTGTGGTTAATTTCTCTCTCTCTTCATAAATATAAAAATTTAAAACAATATATTGATTTCATATTGTTGCACCAGGCTGCAAAAATGCGTAATTTCTATTGTTTCAGACTATTAAATCAGAGACAACATTATTCGTATCGGGGAGCTGTCAATCACAAGGGTATTGTTTCTTCGGCACAAGCCAAGTAACTTTTTCCACTGCTTTTTTATTGCCTCAACAAGAATAATAACAACAACAACAATAACAATGACAGGCAATGATAAATAAATTCACGCTCATAAATTGAACACGCATTATGATGATTAGGCAGGGAGCTTCCCAGCGGAACTTGATAAAGCCGATAAGGGCCCAGCAAAGCTGCCAACCGGAAGGCAGTCTGAGGGTATTTTTTGTGGGTGTGTCCCGTGAGCTTAGTGCAAGTGCTTTATGCTTAGTGCACGTCCATGTCTCCAGTGACGGCCATTTTGCGTCATGGCACTGCAGTGTTATTATTTTACAGACACACAAACAGCCATAAGCCAGTAACTAGATGAGAACATTTGCACATTTACGGTGCGCCAGTTCCTGTGGAGCAGACAGCATTGGCGACAGGAGGCAGTGAGGCAAGGCAAGGCAAGCACAACTTCAACCCAGCCGGAAGTCAGCTGTCCGCCATTTTGCTGACAATGAGTTCACTGACTGGCTCCTATCGATCGTCAAACATAGATTGGCTTTCGAGTTCAAATGTAAAGACTGATAATGCGGAATCTGATTTTACTACCTTTTGACTACCTAGTTTGAGGTTAAGTTTGTTGACCAAGTCCAATTACCTTTTCGTTGGTATTGAACTAAATCCTGGCTAAAACTTGTGCATACAACTTTGTGCAGCACATCGGCAACTGCTGCAGAAGAGAGGTTTGGTCAATGACATTTTTAAGTAGTATTTCAATGTATCGTAAAAATCTAGGCAAAAGGATCTACTTAAGTTATGTTTATTATGCAGAGACCAACAAATATTTAATGTATATCATTGCAATTAAGAAGTTTAATTAAAATAAGTAATATTGTATAAATTCAGCCATCTATTGACATTTCTGATGATGTAATGCTTGCTAACGAATTTCCTACTTAGCAGCCCGCTTCAAGAAATCTGTCTAAACCCTTTGGGAATCACAAGCGTGCAGCATGTGACAATTGCATTGGTTGTCGCCTTTTGTGTCATTTGTTTGTTGCTTTTTTCGTTGATATCTAGGTAAGTAGCTCAGAAACTTTTGTTGTTCAGGGGGGTATGGGGGGGGGGTTAACTTTGGTCTAATGAATAGCTGTTGGCAT
Source organism: Drosophila maculinotata (assembly GCA_035045305.1). NCBI lineage: Eukaryota > Metazoa > Arthropoda > Insecta > Diptera > Drosophilidae > Drosophila > Drosophila maculinotata. The sequence continues at coordinate 6,944,137 of JAWNPD010000679.1, read as the reverse complement.
CTTATTGTGTGACCTGATGTTCTTCCCCTTTGGCTCGTTGCTGTCAAATGTTCATTGTGAAGCAAGGAAATAGCTAACTAGTCGACTGATGATATGCGTTGATATGATGCATGTGTGTGTGTGTGTGTGGTTGTCTGTGTGTGTGTAGACGAGAGTCAACTCGTAAATGGCGGCATATATTCGCTTGTTCTTTGTCAACGTTGTCGCTAATTTGCTGCGCACACAAAGTGCCCCCTCTTGCCCCCCCAACGCCCGCTGCCACCCTTGCGATGTCATCCCCTCAGCTGCGAAGCTCATTAAAATAAAAATAAAAATATAAAAAAAAACTTTCGTGAGAAGAGAACGAAACTCATTTTAATTAATCAATTTGTATGTGGCTTTAAGTGCGTCGTTCGACGTGCCGATGTTCTTTTTTGTTTGTTTATCATTTGCCTACTTCATATAACTGCAATAAATTGTCAACGGTTCTGGCCAAAAAAAAAACAAACACAGAAACAAAAGTAACAACAAAAACAATCGCCTGCGAACTGTTGTTGGTCACTTAATTGTCATAATTGCCATTACATAAACGGATTGGGCTCGCAAACTGTTGCCAAAATGGTGACTGACGAACTGACGTAACAGACACGGCTAGTGGGCCAGCTCGACCCGAAGTTACCCTGTAGCATTTAGGCACACACATTTAGGTCATCAACCCAACTGGAATTCAAGCTGGATATTTCATTATTATTATCATTATAAGACAAACTAAGTTGACACTAACATCTAGGCTTTCACTTACAAAATATTGTAATTAATTTTCTTTTTACGTTGACAGTAAGACCTAATTACCCTAATTCAAATTAAGTACTAGCGACAGATAAAAAAGAAAATATGTAAATTTATTATTGCCTTGAAAGGGCACATCTTTTTTTATAATAAATGCTAACGATAATTTATAGATAGACTGAAATGCAGTCATGTTTATCTGACAAAAATCGAAATTAATATTTTTCAAATTGCCAAAATTATGACTCGAGAAATAAGTTAGAGCCTTACCATTGTTGTATATATAATTGGTGCTCACATTTTCCCTTTCCCTTTACATAAATTTGAATATGTTGTCATCCCACGTTAAAAAGGAAGACGCGCAATTTTATTTTTGAGCTAAATCATGTTTTGAATGTTTGCTAATATGATCATTTAAGTTGAAGCAGCAAGTTAATTATGTGCTTTTTTTAAATATTGGCTAAAAATTAACGATACTCACAATACTTTTTATAGCGTGTTGAAATAGGTCGTAGTCAATGAGACGAAGGATGACGTTTGGTGTACAAAAAAAAAGGATGACGTTCCAGGGTTAATCTTAGATGAGTGGCACTTCTAATTGGCTCATAAACAATCCTATTTTAATGATCTGACCATATGCGTTGAGGAAGTTCTCAATGACTCATCTGCCAGCGAAATAAGCAGTTAATCAATCATTTGCATGCCCCATTCTCATTCCCATTCTAATTCCCATTCCCATTCTCATTCCTATTCCGATGCAAGTGCTGATGCACCTCTCAAGCATGCAATTAGCACATGCGCACGTTCACAGCCGTAAATCCTCTTTGTGTCCATGACATATATACAACTCAGTAGGCCCTGACACATGTTCCGCACCACTTGACTCCTACCTGCATTAAGCAGCCACACAATGAACCATATTACATAGTCAAGACTGGCAAATAGGCATCTGACTGCCGGATGGTAACATGTCCATCCTTATCGATTACTCGACAAAACGCTTGTCATCGAAGTTAACAATCCCACAATTCTCAACCAGCAAGAGTGCCCCAGCTGTGGGTGTGCGACTAGCAGATACCCTCTACCCAGTTTCGTGTTCCTGTCACAATTATTCGCTACACCAGAACAGTCTTAAGGATCCATACTAAGGAAATTAGTTTATTGAGTAACATTTATGTTTATTTACCGTTAGTTATACAATTTTTAGATCGTAAAGATTCCATTCATGTTGCAAAACTCATGATTGAAGGGATTACCGAAATAATGAAGGGATTACCGAAATCTCTTATAATCTTTAAAGACAAGTCAAAATGAGGTTGGTTGGACTTTGGAGGAACCGAACGAGTTTTTGAAAAATGTATATAAAATCAAATAATAGTGAAAATAGTGAGTACATAGAAGACTTTTGAATCAGCCCATGATTTCAAAGAGTTCAACTTTTAAAGTCTCTGATATTGATAGATTCAGCTCGTCATTCTAATTAATAATGTTCTTTATCGAAAAGAAATTAATTATACCCCTTCCACGCATTGGTTTTCAATGGGTACAGGGAATAATAATAAATGCCAAACAGAAGTTCGCACAGTAGCGAAAAGCCTTAGGCAAACAGCTGCTGCAAAGGGCCAACGCTGACAGGTCCAAGTGTGGACGAGAGTGTGTAGAGTGGTCAGTGTGGAGAGTGGACAGTGTGGAGAGTGCACAGTGTGTAGAGTGTGGAGAGTGGCAAGTCAAGCAATTGCCTGATGAAGTGCGGCAGGCAATCGCAAAAGCTGTTCATCAGTGTGGCAATTGAAGCAGCGAGGCGGCAGTCAGACAGAAAGACAAACAGACAGACAAACAGACAGACAGACAAACAGACAGACAGACAGCTGGTTAGTTCATAACGCGAATTGCGTGTTAATTGTTTGTTCGAGTTGCGGCTTCAATTTGACAGCAGGCGGAGATGGCTGCTGTATTGTATAAGTTTATGCTGCAGTTGAGTGAGAGGCAGACAGGGAGACAAGGAGAAGGAGAAGGAAAAGGAGAAGCAGATACAACAAGATGGTGGCTGGACACTTGCTATTGTTGCGAATGTTGCGATGTTGCTAATTGTGGCATTAGCAAATACAATTTCTCTCACTATTGGTATGTTTTGTATATTTGTGTGCCTGTCAAGTGGTGCCTCAAATGGCTGTCAGTCAGTTGCAAGCACTCCCGCGGCAGCCCCGCTCTTTCCCCGGCCCACCCACTGTCAGTTAGTGGCCGATGATTGATTGGCTGCTTTGATTGATCGTCAGAGCGGACGAGGCGCGGTGCGGCGGAGTGAGTTTTTTCAATTTCGAACCAGTTCGATATGATGATCATAATGATGATGTTAATCTTGTTAGTCACATTAACACAAAAGCTGAAGTACACACTCAAAATAATTGCTCAACAGCATCGAAGCGGCCCAAAAGACAGCGAAATGCTGGCTACACAGATATGTTCAAGTAATTGAAATATAGTTGTCAAAACAAACTGAAAAACCACTTGAAAAATCATCGCTTTACGTTTTGACAGACACACGACAAGTGGCATTCCAAGAGCAGAAATTGCTCACTCAAATTCTTGCTGCGATAAATGCTGTACACTGGACTTGGAAGAACATTTCATCGATTGTTTTCAGTTCGATATATTTTGCCAGACTATACAACTTCACACATCTAACTTTCTACTCATACATTATTTTCACTGTACAATGTTCAATGCTCAAGGAATCGATAACTATCGCTCGAATCTTCAGCTGTTCCATTCCCACAACGTTTTAGCTTATTCATATTCAATTAAATCCAAATCGATAGCTGTCTGCCGCTTCTTGTCAATTTTTAATTGCATGTCCCTAGTCTGCCTTAAGCTATGGCAGTTTTACAGCGTTTCAATCGAGTTGAAAAAATCGATAAATTTGTAATTGCAAATCAAAGTCGACTCTTTTACTGTTTTCTTCAACTGTTTCATTGTAACTGCATTTTAACTGTCAGAGTATATCGATCTCGAAAAGATCGACAGTTGTCTCTGAATGCCTTGCAACTTTGGAGCGCATTTCGTAGTCGACTTTGTGGCACTTGCTTTTCAATAATTCGATACAGCAGCAGCAACAACCAAAATAACATAAACTTAGTATGCGTTGTTTCGTCAACGGCGCGAACGTTACAAATTTGTTACGCGTGCGCAACAGCAACAGTAACAACAACAACAACAACAACAACGTTGACTGCGAATATTTGAAATCGAAGCGCGCGCTTTGGTGGCTTGTTTAGTCAGCGATTTTCTACTTTACTATTAATTTTCACGTCATCGACTTGATCGGTTGGCTGTTGTATCTACACAGTTGCAGTTGCAGTTTGTGCCCCGTCCATGCATGCGTCCAACTGGCGGCACGTCTTTGTCAGGGTTGCCAGCGTGAGTTCATTTTAATTGCCAGCGCATTCCACTGCTTCGATTGATTTCGAGAACCCGGCCCAAGGGGCATTCAAACTATGTCACGACGTTTGCCACAGGCAGCCGAAGGTCTGCTCTTAGGCGACACCCCACTCAGCAAACCGAACAGCATTTATTGTCTATCGATAGTTCCGATAAGTGACATCAAAGGTTTGCAGTGTTCCTTCAAGAGCTTAAGAGCATTATGGAACGGTTCTTAGCACTTTAAGGCTTAAATTGCAAGCTTGAATTTATAACATCGATCTTTATCGATATTTATCGTAATAGCTAGTTGGCGTTTTCAGCATTACGAAAGTGTCAAAACTCGCAACTATAAATTATATAATGTTAGAATATAGATATAAACTTTAAGCTATCAACCTGGCTATCATAACCTTTGGCTATTCGAACCCGGGTCCTAAACATCTGGGTCACTTAGACAACTGCAGTTTTCTACATAAATAAATAGTCTCTGTTTGGCCTTACACATTATTTAGTGCCCACAGTCACGCGATAAATATATGAATTATTCAAATGCATCAAAACTATATATTCGATAATTTGCGAAAGTAATCAATAAAATGCAAGCACTGCAAATTCAATCCAGCGATTGAAGCATTTGATACATTTGCAGGGTATTCAAGCTTCGTTTTGTTGAGCACATTTGAAGTTTGTAACTAACTGCGGCTGTTGTAAATGATTTGCGAGACGCAGTTAACTTCTTGCCAAGCTTTTTTATATGCACGAATGTGTGTGTTGTGCCTCTGCCCCTGTTTCTGCCTCTGCCTCTGCCCCTGCCTTGGTCCCCGTCCCCTTCTCCGTCCCCTTCTCCGTCTCTGTCTGTGCTTGTATATCGCTTCATTCTCTGCTTCGTTTTGTTTTTGAATTTTTGTTGTTTCTTTTTTTTTTTTTTTTGGACTTTCTGGTTTGCCTATTTGCAGTCGCCCTGCCACATTTGGCGGCATACAAATTAATTTTTGCGCCTACATAAAGCTAATTGACTTGAATGGGCGTCCGACCGCCTTGATCTGTCCGTTTGCGGCGCTTAATTGTGGCCGCAATTAATAAAGCCGCAGCCGAAAAGGCAGCCCCACATTATCTGCATCTTGGCAACGCACACTGGCGCCACCTACATCAGCAGCAACGACAGCAACAGCAGCAGCAATAAATGCCGACAAAACGAAGCTTGACCTACAATTTGCCAGGGCAAGAGAGAGCGATAGACAGTGAGAGGGGGGAGCGGGTGAGGGGGAGAGCGAGGTGTCGCCCACGTGAGGCAAGTGTGATTGGGTCAACTCAGGTGGCGCCATTCAACGGAAGCGGATCAAGTGCATGCCACGTGTGTGGGTGTGGCAGTCGAATAGGGGGAGGGGGGTGTGATGTGTGGTTGCCGGGGGAACGGGTTGCTGAAGGCGGGGACAAAACTATGCCAAAACGCTTTTGGTTAATTAGAAATCAATTGAAACGCATTCAACGAATCAAGTAACAACAAAAATAACAACTGCAACTGCAACAATCTGGCGACCCAAATAAGCATACCACCAACCTCCCCCTCCCGCTCCCGCTCCCGCTCACCAACCACTGCCCACTGCGCCATCCTCGACGTCGTCGTCGTCGTTGGGTGGCATGCACAGCACCGAGAGAACCAGTTTGTCACACTCCGCCCCGTCTCCGTCCCGTCCCCGCCCCTTGCCACGCGCCTCCTTTATCGTTCGCTTGCTGTGTCAACTTGGCTATCTTAAAAATGCTTAATTGCTCTGGCCGACTTGCATAAAAATGAAAACAGAAATAAAAAAGAACAAAAGAGAGCAACAACAAGAAGAACAACAACAAATTGATAGCCGCCAGCAGAAGCGGATGAAATGCCACACGGATCCGAACACCATCCTTATCATGGTCATGCGGTCATGTACTCAGTTGCCGCAGGTGCAAGATCACACCTCGACGATCGCAGACTATCGATGAGGGTTCATTGCACACTAATTAAAGGTTTCTTATAGTACAACAGCACTTAATTGGGCGGGCAGCATTATTCATTTTTTTGTTGTTTTTGGTGGATTATCATCTGGAAATCCCCATACTGCAGCTGAGCTCGACTGAGGTGTTAATCTGACTTACAGTGATATGACATGATAATGATATGCATATTGAAAATATTTACTATCTTCTATTTACTCAAAATGATACTGATATTACTCAAATTAGCCCGTGATAAATGTTTTTTTAACCCGATTTTTCACTTATTTTACGCTCGTATCAGTCAAATAGGCAACTTAATTAATTATTTTAAGATTCAAGGTAAACTTAAGAAAAAAAAAAAAAATTAAAAGTCAAAGTGTCAGTTTAAAGTTTCTGGGAGCATTTAATATAAACATTGGTTCATTTGTTGCAAGGATTGGGAATAACCCCTATAAGCCCAGAAGAAGATCTGGAGTCTAGAGTCTAGAGAGATAAAGTAGCCAAAAATGAGTAAGTATCAGTGATCTTGAGCAGCTTTGTCCATGTATTTAGGATATCTTCACTATCACGTAAATCCGCCATCGTTTTGTAAGCAGCGATTATAATCAGATCTTTTAAATTTGTAAGTTAAAGTTATCTATGAAAATGATCTATAAAACCAGAAAGTCTGATAACAAATATTTAAGCTGTATGTATTTAAGAAAAAATTAAATATACTGTAAGAAAAACAAGTCATTTATGTAGTTATTTGATATTAATAATTATATTTTTTTTTTACATTAAATAACTTGCCTTAAGTAATCATTAGCTAGATTTTTAGCATAAGTTGCAAGACAATAAAGTAACAGTTCAATTTATGAGTGCACATAACAATCGAAATGTGGTGACTTATTATTATTATTATTATTATTATTATTATTATTATGAACAGATCGATGACGTGACAAACAGTGTTTAGTTGATGTTTTGTGAACCTTTCATAAAATAACATGTACTTATGTAAGTAGTAATGATTGGGAAAATGCGAATGCGCAACTGGACAGTCGAGAATTGTGTTTTATGAGCTGCAGTTTGAATGTTTTCAATATTAGCTTAACAAAACACACACAACACACATAATATAGTCTTGAGAATTGTTTTCCTATCGCATATTGAAGAGAATGCGAGTAATTCCTTTGTTATTGAGTTGGCACAAGTGACACGGGCACGGGCACGGACACGGACACGGACACCCGCCTACCTAGCCGCACACCACACACAACATTACCCAGCTAACCACCCAACCACCCAACCACACAACCACACACACACAGTGAGTTTTGTTTAGTTCAAGTTCCAGCTAAGGTGTTGCCACTCATTGCACAATTTGCATGCATGTCACGTTCATCGACTTTGAGTTCGACTTCGTCACCTGTCGGCCCCCCCTGCCCCTCGGACGAACTGTGCGTCGTTTAGCTCCCCGCCCCGCCCCGCCTCGCCAGCATAACGCACAGCAGCAACAAAAGACAAAAATCAATTATATAAACTGCAAAGTCGATTAAAATCTTTGGCCATAATTGAGTTAAAAAGCTGAATGAAATTCTTGGCAGCTGCTGCTGCAGCTGCGCTGGCGCCACAGATCCACAGATTAACGATACTCAGTTGCTACACTCGCAAAAAATATGAGACAGACTTGAAAAAACAAAGGATCAAAAATGCCAGAAATACTTTTGGATTCTAAAAATAATTTCTGAATTTATGATATAAATTTGATTTAAGTAAAAGTAGTAGATAATTAGAAAAGAGTTTTACCTATTTATACTTTTCAAAAATAGTTTACATTTGACAGAAAAACAGAAGTTTAAGTTCTTATATACAATATTATCTATAATCTCAAGAGTTATATTTATTTATACTTTTCAGAAATAGTTAAGATTTCAATCAGATAAACAATTAATAATAAGCAATGTTAATTTCTGTTTTTTTTAAATTTAGAAAACGATAAAAGAAAATCTTAATAAAAGGGCATTTTATTCTTTGAATTCAGGTATTTTATTGCTGTTCTGAGAAATACCTATTAAATAGCCTGGAATTTGGGAATTATAGCTTTCAGTTTTGGCAAACTGTACCCTGTAATTTAGAAATGACAAACGTAACAGCCGACACCAAAAATTAAATTATTTTTTTTTCAGTGTATTCGCTTTAGTTACACCGGAGATGCTGCAGTGTCAAGTTGCAGTGTGTCAGCTGCGTAGGCGGCTGAGAAATGATGAGGTATGGGCGCATAGCACATACAAAGTTGCAATTACATTTTGCGCTTCGTCGTGATGAAGTTGCAGCTAAACGTGCAGCTTTGTGTGAATTTGCAATGCGTGCAACAACAGCAGCAGCGGCAGCAGCGGCAACAACAAGAATGCGGTCACAGTTCATTGAACCGCTAGAAATGCAATGCAAGTTGCTCATAATGATGCTGCACCACATGATTATTATGATAATGATGTGTTGCAAGATGATGAGGAAGACAACGATGATGATGATGATGATGATGATGATAATGACGATGCTGTCGAGGTTTCAGTGGCAACTGGCACTTTAGCGCATCAGCTAGCAGCTGAGGAAGAAGAAGAAAAAGCGCCTCCAGCGGCGCAAGTATCGAAGAAGGAGACACAACAAATATGACAACATGGGAGAAGGGGAAGCAGGGGAGCAGCAGGGAGAGTCAGTCTGTGTCTGTCTCACAGTATAACCGAATTCAATGCCATAGGTTAAAATTCTCTGATATATGTACATACATATGTATGCCCATATGTAATGTAGTACTAAATACATACATAAATATACATATATTGTTGTTGCATTTATGTATTTATTTACATCAGATCATCCTAGTGCCACAATGATAATAATTATTATTTATTTATATTAAAGTTATTATTTGCCACTCTTACTATTTAAATTTATATATTTTATATTGTTTTATTTTATTTCCGTATTGCAAAAACTATCAACTGCAATTTTGCTGGTCACACAGAATCCGAAATACATATGTACATATGACGATAAATCGACTATTCAAAATTGTGTATGATTAAAAGTTCCAGTAAAAAGCCTGCACAATTTTTAGCTCGCTTATCTGCGATTTAGCGACCGAAAATTTACATTGACGATTGTTTGCATTTCTGCGAATTTGCAAATTTTGTAGATTAGCTTGAATACTTTTTTTGTGATATATGTATGCATGCCATGCTAGAAGAATTACTGCAATTGACATTCTTAGAATTAAGATAGATTTTCAAAAATGCATTGCTTGCAAAAAGCTCATCAGTACAACAAAAACGACCCATTTGTTTATCCTTGACCTCTTAAGTGACCTTTGTGCACGCAAATAAGATACATACATACAATATGTATGCACTTGTGTGACAGAGAGGAAGAGAGAAGGAGCGCAAAGCTTCCTTTTTTCGCACACTCCTCTCTTACATACTTAGTTACTTGAGCTCTCGAGTTGAGTTCATCTGTTTTGTTGTTGAGTGCGAGCGAAATGCGTGTGAAAATTGCTGAAACAACAAAAACCAACAACAACAGCAACAGCAAGCAGCAAACAGCAAAAGCCAAAGGCTAAAGCACAGAAACAACACATTTCGTTTCATTTCGTTTCGTTTCAGTCGATCATCGATGAACGATAAACGATGGTGGGGTTGAAAGGGGATCTCGCTTTCATTTGCTCAGTTTCAGTTTCAGTTTCAGTATCAGTTGCAATTTCAGTTTCAGTTTCAGTTAGTTGCCTTTTCTCAGTGAGTTTCGCTCCCTTTGATCTATTTTTGGGACAGCAGAGAGAGAGTGAACGCTAATCAGCGCTGAAAGAGCTGCCAGAGCTGGAAGCTACTGGAGCAGCATGCGAAACTCGTTGGCAGCCATTTAAAAATAACAAACAAGCAAACAGACACACAATGCTCCCAAGGGAGCATCTTCCTCAAACACACACACACACACACACACACAAACAAACACACACATACACTTTTAAGTCTGTTTAAGTTTGACAAATTGCTACTAGAATTCGCATTCTATTGATAATAATGCAAATTTTATTTTTATTTAACCTTTTTAAAAACTGAAAAAAAAAGTATTTTAAAGTAGAATTTTAAAAAAAACCTAACACACTATAATTTGTATAATTGCATATGCACCTAATTGCATATTAAAAATAATTGCCTCAAAATTGCAGTCAATAAAAAATATTACTATTTTTGTCCTTAATCGTTTCATTTAATTGCATTGCATATTTGGGATTATTGCTTTGTTTTGCTGGCAAAAATATTCGTTTATGAATGAAAATCATTCATTGAAATAAGCTACAGTTTTTTTGATTACTTAATAGTACAATATAATTTGAATAAAGATTTAATCGGAAATGATATATTGCACATTCGCGATAATTGCATCATTTTAGGTATAAAAAATGAATGTGAAATAAAGGCAAAATATGCAGAAACTTATGATAACAAAAAAAAAGAGTTAATTGAAAAGACTCATACAAATATCTAATGGTCATATCCATAAAGGTTATACTAAGATGAACCGAGATATATTATGGTGGCAAAAGGTCCTTGAATGATATCCCTGCAGACTTAACAACCAAATTAATGTTGATTTTCTCATTTTAATAGTATGTAGTTTGCTTTTTTTCATAATTAAGAATCTAAAATTAACTAAAAATACTACTTTTGAAATGTACAATAATTTTATTATTGAATGTATATTTTTTTTATTTTAAATTTTATTTTTTGTTACTTTAATTAGTTGTTCTATTATTAAGTGACATTAAATAAATAAATCAATTAAAACTGATTTTTTTAAATATGGTACAAAATATGTTCTTTACTAACACTCCTCAAAAGAATTTTTTTATAAATTGTACAAAATATTATATTCCTTATCAACACTTTTCAAAAGGAAAAAGTTAACCAAATAGAAGCAAATATTGTTAAATAAATAAATAAATAAATATGTATGTATGTATGTATGTTCTTCAAGTGGTTACAATTTATATAAAGCAACTCAGTTATCACTGATGGTGGCGCCACGCGAGTTGTCACAAATACGTGCAACTTAGTCTTAGTCTTAGTCTTAATCTAATGTGAAAGTAGCCGCAAGAATGCATTTATTGATACCCCAACCAGGTGGAGCAGAAAAAAAGAAAATAAATTTATGTTAATCCCTGCTAATCAAGCTGAGTGTCTCTTGTTGACATTTGGGGGCAGGTAGTGTGAGAGAGAACGAGAGAGGCAGACAGAGAGAGAGAGAGAGAGTGAGAGTGTGTCCAATAAGAGAATCTTTTCTGATAAGACGCTTATCAAAACATCAGAATGGAAAGCTCAAACAAACTGGGCAACAACAAACAAATAAGGAAAATACAACGACCATAATAAAAATAATAATGCAAATATACTATACATATATATTTCAAAACAAATAAACTATTATAAACTTACCCAAAAAGCAAAACGAAGACGCTGTTTTTGTTGTTATTGTTATTGTTATTGATATTTTTGTTGTTGTTGCTGTTGTCTTTGACTTTCTTAACGGTAAATGCAGTGCTGCAAGTGGAGAAATGCGTATAAGAAGAAGCAGAAGAGGAAATGGAAGCAGAATAAGACGAAGAGGAACAGCAAAACAGAAACGAAGCGATTTACTGTTATTCTGATTGGAAGTTTCGGTCTTTTAATAAAAACGAAGACATCAAGATACATATGAACATATATATATAGTTATATATATCTAATATATTTTGGCTGCAGGGCGTGCTGCAAAAAAAGTTTGCGCTTGCGTCAGCGTCGACAGCGCTGCCTGCAACTGAAATCGAATTTTCCAAAAAAACCAAAAAACAACGGAGAAGCAGAAACAGAAACAAAAACAGAGACACACAAGGAGGGAGAGAGAGAGAGAGAGAGGACTGTAGAAATGAGGCAGACACCAAGAGGAAAACGAGTTAAGAAACAGACAGCTAAAAGACAATGTTGCCGGCGTCGCTGCCAGCGTCGGCGTCGGCTTCAGCGTCGCTGCACGTTGCCGTCACTTGCTGCAAGCAAGACGGAGATAAAAAGCAGCCAAAGACCAACAAGCAAAGGCAGCAACAACAACAACAACAACGAGAGGAAGAAGAACAACAGCAGCCGCTTGCACTTATTGTTGTTGTATACATTTAGTAAACATAGCTTTTTGTTTTGAATTTTGTTGTTTTTTTTTTAGTTTATTTTTTGTTTTGTTTTTTTGCTTTAGCTGCTGCTGTTTTAATATTTTTGGATGCTTCCTTTTTTAGTTGCGCCCGCGCATCTCCCACACCGAAAACAACAACAGCAACAAACAACAACACAAACTTTACACCAGACAGACAAAAAAAAAAAAACAAAAACAAAAACAAACTAGCGACGAGTTTATTTCTTTACTTTTGCGCTGCTGCTTTTACACAATTATTTTATGTTAATTATTTGTTGATTTTTGTTAGCTATTTGTTCTTTAGTTGAAAGTTAAACAGTTTGCAGCAGCAGCAATGCGACACGAAGACCGCGCGCAATGAAAACAAAATGAAGACTAACAACTAACGTTCGCAATGTGATTGCAAGCGCAACGCCCCAAAATACCAAAAATGCTACAAGCACTCTCGAAATAATGCCATAAAATACCATTTGTTAATTGCGTTTGGTATATGAATGAAAGCTCGCATTTAATTTTATACAAACTTATTTCTTTAAAACGAAACGTATGTATGTACATTTTAAGCTAATTAAATGTGCATTTTGAGTTTGAAATTGTTGTGGCATATTTGAGGTGTTTACGGTCACACTGCTGTGCAGTGCTGCCAGACAGTTGACTGCTGTGTGCAAAAGCTAAGGCTAGCGGGCGCCACTATAATAACTCGGTGGTTGTGCGCTAACACATAAAACAAAACAACAAGCAGAAAACTACAACTTATTTAAACGAAGCTCGCATACCCTTGCTGTGAATATGCTCAATCAATCAGTGAATGTTTCCACAGTATGAATATTATATGCACATGTGATTGTTATATTTTTAGAGTGGAAATAAAAGCAATAATATGTAAAGTAAAAATAGTCACCCATCATTAATTTTTGTTCGGCAAGTGACGAACTGGTTGAGAAAGTCCACGTGCTCGGCCAGCTTTCAGAGTGGTGAGAGTGGTGAGCGAGGTGAGCAGAGAGTCGGTCAGCTGGGACGCTTTTTCGTGTTGCTCTGTTTGCATTTGGCAGAAAGCTTCCGCTGCGCCCGCTGTGTTGTCATCGTTATGTGTAGTACGCATTGTTGTTGTTGTCAAGAAAGCTCTTCAACTAATAACTGCTGCGCTTTTAATTTTCTACTCTCTGTATCGAATTGACACAGTTAAAGCTAAATACAAGAAACAGAAAAGAAAAAGAAAACAGTTAAAGTTGAAATCAATCAAAACAGTGGGCTGGCTGCACTGCATCCGCAATGGCCCCCAAGTGATAAAGCTCGCCAACGAATTCCCATTCAAATAACCAATCGAATTCCAATTGGATTCCCAACTTGTAGTGAAATGTCAACGGAAAGCAATACGCCCGTGGATCCGCGTGTCCAGGTATATCCATATATGTATATATAGAATCCTGATTCTAGCTAAAAATCTTAATTGCAGATCGAACTGGAAAAGCTGAACTCGGCAACGGACAATATCAACAAATATGAAGTGGAGCTCGATGTGAGTTTTTATTGATTTTTCTTTTTTGGTTCACTTTATGTAACATTTGGGTCCACTGTGCAGGAATCCAAGTGCGAGTTCAAGCGGCTGCTGGCGGAGAGCGTGGTGCGGATCAAGGCCGCCGCCCACAAGCTGGGCAACTCCATAGACGCCGCCAAGCCGTATTACGAGTCGAGGATCTATGCCGCCCAGTTGGTCAAGGAGACGCAGCAGGCGGCGGCGAATCATGAGAAGGCCAAGTCAATACATGCCGCCGCCAAGGAGATGGTCTACTTGGCGGAACAGGGGCTGGGGGAGAAGTCAACGCTGGACACCGCCTGCCAGGAGATGCTCAGCCATGCGGCCGGCAAAGTCAACCAGTCGCAGCTGGAAGTCACCGATACTCGCAACGCCCTCAAGATGTGCCAACTGAAGCTCGAGGTGGCCAACAATCGGGTCAACAAGCTGCAAGGACAACTCAAGCAGGCCTTGCGTGCCTCCAGGTATCTTATGTCCACCCATCCCCACCTTACCACCCAACCACGCCCTCTTAAACTTATTCCGAATCTTTTGCTGCATCACTCGGCAGAGCATGTGAAAGAAAATCGAATTAATATTCCGATTAATCAGAGTGCCAGTTTAGTCTAGACTAAATAGTATCTGGAATATCTATGAGAAAATTGACTTATATTTGATATATTACTGCCTAAATCAGAGGATACCAATTTCAAAGATATTACCTAGCTTAAACATTTACTCTAGATATCTGGAATATTTATTTTAAATGTAATTTTATTCAACTATCTATTACTTTATTAAACACTGCCTAAATCTGAGGATACAATATCTATCTAAACTATTTATATTAATAGTATTTAAGTTTATCATTTCAAAGTTAATGTACCTCCGAAATGTCAGATTTACCAGTCATATCTGGAGTAGCTCCTATAATACGCTAGATATCTTGGATATATGTCTAAAGTATTTCAATGTTTTTTACTATTTTATTATTTGAACTTAACTTAAATGGGTTTCAGAAACTTTCTTCATTTACATTATTTAAATACTACCAATCAATGATTATACTTTCTTAACTTTGAAAACATATTCTTCGTTATTTGGTATTAATTTCAATGTATTATTTATTGATATTAAAAATATATAAGTGGATTGCAGAAATTATATATTATTTAATTTCGACTAGAAACAGTCAGAATTAAAATTTTATGAGTCATAGTAAAGTTAATAATTAGGAGCAATATTTAACAGAATTTTTTATATTTGAAAATTCTAATTTAAAATTATAAGAGTAACTTAAAAGTAATTAAAAGTTAAATTCTGTTATTCCAACATTATTCCAGATATCTAGATATTTTCATATTTAGTTTTAGATATCTGGAATATGAATGTATATGCATTTTTTAATTTCGAATTTTAATTTATTTTAAAAATGTCGAGTCTTAAGATGGTGTTATTTGGGAGAGTTTCTGTATTCCTTTAAGCAATTTTATTAAAGTAAAAACTTTTATAGAAGCTTCTCTAAATGTCTGGAATATTTATGTTAAATGTATTCGCATTAATATTTAAGCTTAGAGTTTTATTCATTGTTTTTAAATATATTAAGTTTAATTTTAAAGTACAGCTCTGCCGGGGCCTTAAGAGAGATCTTTCTTGGGTTAATTTTCTATATTTTGGTTGATCTTTGATCTTTGGCCTTAGTTTTTGGGTTCTACTATTTCGATTCTTGTTTGGTTTTTCTTTCTTTCTTTCTTTCTTTGTTTCTTTCTTTCTTTTTCATAGATTGCAGCTCAGGCGCAATTTACTTTTGTTGCGATACTTGAGCATTTTGCACGCTTTGTACTGTAGCCTCTGCTCGTGAGTATGCCTCACCTGTCGCCTTGCCACGCCCACTAATATGCGGTATACCGCTCGTCCCCAACCACCCACCACCCACCACCCGCCAATCTTCTCTTTCTCTTTCTTGCCAATGGCCAAACACAGGCCATACTACGAGACACGGGCGAACTACAACGGGCTGTTGAAGGCGCAGAAGCTGCGGGTCAATGAGCTGGAGACGAAGGTCAGCGGGGCCAAGTTGACCTACAATGAGGCACTGAAGAATCTCGAGCAGATCTCCGAGGATATACACAGGCAGCGGCAGCAGCGCAACAATCTGCTCAACTACGAGGCGATGCTGCGGCAGGTGGACGCCGTCGATGCTCTCACAGCGAACGCCGAGCAAGTGCAGCCTGATCTCGAGCAGCAGCAGCAGGAGCAGCTGCTGGAGCAGGAGCCGGAGGAGGACTATCTACGCATGCCAGAGCGTCTGAGCAGCGGCGCCAGTTCGCCACGGCAACGGCAGACAGATTCGCATGATTGCCCCCATCTGTTGCATGACTTTGAGGCGGTGCTGACCTTTCCACAGAAGCTCGCTGGCGGCATGCACAAGTCGGCCAGCACCAGTGCCACCGATGGCGACAACAATCTGTTTGCCCAGGCGCAGGGTCTGCACGGTCCATACGAGGTGAAGCCCCGTTCCGAATCCGGCAGCAGTTCGCTGGCCTCCGCCTCAGCGTCCGCGTCCGCATCGACGTCGGCACCGCCGGCGGACAACGACATCGATCAGTGGACGGAGATACGTCTCTCGCACTCGGACAGCACCAGTTCCAGTTACTCGAATCAATCGCTGCTGGAGCAGCAGGGTCTAGATGGCGCCGGCAGTGGCTGCGGTGGCCAGGGATTGGGCTACGGCATGGGCGGACTGGAGCCGGATGCACAGTCACAACACTCCACCTCATCGTCGGATGAGCCCAAGCGCAAGGTGACCTGCACCACCATATTCCAGGACGACAGCAGCGCCGGCCAGCAGATGAGCCGCAAGCAGAGCCTCAGCCAGTGGCTGTCGCGCTCGAACAGCTTTAAGACGAGCGGTCGCCGCCAGAGTCTCGATCTGCTGATCGATGCCGGCGACAAGGTGAAGGATGTGTTCAGCTACGGCTTTCAGAAGGTCGGACGCACCCTCGAGCGACGCAACAGCGAATCCGAAATGGCCAACGATGCCACCGAATCGGAAGCGCTGCTTGCCACAAATATGACGAGGACAACGATAGGGACGGCAACAACGTTGGCAGCTTCCAGATCCGGATCCGGATCGGGATCAGGATCGGGGTTAGCTGGTGGAGCGGCAGCAAGTGCTATGGGCCATCACAGCAGCAGCGGCAGCGCCGGCGATTTCTTTCTATTTAGCAGGTCAGTAGACGGGAACAAGCGCAGCAGTGGCAGTGGCAGCAACAGCAACACTGCCAGCGGCAGTGGCAGTGGCAGCAGCCTCCTGTGCTCGCTGCAGAATCGCCTGACAAAGCTCATTTAAAGAAGAAGATATATCCAACATATATGCATCTGATTCAACTGCTATCTGAAATCTGCTATTCCAAATTCAAACTGCACCCACCTAAAAACCAAACTAATAATCACAATAATAATCACAATAATAATAACCGTAATAATTATAATAATGATAATGATTATGATTATAATGCTAGCAACCTGCAACATGCAACAACTGCAACAACTACAAAAACGAACTGCAATTAACTCAAAATCCTAACGAATTGGCTGCTTTGATTTGGTCTCTCTTTGCTCTTTGAAAACACATTCCTCCATTCTAACCACAACAGCAACAACATCAACAAAATAACAACAACTACAACAACATCAACTACAATAACAACAACAACAACTAACTGCATTGCACGCACGCACGCTTCTACTACTACTGCTAATACTACTACTACTACTACTACTACTAGTACTACTACTACTACTACTAAAAAAAAAATATCAAAAATCTAAAATCTACTCTCAAAATTTGTATGTACTGCAAAAGTTTCATTTATGTGTCTGTATCTGTCTGTGTGTGTGTGTGTGTGTGTGTGTGTGTGTGTGTCTGTGTGTGTGTGTGTGTGTGTGTGTGTGTGTGTGTGTGTGTGTGTGTGTGTGTGTGTGTGTGTGTGTGTGTGTGTGTGTGTGTGTGTGTGTGCGTGCGTGTATTTATTGTGTCACCATGAAATAACTGTCGTATTTAAATAATTCTCAAAGCAAGATGATTTGGTTTCAAAACTTTCTCAAATTTACTTTATTTTTGCTTTCTACTTTTAGTTTTGACCTGACAGTTATTTCGTGGTGCCGTGTACTTTTAGTGTGACCGTCTCTCATTTTACAATGCTTCCTGCAATCAATCCTTTCGATCCACATCAACACATTTCATTGTTTCATTGTTTGTCTCTCTACTTTTTATGCGCTCTTAACTTACAATTATCTTATTCTCTCTCTCTTTCTCTATCTATCTCTCTCTCTCTCTCTCTTTTTCGCTCTTTTTATCGCTTTGTTGCTCATCGTTACTGTTGCTTTCGCTATCTCTTTGATATGACACAACTACAACTACAACAACAACAACTACTTTACAGATCCTCAGAACCAAAAGAGTTACTATCCGATGAGCAGGTTGAGAATTTACTGTTGAACCACATGGTCGATGAGCACGGCGTCATTACAGTGGAGGAACTAAAGTCACCAACGGCCCCAGCGAACACAACCAGAACAAGCATGCACCACCCACAACAACAGCCACTGCAACTACAACTACAACAACAACAGCAACAGCAACAACAACACCATCCTACGTTAAGCGTAGCAGGAGCTGCCCGTGCTGCTTTAATGTTTTAAATGTAAATGTTAACTGTACTTGTACTTATTAACTGGACCTGCTGCCCAAAATGATCATGACCATTTCAAGCAATTAGTAAGGAGGCGTACATATCACTCGACATCATAGAACCCATTAAGCTGATGGCATTGAAAGAAGAAGACACGAGAGGGGGATGCCCCGAAACTTTGGACTATTTTGTTTCTACGCATAGCTTTTGGCTATGTTATAATCCTAACATGTGCAATAATGTTGCTAAGCGTACAAAAAAGCAAAAAAAAAAAAAAAAAACGAAAAAAAAAATAGAAAAAATACATACATAGTTACATTTTATGCTGTTCAGAAAAGCAATTAACTAACTAACACTAGTCAGAAGCGAAACGCATACAAATCAGTTAAAAGAAAATAATATTATTAGCGAAAAGCATTCAGAAGAGATAAACCATAAAATACAAAATAATTATAGAAATTATACAAAGTACGTTATAAATATACATACATATTGATATTGACAAAAAATGTTGCTTCACAAAATCTATTATTGGAACGAACTGGTTATGTTTGGGGTTTTTCACAATTAAGAATCTGGAAATGGTCTATTTAATCGATTGTGGGTGTCAATAATAGTATTAGAAACTAAATCAAAAGTGATTTTGGAGTAGTTCATTATTCAGTCAAAAATCACTCAAAAAATGACACAGATTGGCTTGTGTCCAAATCCCTCATAAATGACTTTCTAAAACTTCATACCCCTATAACTTAGTTAAAACTGATCTGATTTTCAAGCGCAATTTTTAATTTTTTAAATTTTATATTATAAATCGGCAAAAAAAAAATAATAATAATGCATACAGAAATAAATATTATTAGACTTTTTAGATACCTCCCCCAATCCCCCAGAAATCGAAAAATACGTAATTTTAGAGGTATGCCCTTCGAATTAGGTATACTCACGCATTTATATGCCATATTTATGTCCTACAAATATCATTACGATCATACAATAAACAAAGAAGTTATTTACGATTCAATGTAACATAGTTTGGAGCCAATGCAAGAAGAAGAAGCAAAGCAATTGCATCTATGTATGAATGCAGATAAAGAATTATGAATGTAAGTACTGGGTTCAGGGTATCTCCTAGTCGGGCACTCTCCACCAGGGCACTTTTACCTGTTTATACTAATTGAGACACCCACAATCAATCAAAAATTGAGATGTAGAATTAAACTTGATGCCAAATAATGATCAAAATGGCCTCGGGATTGACAATCGGTTCAGATTTGACAAAGCTGTGGCACTTTAAAGTCTGGGAAGGTCATTAATAAGGAACTTTTCGTTGTTTGGGCACTTTACAAGTCAATTTTTTTGTCACTTTTGGCGTGATTTTTGACAGAAAAATGAACCACCACAAAATCACTTTTCGTATAGTTTTTTATACTAATTTAGACACCCACAAACAATTAAACGTAAAATTTCAAGATTATATTTTTTGAAAAATCGAAATGTGTAAGGGTCCCCCCTTATGCTTTTTTCCCCAAAAAAATCATAAAGTTTAGTTTTTCAAAATTTCATAAACTTGAAATGTAGAATTAAACTAGATGCCAAATTATGATCAAAATGGCCTTGGGATTGAAAATCGGTTCAGATTTGACAAAGTTGTGGCAGTTTGAAGTCTGGGAAGGTCATTTATATGGAACTTTTCGTTGTTTGGGCACTTTACAAGTCAATTTTTTTGTCACTTTTGGCGTGATTTTTGACAGAAAAATGAAACTCCGCAAAATCACTTTTAGTATTGTTTTTTATACTAGTTGAGACACCCACAATCAATTAAACGTAAAATTTCAAGATTCTATTTTTTGAAAAATCGAAATGTGTAAGGGTCCCCCCTTATGCTTTTTTCGCCAAAAAATTCCAAAATTTAATTAATTCAAAACTTCATAAAATTGAGATGTAGGTTTAAACTTGATGCCAAAAAATGATCAAAATGGCCTCGGGATTGACAATCGGTTCAGATTTGACAAAGTTGTGGCAGTTTGAATTCTGGGAAGGTCATTTATATGGAACTTTTCGTTGTTTGGGCACTTTACAAGTCAATTTTTTTGTCACTTTTGGCGTGATTTTTGACAGAAAAATGAAACTCCGCAAAATCACTTTTAGTATTGTTTTTTATACTAGTTGAGACACCCACAATCAATTCAACGTAAAATTTCAAGATTCTATTTTTTGAAAAATCGAAATGTGTAAGGGTCCCCCCTTATGCTTTTTTCGCCAAAAAATACCAAAATTTAATTATTTCAAAAATTCATAAAATTGAGATGTAGGTTTAAACTTGATGCCAAAAAATGATCAAAATGGCCTCGGGATTGACAATCGGTTCAGATTTGACAAAGTTGTGGCAGTTTGAATTCTGGGAAGGTCATTTATATGGAACTTTTCGTTGTTTGGGCACTTTACAAGTCAATTTTTTTGTCACTTTTGGCGTGATTTTTGACAGAAAAATGAAACTCCGCAAAATCACTTTTAGTATTGTTTTTTATACTAGTTGAGACACCCACAATCAATTAAACGTAAAATTTCAGAATTCTATATTTTGAAAAATTCAAATTGGTAAGGGTCCCCCCTTATGCTTTTTTCGCAAAATAAATCCAAAATTTAATTTTTTCAAAAATTTATAAATTTGATATGTAGAATTTAACTGGATGCCAAATAGTGATCAAAATGGCCTTGGGATTGACAATCGGCTCAGAATTGACAAAGTTGTGGCAGTTTGAAGTCTGGGAAGGTCATTTATAAGGAACTTTTCGTTGTTTGGGCACTTACAAGCCAAATTTTTTGTCACTTTTGGCGTGATTTTTGTCAGAAAAGTGAACCACCTCAGAATGACTTTTCCTATAGTCTTTTTTCAAGATTCTAAAATTTAAAAAAAAAGTATTGACAAATGAAATTTTTGTTTTTAAAATATCTGTGTCTTGTACAAACATAAAAATAATTTGAATGTACATAAAAAATCAATCAGATTTCTGCATACAGTATTTGTTCATAATTTTTAGGCTTTGTTATGTATCGATAGAATCTATCAACACAGTGCAACTGCCGTCAGCTGTGCAGCTTGCGTTAATACATACCAAACTGACACTAAAAATGACAGCAGTTGTAGCAGCTGATTTTTATCATTGCTTTATATTTTTCACGGATTCATATTTAACAAATGTAGGCATTGGACATAATTTAAGTTGTTAATGCTGTCAATTCTATTATATTTTAAAATCAGTGCCTCTTTGCGACCATATTAAATAGTATAATTCAAGCAGTATTTTTCATATCGCATATCGATATGCCAATACTATTGCGTTACTATCGATAGTTTTGCAGCTCCGCTGTAGCTGAACTCCAAGACATTCCAAATAAAAGCAAATAGGAAAACTGTTGCCAAATTTAGCAACAACAAGAGCACCTTTTTAAAATGAACGTGCTTGCAGTGCTGTTGCTGCTGATGCAGCTAACGGTAACAGTGCTATCGGTCACAAATCAAACAGCAAATGCAAATCCGGCTAGCAACACCACAACAACATCAACAACAATCATCAAGCCAAGCAACAGCAATGCAACAACAACAAATACAACAATAACAGCAGATGATGCAGTTAAAACCACTGATATTAAAATGTTGCAAACAAAATCCACGAAATTAACAGCGGTAGCGGTGGATAAGGAGAAGGAAAATGAAAAAGAAAAGGGAATCAAGATTAATGGAACTGAGGAGCATTCTCC
This sequence comes from Drosophila maculinotata, assembly GCA_035045305.1. Classification (NCBI taxonomy): domain Eukaryota; kingdom Metazoa; phylum Arthropoda; class Insecta; order Diptera; family Drosophilidae; genus Drosophila; species Drosophila maculinotata. The sequence goes on along the minus strand of JAWNPD010000679.1, from coordinate 6,921,802 downwards.
GGTCCTGGCTCGGAGAGTCACCAACACGGATACGGCAACAGTGCTGCAGCCAGTGAATGCAACAGTAGCGACAACAACAACAACAACAACAGCAGCAACGATAATAACACCTGCAACGAAAAAGGGCAAAATAATTGCCGATGGCGTATCGCTGAGTGACATCAGCAACAAGAACAGCAGCAGCACGCTAGCAATTGCGACCAGCAGCAGCAGCAGCTCCACGACAACAACAACCCCATCAACCACCCCATCGACCACCGCATCGACCACCCCATCAACCACAACAACCACTACAACCACCACAACAACAACAACTACAGCACGTCCCAAGAAGCCAAAGGTAACGAGCAGCATGGACAAGCAACTGGAAGGTGAGAAACTGGATGCAGCAACTGTTTCTGCTGCTGCTGCACCACATGCGCTGCCGGTGCAGGAGATGAGCAGCTTGGTTGATCATGGCGAGAATGAGTATATTGTGCCCATTGTATCCGTTATGCTGGCGGTGCCGCTGGCCATTACCGTATTCATTATAATCTATAGGCGCTTTCGGGATCTCTGGAGTACGCGTCACTACAGGCGCATGGACTTTCTGGTCGATGGCATGTACAACGATTGACGAAGGCAGCAACTCGCGGCTGCAACTGGTGGTGCAACTGGTGCTGCTGGTGGTGCGCGGTGTTTATCAATTGCTGCCAGACGGCTGCCGTAGCGTAAACGAATTTGATAGAGCACAGCAAATAATTGGGAAAGATTATTAGTTTGTTTAAGTTATTATTGTTTTTATTTTGCATGAAATGCAAACAACAAAAGTGAGTGAGATAGAGAGATCGAAACAGTAGAGAGGAGAGGCGCATGTTGTTGCGGGCGGCACTACGGCTAAATATATACACATTGCTCAGTCAATTAAAACATTGAGGAAAACAAATAAACAAAAAGAAAAAAAAACAGAAACAATAACAACAATACACACACATCATATGTACGCGTGTACATTCTACATATGTAGTACATACATAAATATGTGTTAGCTTTTAAAAACGCAAAAGTAATTTGTAAGAATATATATACACTATATACATACATACATATGTATGTATATTCAGAGCTGCCAAATTGAAATTTTGATAACATGCAAAGAATGCGCAAAAACTGAGAAATTGAAACTGATTTAATGAAAAAAAAAAAAAAAACAAAATACTACAAGCATTTGATTTAATGGATTCGAGTTTTATATGCATTTTGTTAGATCTATGTACTCTTCTAAAAGAAACTATACATACACATACACACATATATATATATATATAATATACCTTTAAAATGCTGCGACCAAATTGTAGAATCTATCCAGACACTTGAAGCGCAATTAGCAATCAATCAATCATGAAACTACTATACAATGTATATGTATATGTACTATACTATATATATACTAACAGTATAACTATAACCAGAATGTGCCTTAACATTTCAGCTCTTAATAATGCTGTATCAAACACATATTATATACATGTGTACACATGTAATTGTAGTTTCATGTGTACATTATACAAGTATATACTACATCTGGATCTATAGCTGTAACTATAACTATAACTATTACTATAACTGTATCTGGCAGCAGCACTGATAGACTTTCAAATCTTGCAAATTGTTTGGCAAAGCATTTGATCTACGACCCCCCATTAAAGAAAAACAACTAAAACATCAAAAACACTTTCGGTATAGTCAACAAAAAAAAAGTAGCAGAGCGCGCATTTATTGCATAATAATTTGTTATAAACGAAACAATTAAAATAAAGCAAATGCAGTGTAGCCAATAATAACACAAACGTTAATATCGATTCGCCTTCTGGCAGTCAAATGGGAAATGGAAAATGGAAAACGTGAAACATGCGTAACACGAAACGAGGCACACAAAGCTAAACAAGCATTTGAAAAATGGTTTTTAGTGGGCTGTTGGGGATTGGGGATGGGCGTGTTCCATGTTTTCGCATTCCAGAAAAATTAAAACGCAACGCGCAAAAATTCAAAAATTTCTTAGTCATAACAATAAGTATCTCTTAATCATATATTCATTAATTATCTTAGATATGTAATGATCATCATTTTTCACTTACCTGTTTAAAGTTTTTCTAATTTAAGTATCTACTTTGAGAAAATTCCAAACCGCAGAAAAAACCATAAGGAACAAGTACTAGGCTTTTTGAAAATAAATCTTGTATGAATGTTTTCAATTCCAAAAAGCAAGAGCAGTATCATAAATAAAACATTTAAGAAGAGTACAAGTTAAATCAGAGTTTAAGAATTTTTAGAGTAGCCAAATTTTCAACTATTGAGCTTATTAAACTCAATATCAATAGAGATATGTCGATATATGTATACATATGGCTAATTACGTATTAACAATAATGCACAAAAATAACATAAATTGTATACAACAATATTTGTTAACTTCTGGTTACATTTTTGTGACTCAAATTAATTTTCTTACTTCTTGAACTATTTTTGTTGTTATTTAAAAAACAAAATTTAATATCTTATGTTTTGTGACCATATATTACGAATTTTGGTGGTCTCTTGTGATCTCTTGCTTAAAGCGGTAAACATATAGAATTGATTGATACTAAGGATTATAAAATAGGCCGAAAATCGGTAAGCTGCAGTTGTCAAATTATTGAAATCGATTGACCTTTAGTTGCTAATAGATTACCAGCGGCTGTTCCCTGATTAAGACAAATGTCTCACAACATGCACAGCATCACCTCCGCCGGGCTCCTCCGCCCTAAGGTGCCCCCCACACCCAGTCCGGCCCCAATGGCAGACAAGAACAAAGCATCTTTTGGTTGCTGAAGTGCTTTATAAATTATCTCCAGCTCCACAATTTTCGTTAGTTCGTTCGTTTCTAATAATCTAAACAACACACAAAAAACCAAACAAGAAAAACTAAAACTAAAAAAAAAAAAAAAAAAAAAAAAACATATACCTCCACGATCGTTTGTACGGCTCGCGTGTGTGTCTGTTTGTGGATTTTCTTTAGCCGGATGCGGGACGGCGGCGCCGTAATCGGCAACGTGTGAAATGAGCCGAACAACTGCCTCGCCGCTTGGGACTTGTAGACTTGTGGACCACTGCTCACTTGGAAACGTGCGCTGAACGCGTGCAGTGCTTATCGTGCGCTTGATTATCGGTTCGAATCAGGAGAGGATCATCATCATCATCATCGTCATCATCATCGAAAATGCATCCTGCCTCGCCGCATCAGCATCGCACGCGGCTCAATGTCAGCTCATCCGGAACCGGGTCGGGACAAGCGCAGAGCACGCCGGATTCCTTCAATTTAAGCCCGCCGCAGCCGCAGCAGTCGCACCATCATCATCATCATCAGTCACAGCCGCCGCAGCAACAGCAGCCGCAGCAGCACACGGTGCAGATCAGCTCCGGCACACATCCCTATCAAGGACTGAAAACCTGTAAGCATTAATTATATGGAATTTCAGTAAAACTGATGCTTTCGAAATTGCTTTTCGTAGGATTTATAAAAGAATCATTTAAATATGATTAAATCATAAAGTTGGATCCCCAAGGATTCCTTCAACTTTGTCTTCGCAAAGTTATGATCTGTTGTCCACTGATCCAATTGAAATGTTGGGACTCGTTTATGATATATTTGGCCGCATTTCTCAGATACTTTTAAAAATCTTGTTAATCGAAATTGCCTTTCGTAGGATTTATAAAATATTCATTACACTTGGATCTTAAAGGATTCCTTGAACTTTGTCTTCACAAAGCTATGATCTATTGTCGACGGATCCAATTGAAATGTAGGGACTCATTTATGATATATTTGGCCGCATTTCTCAGATACTTTTAAAACTGTTGCCTTTCGTAGGATTTATAAAATATTCATTACACTTTGATCTTAAAGGATTCCTTGAACTTTGTCTTCACAAAGCTATGATCTATTGTCGACGGATCCAATTGAAATGGAGGGACTAAGTTATGATACATTTGGCCGCATTTCTCAGTTGCTGCGGTTCGATTGTTTAGTTCATAAAATGCTCATGCCTGGCTAAAGCTACAAATAGTTTTCGCTATGTGCGACCTCAAACTCAATCTGCAGAGCGCGCCCCCATTCCATATACCATATACCATGTACCATATAGTAACATAAATTCATATTTGATGTGATTGAGAAACCAATTTGTTTGGCCGCATCGGGCAGAAGATAATAAAAATGATTCATTAGATGTCGGGGTGCCAGTGTGCCATATTGAAATGTATCGATCGGTCAGATCGACCACCTATGAAGTATGCAACATAAACTGTGCGCCGACAAGTAAAAATAAATAATAGACGACGCGACGCGACGGCACATGAGCCGATCTGTATCCGTGATAGAAATCGTATTGTCGAAACTTATAAGATAAACAAAAGCTCAACTGAAAATAACCCTGCTCCCATAGATCCATAGACGACTGCCCACCATGGCTACCATGTACTCGTACTACATAAACATTCCATAAACGTTCCAATTGCCCTGCCCCAGCCACAGACCCAGCCCCTGCCCTAGCCCCTGCTTTACCCTGGGCCCCCATGTCGATTGTTTAGTTTGCTCCGTCTATGGTATTAGTTCAACCTGCCAGCACACGTTGAAAGCTATACTATCGACTATATGTATGTATATATAGTTTCACGTCCATATGTATATATACATATGTATGTACATATGTATGTTCTTAGGCTGTTCATGTCTAAAGATATGGGCCAGGGGCTAATTTGGCAATAAACAAATGCCTACTTATGTATGCATTGTAGTTAGACAACATCGAGATGATGGATCGTTCCATACACGCACCTCATGGCTCTTCAAGATCACAGACTATTTTCTTTTTTACCAATCACTTCAAGCGAATCTCTTAACAACTAACAATTCCCATTAAACTTAATTTCTTCAGTGTGTTTTCTTTGAAATGCAGCCCCAATTACCAAGGTAACGAGATTATCCTATCTTGCCTCATATATATATCAGATCTGAGAAAATGGTATTCTTCTATTGTTTCTATATTCAGATAATAATACTTTAAACTTTATTCAAAGTGCAAATTATGTAAAACAGGCAATCTATTTTTTTTTTTTTTTTTTTTTTTTTTTTTTAGTTAGTTTTGAACCAATTTAGAAACAGTTGCCTTCTAGGTTCATAGAGTTGAACAAAAAAAAATATCAACAGAATTACCATAATTATTTAGATACAAGTCCTCCATTTGTGGTATATAGGTAATTTTGCATATCATATATGTATAGTGAAAATTGCAACTGAATCAGATAATAAACACAGAAGTGATTGAAGAAATGTCTGTCGGATATGCGCTGTTGTATAAAGTATTAGGTCTATATCCCTACAATATTGATCTATGATCTATGGTTAAATGAATGGCAATATTGTATTTCGGTTCAGTTCCGTCAGATTTCTGGGCGTGCTGTTCCCGATGCCAGTGGAAACCGATTGCTTGTCAATCTTCAGTCGCAGAACAAACGGAAATCCTAAGCAAAAAAAAATATTTGTTTTATTTGTTTTGTACAGCAGCACGAACAGCAACAAGTGCCACAATGCACATGTGCCCCATGCCCTACCCTGCCCTGCCCCGTCTTGCTCCCCACCCACTTTTAAATGCCACGTCACGAAATGTGTCTTCAATTGATTTTCAATTGCTTGTGAAACTTGGCGATTAATGCCTCGCATTCGCTGACTCGCTCTAATTTGTGTGTTCCGTCTCTTTCTGGCAGCGGAAAATGATGACATGGGCTGCGTGGAGCTGCTGGCGACGGCCATATCTGTGCTGATCATGGTGCTGACGTTTCCCATCTCGGTGTTCATCTGCTTCAAGGTGGTCTCCGAGTACGAGCGGGCGGTCATCTTTCGCATGGGTCGCCTGCGCAGTGGAGGAGCTCGCGGACCCGGCGTCTTCTTTGTGCTGCCCTGCGTGGATGACTATTATCCGGTGGACTTGCGCACAGTGTCGTTCGATGTGCCGCCGCAGGAGGTGTTGTCCAAGGACTCCGTCACGGTCACCGTCGACGCAGTCGTCTACTATCGCATCAGTGATCCGCTCAAGGCCGTCATCCAGGTATCCAACTACAGCCACTCCACACGTCTCCTGGCTGCCACCACGCTTCGCAACGTCCTCGGCACACGCAATCTCTCCGAGCTGCTCACCGAACGCGAGACCATCTCGCATACCATGCAAATGTCCCTCGACGAGGCCACCGATCCCTGGGGCGTCAAGGTGGAGCGCGTCGAAATGTAAGTCAAAAAATCCGCAACAAATCATTTTTAAGAATACCCATATATATATCGTTTTTCCCCGTAGTTAAATTTGGTATTTCAAACTGGCTAAATGCCATTCATGTAATTCAATGTACAGCAAGGAATATTAAGTTTACCTGTATTGGTAATTGATACAATGGAATTGTGGACGGATTTAAGGATAATAATTCCCTTGCGATTTAAGAAGGGTTATATCATTTATTATGCAGCTGTGGAGGCATCTTTGATCTATGACACATGAAAATCAGTTGAGTTTTCACAAACTTAAAAGACTTGGAACCGCATTCCTAGGGCATTGAGCCACGCCCACCCGAGCCGAGCCACAAATGAGAATCTATTGATTGAACGATTGAAAGTGACTTGCATTATAGCACATATATTTCAAATTTAGAACAGAACACAAATTAAATGATTATAGGAATTATGTCATAGTGACACCATCAAGACGTAAAGATCTCTCAAAGATACGAGCACCCAAACCGACCACCAAACAGAAGAGCTTATCTGTAAAACAAGTCAAATTATATTTAATTTTTTATATCTCATGGATCTATGAATATTCCATACTTACCTAGGCTATCAAAAACCATAAATTTTGAAATCAAAGACATAAGACAAGTACGGCTAATCTGTAAAAGTGAAATCAAACTGTAAATCGTACCTTATATATGTATGTATTGTAGATATTCTACTGGTTTATAAAGTTGTCTTCTTACCTAGGGACCGCGCCACTTGAACACGGAGTATACTACCAGAGCAGATAATAGTATTACAAATATTGCAATGCTTATTTCGTTTGTCAACACTGTCTCCCAAAACACGTTCATGGCCGATTTTGCCCAGTCCAAATTGCTCGACTGCTCCACTTGTGGCTCCTTCTGTATGTGAAGCCATTTCAAGATGATATTAACTGTTTCCATAGTTACGTTACAAATATATTACAAATGTATGATATTTAAAAATGTTTGGAAAATATAGAAAAATTTAGATGCTTTCACAACTATTTGGGAATGTGAACTGAGAAAAATGCTGTAATATCTTCAGTTATCCTTTAAGTAGTGACAGCATTTGCAAAGGTAAACGGACATTCAATTTTTGTATGACCTGATCCTATTTAAAATGTGAAAAATGGGTATCGTAAAGTTGTGCAATTGTGTGTAATAAGCAGAGGGATATATATTCATGATCAGCATTAACAACCCAGTTCAGCCCAGTGCATATCATATGTACATATCTTTCAATTTATAAACATCAAATTTACTATATTACCGTGAAAATAGTGAGATAACAACATAATACCCACACAAATGTTTACCGTTTTTCCAGTTAGATATATTGTAGGTCTAGTAGGAACAGGAGGTCAGTTAAAAATTTATTTATTTATATAAAATAAACACAGATCAAGTTTATTTCACTTTTGTACATTCATATCTAAAAAGTGCAGGGTATCTACTAGTCTGGCACCCTCAAATGGAGCATTCAATTGTATTGTATACACTTTCCATTCCAGCAAGGACGTCTCGTTGCCCACAGCGCTGCAACGGGCGATGGCCGCCGAGGCGGAGGCAGCTCGTGAGGCACGTGCCAAAGTGATTGCCGCCGAGGGCGAGATGAAATCATCGCGAGCACTGAAGGAGGCCTCGGAGATCATCTCGTCCAGTCCGTCGGCATTGCAGCTGCGGTATCTGCAAACGCTGAGCAGCATTTCAGCGGAGAAGAACTCGACAATCATCTTCCCGCTGCCGATGGAGCTGCTGACGCCGTTCCTGAACTCATCTGCCCAATATGCCAATGCCCATGCAACGCCATCGCCACTCCACAGGCACCAGCATCAGCACCAGCAGCAGCAGCAGCACCAACATCACCAGTGACGCTCGATGTCGGTGCTGCAGCCGTACCTGGAGGCGCTGGGTCGCTGCGAGCTGCGTCGGCAACTAGCTGGAAGCGACAATGTTGATGACGATGATGACGATATTGTTGGCTATTTGTTGTAAGAGCCGCTGGAGTCCAAGTGGACGGGTGGACAGGTGGACAAGTGGGAAGTGTTCTCTGTGTGCTTACGTTGACAACGAATTAAATCTTATACCGATGTGTTCCCCAAAGCAACAAATACTCTTTTATGGATTTCATCCTGATGCTGCTGATGTCTGCTGGCTGACAGGTCATCTGCAGTGGGAGATGCGGCTGTTTGGGTTTTTAGTAAGGATCTTGGATCATACACGTAATATGTAAGTTATATAATCCTTATTGAATTTAAAGATCTTTTTTTTTAATCGTGATTAAATATATGTATATATATATTTTTTTAAATACCTAAATTCTTGTATTTATATATATTTTTTTAATTATAATTTAAATAAAAAGAACGTCGTCATTGAAAATACTTTTAGTTTTATTACTATTTTAAATAGTGGCAAAGACTGGAATATTGGAATCTGAAACTGAATCGATGTTGAATTTATAGTCTGTAAACGGCACACCTTTGGAGCAGCCAGTAAAAGTTTAATTACTTGGATCTCAGTCTAGATAGGAGGCTCACCTTCAAAGCCCACAAGGCTTCACTTGCAGAACAAACTAACTGTAATCGCCACGATTAAAAGACCAATCTGGCGTTACGGTATATGAGACTGGGTGTATAACTAGGTGCCCCTGGTTCGTGCGATGGGTTCAATCAGTTTTTTGTACATCCAAGTAGGTTTGGAAATTAAAGTTCACAAGTTTTTCCATGTGTATGCAGCAGCTCATAAAAATATCAGTCTGCTATTTATTGTGAAACGAGACGGATGAATTTATACTAACTTTTTCATTCTATTTTTTAAGCGCAAAAAGCGAACAGAACATTTTAATACAGTGCAAGTAAAAGCAAACTTTCAAATCAAACAAATAAATTTTTCGGTAAAAATAAATAAACATGGAGAATTCGAAATCAAACTCCACCGTAAGTGTGGTGCACATTTATATTTATTATTTTATTTATATTCTATGCATTGGCCATTTGCTGGTCAAAATTGAAACCTCAGGCATAAGTTAATCACAATTTATCTTGCAATCAATACAGTATGATGTTGAAGATTACGAGATGCCTGATAATATGGAGGCGGCTGGACTGGAGATATGCCCAAGTGATCCTATCTCGTTATTAGGTAGTAGTAAGCCCCAAACGCTCGAGGATTATAAGATATGGTGCCGTCAAACAGTCGATTACTACGAGAGCTCTCTCGATCGGGCTGCTTCCAGAAAATCAACACTTACTAATATTCCGGAGCGCCCATCGAGCAACAAGCTTGAGCCCATGCCGAGGTCGAATCGAAGGCATCTTTCACCACCACCAGCTGAAATGGTGAAATGTCCTCCCAATGCGAATTTCTACCAGCCATCATGCAGCAATGGTGCCAGACAGCTGCCACCTCTACAAATGGATGAGTCGCCGTCAGAGCCACGTCGCAAGCATTCCAAGTATGAGACGAACTACTCTTCGCCTCCGGATTCAAGGAATCCTCGTAAATCGGGCCAATCATCGGTGCGCTCAATTAGTGTCAAATGTCTGTACGAAAACTCCAAGTACGAAAACCAATCTGGTATGTCCCGTGACGAGGTCCAAGAGAAATTGTCCGATGATGACCTGGCTAATAGACCGAAGGCATCGGTTCGTAAATTGTACGAAATTGCGACTGGTTTAACGAATTTCAAGGACGAATTACTTAAAATGTATGAACATTACAACATGGACTCTAATAACACAAAAGTCTCGGCAAAATCAAAACGATCCACAAGCACCTTGGAAAGCTTTGAAGACATTCCAGACAAGGACAGCTCGTTCGAAAGATTCCAGGCCTTTTTATTAAATAAGGTCGTGTCAAGTGTTATACTTGAGAAGGAAGCTCCCCAACACAATCCGTCTCGTACACAACCGAACCCTAAGTCCTGCCAGGCACCCTCCATCGGCGTTGAGGAAACTATTAGGTACCAGGTGATATATCCACTGATGCGCAAAGTAAATGACATGCACATAAAAAATGTCGAAGATTATTTGATGCTGCTCAAGGAGGTGGACAATATTCCAAACGTGGTAAATGAGATCTACAAAAACGCCAAGCAGGAGTAAATATTTGTACAACCTTTTCAATACGTTTCGCACGATCCTGTTTTTCCGTTCAAATTAAATTTGTTGTGTTGACACTTATGTCTAAATATAAAGTAACTATTTCGAATGTTCATTGGGTGCTTCATATTCATTTAGCGTGGTTTTAAGGCGTGATTCAAAGCTTTACATACATGTACATTACATATCACCCAAGTTAAGTTTGCTCATTGAACAGAGGTGTTCTAGAAAATACCTTATATGCACCTAGGACTGCGGGGTATCGGAGAGAGTTATCAAAATAGTTTGATATTCTTAAATTCCATATATATACCAAATTTTGTGACTAGCTATTATAGCCTCTGAGATACGCGTATTCACACGGACGGATAGCCGAACGGACATAGCAAGATAGACCCGTCTGTTGGTAATGATTTAAAATAAATACTAATGGGGCCGAAATGCTTCCCTCTGCCTGTTATATACATTTGGACAACTTCGCGATGACGTTTTTCCTATTTTAAAAGGGCTAAGGGCACAGAAAAATTGAAAGTCCATTTACCTTTGCAAATGCTATCACTAAAGGGATAACTGAAGATATTACAGCATTTTTCTCAGTTCACATTCCCAAATAGTTGTGAAAGCATCTAAATTTTTCTATATTTTCCAAACATTTTTAAATATCATACATTTGTAATATATTTGTAACGTAACTATGGAAACAGTTAATATCATCTTGAAATGGCTTCACATACAGAAGGAGCCACAAGTGGAGCAGTCGAGCAATTTGGACTGGGCAAAATCGGCCATGAACGTGTTTTGGGAGACAGTGTTGACAAACGAAATAAGCATTGCAATATTTGTAATACTATTATCTGCTCTGGTAGTATACTCCGTGTTCAAGTGGCGCGGTCCCTAGGTAAGAAGGCAACTTTATAAAGCAGTAGAATATCTACAATACATACATATATAAGGTACGATTTACAGTTTGATTTCACTTTTACAGATTAGCCGTACTTGTCTTATGTCTTTGATTTCAAAATTTATGGTTTAAGGGGGAAGATTTTTGATAGCCTAGGTAAGTATGGAATATTCATAGATCCATGAGATATAAAAAATTAAATTTAATTTGACTTGTTTTACAGATAAGCTCTTCTGTTTGGTGGTCGGTTTGGGTGCTCGTATCTTTGAGAGATCTTTACGTCTTGATGGTGTCATTATGACATAATTCCTATAATCATTTAATTTGTGTTCTGTTCTAAATTTGAAATATATGTATTTTAATGCAAAATTTGAGTAACACGTTAATTTAAAAAAAAGAAGCCGCACGCTGCTCATACTTTCAATCATTCTATCAATTTGACCAACAAAATGTTTTTAATAATAATTAGCTCGATTCTGAGTTGAATGTAAAAATGTTGTTTAAGACTATAATTGGGTCATTTTGGCTAATTTTAAGGCGAGAAAATATTAGGTTTTCAAATTCTTATTCCATCCTAAATCGAAAAACAATTCTTGAAATGATGTAAAATATTATTATTGACTTGCACATACAAAAAAATTTATTAATAAATATTTTATCAATACAATAAAATATGTGCTCGTATATACGTATTTATATACGTATTGTTCATAATGTAGTATGTATGTATGCATAAGTATGTTATATAAAATGGCTTTTATAAAATGTATACAAAATAGTTGTGACTTAAAAATATACATATATACATAGAAATGTACGTAAAATTAACACAACAGAACTCAACTCATTGTCGATTCAGAGTTATACATTTACATGAACCACATTTAAATATTGATATATTTAAGTTAACATAATGCATAGCATGTTGAAGGCCTTGAGGCGTCCGTCGATATAACATGTATAATATATATATAAATATATATATATATATATATATATATCATATATTTTCTATATATACTTCTGCATGTACATATGTATGTATAATGTTGTATAATGAATGTGTAAATACTTTTTGGGATCTGCGGCGTTTACTCTCAACTCTCTCTTTCTCTTTCTCTCTCTATCTCTCTCACACACACGAGTGCTATACACATTTTGCACAAAATGTTGGTAAATAATTTACAAAATTTAAACTTCCGTTTGGGGTACTGCAAATTTCTATTTTCAATAAGCTGACATATGATTAACCTTATTGAGGCATGATTCATTCGCATTCTCACAGATATTTTCCATGCGGGCGGAAAATAAATGGAATCCAGAGGAGCATAGCCAAAATACAGCTATCAAAAATATGTGTTCCAGAGCAGGGATTACTAAAGGATTACATAAGTACATGTTCATATCTATATATACTATATATATAAAAAAAAAAAAAAATCCAGTTTGCGTTTAAGCAAAATAATGGCCACTGCTGCGCAATTTAAAGCATAACTTAAGCTAAGGAGTCCCTAGTGCTACGGCTGGATAGCACTCAAAAAATCTTTGCTAGACTCGGCGTGCGTCGAAAGGGATTCCATGAACTGGAAGAGACGCTGCCCACGAAACGCGTCTTGGCTGATGTCTTGAGCCGCAGCTTGGGCTTGGTGGTGGTGCTGGTGGGGCTGGAGGAGCCAGACGAAACGCCCGAGGAGCTGGCTGCCGATAACGTTGATATGGAGCCCTTCGACGACAGTGGCTGCAATTTGTTGAAATTGTTGTATCAAATGTGAAAAACTGAACTGAATATGTGATGCGAGCGGGCAATTTACCTTTAGATAGTTACGATCCATGGGCGTGATGACCTTCAGTTCCAGAGCCACGCCACACGATTGTATGAGCCGAACCACCTGCTGGTGCGAATACCACTTGACATCCATACCAGCGATTTCGACGATGAAGTCGCCCTCCTTGATGCCGCCCAGCTGTGCATGTAGGGATTGTATTGCTTGTTAGCTTTGGGTTGCCGCAGTCTAGGTTAGGAGCATACTCACATCAGCCAGTGAATTGATCTCGACGTGTGCGATTATCACAGGCGCATCGCCGCGCACATGGAAGCCAAAGTTCTCCAGCTCCTCCTTGTACAGACTGCAGCCGGCCTCGTGACTCTCGTCGGCCGTGGGACAGTGGCAATGATAGCTGCTCGCATCATGGTACATTGCCGATCCCTTCTGCAGTCGCACACAACGCGGTGCCGTCCAATGGCGACGTGCCGAGAATATTGCAATGGGACCCAGTCGCTTGAAGGGATCGTCCACTTTGTACGATGTGAAATCCGGACCGGTCAGTGAGAGCGTGAACTTCGACGATGCTGCATGGTGAAAGGGGGAAGGCGAAAGGGGGGGAGGGGGGTCTTACTATGATTTCGGATTTGTCTTTTAATAGTTATCACCTTCGACAGTGCGCTCAACCAAATCGTAGCACTCCTCAATGTTTTTGGCCGGCGCCTGCAGACAGAAGCGTTCGTATTCCTCCTGTGTCTTGTAGTACGCCTCCTTGATGACCTGTGCGAGGGATGCTTTGTTCTGCAAACAATCAATGAGTACAATTGTCGACTAAGTGGCAAGTGGCAGGTGGCAGTTGGCAGGTGACTCACCTTCAGGTAGCGGCACATGCGCTGCAAGCGTTGCGCCTCCTCGTGACTAGCCAGAGCTTCTTTCAAGTGGGTGCGTTTGATGGCAACCACGCTGACGCTCTCCTCATCGCACTCGCTGCTTGCCTCCGTGGCACGTAGTGCCTCCCGCGCATTGCCAATGAACGATTCGTTCGATGATGCCGTCTGACTCTTTTTGGTGCCCAGCGAGAGATTGTCGCCATCGCCCACAGTCGCATCAATGCTCCGCGCCTCGTAATGATGTGCCAGCGCTAGATGAATGATGAGATGCAATTGGTAATAAGTACTTGGCTAATAGTCAAAAGCAATATCAAGGCCAGCACAATGTGCCACACTCACCTTTGTACAATTCGGCCTTGAGCGGCACCAGACCCGCCCAGCACTCGGGCAGGTAGGTGTGCGTGTCATTCACCTGGATGTTCTTGTGCATCTCATTGTACTCCAGCGACAGCTGCGCCGCCTCGCCACCCAAGTCCCGAAAGAGCTGCAATATGCACAATAGTTGGGTAACATGATCAATGCGCTGATGCATGCCAATCAGTTAGTCGCCACTCCGACTTAGTCATCGCATTTCAGCCAACAGTCAACAGCCAACAGCTCAAATGCATGCATTCTAGATAAATCTTTGGGTCAGTCACTCGAGTGGCAACTGGCCAAATGGTCACCACACACGCAGCAGCAGCAGCTGCCACATGTGTCAACCAACTCTCACGTTCTCGTACTCGATTGATAAATGCCCAGCAGCAACTGAGTGAGTAACTTGCAGGTGGAAATCGGATACGATTTGAAAAGACGGTTAAGACTTTGAAATGTCTCATTTGGAAAGATTGATTCGATTATCTAGACTTTATTGAAATTCAATCATTCAAAAGATCCCAACGAATGACTTATGATTAAAGTGGGATTCCCCTCTTTACTCGACTACAATCTAGACTTACATGACTGGACTCCGTTAGGCCCAAGGCCTCGATCTGTAGCTGTAGTTTCTCGAAGAGACATTCGCGTGCCTGGGACAACATGAGGGATACAAGAACATCGAGCACCTGTGGCTTCAGGTCCATCGATGGTGCGTTGGTGAATATGTCGTAGATGTGACGGAATATGCCGGCAGCACGCAGGAAACTGTCAACGGCCGCGTCCAACCCGCGTTCCGTGCGTCTGTCGTGCCGCGCTCCGATCTGTGTGTAAATGGCGCCCAGATTGAACAGCGTGCAGGCCTTCTCGAAGGCAATGGTGCGCTGGCAGGAGGGCACACCGGTCAGCGAGTCGTACCACTCGAAGTAGACGCCCAGATTGCGATCGGGCGGAAAGAAGCGCCGTTCCACATAGTACAATAGATTGTAGTATCGGAAGAGCAGCGCCACTCCGAGAGCATCGCGTGATGGCGTCTTGGATGCCTGCATGTAAAACAAGTTAATTGACGCCAAATTGAGAACGGATTTAACAATTGATTTTACCTGTCTGGTGTCTGTCATATCGGCAATGGCATCCATGTATATCGACGGCTCCTCACTGTAGTGCTCTAGTATGAAGTCCGAAAATGGTTCCATGAAGTTGATTTCCTTCGTCTCCTTGAGGCCCAATGGTATCATGGGCATTATACCCTCATGACTGCAAGTGGGGATGTAAAGGTAAAGGTAAAGCAAATGTTCATGTAAAGTTAGCAAATTCTCTTAAAACTTAGTATTTCCTATTTCAAAGCTGAGATCTCAACCATCTTCTATGGTTCTGATAAAGTTATGTGTCCCGCAAGCAATTTCTACTTTTAAATAGACTGATCTATTTTTGTATCGCTTTTAAATGCGAATGGCAAACATTTAAGAATTGTGGCAACGTTTTTGTGTAAAACAGTGTAACAACATTAAATTTTAAATTAATAATAAAATGAAAAAACAAAACTTTACCGCCGAGTATATACTCTTTTATCATAAATTCAACTTGTCATTTTATCGGAATCTTCCAAAAATTAAAGAAAAATTACATGCTTTAAATTTAAGGCCATATTTGCATTTTTTTTTTTTATATTTTTATTTTTAATTAAATGCCATTAGCTGTATTTATTAATATGCCACATAGCAACCATATATAAGATGAAGTTCCCCATAGCGCTTATCTGGCACATAGCGTTATTTGGCTATTGTGGAAACGAAATTTCCCTTATCTGCTAGTTTATCTGACACATAGGGTTTATCGGGACATTGAAAAAACAGGTCCTAAGTTAGTTAAAATAAATAATTGTAATATATTATCCTGATGAACTTGTGAAAAGATCGTTGACTTGGTAAAACAAATCGTTCCGGATCGTAATTTATTAATTACAAATTAGATTTGCAAAGTCCTACTAATTGTCGGCTCCAATCAACCGGACAACGAATTAAATATATAGGCAAGCACATTTAAATACGATCAATTACATGTTTATCTACTTAAATTATAACCGATCTTCAATTTTCGTGTGCACCGAACCCTGGAAGCTCTAATCTACATACATACATACATATATAGATAATTGAGCTTTGTTAGTTAGTTAGTGTTTGTGCTCGTGTAAGTTTTGCATTTATGGGAAATACAATCAGTATTGTGGAAATACATTTTTCATTTCGTTACTTGTTTCATATTTGTATTTTTGTCAGTTGTGCATTTAATGACGCTTTTTCACTTTCTTTGTTGTTTTTGAGCTCTGATTCCGTTCCGCTCGAAGGCGCAAAAAGGCGCTTGACCAGAAACTGATGCGCAAAAATTACAGCTGCCCAGTTGGGTAGCGCCCCATAGTTGTTGCATACCCAACCGAACCAGCAAACAGCAGGGCAACTACAACTACAACTACAACTAAAGCAACAAATTTCAACATTTGCATGGATATAAAAAAAAAAAAAAACAAAAAAAAAAAAGATACAAATTGTTTGGGAAATGGGCGCAGGTTGATTTTGGCATCGCTGCAGCCAGTGGAGCAGTTAATCATCAAATCACTCACCTTTCGCTTTGATAGATCTCCACAGAAGAGTTTAGTTCAGCCAGTTGCTCCTTGAGCAGCTGCAAATTGGAATTGACGAAGCTCAGCTCCAGCGCAACGGTATCTCGCAGCTTGCGGTTTGTAGTTGCCTGCAAGTCAGATTAAATGTGCCTTTAATATCATCAACAAAAAACAGAAGAGTTCAATTTGCGGTGTCGAAGACTAAAGACACCTGGCAGGTATAAAAAAGAATGGCATTAAAGCTCTTCTAACTTTAGCATTAATTATACAAATTCTATTTACAAACAGTAAATATTTAAAGTATATCTTAAAAAAAAGGTTGATGATTGGTTTTAGAGGAGCGGTTCCAATATTGATTGTGTATATATCTAATTATGCCAATCTATTAATTTTTGAGATACTTTTCGTTATATATGTATATAGATAGATTGCTGTACCCACCTTGTATAGATTCTCGGCACCGGCTCGCAGTCTCAGCTCCTTGTTGATTTCCTGGTTAAGTTTACAGCGGCGACTTTGCAATTTGCCGCGACAGGTGGCCGCTCGAGGATCGGAGCCCTGTAATATACAATTTAAGTAGCGATGATTATTATTACTTTCCGATAAGTGGTATAAACTTGTAAGCTAACTTTTACAACAATCCAACTATCTACTATGGCCTTGGGCCTTGGACATTTTATAACGATTCGAAATCGCATCCTCGTTATTCAGCTGGATGGCAAATGTTTATGAGTCGGTTACATATGTTAGTGTGTAATTCGCAAGAATTATCATTTATAATATGGGATAGCAAAGATCTACAACACAGCGTGGATGATGATGATGATAAGTGTTGGGTAAGGTTCAGTATCGATACATGATTATGTCGCTGACTTCTCTTGTGTCGTTCATGAACTCATGCAAAGTGTAATCATAATAAGAAACGCATATATCATTGTTTTATAACTTTTCAACAACAACAAAAAAAAAGGGGCAACATGAAGGTTTTCTTTCTTCCAATGCATAATTTGCTTGTGGAACGTGCCGAGCAAACGCAACAAAGTTGATTGACTTATTTACGGTAGCTGAGCTCAAAACTCAGCTAACAAAAAGCAACAACAACAACAACAACAAATGAGACACAACCTGGCATACAAATTGTATTGTAGATAGGTAAAGTGCGAAACGAATACAATGTACTATATATGTACATCAGTACATCGCTAAGAACAGAAACAGAAATAGAAATAGAAATAAAAATAAAAATAGAACCACAGGTAATAGAAATGAAAATGGAGTTCTTCTTTCTTGGGAAGGGACTTTAACTTGTTACTTCAACTGCAACTGCAACTGCAACCTGAAAACTTAAAACTGATGGCACAAAAGATACTTTGTCTACAGTGAGAAATAACTAGAGTAATGTCAGCAATTGTGCAAAACATAAACAATTTGAAAGTTAAGTTTTAACAATAAGTTAAGTTGTAACTTCAATTAATATTTTAGCAATACACACTTTTTGGGAAAATGCAGACGTTTATTTCGCTCAGTGTATTTAAGCACTTGCAACTGCACAGCAGTAAGAAAAGCTCGTCGTGTTATCTACGACTACTTAAAGCCATATGTATGTATGTGTATGTATTGTGTGTGTGTATGTATATAAGGCCAATGTGCCGGGGCCAACATTGTAGTAGAAGTAGGAACACCGGTAAACTTGGCTAGGCCATAATTACGATCCGTCCACGTTCACATTCATATACACACACACACATGCACACATGCACACATGCACACATGCACATATTCGTACGCCAACGCAGCGTGACACGATCGTAATGCTCGTAAACGGAAGTAGGAAGTCATCGTCACGACGCTGCACATTCTAGCTATGGGACCTTCTTTAAAAAGGGGTGACGAAGTTGGCTGGCGGTAGGGAGGGGGGGTTAAGGCGGCCGACAGTTACCCATTGCAGACAACAACAAAAAAAGCACCTTAATATGCATTGTCTGTACGCCTTTCGTGCTTGATGCTTTATTCCTACTGAAGCAAGGCACTTGCGTTAAGAACATCGGGGTTTCCAGCTCGTTGCTCAAGTTGAGGAGGGTAAACAAGTGACATACATACATACATATATACATTCATGTACACTCGTATATATAGCAGTACCTTCTTCAATTAAGAGAACATGAAGCATGCGAATTAAAGTAAGTACAAAATAGAGCTTGCTAATTTAATTAAAGTCAGTCGATTGAATATGCTGCAAGACATAATTTCTAAGTACCTTCTATATATGTCCATAAAAGAGTTTGTACTGCTTGGCGACGACGATTGCTGATTGGTGATCAGGAGTTCACAGGAGTTTCTTAGGACGTAAGGCGATTTTTTGTTTTACATCTGATCGGGTTCAAACTTATTTTTAAAGTTTTACATAACAAAATATTAACAAGCGATTTTAAAATTTTGGAAAATCAGTAAAAAAAAATCAGGCACTTTACCAGCCAATCTTGTTGTCATTTTTGACAGAAAAATCCACTACTAAATAAATGTGAGCAATAAGTAATAAGTAAGGAATAGCTCTATGAAACAAAATGAAACTTTTGTTGATGAATCAGTAATACAATGAGAAAAAAATAATAAAGATATTATAAGTTAAAGCAAATTGAGATGAAAGTTGTGAAATGTGTTTAAAGTGATTGATGCACAACCATAAAAACAGAAAACAAGAAATAGAATTGAAAGCAACCAAAAGACAAAGGAAAAAAATGAAAACAAAATCTTTCGCAAAGACTTAATCTGATCTATTCATTTTGACAATGATTTTTAGGGAGAAACTGAATGTGAACTGTTGAAGCTAGCGACAACATAATATAGCTAGAGTTAGCTACATTTGATTTAGAAAACTATTTAGAGATGAGACCAGAGATATTCTTATTTTTTATTAATTTAGATTTATATACCATATATATGAGTCTAGACTCTTCATTGCAATCTCATGTACTGTATTACGACTGGGAACAGAGTATCTAGCAATGTTGTCCCTATGGAACCTAAAATGTACATATGTATATATTAGCTAAGGCAGCGACAAGTGGCAACTTGTGAACTTTGCTCGGGATGCGTTTCTCAAGGTTAAGGTTAAGGTTAAGGGTTCAACTGCACATGTGCTTGGACATGTGCAGCTGATGAGCTGGCCGTGAGCTAAGGACTATTGACAGCCAGGCTTGAACCTGAACGGCTCTGCGGTTGAGTATTTGCTCTTTATAATTTACCGGCTGGATTTGCCAGCAGGCAGGTAAACGAGCCCAGGTGAATGCATTTGGAAATTGTGCTTTGTTTTGAGCTGGCGTGTTCTGCATAATTAAAAGCGGCAGCGACGGGTCGCCAGAGACTTGGGCCAAGCCTTGTTTATGACCGTCTCCGGCAAGCGAAGTCGCCGCAGCGGCCAAGCGGATTTGGCAGCCCAGCGCCTGTCCACAAAACAAATGGCGCCCAGCCAATTGGTGGCCAATGAACCCAACGTCTCTTTCGAAACGGATCGCCATGGGCACGGATCGCCGTGGATCGACGTTGAGTCGCCTGGCATTAGACATGCATCAACATCGCCTGCACGTGCTTGAAAAGTCAATGCACCTAACCAGGCGATGGGCGATGGGCAGCCACTTGTTGCCAGCCTGCCTGCTAACTGCTGGCTGAGTCGCGGGGCGGTGAGGGATGGGGAGGGAGGACCAGTCAAGTGTGCAAAATGATTGCATTCAACAAATGTGCATACTTTGTATATGTACCTACTCCTACTTATATATGTACATCTGTATAGTTGGCTAGATTAACTGATTAGCCGATTATCTGCAAAAGTGGTAAGTGGTAAGTGGATTTTTGGTTGCGGTTTCGGCTTAAGTTTCGGTTTCGGTTTCGCTTTCAATGAAACTGGCGTGCAATAACATTGATCACAATCCAAAGCAACCAATTGCCGTGCATCGCATTTGTAATCCGGAATTACTCAAAGCCCGCAGCGCATGCAAATGACACGGAAACCCAAAAAAAAGTACAAAAATTAAAACGAGCATCAGTTCCATACATAAATACAAATCAGGGTCCAATGTGGCCGATATATGCATGAAAGCACCCGAAATGGCAATGGGTATTTCAGATTTCAGTTTCAATTTCTGAAAACATTAAGAAACGAAAGTGTTTCGAGGTACATATGTGAGCGAAAAAGGGCTTGACATGTTACGTTGATCTATAAAAAAAACTATCGGTAGTAGGTTTTTTTTTGTTGTTTTATTTACAATCTGTCTCATGCAAATTTGTAGATGTTTATAATGACAGATACAAGAGAGAGCTTGTGACAATATCAAATCCCGAGGATCACTGAACGGTAGAACCAGAGTATGGTACTGCTTCAGGCAGTAAGGAACGAAACAAAGGATTTACCAAAATTGGATTCGGAATCTGTGTGTTGCATGAAGAGTTTTAAAGTTCTTTTAGAGGTTTCTTAAAGTTTACTTAATTTGTGCCCAATACTAATGATGCTTTGCACAATTTGACTTTGCCTTCTTCGGTTAGTATTTATTGGCAACTAATTCCACAGAACGAACCCAGTGTTTGTTTCATGGTAGCCGCCGGCAGCAGTTGAATTTGTGGCAAAGATCAAAGACTCACGACCTCGTTATTATTCTTACTTCATGTTGTTTCATAATGGCTACCGTATCGGGCTTCTGGTATAGGGTTTTTGTTTCGGTACAATCTAAGCCAATGTTGGCCCATATTCAAATCGATGGGATGGGTTGGGATGGGATGGGGTCAATTTGTAATCATCAGTAGCTGACATTTTTGGTCACTGGTCCTCCAGTTTCACAATCATATTCATAGTATTCACAGTATTCACAGTATTCATAGTATTCATAGTATTCATAGTATTCATAGCATTCATACTTGTTGTCTGTGTGCTATGTAACACTTTCTAGAGCCCAGCCGCACATTCCGACACCCCGAAAACCTGTTGCTGTTGTTATTTTCTTGTTGTTGTTGTTGTCGGTTGTTGCTTGTTTTGTTTGTTGTATGCTGTGTTTGTATTTTGGCTAGTCGTACTTTCACCTGTTTTAGGTTTTTTTTTCGCGTTTCGGCTTAGTGCTATTTGGCTTTATTTTGTTTTACAAATCGGGTTAGAGTCATTAATTAAAAGCACACACATAGGGCGGCAGGCAGATAGACATTTCGGACAGCATCTAAAATATGTACATATGTATAATTTGTATTTGTATATTTGGGAGCATTCTGTTAGTCACAGTTGGGCGCCGATTAGCCCAGCAAGCCTCAAAGCATTTGTGTCCATCATTTGCATTGTTGTTCCTGACAACGGCGACCTACTGGCTTTGTTATATGACCCGAAACCCATCAGCAACGTTAACAGTACAAATGACTAGCATTTTATTGATGGCACAAGCAGTTACCCTGTACAGTGTAGCAATTAACTACTATTTGGATGTTCGCTAATGAGTAAAGCATATACAAATATAGTTTGACAGATTAGTTTTCTTTGTCAATGGCAGACTCTATGAAACTGGATATCTTATTCATTTACAAATATAATAGTCCATGAGCACAACAAGACTGATTATTAAAATTAAATGCAAAAGCCAGTTATTACTTTCTAGTGGATAATATTTAAAAGCTGCATGTCAGCTCTACTGGCTCAAAGAAAATTGAAAGTGCCATTTTACAGCTGGAATACAAATCTAGGCAATAATTGGATTTAACAATGGGCAGCTCATGTGTTAAGCTGTGCAATTGAAGATTAGCTGGCAGATGAAACAAAACACGAATGCGCCCACGGCTATGAAGGCAACCTGCAGCTGCAAAATGCCAGAACCAACAACAGCAACAACAGCAGCAAGAGTAGCAGCAGCAGCAGCAACAACAGCAAGCAGAACAACACCAGAAATAATAGCAGCAACAGCAACAGCAACCTGTTGCCATAGTGGCTAAGTGACCCACATGTTGGCAGTCGTTGGCAAAACTTGTTCACATTCAATAATACAAATCGGTTAAGAGAGAAAGAAAAAAATGCGCAATAAAAATCAACGGCCACAAAAATGCTCGTAAATATGCGTGTTAGCGGCTGCTGCTGTTGCTGTTATTATTGTTATTGCTGCATATGCAAACAGCAACAGCAGCAAGAGGCAACATAAAAGAGTTAGCAGCTATGAGCCAAGAGCCAAGACCCAAGAGACAAGAGATATATCTATGCATTTAATCGCGCACAACTCACCTGGGCCTTGCGTATAGGAATGCTGAACACTTGACAACAGCAACAACAGCAACCGTAACAACAACAACATTAACTAAAAGCACCGCCAACAGCAACAACTATTCCATGGCACAAGTGTCGAGTGGATCTGATGGTGTTGCTGTTGCTGTTGCTCTTGCTCTTGCTGCTTCGTTCTGACTCCTAACTGGTTTTTGAGGTCGTTAGGCAGCAGCCACAAGAGCCACAAGAGCCGCAGCAGCCGCAACAACCCGGCAGCATCACCCGTTAGCTGAGCTGGCAGAGAGCCAGTGAGCTAGCCAAGCTGATAACTGTAAGTGGCCACATTCGAGTTTCGGGAAATTGGAACACACATTTTGGCTCTTATTGATTTCGGTTCGGTTTTGTGGCATAGTGAAAACATTTTTCGCCAAACGCCAACTTTGGGTAGCCGTTAGGCTCGTTAGGCTGGCCCCAATGATGCGTCGATGATAGATGATAGATGCGCTGGGATCGTAGCTGGAAGCACCGTTTTTCCTATGGCTGCGGCTGCGGCTGCTACCTGGTCTGTCCCAATCCCATTGCCTCATTTGGGGCATCAATGTTGCGCTTATGCATTGAACTCATATTCATATTTGGCACAATAAACTAAAACCCCAAAGGGGACCACAAAAGAACGGTTAAAACCACCGAGTATATTCTGAGTGCCTGCAAATATGTTGACATGTTAATAATCCAGGAAGACGGGCAAGAGAGTTGTATGCTTTGAAGTTAACAATATCATAAAAGAGAGGTTCCTCGAAAGCAATAAAAAAGCTATATCGCCAGCGGGAGGATCGCACTCTGATATTTTACGAATAATAAATATATTAATATGTGTGTGATCAAGTAATTCAGAACCTATTATAGGATATTTTCTAGTCTTAACTAGAGTATTCTTAATTGATATTACGATTCTAGCTTGATCGTCACTTTCTTAGCTAATCCCCCATTATAGCTCATAGTCTACCAAGTCCTCTGTTCGTATGTCTCCAAACAATATTTGAAATCTACTAGCTTCAATTTTGTCAATGTTATTCAAAATAATATAATTATACTATTTAATAGCAATTAGTTTACCAGCATATTTACGTAATATAATCACCAGGCACTATTTCCGGTTCCAAGTAAAAAATTCAAATATTCACAAATTTGGCGAAACATTAAAAAAGTAATAATTGATTTTCGACACCAATAAAAAGAGCCTTACATTGTAAAAGCTCACTGGCTGTTTTGTTGAATTCGCAAACGACAATAAATGTTATTTGACAACAAAACAAGTTTGAAGTATAGGTAGTAGTAATCTCGATTTGTAGTTCCCGGTGGGCGCATCGCATCATTATATAATTAACTGCTAATGACATGACGTGCTACGTGGCATATTGAATGCAAATTGTTGCCATGTAGCTTAAATGGTCAGCAATAATGGCTAAATTGCCGAATTAAATCTAAACACCCACCACAAACGACCTCAGATACACAGCCATAGCTTTAGATACAGATACAGATACAGATACAGATACAACGCTTATTCAGAGTGGTCTACACATGCCAGCTCTGATTGACGCCAAATTACCAGCGGCCAATTGTCGTTATTGCTGTTGCTGTCGTTACTGTTGCTGTTGCTGTTGCTGCTGTTCTAATCACATGACGAACTAAACCAATTTAACAGCAAAATGTATATATACGGAAAAATGGAAAATTGGCATAGCCATACGATGCCATAAGTACCGATCGAGCGAGTTACTTGTAAATAGTTACCATGGCATGTTTGATGTTCCCACATTTGAGTACAAGTTACCCGTGTAGCTCATCCAATCACGTATAGAAATTGCTTAAACCCCCCCTCCCCTCCCGCCCACTCTTCATTCCCCCATGCCAGACTGTTGTGGGCGCTTAAAAGCCGCAGCAACAAAAAACAACAACTCAGAACATGTCAAAATGTCAGTTAATGGTTTTCTGTTACAAAACTATGCGATACCCTTTAAAAGAGATATTGAATCAAACTAAAAATTACTGGTACAAATTGAGGGAACATTAAAAATTGGCAGATCAAAATGACATAAAAATCCGGATAGTGACAAGCAGTTAGCAATGGTTAAAAATGCAAATATATTCGGTTACAATATGTACAATTTTGAAATATACTTATTTTAAAACAAATAAACTCACAATTTCTAGTCATAATATTATTTATATTAGAGTCGAAGGCTAGTACACCCCCCTCTAGATTTAATATTTCATGTTATATCGAAAACTATAAAAATAAAAAATATTTTTTATGTATATTGATTTTATCATCACATATTTGCTATTATTTCTCAAATGATTTGTTAGCCAACCGCTGCCTGCATATTACATAGAACTATGCTGACCAAACATTTAGACTATCATGCCCTGTTTATTGCTTTGGCGGGGTATATATTTATTAGCTAGAACCAGGTAGAGTCAGCAATGTGAGTGGCATGCGTTGTGGCCTCAAAGCGATGCGCCACCAAGCATTCCGATGTGAGAATTCTCAAGTCTTTGGACTTTGAATGTAAGCCAAGCGCTTTATTTGCATGCAAACTCAAATTTAGTCAATGTATGTATGTATGTGTTATTTTGTGTTGTGCTGTGTTGTCTTTGCATTCAATGGCGGCAAATGTCAAAACTCGCAGCTGCCATAAGTAAGAATTGTGTGCGAGTACTCGAACTCAAACTGAAACTCAAACTCAAGCTGAAGCTGAAGCTGAAGCTGAAACTCAAGTATTTGTTGGTTCATCACGTAGGTGGGCACATTTGCAATATTCACGTTCCGCATATTTGGGCGACTGACATCGGCGGCATCTTCACTGGCCTGTGTCCATAGTTATGGCCAGTGGCTAACTATTCAATTATATAATTTGAGCAAACCAAGCAACCTGAGCAACCTGATCCAAACAAATCTTCACAGCTAGCGAAGAACTGATGAACACACGTGTGACCACTTTACTGTGTGTGTGTGTGTGGGTGTGGGTGTACACAATAATACCGCTTAGTATAAAAGCATTTCTAGCACCACTATATAGTCAATAATTATGCCTAAACGGCTGCTTACCATTTGCTCCAATTTCAGCAGATACGACAAAGGTGATTTGCAAGTCATTTTGATAGATCAACTGTTGTAAACTTAAGCAGACATGAGAAAACAGCAACACGACAGAAGGCACAATAAAAAAAATTGATATATAGCATTAAGTCGATACTATTGAAATCAACAACAATTTGATTCAATTCAGCGAATTTGATTATAATTCGCTAGCGAACACGAAACAATTTATTGAATGCTTGAATGTGTTTATCGATTGAATATATGATATTATTCATATGCATGACATTTCAAAAAATAAAAAATATAAAAAAAAAATTCAAAAATATATATGTTTATTTAATGAAAAGCAAATCAAGCACAATTCGAATGCATGTTGAATTTATGGGTTTATGGGCTGACCTTCAGGTCTTGTACTATTTACATACAATTTCTTGGCTTACAAGTGGGTCAATTGAAATTGCCAATGCATTTGATTAAGTTCACAGTCTGCCGACACACACACACACACTCCAAGTACACACGCACAACACTACCGCTAACGTAATCAAAGTATATATATTTAGTATATAGTATATATTATATTGTGGTGAAAGAAACACGCGCGGCGCAAAACACGTCCGCAATCCTCGAGATACAGAACCGTTCTTGGCCAGTCTTAAGCATTGGCAATAGTGCAAAGCTTCAGCTGAGCTCAGCTCAGCTCTGCATGTTCTTGTCTGACTCTGAGATAAACACACACATAGTCAGGGAGAGAAAGGGAGAGAGAGAAAGAGAAAGAAGAGAGCTTGCAGTTGCTGCTGCTAGCAAGAAATGGGCAAAATCTTCTGCGTTTGTGGCTCGACCTGGTCAGGTGGCTTTTTGTTGTTGTTGTTGTTGCTGTTGTTGTTGTTGTTGCTGCTGCTGGCCCCAAACTGGGCGCAGACTGGAACACACACGCCAACACACACACACACACACACAGTTAGAAATGTGTGTATTTATGCTAATGAAGTAACAAAATGAAAGCCACCAAAAATGAACACAAAAGGCGTCGTCATTTCATGCCCAGAAACGATGTCAAATCTGCCAAGTGCCAGGTGCCGAGTGCCATTTGCAGCTGCAGGAGTCCTGAGTTGCTGCCCAAGTTCAATGGCCAGTGACGGGCGGGCGGGCGGTCGGGCGGTCGGAAGTGGCATGTGGCAAGTGCCAAGTCACAAGATTCACAAGATCAACACTCGAAGAACGCGCAGTGAGTGGAATTTGTACAGTTAAAATGCTTTACACGCTGTCATCCAGCGGCTAAGAGCAATGGCTTCCTTGCGTCCAACATTGCATGTTGCTGCTGTTGTTGTGGCTGCTGCTGCTGCTGCTGCCGTTGCCGTTGCAGTTGCAACTCAACCTCAAATCGCTGGCAATCATAATTCAATTGAATTGAATGCAGTTAATTTGGCGCAAGTAATTTGGCCGCCTCGTGGGCAACTGAAATTGTCCAGAGACACGCACATCATGCGCAGCTGGACCAGAACCTGATGCACTCTAAATGCTATGCAACCTATAAAAGCTGCAGCTTCTGATGCAATTGTCGGCATACGAATCACATCTGTGTTTTAACAATGTTCCGCTTTAACTTTGCTCTGCTGCTGATGATGCTATTGCTCCTGGCGGTGCTGTGCGCCGAGGCACATCCGCCGGCCACCACGATGATGCCGGATGGCGGCGGCTACGACAGCAAGTTCGACAATGTGGATCTGGATGAGATACTCAGCCAGTCACGGCTGCTCAACAACTATATCAAATGCCTGGAGAGTCTTGGACCCTGCACACCGGATGCCAAGCTGCTGAAGGGTAAGTGTATCATGCAGTCGGTGCAACGCTGCAGTTTTGTACATTCAGCCGCAATTTGCAGACATCCTGCCCGATGCCATGATGACGGACTGTGTCAAGTGTACGGAGAAGCAAAAATATGGAGCCGACAAGGTGACGCGTCACTTGATCGACAACCGCCCGGAGGATTGGAAGCGTTTGGAGAAGATCTACGATCCGCAGGGATCCTATCGCATCAAGTACGAGCAATCGAAGGTCAAGAGCATGGAGGCAAGAAAGGAGCTTATTTCCTCGACCCAGGCCCAAGGCGATTCTTAAGCTTATTTCAATCCTAAACAATTCTATTACGTTTTAACACCATATACCTATGTATACATATATATCCTAGTTTAGTATTCGTGTATAGATTTAGATGATTTTTTTTTTCTCTGCACCTCAGCATAATACACGAATAAAGCATAATCATCAAAAAGCATAAATGTTTGGAATTTCCATTTTGATTAAGTGTTGCCTTTAAAAGGTTCACTTGAAATATTTAATTGTTCATTGTCTTCGTTGCTGGAACTAATGAATTTTACAAAATGTTTTTTTTTTTTCCTTTTTTTTTGTAGCCACAAAACAATGGAGTTGCCTACACAAGAATTTCACACAATTTAACAAAAATTTTATGACAAACGCAGTAATTATATGCGAAATTCGATAAAGTGTTCCTTCCTAAACAAACAACACTCGGGTATTCTATGTTGTGCAAGTCTTGAACACTTTTTAAAATTTTGACTTTTAAATTAGTTGTATAATCTGTTAAAACCTAAATATTTTCATTTGTCGATCATTTTCGATGGATACCAATGATAACAAGCTGCGCAATGAAAACTGTGTTTTTTGTTTTTTTTTTTTAAATCATTTTTATTCGATTATCATGAACTTTTATTGACATAATGAAATTATTATCGTTAGAGTCAAAATGAAAATAAGTCTTTTATTTTTAGTAAAGTTACTATTTTAGATACATCTAGGCTAGAAACATATTTTTGAATTCCTTTATTTAATCATCAATATTATTGATGAATCTTCTCTTAACAAAACCTATTGTATAAATGCCACTCATAGAATCCTTTTTCGTTCCTTAATAAAATATGGCAATATGTATAGGTCTAGTTTTTACGTTCCCTTAAATTGACAACTTGTCTGTTACACAACCAAAATAAAAAGAATTGAATAAAACCTGTTTGCTTTTTTCAGGCAATAAATATTGGCTAAATAATTACGCAACTCTGGTCTAGGAACATTGAACAAACGAGGCTCATGTTAGCTTCCCATTGCGGAATGTATAAATGTTTACATAGATATGTATACATGTTTTCATGTATGTATGTATGTATGTATGTACATACAAGTGGGTACACATTGTTATCACGAGCCCATCTTCAGTTTATTTTTTATTGTCGCACAAAAGTTGACGCACCGAATGATCAAGCAACAACAACAGCAACAGCATTCGTATGATGATCAACATGAACATTATTATGAAAAATTCCGTCAACACACACACCCACATCTGACGACCGCGAGCAGGGTGAGCCCCAGGCCCCAGGCCTCAGGCCCCAGGCACGACTAACGAAATGTGACATCTGGCTAAAAGGTGTGGCTTCAGTGGTTGAGCCGCAAAAATATACGATGCGTTCCAAACAATTCGCATTCGGAGTCAGCTTTGTTGCAGCCTCCAGTTATTCAATTGTGTGGCAAACAAACAACTGCAGTCGGCGGTGGTGGTAACTCAATTGTTAAATGGTCAAGAGCCGCCACAAAGTTGAACGAACTGCACCGCTTTGGGCTTTGGCTCACTTCTTCGATACGCTTCGGTTTTTGGTTTTTGGTACGCTTTGGTTTGGCTTGGCTTGGGGGTCGACCCGTTGGGGACGTGCCCGCCGCAATGGCAGCCAAACTTCCGGTTTCATTTCATTTGGCCGTAAACACGGCTATATGGCAGCAATTCAAACGATTCCAAACACAGGCCAAACAGTTGAAGTTGTTTCATTTGGCTTTCGACTCAAATTCATTTGTCTTCGCGCTCTTGGCGGTTGTCGTCGCTGCCATTGCATCAGCTTGCGGTGGGCTGCGCTCGGCTTTGACTGTCAATCAAATTTCTTGATGGTTTTCCGTTTGCCTTTGACTGCAATCCCCCATTTCCCAGGCTGTTATTTCTGCTGCTGCTGCTGCTGCTGCTGCTGCTGCTGCTGCTGCTGTTGCTGTTGCTGTTGGTGTTGTCTGCAATGCGTCGCTTCTAAACTAGCTCACTCTTTCCGGCCATCGCACATTGGTGCACAATCATGTCAAAAGTAATTGAAAAGCCACAGCCAAATGTTAGATTCGATTATATATGTATATCGAAGTCATAAACTCAATGCAAAGTTCCATATAAACTAATTCAAATATAATAAGATCTTTATACATCGACTTACAATCTTTATAATATGTGGCAGCAATATAAAAATGCAGCAAGTATTTTTATTTAATTATGCATTCTTTTTAGCTAAACTTGCAAGTTTTCAATTTAAATTTAAGATATTAATATATTCTGAATCATATTTATACCTTTACATACATACTTTTAAATTGTTTCTTTAATTTTGTTTTATTTACTATTTATTTCAATTTAAATCTTTATAATTCTTGATTTTGAAAATAGTCTTAACTAAATATTATTTGAGCCTTGTAATATGATAATCACTATTTAATTAAAATCAAACGTATTTAATATCAAATAAGCTATCTTCATACCCAAAATAAATGCTTTTAAAATCACTGTTACTTGCCAACTAACTAGTTGCGTAAAGCAACCTTCTTACTTCTTACGCACGGCAAACAGCCATTTAGTTCGAGCTACTAACTCGAAAGCAATCTCTATTTACGATTGCCAACATAGGGAGTACCTAAAGAGCCGCATAGGGAGTACAAGAGAGTTTCCTGCAAATAAGCTTGTGGGGATATTTAAATAGCAATAGGGGTCTTATTTATCACTACCTGTATAGTTTATGTATATATATATATATATATATATATATGGCGCCTGTTGGATGAATGACCTCGACCCGCCGCAGTGCTGACTTCAACGGCTTCACACACACACACACACACACACAGACACGCACACACACACACACTCACAAGAGTCTTAAAGTGCGTTGACTTGGCTAATAAATATGACACATGATTATGGGGCGGGGTCTGAGAGGCGGACAGTAAAGACAGATACCCTGTCATGTTGCCCGTATCCATGTCCATGTTATAATTTGTCTTACAGCACCGTTTACCAATTTATTGTTGTGATTATCGTTGTTGTTGCTGCTGCTGTTGTTGTGCCCTGTCCCTCGAGTGTTTTGCAATTTTCATGCCACAGCTTGAATTTGAATAATAATAATTATGTGCTCGTAACGCGCTAGGCAAGAGGCAAATGTCAAAGCCATAGACCTCCTTACCTTACCGCCAGTACCAGTGCCAGTACCAGTACTAGTAAGTACAAGTACACCTCGTTCCCCCCCCTGCTCCACACTGCCTGCTCTGACCGTTTAGCAACTGTTACGAATGTCGTCGAAAAAGAAAATGTCATTGTCAACGGGTCGCAGCGTTTAATAAATGAATTATATAATTACAAGCTGGTAGATCTTTTTTTCTTCTGTTTTCTGTTGTTTGGTTTTTAATGTAGTTTTTTTTTCAGAGACATCGCATGCAACACCTCGTAATCCGCTACCCGGCCACCCGGCCACCCGAGTACCCCGACCCTCTGTGCCACATGCCACTTGGTACTTGGTACTTGGTGCTTGCCACGGTCGAGTGAACGCCTCGAAGTGCACGACTGGCGACACTTTAGTGTTAGTTTGTCTCATTTGCATTCGGTTTCAAGTTCACTTCATGGGCAACTGCTTCTTAGCTGCTTCAGTTGCTGCCAATTGGCGGTTTAGTTGAGTTCAGTTCAGTTCAGTTCAATTCAACTCAGTTGAGTTGAGTTGATTGACTGTCATCGGCTGATTGGATTTCCTGTGAAGCGCGCGACTGGCCGCTTATTAGCCATGTCTAAATTATTGACTTCCTTTCGGCCGCATATCATTTGCCAGCCAGCCAGCCCCGTCCCGGCCCCGTCCCGGCCAATTGCGAAAAGGAAAAGGAAAGCAAGTGCCAGCAAAGAGCGCAGCCCGATAATTGCCATGTTAGTACTGGCAAGTACTCGGACCGGTTTCTGGCCAAACAGCTCCAATGTTAGCCTAGAATCTTAATGCGGCTTTCAGCCCGATACACACACACACAAGAGCTCACATCTTAATGCTATGCGGCAGAACTGGGCTCGTTGCTGACACACTTGAGTTGGGCAAATGTGGCCAAAACTATGCTACGATTAGCTACCCAGCTGGCCACTGGCCCACTGAGTGGGTCAAGGCCCGAAAAGTCTGTTGGCTGATAATTGCCTACCAATATTGATTGGTTTAATCAAAACTCAATGAGCTCAGAGACATACATATATACATACACAAATACGACAAGTTTTACCTCATTAACAAAGTATATTATAAAAAAGCATTTTAATACAAAAATAAAAGATCTTTAGATATTTTGAGATTTACGAATTTGTCGAGATTTAATTTTGTAAATTTAATTTATTTACTAAATCAAAATACTACAATACTCAATATTATTATTAATATTATTGGTATTATTATTCGAACAATAGTCTTGGTTGCAGTGACTAAAAAAGTTATTAAGAATTAAAAAAAAATAATACCTGAAATGTGATCCACGATTTAAACTGCCGAATGCAGTGATTACTGAATAGGTTGTAATTTGAGTGCAGATATAAAAGTGGTCGGATTCTACATATGTTATTCTCCATAATAAAAATGTAATCAGAATTCTTAACTAAATAAACTTAATTTGTAATTTATATTAACAGGCTTTAAAGTGATTCTATGTATTGTTTAAAATAAAGATAAAAAACTTTAAACCAAAGTAATAAAAGAAAAAAATAATATACAAATACCGATGTTAAATTGATACTCAGTTTATATTTGATTTCAATATTTCTAGAATAGTTTTAAAAAGTAACTGATAGCCAAAAGCCAGCAGCTAATGAAAAGTGTTTTGAAACTTGATATACATATGTACATACATATGTGCTGGTAAAGAGCATTTAGTGAATGAAGCTGTGACCTAAGATTAGCCAGAGATTTGAATAATTGTTTACTGACGTTTGTGGCGATGTTGTTTTAGCCTTGGCTCGTTTAAAGTTGGCCTAGCAGCAAACTTGAGCAGCCAACAAAAAATAATGTCAATAGCCCGCTTAATTGTCAATTGTCTGAGCAAGCTCAACATGAAATTTCTGTGCACATGAAGACAATTACAATTACAAGTACAATTACATTACGATTATTACGATTACCATGATGATTATGATAATGTTGAATGCAAAGAGCGGCGTTGACAAAGCCAAAACAAAATGGTTCAAAATTGTTTTAAATGGCTTAAAAAAGCCACGCAAAACGAAACAAAAACTATATATATTCATATGATATCTTGTGGCGACTTATGTGTATATTTACATTTATGTATGATGTGCATTCTTCAAGTCGAACTTCGCATGCTCTTAAACGAGACCATTTTTGGGTTAAGCACTTGCTTAAATGGCATACTTCTGGCAGTTGTATCTTAACTGGGCTAATGCCCAATGCACGCCTTTGTTTTGCCAACTTTTAGCTGGCACATTAAAAACATGAACGAAAAACTAAAGAAAAGAGGCGAAAAGTTAAAACAATTGCAGGTCTTTTAGCCAACAGATGTGAAATGGCTGCGTCTGAAATTTTTGTTTAATTTTTATTTTAATGCGTTTCATTTATTTTATTTTGTTTTTTGGTGACTGCGTAACTTTTTGGTTTTGCTGGGCCCAGTTGCTGGAATTTTAATGAGGTATTTCGATTTTCAGCATTGCCATGAATCCCTCAACTTTGACTTATGGCCAACCGGCGGCAGTGGCACAGCCGCAGCAAGGGGCAACATCAGCAGCAACAACAACAATTTCCCAGGCGCATTGAGCTAATGAAACGTTACAAACAATGGAAAATGCCGCTGCTTGTTTTGTTATTGTCATCGTGAATTGTTGTTGTTGTTGTTGTTGTTGCTGCTGCTGTTGCTGTTGCTGGCTATGTTGGCTTAGAGATATTTAACCGTGGTAAACATTCGGTCGCACATTTCCATATCAAATAGCTGGCAGGGCATTGCCATCCATCTGGCAACGCTGTGCAATTCGCCTTGACATTTCTTGGCCGGTTTGCCGGCAGCGAGATCATTTAACAGAGCCATCAAACGAGCCATCTCAAAACATGACAAGCACTCGTACAGTTCAAATAAGAAATAACATGTTTTCAATATACCCTGTGCGATTTAAGATTAGTCCCACTGATAGTTGCAATAATAATCATCATTTTCAATAGATATCGCGCTTTATCAGGCATGGTGGAGGGGCGAGGGGCGCGGGGCGAGGGTCTGGGGGCAAAATAAGAGTGGCACATTTTTTGGTTTGGCCTTATCGTAATGCCCATGTAGCAACTTATGTACTTACGCAATGGGGTTAAGCAACCGATGCGTAACAATAACCCAAATTGCCTGCCACAAACAACAACAACAACAACAACAGAACTGAAGCATGTAACGGAAACGATAAGGAAATGAAAACGTCAACAAATTAAAGTCGAACAAGTAGTCAATCGCTCATGACTTGATTGCCAGCAAACCTACCAACCTACCTGTTGCAGGTAAGCGCTGCACAGGCTGCATTGAATTCACTGGCGGGATCTGTGGCAATATGGCAACACCTTGGTGGCTTTGAGGCGTCGAGGCTAGTCATAAATGTTGTGTCCATTTGCAGTTGCATTGTTCAACGGCGGCAGCAACAAAGGGCTCTAAGCAAACACCAGCGATAAGTTTCGCAGTGGGCCAAGCATACGAAATGCATTAAATACCGCTCAAGAGAAACAACAACAATCGAACGCATCAAATCGAAAGAACCAAACGGAAAACCAGCTTATTAGTTAAGACCAAACAAATCTGGAAAAAGAACCCAACTTGGAATTCCAATTTGAAAGACGCCTCTTTGCTGTCTTATCAGATGCCAAAGCCATGATTTGAAATGGGTACCGTATTCCATTTAGGGTTTTCCTAATGGAATTCACCACGAATCTGGTCAGTTATGGTGCTTTGGCAGGTTCCAGCGCGTATGCATATCTAATGAGTAGATCTGGCAATTGCATGATCAACGTTAAGGACTCCTACTGTCACACTGTCACACTGTCGCACTGATCGACAATAAAGAA
Source organism: Drosophila maculinotata (assembly GCA_035045305.1). Classification (NCBI taxonomy): domain Eukaryota; kingdom Metazoa; phylum Arthropoda; class Insecta; order Diptera; family Drosophilidae; genus Drosophila; species Drosophila maculinotata. The sequence goes on along the minus strand of JAWNPD010000679.1, from coordinate 6,886,351 downwards.
TTCTCTCATCATTTTTCCACTTAAATTACGAGTTCTACAAAATACAAAAAAAAAATGCTTTTACCGATTAGAGTAGCCAGCTCAAATGGTATAATCTTTAGGCATTTTTCACCAAATTATTTTCAAAGAAAACATTTTTGATATTTTGAATAATCTTTGAGCATGTTTTCACCAAATAATTTAATTCTACACATTATTATTAAAGAACAAAGAATTTTTTATAATACCAATTTGTTTAGCCAGCTCAAATTCCACCTCGGGGTTACAGCTTATTTAATGCTACACATTATTATTTGAAAACAAATGATTTTAGTCACAACTTTGTAAAATTCCACATTTTATTGTATTTAAAAATATACAACTTTTTGTAAATGCACACATTACTACAAACTAAATTAGCCAACTTTACTTTATTATAATTATTAATAATGGTTATAATTATTATTATTCCATTGCAGCATGAACATATATGATTTTGTATCAATTTTGGTCTAAGCTCGCTGGCAATTTTGATAAGTTTTTCGAAGTGCTATCCAATTTTGTTGAGTGTATGTATACATGTTTATATTTCAGCTACTCAGTCTGGCACTCCTTGTGAATATTGCCTTTGGCTGCAGGTTATAAGTATGAGATACACACACACACATGCACATGCACACATACGAGACTCCACGCATAATTCGTTTCACTTGCGCTTTTCTGGCCTGTTGTTGTAGTTGTTGTGGCTGTTGCATTTACACGGATAAGACTTTCAGACCGGGTCGAGCGAAAGAAACAACAAAACTGTTGTTGTTGGTGTTGCACGCACTTTAGTTTGGCATACGACAACTTCACCTGTTCGGCCAGTTTTGGACACACAGCGTCTTACTTCCCCACATGACACAAGATCTGACAAAAGTGTGCAACTGCTTTCTACAGTCCGAGGCAGAGCCGAACGAACGCTCACGCATATTGGGTGTAGAAAACCAGAGTGAAATTCCTTGAGCAGACTACCTCACTCCAGGCCAGGCCATGCCAGGCCCGCGACGGACCGGACCATACTCAATGGGAGGTTTTTGGGGAATGCAACTTGCGACGATGCGGAATCGGAATCTCAGGCATAAATCTGGTTCACGATCGCCACCATATACAGGTTGGGCCAAATTGGTTTCCTCAACTGGCCAACACTGGCTGCAAACTAGGCTAACCTGTCGCGTCTTTCCCCTCTCTCTGTCACCCCCTCCCTCTTGCTCTTTCTCTTTCTCTCTCTGTCGCTGCCGCTACCTTTTTTGGGTGGTGCGTGTTGCGCAACGCATCAAAAGTCCACAAAATGCCGAAAGTCTGGACGCAACAATTTCCCTCAAAAACTTGTCAAATTTGCATAACACCAAATCGGTTATTGTACAATAGGAAGTGGAAAATGTTGTTCAAGACGCAAGCCCAGAAAATGAGAGATCTCTTTGGAGAAACAAGAAAGTAATTTGCATACTTATTTCTATTTATATTTTTTTTCTTTTTTGGATAGTTTTTTTTTTTTATATATATGTATTTATTTCATTGCCACTGGCGACAAAACGAATAAATTGCGTGTGAATTTTTCTCAGATATTTCTTTAATTTATTTATTTTCTTTTTATAATTTTATATTTTTACTTGAAATTTCAACTTTCTCACGATCTTTAAACACGCATCGAAGCACAAAGAGTGCTGTAATAAGTTTGCTCAAATGCGTATTTACGGGTATAGTATTCCAACAAGCTTATTAACAAAGTACACGTAAATAATCGAAGTTCATTGATATTGATTTCCAAAGTGTGGCCAAAACATCCGCAAATGCTTAGCTTTTAGTTTCTAGCTATCAAATTCGGCTACAACTTGAGATCGTGATATGCGAGTAATTCAGCCCTAACTTCATTACGCACGCCTCGCTTGAGGCAATAATTTGTGTCAGCTTTTGTGTCGCAAGTGAGTGTGACCATGAAAATTGTATTTTGGCCCAGTTAGCAATGTAGAGCATTAGATTTGGTGCTAAGTCGTACCGTTAAGTTGGTTTTATATCGCAGAACTTGGCAATTGTGAATTGAAATATGTTTACACGATGCATATTACAATAAGGCATATATGACGATAATACAAAATTGTCTTGCCCGAACTTATATCATTAGATTAAGTGTTGGCTAGTCACTTGAGTTAATTTTTAAAGATCATAAAATATCGTTTGGATTATGCTGCACAAAAAATGATTTAAGTATACAATTTTAGTATTTCATTAATTTAAATTTACTTCATTTTACACTACTAACACTAACCTGTATTATGGGGTTTCAGGAATCGAGTTAAAATAATAAATACAATTTGGTTCATAAAAAAAAATCATTTAGAATGCGTTAAAAACTTTATTATAGCTAAATCGGAATCAACTGGCAGAATAATTTAACTGGCAGATGACAGCTTTAAAACTAGTCTTTAAATTAGCTTCGTTAATATGTGAGGCTAAGACTCAAAATCATAATAAAAAATAGATTTTAAAAAAACTAAAACCAATTTTGAAAAATCACTCATTTCAGTTATTGCCGACATCTGTTGCCTTAAGAATGCGTTTTCCAACACTATAATTGACCGTTAATATGAGCTCTGTCGCCTATTTCGCTTTCTTTCGTACTACTGTGTATTTTCGCCAATTGCAATTAAATACATTATTTAATCGATCTTTGCATTAACACACCTGCGATAGCCAGAAAGCCACAAAGCCACAAATCCAGCCAACAGATGACCACCTGCAGCTGCTGCGAGTTAGTGAAATAAACGCGTCAACTGCATAACTTTCACCCGGGCAGCGAGCAGCGACTGTGAGGAGCATTACAAATGGATAAACACAAGCCAAGATACAGGCACCGGCGGAGGCACAGGCGGAGGCACCGGCGGAGGCACAGGCACAGGTTTCCCTGCAGCCGCGGGCAGGATGGCCGGTCAGGTGGCTTTGGCCAGCAAGTAGCAACAGGTCAACTTGAGCGGGGGCTGTTGTTTGGGTAAAGGTACGTTTTGAATTTACCCAGGCCATTAGCGGAGATTTGAAATCTCATCGCGCAAATCCGACAAACCTGTGACAAAAACAAAAATCTAAGCGAAAAATGACGCAGTCATTGCTGCTGGGAAAGTGAAAAATCTCACACATTTAGCCGCATTCGCAATGCAATTTAATTATGTTAAGCACTTTGCCACACGATGGGGCATGACATGCCCACTGCCACGCCCATCAAGCCAAATATGCACAAATCATAAATGAAAATTTCAGTCCCACACTTTTAGTTAAACTCTTGGCCAACTTGGCCAACAGTTTGCGCAGCCGGCAAACAAATCAAATATGATCTGTCAATGGAAAATCCAATAAATAAACAAACTAAAAATATGCTCAACTGGCAGATACTCTATATAAACAAACTATATAGTTTATATACAAGATATTTCTCGAATAACACAAATCCGTTGCTAATTTTGAAAGAAACTTGAAACACAAGAAGTTTGCGGTTACTAGCTTTTATAGTTACTTGTCTTGTTTGTAAAATTGTTAAACAAACAATGTATAATTTCACAGACAAACAAACAAACAAACTTAGCGAAGCCAGCAAACAATCCAAAGTAAACAAAACCAAAGACGGTCGGATAAGCAACTTCGCAATTTTTAATTTTTGTTTTTTGGCTAATCAGCATATGTACAGAGCATATGCTTATTTACATATTCAAATTTCTGGGTGCGGTCCAGATATATGAGACACCATGGCCAAGGGCTGCTGAGAACGTGGCTTTAACCCGTCGATTGTGTCTATTGATCGATCGATCTGATCGATTGTCTTTTAATGCATACCAAGTGACCAAGTGACCAAGTGACCAAGAGACGAAGTCATCATTAGTGACGACAGTCATACATACATACATACATATATGTAGATGGAAACTGGATGCTGGACTCCAAAATTGGCTCCAAACTTGGCTCAGGGATATCGGGCAGTGTTGGCTTTGGGCGTTGGCTGCTTTCAAAATCTAAATCATAGAAATCAAGTTTTTATGGGTGGGTGAAAAGACTAGACTCGAGCTAATTAGGTTTGACTCATGTGTCTGTCTGTCTGTCTGTGTGTGTGTGTGTGTGTGTGTGTGTGTGTTGATTGCTTTGTTTATGCCGCCAGTTGGACACATACAATATGGGTGCCACAAAAAGTGGCAGCAATGACAGCAAACAGCTGATCTCTTTTTATACTGTACAGCCTCAAAGATATATTTTAAGCCTCAAGTCGAAACTCAATATACAACTTTAATTAAGATAACTTCACATAACTGATCACTTAATAACACAAATTGTAAGTTTTATTTCAAGATTTGCTCAAAATATAGCTTAAACCTTCAATCCAATCGGTATTTTTACACACAGAAAACCAAATTCTAAATCGTATAATTTACACTTCAATTTAAATATTTTTAACAATGGTTTTTGATTAAGAGGTGGTATAAAAATTTGATTTAAATATAAACATGTATTATTTAAAACAAAAAAATACATAACTATTCACGTACATTTAAAGGTATCTAATTTTAAAATGCATAAGCTTCAAATCAGTAAATATACACAGAAAATACAACAATTTTCAACTTTAAATTAAAGTACTTTAATATCAAAATTAATATGACTCAATGTTAGTTTAACTATTGAATATTCAAAATAATATTTTTTATATTTATAGTTATACGAATTTGTTATCTGTATAATTTTTAATTTAATCGGAGATATTTATATTTATTTTTAATATGAAATAAAGCCACTAATTATTATTTTACTTAGCATTTTGGTTCGTCAACTTTGAGTGTGTAATGTTAGTTAGTTTTCCAGATTAAATCTAAAGTCAAATTAAACCGTTTGTCAAGGTTGGTCTGTCGGGATTTCTAAAAGCCTTAATTTGATTCTATAACTTGGAGTTAGGATTAAAAAAGTTGGTAAACATTTTAATATTATTTTGAACCTTGCTGAAGCGTCAAGTATTTCTAAAAACTTCAACTTCTGCTCATTAACTTGAAGTTTTATTATAGTTTTTTCATTTCTCAAAGCTTTATGTATCGTGCTTGTAACTTTGAGTTGACTTTTGATAACTGATTCGTTACTAAATTACTGAATCGTCAGGTGGAAGGAAATGACTTACTCCATTTGAATTCGATTCCGATTTGAGGTAACTTCAGTTAACTGAGCAGTTAGTAAGCAACTAACAAGAGTTGCTGTTTTGGTCGATTATTGGCCCAATCAGCATGCACTTAGCAAATGGCATTCGATCGTATGCTGTGGAACCGGGGCACAATTTGAAGCAACCTTTTGATGGGGCACATCAAATGGAATAATGAAAATCAAACTGCAGAACCGAAACAATTTTCCCAACAAATTATGACGGGCAAAAGAACGTCGGCGCAACGTAGCAAAGAAAGCAATCAAAAGGGCCAATCATTCTTGGCCAGGCCAAGGCAAAGGCAAAGGCAAAGCCAAAGCCACTAACATCGGCAGCGTGTCTGAGCACCGGGGGCAGGTCGTGAGTGCGCCGAGAGCCAAGCACGGAATCACACCGAAACAAAAGCAAAACACAATAACAACAACAACAACACGGCAACAAAGCAACAGAAACAACAACAAATTGTTTTACACATTCTTCTTTTGTTATGGGTGAAGGGGGGGGGTGGTGGCGGCATGAATGTAATTGTACGTAGTGTAATATGTATATAATGGCAGCGAGGGGCAATTGCCGGGTCTTTGCAAAAGGTGCAGTCGGAACAACTCGGAACTCGACCCCGAATCTCGAAAAGGTTACAGCACTAAAACACACACACACACACACACGGAAGAGATGGAAATTAACACTTGTAGAACTTTTGGTTAACAACAGCCGAAAATGTGAGTCCAGTAACCCCCACAAGTCGGGGGCATTGGGCCGCAGTGGTGCAGTGGTTCTGTGGGGCCTCTCAGTAGGTTCTCTGAAAGTCAGCGTTGCGTGCCAATAAACTAACCCAACCCAAAAGCAGTTCTACTTGACGCCCATTCTAATAGGCTACCATAGGCTGCCTTAGTTAGGAACAAGACCACAAGACTGAGCATTAACTTTTGAACAAATAACTACACTGATACCGCTACAAAGAAAACAACCCCTGAAAATGTACAACCTGCGAGCTAATTGCTATTTTTCTATTAAGAAATCAAAGATTTAAAGATAAACTTTTGAGTTAAATAAGCGGACAAGACTTTATAGTCAGTTCTAGACTATGGAAGCTAAAGTAGTCAGATATGGTTTGATTTGCACTCTTTAAGATAATATTATAACACATTTCGTGACATGTTAAAATATTAGAAAAACTAAACTTTAAATGCATATTCCTATTTTCAATTTTATTATTCCAATAGACTACTTTTTTAGGAATTTCAAAAACTCATAAGTTCTTAAAAACTGTAGTTTAAAACCAACAAATTCTTTAAATGTAAGATTCACAACGTATCGAATTTCTGGAACTACTAATATCCGAGACAAATTAGAATTCGTTCTAGATTTGATTCAAATTATTACAAATTTTTCATTTCTGTGAGTCAAACTCAAACAAAGATATATAAACATATATGTACATATATATATATTGCTAAAAATCATTTGAGAATAATTCCATATTCTTAAAAACAAATTGTTCCTCAAAAGCAAAAAGTATACAAGTTATCAATATGAATGCGAATTCCTAAGCAATTGGAATATCTGGAAAATCGTATTTCCCAGCGAACACGTTATAATTAATACAACAATGTGGGAAATTATTCTTACCCAACGCATGGTCAATGGGCAGTTAGGGCTGGTTTAACTTATGATGTGTTGGGTGTCTGCTGTTGTGCTATATGTCAGTTATGTCTATAGGGTGTCAAGAGGTAGTAAAGGTTGCTCGGTCACAGGTCACGGCTGGTTGCAAGTGACGCGTGCGTTGCAGCGTTCAACTGTGAAGCTGCTTGCATCTTAGGGTGCAACTTCAACATGGATTTTAAAGGGGAGTGTGTCAACTTTCTAGGCCGACACCCCCACAAAAAAAAAAAATAAATAAATAAAAAGAAAATTGTAATTGATCACTCACCCGAACAAAGCAAAATGGTAGAGCCTGAGGCTCATCGTCATCGTTCTCCATGTTGGCGTTTGTTACAGTTTCGTCTTCGGTGGCGCCTCCAGCTGCGACGACGACACTGGTGCTATTAGCAGCTGCATCCATTTTGAGAAGAACAGCCAAAGCACGTTGCGTTTCACGAGTTAATTATTTGTGGTGGTTTATTGTAATTACCACGCGGCGGCCGCTATTTTAATTGTAATTAACATTGAGCATTAAACATTAAACATTGACTGCAATCAGTGTTAAACATTAAGTATACGCAATTCGAGTACAAGTATGAGTATGTGTATGAGTATGAGTATTAGTATGAGTGCGTTTCAGTATGGAGTACGAACAGTTTGAGCATCAAGTCAGAGTAATTCGAGTAATTCAAACAATAACAAGCGATATTTCGCTCTCACTCGCTCTCTTGTTAGCGGCAAATTTCACTTTTTCCGCGGGGAAGTTTTCTGTTTTCTGTTTTCTGTGATCTGTTTTCAGTTTTCAGTTTCAGTTGCTGTTTGCATTGAATTGCCATTAAGCGTCATTATGTTGCAGCCACATACTACATATGTATATGGAGAGGCATGCAACACAATTACTCGCACATACGCGTCAATATCTCTATATCTCTGTATGATTGGTAATCTATGCTCTATATGAAGCATAAATGCACAGCTTCATTTAATTGCCAGCAATAAAAGTACATCAAAAATAATAATACAACAAAATGCAATTGTTGTTTTTGTTGTTATTGTTGTTATTGTTGTTATTGTTGTTGCTGATGATGTTGCTTTAGTTGTTGATTAAACTAAGCAAAGTATCGTGTCGTGTTTTCCACTCGTTTCTGTTTCTTGAAATGGGAAAGTTTATCTCAACTCGGCACTTCTCGAATTCGTTCCGCTTTTCTGATTTATGTGATGTACATACATACAAATATGTACATACATATGCTACATATACATATGTGTGTAATCATCTTTTGTTTCAAAAATGAAAAATACATCAAGCTCATTTGTGCTAGGTGCTAGCTACCACTAACTACACAGAGAGAAAAAAAACATTCAAATATTTTTTGTTTAATTTAAATTTGTGTTTATATATAAACATATTATTCATATAAATTTAGGAATACACACAGACAAATAAAACTTTGTATAATCAAATATTTTGACCAATAATTGAAAATTGTATTTAAATATAAGCAGTTAAATAATAGAGCACTTTTATTTTGAGATGCAAAAATTTTAAATAAATAATAAAAAAAAATATAAAAAATATACAGAAATTTTCAGTTTTAATTCTTTGTTTTTCCAATCAAACAAAATATAAATGTATTTGTTTTTTAATCACAGAAATATTTATATTAAATTGTTTTATTAAATAAATCAATATTAATCGCATTTAGTTTCACTTTGCATTTTTTTCTGTGTACTTTAATTGTAGTTTGTCACTTTATTAGCAGCAGCTAGAGTCACTTAATAGACTCTAGTATAACGCATATAGTCGGTCGTATCTGGTCATATCTGGGTAGCCTTATCGCTGATAACAATCACAATACATGTCTCTGCTGCAGTCCAGAGATCATTCTAGTCATGAATCATCATTATCATCACCTGGCAGGTAAACTGCTGAATAGTCGAGCATCTGACAAACAGTTGGATGATCCATTGTTTCATATTTTGTATTTGTTTGTTATAATTAAGTATACAGAATATATAGTTAACTAGCTTTAAGCATTTTTATCTAGTTTCTGGCTAAACTGCACACTTATTTACTATATCTTATCATATATTCTGGGTTTTTCTTTTGCATTTTATTCATTTCTGGTGAATTAAAATGAAACATACATACATATGTCAACAGTTGATTAAATAAGTTAATTAAACAGTTATCAATTCTTGCTATCAAGATCTCCTGGAACAGATTTATCTCTTGCTAATTCCTTTATTATACAATTCTAAAATCCTAAACTTTTGTCGCAATAAATTACGAAGTATGAGTTTAGAATAAAATAAAAAAAGGATAAAATCCAAATAATCTATATATATTGATGATCTATATATGGCTAGGTGGTTTGTAGGCCTAGGAACTGTATACCTGCCGTTTCAAAACTCAAGATAAACAACTATTTTTGAAAATAAAAACTTTGAATTTAAATTTCTGCCAACAGTTCATATCATTGATATATGTATATCGATGGTCCATCTAAGTGTAGGTAAATTATCTGCTTATAATGATGCTGTTTCCTATGATTCTAAGCGACCCTCTAACCCAATCCACTTTATGTCCATGTATTTTTTTTGTATTTAGAGGAAGACAAAAAGTTTATTGTTGACGCTTTTTTTGCTTTCTGGTTTCTGGTCGCTTTCTACGCTCTGACATTTAACAAAAAACGATGTGCAGCTTTTAGAATCTGCAATAATAAACAACAATAGCAGCAACAATAGCTTTACAGTTCTGTAGTCTGGCGGGAGGGGGTGTAACAGAGGGGGCGTGGGGCGGCGTGACTAAACTGGTTGGCATTTTTCATTTGTTATTCTCTAATGCCAACAATTGACACAAATACTATCATATGTATATGTATAGTGTATAAATGAAGGTATGTACATATGTACATTTTTTACAATACTTTGCAATTTGCATTTAACTTTTCTAAAATTAAACGAAATTTAAGTTCATTTTGTTTATTTATTAATTAACTGAATATATATATATATATATATATATATATATAATTATACCCTATTTCCACTTGGCCAAAACTATATATTATGAAATTGTGCCCATCAAATTTATATTTTCTAGTTCAGACTGTCTAAAAAGACCAGAAAGGTTAGAGACACCAAATTTGGTATGGATGTACATAGATACTTGTATACCCTACTATGCACTTATTTAATACATTTCCCCAAAATCTCTATATGTTTATCGGTAATCAAGTATGTATCCATATATATATAATTATATTTTAACATTCATTTACCGTTACATTCACCGGCTACTCGAACAAATTCAATAAACTGTTTTAAGGCGTTTAGCTTTGATATTTGTTTCGTTCATATACAAACATATATATATAAATAAATATATATGTATATACTATACTATAGTGTATCTTTTAGTCGGCTTGAGTTCTCTTGTTGCTTTTTTTGTATGCTTCATCTGCATCATTAACTTTTCCACATCATCAGCAAACGACGACAACAACAACCACAACAACCACAACCACAACAACAACAACAATAACTTCCCACTAAAATTTCAAATAATTTGCTCGAATTTTCGTATTCTGTTTTTACCATTTGCGTATTCGGAGTTGGAATTGGAATTGGTATTGAAGTTAACAATATTTACCTTCCGCTGTTGTTTATCAACTGCTACAACAGCAACAACACCGCACAACACAAACAAAAACAACAACGATAACAACAACTACAACACTTGTTATCCGTTACCTTTTGTTTTATTTTTGAATAAACTAAAGATTTCTAATTTGTTTGACACTCGCACAACTCACACGCTCTGTGCGGCAGGTGAGTTTATGTTTCAACTTTGGATTTATCTAACGCAGTCGTTGATATCGTTATTGCACTTTCCACTACCAAAACAAAACAATACAAAAAAAAATCGCAACAGGTTACTACCTGAAACGGCGACAACAGAACTATACGTATGCGCTACGCACGCTCGGCTCGGATATTAAGCTACAACTGGAATTGCGGCGGGCTAAGTGTGACCAGGCTGTTTTTACAAAAATATATCGCTTTGCTGTTATCGAGTTTGTGGTATAAGATTACTTGTACTCAAGCAATTTCTAGTATTTTTTTTTTTGCTTAACGGCTATTATTAAATTTAAATTTCGTATATGATTCAAATATTAAATCTTTTGGCTTATATAAATGCATACACATGCTGATACTAATTTAACATGTTTTTTAAGTAATCAATGTAATTATACAATGTAATTATTGAGTTTAATCAAAAATATGTGTTAAAATTATGGGTTTGACAATGAAAAATAAATTTAGTTTCTACAATTTTCATTATATCTCCACTCACAAGCTCTATTTACGTAAGTTGGGAAATATACAAATGAATGTACCAACCTCGTAAAAACTCCCATACAAAATTGACTCCAAAAATCAGCCTGGTGTTTGAACTCAAATATCACAACTTAGGGGAACTGCTTATCAATAAAAATTATATCAAGTTAAAGATAGATGTTTTAAGCATCGTTTAAGATATAAATGAAAAATGTATCTAAATGTTTAAGGGAGAAAATAATTTATTTGTAAACCATCCAAGTTCATTTCATGCATTGCCGTATATTGAACTAGCAGTTCGCTCCTGAACTGAACCATTGCTGAACCAGTGTTGGATAAAAGTTGTCGGGAAGTGCGATTTTTGAATTTAACATATATATAAAGAAAGAACAGATTCAAATAATGTAATGTAAATGTAAACAAAAATCGGTGATTATATATTATTTAGCTTAATTAATTGTGGTGCGCTGCCATTTATATTAATATTTTATGTTCGTCGCATGTCACATGCAGCTGTGAACATGTCCATATTGAGTAAATGACAATGTGACCCTTCATATACATATCAAGCAAATATTTTGTTGAAGTTAGCGTCGATTTTAGAACTAATAAAATAGTAGTAAAATAATTTTAGAATTAATAACATAATAGTAAAAATAACAATAATTTTGGCATATGAATTAGAATTTTCTCTAAGTTTTTAATTGAAAATAATTCATTCATGTTTATTCAATTACATGTCAATACGACCATCCACTAACATTTCAAGATATTTAACAGAAAAAGTTAGCGTCGATTTAAGATTTAAGGCCTGCTTAACCTTAATAGAAAATTAATAAAATAAAGAAAAAATAACAATCATTTTGACATATAAATTATAAAATTCTCTAAGTGTTTTATTGAGAATAATTCATTCATGTATATTCAATAACATATCAATAACATGACCATCCAAACAGAAATTGCTGTCCTTTATATCGATATATCGATATGGTTATAGTTGTTGTTTTATCACGCTTTTCCGCACACGCAACACTTGTTTATTTATAACAATATAAATTCGAGAATGCAGCTAAACAATTTGAAGCTGAACGTTTCAAGGTTAAAAGGGAATATATTATTAAAATTTTTGTTGATATCAGATATTTGTATACTAAAACACTTTTTATTCTTTATATTCACGCGATCGGAATTCAGGAGGCTGTACGTATTCTGCATTCCACCTTTTGTTTCATACTTTGACAGTTGCTTCGTTTTGAATGTTTGAATATCATAAAATAGCAAAACAAATTATACTATCATACAAAACAATGTCACTCAAACAACAATTGCCAACATGTATATCATGCAGAGTAATCGAGTATTATTCGATTATTTTTGAAACAACGCTAATAGCGCTTAATGTTACGATATTTTCTTCAAAGTATTCTGTAAGTTTTCTAGTATGGTCACACTGATCTATTGATCGTGAATTCAAATATATAAATTTAATTTTGGCAACAGCTGTGCAATTGAAACAAGTTTCTTCTATAACTTGCAGATGAAAACATATCGTGCTCAGCAGCAGCATTATCATATTGGGGGCATACATTAAATTGAACATTTATTTTCAGATATTAGCCCCGCTGATGTTTGGAATATCGACCTAAAATGGCGCTCTAAAAAAATTGATGACAATGGAGCACGGATTATGGAAAAGTCTTCATCGAAATTCGTCAAAAAAGGCCACTCATTTAAATTTAGATACTTGTGATAATTCAATATCTTAGTTAAAGCAACTTTTATATATGTATACTTGTCATTGATTAGATATGACAAGTAAAGACTCTACTTAAGAGCGATCAAATAGACTGCACGAAATACTTGTGTGACGTCAACGAATGGAGTGCACGTTTGAGGCGTAATCTTCTAGCCACTGTAACTGTGCGTGTGTGGAGCGTTGCAGTGGAGCCAAGCAGAGCCATTAAGAGCCACATTTCATTGGGTTACAGTTCGCTCAGGCTCGGCAAACGTTCGGCTCTGGTCGGTGTGAAAACCTGATTGTGTTCGGCTCGTTGGTGCCGTGGAGGGGCTGGGGGCGGGCAAAGCCATGTTAGTGGAACGAAAGGGCTGTCCAGGCGATCGGCGAGTATGTGTGTGTGTGTGTGCGTGTGCGTGTGTAAGTGTGCAGAGAGCACAGAAAGAGTGAGAGCGCGAGAGTGAGTGCAGTATTTGTTTGGTATTTTCAGCTAGAAAACGACAAAAAACAATCAGTATTGTGTGCGCTCAGTTAACCGTTATACGGCCAAGGTAGGAGACGCAGCAGTTGTCAGAGTCAGAGTCAGTGTCAGTCCCGTCAGTCGTTAGATGCGTCTCGTTAGTTGTGGTCACACGGAACTGCAGCCTGAATAAAACAAAATCTAAAAATTGTAGCTCGCGTTCCGATTTGTTCACTAGCTGGTATATATATACATATATATAAATATATGCTATAAATTTAAATTCTAAACGCGCGCGGGTGTCATATATCTAGTACATACATATATCTACACACATATACATATATAGTGTATACATATGTATCTATAAGTATATGAATAGATCTATATATTTTTTGACTTGTTTTTTTGTGTCAATCGCGACGAAAAGATCGTCCGTTGAAAGAGTGTTTGTTAAAGAATAATAAAAACTCAGAAATATTATTAACAATAACCAAATATAAGTAATATTATAAACAACAAGAACAAAATGGTCGAAACCGTTGTTACCGTTGAGCGCACAACAACAACAACGAGCCCAGGTGGCGGCAATCCGTCCGGCGGTGACAATGGCGGCTTCTGGAGTGCCATACGTATCAATTTGGACTATTACAGAACGGTGCCGGGCATTATAAAGATTGTGCAATTGGTAAGTCAATCAACAACGACAAGAATGAAAGCAGTGCCTGGAAACAGCATGACATTGCGTATACGCCGTATACGCCGTATTTGCCGCCCTGACTCTCCTCTTCTCTCCACCTCTTGGGACTTTCGCTTATCGGCATATATGTCTATATGTACATATATAGTCAAAATGATATGCTGTGTAAATTGAACTTTTATCTATAGATTTCTCAACGCCTTTTGTCAATTAATGCACAATTCATGTGGCTCCCGGGCCGCCATCTTGACAGATACCCTGTAACTTCTGAAAATGGGTACAATAAAAATGAGGGGTATAATCGGAGTGTAAAAATGTTTGTGACAGACAGAAATATTATTACACATCATCAATAGCAACATCAAATTTGAAAACTGAAAAAGGCGATAACTTCGCCCGAATCGATAAAAACCGATTTCTAAAAACCTTTTTTTTATGTGAATAGTCGAGGATTAAAAGTGTTAGGGACATTTTTTATGAAGATTCTCGTATCATGTTATATCCTGGATTTATCTAGTTCTTCTTATCCTCTTTTTGGAATATAGAATTTTTGAATATCTTTTTAATTAGTCTGTAAAAATAGTAGTCAATGTAATTTTAAACATATTATAAAACATACATTAATTTTTGGTTTAAACTTTCAGAAATTCTAAATATTGAGCAAATAACCTTTTGGAACCATTTGGTGTCTTGATATTTGCTATATGCTTATATTTGAGTGCTGTACTTTAGTTTCGAAAATATCAAAACGATGGGACAATAAAAACAAAAGTTATCTAAGAAACTAAACAGTTTTCGATACAGGAAAAAAAAATTATGAAGTCTTAAGAAATTTCTTAACAGAATCAAGATACAGGGTGTCCAGTGTTCCAGTTCAGCACTGTCGGCACGAGCACTCTTTTTATACTCTATCAGCTATCGGTAGTTTGCGTAACACACACACACACACAGAGAGAGAGAGAGAGAGAGAGAAACATACGTGTGTGTTTCAGGATCTCATTAGACGGATAAGATAGGAGGGCCAGCCCAGAAAGGGCTCAACTAGACCATGTGAGCGAGCTATGCATGTGGTCAGCAATTGCTGCCAATATGATATTGATCACTTTAACGACCCGATGACCAAATGAACTTGAATATTTGATTGCAAAAGTGTCATCAAATTGAATTTTACAGACAGGTGCGTTAATATTTTATTGGAAAAATTATAGTCAAAAAAGCGTTTACATGCGAACAGCTGTTCGTTTTCACAAAAAATATGAAAATAAATAGCTAAAAAATAATAATAATATACATATGTATATATGAGCCCAACTGGGCGCGTGGGAAGCCGCCACCAGTTAGCCATGCAAATGCCCACAACCCACAACAACCACAATGAAAAGAAAAAAACAGCAGCAACAACAACAACAAGAGCAGCGAGCACATGGAGCACATGAACATGGGCCAACTGCAGCCAAATGCTGCCATCAAAATATATATACATACATACATATATATGCCCGCCCACAGGTGGCCGCCAACACGCAACAACAAACACGGCAGCAACCACAACAAGTACAGCAACAACAACAACAACAATAGTTGACACACACACACAACATTCCAAGCATTGAAATTGAGTACAACAACAACAAGAAATACATCACTTTATTTGTAGGGAGAAAGTGGCGCTGGGCAAAGATTATCTAAAGATTATTATTGTCGTTACAATTTGGCCAACAGTTGCAGTTAGATTCTGATTCTGATTGCTGCAAATTTTAAACATTTCAAACTTTTCAAAATTCAAACCACCAACTGTCACATTAAAAAAAATACTGTTTACAATTTTATTGCAGTATTAAACTAGATAAACAACTTTTAAGTTAAGTCAACAGTTAATAAGCTTTTAGTTAAATTAAACAATGTCTTAAGTGTGCAAAACATTCGATCATAATTCAACTAATGCTCAAAGCCCTAAATAATGTGCACTGCATTACTGTATGAATAAATAATGTAGCCCAGTTTTGGTACATTTGTACCACATTTACAATCGCACATTAAATGCTAAAAATACCAGTCACGGCAAATTAAAAACTGTCATAGCTGTCAGCTATTTCACTTTTGATATGCAAATATTTCCAACTCAAGAGAAATCCACACTTGAACTACAAATTATTGTATATTGGCCAATGCCACAAGGACACAAATACGCGGCGACATTAAAAATGCATTAACTGCAATTTGCGCTTAGAAAATCAATAGCATACTATAAAATCTCACAATTACTCTAACTAACAACATATAAATACATTTATATTGATTGGTGATTGGCCTTCCGGAATATATGACTTCTTATTGACAGGCTAATTACGCAACCTTCTATGCGATTCTCAAGCAGTCGATTTGCCAATTACCTCTGTAACTGTAATAAGCCAAGGATACAAATGTGGCATTTTCAATTCGATTTGCATGTGAACCAACAGACCAACAAACAGAATGCGTCCTCAGCATTAAATGCAACTTTCCAAGGCTAATCTAATCAGAGCCCCTGCTAGATAGTCCGTCTATACTTTAAGAACTCAAGAGTGTTTGTGTAAGACATTGAGCTAGAAATGAATACTAAAAATTATATAGAAAAGCCCATGAAAAACAGCAGACGATGATATAGAATATTAATCAAATTAGTTATCTTAGCCTCGAAGAAAATAATGCAAATTAATGATACATTTTATATGTCTTTTGATCTTGGAATATATTAAGTTTTCTATGCTCAATTTTTAGCGAAGTGAAAGAGAAATGAGTATAACTAATATCAGCGATTGAGTGTAACGAGCTTTTTTAAAACTTCTTAGCTTTTGTAGTCTAAATATATGTATTTCCAATTAGCTTATCTGTTTGCCAGATGGCAGCCGCTGTTGAATATGCCGCCACCTGGCCTAATCGGGCTGATAGCGTAGATTCCGTAGATTATAGATACAATTAGCTGATATTGGTAATTGATAATCCTTACTCTGCTCTGCTCTCGTGAGTCATGCTAAATAGGCGCATTACTCATACGCACCGATGGCCATAGCTGTTGGCTGATAATGAGCGATGTTCCATGCAGCTGCTGGCCAAGTGCGAAACAGTTTAGTGACTCTTGACATGGCACATAGCTGCCAGATAACGGCACACCCGTCTAGATCCGCCAAGTCATCGTCCTTGTATTCG
This sequence comes from Drosophila maculinotata, assembly GCA_035045305.1. Classification (NCBI taxonomy): domain Eukaryota; kingdom Metazoa; phylum Arthropoda; class Insecta; order Diptera; family Drosophilidae; genus Drosophila; species Drosophila maculinotata. The sequence goes on along the minus strand of JAWNPD010000679.1, from coordinate 6,869,094 downwards.
TATACATACTATTTAGGTATATTCCAGGCATTACTCATACGACCCGTGGCCGAGTGGTTTTTTTGGCATTTGTGTAATTTTTTGTATTTTTGAGAATCTTATCGACCATCAAACAAATAAACTGGCTGACAAACAAAAACGATAGCCAACTAAGACTTAACGTACGCACCAGCAGCGTCGTCGTATCAGCGGACTATAGCTAATATATATGTATGTATATAGCTCCATTGCGATAAGATTGCCCATTTCAGTTCCAGTTCCAGTTCCAGTCAACATTTCACGCGGCTGCAATCCAACGGAAACTCTGCCTATTAACTTGGCCAAACATTTGGGTTCCATGTTGACAAACTTGTTGTCGAATCGTATATGCACACACACACACACACACACACACACACACACACACATTGATGTCGTGCCAGGGCCGTCTGTAAGAATAATCTACATAGATGTACATATGTTTGCATATGTGTAAGAATCGTGTCTATAGCGTTTATTTATCCAATCTACATATATGCAAATTTGAACGATGGGATGGGCAAAACGATAAGAGCCGAAACGCTTACGAAGCCATCCACGATTTATTTGACTTTTTCAAAATATTTTAATAGGCATTACGTAAGATATATATGTATGCATATGTATATACCACAGTCTATATATGTAAATATATACGTTTATTGACTACATTGTTATAGATTGTTGTGCTCTTGGCCCAAAGTGGAAATTATGACACACATTTTCGCTTTTTTTTTCATTGCTCAAAAATTTCAAGAATTTTTTAAATAAAACTTACAATGGATTGGTATGGAAACACAGTGCTGGCTAAAAACTTAGAATTATACAAAAATAATGAATTATGTAACCTAAATGATTAGTTATCCATTATTTGTACAAATAAATGGAACTTTCAGTTCCAGTTTCGAATCAAAACTAAAAATTATTATAATAGTATAATGTATGATAGTATAATAGTTATAATGTGTACTCAGGACAAAAAAAATTAATTTTATATAAAGAATTTCTATAGTATTCCTGAAATTACTAAATGTAAAACAGTTCTCATTTTTAAATAGATGCCCCAAAAGATTTATTAAATCAAGAACTTGATTTCTTGAAGTAAGATATTTCGCTTTTATTTTAGGTACTCAAGTTTTTGAATCATGAAAACTTGTAATAAAATCTTCCTAAATTTCGAATTCATTAAAAAAAGAACGTTTTATATTTATTTTAAGTATACAAATGCTTGCAATAAGTATATATATATGATTTTATCAATTTGAATTGCGATTATGGAATCAAGAATGGTCAATACTTATTGCAAAAATGTTCAAGATCGAAACTTCAAGAGCAAATATAACAAGTACTTGAATTTACAACAGTTTTTTCTGTGCATTGTGAGTATGTGTGTGTGTGTGTGTGTGTGTGTGTGTGTGTGTGTGTGTGTGTGTGTGTGTGTGTGTGTGTATGCTAATGCACGCTCCTAAATGAGTGCTGACTAAGTACTAGAAGCGAGCAAGTGAGCTCATCTTTAAGTTCGAATTGAAATTGCCGGCTCTGTCACTAAAATGAAACAATTACGTTTGCTGTTGCTTGTTTGTTAACCTAGTCAACAGTCACCGACACAATGTTGTTTGTTTATTTACATGCTGAGCGCTGACATCACACAACTTTGTGCATTGTGGCTATTTCAAAGCGTGCGCAAGTGTGGAAGCTGTGGTTGTCATCGTAATCGTTATCGTTATCGTAATCGTGCCGCTGCTATTGAACTTCAAACGCAAAAGACCGACCCCCTCCCTGTGCCTGTCCCCTGTCCCCTGTCTGTGTGACCATAGCGTTGCATTCTTTTCGCTATGCTTTTGTATATATTACAGTTACAGCTTGAACGTCTCGCGTCATCGATCAAGCGAGTACTTCATTGATGCATACACATATGTACATACATATGTACATACATATATGTATATATATGTTGCGGTTCTACATCAATGTATCGGAGCACACATAATTTTCACGCTTCACATGGCAAATTACCGATTTATTATTAACCAGCAGACAAATCAAATTATCAACGAACAAATCATATGAATTTGGGCCAGTGTCTGGGCTATTGAAGCATAAAGTTCTGTTGTATGTATGTATATATACTACATATGTACAAGTGTATTCTCTTGGCATACAAATTATACAGTGACTGTTATACATATTCAAAGCAAAATACATAAATTTACTCTATTCTAAGCGGATGCTTACATATACAAACACACTTATGTGTATGTAAATAAATTTAAAATTTTTGAATATTTGAATATTTGGCCTCAACGCACATTTATTGCGAGCTGATTTTTATTTTTGAAACGTGATGACGCAAATTTGTCTGGCGATGTTGCCAGAAATCGTGACATTTGGCAAATTTGGCGAACAGAGTTGCCAGCAACAAGTCTGTGGTCAAGTGCAAGCTGCAGTTCAATCAACTTTGCACGACAGGGGGCGCTTTTACTTCACGCAATCATAAGTTCACACACACACACATATAATTGGTCTGTGTGAGCGGCGCAAAAAGACAAAACACAAGCGAAAGACAAACAATAACATAAACAAGAACCAGTTGACTTCAGTTGTTGTTATTGCAAGCAACAGGTCGCCGTCGCCGTCGCCGTCGCTTTTGGCTTTGGCAATGTCTGCAACTTTCAGCTTTCACTTTTTGTCTGCCTTTTGTTTTAGGCAGGCAGCAAGCAAGAAAGCTGTGTGCACACCTGTACATATGAATGTATGTGTGTACATACACTTGCCCCCGCCTAATGCTTATTGCTTTTTAATTGCAAGCAAGAAAAACAACAACAAATATACATTTGAACCGCAAATGGGCATGTTATCGAAATCTGTGTCATCGATTTGGAATCGACGCCCACACACATACAGACACAGACACAGCCACATACACAAAGTGCAGCGTTGCCAAGCTCAAGTCGTAACGTATTTTGGCAGCTTTGAATTTTGCTCACCGATTTAGTCATTATTTATGTATATACACATATATACATATATGCAAGCAGCAATTAACTGGTCACCAATTCAATTGCTTAAGGTGACATCATGTCGTGTCCCCAAAAAAAGAAACCAAATTAAACGCCAATTGAGATCAAGAATTCGTTTGTTTTTGACTATTGATATGTGTATTTGTGAATCGTTTAAATTTGTTCTTCTCTTGATTTTGTCTGCAGGTATTGGGCATCATATGTATGGCGCTGGCCTCTCCAGCTATGGCCGCTGCAACAAGTTTCTTTCTCTTTGTTGTTGTCATCTCTTTCATAATTACCATTCTGCTGATTGCCGCCTATTTCCTGGGCATACGCGAGGCACTCAACGTGGCTGTCAATTGGATATTCTCGGTAAGTTGAAAGTGCTTTTTAATAAATATGTATAATAATAATAATATAATATATCATGAATTGGAATTTACCATGCGTTTCTGGCAACGTCACATTTGTTTTATTAGCAGCCAAATGAAATGCAATTATTTAAATTTTAAAAACTAAACGTTTAATTGATGAATGTTTGCTTATTTGCATCTAATTGGCTAATTGTCGCTTTGGGGCGTTGCCACCTTGTTCGTGTGGCTAACAGTTAATCAAATCAGACTATTGCTGACGCTCCCTCTCTCTCTCTCTCTTTCTCTCGTTCACCCCGCAGGAACTGCTGACGACCGCTGTGCTGACACTGCTCTACTTCATTGCGTTCATTGTGCAGCTTGCCAGATGGGCCGAATCGAATGCGATTGGACACGGCTCGAATACGGCAGCTGGGGTCTTTGGACTGTTTAATTTCTTGGCCTATGCGGCGGGCACATACTTCTTATTCCTGGCGCACAGATCGGGCGCCACGCATTAATCCCGCTGTCCGATATGATATGGCATATGGCATATGGCCGAGCGATCTGTTCTGATCTGATATGATCCATTTAAAATATAGTCATGCGCACCCAGAAAACGCAAGCAGCGCACCCACCACGACAGCAACGGTAGCGTAGAATAAGATTAAGTGCACTTTGTGCAATCGTTCGGAAAGTTGTTTTTTTTTTTCATTTTTTTTTTGCTCTTACATTTGTATGTATCTATGTAGCAACAACGAATGTACACAACAGCAACAACAACAGCAACAAGAAGAAAAAAGCTCACATAGAAAAAGCTTTGCTCAGATCCAATCAGTTCAGTTCAGCTCTCTCTCGGCGCGCTCAGCGTGCGACTTGATTTGTTTTTAATGTTATTTTAATGCTTACTTTAACTTTAACGCCTGCTAACATTTAAGTGCAAAATACACACAAACACACACACAACAAACAAAAAAAAAATTAAGTTCAATAAATTATTCGTATTTTGTAACTGTAAAAATAAAATAAAAGACAAAAAAAAACATTAATCTATCGATTTTTTTGGCGATAAATTCGCTAATTCGCCGTTGGAGTGCAACTCAACTAATGTGGGTTGAGTTTTATTCGAGTCACAAAACGGTATTTTTGTCAAGCGTATTTGGTGAGCAACTCGACTAATGTGTGTACAGTTTTAGTGGAGTTACACAAACACCCGGCAAAACTTTCCACAATAAATTTACATATTAATTTTTTGCCCAATTCATAAAATTATGATTATAATCAATCAAATCAAATTAATAATTATTTATGCCCTTAAATGTATTTTCAGAAACATGCATCGAAATGACTTTAATTTTCAGCACTGAATATTCACCTCAGGTGTGCAACTTGACTAAGGTGGGTTGCCATTTTAGCGGAGTTAGACACCCGGTGAGACTCTTGACAACTTGACTAATGTGGGTACAGTTTCAGCCGAGTTTCAAACTTTATTTTGAACTCTAAAAATAATAATAAGCTTTTTCAATTTAGTCAATTTTATTATTATTAATAAATCCCTGTCATTTTCGGCTAATGTTTTCGAAAGCCACAAGCAAAAAAAAAGAAATACAGACTATGTGAAGGAGATGTAGAAGATGATGATGAACCGTTCATAATATTTGGCCTGATTAAATTTCAATTCGATTTGATCTATTTGAAATGGTTGGCAGTTTCAGGAATGTTGCGAGTTGGGATTAGATTCGTTGGCTACTTAAACATATTTCTTAAACTCATCGTAGATTGCCAGGACGAGGGCGCCGCCAGTGCCGCGGATGACATTGGAGAAGGCGCCTTTGAAGAAGGCAGCGATGCCCTCCTGGCGGGCAATGACCACCCAACAGTGGGCGGTGTTCTTGTAGGCCATCTCGGACTTCTTCAGACCGGACTGCATCATCATGCGACGGCGCACAGTATCGAAAGGATACGACGCGATGCCGGCTATGGTGGTTACCACCTGGGCAATGCCCCAGCTGACATAGAATGGCGTACTCTTCGGATTCGGCAAGTGATCGCGGCACGTGTCGTAGAAGCCAAAGTATGCCGCGCGATATATAATAATGCCCTGCACCGACACTATGAAGCCACGATAGAGTCCAATCAATCCATCCGATTTCACCACCTTACGCAGGCAGTCAATTAATCCATTAAACTCACGCTGACCGCCCTTGCCCACATCCGCGGCCAAGCTGAAAGCAATTTGCAGAAAATAATTCAAAATTATTAATCTCATACAAATTCAAATAAATAAGATACACATAAACATAAATAAGCCGTTTTCTTCAAATTCAAATTTTGCCAATCGATTATTGTGATGTGGTATTTTATCGATGTTTAACAATTTAATTCAATTAATAATAAAAGCTGAAATATGAATTTTAAAAAATACCGAAAAAATGCAGTATATTGTTTGATCTGATTGGTAAAGCGATGTTGTTAAATTGTTGGAACTTAAACTTACCGAGTTCGCGCAAAGTCCAAAGGATAGACGAAGCACAGAGATGTGGCGCCAGCAGCGCCGCCGGAGGCTAAATTGCCCATGAAATGGCGCCAGAACTGCTTCTTCTTATCGACGCCGCCCAAAAATACCTAAGCCGGAGAGGACAAATAATCGGAAAATCGAATGAGAATTGATGTGTGGCAAATTCCAGTCACTTACCGTCTTGTAGACATCCTTAAAGGCAAAGTTCAATGCCTGAGTTGGGAAATAGCGGATAACGTTGGCCAAATTGCCACGCCATAGCGATGCGAATCCCTGCTCCTTCGGTATACGAACGAAGCAATCGATAATGCCCTTGTAGCGCTGATCCGATGCTATCTGCTTCGATACCTCCTGCACCTGCAGGATCAGCTTGACGCGCTCAATAGGCGCCACAGCGGTCTTGGCTATGGCCGCCGATACGCCGCCCATCATAAAGTCGAGCAAAAAGGACTTGAGATCGCCCCCAGCACGCATACCGCCACCATCATCACCCATCTTGTCGAATTGTTTCTTGGTTTTTCACTGTCTGTTGGCTGTTTTTATTTTTCGAGTGCGTTTCGATGCTGCCGCGCTGGTTTTATTTGGTTTAGTAAGGAAATGAAATAAAGAGTCCAAAAGAAATAAAAATGTTAAAATCACTAATAAATTTTAGCCGATAATTTGTGAATCGAAATAAAACCAGCTATGTCTGACAAAGGGACAATTTTGAAATTTCTATTTAACGTATGTCACGACGTAAAAGGTTGAGACTACTTCGATATACAAACCGTATCACAAATGCGTTGTATTATCTCAAATAACAGATTTGGCCTGGTTACTGTTTTTTTTTTCTTCTACAAATTCAAAAAAAAAAGTTTTACCTCATTTCCGTGCATGTAGATGGTTTTTTAAAATCGATAAAGCGCGCGCATTGATTTTTTGCATATCGATGAATTTGAAATACAAAATTGTACAGCCTATCGCACGGGATTTTAACATTCGCGTATTCAACTTTTCGCTCAGCGCGGTTGGACTTACCCAAGATCGAAGAAACACTTGTAGAAATAATACATCGTTTAAAAAACAATCGATAAAATTAAAAAAAAACACGCTTTTGGGTGGATATTACCAATTGAAGAAAGCTTTTTTGGAAATTGGAATGTTTAGAGGGGTGGAGGGGAAGAGAGACAAGGAGCGGCGATAAATAAAACAAAATTAGTCTACTATTTTTATCAATTTTTATATTTTTAACCAACCGCAGGTTGGTTTGTTGTTATTGCAGAGGCTGAAGAGAAATGGCTGTTATTATTTCCTTCGTATTGCGCACTCTTTGTTTAACATTCTGCTGATTTGCAAAAGGGGCCGCGGGCTTCGAGGAGTTCTGGGTGAAACAGAGCAACATAACATAATTGAATATCCTCGCTCTGCCGCCAACAGCAATCAATATAAACTTTCGAACTTAACAGGATACAATCTTATAAATAATATGTGTATGTCTAGAATGTTCGTCTGTCTCTTTTTTGTAACTGTTCATCTGTTTGTCTGTTTCTGTTTTTGTTTTGTGTGTTTGTGTGGGTCCAAGTTTGGATGTTGTCGCTTCGTTTCTCCATTATCCTCTAATCTATGCTCCAGTTGCTGTTGCTGTTGTTGTTGCTGTTGTTTGTCTGGCCATCATCGATGTTGTTTAAGTGCAATTAAATTATATTCCAGTTATTATATATAATATAATTTCATAATTATATCGGTTGATTATTGGTTGGATGTTTCCTTGCTGTTGTTTAAACATTTCTTGTTGTTTGCTTGCTGTTGTTGTTGTTACAATTTATATAATATAATTAGCTGGTAGTGGTTTGTTGTTGTTGTTGTTGTTGTATTTTCTTGTTGTTTGAATAATTTAATAATTTAATTTACAAGACCTTCTTGATCTCATCGTACAACACAAGCACGAAAGCACCGCCAGTACCTCTGAGAACGTTGGAGAAGGCGCCCTTGAAGAAGGCACCGGTACCTTCCTGCTTGGCGATGGTGCCCCAGCAGTGAATTGTGTTCTTGTAGATGATCTCGGTTGCCTTGCGGCCAGACTGCATCATCATGCGACGACGCACGGTATCGAATGGATAGGACACAATACCAGCAACAGTTGTAACGCACTGAGCGATGGCCCAGCTGATATAGATGGGTGTGTTCTTGGCATCGGGCAACATGCCGCGGGCGGTATCGTAGAAGCCAAAGTAGGCAGCACGATAGATGATGATGCCCTGCACAGAGACGCCGAAACCACGGTACAAGCCAACGAGGCCGTCACTCTTGAAGATCTTGGTCAAGCAGTTGCCCAGACCGGTGAATTCGCGAGCACCGCCCTTGCCGGTATCAGCAGCCAAGCTAAAATATACAATCATACAATGCGGTTAGAGACAATACAAACAGGTTCAAACTAAATAAATATATTTCCTCATATAACGGATTTTCCCTCATACACATATTTATCTATACGATACCTGCATAATTGAATAACATTTTCTAATCGCTTTTTATAATATTTTAGTGTTTTTCTTGTTCTGAAAATAGTTGCTGCCTAACAGTTATTTATTATTTAAGCGGGCAAATAAATTAGTTTTAATAAACCAAATCTCAAGCATAAAATGAGCAATATATATTTTGCGTAACGTTACGTAACCCCCTATTTGTTGGCTAATATATCTTGCTAAAGATCTAAATGCTATCCGAAAAAAAAAAAACAATTTAGAGTTTTTACTAGCGTTTCTGCTTAGTTCAACTGATAATTACTATATGGTAATTGAAAACTTACCGAGTACGAGCAAAGTCCAATGGGTAGACAAAGCACAGAGAAGTAGCACCAGCGGCACCACCGGAGGCCAAGTTGCCCATGAAGTAACGCCAGAACTGGGTGTTCTTGTCAACACCACCCAAGAAGACCTAAGGAAAGAGAGAAAGAATTTATTAAATATCAACTACCAACCATGTAGGTGCGGCGCGGATGCTTACCTGCTTGTACTTGTCCTTGAAGGCAAAGTTCAGAGCCTGAGTTGGGAAATATCTAATAACGTTGGCCATGTTACCGCGCCAGAATGAGGAGAAACCCTGTTCTTTTGGAATGCGGACAAAGCAATCAACCATACCCTTGTATTGCTTGTCGGGGGTGATTTGTTTCGAGATGTGCTGAACCTGCAACAGCAGTTTCACACGCTCGATGGGTGCGACGGCAGTCTTTGAGACAGCTGCGGAGATGCCACCGGCAGCGAAGTCCTTGACGAATCCCGTAACATCAAAATCCTTGCCCATTTTGCTATAAACACACAAGTGATGTGCGCAAACGTTTGCCACAAGTTATAATATTTGTCTTCATTCATCATCTTCCATTTCAGTCAGTCGTTCATGATTAAGCTTTATGATTATGATACTTGCGTTTTTGTTCTTGCTTGTTATGTATTAAGCACGTTTCACTTCCGACACAATTAATGAAATGTTTTGTACAAAATAGGATAGCCACCAAAGTCACAAACAAATGAAAATACATACATATGTACAACATGCACAAATATGATGAAAAGCAATAGAAAACGACGATAGGCGGTCAACTTAAAAAGCAATCGATGACGCGCGGTACACATATCAATCGATGCCACCTGCATATATCGATTAATGTTGATATGCAGATGGACAATTGAACGGTTGAACATTTCGATAAGCTTTTTAAGTTTGAAACTGCTTTGCGCGGCGTTTTGTGCGAAATGCAAAGAAAGGTGAGAAACGAAAGGGGTTAAATGAAAGAGTGCTTAAAATTAGGTTAATAGATACAATATACACAAAGGTTACAACTACTACATGCAAATCAATTATATACTTTTGTTAGTATTGCATTAAACTAATAAATACCAAATACCGGCATTAATCGAAAACGCGAGGCAGACAAAAACCGTTTGCTATCAGCAATTAAAATTTGAAGCATCCCGTATATAAATGTGTTTGTTAATAATATGTACATATATATACATATATATAAAGAGTGACTGACATCAGCGTCGCCGTTGTCAAGCGTACACATATATATATATATTATATATGTGAACGACAACAGCGCCGGCAAAACTGGTTGCGGTTTTTTTTTTTTAATTTTCTGCTCATGAATCAGTTTTGGGAATTGAAACCCCATCACTGCCACGTGTTTTATTAAGTGGCGAATTTTCTTGATATGCATTTATGCAAAAAACTCAAGCACTGAACTGGGTGCCATCCGATTGAGCGCTGTTTGAACCAGTTATAATAAAGAAAATAAAATGCTTTCAATTAAGAGCATGAGTTGAATAACAAACACATAAATAACCCCATGTAAACGAAGATAAAGAGAGAATTGACCATTGTAAGAGTGCATAAAACAGTTACGTGGCAAAAGCACAAACAAATATTCGTATTCATATGTAGCAAATTGTTGGCAATGAGCACATACACACATGTATGTGTGTATGTGTGTACACATTGCATAATTTAATCGCTTGTATAACATTGTAGGTGGCGCTTTCAATATAATTGAAATGCCAAGAGCAAAGGGGATGGCTAGCTGCACACATACTCACACAAACATGTATGCATGTGTGTGTGTTCTCAATGTTCTCGCAGCTGACATTGAGCAAAAGTGAGAGAGCTTTCTTTTAATTCGTCTTGTTAAATTTAGAATTTCAAGTGTATGAGACAGCAGCTAAAACGGTTTTTATTTTCATTGTTATTTGTTGTTGCTATGAATGTGGCACAAAATTAAATTAGCCACTTTTTTCATTGACGAAAACCGATTTTTGTAACACTTGGCCAAGACAGAGAGAGCAAGAGAGCTCACTGAAGAGTGAGCGTGTGCAAGAGAGATATTTTATTGTGGGCGTGCGAGCAGCCGCAAGCAACTGTGAAAAAAACGTTGGACTGTTATCTAATCTCCAGAGGGGCTGCTGCTGTCAGCCGTTTGAAAGAGGAGCTTTTGCAAAGAGAGCACGCGCGACCGTGATGTAACAGTTTCAAGACGAAAAAAAAAGATAGTAGAAGGGATTATAAGAGAGCTGCACGTGGAACAATTTGCTTCTTATTTGTTGTTGCTTATGGCTTTGCACTGTTATCTTATGGCTTATGGCTTGTGATCAAAAGATTGCATAACTGCACAAGGCACCAAGAAAAAAAAATTAAATTGTTTAACTTAGATTCGTATTTAATTGTTTTGTTTTTGTTGCTGTTGCCATTTCTTCAGTTGCTTAATGCTGTAAGCATGTTTATGTAACAATAAAAAAATTTTGCTTGCATAAAAAATTATAATTAAACCACAAATGATTGCTTGTAACTACTATTATTACTGTTTAGTTATTGTTATTGATGTCGATGTTGATTTATTTTGTTTTATATATTTATGCACATTATAAGTGCACCAATTGTTGTATAATACGTACAATTTGTTTGTGTTTAAATATCACAGCACCGAAAAAAAAATTGAGTTATCCTTATTCCTTGCGAAATCAAAGGTCTGAACCGGACGGCAACTAAATTGCTTGTGACCGAATAGTGTAGCGAAATCAGCCAGCTAGCCTGTCGCTGCGCTGCGCCGGTCAGCTGCTGCTGCTACTGCCGCTGCTGGCAGAAGCAGAGCCGAATTCAAGTTCAGGTGTGCTCTCACGCGTCGCAGTCGCTGCGCAACAGTTGCGAGAGAGACAGAGAGAGATAGCGTCGTCTAACGGTAAGAAAACCGTTGGCAACAGAAGCCAGACACACACACACACACACATAAGTATATAACACTTGCACGTGTGCGCAAATGATCGAGAGAGACGAGAGCCGATCGGCGCGTTATCATCTTGTCTGTAAATGTGTGTGTTTGTATATATGAATTCAATGCCAATCACATTGCATAACACTGTTAGCTAGGCGATAATAAGTTCACACATCGAATTGTGGGCTGGGCGCTGTTAGGAAAAGGAAATGGGTTTTATACAACCGTATGTAGACAAAATGCAAATGCTTAAATGTTGGCCCAAATAAGAAACATATGCACACATGTCATTTAAAAGTGTTCTTTCAATTGTTTTTCATTTACCCCTTTCGAGGTTTGCAGCAACATCAGAAAATGAAATGCTTGCCAAAAAATTTAAACTTTTTTTTTACTCAGTTGGCAACGAGCCGAGAGCGTTGACGCCCGCGTCAACAGCGTAGCATGTGACTTGTGGAAAATTTGACGCATGTGCTGTTGCTGTTACTCTCGCTCTCTCTCTCTCTATTGCTCTGGCAAGCTCTCTCGCCCAAATACTATGAGCAAAAGCGACGTCACAGGATTTTTTGCAGGCGGAAGGCGGCGCAATTGAAAAAAGTGCGTACAGCGATTAGATAAACGCCGCTACTGATACAGCTATTTTATGTAAGCCATTTTCAAGGTCTCCTTATCGCCGACAATTACATAAAAAATAGGGCTGGACGAGACAAACCGATTAATGAAATAAAATCAAAGAAAATAGCCACAAATGCTGGCAGCGTGCCAAAAATGCAACGAAGTTGCAAATGCCTTTAAACTCAATTTGCGACTATTTTAAGCAAATGGGTTCAAGTCCAAAATCAGTTCAATGGGTTAAGTACGGCAATGCTTCTAATTTTGTTGTCAGGCGTTGCCAGACAGTGGCGACGAATAAACAAATGATTAACAAGTATAAACAATAGAAGGAAATTTTTGCATCGCTTGCATACAAGTTTCCAGAACTTAAGATGCTGACGCATCAGTGAGGGTGTCGTTTTGTTTATCGCTTTGTCAATTAAATCGGTTGGCAACTGTGAAGAGCGAGTTAAGAATATAGAAATTCGCAATTGAAGACATTTGCGTCAATAGTGATTGGTTCACAGCACTAGCGACAGGTCGATTAACTATGTTATCGATGTTGCGCATCTGTGATGTGCAAAATGGCGCTAAAAAGGCCATTCAAAAGGGCAAAAATAAATACAAAAATCACATGCGGCAATATTTACATGACGCGTTTGTTCTGCTGACGTCACACAGAGCAGCAGCGGCAGCTGCTGTCGCGACTGTCGGGACAACCGGTTCCGATTAATTGTGAGCATTTTCAGAGACTAAAAAAAAACAGGTAAAATGTGCAAGAACATTTTTCGGGTTTGAAAATTGACAACAATAAAGCGGTCATTGGTCAAAAGAATGGGGAGATGTACTCTTAGAAAGTTGGGAAATAAGAGAATGCAAAAAAGAAAGACCTGACAAACACACATACACAAACATTCAGTCGCTGTGAATTTTGCGCGTGTAAATGGCCTAGCGTGCGAGTAAGCGAGAAAGAGCGACTAGCACATGGAATTCATATGAATGTATCTACGTATGTGTGCGTGTGCCGCTTTTCTAGCCGCAATTGTAATCTTTAACAAAAAGAGGGAAAATTGTGAATACTGCACACATACACACAAGTAAAAATGTAGATATTCAATTAGATTCATTACAAAAGCAGCTGTCACGAATTGTACATATATGCATGTATTCATGCGTGCGTGTGTGTGTGTGTATATATATCTGCATGCTTGTGTGGCACCGTTTTTTTTCCGCTTGCTTTCAACTTTTTCTTGCAAAAATTTTGTAGGTTAGAACTCGTGAGAGTTCTTAACACATTGCAGCTGTGTGTGTATGGGTGCATTTGAAAAAGAGGACACGGACACGGACGACTGTATTTTACCTTGTAGCTTTTATAGACGCTGAATCTCAGCTTCTGCAGTTTCTGCACAGCGTTGCTGCGGCCTCTGAATTTTTTTTTTGTGGTTATGTAAGCACAATTTTTTTGCCAGCGCAAATTTAAAAAAAATAAATATATATTATATATACATATATAAAAGTTTCTATTGGCGCCTAGGCGACTAAATACATTATACAGTTAAATTCATACACCGGAATTTTAAACCAACACCGACACTTATAAAAAAAAGTAGCACATTACATAACTTAAATCTAGTGCAAGGTGAACGTAAAGAAAAAAATCAATGCAAATTTATTATGGATGCACTGTCCGTTTTTGTTGTAGTTTGCAGCCAAAAAAAATAAAAGAGTAAAAGAAAATCACAATACCTTTAGTTATTTAACTTCTTACAAAAGTCACAGAATAAAAACTTCTTTTGCAGAAATAAAATTTCCCACTCAGCGTCGAATTTAGCCGCGTGCTCACTTAACGAACGCAATTCGTAAAGTGTTCGTACAACGTGAACAGTTTGCTAAACTATCGAGAGGCGCTTGCCAAAAAATAGTCGATTCGACTTAACAGCTATCGATGACCCGAGCAAATGTAGCGATATGTAGAAACAATTTCACTATCACTATTATTGTAAGGTAGAACTATTGAAAATAGCGAATGCTATTTAGCTTTATACATTTGAGTATAGCAATGTAAGAAATAATGATAATAAATGAAGATTTATGGGCTTTAATGAAAAGTATCGGTATTGATGAGCGGTCACACTTTAGATTGCTTTCTAGAGTTAACAAACAACATCGAGTTAACAAAACATTATCGATATGTAAGCTCTGTGTAATTTTGACACTTGGTATTTTTTTTCATTGTCAAACACTTAATAGAAAAGTTGGGAAAACGTGCGAGTGCGTGTGACTATTTTGCAAGGCTTCACGGCAAAGAAAATCGTTGTTAAAATAAATATTTTCAATCGCAGAAAATGACAGGACGTGAGGGCGGAAAAAAAAAGCCATTGAAGGCGCCCAAGAAGGAGGGCAAGGAGTTCGACGAAGATGAATTGGCATTCAAGCAAAAGCAAAAGGACCAACAAAAGGCTCTCGATGCGGCCAAACAGCAGGCTTCCAAGAAAGGACCTCTCGTCGGTGGCGGCATTAAGAAGTCCGGCAAGAAATGAACGCACCATATGGAGAGACAATTCATTTTTCAAGAGAAAATTTTTTGTTTGCCAACACTGACACAAACACAGACGCACCTACAATGTGAAATTTATTTTGCCAAATTCAATATTGGTCTATGTAAAAAATGGCCCAAATTGACTGTTGTAACTGCTTAAATTTCTCTTTTTATACTTACGATTAAATAAAAATAGCGGATTAAATATTGTAATACAACAATCCAACGATTTTTTCTACAAGCAACGCTTGAGAGGGGCCGAAATGCTTAAAAGATTTCCCACATGATTTTTGTGGTACAAATGTACCAAAATGCGTACAAAGGATATTTTGTATCTAAGGTTTAAAAACATGCTAAAGTTGGCGTACTTTTTACTTTTAACATTTAGCATTGAAAGATATAAAACTAGATAATAGCTATGCACAACGCAATTTAAATATACTATATGCACTTCAGTCGACACGTTCCGGATTTAGCGGTGATGGAATTCTCTAATATTTATATTTTCTACAGCTAAAAACGGATTATTTTTCTATATATTATAGATAATAGATATTGATGCATTTTCAGGGGTTTTAAAAAATGATCTTTATTACAAATATTTTTAAAAACAAAATGCTACTTGTGGTAATTTTTATCAATCTTTTTAAAGTTTGTACCAGTGTACATTTTTTTACGATATTTCAATTATAATTACATTATTATGAATGAAACACATCAACAGCATATAAAAAATTTTGATCAATTAACATTATTGTTGGTACAATAAAATATTTCCCAAGTGACCATCGCGTTGGTTTGCACATTTTGTGAAAGGCACTCAATACTCGCTCTCTCTCTATTTCCCGCTATGTCACTCTCCCTCTCACTCTGCCGTACTCAAGCATGTGGAAAGCTGGATTGGGTGCCCGGCAGCTGCACCGACTTGGAGGCCACCTCGCAGGCGGCTGCAATGTGCGCCGTCAGCTTCCGCTCCGGATGCCGTGCCAGATTGTGGGCCAAGGCGCCTATGAAGGCATCGCCGGCACCCGTCGTATCCACCACCAGCTCGGGCGGCACTTGTGGCGCCGGCACATAAGCCGGCGGATCCGCCTTTGAAGCACAGACGGCACCCAGTTTGCCCAGCGTTATAATCACCGTATTGGCACCCATCTCGATGAGGCGACTCATTGCGGCATTTGCCTCGCTGAAAGCAGACAAGAAGAAACATATTGAAATATGTAGGAAAAATAGAAAGTAATGCAGAAGAAGAAATTAAAATGTAGAGCATAGAAATATAAAGCAGAGATTCAACAAAAGTTATCTCTTATATTATAGTTGTCGTTAGGATATGATGTAAAGATATCGAGATCTGAAGACAAACTTGTATAGAATTATATCTCTAAATGGATTATCCACTCAATTTGGCTTGGGTTACAGCAAATATGACTTGGGGACGTTTGAGTTAGAGAGTTAGAGTATAATTTGAGAAGAGTGCTCACTCAATGCTGCTGATACTCTTCACTCCGGTCATGAGCGCTGCTTCGCTTTCGTTGACACAGAAGATGGTGGAGCGCTGCAGCAGCTCCGGCGGCGTCTCCTTGAGCGCCGGCGCTGCGTTCACAATGGACACGCCCTGGAATTGACGTAAGGCACATAGTGTTGCCTCCATGGGTGTTTCCAGCTGGCAGACGAGCACCTTTGCCTGCTTAAAGTGCTGTCCAGCGCTTGTGACGTCACTGTCGCTGAGTGCATTATTGGCGCCAACGACAATGATGATGTTATTCTCGCCACCATCGGAAACGGCAATCTGTGCAATGCCCGTTGTCTGACCCGCCAGCTGCTGCACATGCTCCACATTGACACGCTCCTCGCGCAACTGACGCAGGTAGTCCTGGCCAAAACTATCATCGCCCAGCTTGGCCACGAGAGCGGTGCGGGCGCCGAGACGGGCGGCGGCAACACATTGATTGGCGCCCTTGCCACCGAATCCCGTCTGAAATTTGTGGCCATGCAGCGTTTCCCCCGCCTGCGGCAGACGGGGTGTGTAACTGAGGGAGGGGGGATACAATTAGTTTGTTAATTATATACATGTATATTCACATACCAGATAAAATCTATAATGGCCGAGCCAAAAACTAGCACCTCCAGTGAATCGCTCATTTTGCGTTTTTTGCTATCGCATTTGTTGCTAATTGGCAATAGTTGGAGTGCAACGCCGGCGGCGGCTTATCAACGACACCAATTGAAACAGATGCCATTGTTGTTTTTGTTGCTGCCGGCTACAGGCAGAATCAACGCGTTGGTCAACTAGGACGTCAGTGCGACAGAGTTGACACAATAGTATCGCTATCAAAAGTATCGAAAACAACAACAGGTGCACTCAAACAAAATTAAAATTGTCAACTTTACTACTTTGAATAATCTATTTCAATTTCGCTTTAAAAAAGCTTTAGCAAACAAATGACATAATATTACAAAATGCAGTTAAACAAATGTCAATTTGAATTTAGCAAGCTTTCAATTAATTCGCTGTCGCGCCTAATCGATAACATATCCCAGTGGTCGATTTTGTATAGCTGTTATCATTATGCTAGTTTACTGTATTTACATGCACAAGCATATTCAATTTACATTAGCACATATGCTGCACACTATCGATAACTTTCACAATCGGTTTTCAAAAGGTAATCGATAGCAGCAACAAGTGTCAACAACCGCTATAAATATAAAAGGCAGTGTTTCGAAAGATATCTTCAATAATAGCAATTATGTCGCTGTCCAGATTATCAAATGTGATCCGGCTGACACCTCGGCTAGCTGGTAAGTGTGACCAACTACACTTGATTGTTTTGGATAATCATTTCAGTTAATTAAACTAAACGGTTCAAAGTCCGAATTTGTGTTTCATTTTTATGTTTGAACTATTGTAGTTATGCAGCCCCAACGAAATAATACCAACCACAGCGCACAGGCGGCCGCTGATGTGGCTGCCCAGTTTAAAACTCTGGCCATCAGTTCACCCAAACCTTTTGTATTCCATGTGGAGCTGAATAGACCCAAGAAACTGAATGCCATCAGCCGGGAAATGTGGCTGTGAGTTAACTTGAAATACTATCATTATAATATATGTATCTATAATATCAGCATCCTATACATTTATTCCACAGCGAGATCAAAGACTGCTTCGAGACGCTGGCCATTAATCCGGAATGTCGCGCCATTGTTGTATCTGCTGCTGGGAAGCATTTCTGTGCCGGCATCGATCTAACCTCCATGATGAGCATGGGCCAGCAGCTGTCCGACTCTGAGGATGTCGCACGCAAGGGCATCATCCTGGAGCGCACAATCAAACTGTATCAGGATTCTATTACAGCTGTGGAACTCTGCCCCAAGCCGGTCATCATGGCGGTGCATCAGGCATGCATTGGCGCTGGTGTGGATCTGATTACCGCCGCCGACATACGCTACAGCACACAGGATGCCTTCTTCCAGATCAAGGAGGTGGAAATTGGCATGGCCGCCGACGTTGGCACACTGCAGCGTCTGCCCAAGGCAATTGGCAGCCAGTCGCTGGCCCGCGAACTCTGCTACACGGGACGCCGCTTCGAGGCAGCCGAAGCCGAGCGCAGCGGCCTGGTCAGCCGCGTCTTTCCCGACAAGGAGTCGTTGGTGGTGGGCGCCTTGGCTCTCGCCGAGGACATTGCCAGCAAGAGTCCCATTGCCGTGCAGACGACCAAGGAGAGCATGGTCTACTCCCTGGAGCACTCCAATCAGGAAGGACTCGATCACATAGTGAGTATCAAGCGGTGCCATATTATATTATTATTCTTATCTCAAATCTTTTGCACTTTAAATCCGCAGCGTCTTATCAACAAGCTGAATTTGCAATCGGAGGACTTTGCCCAGGCTGTCGCTGCGCAGCTGACCAAGGATGAGAAGCCCGTGTTTGCCAAGCTTTAAGAGATTTCAAGAGATTCAATCATCAACTTGTAACAAATCAAATGTATTTCATTTCTGTTTTGTATATAAACTTATGTATCTACATTTAGCCCAAAAAAGATTCATTTTATCAAAAAATATTAAATGTTTAACACTAATTTATGACTAGTAATTTGGTAAGCCCACGGACTTTGACTAGGTTTCTACTTGAAGAGACCTTCAAGCGCACGACGCTCCTTGACGCAGCCGGCGGTCAGCACCTCCACCTGTCCCTGCTCATTTATCAGTAAGTCGTCCTCGATGCGTATGCCAATGCCACGGAATTCGGGCGGCACATCCGTCCGCTGCTCATCAATATAGATGCCCGGCTCCACGGTGAACACCATGCCCGGCTGGAGGCGAGTATTGCGCGGCACATGGGGCGTATCGTGCACATCCATGCCCAGATAGTGGGACACATGATGCGGACAGAACTTGAAGCCCTGCGTTGCCAGCTCCTTGGGATCGCTCAGATGCTTGCCCACCAGCCCGATTTCCTGCAGATATTTCCCCAGCTTGAAGCATGTCGTCTCAAACAGTTGATCCAGCGACTCGCCACCCGGTTGCATGATGAGCTCTGAAAATAGGTGAAAGATTATTAAGGTTTCCAAATTTAGCTTTCAGATCTACACTCATATTCCGCTGGTTGAGGTGAACACAATCAATGATTGATTGTGGTGTGTCTAGAGCTTGAAACATGAGAATAAAAAATAAAATAAAGTTGCACACCTTTAACCCTAAAGAAAGAATATCTAAAAATGCCCACCCCAATCATCGAACTTCCATAACTTTGCCAAAACTGAACCTATTTTCAATCCCTAAGCTATTTTGATCATTATTTGGCATCAAGTTTTATTCTAAATGTCAAGTTTATGAATATTTAAAAAAATAAAATTTAGGATATTTTTGGCGAAAAAAGCATAAGGGGGGACCCTTACCAATTTAGATTTTTCAAAATATAGAATTTTGAAATTTTACGTTTAATTGATTGTGGGTGTCATAATTAGTATAAAAAACTATGGGAAAAGTAATTTTGTTGTGTTTCATTTTTCTGTCAAAAATCACGCCAAAAGTGACAAAAAAATTGACTTGTAAAGTGCCCAAGCAACGAAAAGTTCCTTATAAATGATACTCCCAGACTTCAAACTACCACAACTTTGTCAAATCTGAACCGATTGTCAATCCCGAGGCCATTTTGATCATTATATTGCATCTAGTTTAACTCTACATCTCAAGATTAAGGATTTTTTACAAAAATAAATTTCGGATTTTTTTTGGCGAAAAAAGCATAAGGGGGGACCCTTACCAATTTGGATTTTTCAAAATATAG
Organism: Drosophila maculinotata; assembly: GCA_035045305.1. Classification (NCBI taxonomy): domain Eukaryota; kingdom Metazoa; phylum Arthropoda; class Insecta; order Diptera; family Drosophilidae; genus Drosophila; species Drosophila maculinotata. The sequence continues at coordinate 6,849,043 of JAWNPD010000679.1, read as the reverse complement.
AATTTTGAAATTTTACGTTTAATTGATTGTGGGTGTCATAATTAGTATAAAAAACTATGGGAAAAGTAATTTTGTGGTGTTTCATTTTTCTGTCAAAAAACACGCCAAAAATGGCAAAAAAATTGGATTGTAAAGTGCCCAATGTGACCTTTCCAAGACTTCAAACTTCCATAACTTTGCCAAAACTGAACCGATTTCCTGGCTTGAGACCATTTTGGTCATTATTTAGCCGTTACTCTTATTCCACATTTAAGGCTTATGCATTTTTGGAAAATAATTATTTTGAACTTTTTTTTGTCAAAAAATCACATTTTCAAAAATTAGAATCTTGAAATTTTAGTTTTAATCGATTGTGAGTGTCAAAGTGAGTATAATAGCCTATAGAAAAAGTTATTTTGGGGTGGTTAATTTTTCCGTCGAAAATGTCTGGAACAAACTCTTATACATATGTATATAGAATATAGACATCTATTCTGTCGATTCACTCACCGATAGTCTCCTTCTGCAGCTGCTCCATCATGTCGTAGAGGGTGCGTTGTGGATCCGTAAACACTCCGCTGACGGGCCAAGTGCGGGTAATGTCGCTGGTGTAGCCGCCGTATTCGCAGCCAGCGTCCATGAGCAGCAGCTCCTGGGGCTGCAGAAGCTGTGTGTTGTTGACATAGTGTATAACGGTGGCATTTTTGCCGGCAGCGACCACCGGCGGATAGGCCAGAAAGCTGGCGCTACGCATGCGGCACTTGAAATCGATGGCGGCGTAGAGCTGATGCTCCGACTGGCCCGGTCGCGTCTCCGCGATGACCTCGTTGAAGGCGTGCGAGGCAATGGAGCAGGTGCGTCGCATCAGCTGCATCTCGGCGGGCGACTTGATCAGCCGCATGTTCTCCATAAATGTGTAGACGGGCAGCAGCTGGGCGCGCTCGTTGCTGCACACCTGCAGCATGGCGTCCGTTACACTCGGCTGCTCCGAGTGCTTCAGATCGAACCACAAATGCGGCTTCAGTTGCGTGGCACGCGACTCCAGCGTCTGCTGGAAGCTATGGATGGGAAACGCCTCCTGGACGCCAAACAGCTCGACGGCATAGTCGGGACCGGTGCGTGGGCCGTCCCAGAGTTCCGCATGCGCATCCTTGGGACGCATGAAGAGCGTTGACTGCACAGCGCCCTGTTCATCAATGGTTAGCAGCAGCACCGAGTCCGGTTCCAGGCAACCAGTCAGGTAATAAAAGTCAGAGTTCTGACGGAACACATAGGGTATCTTTCCGCTCATATACTTCTTGGACGCTGCGCCGATCGCCAGCTAATTAATGTATATAATAAAATAAACACTTTTATTGAAAGTTAATGGTTTTTAATATTCTAAATTCTAAATTTATACAAAAATGTATTATGTTTTTAAAAAAATGTAGGTTCAAAAACTAAGATATTAAAATCAAAAAATGTTATATATAATAATTAAAGACTTAAATTTCCCCTGTTATATCTTAAGTATATGTATGTGAATTTGCAGGACGTTGGAAAATACAATTTCCAACATTTTAGTTCAAAATCATTTTTAAAGAACAATTTTTTTTGAAATGTTTAATTTTATGGATAAAAAAAGCGGTTAAGAAAATTTATAAAAGTTATAGGTCTCTTTTATGAATACTCCTATGAAACCCAATTTAAACTTTTAGCTTTTCTTCTTCGTCTCTCCACTCACCATATGACACTTGGAGTTTCTTCCATTGAACTCATCGCCAAAGCTTTCAGCATAGGCCTGCAATCCTTGCATAAGTTGTGTGCGTCGTGTTTGAAATTCGGCCTGCTCCACGCCAGGGACCAGTTCGTGGGGTTTGATCAGATGCGGGTGGGTTGCGCTTGTTGGCTGACCCAAGGTGCGTACTCCCCCTTTGAGGGCATCCGTCACACCACGCACATCGTCCACTGTTATTTGAGCTTTGCACATTTTTGGCGTCGCGAAAGTTGAGATTTTTGATTTGGAGCGAAGAATACCGCGTGGCAGGCAGAAACGTGGCAGGCGTCTTAACGCAATCATTGCAATGTATTTGTTTATTTATTTAAGTTTGACACTGAAAAACTATTTACAAATTTGTAAGCTACAGCAATGAAAGGGGAATGGAATAACTGACAAAAACAAAACATTTGCCGCTTCGCTTTAGTGATGATACAGAGAATGAATATCGCCAACAGAAATGTATCGATATATCGTTTAATTTTTTAATACTACCATTAAACTGTAATTCAAAATTTTTTGAAAAATAAGCATAATATTTACACAATATTATTCATTATTCAGCAACTCAGAAAAATAAAATAAAATAATAAGCTCAAGACAGAATTTGTTGCTCATGCTTAGCTATATAGGCAAACAAATTTGTCAATTGTTTTAGTTATTCAAATGTGTGATGTATCGATAGCAAAATTGATATAATTTTATGATATCGGTAAATATATACACTACGTAATTTTCGCGTCTGATATTCGTTTATTTTTATTGCTTTTGAAATGTGCAATGCATCGTTATCAAAATTCGCGATATTATGATATCGATACATATATTTACACAACAACACTGCATTTTCTCGTTTGACATTCATTTATTAATTTAATGATAATCATTCTCACAAATAAACAAATACAGTTATGTCAATTGAAGTAAGGTGCCTGTTTATTTATTTTTATTTACACACACATGCTAATACCAATAATCGATTTAACTTGTAGAACGACGTGTTCCGACTGCCCATGGATTCCGAGACGATACGCTTTAATGACTGGTCCATCAGCTATGAGAAGTCGCACATATTGAAGAGTATGTGCCATTTGGGCAGCGATAAATGCTGCGATAAAAATGATGCTGATCGGTGTGAACTCTGCCTTTATCAGCATGCACTGGAGCTACCCCATCTGCCCGACATGGTGTTCCACAAGAATAAACTGGTGCTCCAGCATAAAAATGGCGCCCTCATGGAATTCCGTCCAATGGATGCTCTCGCGATGGTATCCAATGGCAAACAGGCGACGATAGAGGTCGCATGCGCTCAGGAATGGCGCGAAACGCGGTAAGATTCAAATCGTAATCGTGCTCCGGTCAATATTCTCTTATTTCGACTATCTTTTTCGTTTCTCTCTTTTTCGATTTTTCTTTCTTTTCTTTTTTCTTCTTATTTTTACCTCATCTAATTTACTAACCATTAACATTTATTTGTTTGGTTTGATGGGTTTCTTCTGTACTTTTTCCAATCCTTGATATCTCAAATCTCTTATCATTGCAGGGCTGAACAGAATATGGAACAGAAATACAAACCATTTGATTGGACATTTACATCCAAATATCAGGGCACGCTGAGCAAGGAGTTTCGCTTAGAGTCCACCGATCAGACACTCAACAAGATGAAGCTGATGCAGCGCGAGAATATTATATTCTATCATGATCTCACATTATACGAGGACGAGCTGCACGATCACGGTATCTCCGTGATGAGCGTGCGAATTGTGAGTGTCATCATCCAAAGTGATATGTTGCAAATATGTTATTAATACTCTTGCTTAGCATATTATACAATTGTAGGCATTTCCTATAAAGGATTACAAAATTACTCACTCGTAGAGCCGTCTGTTTTATAGATAACTTGTCTAGCAATCGGTAGGAAGTTTTCTGTTTTTTTTTCTTCAAATATTTTGTATATCTGGTAATATGTTCTGCAAGAGTATTTAATCTGCTGCATCTTGATTGCCTTATTTTAAATATTTCACTATTTTTGCATATATATATATATATATATATATAGCGTGTTATGCCTTCCGGTTTCTTTGTGCTGCTGCGTCACTTTCTGCGCATCGATGATGTCCTTATCCGGATGCACGATACGCGCTTCCACTGCGAGATTGAGAATGATTATATACTTAGAGAGTACGTTCACCGTGAAGCGCCTTGTTCAGAACTGAAGGTAAGCAGGCCAAGCTCTCATATCAAATATGTACTCTATATATACACTACTTTCAGAGTTCGTTGAGCTTCTGGACGAATCCCGATGAAATGCAAAACTTTCTGTCGGTGAAGGCCAAGGAGTTGCATAAGCTGTACTTTAAGTAGTTTCGGCTTTTAGTATTTAAAAAATGTTCATTTGTGTGGATTATTTATGTTCGAAATGGATGTGGGCTTCCCAATCCTACCAAATCAATTGCTTCATTGTGTAAATTCAAATTTCATGTATTCCGTATACCAAGTAGTTTTTGTTATATTTATATTGTATGTATATTTATCGCCACAACTGTGCGCATTTCAGACATTAAAAGCGAGATTAAATTTCACAACAACAATACTATTATTTCGTTAAAACGCGTTTTTCAATATGTAATTCAGGATTATTTATATTGCCACCATTAGCCCTCGTTGAGGAGAGCGGTCAGAGCGCGCTTGTAATCTCCAGAGGTTTCCGACTGTAAGAGAACATAAATGGGTACCAATTAGCAGGCGGTCAAGTGAAAAGATGGGGGCATTATGACAGCTAATTTGGAATTCCACAACCGTGCAGAGACTCTGGACAAACCAATTAAGACACCAATACTTACGTCCTAGGACATAAAACATAACAATAACAACAACACACACACAGCATACAACACCAACGAGAGAATGTGTGCAATGTGTAGGGGAGTTAGGATCAAGTTCAAGTTCAAGATCAAGGCAAGAATACAGAAAGCAAAAGAGTTGAAAAATGCATTACTTAAATGTTACATCAAAACTACAGTGAATTCGTGTTGTTACTTACCACAACAGCACTGAGAAGCGTGCGATTATAGATGCGCTCGAATTCCCCCTTAATGGTCTCCAGATCGATCTCGGAGCGGCACACAATGATCCTGATGAGGGTAGCATCATCCGTGCCGGCGCCGTTCATTGCCCCATAAAGACGATTGGCGAAAAATGCAGCAGGTGACTGCACACATTCCACTGAGAGACAGAGACAGACAAACAGATAGAGAGAGTGGACGAAAAAGAGTGAGACGGAGACAGACTCTTTTAGTCTGGTCTGATTTAAGTGAGAGATATAAGCTAAAGAATCTAGATTATCGTAAGATTGATAAACGTAATATCTCCGAGCTTTAATTATGATTATGCATGAGATACGAGTCCCTCAAATTATCACTGACATTGACTCAAAGAAATAAGGTTGGAAGTCTGAAAATGAAAGTTATCGGAAATCTGATGTAGACATGGTCTAAATATGGTATATACTATGTTATATGTCTATATACAATCTGATCTTTTTAGACACAAAACGGACAATTTAAAGATATTTAAATAATATTTTCTATTTACCCTGAGTATATGTTAGTATAAGGTGTTAGAATACAAAAACAATCCTTGTACATATCAAAAGACTGCTCTAAAAAACTGCATTTAAATTTTGTTGATAACTTTTTAAATTTGATATTACATCTGCACGAAATAAGCTGTGAGCCACTGTATATGTATATTTTTTCTAGGGCTCAATGTTGCGTAGATTTTCTATATGCAGTAAAGCGGAGAGCTTTCTCTACTTTCTACTACTGTTTTGGCTACCACTCACCTATAGCCATCATAGCCTCGTGCAGCTCATCGGCCATTTCATGCTTGATGGCCTGCTCGATGGTCTGGCCGGAGAGCTCCTTGTACTCCTCGAAGACGAGCCGCAGCTGGGGGAAGCTGGCGTGGGCCATGATGCGATTGAAGACCTCCTCGTCGGTGCCCAGTTTGGCCTCGCCGGCGGAATACAGTTGAGCTGCCTGATCCTTGGCCGTGGCCACATCCACTGGACTGTCCAGGCCATCGCGCACTCCGGTGACAATCAGCGTGAGCAGACGGCGAAAGAAACCGGAGGTTTCGCTGCACATTTGCTCGGCCAGCGGTCGGCCGTATTTCTCCTCGTAGGTGACAACAATCTGCTGCATCTCCTCGTTGTTCTTGGTGCACAGAATCTCGACGAGAGTCGCCTCCGCGGTGCCCAGGCCAGCCATGGCGGCGTGCAGCTGCTGGCACAAATACTCCACCGGTGGCAGCATCAGCGCCACAATCACATCCTCAAACTTGCCACCCAGCTCACCCTTCAAATCTTCCACCAAATCACGCTCGAACTCCGCGGCATAGATGGCCCGGATTTGCTGACGTTGTTGATTGCTGCGTGATGTGAGAATCTCAATGATCTGCTGCTCATCGGTGCCGAAGCCTCTCATGGCTGTGCGGAGTTCCTGGCTATCAGCGGTGGCGTCGAAGGGGCTGCGGGGCACAATGCAGGGCACGGGCTGCATGAATCAGCAAAAGTTATTGGTCGAATGAAATCGATATGGAACTGCAACGTTTTCGCACACACCTACCTTGTAATTCATTTTAAAGCTTTAACTGTTATATGTATTGCAATAAACTTGCTCTCTCCCGTTTTGGCTCTCTCGCGTTTTGCTATTGCAGTTTCAAATGCTTCGTTAAGTTGAATTTTGCTGCTGCGCGCCGCTTCCTACTTGTCGTTTGCCTTTACCTTTTGCTACTGACGCAAACACTGCTCGTTGTCGTAGTCTCTGCTGCGAAGCGACGGGGCGAAAGCTTTTTCGCATGACGAAGCTTTTAATTTCGCTTCAACTTCGGCTTCAGCCCCAATGGCAATGCACTTGTCGTGCTTACATAATTCCGATGGCATTCGCATGAATCATGTGAATAAGACGAATGAATAGATATACATATGTACATATATGTAGTTATGGGTATAGGTATAGGTATAGGTATACATACACATGAGTGTCTGGCAATTGAGGCATTACTCATACAGCAACAGATAAATATGAAGACGTTTATGCTTGTGTATATATTTTTTATCTTTATTTAATCTCGTTAAATAGTTAGTTTAGTTTTTGTTTGTTTGTTTCTTGTTGTTGCTGTTGTTGTCACTTGCATGAGTTTTTATTGTTAATATACATTTTACTTGAGGGGAGGTGTCGCAAAATTGTTCATTCTTCTAATTCTCAACTTGTTTGTTCATGCTCGTGTATGTAAATATCGCGTTATATATGCATATATATTTTATGTATATTATATAAACGTATCTATTTGCTGTTGTTAAATGTGTTTTGTTTTGTTTTTCTTTTCTTTTTTGCTTTTACTTTTTATACACGGGGTAGGAAAAATCAATAACAAACAGAAAAGGAAATCAAATCAGTTCTAAACATAAACATAATATGTATATCAAATAAATTACAATACCAAAATGGAGACCTTCAATTCAGCATGCAGGATATATCGTTTCGTATTTTAACTAAAATCGTATTTAGCTTATATCGCATGTGATTTTTTGTTGTTTTTTTTTTTTTGTATTTATGTCGATTTTCATTTAATGAATTTCACTTAAATACGAATAATGGGCCAGCTTAGGGTTCAAACGGGGGGAATGTCCCAATAAGTTTTTAAGTCGCTCGAAAATTAGAATTTTCAGAATCTACAAACGTAATTCTTAAAGTATTGCATCTAGAATTTCTATTCTTACACATTTGCATATCATATGCGTACAAGATGGTAAAACAATTTTCAAATATTAAGGACTTTTAGAAATTAGAATCAACTCTGGTACTACCGAATTATTCCTATTATCGAGCGACCACTGTATGGGGTGCATTGACAAAGGGGGCAGCGAAGCGATTGGCAGCTGACTTTTTAAAATTGGCTAACAAGACGCTCAAAGAGCAAAGCTCTTAAACGAGATTATCCAAACTTAAATAAAGTACAAAATAAATTCTCAAAAACAAAAAAAAAAAAAAAACAGAAGAAAAAGAAGAAGAAACTTATAAGTCTTGAGTTTGCCCGTGTGAACGACTTTTTGGGCCGCAATGCGTTTTAACAATAACGACAATTGTTTAGACGAAACGCATCCTGGCTTCAAATGAACTAAGCCTGGTTGCCCATGATTTGTTGTAATTAGATATAAGTTTAGACCTCGTCGTTTTGGTTCATGTTGAGCTCGTTGAGGGTCGCATTGAATCGCGACCATTCGTCGCGCGACGGCAGCGCCAGATGCTCAGCGACATCATAGACATAGAGCCTGCCGGACTCATCGCCGATGGTGACATGGAGTCCGGAGGGTGTCCAGGAGACGCGATTGAGCGCTGGCGCGCCGTCGACGACAATTGATGCTGTTGGTACTTCGGTGTCCTGATTGAGATTCCATAAATCAAGACGACCGCTACCATCGACAGCAGCAAAGAGGGCGGGATGAACCGGCGACCAGGCCACATCCATCACATAATCCGAGTTATCCTCAAACGAGTACAGCGGCTTAGTGTCCTGCAAATAAAGTGAAGCGTTAATAGAGCACACAAATCAGATGATGGGATCAGGGGTGCCACAACTCACCTTGAGGGACCAGAGCTTAATGGTCCAATCGATCGACGACGTTAGGAACAGATGACCAAAGTCCGGCGACGATTGATTATAGTGCGTCGAGATGCCCGTTATGGGACCCAAATGTCGCTCAAAGACCTCATTAACACCCGAACGCAAGCCATGACGCGATGCGGAATAAACATAGCCATCCTCGCTGCCCATGACCAGGCTGTTGATCTCGTTGGCCGGGAATGCCATCGATGTGATGGCAATCGCCTTTGACTGGCGCTGCTGCAGCTCGAGCGTATCCTGCGGCTGGGACAGCATGTCCAGCGACCACGAGCACAGCTTGCCATCCGACGATATGGAGATGACATTGTGTGCATTTTGTGTGCCAACCATTTGCAGGCAGTAAACTGGATGCGTATGCGCCGCAGCACTGAGCGGTGTACGCTGGATGGGCGTACGTTTCTGGACACGATTGTCCCAGAGGACGATCTGGCCCGAATAGGTGCCGCCCAGTATCAGATTGGGATTGAACTTGGCAAAGCAGGTGGACATCACGGCGCTCTGGCAGTGAAAGACATCCTCTGGCGTTTGCTTCTTAAACTTGGTATTCCAGACCATCACAACGCCATCCGGCTCATTGGGGCACTCCTCATTGTTGTGATACGAGGCAACGACCAGCTCCGGAAAGTGCGTCGACCAGTCCATGCGCGTAATGCAGCGATTCTTCGACCAGCGCTCGTCGTAGAAGACACGATTCAGCGAGAGCCGGGCATGGGATCTCTCATCATTGGCCTCCTCGTTGTCGCCGCAGCCAATGTAGTCCGTGTAAATGTCCACGTTCTCGGAGAGGGCGCGCTCGATGACGCGACCGGCGCGCAATACGAATCTCTGGAAGTCCTCCGATAAGATGATCATTTGCTTTTGTTCCTCCGACAGTTCCTTGACTGCAAAAACCGGCGAGATCAATTATTATTATTGCTACGAAATAATGCTATCGTGATCAGGAGAACTACACGATCGACAGTTTCATGTGACTCCGTGAGAGGATCGTGTCACGATAGATCAACAAATGCATGTTATAATCACGATTCTTCCTGTTTTGTTTGCCTGAGATTATTTACTTTTATTTTGATCATAATTTGACGAACACGAGAAGAACAAGAGTATTTTTTGGTTGATCTATTTTCGTGCTCATACTCACCCTCCTTCTTTTCCTCCTGCTCCTTCTTCTGCTCGAGTGGTGTGATGGCGGGCGCCACATCCTTGACGGTGGGCAGTCCGTGCGTGAGATAGCCGGGTGGCAGTTTGGAACTAAAGCCATGATCGAGATGGGGCAGCGAGCTCTCTTCGTCATCTCCTTGGGCATCAAATGCAAGCACTGTTTAATGTATAAAACTAACACAGCTAGAGGAATATGACAATCGACAGAACAGGAACAATTCTACTTTTTTTTTTTTTTTTTGATTGATTGATTTTTTGGTGGTCTTCGTTTTTCTTAGCTGCAATTCGCTTTTTTTAACGGGCGCTTTAACGGTTATTCTTCGTGGCGTTACTTTTTACAAAAAGTTTCTCTTTCATTTTTGCATGTTGTCTCTGTCGGTTCTTTTGCAAAATTTGTTAATTCTTTTAACTTTTTTATTTTTTTTTATTGGCTTTGTTAAAGGGCTTTTGTGTGTGTGTGTGGGTGTTTGTGTGTGTATGTGTGTGTGTGAAAGTGCGGTTATGTTGAAGGACAGTCTCGGAAAAAGCTGGAGAGATAGCGACAGACCAAGCAGAGAGAGAGAGCAGAACTCTTGAGCTTTTGATGTTCTCTTTGACTCAACTCTGCGTGTGGGAGTATATAATAGAGAAACACAGAGAGAGAGAGAGAGAGAGAGAGAGAGAGAGAGAGAGAGAGAGAGCGATAGGAAGAGATACAGTGGTCACACGATAATTTTAACTTCAAAATATTTGAATTCTCCATAAATTTAAATCGTTTTTTTAATATACTAAATTCATATTTATGAATTATTATTCTCTTTTTAGGTTAGAATTATTTTAAAATTAAAATTTTAGCGATACTGTATATATATAGAGAGAGAGAGAGGGATCAGACGCCAGAGACAGAGATAGAGAGAGAGAGAGAGAGAGAGGGAGAAACACACACACACACGCGCTAATACTTGTGTAATATCAAAAAGTCGAATATTTTATAGATAATCTACACATGTATTTGGTACATGGTGCGTGCGTGTGTGTGTGTGTGTGTCGGTGCATGTGTCTGTGTGCACTAATGCACTAATTGCTGTTAGTTGTGACTTTTAAACTTTACACCGTTCAACTTAAAACACAAAGCCAATTATAAAAATAAGTAAAAAATATTTTTTAAAAATAAAAAAAATTTACAAATTAATTTTTGGTATACGCCGTTAATATATGTATGAGTGTGTGTTTGTGTATGTATGTATGTATGTATATGTATATATATATATATATGTATGTACATATGTAGTGTAGCAGCATAAGAGAGATATAGAGAGAGGGATAGAGGTATATTTTAAGTAATATTATAATGTATTGTAGTAAGTATTTGGTAGATATGTATGTAGTTTCAAATTTAACGCATACGACTGCATAAAGCTCTATAAACACTTTCTTTCTTCTCTAGTTCGTATCATATACATATTTGTATAACACATTGTTTTTCAGTATTCTCCACCCAGTTTATAAATTTCTATGCTTAAAATTATATATTTATGCTAGAATATATATATTACAGATTTCTTGTATTGCATTTTTAACATTTAACATAATCAGCCAACAGAGGACGCTTGAGTTTTCGTGTGCTATGTTTTGTGGGTACAGTTAACAGTTAACAGTTAACAGTAAACAGCTAACGGTTAACAGTTAACAGTTAACGATTAATGATACATTAAAGAGAGCCGCCGACAACGCGCTTCGCTTGCTGTGCTTTGTTGAGAGAGAGTGAGTGAAAGAGAGTGAGCTAGAAATTACTTGTGTGTGTGTGTGTGTGTGCGAGAGAGTGTGTATGTATCTGCTGTAAACGGAGAGAGGCTTGTAAACTTAAACAGGGTCGTCGAAAATAAAAAAAAGCGAGACAATTCGCAACTAGCGTAAGATTTCCCCAAAATAAGAAACGGTAAATTGAAAGCTCTGTTTTTTTGGATGAGGTTAGGTTATGTTATGAAACAAATATTAGTTGTACGCAGTTAGCAGATATTTGTAGGCATAGAATGATGGGATGCTTTTTTTTTCTTGGCCTTTGAGGTTAGAACACAGACAAAATGAATAGATGTAAGCTTTGCTTTTAGTAATATGAGGCTGGATCATGCAGGCAGGCAGTTTAAAGATTTCGAATTTATTGATTGTATATAGCGTGTAACGGATAGCTTTTCTTATAGAGAGAGTCAGGGGGAGGAAGACATAGAGAGTGATAGAGAGAGAGAGGTAGGGTAGATTGTGTATATGTCTCTCTGTGTGTGTGTGTGTGTGTGTTTCTAGAGTGTGACCAGCCAGCGAAGTTTTTTGTTTTGCTTCATTTGCTTTAAAATTTCTTATTTGATTGAACATTTTGATCAACGCGTTGTAGTTAGAATTTGTACGTTCCTATTTTGCTTCATGTCGATTCCCGTCACTGTTTTCGTAGGGTGTACCTACCTGTGAATTCATCCTCCCACTCTAAACCCGGATTAAGATTGTATTCATCTTGAAGAAATATAAAGAAATAAATATATTGTACATATACATTGTAGTTTTTGTTTGAATTTAGTATTATTTTGTTTGTTTTTTTTTTACATTATTCTTTTTCTTTCAAAAACAAAAGAAATCAAAGGCTCATAGTTTTGGCCATAACGTACCGCCCTTTAAAATTGATCAAGTATTTTGATATCTTTCGCAAAGTAAATTATATAGAAAATGTATGAACAAAACGATAAGAAGCAACCGAGTATATGGATATAAATGATTCGGGTTGATGTTATGTTATGACACATCTGGCCTTTACATATGTATATAGATAAAACATAAATTATGATTCTTTGATAAAAATTAGCACAGAAGTCGGCCAAAAGCGGCGACCATTGAAATTATATTACAATGTTAAGATTACAACTAATAAATACTAAATTCAAATATATATATATATATATATATATATGTTTATATATTATATATTACATGACATTTCTCAGTGCTTATCACATGCATTCGTGGTCGATTTGTGTGCGTGTGTGAGTGTGTGAGTGTTTGTGTGTGTGTGAGTGTGTGTGGCTTACAATTTGTTTTTAGACTTAAGATTATAATCAGTAGATATACTCGATATACTTGCATTGGAAATGTTGGCTAGACAAATTATGAATATATAAGATATATAGGTTATGCTAAAAACACAAAAAAAAACGAAGATAAACAAGGTAAACCTCGTCTAAAAACTAATAACTAGCTGTTATCCGCAAAAAATGAAAATTCGAGCTCGCTTTTGGTTGATTCTTAAGAGAAAGCATATATGCATATATATATATAAAAAACTTAAAAAATGTCAGCTACTTAAACGAATTAAATAAAACTTATAAATTGGGTGGAGTTGAAAAATTTCATATACGTAGTTATAAACGTTTCGTTTAGATATATGTATATATATGAATATATATATAGACAATAATGCTGATACAAACTGAATCTCTGGCATATTATGCTGTCTAGGCGCTACATCAATAAATCAATCAATATAAATCAAAAAAATATCGCAAAAAGTTGCTGAAAATCGTATTAAAATTAAATGGGGGAGCAATTGAACCGAAAGGCCGGAAAAAAATTCAATCTTTACAATATATGTATATGTATATACGAGAGTTCAGGCATAATCAGAGCGCGACAAGCAAGTAATACTAGATAGAAACTACATACACACAAAACTAACGAGTACAAAGTAACGAGAGAGAGATTGTAAGTAGCGATTAACTACAGCGAGATAGAGGAGGCAGATAGAGGAGGGTAGAGATTCGAGAGATACAAATGCATACAGATGGATAGATAGTTGTCTACTTGGGATAGGTATTTTCGGGTTGTTACATACAAAACTCAACAACTACTCACCATAATAATCCGTAGCATGAGCTGCAGTTTTTTTTGCGTGCGTACCAAGAACAGATAAAAGGGGGAAGAAAAAGTAAATAGACAAATTATTAAATGCGCTCAATCAATGCCGTCAAATACAATGCAATAAATACATTGGCCAAGTGTTTTTTTTTCTTTTTCTAGAATTCAAATTAAAATTCAAAAGCAGCGAACGCAACAAACTGAAAGCATCTGATGATGATGATGATGAATGATGAAAATTCAACAAAAATGGAGAAAAATCAAATGATAAATATGTGAAGAACAAATTAAAAGAGTATATGCATATACATAGCATATAGTATTCATGATTGTATTATTTATTGATTACCATAACGAATTATGTGCTGTTGTTTAAATTTGTTTGGTGGCTGCTTAAAACTATTTTTTAGTACCTTTACGTGGACGCCACCAGTCCTCCATATATCCTGACAGAGGCGATGAGTGGCAAGAAAGAACTGTATTTGTTATTTTATTTCACTTAGGATTTATGCTTGCTCAATATTTTCATTTGTTTTTTTTTTTTTTTTTTTTTTTGGTTATCAGAACTTTAGCGTTAACACTCAGCTAACAGTGATTTAAGCGCAACACAAATGTGGCAACGGTTGGGAATGGACAAGGACAAAGTGCAGGGCATTTGTGTGTGTGTGGGGGGGGGGGGGGAAGGTATATTAGAAGCACAGTTCGAGTACATACTTAAGTTTTTTTTTGGCAAGCGTAGAGACGGCAAAATATAGAGAGGCAATTACAAATACAAATACAGATTTGAATTTCACACAAAAAAAAAAAACGGAAAAAGCAGTTGAAAAATATAACAAACTATAGAAAGTATTTACACAATAGCCATAAATGTGGTTTTTTGGTTCGGTTATACGGGTTCAACACTAGCTAGGCATAGGGTTACATATATAACGTATACGACTAGTAGAATATGTATATATTGTATACGCACCATCACGCTCGTGTCCGCCGGTGCTGGTGGTTTGTGTTTGTTTCGTATAGACGAGTGTCTCCTTTGGTGGAATGTTTGTTGCTTGCACATTGTAAACGCTCAGATTGAGTGGCTGCTTCTTGCCACAGCTGTGAGTGGGAAAAGGAATACAGATTAAGCATAAAAAACTATTTATATATTTTAACTATTAAAGTGATCGATCGAAAATGTGGATAAATAACCGGCAATGTCTCGAATTAATAATTATGTTTTTTTAGGAAACATTTTGTTTCCCTTTACCTTCGGTTTTAAGTAGAGATGGGATTGAGACCGGTGAAATAATTCGGAATAATTAAGATACATTATGAATATGAACTCTAAACAAAAGTTATCAAATAAATTAGAAGATTATAAGTTCTTTGAAATTAAGAGAATTTAAATATACCGGTAAAGAGTAAAGTCTTTTTACCGATCCAATTCCACATTTTGAGTACAGAGATAATTATAGTTTTCGATAGATCACTTTATTATAAAGCTTTACCCCTGTCCATTGACGGTGGCCTGCAAACTGACATCGGGCGTTTGTGTATTGGAGTTATCGGATGTCAGTGAATTGGCCGAGGACAGCGAGGACAACACTTCCGAAACGGGGGCAACGCCCAACGATGACAGCATTTCATCCAAATCCCTTTTGGGCAAATAAACAATGCATACAGATAATATCCAATACCAATTATATATGGTATTTAATAGGTTTACATACTTGCGCTGATCTTTATCGATGCCGGTGCCGGTGCCAATGCGTCCCGCTGCCTCCTCCATGTCCTTGATCTCCTTTTCGCGGCGACGTCGATCCTTCTCCTCGCGCAGTGCTGCCAATTTGGCCTTTTTGCGCTCCAGCTCAGCCTTGCGATCCATTATGTTCAAAAGGTGTGGCAACGCTTGTCGAAAGTGTTTACAGTTGCAGTTGGAGTGGAGGGTCGGGGGACTGTTGACTTTTTGTTAGGCTACAACAACTACAACTACAAATAGTGCAGTTTAAGCTTCGCTTTGCTGTTAATAAGAAAGAATTGAATGATTCATTAGTTTTTAGCCAAATAACGGTAACCAATATTGGTTAAAGCAGCTGCTTGATGATGTCACCGCAACAAAAACAACAGTTAAGAAAGCATATGTGCATAAGCATGTGTCTTGTGTATATATATGTGTGTGTGTGTGTGTGTGTGTCATACACACTATGCAAATTTGTTTTTATTATGTATTTCACCAGTTACAATGTTGCGTCTAATACAAATGTCACACAATACAATACAAAAAAAATCAATAGCCAAATGCCAACCACAAAGATGTGATGACGGCGGCAGCGCAGCAGCAGCGCTGTCGTCGCTGTGACGTCGTTTTTAACTTTTTTTTTTCACTCGTGTGCTTATTTGTTGCTTACCACACAGCACTTTCCACTACATGCACAAATGAAGCACACCTTTTGTATGTTGTTATCACGCTGGTTTGTTGCTGTCTAATTAAATAGTAGCAATTTGTTGTCAAAATGACATTTTATCCCAATTGAAAATGCGACTGCAATGTTTTTTTTTTTTTTTTGCGAACAAGGACAGTGTGACCGCAGTCAAAATCTATAGACTAAAAATACTGCAGATGGCCAGTCAAGTAGTCAAGTGTGGCAGCACTACAGACTACACGTATTTCCATTGATCTGGCTACGTTGTTCAGGCGCCAAATTTGAAAGCCTGCAAGGGTAATAAACGAGTTTTGTACAATTTTTTTTTTTTTTGAAAGCTTACTAACGACAGTGTCATTAATTAATGCAATGCGCATTTGGTCGTCAAGTGAAATCAAAAGAACTCGTGGAAATAGAAAGCTAACGAGAATGTAACTTGTTGAAATTCATTGTCATTTTATGCAGCGCAACATAACTGTAAACGAGTGTGAGACTGTGGTGTGCGTGTGTGTGTGTGTGTGTGCAATTGGCATATTAAGCGGCCTTTTCCGTAATTACCAGTTAATTGTTTGGTTGCTTAGCTGACCTGGCACCAAATGCCATGTGAAAGACAGTCTGGCAAGTCTTTCGGCACCCACACACACACACACAAACACACACACACGTGCAGACACGCACACAATGACAATGACATAGTTGGCGGTTCGTTCACTTTTGACTGCAGGGCCCAGCCTTAAAAAATTGTACATTAATACAAATTTTGAATATACATACAAAACTTTTGTTTGGCTTTTTGTCTTCTTCGATTACCAGTTTTTCTTTGATTTGGGTTGGCGCATCTTTATTTAAAAACTTGATGGCCTATAAATTGCATATGCATTGATTTCGTAATGTCCAATAATATTAACTGGTATTGTGGAGCTTTTTCTTTTGGCTAATTTGGTTGCAGTCCAAACGAATCGAAGAAATCAAAAAACCAAATAAAAAACCTTGAATTACAAAATCTCTCGTCTGGCAGCTGGCAGCTGGCAGCTGCTCCAGGGGGCCGCAGAAGCTAATAATGATGTTGGATCATAATAAATCGGCGCATCTGCCAACAACAACAGCAACAAAAACAACGAAACGAAAACTTGACGAAGACAGCTTCAGTGTTGCCAAACTGTGTTTTTTTTGTATTTATTTTCAACAGTTTTTCAGTTTTCGCTAATTCCAAGAGCTGTTTGCATATGTATGTATGTACATATGTATGTGTATATATTATGAAAACGGTTAGGCGACAATTCGATACGCGCATAATTTACAAATTAATTGCTAATATTATTATGGATTATTGCTGCCTGTCGCTGTCTAGAAGCTGCTGGAAGCTGCCGGACCTGCGTTGGCATTTATTATTGTTGAATGCTGAACGAGAGTAAAAGTTTCTTTAATTAACTTTAACTAGTTGCTAACTGCTTTGTAGGTTGGTCAGCCTGTTTTTTTTTTTGTATTTTATTACTTTTATGCTCGTGTTGTTTTGCCGGCTATTTGAACGCGGCTCAAGGACAACAAGTTACTGTTGTTGCTTTTGCGTCTTTTTTTCGGGCATTGCGTTTGCGTCATATTTAGCATATATTTACGCGCATTTACATACATATGTATGTATGTATGTACATATGTACATACTTGCTATATATGTTAATATTATGTACAATACGCATGCGTATTTCATATTCATACAATTTTCGTTCAGCTTGACACAGTTCCCTTTTAGATTGTTTTTTTTTTTTTTTGGTTTTTTTGTTATTTGATTGCTTAGCGCATCCTGTTCAAGGCCTGTTCAACTGAAGTCTGATGACGTTTTCAAAAATTGCATTTACTAGTGATGGCACTTGAGCGTGCAACGTTGTTGTTTTGTTGCCGCTGTTATTTGAAAGGCTTTTGAGCACTCAATTGTGTGTCTGCTGCTTCTTCTTCTTCTTCTTCAGGCTTTAGTGCTGTCAATTGTTCAGCATTTGCATGCGCGTCGTTAACCGGCAAAAGTTTCAGTTGAAACGTTGGCGCATATGAATTTTGTATTTTGTTTCTTTTTCTTTTGTTTTTCTCTTTCTTTTTTTCTGCTTTATGGTCTTCCAGGCACATACAAATTGAACACTTAATGTGATCACAAATACATATGTATGTACATGGCATATATGCATGTGTGTGTGTGTGTGTGTGTGTGTGTGTGTATTTACTTGCTTCATTACAGCTTTATGTTGTTGCCTTTCTTCGCTGCTTAACCGCAGCAATCCCCGCCAGGTGTACGGCGCCTGCGCCCAAGCGTCGCCGCCGCCGTCGCCGTCGTTGTGGCGTCGACAGCGCTGCCAGCGCCGAGCATTGCCGTTACCGGTGAAAAAGTCTTGAAAAGTGCGCCTCTTTGGCGTTCCGTTGTTAGTTTAAGTTTAACCATCGCACGCTTGAGTCGCGATTTAGTTGTCCGCTGAAAGTTCAATTCACATCTTTTTTTTTCGCCACCCTCAAGCCAAGGATTGTCACAAATTTTGTGTGACATTTTTTTTTTTAACATATAGTTTTATCATAAAACAAAATAAAAACAACAAAATGAAATTATTTTTATGTGCCATTGCTGTGACGCTTTGTGTGGCGGCGACAAGTGAGTGAAATAATTATTTAATTTACATTTCTAATATGTTTTGACGTTTTGACATTTTGGCCAGCTGTCAAAATCAATTAAAAAACAAACAACAACCGAAATTGATGCTAATCACTTTGACATTGGCTGCATATTAGTACCAAATTTTTTTGTGTGCAAGCTTTTGTTTAAAAGCACAATTTTGCAACACTGTTCAAGTTGAAATAACGGTGACTGCACGCTTGCATTTCAGTTAGATTTATTGAAATGTGAGAAAACACATAAATATATATATATATATATTTGCCATGGGTCGACCCTGTCTGACATTTAACTCAAATGTCGCGTTATTTGCATGCATTTTAAATGGGTGGAGTGGGAAGGGGAGGTGGGGGGGGGGATTAAAAGAAACAGGTAATATAGAAAAACCGGCTGAGGCGGCGTCTGGGCCTGGGCGTCTGGGAAAACCGGACGCCCGAGCTGGAACTGGAACTGAAACTGGGACTGAGACTCGCGACTCGAGACGTAGCCAAGCCCAAAGCTCGATTATGTAAGCGTTGCTGCTGCTGCTGCTGCTGCTGCTGCTGCGGCGGTTGCTACAGTGAGAAACAGGAAAAAAGAAAAATCCAAAATCCAAATCTGGTTGCAACGCTCGAACAAATTGATCGACTGATCTCTTCCACTGTGTGTTTATTTTGTTACAGTTTTTCGCAAGTGGGAAAAAAGCGTTGGGTGAAAGCGTGGCACAAAACAACAAATAAACCAGTTTAATGAACTCCTCTTTAATGCACTTTTTCAGCTGCCGCGAACTTCGAGTGCCCCAAGCCCAATGGCCAGTTTGCGGATGAGGTGCAGTGCGACAAATATTATCAGTGCGATGACGGCAAGGCCAAGGCGCAACTCTGTGCCGATGGCCTCGTCTTTGATCCGCTCAATCGCAAGTTCAACAAATGCGATCAGCCCTTCAACGTTGACTGCGAGGATCGCACAGAGCTGCGTAAGTTTTGGCCCACAATATCAATATCTTCCCTCCTGACACATATCCCTTCACATATCCTTTTTCCGCCTTGCTTTCCACAGAGGAGCCCAAGTCCAGCAAGTACTGTCCACGCAAGAACGGCTTCTTTGCCCATCCGGAGGCGAGCGTTTGCAATCTCTTCTACAACTGCATCGATGGCGACGCCTTGGAGATGAAGTGCACAGTGGGTCTGCACTTTGATGAGTACTCCGGCACCTGTGTCTGGCCCGATACCGCCAAGCGTGAGGGCTGCGGCGACCCAGAGAGTAAGTAGCACAGTAATTATATCTACCCGCAAATTGGAATACTCTAATTTTGAATTACTGTAAAACTGCGATTTTTGAGCGCATTTTCCTTTTAAAAATATATTTGTTTATAATATTTTCGAAAACTTTGAAGTAGGACTCAGGAAATTTTTAGATTTAACACTCGCTATGACTTTGAGTTTCGCTTAAAATTTAAAAAATTAACAATTTTATGAATTTTTTTTAAAACATATTTTGGAAAACAGAAATCTTTTTCAATAAATTCAATAAATTGTCGAATGTATTAATCGAAATCGACATAAAGAAAAAAAGATTTTAAAATATAAAATAAATTACAATCATTAATATTTTCAATAGAAACAATAGAACTTTTAAACTTTTTCAATATTTATTTGAAATATTCATGTATAAAATAAAGATACTTATACACCGTGCTATCTTCATCTCTCTCCTTCTCGCTGCGCAGAAAAATCCGAGAGCGGCTTCACCTGCCCCAAGGATCAGCCCAAGTCGGATCTGCGCGGCCAGGTCGTAACACATCCCAGATATCCTCATCCCACAGACTGCCAGAAGTTCTACGTGTGCCTGAATGGTGATGATCCCCGTGATCTGGGCTGCCAGCTGGGCGAGGTCTACAACGATGACAGCGAGATGTGCGATGCGCCCGAGAATGTGCCCGGCTGCGAGGATTGGTACAAGGAGACCGACGATAAGAAGGATTAAGCGAGACGCTCAATCGCGTGCCACCCGCCGATAAACAAAGCACAGCACAGCACCCTATATCCCTATATCCCCGCAAACCCCCTGCCCTGCCCCCCAAGCGCGCGTCTACTACAGATACCCAACAAAGACACACACACACAAACGCACACTTAGACAGACATACGGAGCTGGAGCCGGAGCCGGAGTTTCTGGCCGGACGCGCGTAGTAGTCACTTAAACTTAGTAGTTTCTAGCCTATATTTTCCTATAGCGCGTATGTGTAGCACTTAATTTCCAAACACCTTTCGTTACTCGCTTCTCGTTACTCGTTACTCGCTACTCGCTACTCGTTACTCGTTACTCTTTAACCGCTACTCGCTACTTTTATTTCAACGAGTAGCTTATTTCTCATTTCCGTTTTACTTCCAACTGTTTTCTATTTTTTCACTATCCAATTTCTATTTTCCTGTGCTCGTCTGTCTTTTTAACTGTCCTGTTAATCGTTGTGTATATATTTCCTCTTTGATTTCCTTTTATAAATCTACATACAAAATCTACACACAAACAATAATAATAAACTGTTTTCGATAAACTATCTGTACCATTTTACGATTCTTTTCTACTTCTATCTATTTTCTTAACTATTGTATCTATTTATCAAATACAAACTGTTATTCTTTTTATAATCTATTTGGTCTCTATTTATATTCTGTTTTTATCATCTATCACTATTTTGGGTACCTTCTAATGCTGTTACTTGTCGTTTTGACAAATTTTTGCAAATACCTCCTAACTTATTCACGCAAGTTCTATAATTCTTGAGATTATTTTCAATAGTCCTTCAGTACTTTTGGTCTTTTTGCTATGAGATATCTTCCAACTTTCTTACAACAACTTTACCAGACTACTTTCTTTACTTTTTCTCAACTTTATTCTCATTCTAACGGCTCATCTTTTTTTGACTGTTCTAAACTGATCCTAAAACTTATTTATTTCCTTGCTGAATTTCTAGTTTGTTTCGTTAACTATTTTATTGAATAATTTTTTCTACGTTTCTGACTGTTTCTCAACTCTTTAACACTTCTCTGCATTATTCTTTCAATCTTTTCTTATTTATTTTTCTATTTTCGCACTTTTTTATATCTTATATGTTAAGTGCTATCATGCAATAAAAGTGGACTGCGCTGATCACAGATTGATCACAATTTATAAACATACAAATACGAATACATTCACCCGACAACAAAAAACAACAACAACAACAACAAGCAAAAACATTCATTTCCATTTGCCAACTCATTCGATTAAATAACAAGACTTGAAATTATGCCAATTGTGTTTTAAATTGCGAATGCGAAAGATTTATTTATATTGCGTATACGTAATTTTGCTTGCTTAGTCTGCCGAATCGAGGGCAACATTGATTTGTCATTAATCTTGCGGCTAACATCGAGACCCCCTCCTCTCCCCTCTCCCCTTACCCCTTACCCCTTTAGAGCCCCTTTTATACCCCTGCCTCCAAACAGCTGCGTTCGCATCCTATTGTGAAATATGGCCCCCAGGGGCCCCAGATGATCATCGCTGGCTTTAAGTGTAAGCTTTATTAACCCTTTGTCAACCAACACACAATAACCGTTAATTGCATTTGGCCAATAAGCAACGGGACAAGAATTGTCATCTCAAAACTGGCTGAAGCATAAATACCCTGACAGATCTGAGTCTTCATACAGTTTTATAAAACCACATTTTTCTAAGTTCATAAGAAAATACGAAATACGTACAGCCTAAGCTATATACAAACATATGTATGTATGCAGGTGTATTAAAAATCCAGGCTATATCTGACAAATTATAATTGAAATTATAATATAACAGAGTTTTCAAAAACCCTATGAAACTGGTCTAAAATTATGAAATCCTAAATATTGTACACTACAATCAATAAAAAAATAAAAAAATTCTAGAAATTATTATTTTTGATGGGATTCCCCGCTTGAATCGAACCTTCAGACGCCTCATTTTGCCTGTTAAATACATTCTGCATTTATTAACACAATTTTCATGAGTAAATATTTAAAATTTAAGGTTATAGCATTTTAATAATTTTGAAAATTAATAACAAAAACTATTTTAATAAAGTAATGTGTCAAAGTTGGACTTAATATTTGATTTGACAGATTTATAGTCAATACACAAAGTCATTACTACTTTTATGAGCACTGCTGTATGTACAAATAATAACATTCGTTCACCTTAATCACCCTGTGCTTAAGCTTCGGCCTAACTTCAGCGAAGTACATTCAGAAACTTGAACAGTTTGCAATAATTGTTTTCGATTAATAAAGAATTAATAAATATTTTTTATTTATTATTTATTACGTTACTTTGACAGTTGCCTGACAGCTTGAACAGTTTGATATGACAGAGTGTATTTGATATGCTGCAGTGCAAACAGGCCGACAAAGCTGTGAGGCCCACTTGAAAAAAAGTGCAGCGTGCTGCAGGCGACGACAGCTTACGGGCTAAGTTGGTTATGCAATCGCCTGGCAAAAACAACAACAAAGGCAGCAACAGCAACAACGAGAGTAACAACAGTTTTGCAATAGTTAACAATGTAACGGTAATCGGCAACGACGAACGAACGAAAGCAAAGCAAAGTAAAGCAAAGCGCAGATCAGCGCACGAATACAAAGACAAACACAAGCACAAACACGAGCCCGAGCCCGAGGCAAGCCGAATCAAGCAATCATGAATGAAGCTTATGGGCTGCTTGAGCTTTGCCTTTTACTTTCAATCACACATGTTGGCAGCAGCAATAACAGCAGCAATAACAGCAGCAACAACAAAAGCCCAAATCACGTTTTGCATTTTGTATTTGTACAAAAAAAAAAACGATCAATCGTTGCGCGCGTTGCTCTGTGACAACATAGTCAATACACACACACACACACATACATGTACTTCTGCAATGCACCTCTGCCCCTGGCGACACTCTTTTCCCCATAGCCTACCCCTCCCCCACACACCAAATTCAAATACGAAACGCAGCGCGCAAACGCAAAAGCCAAAAAAAAAAAAAACAAAAAAATAAAAACAAAAGCTTTGCAAAACTTTTTGTATTTTTGTTGTTGTTGTTTCAGTCTTGTGTGTTTCTGACGCCACCGTTGCGGCCGCCTCCGCTGCTGCTGCTGTCTGCTGTTACTTCTGCTTCTTCTTCTTCTTGAGCGCGGTATAAATCTTTTCAGTTGAGTTTGGAACGCGTAACCGTTAAAACGTAAAACGTCTGCAGCGGAAATAGTATATATATAAAAGTGTCGCGCTGTTGAATTCAAATTGAACCGTTGCCGTTGTCGTTTTGGCCGTTTGTTGTTGTTTTTTTTTTGTTGTTGCCATTTTTTGTTGTTTCCGTTAGCTAATTCGAATTCGCCGCAACATGCAACGTGTGCAAGTGAGCAGCATCCTGATCCTGGCATTCCTTGCCTACGGTAAGTAGGCGTAATTTTTTTGTAATATTTTTTATTTTTATACCATTTTTTTTTTTGGAAATGTGCCAGTTTGGTATTGGAATGGTATTAGCGCAACCTTCCATTGCGTGTTGGCTTGGGTTGGGTTGGGTTGGGCATTGGCTTGAGCTTTTACTTTCAAAAATTCCAATCGCAATCGCATTGAATATTGAAATCGCACCATTTTGAGTGCGGCGTTGCCAACCTTTTGTTTTTTTTTTTTTGTTTGTTTGTGTTCTCTCACACGATAGACCAGAATCCAGTTTAATTAGCCAGTTGACTGGTTTGACGAAGGCTACATAAAAGATTAGTTTCATATACACACATTGCCAGCTCTTTCGCTTTCTGCTCCAATTAGCTCTTACCGCTCTAGACGTTTAACCCTGGCAACGTTCAATCCCAGCCTACCCCACCTGTCAAAGTCAGCTGTCATCTGACATCTGTCAACTCATTTGGCATGCAGATCGAACGTTCCATTACTTTTGCTTTTGTTTAGTAGCCCCCACTGAGTCAGCTTGATTGGGTGGCTAAGAAACCTACGTACACACTTCAACATATTAATATACACTGAGAAAAACAAAGTGGTTAAGGCTAAAGGCAATAACTGAGTGTTGAAAATAATGTGCAACAAGTTTGACGTCAAGTTTAGAGTCGAAAAAGTATTGTTAACGACAATTACTGTTTCGTTTTGCAAAAAATAATCACGTACACTGAGAAAAATATATTTCGGTAAGCTGAAATTAAACTGAAATACCAAGTTTAATAAATACAACTGTTTCCTTAAATGTAATTATCCAAAAATATATTGGAATAAAATTTCCTTTTTTAACTTAAATTTTTCTTTTCTGCATGTGCACAGTGTATGTCAAACGAATAGTCCCTCGAATAAAAAATGAAATTAAAAAAAATAAATGGCCAAACATTTAAATGATAGCAAAGTTAAAGCAGAACTCGGCCTGTCAAACCAGTTGATAATTAAAAGGCAATCACATTTTAATTTAACATCTAGATCTAAAAAACCAAGCAACCATAACGAGTTTTCAAACGGCGCAACAAAAGGTTGAAGTGCCTGTCAGTAAAAAGAAACAAAAAAATATATACATATGTATGTATGTATATAAACTTAGATGTCTTTTGCGAAATCTGTTGAAAAACGTTTTCTCAAATTATCGATAATTTTATTTGATTGTGTTTTATTTTTTTGGGAAAGTAATTACCGGAAACTTTTAGTAGATTTAAATATATACATATGTATATATATGCATAAGCAGCCAGCTTGGCTATCGGGGAAAAACAGAGAAACAGTTGAAAACGAAAACCGAGTTGAAAACTGTCAAAATCATCAAGCGATCAACCTGTTACCTGAGGCGGCGCTTCGGGCCCCGGTTACATCACCGCCGGCGCTAGACGTGAAGATGCTCGAAAGCCGGCGTCGACACAAACACACTGAAAAAAAAGAAAAGCAAAAACCAGTTGTTGTTGTTGTTGTTGTTGTCGGCTTGCTAGTTGTGGGCAAGGAAGGAAGTGTGCGCGTTCAAGTTTAAAATAATGGGCATTGGGAAAATGGGTGGGAAAAGCAACAACAACAACAACAATGTTGGTGCGGACGACACTTCCCGCTGCTGACAATTGCTGACAATTGCTGACAGCTGCGACAGCAGTCACGACAGACACACACAATAATGATATCGATGACACGATAACAAAATCGATATCGAAATGAGAGCAATGCCGTTGATGATAGATAACCTAGAAATAACAACAACGACAACTGCTTAACATTATCGATAACGATAACTAATTAATTGCAATTTACAATAACAATTACAGGACATGGTGTGGCAGTCGGCACACCCGAGTGCCCCGAGAAGTATGGCGAGCAGGCCTATGCGCATACCGAGAACTGCGATCAGTTCTTCCTGTGCACCAACGGCACCTTGACCCTGGAGACCTGCGAGAATGGCCTGCTCTTCGATGGCAAGGGCGCCGTTCACAATCACTGCAACTACAACTGGGCCGCCGACTGCAAGGGTCGCCAATGGGATCGTAAGTAACCCACATTTACACAAAAATATACCCGAATTTTTGTAGGTTTCTAGATCCCAAGCCAGAACACTGAATACTTATTTTACAAATATTTTCCAAAATTTCACCTTTTTTTCTCATTTTAAAAAAAATTTCTTTAAACAAGTTATTTAGATATATTGTCAATAGTATTTAACTTGAATCAAGAAATCAAGTTCTAAGCAAAAACTAAAACGTTTTACGCTTGCTTAAATTATCAAAATTTATACTTGATTGAAAAATTTTTGACATTTTAAGAAGAAATCGATATATCAGTTGTATTTGAATTTAGAACAGCGCTTTTCTCTGAGTGCACATATATATTTGTATGCATATAGAGCTCAAAAACACACTTACTAAATCATGATCCGCTTGCAGCCACGCCCATTTCAACGCCTGGCTGCGAATATCAGTTTGGCCTATATGCGGTCTCCAAGGAGTGCTCCACCACGTACATCAAGTGCGCCCACGGCGAGCCCCATGAGCAGGACTGTGATGCCGGCTTGGCCTACGATGAGCGCATCCATGGCTGCAACTGGCCCGATCAGCTGATCGATCACTGCAATCCCGAGGGTAAGCATTTAGATCCTTAGAACTCATCAGAAATTTAAACTCCCTCGAAATTATAATGATTATTTTCAAAACCCAATTAACTTTAATTAATTTCGAATTTTCGTTTATTGCTTTGTAGCTGTGGTGGGCTTCAAGTGCCCGACGAAAGTGGATCCCAATTCGGTGGCCGCACGCTTCTGGCCATTCCCCCGCTTTCCCGTGTCGGGTGACTGCCATCGCCTGATCACCTGCGTCGAAGGATATCCGCGCCTCATCAGCTGCGGCGAGGATAAGGTCTTCGATGAGCACACGCTCACCTGCGAGGAGCCCGAATATGCTAGCGGTGGCTGTGCCAACTATGGCAAATAGTGTGACCATATTCCACACACTCACTCACACACACACACACACACACACACAAACTGTACATATGTATGTAAAGCTGCTTGAGCCAGGCTCAAAGCTCATTTCAGCTATCTCTCTCTCTCTCTCTTTCACTCTCTTTCTTTCTTTACGTTACTTGCACACTCTTGCTCACTCTCTGTCCCGCTCGCACTATCCCCATTTCCTAGCATCAAATGTTGCAATAATTATCAATAATTTCCTCTTTTTTCTCGATATATATATATATTTTGTTAACCATCATTTGTATATTTTTTTTTGTTGTTTTCAAAATGAGCACTAAATGCAATAAAGTTTAAATTTATTTATTGTAATATTTTTGAAAAATGAAACTACGGTATTATGATTTTACAGAATTCCGAGAATTTGAAGCATATCAATTGCATTTATTTAAAAAAAATACAATCACTTTAAATGTCGAATTATTTTTAGGACAAATCATGGCCAAAATGGTTTTGAACTCGTAGATTGGTGCAGTTTTGACACAGTTATGGGAGTTTGAAGTTTGGGAGGGACATTTCTACGGATTTAGATCGCTACAAGCCAGAATTTTTGTCATTTTTGCCGTGACAGAAAAATTAACCACCTCAGAATCACTTTTCCCATAGTTTTTTATACTAATTATGACACCCACAATCTATTTAAAATAAAATTTCAAGATTATAAAATTCGAAAAAAAAAAAATTTTTTAAGGGTCTTTTCTTATGGTTCTTTGTCAAAAAAAAATCCAAAATTCAATTTTTTTTTTAAATTCATAATATTGATATGTAGAATTAAACTTAATGCCGAATACTGATCAAAATGGCCTTGGGATTGACAATCGGTTAAAATTTGACAAAGTTGTGGCGGTTTGAAGTCTGGGAAGGTCATTTATAAGGCACTTTTCGTTGTTTGGGCACTTTACAAGCCAATTTTTTGAAAATGAAACACCACAAAATCACTTTTCGTATAGTTTTTTGTACTTATTGAGACACCCACATTCAATAAAAGGGTCCCCCCCCCCTATGTTTGTAAGACAGAAAACTTCTTAATTTAGTAATAGTTCAAGAATTAAGAAAATCATTTATTTATTGAAGAGAAGCCGGCGAAAATAATGGGCAGTACCGTTGTCAGTGACAGGTTTCACTGTACATTTATACCGGTGTACAAAAAAAGGTATCACATCGAATTTTCAAAAGACATGCTGCATCATGCTGCAGCGATCAGTCAATCTGATGGCGTGGAGAAGATGAGTGCATAGATGAGTCCGTCGCGCATCGATTCCGTGGGATTGCCCACATTGAACATGAATTTGACGCGCTGCCTAATGATATCCGGTACACAGGAGCAAAATGGATACCAGCCACTCTTATTGAATACCACATATATCTTATAGATTTGATTGCGATAGATGTAAACGGGCCGATCGAAATTGATATCCAGATGCGAACCGTAGCGCACCCGTGCCGAAACGTGCGTATACGCGATCCTCGAGCCATGCATGTCCTGAATGTGCGTATAAATCACTTCCGTGTAGCGCTCGGAAAAGTTACCCGAATTCATCAGCTCGCCGCAGAGCACCTGCGTGGGCACCTGGACGCCTAGTATCCAAAGGTTGGTATCCACCTGGAATCCAAATTGAGATTGTACGATATTTATTATAGAATTTTCCGATTTCCATCCAATTTCCACACAGTGGGTTGATTTTGTCATGTACAATTCATTGAGTGGAACATTGAGGATTTAGTGGGTGGGAATTTGTAGCTGTTGATTCCTACCTGAAAGGTGACGCCAGCATCTGCGACGGTGGTGTTTCGAAAGTCATATTGGCGCGAGATCGAGCGCATGCAATAGGAACGCGTCATATCACGATTATTGCTGGTGGGACGGGGGAGTTCATTTTCATTGCTGGGCGGAGCAGCTGCCTGCATTGGTTGCTCTCCATCGTGGGCATCGCCGAAGACGGGGCCGTTGGCTGGCGCATTGTTGGGCTGAGCAGACTGCATCTGGCTAGGAAATGGAAAAGAACCCAAATAGGGTACAGAGATGCGCTGGCGCGCTGAGGCGTTGTTGCCAGCAGTACTACCGCGCGGTCGCATCGAGGATTCGAAGTTGCGGGTGCTGCGAAAGACACAGAAACCCTCCGGCATATTGCGGTCATTTAGCGTGGGACTCGAGATCTCGATGAGTATGGCCAAAGCTTCATGCGGCTGCAGCAGCTTGCAACGTGCCGGACCCTCGGCGAACTGTTGCGGCGTCATCGTTAGGAAACGTATCTTCTTGACCGCCTGCCGCAGCATGGCACCATCGATAATTGTGCGCTGCGCTTCCATCATGTTGAGCATATTGGCTTCCCGTTCGGCGGCGCTCATTTCATCATTTTCATTGCCGGAGGCGTCACTATCGATGATGACCACATCGTCCTGCGACGCCGCTGCGTGGCTGGAACTGGAAGCGATGCCCGGTGATCTGCTGGCCGACCGCCTAGCGGCATTCACCTTAAATTTAGTCTCAGTCTGATGCAAATGTCGCACCATGGCATCCACATCCGGCTCCGTTTTGATCTGCTCAACAGTGACCATCTGCTGAACGGTAACGGGTGACTTGCTGGCCTCTTCCTCG
Source organism: Drosophila maculinotata (assembly GCA_035045305.1). NCBI lineage: Eukaryota > Metazoa > Arthropoda > Insecta > Diptera > Drosophilidae > Drosophila > Drosophila maculinotata. Next base: position 6,819,460 of record JAWNPD010000679.1, on the reverse strand, counting down.
TTGCCATTCTCAGGGAGGATTCCCCGCTCGCTGGCGAATTTCATCAAACAAGTGAACAAATCTAGCTCCGAGTCTATATTAAGGCGATGCAGATCCAGTATGGCCATCAACGTGGTCACCTCAATATCCAGGAAGCTGGAATCCGCGAGAACCTCCCTTGTATTAGCCGCAATCAAATCCAGGCTGCTCTGCATCAAACGCGGCTCATCAAACAACTTGGCGAACTCATAAGCGCGACAGGCGTTCTTGGGACTGAGATCCGCCCAGAGGAAGTTGGTGCAGCGGGTCACCACATGGGGCAACATATACTTCTTAGCCACATAACACAATTCGCAGGCCTTGTCAAAGGATGCAATCGTAATCCGATCCGCGTACATGTACTCCAGCATCGCCTCGAACGCATCCGGCTGCACATCCGGTATGACAATTGGATCCGTCTTATCGGGCAGATGGCCAAAGAACATCCGCTCGAAAACAGGCGACGCCATCGCCAGGATCAATTTATGGGCAGAAATAATTCGTGGATTTGGGTGAGCACCCACCAGGAAGCGACAGTCGGCCCATTTTTCCGAATCCAGCAAATATTGGCCGCGATCCTTGATCTCCGTTAGACTGTTTTGCCAGTCCAGATCCATTGCTTGTATTCAAATTGATTGTCTAATTTTGATATTTATTTTATTGTGTACCTTTTGTTTATATGTATGTCGCCGCTTCAGTGCTGGGTACTTTGATTACACACAGAGCTGCTTGTTAAAATACATCGTTTAAAAAATATCGATACACATTTGCTTATAAGTGCGTTGCCGCTTTAGTGCTTAGTAATTTCATTACATACAAATCAGCTTGTCAAAAACGTCAAAAAAAAAATCAATAAAAATTGGACAAAAAAAAAGAGTCAGGCTTAGGATGTTGTTAAAGCTGATTATAAGACAAGTTGTCCTTTACTAACAAAAATAAAATAAATGTATTATTGTTTAAAATTGTTGGTATAGGTCGAGTACTCTAGTGTTGCAAAATGTTGACATACAGTGTCGTATTTTGAGGGAGCCCAATCAAATGTTTTGGTATTTACCTGTTTGTTTCCTACGGTCTCACTGTAGTCGAACAGCAACAATTGCATTGCGTAGAAAAGTAAAGTGCTAAAGCATACAGAAGAGGTTTGCAGCGATTTTATTGACACTTTAACAATTAACAAGCATTTGAAGCATAACAAAAGCAATTCAACGCATAACTGTTGTTGTCAACTGTGCTTTGTTCTATATTAATTGTGCGTGTGTGTGAGTAGTGTGTGTGCGTGTGCGTCTGTGTGCGTGCCGTAACGTGAAATGGCAAAGAAAACGTACGATTTGCTTTTTAAATTGCTGTTAATTGGCGATTCGGGCGTTGGAAAAACCTGCATACTCTTCCGTTTCTCAGATGATGCATTTACATCAACATTTATATCAACCATAGGTAAGCAAATGGCGCAGTCTTCAATAGGTTTATATATGTATATATATATATATATATATATATAAGCGTGTATGTGTGTGTACCTGCAGAGTTGCTCTGTGTGGGTTTTGTGTGTTGGTAAGCGGCATTTTATCAATTGCTGTCAATGTTCTGTAGGCGGCGCCCAAAAGAAACAACAACAAGGACATTGGGCATTTAAGGGCGTGGCATTGTCTTAAAATACCGCCACCCGTCCCCTCCAGTTTGAATAATATAATGATATATCTATATATATATATATACATATATTTATTTTTCTGATCCCGTGGCCTTTACATGGGTTATTAGCCTTTGGACTTGAAAAACCCGCATTTAGTAACAACAACCTAATAATTGTTTTTGTTGTTGTTGTTGTTGCTGGTTAACCATTGTTGCACTGAGTGTGCAATCGAGTCAGTCAGTTAGTTGGCTAAACTAGATTAATTGTTGTGACGCATATATACGTATGTGTATATATAAATATATATATATGTATTTATGAGCCTGTATGATTCACATAACAAATTCGTCAAGTTTTAACTAAATAAATCGTTATCTACGTTATGCCACGATAAACGATAAATACAACGCACATTTGTGACGTCATAATTAAAATTAACTTCAATTTACTAATCGAACCTGTTGGTTAACCTTGCAATTTCCAAATAAATATATAATACAAATATGTAATAGTCACATTTGTGACGTCATTAGAACTAATTAAAATGTACTCAGCAAACCTGTTTTTAGTAGCCTTGAAATTTGAAACAACTAAATCGTTATCACATATGTATTTGCTATGATAAACGATATCTGTATGATATAAATAAATAATCAAAAGTCATCGCATATAAGCTAAAACCTTACTTTTAAAATATATATATATATATATATTTTTTTTTTAATATTTAATTAAATGTTTTTCTGTCGACAGTCTTAAGTCAGCATTAAATAAATAATCAAGCCTGTTTTATATTGTGTATTGATTGTTGTTGTTGTTTGCCTTGCAGGAATCGATTTCAAAATCAAAACAGTTGAGCTTGGGGGCAAAAAAATTAAATTACAAATATGGGATACCGCTGGCCAGGAGAGATTTCACACAATTACCACCTCCTACTACCGTGGCGCGATGGGCATAATGCTCGTCTATGACATAACAAATGAGAAGAGTTTCGAGAATATAGTCAAATGGCTACGGAATATAGACGAGGTAAGCATCACTCATAAAATGTACGCCATCTCAATGGTCCAATTAATCTTACGCTCTTTCTTTCTTTCTATGCAATAAATAAACAGCATGCCAATGAGGATGTGGAGAAGATGATATTGGGCAACAAGTGCGATATGACGGACAAGCGAGTGGTCAGCAAAGAGCGCGGCGAGGCGGTAAGCGAAAAGACGCACACATCCAATATATACAAGCAACTAGAGATGGGCCCAAAGACGATCACGATCACGATCACGAAACCACAAATTAAAAAGACACACGATTTGATCTTAACATTTTTATGCTTATTTATATTTTTGATTTTTATACAGTAACTTGTCAAGTTTCAATTGCAATTAGCTACATTTTTTATTTCATATTTAAATATTTTGCTCAAGGATTTGTTGTATTTAGTAGCATAGACTTGGCTAAAAGCTCTAGCTATTTAGCTTAAATTCTGAAATATTGTTAACGTTATCTATTCTGATTTTTGAATTGTTTTTAAGTTCAGTAGCACCAATAGTTTTATATAATTTCATACTGTTTTTGTCTTGATTTGCATCTCAGATTTCTTAAGTTTCAGTCAAACTTATCGTTTCAAGTCGTGCGTGATCGAGTCGGGAAAGAAACCTCGAGACGGGTCCAGTTCTATCCACAACTCAAATCACATATCATATACAAATATTTACTCTCTTTTTTTCTCTCTCTCTCTGTAACAGATTGCCCGGGAGCATAGTATACGGTTCATGGAAACATCCGCCAAATCAAATAAGAACATTGAGCGGGCATTTTGTGAACTTGCCGAGGCCATATTAGATAAAACATCTGGACGCGAATCGGCCGAGAATCCCGAAAGGGTGGTCATTGATCGCGGCAATAGCGATAAGGCGCCGGGCTACAACAAGTGTTGTGCGTAATGTGGGGTTAGGACACTTGTTAGCTTAACGGTTCATACGGTTGCTTTTGTGATCTACATATATACATACACACACATACATACATGCAAAACATACATACATCCATCATACATCTAACAAACTTGGCAAAACCTAGTGCTTTTTTTGTGTGCGTGTGTTTTTTTTGTAACTTTTTTATAGATCGTTGTTTAATATTACTAAATGAAAAACAAAAAAAAAGAATCATAAATGCTATCTACGGCACGCCGAAGATGACATACCCTTGTAGACCGCAGTCCACCTGCTCACATTTAAATTTAGTAATTAATATAAATATTTGAAAAACAAGAAAGTATTTCATACAAGAACCTATCTTTCTACCGATTGTTCCTATGGGAGGTATATGATATAAGGTCCGATCCGATCCGATCCGGCCGACTCTGACACACGTACTTAAATGCGTAACAAACTCTACGAACAAATATGAATACCCTTTTTTGTAAAATACATATATATTGTCCATTAAAATGCAAATATATTATAACACAATTTCGTGAGAAAATACCCTCTACAAGGGTATTCAAAACAAAAAAAAAAACCATAATGCGTTTTCTACTCGGTGACAACCCTGCATTCGCATGCTGTCCCGCTCTAACAAATGACATTTCCTATTAGTGCGAAGCAAACAAAAACTAACAAGTGTCATCCCTCCATGAATGGGCGGGACGGCAGTGTTTCAACCGTAATTGTAATTGTAATAGGAACAAAGCAAAAAAAAACTTAGGATCACAGACAAGGCAGAAACAACCAAGAAAGAACCTACCTAAAGTTTAATAATATATTATTGTATAATGTAATTTGGAGTAAATTTACAACAAACTAAAAAAAAAAAACACACAGATACACACACAAGCAAACGGCACAACGAACGGAATGAAACAAAAACAAAAAGAACCAACTGAAAATCGAAACAGCAAAAGTTGTAAAAATTACAACAGAATATTTCGACTGCATTTTGCATGCCATGCATATAATTGACATGCGGCCCTAGCTAGCTAACGTGAAACAGACGGAACTGAAACGGAAACGATAACGGAACTGAACTGAAACGACGCACATGTGACTTACCCTCTCTCTCACACACATACACACACACATGAACATGTGTATGTATGTGATTAATACTATACCACTAAAACAAAACAATACACTGAAAGAAAAATACCAATTACTTATGTATGCATGTACGCGTGTGTATGTTTTTAAACTCTCATGTCGGAAAACTTGACAAAAAAAAATGTAACTGTAACTAAAAGTTTTTCTAAAGCTTAAAAAAAGGAGCAATTTTTATACATATGCAAACAGGCACACACACACACACATACACTAACAAACATATGTAATGCTAAACAAAATTTAGTATATTTTTCATTGTCTCGCCTACCTGCTTTGCGTTTTTTATACCGTTATTTAGCTTAGCTTGAACTTGCTTTTGTTTTTTGTTATTGCCAAAAGCCAAAAAGAAGGAAAAAAGAAAAAAGAAAGGGAATGAAATGGAATGAAATGGAAAAAGGGACAAAAATTGATTAGTACTCAAGTGAGGTTAGGATCCAGCTGCATATTCAGAATGATATCGTACTGTATGTTTAATTGTAATGTAATTATGTCTTATCAGCTAATTGCAACAAAAACAAAAATCAAAGCAACAACAAAAAGAAAAACGCTAAATAAACAAATTGGCTAACAAGGCGTGTCTATGAGAACATATTTAGCCTTGGCCAATACGCCTACAATATATATATATATATATACAGTGGTCGCTCGAATTAGCGAACAATTCTCATCTGTGAAAGTCCTAAAAACAATGATTGTAATATACATTATTTTAAAATTAAAATTTAATTTGAAAACTGAAGATAATTGCAAAGAAAAACATTTCCCAATGCATACATAAAATAAATAATGCTAATTTCGGCAAGCTGCAATTTGCCAGCGACCACTGTACCTATTATATATATATATATATAAATATATAAATATAATTTTTTTTTTTTTTGTAATACTTATTATTTGTAATTGTATATGGATTTAGCGTAGTTGTGCACACCAAATGATTTAATGATTAAATATAAAGAACAATTTAAAACGTCATCTAATCCAATAAAAAAAAAACAAAAGATAAAAACAGTGAAACAAAACAAACAAAATATACAGCCATTTTGTATGAGTGAAATAGAGAGAGTCAGAGGGGGAGAGGGAGATGGAGATTAAATTCTATGCGCTGCACTGATGCACACAAATGCCCGCTATCCAGGTGGACAGCAGCTGCAGTTTATCATCGAGGAGTATGAAATCCGCATCCGTATCAAAGTCCAGGGTGCCCTTCTGGCGCTCAATGCCCAAACAGCGCGCAGGATGCAAGGTGGCCGCCTCAATGGCATACACAGTGGAGCAGTCTGCAAAATGTATGAGATTGACATTAGACTGGTGTCCTGTTGGGGTGTACTAAATCTGGGACCGCAACGGTTATGAGCAAAAATTTAAAAAATCATTTGTTACAAATAATCTTAAATTGCTCAATGAATCGGAAAAAAATGAAGCCCTTGTAAAATATTAGTTTTGCTTTCGAAAAACTATTTATGTAAAATACTTATTTTATTTTACATAGGTTGATTTATATTTTATGATTTTGATATTAAAATGATTTTTGATTTTTATAAATAAAAAACTGGTAATGATCAATGAAAATCAATATGGATTTTAACGTAAAAATAAAAAGTCAAAATGACATACATATTCATATACTTTATGACGAATATATCCTTTGCAATGTTTTTTTCGATTAAGCTCATAACCGTAATTAGTAGTCCCTGTAATCTGTAATGTGATAATACTACTTACCCGTGGCACGCTGAAAGATGCGGACGCATTCATCCATTGGGGCAATGCTGCCGCAGAGCGTATCGGTGTTGGCAATGAACGCCTTGCCACCCTTCACCTCCAGCGGCAGCTGGCCAATGTGATGGACGCCCTCCTCCAATCCCAGTGCCGAAATGGCATCCGTGACCAGAATCAAGCCCAATGGATGCGTCCGATACGCAATCCGCAGTGCGGCAGGATGTGTGTGCACCCCATCCGAAATGATGCCAAAGTAGACTGTCTTGCCCGCTGGTATCGCATCCGAGGCGAGCAGTCCCACCAGTCCGGGATCACGATGATGAAACGGCAGCATTGCATTAAACAGATGCGTTATCAATGTCGCCCCATGCTTCACGGCCCGTTCTCCATCGCTGAGTGTGGCCATCGAGTGGCCCAAGGCGACAGTGATGCCAGCATCCACCAGCTGATCGATCACGCTTGCATCCTGCACCTGCTCCGGCGCTAGCGTTATGATCTTGATCCGTTCCAGTGAGCCGTATGTGGCACGCAGCGTTTCCATGCCCTGAGCAAATGATATTCGAGTCATTAATGTCATTATTTCTTTGAGAACACTTTCGTTCTATACAATTTTGTCTTTATAGCTTTAACTTTATAAATCGACTTTTTTTATAATTCGACAAAAAGTGAATTTTTAAGTGAGTTTTTAACTGATTGATATTTAAAAATTTATACTTTAGGGGAAACAGCTAAAAAGCTCAAATTCTTTTAATCTCAAAAATCAGAATTTTTTTTTTTTTTTTTTACTGAAAGAAGAAAATTTTGGAGGTTCAAGAATGGATATGTATACATTTACTTTATGGATCGGACAAAAACATGGACAATATTTAATGGGTTATGTGTTCGATCCACTCACATTATCAATGGTCTGTATGCAGTCAGCCGGATGTGCGCCCTTCTTTTGCGGATTGATGAACGGCCCCTCGGCGTGTACGCCCAAAATGCCGGCGCCGCCCTCAATGTGGTGCGGCATGCGGGGCAATATTGTGTGATAGCTGTCAGTGGGTGAGGTCACCAGTGTGGGACAGAACGAGGTGACGCCGCTCTTCACCAGACCGGTGGCAACCTTCTGTACGCCCGCCTCAATTGTTGCCGTATCGTAGGAGAAGTCAACGCCATAGCCACCTGTTGGCGAAACGACGAAGCTATGAAATACATTTGCTCGCTCTCTTTATCTCACTCTCTCTCCCACTCAGAAATGTTTATGATTGCAATTTAGTGTTTACGATTACAGTGGGGCAAGTGCAAAGATAAGCCCTAATAAGCAGATTACGCCACGCAACACCCATTATTCAATCCCGCTGCCACATTCCATATTCGACATTCAACAGCTGCTGTAAGTGGGGCGAAAAGCGAATTAAACGACGACCTTGGGACTGAAAGAGAAAACAAAGCTGACTGCTATTACACTCGCATGCATTACCGTTAATTTGCAGATCAATATAACCGGGCGCAATAATAGCGCCTCCACAATCGACACGGCGATGCGACTTCACCCGCTCATCAAAGAAAACGGGCTCCGGATTAATAATACGGCCATCTCGCACCCACAAATCGTCCGTCATAAGGCGATGATCGCGCACCAAACGACAATTGGTGAATTGAATTAATTGTCGAACACTTCTATTGCTGCTGCAGTTTTGCGACATGCTGTCAGGAAATTAAAGCAGGCACAAAATAATAGCAAGCGAAACTTAAACGAAATCGTTATAAACGATCCACAACAAAACAACAACAGCAATAATAATAATAGCAACAATAGAAAACCCGAACTTGAACGACGCCCGCGTCGCTGGCGAATGCTGGCAAAATTGGCACAGCCCCAATCTAAATAAGCTGCGAGGCCGGCGCTTGTCAGCATAAATAGGTATGCTGTTCACGACAGAAGCGAGCAAAAACGCAACAAGCTTGCTTATGGTATATTGTTTTGATACTCAAATTATTTTGCATGACTTTAGATAGATCCACAAAAACTACAACAAGCTACAGCTGATATTTTTACCTACATATAATTTAATATCAAAAATATATATTGTGCATAATATATGAGTTGATTTTTTTTTGCCCAAGCAACAGTTGTGTGAGCTGCGTACTAGCATTGCTATCGATAACAGTAACTGTCAGCAGTTACTGCCATACTGTGTGGTTTCATAGCAGCGAGCAAATGATAGGCTGCACGTTTGATAACGATAAGTCGTAATTTGAATTTAAATTTAAATTCAAATGCAGCTTAATCCATACAACTTTTCATTTTATGTCACCAAACTTTTCTGCGTATTTAGCACCAAATTAATTAAAATAACAACGTCAAAGCAATTTTTGAACGCTATGCAATGGAAATAAACAGTTTGTTGTTGAACTTACAGAAAGTTGGCATGGAAAAGTTTTTCTTAAGAGTAAACAGCAAATATTTTGCTTTGTAAGACAAGCAAAACTGCAGCGTGATTCTTATCAAATGTTAAGTTGTTTGCCGCTGCGATAAGGTCACCTAAAAGTGATCCGCAGAACAATGCAATTATTTTTACCGCTTTAGCGGCTGCTAGCGATAAGCAATATATACCCACTTGATAAGTTAGTAATACGGTCACGGCACTCCGTCCTTATCTATTTTGCACGCTCTCATTCTTCCACGGACCGATAGCGATAATCTTTGCGGTCCGCTCAGAAGTTTGCGGCTTGCAGTGGCAATTTGCCCGGCACCGCAGCATCACATTGTTTGCTATCTCTTCCACTTGTTCGTGTACTTTTGGTAGCAAACTTTGCTGTAAACGGCAGGCAGGCAGGCAGTCAGGCAGGCGGGGCAACTGGCAATGAGTCGGATACCGATACCGTAAGGTGCTACAGTGGTTGCTCACAATTAAGAACACTTCACTCCAAATCTCATTCGCATTTGCAAATAGTTCAAATTTCTAAAAGAGCCTTTTTTGCTATACAACAAATTCAATAACAGTAGAATACCGTTTTTGGAAATTTCATAATTCTTGAAAACTCTGTATTAAAAAGTGATATGTGCTGCAAATATTTAATATTATGGTGATATTCTAAAGTGAGCTACTACTTTTGGTTTCCCCAGCTCTTTTCTTTAGAAATAGATATTTATCGATTTTTGCGAAAAGTGGGCAAAGCTATCGAAAATTGTACATAAACTTTTTTTTTTAAATTTAGCCTCCCTCAAAATAATATATTGATTCAGGGACTCTAGTTTGTAGAGTCTGCGAGATTTACACACAATAGAGTTGCAGAAATTCGCTAACTATCGATATTTTAGGAGCTATCGTTTGTATGAAATTAGACAATTAGACAATTCTTAAATCTGAAAGTTACAATTTTGGAGCGACCACTGTAGCTATTTGCGTAGGCGCATCAGCCACTGAGTGGAAACAGGGGAGATGAGCAGGAGGGTGGGTGTGGGGAAGTAGTGGGTTGCAATGCTGGCGTAAATTGCGTTGGCTTCCCATTTTGGCATGCACTCATTTAGGTTTATCTACACTGGCACTTAATAAAGCTAATGACTCTCGAAGCCGTTGCCTTTGCGCAAAGCGCTGCTTGAAAATCGCCTAAAAGCTTTCAAGTTTTCCCCGTCTTCAGAATCACAGCGCTGATAAGCAGCAACCGTCCACCCCATCCCCACCCCACGTCCCCGTCCTTTTAGTCCGATTCCGCTACAATTTATAACATTCCATTTGCAATCGAGTTGAATGATAAAGACTTAGCTGAAGCTGAAGTTCTGTGGCGGCCAAAAGGACAAACGTTGTCCTTGGCAACCCTTTGATGCCAGTTGACAACAAATCTGGCAAATTATGTTAGAAAAATAAGCGCAAAAAACCTGTGGAAACCCTTTGCTGAACACAGAAAACAAGCAACTGCATAAAAGTTATAATTAGTAAAGTCGCACAAAACCAGAAAAAAATTAAAAAAAATACCTCACACACACATACATACATACATACATATATACATATATATAAAAACATATGCGCTCCTCAAAGTATGCTGCAATAAAAATCATTTTATTAACGCTCGTGTTGGCGGCTACCGCCTTCCGCCCTCCGCTGCCCCACAAAATTAATGACATTTGTGAATAGTTGGAAATTTGTAAAAGCTGTGCTCTCTCTTTTATTTTTACATTTACAACGATATTCGCCACAATCTGTTATCGATCAAATACTTTTGCAACACTGATTGGCGCTTTTTGCTGCTATCGATAGCCAAGCTCCAAAGCCTCTCTACATTATCGCTAGTTTGCCATCACTTACTTGCAGCATTCGACAAAATAGCACAATGACTATACAAAATTCACAGTTCAATTAATTCCTTAAGCTATTCCGTGCTTAAACTTGAAAAACTTTCGACTCATCGCCTCTTAAATCGGTCAAGTGATGTTACCAAATTGTTCACAAGTACTGCTTTCAATAATGCTTAGTAAATATACCTATTAAAATTAAGCAACAATTCATTTTATTAGGTGAGTACAAATAGCTTTGAAGCATTGCGTAATAAAGTATGCCGTGAAGTACTTGCACTTAAGCTGCATTGTTTTCTAATATACTACCCAACTTTGCTATACCCTGTTGGGGGTGCTATGAATTTGCCGGCATATGTGGGTTATACTAATAAAAGTGACGCTGACTATACAATTATTTAATTAGCCCAAGCTAATGTAATCCGAATGTATCGAACATAACCTAACTTAATTCAACATAACCTACAAGTTGGAAAAATTAACCAAATAAACATAACCTAACCTCACATAGCCTTATTGAATCATATCTATTTATTAGGTTAGGTTTGCAATGAAACTACATTTAAAGCAAATGTAGGGTATTGCCAAGTCGGGTCAACTCAAAAGTATATTGTTGTTTTTTGCTGCTCTTATTTGCACCCAACATGTAGTACTTGCATATTATTTATTTACGACTTTTTCAGCATGACTAGACAAGTTAGGGCAATGGGGCTGGGAAAGGGGGTGGAATAAAGAGGGATAGAGAGCGGAGCAGAGCTTTTGGGTTACGGATTTTGGTTTGTTTGGTACTTCTGTGCGATCCCAGCCGCCACATGTTGCACTGCAAAATGATTGCGGTGCTGCATTGCATTGCAAAATGTTTTATTGCAACAGCCAGCAACAACAACAACAACAACTTGCGGGTGGCCTTGAGATCAGACTTCGGGCCCAGTCAGTTACACTCAGCAAAAAAGTGGTCTTATTCAATCAAAGAAAGCTAATTGAATGCAATTATTGCTAAAGCGGCAAGGCAATAATTATATAATTATATTCTACATTAAATTAAATGCACATTCAAACAACAAATCTTGCCTAAAAAGCCCTAAAACAACAACATATGTATATTTAAAATATAAAATAAACAAAATATGCGTAGTTTAGGCAATAATTATATTTATTGTAAACAATTTTGATAAAAAAAAAAAAAAAATAGCTATTCTTAACTTCTATTGAATTTTGCAATAATATTTATAATTCAAAGCTTTTCAGTATCGAAATTGGTAATTCAAATAATGAAGCTGAAATCATTGATCATCATTCTTTGGCTATATAATTTAAAAAAAATATGCACTCCATTTTAAAACCAATTTAATATATCAGTATTTCGTAAATCGTAAAGCTTGCTTAAATATATTTCAAAAATGTTTTAGAGCTTATAGCTGTAAACAAAAAACTTAGTTCAAGGTGAGAATAGAGTAATAGTGTAATAGTAATAGAGCTTTTTGATGCTGCATATTTTCGTGCAGTGTATCAGGCATGTGAAGTTTGTGCCATGTTTTTGTGGCTTGTTGGAAAATGCCGCTACATTTTATTATGGCTAAACACGCATTCATTATGCTACCGAGTGGAGCAGCCAGAACATCCTGCCCAGGGGCGTCGGCTGGGATGGGGCGAGTGTGGAGCTTAGCTGGAAGACAAATGATAGCCAAGAGGCAGGCAGAGACCAACAACAAAACGCCCCAAGCCTCAAATGCTGTGTGACTACGTGGCTCATTTGGCGCTCGACTAATCGCAAATAACGCACATCGATTAGGGCCACATCAAATGAGTTGGCTAAAATTGGAAGCAACAAGACAGGCAGCGGGCGAGTGAGGGAGAGAGAGAGAGAGAGAGAGAGAGAGAGAGAGAGAGAGAGAGAGATAGAGAGAGAAATCAGAGCAACAGAAACAATTAGCACCGGTCAGGACATAATTGGCGTGCAGTTAGGTCTCTGATTAAAGAAGCAATCATAAAATTAAGACCCATAATCCTCTGCAATTTGAGCACACGCATGACAACTCTGACACAGAGGCGCCCGCGAAGAATGGTGCGAGGGGGTGGGGGGGGGCAATGCTTGTAAACGGGGGGAGGGTTGTCTGAAATCGGTAGAAACAAAACTGTAGCCGGCCACAAGCTAATAGGAGTAATAACCAACAACAGCATCAACAATAAGTGAAACTTGTATTAGACGCAAAAGTTCGACTGAAAAAATACCCTGTAATCAGCTGCACAGTCGTATATACTATACATAACATATACAAAATTAGTTCTTTGAGTAATTAAAACTTATATAAATTAGAATTTTACAGCAATTGGAAATTCCAAATTTTTAATTCTTGTTGGGCTGGATCTCTTTAATATATGTCTAATTGTTGATAAACATTTCTTTTATTATTTTTTGTTTCCATACATTTTTGCACACAGAAATTTCAAAAATCCTTTAAAAAATCATTGAATCAAGAATAAAAGTTTTAAATTACAAATATTCCATGAGTATTTTATAGTTGAATTTTGAAAAGCATTTTTCGCTTAGTTTCCGTTTTGATTGAGCTGAACTCAACTTGTTGCTGATCAGGAATATATATATATATATATGTAAGTATACGACTTCCGTTGGATAACTGATTGATACTCTTTTTGAGTGAATATGTCTGCCTGCAGGGTATAAATATCACTTTACACGCTTTGTCCAACAAATACAGCTACAATGTATGTCTGTATCTGTGTGTGTTTGTTTGTGTGTGTGTGTGTGCACACAAGTGCATTTTGGTGCGTGGTCTTATTGGTCAGGCTGAGCCAAATGCGGAATTGGACTCATTGTGTACGTGCGGCGATTTGTGTGCTTCGCCACGCAACAAAAGCAACAACAAACTGAAAGCTAAGTTGAACTTTTCTATTATGTTATATCAACTATAAGATACTCTTGAAATTTAAAAAAAATAATGACTGGGATAAGTAAAGTTAGTAAAGTTGTTCTTGCAGTTTTATTTTTAATCGTTTTTTCATGAAAGAAGTATATCAATTTTAAAATTTTTAGAAAGTGTTTTTTAAAATATTTTTAGTAGAAATATATTCTATAAATAGAGTAAACAAATCAAAAAAATATGTAATACTTAAACTAAGTGTAAAATCCTTTTATAGAGTAGTAAGTTTCGGTTATATATAATAGACCATGCCCATGTGGGATTAAAAAAGTTAAAAATAAAGCATTTGGAGATTAAAAAAATTTGACTAGGATTCTAAAAATGCAGATTTAACGTACTTCAGACAAAGGAACAAATTGTTTCAAGTACAAAATTGTATGTATATATATTTATCTGTATATATAAATTATATAGATTCATATATATGTATTCTACTACTTTCCCAGACTTATGATTTTCATGCAGAGCTAAATCAAAAACTTGGTTCAACTAGTAAAGTTTTTGTTCTGTCGTACATCATACCCAGTTATTTTCGGTACAGGGTATAACAACAGCAGCAGAAGCAGCAGCAGCAATATGAAACGTTCATTAGCGAGTAGCTAGTTGTGCTAGGGAATGGGGTATGGGGATTTATGTGGCTTGGTTAAGGATTGCAGCCAGTTCAGGTAGAAGGCAGCAGGCAGCGTCGCATTGGAAACGCTTCCGGTCATACAAATTGTACGTGAAACGTGAGAAATTAATTTTCAAGGTGCTCAAGAGCAGCAGCACTGCACAAAAGGTTAAGAGTTGGGGGCTGGCAGGATGGCAGGATGGGGGCCATTGAAGATAGGTGTGGCTGCTTGGATAGCCAATGGGCATCAAAGTTGCGGCGCTTCGATCAGGCTATAACCAGACACACAAATTTGGTCTTTAATCAAAAAAGGCAAGAAAGTACAGTTATCTAAATTGAAATATCCTTACAGCTAGATTGAGTACGGTAGAAGAACTATATATGTACATATATAATTTAACTACAAGAACTAATATTTTGAGCGATAGCTATATATGATAAAGTGTTCCGATTTAACCTCAACATTTTCTTTACATTTTTAATGATTGCAAATTTTAAATGTACTATATTAGTTTTTAATTTGTTAATAAGTAATATTATTTGTATTTAATTACACTTTCTATGGTCATAAATAAATAAATAAAAAATATCTTTAAACAGATGGTATATCGAGTCATATCCTTACAAATTTATGTAGTTAAAGATAACTTCATTGAATGCTTTGCACATTTCTCCGCAAGGCTATTAAATACAAACTGTTCAAGCTTAAATTAGGCCTGACTGCATTTTAGTTGCCTCTTAAGTTTCAGACTAATTATTATCTACAATTATAATTAGAGAGGAGAATTTGTCTTCTGTGCGCTGTGCTGCTTTGCCCACAACTTTTTCAACAGCTCAATTTGTTGCACAAATGAATAAATTTTGTAGTCTGCTGCTTTTTCTATTGGAGTCTGAAATGGAGAACTCACACATACTCACACTAAAGCATACAAATATGTGTACGTTTTGATTGGGTTGCAAGTAATTAGAGATATGGTAGTATGGATATAACAAGTTTTCAGCCATTTGGCTCTTAAAATAACATAAATTTGACAAAACTGAACCGATTTTCAATCTCAAGGCCATTTTAGTCATTATTTGGCATCTTCTTCTATTCCATAAATAAATAAAATAGAATCTTAAAATTTTAAATATGATTTTAAATTGATTGTGGGTGTCATAATTAGTATAAATAACTGTGGGTATAGTGATTCTGTGGTGGTTCATTTTTCTGTCAAAAATCATGCCAAAAAAGAAAAAAATAAAAATGGCTTGTGAAGTTCTTAAATCCGTAAGACTGCCGTTCCAATATTTCAAACTCGTATAACTTGGCCAAAACTGAACTAATCTTTGGGTTCGAGGCTATTTTGATCATGATTTATCCTCTGAAACAATTCTACATTTAAAGTTCTTGCATTTTTGAAAATGAATTTTTTTTCGACTTTTTAATTTGAAGACAAATTTTTTTTTTAGAATCTTCAAATTTTTTTTTAGTTCGAGTATGGGTGTCACAATAAGTATAAAAAACTATGGGAAAAGTGATTTTGGGGTGCTTAATTTTTCTGTCAAAAATCACGCCAAAAATTACAAAAAAATTGGCTTGTAAAATGTCCAAACAACAAAAAATTCCTTATAAATGACCTGCCCAGACTTGAAACTGTCATAACTTTGTCAAAAGTAAACTGAATATGTGCAAGTTGAAGTTTAACTCCAATCATGAGAAGTGTCGGTCCAAAGCAGCTTAAAACAGAGGCATAGCAAATCGGGAATAAATTGTTAGTTCTTCGGGAAGGAAATGTGAAGGGGAGGAACTGTTAAATAGGGCTAGAATGTTGCGTTAGCTTAAATACGAGAAAATAAACGCGTCTATGTGTAAATAACAGAAATTGTGTGTGTGTGTGTGTGTGTGTGTGTGTGTGTGTGTGTGTGTGTGTGTATGTGTGTATGTGTGTGTGTGTCGTCTATTTCGCATATGCATGCAAAGAAATGTCAAAATTCAATTTAATGCTGCCGTAACGAAAATCTGTCAGCTTGCAGCACAAATAATGTCAAAGCCACTCATACACATACACGCACACGGTCACAACCACAAAGCATTGCATATATACACACACACACACACACACATAAACACATATACACATAGAGACACACACAAAGGGAAAAGCTTGCGCTCGTTGCGTCTGTCTGTCAGCGGCAATTGTGGCTGATTTGCGCTTTTTCTTGCTTGGCTTTGACTGAAAAGGAAGAAAAAGCAGAGGAAGAGGAAGTGGAAGTGGCAGAGGAGGTGAAAGCGCAATGCAAAGAGGCAGCGACAGCAAGAGGAAGAGGAAGAGGAAGATAAACGGCAGCGCATCGCAGCCAGCGTAGACGTCACACAACATTCGAAAAGCATTTGATAAACGGGCAACGAGCTTTGCTGCTTTGCTCCCCTCCCCCCCACTCTTGCCGCTCCCGCTGAAGTGGAGTGTGTGCGAGTTAAAGAGTGGGATGTGCGTATTTGTGTGTGTGTGTGTGATTTTGTTTACTGCTATTGAAAGGGTTCGCCGTTCGACTGTGCGTCGCTGTGACGTTGACAAGTCAAATGATTTCTCAAAAGCAGCTGCCAGCTGAACTGATGCTTTAAGCAGCAGCGCGAGACGTTGCGACGTTGCGACGATGCGACAGCTGCAACCGCAGTCGCAGTCGCCGCAGCAGCCGCAGCAGCAGCGAAAGCGACCGCAACAGCTGCAATTGAGCACCAGATGCCCGCAAGCAGAGCAAATGTTTTTCTAAAGCACTCCTGACGCACAGTTACTTATCGTGCTTTTCAGATCAGTTACTGTGCGTCTTTCTTGTCTTTCTCGGGCAATCTTTGTTATTGAGTTGTGAGCGGAGCAAAACAAGCTTTGTCTTTCTTTAGCTCTGATTTTACTTGACAACTATTTGATTTATCTGATCATAAATATGTTTGTATATTTGACCTGTTTACATGGCATAATAAATTTCAATGCGCTCACAAAAGTATGCTATAAATTAGTTGGTTTCTTATGCTGCAGATTAAGTGTAAACAAGTATGCATAAATATTATTAAATATTAAAACAGTCCAAGATAGTTACAAATGAATGTTGTAATTGAGCAATCGCTAGAGAATTAAAGAAATTGTATTTGAAGGCAAATATCTATTTTTTGTACTATAAATAAACAGTGCCTTATGAATTATAAACGTGACATATCATATATATTTATATATATGTAAATCCATTATTTGCTTTCATAAGTATTTAATGCTCGTCTCCTGATCAATTTATTTTGTGACCTACTGTGCTGAATAAGGCGCTGCTTTTCTCACTGTATTCGTGGCTGGTGAGCTTAAAGTCGCTGCTTGTTGGCTGTGTGTTACATTTTTAATTGGGGCGCTTGCTAGCAGATACAAAGCGGGGCGTGGCAGTAATGGATAAGGGGTGGTGAGGGTTTGGCTGGATTTACGCTGTTTATTTTGCTGTTATGAGCTCAAATCCGAGTGTTTTGACTTTGCAGAATTAGCTATTGTGATAACGCTGACATGTGTGTGTGTGTGTGTGTGCGTTTGTGTGTGCTTCAACGCATTTAATTGGGCAAGCGAGCAAGCCTGACTTGCTTACAAATGTGCGTCAAAACGTGCGACGGGCTAAAGGAGAAACCCAAAAGCAAAAGGCAAAATTTGAAAAGCTAAAAACAAGCGGCACGCACTCGACTCTCTCTCTCTCTCTCTCTCTCACACACTCACACACACACACTGGCACGCGTGTATTGTGTGAATATTGCATGCGATAAATTATTTTAAAGCGCCTGCTATTCAGCATTAACTCCCTGTCCCCCCTCACCACACCACACCTCAGCCCTTTGCATCTATTTAATATAGCGCGACGCATCAGTTTTAATATTGTTACGAATTTTATTTACGCGCATAAAAATTTATAAACGTTTATGACATGCCGGCAAACACTCAAACCCGCAAACCCTCCCAGCAACCTCCCCCCAGCCGTGCCTCACCCCCGCTGGTTGGCCCCACAGCGTTTTCGTTAATAATTTTTGCCTTTGTTTTTGGCATTTGCCGGCGGTTTTGGCGACTACTCAAATAAAATTTATTGTTTCTGATATTTCTTTAGTCATTATTATGACGCACATTTATTATTTATTATTTATTTATTAATTTGTTTTACATGCGGATTATACGGGCCGTGACAAAATAACAACAACAACAGCAAACACATACACAAATATACACACACATATATACACACACACACATTCATACACATTAGCGTCGCACTGTGGTATCAAAACAGACACAAGCAAACAAAATGCAAATAAATAATTGCAAGCCAATTTTAACGGCTAGTTAACGTTACCTGAGGCAAACGGGCCTCAACAAACGGGGCCAAATTATTATTTTTTTTTTCACAAAGTAGGCGTCGACTTTGAAATTTCAGCTCGATTTTGCAGGTCCCAATGCTAGTTGAAATAAGATTTCAGTCGTCTCCAACACATTGAGTTGAACACATCGAAAAAATAGTGAACAAAATCTAATATAGCTGTATTTATATTTTGTACAAATACAAAAATCCAAATTTCTCAAACAATTGAAATCAAGAATAATAAAAGCAGCCCTTTAAATATGAGCAGTAAGTAATAAACAAAATAAACTAAATTGTACCTCAACTCCACAGAAAAATAAAGAAAAGAAAAAAAAAAAATAATAATAAAAAATAATAATAAAAATAATTTCCATTTGCAGCGCAGAACAAGGATTTTAAAGAACCCCTACCTGTTGAACGCGATCCGGCCTGTTCGTCGTCATCGACATCTAGTGCCCAGCCGATTCCTCGCGTCGATATATTGGACACTGATCGTCCTTGCGTGGACAGCCCAATCGGGAACGTTCCGGCCGACAACCATAGCTACACCAAGTCGGACAAGATCGACGTCAATATGCAGAGTCGCCGCGATATGGCCACCAATCCGGACCGTCCGTACTCCTTGAATAATGTGGACAACAAGGATCGGCATGTGACTGAGCAGCGCATGGGCTCCTCTGCAGAGACTGTGCAGAAGGCTCACGTGCCGTGCATCAAGATCGATAACAGGGACAACCTGTATTCGCGTAATCCCATCACAGGATCGGGACTGAATGGCGATGGCGTTGGCGGTCTGAAGCCCAAGAAACAAAAGATTCGCGGTACGTAAAAAAGACATATCTTTATATATATATAATGTGTGCGGAATGTGAAATTCAACATTCAGTTTCGACCATTAAACTAAAAATATTCCGTAAGTTCGCGACTAAATCGGTTCCAACATAGTGAAATTTAATATCTGGTTTCCTCGACCTTACAGTTTTCTAAAATTTTCGTAAATTTCATCTAATTATCCTAATTTTTTTTTAATTTTTTTTTGGTACAGAAGGCAATCCGGTTACTGGTGAGGGCTACAAGCCGGGCGCAACCGACTTTATAAGACCAGCAAACATGAAGGACTCTTCTCAATCGATCAACAACAATGCTGCCAACAATGCTAACCGTGTGCCACCCGGCGGTCACTCCTCGGGCCTCTGGTAGGTAGTTCAAGATGCAAACCAGCCCTGTAACACACGCCTGCCAGCACTGTAAGACATTTTGAAACAAAATCAACAATATAGAAACAAACAGAAAAAACTTCAATAAACATGACGATAATAAGTTCAAGCGCAGCCAGCGGTAAACAAATTCTACAAATGCGACAGTTGGAAAAAAACAATTGGAAACAATATTCTGCAACAAAAAGAGCAAAGGAAAACTAATGCATTATAAAACAATATTCTGCACGGATCAACTGCGACGATCAACAACACCAACAAAAGTTGCTTGCGTGTATCTTAAAAAAATAAGGTAAAAATAATTCATTATAAAACAAATACCACAAGCAGACAATTTTCTCACCAACAATTACGACGATTGAAAACAAAAAAAAATTATCTGCAACAAAAAATTAGCAAGTACGACTAACTAAATAACAAGGATCAAGATGATCAAAACCAACAACTATATTAATTAGCTCTAAATCAAATGCTACAATTAGAAAAGATAATTTTCTACACCAGTAACAAGCACATGGAGAAAATATCACCAACAATTACTACTACACCAACAAAATATTTTTTTACTATTGAAAAAAATGTTCTGCAACAAAAATTGCATCTTATTTTATTATTAATTATAAATCAAATCTACACAAGCAACAAGGACATGGGGCAAAAATCACCAACAATTACTACGAGCTACTACGAGCTACGCAATTAATATATGTACATTAATATATGCATATGTAAAACCAATACTACTATTGGAAATACCGAAAATGAGCAAGTACAACTATGTAAATAATAAGGATCAACAAAAAACTTGCATCTTATTTTTATAATTAATTAATTATAAATTGAATACCATAAATATCAAAGAATATTTTCTACACAAGCAACAAATATGGGGCAAAAATCACCAACAATTACTACGAGCTATCTACTTCTATTTTTGCAGCGCAACGAGCAAAAAATGAAGAGAACATGATACATTAATATATGTATATGTAAAACCAATCCTACTATTGGAAATACCAAGGATCAACAACTTGCATCTTATTTAATAATTAACTATAAATCAAATACTACAATTAGCATAGACAATTTCCTACAAGAGCAACAAGGAAATATCACCAACAATTACTACTACCCAACAAAATAATTTTTTACTATTTTATAATTAATTAATTAATTATATATCAAATACTATAAATATCAAAGAATGTTTTCTACAAGGACATGGGACAAAAATCACCAACAATTACTACTACAAAGATTTTTGCAGCGCAACGGACAAAAAAAGAAGAAACATGTTACATTAATATATGTATATGTAAAGCCAATACTATTGGAAATACCAAAAATGAGCAAGTACAACTATGTAAATAACAAGGATCAACAAAAAACTTGCATCTTATTTTATAATTAATTAATTATAAATCAAATACTACTATTAGCATAGACAATTTTCTACACAAGCATCAAGGACATGGGGCAAAAACCACCAACAATTACTACTACGAGCTACTACAACAAAGGTTTTTGCAACGCAACTCGCAACAAAAAAAATAAAAAAAATATTTTAATTGGAAAAAACAATGCTCTGCAGCAAATAAAACGGATCAAGCAAGATGATCAGCAAGAGCAACAAAAACAAAACAAGTGAAAAATAATGCATTATAAAACAAATACAATTGGAAAAAACATACTCTGCAACACAAAGAGGGCAAGTACCACGATGCACATAACACAAAAAATAGATTATTGCAGCACAACAAAAAAGAACCTGTGAAATATAATAAATACTCTGCAACAAAAAGAGAGCAAATAAAACGGATCAAGCAAGAGCAACAAAAGAAGCCTGCAGCTTGATGTGCAACAAAAACACGTAAAAAGTAATGCATTATTGAACACTATAATTGCAAAAAACTATTCTACAAATAACACCAAGAATAGATTTTTGCAGCACAAGAAAAAAAATTCGAAATACTATTGGAAATACAATACGTCAAGATGATCAACAACAATATCTTGCAGCGTATATTGAAAATTTTTGTGAAATGCAAATTATTATGAAAAAATGCTACTAAAAATATAAAAAAATGTATTCGGTGCAAATAACACGGTGCAATTACGACAAGACACAATACCAAAATTAATACTACATGTGAAAATTAATATATTATATAACAAATACTATAACAAGAGAAAATTACTGCGCAAAAAAAAGCAAATATCTCGATGCAAAACAATTATTGCGGCAAAAATTACTTCAAAATAAATACAATTATAAATGACAATTATAGAAAACAAAAAGAACTGGTACTACGGAATCACAAACATAAATGTAAACAAAATCCTACAAAAATACTCAAATATCAAATATGTAAAATGAATGTATAAAAAACAACAAATACCAAAACAAAAAAAAACTAACCACAAAAAAAGCACCCAAAATTCATGTGTAAAATTCAATTAATAAATTTATCGTATATTTAGACGCAGAAAAATTCAGTATTTTATTTTTATATTGTATTAAACTGTTGGCTGCTTTAAAAATATTGAATTTGTCACTTTTTTTTAATTACAAAAAAGTGTAAAAGGCCCACTGTGCATCGTCTGTCGATAGGCAGAGCAAAAAAAATGTCGTTTGATTTGTTATCAGGTAGTGATTGTTGTTGTTGTTGCGGCTGTTGGTGCTGTCGTCGTTGATGGCGTTTGTAATTTCGTTTTCGGTATTATGTAATTTATTAACTTTTCATTGAAAGTTATGTGCGGGCGCCGACGCTGGCTGCTGCGCTGCGTTGACGACATCTTTAATTAATTACATTTTAACATGATAATTAATAGTTCCGCGGCCTCGGACGACAGGCGACAGGCGACAGGCGACAGACGAGACGACGGCCAACCCAAACCAAACCGACCAATTGATCGCCTGACATAACATGACAAATCCACCTCCCCCCCCCCCTCACACATACACACACACACACACACACACAACTTGCGGGTGCTCAAAGTTTTTGGCAAATTGGAATTGACATTTTGCGACAACTTGTAACGGTCACACCGGCCAATTTATCGATAACTTTTCGCAATCATAAGGTGGCTTTAAAGCTTTGCATGTATGTTTCCAAACTTCCATTTAGGAATAACTTTTTTTACTGGTTTTGACCTCGAAAAAGAGTCTTTATTTTTAAATATTAATAAATAAACATTAACATATTTATACTGTTTTCTAAATTAATTATTCACTAGATAACAACATGCTCCTCTTTTTTAATTTCTAGATGTATTTTTTCTATTTATAATTAAACATGTTTTGAAATATTATAAAAATTGAGTTTTAGAAATAAACTAATTGTTAATTCATCAGTGTTGTCAACTCTATGGACTCTACAAGCACATCAATTTATGCCTTGAGGCAAACACACACACACACACACACACACATACACAAGTATTTACATATAGATATATTCATACATATGTATAATATAGTTGGAGGTATGTTTCCGGCTGAGGCTGTTGACAGGTGAATTTGAGTTGGAGGTTGAGTTTGAGTTCGCCTTCAGTTTCGCTCGACTCGCAAAGTCAATCAATCATTTAGCTAAACGATGTTAATTGGAATTCAATGTACACTCCTGAGCACAATATCTGGAGGAGTAGAGATTATAATTGTGCACAGGAGTTGGCCCATCTACTCATGCCTGACATTTTGGTCAGTGACAGAGGTAATGAAGCATGCGACTTGCAAATGCCATGTGGAAAGGGTATATAGGTATATAAACGTATGTATATAGGTTGTAACAGTTGCAGGAGTCCATCTGACAGTTGTCTGGTTATACCAACTAAGTACCTTGTACCTGCATATTAAGTATACGCATATACAGATTACCTCGAATATTTAGTTTGAACTCCAACTAATATAAAATAAATAAGAATTAGGTATTCTATATGCCAAATACAGTTGAAATTTTATTAAAATATGACCTTGTATCTGCATATTAAGTATACGCATATAAAGTTTTACTGGTATATGAAGTGTGAACTCCAATTACTATAAAATAAATAAGAATTAGGTATTTTATATGCAAAATATAGTTGAAATTCTATTAAAATGTTACATTGTACCTGCATATTAAGTATACGCATATAAAGTTTTATTGGTATATGGAGATTGAGCTCCAACTAATATAAAATAAATAAGAATTAGGCATTCTATATGCCAAATACAGTTGAAATTCTTTTGAAATATGACCTTGTATCTGCATATTAAGTATACGCACATAAAGTTTGACTGGTATATGGAGTTTGAACTCCAACTTATATAAAATAAATAAGAACTAGGCATTCTATATGCCAAATACAGTTGAAATTCTATATTATCACGCAATAAAACTGTTGAATCAGTTTTTGGACTTTAAAGTGGCATCACATAATGGAGAGCTATCAAGCTATGATAATAATATAGCTAGAGAGATACATATATCAAGCAAGGCATGTGGCATGCGGCATGTGGCATGTGGCACGAGGCACCCAGACAGACAGCTGGCGAGTCGATGAGCGCATTGATGATGACTATAATGATACACAAACAATTGCCAAGGCATTTCAATTCAATTCAATTCAAGCAGCTTCCACTGCTTCCTCTTGCTCTCTTTTTTCTGCTCCTTGTGTGCGTGTGTGTGTGTGTGTGTTTATTTTTTGCCGCATTTCTGTGCCGCTTCCATGTTTTTATCTTTCCGCTTCGTCTTGGTCCAAGTTCGTCCGTCTGTCCGTCCGTATGCGCTGTCCGGCGTTGGGTTCGCTTGTGTCCGGTTGCCAGGACCCAAAAAGTTGTTTTGACAGTAGCCAAGATTGAGTTCTTATTCAATTTGTACGGATTTGTACCGTTACCCGTTAACCCACACCCACCCCTATCTCTGTCTCTCTCTCTCACTCTCTGTTTGGAATTTATTTTATATTATTGCTCTGCTACTGATTGTTGTTGTTGTTGTTGCTCTTGTTGTTGTTGTTATTCTTGTTGTTGCTTGCGTCACTGCTTGGCCTTGTTTTGGCAACTCGCAAACTTCTTGGGGCGCTTCTCCAAGTGCTGCGGCCTCAGCTGCAGTTAACTTGCTGCCCACCTCCCACCTCCCACCTCCTACCTCTCTTCTCTCCTCTCACCTCACACTTCTGTTTTCTCCCTGCCTCGACTGATGGGCATGTCTGTTGTCTTGACTGCAGGCCGAGCGTACAGCTCAAGTTGGCCCCAACAATTGACTCGACGACTCTGGACACTGTTGCTGCCAATTGGCTGCCAGCAGCCCACAAAAGTATGCTACGAATTTGTTGCCTGCACTTGAAGAACTTGCCACAGTGCACGCTCGCTAAGCTCAACTGCGATGGGCTGCAAATATAAATTGACTGCTTTTAATAGAGAATATGGAGAACTTATATTTGTAATTGATATTGTAAATAAAAATAAAATAAATAATATAAAATTCCAAAGAAACTAAATCAAAATAATACTATTTTTTTTTTTTTTGAGTTGCCTTAATCACAGATATTGACTAGCTAAATTTTGCATTTAATAGTTTAATGATTAAACTGCTGATTAAACTTTAAGCAGCTTCTTGAAAACTTTAATATAATAAGTTAGGTTCAAATAAATAACCCAATAAATTCCAACACTGTTTAATAGGTTGTCTAAGAGAAAATATTAAAAATAATATATATATATATATATGCAGTAAAACTTCTCTAACATACGAGAATAATATCAACTGCCACAAATAAAGTTGTATGAAAAACATTTGTGTTTTCCACAATTTATATTTTCCAAATTCAAACGGAATAAACTTAATCTGGCCACAATCAGACTTACAGTTACAAATTCTTTTTCCTTAAGAAATCCGATATGGAGCTAACATTGTATATAATTTAAAGTGTATATTTGTATGTGTTCGCATTTTAATTTGGATTCGCCTTAGCCAGTGTTCACTGTTCGTTGGCATGTAAATGCACATGAGCTGGAGCTGACCATGACTTCGTGACGACTTCAACATGCACTTGTGACTGCTTGCAACTTACCAATACAATACCCACCCCCCCATCCCCTCACCCCTCCTCACGCGCACAGCCAGCCGCAGGACTGCAGCAGCTTTTCTTGGTAAGTGTTGGTTTTTTTCTTTTGTTCTAATAACACGGTAAATTGTTGCTGTTGTTGTTGCAGTTGTTTTGCACAAGTTTTTGGCAGTTGCTTATTTTTGTAATTGGCACTTTTAGTTTTTATCGATAGCAGTCCAGAGTTTGCCGGACTCTCATTTGGCCAGCAGAAACAAAAAAAAAAAAAACAAAATAAAAATTAATCAACTTTTGTTTTATGTTTCGGGGCTGATATTCAGGTGCGTTTTGCCTGTTGGTTATTTATGAACTGCTACCTACCAACTCCACCTCCCCTGCCCTGCCCCGCCCCGCGCACCCATTGCCGCATTCCGCATCAAGTGGCTCAATGCTAACCACTTTTGGAGATGAGCTGCGCATTTTTGCTGCTCCTGCTCCTGCTCCAGGTCCTGCTCCAGGTCCTGCTCCAGTTCTTGAGCCACTTCTTGGTCTAAATTTGTGCTGTTCTTGGCTGTTTTGTTGTTGGCTTTTTGGGTTTAGTTTTGCAGCGCGCGACTCCAAATTGCCAACTTAGTTGTTATTTGTTGGCTGTCTGGTAGCTTGACGGCACAAAATGTGCCGGGCAGTGGGAAGGGGAGGGGGGGGATTGCTTCTTGTGTGTATGTATTTGTGTTTGTTTCGGGCCAATATTCTCGTGGCCGCAGCGCTCTGATGGCTCTCACGTCACCACTTCTGCAAATTGCGGCAATAATGCAACAAAGGTTTCTTGGGAAACACACACCAAATTGCATGCGCTGCGTCCCGCCCAACCCCCACCTGACCCCCCCCTCATCCCTTAAGCACAACACTGGCTTGCAGGGGGTGCTGCTTACGGGTGAGGTGGGGTTGGGGGGGTGGGGGGTGCGGTTGCGGGTGTGTGTAGTGGTTGGCGACTAGAAGACGCCGCCGTCGGCAGTCAGTCACTTGCTGCCTGCCCCTGCCCCTGCCTCTGTCGTTGCCTTTGCCGCTGGCCCTTTGCTGCATTTCATTTGCAATTGTTTTTTTTTGCCCATACCCTACAAAGGGAATTTGAAAAATGTCGTTAAATAAACAAACTTTGAGACTTCGATTCTGGTCACATAATAAACCCAAAGCAGACAAATTTAAAATTGTATTAAAGCTCGAATTTACTTTCCAAATAATACATAATTTTTGACTACTAACAAATGATTAATTTCTAGCTATGATGATATTCATTATGTGTTTTTTTTATTTTTTTTTTAAAAGAGTCGGCTACAACAACAACTTTAAAGCAGAGGCAACTGGAACAACAGCAACAGAAAAAGTTATTTCTGGTTCCAATTACTAGCCAGGCACCAAGAAATAATAAAAGCATAATGCATTCTTAATTATATTATTATTAAAAAAAAAATATTTTCAGTTGTCATAGAAATGATCGCCTTCAATTTATATTAATTTTTATATTTTATTATAATTAGTTAAAGATTTGATCAGTCAAATTTAATTAAAGATCACATAGCTAAATTGCTTGTAAGGGCATATATAATTCGCTCATTTCACAAATTTGTAATTTTTCTGCTTGTTTTTCGCAATTTTTTTTTGTGGTGTTTTCTTTCGTTTCGTTTTGTTTTGTTTGTTTTCTGTTTACATTTTCAGTTGCTGCTGTTGCGGTTTCCGCTTTGGTTTTCATGTTGCAAGCAACATTTTTGTTTGTAATTTAGTTTGGAATGCCGCCGTTGCTGCTGCGGTTTTCTAAGAAAAATCTTTGTTGGCCAACCTCTTAACGGTGTATGGGGAATTCGCGTAATTGCAACAACGCGCGCTCCCTCTCTCTGTCTCTCTCTCTCTCTCTGTCACTCTCACTCACTCTGCCACTGTGACTGCCTCGCTCACTCTCGACTGTGTGTCCTTTAAGTGACTGCTGACTGGCGGCAGGCAAATCAACTGACAATGCAACTGATGCGCGGGCCTTGCAACAAAACCGAAAGGAAAAGCAAATAAAACAAAGGCCGCACATTGCTCATACGCCACGTAGAGCACACGGATTGCACGATTGCTGGATTGCTGGATGGAAGTAGGAGTAGCAGCCTGAGCACACAGCTGTGAGCCAACAGTTGCGGTCTGGCCAACATAAATCCTGGCAAGGTGCCAGCCCATTCGCACTAAAATCCCAAATGTAGAATGAATATGACAACTGATTCTGGATTGGATATTATTATTATTATTATTATTATTATTATTAATATTATTATTATTATTATTATTATTATTATTATTATTATTATTATTATTATTATTATTATTATTATTATTATTATTATTATTATTATTATTATTATTATTATTATTATTATTATTATTATTATTATTATTATTATTATTATTATTATTATTATTATTATTATTATTATTATTATTATTATTATTATTATTATTATTATTTATTATTACTATATATCCAAAACGGTGTATCTTTCCTATAAACACTAGAGCTATGAGATTTTAAATGCTGCCATGTCAAATTATGACAAAAATGGCAACATCACAAATTTTTGTCGAAATGGGGTCAATTATGAAATAAAAAGCTTGGCATACAAATCAATTTAAAAGCCTGCAGTTCGATACTAATTCAATAAATTTGAGCAATTGTGAGAAATTTATGTGTGAAATTGATATTGTTGTGAAATTGATTTAAACTTAGAAATTTCTTGGCACTTTTTGATTAAATAAAGTTATTTGCTGCTTTAAAGGCGCAACAAAGTGCAGTAGGCTAGAAGAAGAATAATAAGAGAGAAAAACCAAATTGTGAACAGAAGTCTGCAATCAGCGCACAAAGGCAGAGAGGGAGGAAGAGAGGGATGAGCACAGGCGGGGCTGGGAGGGGGTGGGCGTGGTTTAATAGCTTAACAGGTATTGGCAACACCTACTATTTTCAAACAATTTGCGCCGCACGCTGCGCACAGCTCACATTCATTGATTCACTCATTCATTCATTCATTCATTCACTCATTCACTCATTGAATGATTCACTCGCACATTTCCGCTGCCCAGCTGCCCAGCAGCCCAACCCCACCACCCCACTTCCGCTTGCAGCTGCCAGTTGCTAATTTTTGTTGTTCATCGAGCTTTGAGGGGAGCTGGGGCGGGGTGGGTGACTTTTGGGGCAGAGTCGTAGAGTTTTTCATCGATACGCTTTGGACATTGGCAAAAATTGAGTCGCAATGGAAATGTTTGTTCGCACGGAAAGCGACTTTAACCTAAACTTGAGGTCTGTTCTACACACTTTTCCACATTTCCAAACAGAGCCCCTCTTCCACCTCTCCCTGTACCCCTCCCCCTCGCATCATCACCCCATGAGACGTTTGCAATTAATTCACGATATTCGCATCACGTCCGAGATTCCATCACCAAACAATTTCATACGTATTAACGCGATGTCGAAAGTGAAAACAGGCGAAACACAAACACCAAACATCCAAAAAATACACTCCCCCCCTCCTCATCACCCTCTAGCTATGCCCCTCTTCATGGAAAAACTAGCGAGCCACGCTGTGCGTTGAATTCAGGTTTTTTTTTATGTTTTTCCAAGAGCTTGATTTGGTGTCGCGCGTGTCATGTTTTTCAACGTGACACGATCACGCTCACGACCTGGCCTAAAAAATACAAAATACATAATTTTCTGACAGTTTATGCATCAATTTTATTTTTTTTAGCTTAGAGGCTAAATAATATATGTATAAAAAAACGATTTCAGATTTTTAAAAACCTAATTGTTATCGTTTCGATTATTCAGATTAGTTAAATCGATGAGTCGAGGTAAAGCTCTGAATCGAAATTAAGTATACGCCTAGTGCTTCTTAAAGTTTTACTGATTTACTATTTATTGTTATTAATTATAAATTATAAATGAATTAAAAAAACATATTTCTCACATGAATTTAATTTCAATAAATTTTCAATGTTTTCTGAAAAGCATCGTTGTTTATATATTTAAAAAAAAAACATTTTTTCACTTTCTTATTTAAAATATAATTTACAAATTCAACTATATATTTTAAAAATGTTTTTCGAATTGTTAAATTTCACGTGCTCAACTCTGGTTGGGATGAGGGTCCTCAGATCTTAGTCTCTGATATGCATTTAAAGCCTGCCCAATGTGCTCATTCATATGCTGGGTGTGTGGAATGACGAGGAGCCACTGATGTGGGAGTGGGGCAGGTGCGGCAAGTTGGCTACAGACGCCGTTTTGCCTTGGGGTCAAGCTTGGGAGCCATTAAAATGAAGGCGATTTAATTTCATTAATTTGCACATACAAAAGGGAGGAAGATGGGGGGTGGGGGCTGCGGATGGGAACCAATCGTTACCAGCTGTGGATACCATTCAGAAAATGTGCTCTTAATTTTGGTAATTTCTTCACCAGGGGAAGGAGCCGTTGGTGAGGGGCTCCTCCACATGCTGAATGACATCATGGAAAAAATGGCCTAAGACGCGACTTTTCATGATTTTCCATATTAAAGCAATGATGCCAGCAATTCTGTGAGCAGGTAAGGGAGGGGGGCAGGCGTAAGGGGTCAGGGGGCAGGGGCAGGGGCCAGGCGCCAGGGGGTAATGTGTCTTTGTGTTGATGTGGCAAAATGTTTGCCGATGATTGCGCAGAAAACAAACAAAAAGCAATGCCACTCAACTGAAAGCCAATGAATAACGAACCCAAACACCAGGAATTCCACTCCCACTACCCCCGTCTCGCCCCACCCACCCTTCGCGCTGCTCTACACCTCAGCAGCCCCCTAAAAAATGTTGTATTCGTTACATTTCCACCCTCCCTGTTGATGCCTTGCTTTTGGCCCTGGCCAAGTGTTTGCATGAGAAGCTGTCAAAATGTTGGCAACGAAATTAATTCTGACATATGCCAAAATACGTGAAGGCTTCAACTGATGATGCGAATAGCGCGAAGGGGAGGGGGGGGGGGGAGTGGGTTTACCATTCACATTGATGTCGAGTGTGTGTATTTATTAAATTAGAATTAGAGCGCAAACTGAAAACACGCGAAACGCGCTTCAATTTTGTTTGCTGAGAGATTTGGCCAACGATTTGGGTCAAAGGGAACTTTATTTTGGCCAGATAGCATGTAGGATTCCGCAGAGTTCAGCCATTTTGCATAATATTTGCATTTGTGTTGCATCTGAAATCGAAGGGGTTTTTAGTATTATTTATATAATGAAAGGATATTTGAATATATATATTTAATTTTAGCAAGATGGATTCTATTTATATGTAGAAAGAGAATATGGCTTGGATTTTCCATAATCCTTGGCATATTTTGTTGTTAAGTGTTAAAGATCTTAAGTAGTTAAAACTGACTCATCGAGACTTCGTTTATTTAACTGCCGACTGGAACATATTATGTATTATTATATAGAAAAAAACGATAAATCCAAGCACATACAAAACTGGAAACCGGAAACCGCCAACTGAATACTCAAATCGTTGGCTTGTCCTTTTGTGTCGTCTCTCCGGATGGGGATCGTCCCATCGCGGTACTTGGGCTTCGACGAGTTGCAGCAACTGGAGAAGGAGTCGGGTTTTTCGCAATACCACATCGACTATCTGTTGGGGCAGTATGTAACCCTCGAGCGGGACGCGGAGGGACGGGTACTCCGGAGCGGGCTGCTCAAGGTGCCGCCGGTGGCACTGCATCCGTTTGCAGAGCGTTTGGTCGACGTGTATCTGCATCCGTCTCGCGGCTTTCACCATTTTATAAATGGACTGTCGCGCTTCCGGCGTAGTCTGCCGCTGTCGCAGAAGTTGGACGCGCTGCAACACATGTACGAGGATCCGGATGGCGATGGACTGCTCAGCGGGGATCAGTGCGAGGAGTTGATTAGCCGGCTGCCGGCGACGCGCCCCGAGCTGCGTCTGATGCGCTATAAGCTCAAGCAGTTGATTGCCGCTCAGGACCTGGAGCTGGAGGAAGTGGAACAGGCAGAGGGGCAGGCCGAGAAACAGGCAGATTATCAGCCAGAGGAACAGGCGGAGGATCAGGCTGAGGAACAGGCTGAGGAACAGGCTGAGGAACAGGCCTATTATCCGGCACGAGAGCAGGCAGAGCATCAGGCAGGGGAACAGGCAGAGGAACAGGCAGATGATCAGATTGAGAGACAGGCAGGGGATCAGG
Organism: Drosophila maculinotata; assembly: GCA_035045305.1. NCBI lineage: Eukaryota > Metazoa > Arthropoda > Insecta > Diptera > Drosophilidae > Drosophila > Drosophila maculinotata. The sequence goes on along the minus strand of JAWNPD010000679.1, from coordinate 6,787,314 downwards.
CAGGGGGACAGACTGAGGATGAGGCAGAGGAACGAGGAGAAAATCAGGCAGAGGCACAGACAGATGAAGAGATAGAGGAACAGCGAGAGGATCAATCAGAGGAGCAGGCAGAGCATCAGGCAGAGGAACAGTCAGGAGAACAGACAGATGATCAGATTGAGAGGCAGGCAGGGGATCAGGCAGGGGAACAGACTGAGGATCAGGTAGAGGAACGAGGAGAGGATCAGACAGAGGCACAGACAGATGAAGAGATAGACGAACAGCGAGAGGATCAATCAGAGGAGCAAGCAGAGCATCAGGCAGAGGATCAGGCAGAGGATCAGGCAGAGGCACAGACAGATGAAGAGATAGAGGAACAGCGAAAGGATCAACGGGAGGAACAGGCAAATGAACCGGCAGATAAGCAGGAACTGCAACATGAACCGGATCAGGAGCTGGAACCGGAACATGCCTATTCTAGGAGTTGCATTAACTGCGAGGATTTGAATTATATCACACGCCATGTGGATATCGATCAGAGCCTCTCGCTGCGCTTCTACTGAACAGCTTGCGGTCTATAGTACTAACACTGAAAAAACATTCCGGCAAATTGGTTATCAAATTTATCTTTATTTATGTGAAAGAAGAAATAAATATAATTTTTTATATAAATAACAGTCAAGTTTGTGATATTTGGAATACAAAAAAGTATTTCTTTCAACTGATCGGTTCAATGGGCGCTACATGATATAGAGATCCGATGGCCTTACGTGTTGAAATATTAACTTTATGTTTTTTTCAAAAATGCAATCTAATCTATATATATTCCTTAGATCATCAAAAGAGCAAATGAATCTTAATTTAATTATTCATAATTATCAGCAGAAATGGATACTTGAAAAGTGACAGGGCCATGTCAATTTGATATTGTGCTCTTGTTTTTGTTCTCTCTCTGTGTATATGCTATACTAAGCTGAAAATGGGTTATCCTTGCCTTGCTGCCCCTACTCCCCCTCTTCCCACCACGCCCCCAATCGTGTGGAATTGCATATTCGTTGCGCCGTTCGCCATTTGCCGTTCGCCATAACATCACGTTGCCAAAAGTTTTCACATAAACGCAAAAGTTAAGTCATTCCTGAAAATTGTTTCTTGAAATTTACTTGCGAGTACTTCAGAGAGAGGGGGAGAGGGGAGAGAGAGATAGAGAGGCATGAGTTGAAAGCAGCGTGCACTTCAATGGGGCACTTGAAAGCGGCGTCGTGTCCTGCGCTGAGCTTGCCCCTGAAACCCCGTCCCCCCTTTCGCACGTCCTGCCCCACTTGACTTGTGTGTCCTTTTTTGGCATGTGACTGCATATATGTACATATGTTACGCCATTTCCTACCAACCGCCGCCCTCGCGACCCCGCAAGTTTTCCGGACTCAATCTTGCGGCTCAGTATTGGGCTTGAGGTCACCTGTTACCTCTGCTCTCTGTGTGTGTGTGTGTGTGTGTGTGTGTGTGTGTGTGTGTGCGTGCGTGTATGTGTGACATGCTGCTAGTGCTGCCTTGGCAGCTCATTGGGCATTTGGGTGTCATTCATCCTATTGAGTAATTGGCAACGCGCGTCGCAACTCTTAGATACACCTGGCAACACCTGTTCCTGTTCCTGCTCCTGCTACTGCTGCACCTGTCGTATTTGAATATAAATATGGCACATTTAATCGATTTGATTGCTTGCACTTCACTTAAAGCTCCCAAAGAGTTGAAAAGTAGTAATTGGTTAGATATCCTAACATTAAGTAACTTAATCTTATGAATTTGGGTTTTTGGGTTTTCCCCAATCCTTGCAACAAATGTTGGACCAATTTGCTCTTTAAACTCCCCAGGTTTCATATTTTTATCTTTTAATATATTTTAACTAGAATTATATAATTTTATATTAAAATTTTTAAATTTAAATATTTTCATTTTTTCATTTCATATCATTTTACATTTAAATTTTCTTTGATTGACTGTTTCTAGTCGACATTAAATAAAAATTAAATAAATAAATTATAATAAAATTATTCCATAATTTATTTGTGCAACTTTACAAGCAAACCATGAATTTAAGACACATCCCGTTCTCTCTCCTCTGTCTCTGTCTCTCTGTCTCAGTCTCATTCTGTCTCTCCTGCTGGATATCGAAATTAAATTAAGTAAGTGCAATTTGTGTAACTAGATGACTGATGGGGCTAGGGTTGGGGCTTTCTGGGGGACTCTCTCTCTCTCTCTCCCTGTCTCTCTATCTGTGTGTGATTCTCTTGGTTTTTTGTCTGTTTCACTTTGCTGGTTTTTGCGACTGATTGCATTTTTATCCCTTTACACACAAAATCCATGAAATATGCACACTAACTCATGCGTATTTTATAATAATAAAAGCGCACGGCGAACAAGCCAAAGAGCTGAAGAAAATAAGTAAAACCAACAACGGAATAGCGGTACTTCATAGTCACTCCCACCCTCACCCTCCCCTACCACACACACACAGACACACACACTTGAATTTGTCCGCCAACGTCCGTGAAAATGCAAAGACAAAAGATGCAGCAAATGATTCGCTGGCTGACTGCAGTTTCTGTCCACAGAACAACGCCCTCCCCCCTCCGCCACCCCCACCCACAGCTAGTGGCTACGGGTGGGCGGCTTTGTGGTACGTGGCATTGTCACCGGTGGTGCCGGTGGTGGGTTGAACTGCTGTCAAATCTCTTCACACGTTGTTAAGGCTGTTCCTGACATATGCACAAATCGTTGGCTGTCGCGCGTATGTGGCAAGCAGGCAAGGTTTCGCTTAGTGCCGGCTTATCCACTTGCGCCAACAGATGGCAACTCTGGCGCCCACCTGGCGCCATTCGAATCGCATACTAAAACAACTTTGACTATTGCTTAATATTTAACGCGGCTCGCGCAAAGTGCATCCTAAGCTGATCCTTACGCCAACTCACCCACTGCTGTACCGCCAGCTGGCAGAGTTGCCACCCCTGCTGATTGCCACTACATCAGCGATCCATTGAGCGCCCCTTATGGCCACACCCCTTATGGCCACAAAGCAACGCCGTAACACAGTCGTAACTCAATCTATGAGCATCTATCCCATAATTTACACTTACAATTTTGCATTCCTATGCAGAGCCGAAGGAAGGGTATTACCAACTTGTTGTTCAATAAGTAACGCCAGCTACACTCAGATGAGAAATAGAGAATCTGGTACGCAAATCAGGTACAAACTTTGTCGAAATCAGCTTTGAATTCAATTTTTAAATAATATACAAAATTTACAACTGTCGATATTGATTATACTTTCAAAAATAATAATATATATAATTTATATCAGTTTACTATATCATATGAAACTGTAGCAAAGGATTTATTAAATTGAGATAATTATCAATCTACAATAGTAACAGCTTTGAAGTATTAAATAATATACAAAATTTACAAGACTTGATATTGATTATATTTTCAAAAATAATAATATATATAATTTATATCAAATAACTATATATTATATGAAACTATAGCAAAGAATGAGCTAACAATATTGAGATAATAATCAATCTCTAATAGTTGCTGATCGATTTTGTATCAGATCACATTTCTATATATCTAGCTAGTGTATTTGGACTTTGCTATATCCGCAATATCTGTGCCTTTTTAGCTTGTTGCGTTTTCTCCATCTTTTTTTGTCACGCTTCTGTTTTGTGTCTTTTGTTCTATTGGCCATCGTCGTCTTCGTCGTCTTTTCTTTTCTTTTCTTTCGTTTCTTCGTCTATTTTTGCATTATTGCTTTTCATGCATTTGCAGCAGCTGCTTAAACGTGTTCCAAATACGCAATATGCCTGCCCCCGCCACACCGCACCACCCCACCCTTTTCCAACCCCCCCAAAAAAAATAAACGCCCCAAAAAAAACCGCCCATGCGAATTTGGTATGCGAAATTGGCATTCGCTGGCGTCCCGTTTGGTGCATACGAATGAACATTCTGCTAGCTGCTGCCTGTTTTATTAGCCGTCATATAAACCAGGCGCCCCTCCCCCCCTCCTGCCGCGCACCACGGCTCTGCGAGAGCCACAGTTATGAATGGGGCTGCAACTGCAGCTTGCAGCAAATGACACCAACACAGATTTCTCATGTGATAATTTGGCTGAGTAACCCTAAAGTTTCACAGTTCCACAGTCCTAGAGTCCCAGCGTCCCAGCGTCCTACAGGCCCTGCCCATAATTGTTTTAAAACTAACTCAACTTCCCGACGCGTTACCAATGACATACACTGTAACAAATTTCGTACTGCAAACAGCTGAATAGCTATCGCCAATTTAAGAAAACTTTTAATGATTGGTTGATAAATGAATTATTGCGAGGTTTAATAGCTTTGCAGATGATATTATAATTTCTGAGTGAAACATCTCCAACATCATGAAGAACATATTTGATTAAATATAAATAAAAATATATAAAATTCCCAACTTTCCACAGCCTTTGTCAAAAGTGAACCGATTTTCAAAAGCAATTTATTTTTGGAATTGATTTCGACTCTGTTTTAATACAACATTTAAACCTTGAAACAATATTTTTGATCGAAATTCAGATTACAAACTTTTCACTTTTCACATAACTTTGTCAAAACTGGAACGAGTTTCAAGAGCAATACATTTTCGATCTTGGTTTAGCATCTAGAAGAAAAGTACATTTAAATTTGCCCACACAAGTTGTGCTCAAAATTTAAACTTGCATATACAAAATCCTTAAATCATCACAGCAAAAATATTAGTATCTTTAAGTTAGCTTCAACTTATACGATTTATCGCTCAATGAGCAAATGTTAACTGCTAATCGGCATCGATTAGTATCGGTATCGTTTCGGTCAGTGTATAAGCTGTCCATTTAAGTCGAGCTGATCCTGTAGTTGGCATAGGTGGGGATTGGTTGACTGCAGCTGCTGCCTGTTGGCCCAAGGGGGGCGGAGAGGGGCGGAGGAGGACGTGGTCTGGAAGCTGAAAACTGGAGGTCTAGTCGTCTGTTGTCGCGCCCTCAACCATATTTATTATCATGTCGAAGTGTTATCCTTGTTGTTATCCTATCTGCCAGGCTATGCCGGTAGTTGCTGTTTTAGTTGTTGTTGTTGTTGTTGCTGTAGTTGTTACTCTTCATGTTAACATGTGTTCAAATCGTTAAGGCGAGAACTTTGTGCAAAATTATTTGCTACAAAACACTCGACGTGTTTGCGCCTGGCTGACTGTGTGTGCTTTCCCCTCTGCCCCGCCCCGCCCTATCTCTCTCCCTCTCTCTGTGTGTGTGTGTGTGTGTGTGTGTGTGTGTCTGAGAGGCGGCAAACAACAATAGAAACAACAGCTCATTGAGTTTTAGAAAAGTTGTTAACATGAACATTTGATGTCACAACATTGCAATCCCTCCTTCTACCCTCGCTTTCTGTGTGTGTGGCTGTGTGTGTTTGTGTGAGTGTGTGTGTGTGGCCTCCATATGGTTATATTGCCGTTGCCATTTTCCATTGCCCATTTGCCCAACGACGACGACACAAGTCGAGCCAAGCGTAAACATTTTTGCAGCAACGTTGAAAACTGCTGTCACCCCTCCCCCTCCCCCCCCTGCAACTAACCACCCCCCCTTCTCTCATGCCTTGACCCAGCAGCAGCTTAAAAAAGAGCCAACAACAAAGTTTTACACTTAACAGACAAAATTGTCTACAAATTTTGTTAATTTATGTTATTTATTTAGTTAGTTATCGCTTTTGTTTGGCGACTCTTCCTCTTGTCTTCCCCGTGCACCCTCTCGCCACCCCACACCCTTTTTGCTGCGCCAGCTGCTTTTGGCCTGTTGCTTTTTTGCGGTCAACTCTATTATTGGCCATATTAAAGAATACAGTAAAGGCAGCCGACTAACAGCGCCCAGCTCACAGCTCACAGCTCCCAGCTCCCAGCTCCCGCATCCCCACTTCACCCCCCACCGTGCAATCATGTTTTTCGCTCTCACACGCCCTTTTCAAGTTCATTTGGGTGCCTCCTGCACAGGCTGCTCTTTGTGCAGCAGCAATAACAATAACTATAGCAACAACAATAGCAGCCAAGCCGCAACATGCACAACAATATTAATAAAGCGTGCAACACACACACACACACACATACACACACTCAAAAAAAAAAGGAAACACCTACTTACACACACACTGAATATTTGCTCGCGATAGCAAAAATGGAAGTTTTTGTGCCCACTCTGCTTGCAGTGAATAACTTATTAAACATTTATTGCATTTTCCGACTTAAGCAAGTTTTAAATTGCTGCTATTCGCTTTACAATTTAGTCAATATCGATATTTTGCTTAGAGCTTTGAAAGCTTTAAAAGCTTTAAGGCTTATTTCCATTGATACTTGATTAAAGCTTTACATATTTTAAAGCTGAGAAGCCATAGCTTTAATAATTTTTAAGCTCTATAATTCTTGTTAAGTTATAATGAGCTGCAAACTGTTTGAGCTCAGAATCTAAAGCTTTAAAAGCTATATGGCTTATTTCCATTGATACTTGATTAAAGCTTAACACAATAAAGGCTGAGAAGCTTTAGCTTTAATAATATTTATTAAACAGCGCTTTTTTTTTCTAAGTTTAAATGAGCTTTAAACTTTTTGAGATCAGAATCTCTGAAGCTTTATGCATAAAGATTTTTCGCTTTTAGGTTAGGTTAAAACTGATTAAAACCAATTCTCCCAAGAAACTGTTTGCTTGCGCTTTAATTGATTTATGTGCCAAATTAATTGTATTTAGAACTTTGTCTCAAATTGTCGCTTGTTGATTGAGTTTTTAGGCTACAAGGTCTTCTCAAATCTCGTTAGCAAGTTTTTTGGTCTGGCCTTAAAGCGTATTTGGCGTCAAAGTTGCTTCATTTGTTGCATGTGGCCTGACAAAGTCATTACAATCGCGGCAGGGGCATAAAAAAAGCGTAGCATACTTTTTTGGGGTCACCAAAACGCAGCAGACGCATTAAAATGGCCCCACCACGGGGGAGGAGAGAGTGAGAGCGGAAGAGTGGGAGAGAGAGCGAGTGAAAAAGCGCAAAATACAGCAAGGATACAAGAACGAAAAGTAAACAGTGACGTAAAATCCACAAGCAAAGGGGCTATGGAAGCGGGGAGTGGGCAGTGTGGCTAGGTCGAGGGGGTCGGTGGGGTCGGGGTGGCAGTGTATTAGGTGACGGTCTGCGGGTCATAAATGGAATGTGTGAAGCGCTTGCGGCGTTCAGCACCAATTGTCTCGATTGAGACTCACACAAAAACACACGCTTAAAATAGCGCATACGCCGCGTGTTACACACAGCACAAGCTGTGCGTGTGTGTGTGTGTGTCAGTGTGTGTGTGTGTGTGCGTGTTGCTAGTTTGATGTGGCGTTATTGCTGCTTCAGCGACTGGATGTTGTTGCTGTTGTTTTTTGTTGGCGCTATACGGTTTATTGGTCTGCCATTGGCCTCAGCTCAGCTAGACAGTACAGAGGCATGGACAAAAAGGGGGGAGGTAGAGGGTTGGCATGGCAGTCAACTGGCAGATAGACAGACAAAAAAGGCAGCGACAGCCGAGCCGAAATGATTGCAGACAAATATTGGCAGAGAATCCGCGTTTATTGTACACTTGAAGCACAGGCAGGCAACAACAGCAACAACAACAGCAACAACAGCAACAAAAGCAACAAAAGCAACAACAGCAAAAACAACAACAACAGAAACAAAAGTGCGCAACTTTAATGCAAACAGGCAAACAGTTTGGGACAAATGCAGAGTCAAAAACCAGTAACACAACCAAACAGAACACACCCATACATACATACATACACACATACACACACACACAGACAGGCAAACAGACAAACGGAACTGGCAACACCGGCGAAAATCATCGAAACGCTCGCAACGACCGCAAAAATCAAAAATGTTTCAACAACAACAAAACTGAAAAACGAGTCAAGTGTGTGCTTTATGTATGTGTGTGTGTGTGTGTGTATGTGTGTGTGCGTAAAGCAGACATTTATTTATGTATTTATGCATATTTTGTGCAAAAATGCCGGCTGCAAATGTATACCCTTACAAGAGGGCAGCACAATTGCGTCATAAAATTAGTACTGCTGGCAAAAATATATCTATTTATTTTGTTTATTTGTTAATCTCTTTGTCAGGCACAAGATGTTATCAGACAAAGTATGATCAGTATTATATAAGTAAAATACAAAATATGACTATCGCTAATTGCAATCATTCGAGAACTTTAAAGGAAGGGTATTTAATGTTCCGCACAGCAAAGGTAACTCAACTCAGTCGTCGTTTATTTGTTATGCACTGTTGTCGCTGCATTGACCTTTGAGCTGTCACCCCCCCTCCCCTGCCCCACGCACCACCCCCCTTTGCCCGCTGACAGTCGCTGAAGTGCTGAAGTGTCATGAAAATTGCATTGCCGGACAGCCGCAAAAGGTTGGAGTCGATCAAAAGCGGCAAAAGAGCAGCAGACTGACTGACTGACTGGCTGACTGACTGATTGACTGACTGACTGACGAACTGACGGACCGCAATGCAAACACTTAACAGAATTGCGTTGCAATTTGCTTAGTCACTGTTGAAAGTTGTCAGCATTGGCCAACTTGACTTTAAGCCATACAACATTTAACTTCACATAAACAATAAATATGACAGCTAAAAATTTACTTTTCTATTTTTCAGCCTATCTTTAAGCTCATTTTGGCAAATGCGGAATATGAGCAAAAGACAATGATTTTTGGTATATTTAATTTGAAAAAAACTTTATTTATATCACATAATAATTTTGGGTAGTTCGAAATATTCAAAAAGAGGAAAATGGATTCAAGGATTTTGAAGTCCTTGTGCAAAATGACGCCATTATAGCGACCATGAACAAATGAATGATAACTTAGCAATGCTTGGAACACTTTTCACTACACTATGCCAATGAGCCATAATTTCTATGCGAGTTTGACGATTCATAATCACCAAATCCGTACAATTTTGTTGGTGCTTTCACTTGTATATCAATTCCGTGTGGTTACTGCGAGAATGCCATCATTGGCGGTTGGTAAATGGAGGGAGCTGCTCCTCGGGCTGCTCAACAATGGCCGTGTTGGATTCGTTGGATTTATGCAGCGTCTGCTGATCCTGCTCCGGATCCTGGTCCTTATCCGGCTTGGTTGAACCACTGTGGCACGCCTGCTTCAACCACCTGGTGCGAAAGCGATTGATGCGCGGCAAACTGGCCGCGGAGAGGTCGCCGCACAGGTAAACGGGACAGTCGATCGGCTTCTGTGGACCATTTAGTTGCAGCAGTTCGGCCAGCTCCTCATCCTCCTCGGACACCTCGACATGCTCACGCTTAAAGATGGTGACAATCGGCCCACTCGAGCTCTCGTCCAGCTCCTTCGACCAGCTGCGATCGGCGGCTGCCTCCACATAGGCATCGTAGCTGCTGTCCGTGTCCGCTATCTGTTTACTGGAGTCCATGGCCAACAATTGGTATTACGCTAATCACCTTTGTAATGTTTGTTCTTTGACTTTTTCTTACAATTTATTTTTGGTTTAATTTTTTTTTGATTTTGAGAACTGTTTTATCTGAAAGACTTTTGGTCAACTGACTTGTGTATCGAGAAATGAAAGCAGTTCTCGAACATTTTGGCAGCTTGCACAACGCATGCTAGAACTGTGGCAAGGGGTGGGACGGGGAGGGGGTAAAGTTGCAAGTTGCACACAGACACACACACACACACACAAACACATTCCACATTCAGTGCGCGCTGCACTTTAATTAAATTTCTTAATTATGTTGGATTAATACACACAGAGACACACCCACACAGGAATAGGGCGGCGGCTGGGCTAAGCGGCAGGCTGTAGAGTGTGCAGTGTAGAGTGTAGAGATGGCCGCGTGTCTAGCCACAAAAAATTGTTTAGACACAGAGTCAACAAAAAGACTTGTTTTTTCATTTATTTGTAATCTTCACTTTTATGTTTATTTTACAATTTATATTTTTATTTAGCTAAAATAATCTGCGCTTTCCAATTTTGTTTGACGTTAGCTTAAAAATACATAGTTAATTAAATTTTTGTGTTTACATTTTGAACTATGCATTCTATGTTTCATAGTTGTATTAGGAAAAAGGAACTAGAATACACCCAAAAAAACGTATAACGACTTATACCGAACAACTTTTTTGTTTTGCAGAATATCTCGATCGAACTCTACAAATTTAATAATAATAATAATAAATTATAAAACAGCTTTGAGTCATTTTGTTTACACGGAATTTAAATGTTCAGTTTCAAGCTTGATTTTTGGTATTATCATTTTTTTGTCTCTATTGCCACTCGATTTGGTTAGTTAGCAAAATAATAAATTATTAACCAAGCTTGACTACTTAAATTTATATAAAATATTTTTTTATTATGCACTGATGTATTGTTAATTTATTTAAAATATTTTATGCAACAATATCTGTTTTGAGCATTAGTTTTAATTATCAACAAATCATATCAAATCAAACCTTATACATTTTTTTTGATTCTCGTGTTCAATTTCCTTTCATGTCGTGTCACGACACGCGCCCAACTCTAATGTGTGTAGTATTATAGAGTCAGAGAAAGCAACTGGCTGAATCCTACTAAAATTTCATAGTTTCTATTCTTCTTTTTCGTTTAATCAACATGCATACGCAGACAGACAGACAGACAGACAGGCAGGCAGGCAGGACCTGAGAAGGGATGTGCGCGGACGAGGAGGTAGAGGGGGGGGGGAGGGGGTGCGGAGTTGTTTCTACAAGGTGTGGCTGACTGTGGCCTGCAACGAGGCTCAGCCCAAGTAATTGAGAAAACTTGGCAGCAAGTGTTTGGATCACCCCACTGACTGCCCCCATTCCCCGCCCCCTCCCCATCTCTATGTTGCTGGCATTCGTGCGTCAGCTGAGAATGCTGGCAGCGGCTGCAAATGACTCGGTTAGTTGTAATGCCCCCCCCACCGGCCTGCTCCCGTTCCCATCCCACTCCAGCTGGCACATTTTGTTAGTTACTTTAACATTTACCTTTGCGTCTGGCATTCAACAGCCGGCATGCTGCAACAAGGATAAGAAGAGTCGCTTCACTCTTTGCCACAAAACTCATCTGTTGAAGTTGCTTGCTGCTGCTGCTGATGCTGATGCCAATGAAATGCCTTGGCACTCGGCGCTGTAGGGCGTGGACGAGGGCGTGGCGCATTAGTTGCAGCACGTGACTGAAATGCCAAGCGGCCCTCAAAGCACAATCCAGGAAGAAGCGAGCTACAAGCAAGCAGGGAGAAGCGTGCAGGGAGAAGCGTGCAGCTTACTAAAAATTAAAACACATGTAAAGAAATAATTAAGATATTATGTACTACCGCCCACACACACACACACACACACACACACACACACACACACACGCACACCATCGACCAGCCAAAGATTTTCCCCGCAACGCCTTCTTGTACCTTCTCCGTGTCAGCGAGCAGCAAGTGCAAAGGAAGCCGGGGTAGAACTAGAAGGGGTAGGAGTAGCGGTTGAGGTAGGGGTTGGGGTAGCACTTGGGGTTGGTGCAGCGGCGCGTAAACAAAGCACGATAAGAGCAAACTGTCAGTTCTGAATAGGCCACTAAATGCAGAGGGCAACACTTTGCACTCGCTACAAATATTTGCACTGTACAGCAAGCAATATATATATCATATATCTATATATACATATATATCTAATCCGAAGTTTTCTTTAATTCCCAGCTGTTAAAGCTTTCGAATTTATAAGTTTGAACATTAAAACCAAAAAACTATGGCGTAAGCTTTAAGTAAAAAAATTAAACTAATGACAGACCCAAAGCTCATTAAAAGCTTCTAGATAAATTAAAAATTTAAGTGTCAAAAAACGTAAGATTAATCATTAATTGATTGCAAATGGCGGAAGTTTTAAGCACAATAAACAAAATGGATGAAAGACTTAAAGCGCAATAAAAGCTTTTAGATAAATTAACATTTGAACTGTCTAAAAACGTAAAATAATCATTTGTTGAATCGAAATTAGACTTTAAAATTTAATCGCTATTTATTATCAAGATTTATGCATATTTTCAATGGTCTATCATTATTTCAGTTAGGGTAGTATATATGTAAGTATGTATATCTAGTTTTTTTACTTGTGCGAATTCTGTATATTAATTCATGTTTCTTATCTTTTGATCAGTGTTTTCTGTTGTTCGTGACTAATGCAATAACTTATACGTTTTTTTTGCACTTGTAGCATTAGAAAAAGTATCAGAATAAATATATAAATAAATGCAAGAATGAAGTAGGTCACTTGAGGTTAATTTTAAAGAATTTTTTTATTTAATTAGTTAAAAAAGGAGCTTTGAAGTTGCTGAGATTGTAGCTATTTTTAAGCTTTAAATTACTAAACTGGCATTTAGTAAAAGAATTACAATTATAAATATTTTTTTAGATAGTTGCCTAGTCATCTATTAAAGTAACATTTTCGAGTGGCATTTGTTAAACATTTATTTTGTTGTGCAGTGTTCTGTGATGCTGGCAGTTGGAGTCGCCTTGTTTCGCATTCATTGCCACCTGGTCGCTTTATCGGGCACTGGGCACGTGTTGTTGTTCCCTTGCCCAACTCAACTGAAGATGCGCCCGCAACACATTTCCGTATCCGCAACCCCGACAACATCATACCCGCCCCGCCTCCCCCTCACTGGCACACTCCTCTGCCCAAGCGACGAAGGTCAGCGGATGCTGTACGCAAATTGTTGCAGGCGCTGCGCAAAAGAATTGTTGGAATGTGCATCCCCTAACCTACCCCACCCCGCACCCTTATTGTTTTTGTGTTTGGCTCATTTCTTGTGTTTCATTTCATTCCATTTAATTTCGTTCTTTTTCGTTTTGTCACATTCTGCGCCTCATTACTTGTGCATTTTCATTCCTGTCCAGCGCCAGGCGATGTATCATTAAAATATGTTTTTTGCCAGCCTCTATATAGAGGGCGTGGCAATTGCCAGGGGGGGGTGGTATGGAGTAGGCCGCTTTGGATAGTTAGTTGCTTCATCTTTTTAAGCATGGCAGCATTGCAGCTGCTTTTTCTTGTGCTGCTCCAGCTTCAGTTATAATTTCTGCTTGTTTTATTTACGGTACTTACGCGCACTTCTACTGTGCAGGGGCGTAGGGTCGCGGGGGGTGGTTGGCTAGTGGTAAGGGGGGAAGACAAGGTTCGTGCTCAAAACGTTTTTACATTTCATTGACGGGGCGCCAGGGCAAAAGAAACACCGAAACACAGCCAACAGTTGAACACCCGCACACACACACAACACACAACACACATACACAGACACACACACAGACACACACTTAAGAAAAACAAGAGATAGCAAGAGAGATGCTGTGGAAAAACAGTTGCCAGCTTCTCACGAGTGCCGGCAACATTGAACAATTAAATTTAATTGCATTCCCAATTTGTATAATTATGCCCCGACTCTCTAAATACACACACACACACCCGCACACACACACACACACACACACATGTATAGCTCTATATATATACATTTTTAATTTGAGTCAACGATAAATGATGACAGTGTCAGCGCCTACAAACAAAAGGATTAGTATCTGCCATCTCTATTCAACAACTATGTCTCTCTCTCTTTCTCTCTCTCGCTCTCTCTGTCTTTGTTTCCAGTCAAACAACTTTTAGCTGCAGGCTTTTTTTGGGTCGATTAGACAAGTTGTGGCAATTAACATCTCAAGATAATATGTGCATAAATTTTAATAACTAAGAATCGTTAATCAGAAAAAAAGACAAGTAAGAGTGCTCTAGTCGAGAGTGCCCTAGCTAGCAACTAGGATATTTATCTATATTCACACATGGAAACACACACACACACACATACAAACACAAGATGCTGGCTGTTGGCTGCGCGCGTCATGCAATTGCTTTGTTTTTTCTTCTTCCATTGGCCCCAAACTATGTTCATTGAATCGTAAATTCCTTCTAATGAAATTTGTAGGACATAAATATGGCATATAAATGTGCGACTATGTAGAATACGAAGGTCATACCACTAAAAATACTAATTTTTGATTTCTGGGAGATTGAGGTATCCAAAAAGTGAAATATTTTTTACTTCTGTATGCTACATGAGAATATACATACCAAATTTGGTGCCTCTACCTTTTATATCTTTTAAGCTATAACTAAAAAATTCTAGTCTAGAATCTTAATTATCCGATAGCTTTGAACGGGTCGAGATATCGAAAAAAACTATAAGCTTGTATTGAGCCGGCAGTACGAAAACTTAAATTACTATAATGATGTTTATAGTTATTATAACTTTCAAGCTATGCCCAAAAAAACACTGAATTGTAATCGAAATGTATCGATAACTTTTGAACGCGATAAGGTATCGAAAAAAATTGATAATCTTGTATTGTATATATATATAAAATATAAAAAAAATATACATATATAAATATAAAAATAAAAAAATTGATAGCAGAAAAAAAACAATGTTGTCGATAGGTAAATATTTAAATACATATTTGAAAACAAATGTGAATAATCAGTTAGGTAAAGAACTGTCGATAATTGTTATAATCGATAAATTCGATGCGACAGTTAGTATTGTAATATTTGAATTATGGCCACATTTCATGTAAATCCGAAATCCATTTCGTATTGCCTAATGGATATCTGGAGAACCTGATCTCTGGCCAAATGCATTGTAGTATGAAGAATAAAGAGAGGGCGATTCGAAGAGAGCTTTTTTACCGTTCGAAGTTCGTGCCAATGGATCGGAACGCTCGGCGCGTTCATATATGTAAATGCGAACACAAACACAAAGCAAGCAACGCAAACAACCATTCATACTCAAAGGTAAACAACAACACGTCGCTGTGTCTTTGTATTTTATATTTGTGTGTGTGTGTGTGTGTATATGTTTACCAGCAGTGATAAATTTGTGTTTTGTCAGTTTGGTCAATTTGAGTCGTGGTGGAGTATTAGGGCATATTTAATATGTTTGCGACAGTATCTTGCAATTATTATTAAAAATACATATATTCATAAATAATATTTATTGTTTTTAACGATTCCATGATATGAAAGAACTATGCCAATTGGCAAACATATCATACCGTATATATTACAATTTCGATTTATTTAATTTATTTATTTAAAGTCGACTAGAAGCATTCACATGGGAAATACAATTAATTATCAGGAAACTTAAAGTGTAATACATATTTTTGGTAAGGGTATCCATTTATGCCATTTAATGAAATATATTCTCTCGCAATGAACATGCACACACACTCGACACGCAAAAATACTTCCACAGCGACTGTAAAACTAATTCTTTACGGAATACAGCCATTGGACACCTTATTTTAAAAATCCACAGCATTTTTGTAATTTCAAATGCAATATAAATAAATACTTCCCATTAATACCAACATACATTGTGCATGCCACAATAATTAAACTTAAATATATATATATCTGTTAAAATTAAATATACATATTAAATGAGATATTTGCAGTTAGAGCATATTTTAAAGTCTACAGTATTCGCTTTTGAAAATATCTTAATTAACGAAATCATTTGACTGCTTGTTTAGTGCGAGCGTCGCGACGCGTCGGCAGTCCAAAAGCAACGGAACAAAGATAACAACAACAAGTTGTGCATATTCTTTGTGCGCGTTGTTCTTGTCTTTTTATTAGCCATTGAGAATGAAAAATTCGGCCACTGGCTGCCTCAAAGATCTACTGCCGCTCGCGCCCCGTCTCTACCGACAAGCTCGAACGACAACAGAAAAGTGTGTGTGTGTGTGTGTTGTTTTGCTTTTCTGTGTCCGTGTGTGTGAGTGTGCCGGTATCTAGCGCGAACGATTTTGCGTAAAAGCTCCGACGGCAAATTTCGGCTCTGTATTCTTCATACATACTCAATGGGCCAACTGTTTGCTGTGCATTGGTATAATTTGAGTTATTGACACGTTCCACTGACTGCTGAATACTAATCAAAATTGATGGTCGGCCAAATGGCGGGCAGTGCGACAACTGTTGACAGCTGTCAACACTGGCCGGCTAACCAAAGAGATAGAGCTACAGTAGTTATACACAAATAGAGAGAGGGAGAGAAAGGGGCAGAGTGACTTGGCAATTTAGCTGATTAGCGAGCCGAGTGCTCATAATTAGTCAGTGGATTGGCAAATGCAGGGGCCTGGAATCCCGCTAGTTACTAGTTCAAGTAAATGAAGGGAAGGGAAGGAATGGGGGTTGGAAGTGGGGTGAAAGATAAGGGATGCAGGGTTAACTGCCTTCCAAATCAGTGGCAAATAACAAATAGAAATTCAATGCCTAGCGATTAATTCAATAAGTTTCTATTACTTTGATTAGGTGTTGATTATGTGTGGCAAAGTTCTTGCCGACAGGTGGCGCTGCGCCAAGTTCTGACTGCTAATAAAGTCATGAGGCATACTCACACAAGCACACACACACACATACACACACACAAACACACACACACATACAAATAAATGCTAACGTTTTGGGCGCAGAACAAAGGCCAGACCCAAAGTTTAGAGTTTTAAGGGGCAGCGGGCAGGGAGCAGGGGTAGGGCAGGGTGCTGAGCTAGAACTATGCGAAATACTTGTACGCAAGCAGAGCGAGAAAGATTTTTGCAATTTATTTAAGTCACGTGCCACATGCCCCCAACCCACATACACACACACACATATATATACACCTGCCCAGCAGGCTGCCAGACTTGATTTGGAACTCAAAGTGACTGACGGACTGACGCTCCGACTAAGTGACAGACAGAGAGCGATAGAGCGAGAGAGAGAGAGAGAGAGAGAGAGAGAGAGGGGCAATAGCTGAGGCCAAGTGGCAAGTGCGAGGTGGCACAGGGCAAAGTTATGCCACAGCCAGCAAATGTAACATAAATTATATGAAGCAAAGGCGCAAGAACTTGATGCCAAAGCCCAACAGCAGCAGCAGCAGCAGCAGCAGGTGCTACACACGGGCGGTGTGCCGGGGGTTCGGGGCAGCAGTAGCTGTTTCTACTGCGGCATCTTGCTGCTCATCATGGGGCAACTTACTTACTTCTTACTTGCCAGCCACTTAATTAGTGTGCGCGAATTTTGAGCACGTGAATTTTCACAAGTGTGTGCGAGACAGAGAGAGACAGAGAGAGAGAGAGAGAGAGAGATAGAGGGATTCTAAGAGGAAAGGCGCAGTGTCGTGCAGGGAGGGGGGCTGTGAGAATTAAGAAGGAATAGGCAGAGCTTGAAATGAGCACAGTGGTTAAAAAAGTAAAAACAAAATAAAAAACAAAATTGTAAAACAATTAAAGAAAAATAAATTAAAAAAATTTTATTTTTTTATTTACTGGTAGTTAACATTGTTCATGTGTTAACTTGCTTGTTGCTATGTCGTAAGTATACAGTTAATTCAGGGCAGAAGGTAATATAAGATACAAATATTATTATTTTAACTCTAATTGATTTGGGATTCAAACCATTTGAAAGTCTCAATTATACGCTGGATTTTTTTGCTAAGCAAATAAAATGTGAATTTTAGCCACTCAACCGCTGTAGTTGCTCCACAGTGCGTGGCAGGCAGGCATTCCGCCTTGAAAGTTGAAGTTGCGTTTTTCGCGTCGCGTCTCTTTTGAAACAGTTTGATTAAGTTTAATTGATGTAATTACACTCTTAAATTGGATTGGATTTGTGAATACAAAGCACAGCGTGGACGGACACAGTGGGCCCAACAGGAAAGATAGCTGAACAGAGTTTGCATTGTGGAAGGGGGTTGAATTTGGTTAGAGAGCGACCTGGCCAACATTGCATGACCTGCCAATCGAATCCTTTAACAACTTCAAAGTCCGCTAACATCCGCCTGCCCTCCACCCTCCACCCCCTAGCCCCCTCCCCCTCACCACTAACCCCTAGCCAGGAATTTGTCGAGTTGCTCTTTCGGCACACACCCACACACACACACACCAGTTTGATCAATTTGAAAATGAATTTGAAAGTGTTGTTGTTATTTGTTGTTGCTGTTGTTGTTGTTGTTGTTGTCGGCAATGTGCGTTGACAACGGGCCTAGGCCATGGCCAATGGATAGGCAACATCCTTGCTGCCGCTACCCCCACTCCTATCCTTCCCCTCTCCACCATCATACGCAGCACTTGCCCACATTGTCTCTGCCACACTTTACCATGGAGCAAACGAACCTTTTTTTAAGCACAAATTAATCACACGAAGATAATTGTTAAGTTATCATATGTCTTAGTGCAATAGCTAAATTAATTTTACATTGAAAGTCGATGATTTTCAAGCAAATTTCAGGACACAAATATGGACATGTGAGCTCCCAAGTCCCTAAAAATGTCGTTCCTTGACTTCAAATTCATTCCTAATGATTCTACATTCAAATTCTCAACTTTCTCAAAATTTCCAATTTTCGGATTTTATGTCAAAAGTCATGACAAGATGATGACATGTGAAGTTCCCAAATTCCTAAAAATGGCCTTCCCAGACTTCAAACTGTCGTAAATTTGTCAAAACTGACCCGATCTTCATTTCCCAGGCCATTTTGATCATAGAAAATAAGTGAAATTCATGACACCAAAACTTAACAGCGACTGTTATGTTAACATAAGTAATTAGTCTTTAACATTACAGTTTGAAATATTTACAACTTTTAAGAAATTACTTAGTGCCAATAGTGTGAATTTTTCGCCTACAGTGCAGGGCTTGTGTTTTTAGAGTTGAGGGGCTGTTGGATTGTGCGAGGGAGGATGTGCTGGGCGAATTGTGCTTTTGGTTTGGTGGCGCGCATATTTTGCATAATTTAAGCAATTTGTGCAACTGCAACGGACGACGCTGCCCGATGACAGCGACAAGTGAGAGATTGTTGAGGGTTGTAAAGGGTTGTGAGGCGTGGAGGAGGGGGTTACTGTTGGGTTAAGGGTAGGTGTGAAATGCACCCACATTATTGCATTTGACTGCCAGTGGAGCACAGGCTGGACACAGAGGCCAGATAATGAAGCAGCAACATTTTAACCAGGCAAATGCGCAAACACGTTGAAACCGGTTGAGCAGGACGAGGGAGGGGAACAGGCAGGGGGGGGGGGAAGGCGGTAGGTAGAACTCATATGTGTGCTGCTGTTGGTGTTGATTGCCAGACTGACTAAGAGACTGACTGACTGAGAGACTGACTGTGGAACTCTGACGTGGTCGCCTCGACTGATTCATGAACTGACAACGAGCCGGCGTCCAACCTGAGCCTCTGCCGCCCTGTACACAAGTGTGTGTGTGCGAGTGTGGCACTTTAGCTCATATTTCGTGCGTCCACAAACGTGGCCAACAGCGTCGGTTGGGCCCCGCTTCTCTGCTTGTGCAGCTGCTCTTGGATGCTGTTTTTGTGTGCTGGCTGCCGGTGCCATGACAGTGGATTTTACAGAGACTTAAGTGCCGACTCGCCAGCTCCACCTCTACCTCTGCCAGCTACATCTTCCTCATCCCCGCACTCTCCCTCTCTTGCTCTGTTTTCCTGCCGCTCTGCTTGTGATATATGCAGCTGACTCATTCTGCTGACGCTCCAAATTCAAACGCAAACACTGTTGCATACTTTTGTGCGTCGCCACATTTTGAGCCGGACGCGTGTCACGTTGCGTATCGTGACACGAACTGCAAGTCGTCGAGTTGAATAAAATTCGTTATTAGCTCCATAACTTAAAGGAAATTTCACTGACAATGCCAGAAAGATTAATAAACATATATTGAATTAAAATATTGTAAATGAAAATATTTAAATCTTAGCACTGAAAGTTTAGAGAATTAAAGCGACAAATATTGGGCCATAAGTACTTAAATTAATGATTTTAATTTTGTAATTAAATATTATAATTTGTATAGGTTTAAAATACAAGGAAAGCAACTTTTCTATCGCACTTCTCTAGCCATAAAAATTATCATCGACTTATAGAGAATTGGGGATACAAAACATACAAAGGTATATATATATTTTTTCAATTTTTTTATTAAATGCATTTTTTGCCCTTCTAGCATAAATCTATAAAATAAAATTGATTTGAACGTTATTATTTAAAATAAATATCATCGGAGGGAACTTTCAACTTTGCCGAAGTCAATCTTTTCGTTAGAAATTCTAGCAGGCTCGAGAATAACATCTTTAAACCATTTACTAAAGCTCAGGATATTAAAAGTTTGTTTAAAGAACCTTCTTATATGGGTTCCTAAATATTTTTAGTTTGTGAATACTGGAAATTTCTCATATCTTTTGTAGAAAGAGGTGCAGCCAACACGTGGTCATCTCTAGCTTCAGTTGCAGTCAAAGCCAGAACGAGATGCAGTGACTAAGTGCAAGCGAGAGCAAGGGAGAGCGAGAGAGAGAGAGAGAGAGAGAGAGAGAGAGAGAAAGCGACTGAGCGTCACTCTCAGCGTGTGGGCTTCTGCTGCTGCTGCTGCACTTGCAACGGACACATATTTTCTGATAAATTATTGCATTGTTGATTTATTTTTGGCTTTTCGCTGTCTGCGGCTTAAGATTAATTTCCTTGCGTTGTTGAATTCACACTTATGTGAGAGAATCCACCGCCTCCGTTCCCGCAGCCCGCAGTCCGCTGCCCACCCCAACACACACCGCCCATCCGGTACCCCGCACCGCTGTCCATCGCCCACTTGAAGCGCTTGTGTCCTTGCCGATTCAGTCTTGTCGCACGTTAAATGGCTTTTTAAAAAGCGCCAATAAAAATTAAATCAAATAAATATAATTTTTAATTAAAATGCCCTTTAATCTTTTTACAATTATTGCGAGCACAATGAACCACAACAGCAACATCAGCAAACATAATACCATTGAGTATAGTCAGTCAGTCAGTCCGTCGTCCGTCCATTCACATTCCACACGGCTGATATATGAGGAGTCCATTGGATGGCTGGCACAACGATTTAAGAAGCGTCAATCAGTCCATCCGTCAATCGGTCAATCAGTCAATCGGTCAGTGCATGTGGCAGTCCGTCAGTTTCAAGTTTATTGACAGCCCACAAAAGTTACATTTAATTTGGAAATACATGCACAAAATTAAAACCACTTAACCGCTGGAAAACTAAGAGCCGCATCCATTGTTTGGCCTCTGCCTACAAATTATATCGTCCTAATCGACCTATTTGTAATTAAAAGCATAGTCTTCTCTTATTAAAGCGCTATTTATGGAGCACACGTTGGGCGCCACTTAACAATCGTGTTGACATTTCAGTACAAATTCTGATTGTACTTTTATTATTATATAGACATTATATATTTAACTTGTCTATATTTACTTTTATGTTAAGCAAATAAAGGCTTTCTTTTTGATATCGCCAATGTGTTCATATTATATGATAAAATATAATAAAATAAAAATTAAATATTTCATAATACAATTTGTAAAAAGCGATGTAACAGAAACTTATTGTGTTTACCTAAGGCTTTTAATGGCGCCCAACGTGGGCAAATCAAACTTTGCACTCAAAGTAAACGTCGTATGGCCGCAATATGGCAGTTCGTCAAAAGATTTCACTTAAAACTACAAAACTGTGATTTAAGCGCAATTGACTCCACTTAAGCGCTTATTCAAGGCATCCACATGTATAGCTAGCACTTGGTTAAGAATTGTGAGCAATCGCAAAGGGGAGCGCTCCAGTTTTGTAACTGTTTGCAGCATTTTGATTATGGAACGCGGCGCATTTAGTCTCATCTTAGCTGGCTGGCTTTCCGTTCACCATTGGCTTTATTACGCTCACTGCTTCATTGTCTGGGACTGGGACGGGTGCTTGTGCTGGGGGTTATCTGGTGCTCTCAGCTGACCAGCTACGTCGTATTCTTATTGTTGTTGCTGTTTGCATAAAAAGTGTGTGGTCAGTCGTCCATGCCGTCTAATCTGTGGACTCTGCGTCCATTGAACTCCAGCCATGAGGCAGGCGAGAAGCAAGAAGCGAGAAGCGGAATGCGAGAAGCGAGACGCAGACTAAGCCTGTCGAGCGGTCTTTGATTGGTGGGCCAGCACACACATATGGCTGTGTGTGTGTGTGTGTGGCCCGAGGCTGTGCCACCGCATATATTGAATCCCTGGAACGTAAATATTTAAGGAGTACTTTATTTTGTTGCGCATCAGCTCCTCAAATCTTTCGTTTGCTGTACTTTTTTTTCTTTTCTTTTCTTTTCTTCTTATTTTATGGCCACTTTTTTGTCCAGTTGTCGAGTGGCAAAGTTTGCCAAGCACATGCAACATGTGTGCTCTTCTCTGTAGGCGGCAGCAGCTTGTCTTTAATCTGGCCGAGTTACTTCTGCCCTTTGCCCTTTTGCCCCTTTGCTCCGCTTAGTGCGAGAGATCCAAGTGAATTCTGATTCTGATTAAATGATGACCTATGCTCCGTCATCGTCATCGTCTTAGTCTGCTTTCTGAATTGCATGGCAATAGTTGACAGCAAAGAACAAAAAACAAACAAATTAGGTTGCTGCAACTGTAAGGGTACGACTAGAAGATGCCCTGTACCGAATGCTTCCATATATTTGCTGAGTAACTTTTGAGTCTATAAATCGATCAACTTGAAGTTATCTGTATATAAAAGCTATAAACAAATAATCAAAGTATAAATATTACGACTCTGAAATTGACTTAAATATGCCAAGGAAATGCAATTAAAATTAGATGCAATCAATATATATACTCTATACTTTATTTATCTATACAAAATTGCTGAGATGTGCAGAAAATAATGAGAAATTTGTTAGATGCAGAACTAAAGGGCTCTGCAATTGATGTTATTAAGTTTTCATGTACATATGGATATATATCGATTATGGCTTATACTCCCTGTTGAGTATACCCAATGAAGTCCCATACTGAGTGCAGGGTATCGCAAGCCAAAGCGAGCATAAAAAGTGGCAAACAGAAGTCGTGTAATTGTTGCCAAATGGCTGCAAACCGAAGCCAAATCTTGTCAAGTCTAACTCCCCGATGCCCTGCTCCCCGCCTCGCCCCTGGGGGACATTGTGCACAGGATTTATGGGGTGCTGAGGGGGATGGAGGGGTGGCTTCAACAAATTGCCGCGTTAATTGCATACAAAGAATAAGAAAAGTGCCCAAAGAAATTGCAACAAATGGGACAACAACAACAACAACAGCAACAGCAACTATAAACCGCCCTCTCACCGACCCCAGCCATGCCCTAAATCACACACACACACACATGTAACGTTTTCCTAATGGAGGGGTGGGTGTAAAGGGGTTGTGTAAAGGGGGGGGGGGGGTTACTGATTCCGTTTGGCAGTCAGAAAGTTGACAATTGACACATTTGCAATTCAAGACTCGAGCAAGAGGAGAGGAGCAGCGAAGGAGTAGTAGCTGCAGGAGACGGTGCAATCAGCAGCGAGGAATGCGTTCCTCACGTCCTCGAGAATGCGCTAACATATCCCGCCAGCCTGCCAGACGTTTAGGCCGTGGCACCATTTGCATTTTGATGCCGCGCATAAATATTTGCCGCCAGCTGCAGCATCGGGTTTGACTCTTTGTCTCTACCCTTGCAGCACCTCCTGCCCCACACGGATTCATTAAGTCGAGCAGCTCGTCTGTGTGTATGTGTGTGTGTTTGTGTGTGGATGTGTGTTAAGGAATTGCAGTGGGGAAGTCCGCTTAATTATTGCCTGACGCTCAGCTCAGCTTCAGCTTCAGCTCAGTTTGTAGCCAGGGGGAAATGGAAAGTGTCAACAGTTTATGAAGTGGCTGAGGAGCATGTTTTGCTTCTGCTCCTGCTCCTCCTGCTGCTCCTGCTGCTCCTGCTGCTGCTCCTGCTGCTGCAGGCGGTGATCAAACGGTAATTGGTGCGGCCAACGATTTGCAAATTGAAAAAAAGCAAAAGCCAGTCAAGGAGGCGACAGGCAGAGATGCAGCAATAGAGACAGAGATAGCAATAGAGACAGAGACAACATCATTTGTGATTGCTGGCCAAAGCGAAGCGGACGCTCGACAATTTTCTATAAAAACTAAATTTCAAATTGTGTTGACTTAACGTTTGCGCATAAAAAGGGGCTAGCAAAATGGCAAATGCACTTGCGCACACACACACACACACACATGTACATAAACACACACACACACACACACATGCACAGAGAGACGGAGAATCGTTGCATGCTGTAGCACTTTGTGCCCACGTCTCGCCTCATAGTCGTCATGTTGTTGGAAATTTATTTTCATTGCCGCCGCAGGCAGCAGGCACAGAGTGTGTCGACCAACTGCTGGCAGGCAGTGTCAGAGTGTCCACATCAGGCACTGTACTAGCGGCAAAATGTGCAACCACTCGTGGCACAAACTCAGCTTTCAAGTCTTTAACATATGCCATTTCTGTAAACAGTGCTTTCAAATATTACACTTGTCACAATTAACATTGTAATTACATTTAATTAAATTGGCAAATGTTAACTAGCTAACAAATTCCTATTATTAATTGAAGTTTTAAACTTAAACTGAGATCTAATATTTATGATACTTTATTTGGCGAACTACTTATTTTAAGAGTGTATAATTATTGTTATCATATTTAACAATAGAAATTATGTAAGCTCTTGTTTTAACAGATTTTTAAATAACGCACTGCTGTTCATTTACATTACATTCGAATTATAACATTATGCAGCAGTAATGTTAGCCTAAAATGTTAACCTAAAATGTTAATATATCATGTTAATCTATAGTAGCTGAGCTCTTGCGGCTGCATTCGCTTGAGCTTTAAACTTGTGAGGAAACAGCTTTGATTTACCACAAAGCTTATTAATTTGTGCTATAATTTCTGCACATTTGGCCCATAGTGCACACAGGCAGCCGCAGCAGCCAGCACAAAGTCGCTCTGCAGAAGTTTGCATGAGCTGTGCCAAAAACTGTTGCCTACTTCTGTGGGCAGCAGCAGCATTCAGTTAGCGTCGATGTCAACGGCAGCAGCAGCAACAAAGCAACAACGCAACAGAGCAACAGAGCAACTGCAGCAACGGTATGAAGAGCTTTTATATTGTTGTTATTGTTGCTGCTTCATAAGCATAAACGATGATGCAAATTGTTGTTGCTGCTGCGTTTGCTCTTAACGTTTCAATAAGTGCGTCAATGCGACTGGCAGCTTAAAGCTGTCTAGCTGTCCCGTTATCTCGCTATCTGCCTCCCCCCCTCTCACTCTCCCCCTCACACTCATACTCCCCCTCACTACTTAACGCTTCGTCATGTCACAGCGAGTATGTTGCGCGATTTGTTTGTGTGCAGATTTGGCAATACTTTACAAAGCTCATACACAACAGCAACAACAACGACGCGACTGAAAAGTTCACAGCTGCTAGTATGTGTGAGTGCATGTATGAATGTTTGCTTGTGTGCGGCTAAGCTTAGCTCGCCGCTTTGTTTTACTGCTTTACGACTGCTGTCCATTCTGGCCGCGCCAGTGTTCATAGCAAGTGCAGAGACGTGACTGAGCGCTGCGTCGCACAGTGGGATGATCTGACTTTATTCGTTACAAAAAATCTTTGCTTCTTTTTTTTTTTTGTATTGAAGTCATCACCAATCAATTGCAGACAAATTATAGGGTGACATAACATTTTACCGCCAAGTTTGCTTATCAAAAAAGCAGAATGTATAAAAAAAAAAATAAATTAAATAAATTAATAAAATGCATGCAGCAAATTAGTTTTAAAATAGGTTAATTATGACTACTAGGCAACAAAATTTTGACCATGAAATAACTGTTCTCTACTCTAATTTTGATTGCCTTATATGTATTTGAGATTCTTAAAAGCATCAAGTTAATATCCCGAAATCGAGAGTTTGATGAATTCGAAGTACAAAAATGAGGTTTCTCTATTATCTTAAGAGCTGCTGGCTCAGTTAACACTTGCGTTATATAAAGTTACAGTTTAAAATATTTTATATGTATTAATAGCACACATTTTTAAATTGGAGGACTTCTACTAAATGGCTTTCATGAAGGAAAAGTTTTCAATTGCCCCATAGTGCGCTGGCCACAATATCTTGCAACACTTTCAAACACAGACACAGCTAGCGAAGGGGTAGAGAGAGTGGGACGGAGACGTACGCGGGGACGGAAGAGGTGGAGGAGACGGAGACTGAGATAGACAGTTAGTGAATGGGTGCAGAGTTCAGGTTCACTGGCGACCCTCGCTCAAAACGGTGGCTCTGGTGAAGCTGGAGATGACCTTACCAATGCCCATGTCCAACTAAAATGCTCCCGCTGCCCATTGCCCATTGCCCCGTGCGCCATGATAGCTGTAATCGAGAAAATCCCGTAAGAGACGATTTAATCCCATATTTCAAAGTTATTCAAGTGCAAAAATGCCAAAAAGGAATGCAAACATAAGCACTGCCAGTGCTGCCAACTGTCCCAAAGACACACGACTAACGGGCAATGGGCAAAACGCAAAGAAAATTCGTTGGTCGCTCGCCGACGTGGGGCGCAATGAGCCACTGCTGGGAATCGCGCCACCTGGCAATACCCCCCACCAAAAATGCAACCCCGCCAACCGCCGCAGCTGGCAACCCTAACCACATTGGACACTTTGTTGCCGGGCGTTGCATTGAATCAATTTGCTGGCTGGCAGCGTGTGCCCGCTGACTGATGCGGATGCTGACGATGACGATGACGATGGCGACAAGGACAACGTGAATGTGGATGTGGATGTGGACGTAGATGAGCATGTGGATGAGAATGCTGCTGTTTTATATGTGCATAACAGTTACTCTCACTGAGATTAGTAGAGCATTCAATAATTAATTTCTGTAATTAATTAATTTTATACTTAAGCATATCAGAAATATAATAATATATCCTAACTATTAAGTATAAGTAGCCGAAATGTAATATTTTAAAATTGCCTATTTAATTACAAATGTATACAGAATATTTGGTAGATTTTGAATACAATGTTTCATTAGCAGCTTTCGCTCTTTTACATTTTTTACATACATCTTTGATTGTGTCTTTGTGTCGCATTCTTAAACGTTTCATTCGCAGTTAAACTTTGCATATTCAAACCATTTTCTGAATGTATTAGAAATATTAGTTAAATCTATCAAGTGTATTTGCATTTCGTAGCGATCATGTTGTGTGTGTTTTCTTTTTATGTTCCAATCTACATTTGTTGCTGCTGTTGTTGCTGTTGTTGTTGTTGTTGTTGATTTTCACTGTGGGCAACATTCGTCATCCATTTGAATACGAGCGCATTCACTTGAAGCACATTTGGAATGCGCTCAGATAAACGAGATGCGAAATAAACGTCACATTTTTGTGGTAATCCTTTGAGCTGCCCTTAAACTAGATAAGGATATGCATATATACATATATGTTCGATTCGAGCCAACGAATAACGTTTAATTAAAGATCTGCTTGGATGCTGGCAGTTGAATAACTGTTGGCCAATTGTTTATAGCTTTTGGCCTTGGTTTCAGCTTCCAGCTAAAATCGGCCTCTCTCCCTTGTCCCTCCCTCCCCAACCCTTCGTCTCCGCAACTGTTGCGAGCTGTAACTGCAATTGCAGTCACACCGACAATTAATTGCAATTCAGATACAGTTTATAAATATGGCGCAACTTTAAATTGGCTCATTAAATTTCATTTGCGCACAGGCGTCACACATCAATTGACACCCCACATATGTCCTACCGAAAGCCCAACGAGCCAACAACCCAGCAACCCAACAACCCAACAGCCCAACAGCCTAGCCACCCAACAAGCCAACAGCCCCACAATTCAACAATCCACCAAGCCAACACCTTCAGGCAGTGCGCATCGTTCCTCCATATATGCTCTGTATACAGGGTGTCGCTTTCGACTTCGATTTCACTTTCGACATTTAAAGTGTTTTTTTTTTTATTAATACAATTTGGTTGCCCTTCCTTGCTTGTTTGGATTGTAACTGGATGTAAATGTAAAAAATTACAGCAATTTTGGTTTGTAAAGTGTCAGAGTTCCTGAAAATGTCCTTTCCAGATTTCAAACTCCCATAACTTTGCCGAAACTAAGATGATTTTATTGCTGTAGACCATTTTTTCAATGGTTTTTCCACCAAATTAATTCAACATTTAAAATATATACAAACAATTTTTTTCTGAAAATTTCATGGAGCTCAAAAATTACAAAAACTCTGTCATGTGAAGATCTTCAAAGCCATTTTGGCCATGATTTGTCCTCTAAAATAAATCTACATTTAAAATTCTTGCATTTTAGAATATTTAATTTTTCCCACTTTTTTGAGTAAATGTCATCAATATCACCTTACTCAGTTAAGACAATTTTTTTTCTTCAAAATTTTGAATTTCGAAATTTGTTTTTTTATTGGTTGTGGGTGTCAAAATTAGTACAAAAAGTCATTGGGAGAATGATTTTGGTGTGGTTCATTTTTCTGTCAAAAATCATGCCAAAAATTACAAAAATTTTAGCTTGTAAAGTGTCAGAATCCCTGTAAATTTCAGTTTTCAAAAATTTACTTTTTCAAAACTGGAAAACAATTAAATCTACATTTAAAATATAGGTATTTTGAAAAATTTATTTTCACGAAATTATTTTTACCAATTTTGAAAAATAATTTATTCTTTTTAAATTTAGAATCTTGATGGTCGCACTCAACAGACAACAGAATCACCCTGTTTGTGCCGCACCGCAATCGGCATGCTCCACATTTCCACATTTTTGGCGCGCGTTGCTCGCCAGAGCAATTTACTCGCGATTTTTCGTGTGTGTGTTTTTATTTTGCTGTTCCTATTTTGTTTGTCTGTCTGCCTCTTATTTCTGTGTTTTTTTTCTTGTTTTTTATGTATTTTTGTGTGTTTGTGTTTAGCTATTTCTGTTGAGGAGTGCAGTTTTGTGCTCTTGTTAGCCCCTAGCCCCATTCTGGCAGCTGGCAAACTGGCCAAGTGCATGGACAAGGAGCAGGAGCAGGAGCAGGACAAGGCGCAGGAATCGCAGTCAGATATTCATGGTTAGACTTGGTTGCCTGTACATGTGTGTGTGTGTGTGTGTGTGTGTGTGTGTATGTGTGTGTGTGTGTTAACTGTTGGTTTGCTATTCATACGTTTGCTAGCTTGTGTTTTCACACGGTTTTTATATACTTACCGTTAGCATTTCCTTTCTCTCCTCTCCTCTTTTTTTTTTTTTTGTTTGTTTTGATTTTGTGCTTTTTTTTCTACCGTTGTCATCGTCACCGTCGCTGCAGTTGCCTTCACCTGTTACCCACCCCACTCACCCCACTCAAGCCACCCGCCGCCCACCCTGTCGCACCGTGTGCACATCCATTTGTAGTAATCGCTTTAAAATGATGGCAACAGATTTATGGTGGTTTATCTCAGTGCACTCGACTGTGTGTGAGTGTGTCTGTGTGTGAGTGAGTGTGTGGGCGCCCTCTAAACGCTGTTCAATGCTCACACACACACACACACACGGAGAGACACACCCACACACCCACACATATGCACGTATTTCTGGTTGTGGCAGGCGGCAAAGTGACAATCGCCCCGGCATCCTGTGGCACCTGTGCGACTTGTCCTGCCATTTTGGCCCATTTGCTCTGCTCTCTGCTCTTTTTTATTTTTGTATACCCTAGGCAGCGGCCAAAAGGGGTTTAATCAAGTGCACTAAGGCAGAAGCATACATATTTAACCCATATTCCCATTCGATGTTGTAGAAATATTGAAATCATCAATACATAGAAGCTGTACTTGTTAGCAAACACTGAAAGAGTGGAAACTGGAAAATGTTTCAAATGTAAATGTAAGAAATATAAAGAATATAAATGCCGAGTGGAATCAGGCGATAGTTTCTCCTATGCCACATGCAGTAACGATTTATATTTATATGAGTCGATAGCTTGCCATGTTTCGCTAAAATCGATAAATATCGATTTGATAATAATGCGTTTAAGCTAACCATATCATAGGATATCTGCCAGTCGTACACTTTTGACTAAAGCCATACTATTGCTTTCAATCATTGTTGTTGGCATCGTCTACTGACTGGCATTTATATGTTTGAACAGCATTTGACATGTGTGTGGGTGTGTGTATATGTGTGTGTGTGTGTGGGCAGCAATTTAAAGGTTATCGCCAGCAGCCTTGACGATCTTATGCCTGACTAAACAGCTGCCCGAAAGGGGTTCATCATTACCCAGTGGCGTGTGACATTTACACACACACACACACGCACACAGCGACACGGGGCTAAAGGCCGAATCCCTTGGCTCAACTAGCCCAGCTGCAGACAGCAGCCAAATCTGTGCCATAGTCCAGCATGAAGTCCCCAAGTGATTGATGATATGATGAACCCATACAGCGTACAGCGTACAGCTTACAGCATGCTGGAACTGACACTGGAACGGGAACGGGAACTGGAACCGTCGTCTACCTGTCTGCCTGTCTGGTCACACTTTGCATGCAATTGTTGGCTGCTGCAGCGTGCAAGTAGATGGGGGGCGCCACAAAGTATGCAACACTTTAAGCTGACTGATTTTTTATTGTACCTTGCAGCGCAGTGTTTATCACAAGCACAATGCGAGCAATTAAACTTAACAACAAAGCGCAGTGCCGTTAACCGTTTTCTTTTAGCATTTAGTTATTTTAGTTGTGCTTAGTTTTCAACATATTTTTCAAAGCTTAACAAAGTGTTGTATATATGTAAATGATTTAATTAAATATATAGCATATTTCAGTCATTAGTTGTGAGAAATGAAAAGTATTCACTACATGTAACATGAATTTGTATTTTAGTTATTTATATTTTGGCTACAGATTGTCAAATTGATAATTGATTGATTATCGTTAACAGTGTGCTGTTAATTAACAGTGGTAGCTGTTCACATTTTATGTGTCCCCATTAGCTCTGCTTTGTTTAGTTAACAGCGTATTGTGAGGCATCATTTTCAATCTTTAACAGTGCGCTGTTAGTCAGCAGTGTTTGCTGTACCGATTTAACAGTAGCTTAAATGTAGTAAATAAAGTTTAAAGTGCATTTTCAAATTGATAATTGATTGATTAACATTTACAGTGTGCTGTTGATATTTTATGTCAACAGCGTATTGTGAGGCATCATTTTCAGTCTTTAACAGTGCGCTGTTAGTCAGCAGTGTTTGCTGTACCAATTTAACTGTAGCTGAGATGTAGTGAATAAACTCAAGGTTAAATTAACAATGAGCGCCTTTTGGTGTGTTACTGCTGTAACTGAAGGGTCAGATTGAAACACTGAGGTTGACATCATGCTAAGCCAAGCAATAAAATTAAAGTTTATAATCTGTAACTTTAAGGATCACTGAAAGGATCAGTTTTTTGGCAACAGCTGGGCCGGCAACGACTCAACTTGGCTGCCGTTAAACATTTATGTGTGCTCAAACAAACAGAGCACAGAGCACAGAGGCAGAGGCAGAAGCTGCCTGCCGCCAGGCAGGACAATGGGACAAACCGACAAAGAGACAAAAAGACAGCTGGTCGCACAAGCAAACAGGCTACAAAAACATTGGCCGGGCAACTGTAACTGTAGTTGTAACTGTAACTGTAACTGTAACTGTATCTACATGCCACCAGGCAGGCAGTCAGGCAGTCAGGCAGGCAGTCAGGCAGACAGACAGCACGGACAGCACGGACAGCGTTGCCAGACAGTTTCGACTATGACTACAACTTTGACTTGAACTGCAGTCGCCAACAGTCGCAGCAAATTTTTGGGCTGCAAATTGAGGTTGAGCCGGCGGCTGAGAACGAGTACGAGTACGAGGACATGGACAACGACAAGCAGTACGACATCAGCAACAGCAGCAACAACAGCAACAACATTGAAAGCATCGACAACAACGACATTTACTGTTTACCTTGATTATTTCATCAAAGTTTGAAAATATTTACATTGGCATTCCCGAGCTCGGAACGTGATGTAGATATTTATATATGCCTCTGCACCCCTCCCCCCCCACTCTCTCTCGCTCTCTCTCTCTGTCTTTATATATATATATATATGCCTGTAAACTGAGCTGTAACTCTGCATGCTGTAGCCTCCCCTCCTTCAGTTTCGTCACTCTTTCAGTGTTTGTCTCTCTGCCTTTTTGTGGGGCAACACGCCAGCAAGAATAAGTTTATTTTGATACACAAAATTAATACGTTGTTGGCATCGGCATCAACTCATGCGTTGACAACGTCGCCAGCTAAGCCATACTCCAGCCTCCCACCTCCCACTCCCCCACTCACTACCCTTCTAATACGCCCGTCTGACAGTCAGTCAAAGTCTCAGTCTCAGCATCAGTCTCAGGTTCAGGCTCAGGCTCAGGACCTGTCACCATCGCCGTCGACACTTGCCACTTGTAAACGACATTTTATTAGTAAAGTTTATTTAAATTTGTTGTATGTATGCGAGTGTGTGTGTGCGTTTGTGTGTGTCTGACTCAGTCTGTTTTATACCCTGTACCCATTTTCTAATACACAAATGTGCCCAAAACTCCATTTACAGTTTATATATATACAAATATTTTATATCAATCAGTTACCATTTTTTTTCCCATTATTTTCCTCTAAAGTAGATAAATATACATTTTTCAACTTATTTTCAACTCATCATACAATTACTCCCATAGCATAATTTTTTAATATTTACTTTTCAAATTTGTTTAATTATTTTTCAGCTACAGCCTTGAGTATTGCTGTGCTTGGTTACAGGGTATCTTCCAGTCGGACACACTCGATTGTAGCAGTCTAACCTGTTCTGTTATATTTAGTATGTGTTTGTGTGTGTGTGTTTGTATTTCTGCTTGTGCTACCATTTTGCGTTCGTCTTCCACATTTCACATTCAGCGCTGGCACCCGCTATGCCCCCTTCTATAACCCATCCGCCCCCTCTATATATACCCCTCTCAGACTAAATAACAGTCGAGTTGTAGAGTCGTGGATTTCGCATTCGTATTCAAAAGATCAACATATTGTGTTACGTGGTGTATTTTAAATTCAAAATTGACTTTCAAGCACTTACAGCGATGACTGAAAAACAGCGACGTTGGCAGCGACGCTGACGTCGCAGTCGCGACTTTTGGTTACCTTATCGCACAGCCGAAAATCCCAGCCAGAAGCTGGTAGCGGTAGCTGCTGCTGCTGCCCCCCGACAACTACAATGCTGACCCGCAGATCAGCCAACGAGCCTTAAACGGTACAACCTGGCGTATGCGTAATCAAGTACTGTATTTTCAGGCAGTTGGCGTGGGCTTACAAGTTGTGACTAAAATATATCTGTAGGAAAGGCATCCGAAAGATAAATAAGCTGATTTATTCACATCGACTGCAAACTCTTAATATTAAATTTAATAA
Source organism: Drosophila maculinotata (assembly GCA_035045305.1). Taxonomy (NCBI): domain Eukaryota; kingdom Metazoa; phylum Arthropoda; class Insecta; order Diptera; family Drosophilidae; genus Drosophila; species Drosophila maculinotata. The sequence goes on along the minus strand of JAWNPD010000679.1, from coordinate 6,753,883 downwards.
GACAACCATTTAGAAATTAAACATACAACATTCTATTGTTAAAAATGTTAAGTTTTCTATTGAAGGTCAAAGTTATCCTTTTAACTTCAAAGTTGCCAAAAACTAATAATAATAATAATTATTTACTAAAATTGCTTGCATTTATACAATTTACATATGATATATCTAGATATATTTAGTAGTTATGTATATTGCAAGATGTATCTATGTATCTCCTATATACATATATGTATTGCAACTATTTGGGTTAGTTCGAACTGTTCCATCTATCACTTGACTGAACTGAGCAGAAATTTTTGATTCGTGCTCAAAGCGTTTTTCCGACAGTTGCAAGTTGCAAGTTGTTGCCTTCTGCTTGCAACTCTTGCCCAGCCGCCTGTCTTGTCCGAAACCCAACACCAACAACAACAGCAGCAGCATAATCAACAAGAAAAACAGAAAAAAACAAATACAAAATGGGCGATGCGGGAGGAGTGGGGGGGTGGGGGGCAGCAGATGCGATGCAATGCGGATGCGGATGCAGCGAGTTTAGCTGGCAAATCTGAAAAAGGATGCTCAAAAGCAGAGCTCAAGAAGTGCCCCAGATCCGAAAGATGAGAGCAGCGGTTGGGAGGGTGGCGGCGGGGTTGTGTGCTGGATTGAAGCGGGTTGTGGAATTGGAATAAATACATAACTGAATATGACACGTTCTCCGCAAAGTAGAAAACAACAATACGACAAAGTGTCATAAAAGTTGTATACAAAACTTCAAAGTAGCTGCAACCGAAACAAAAGCAACAATAACAACAACAACAAAAAACAACAGCCACATCAATTACCGACTGTGAACACAAAGCAGCAAGTAAGCAAGCATTAATGGCATGTGCCTGACTAAAAGATACCCTTTAATTCGATATTAGGAACTACAACTTTTAAGTTTTCACTATAGTCAACCAACATTCATAACTATATCATATATTATCATATATATATAAATATATTAATACGTATACTTAATATTGACTACAGAACGTACAGAAATAATTTGGTAACAAAATTAAAACCAGAGGATATAAAATACCTGATTTGAATTTGAAAATATTTCTAAAATCTGAAAGAACTATTCCATAAATAAAAAAACACAAAATTAATAAATATAAAAAAGTTTCACTGAAAATTTCGGTTTTAATTTGTAGTTGCAATTTGCTTGAATAAGTTTTATATACCTTCAGTTTTGAGTTATTTTTATAGCCACTGGGTAAAAGAACAACAATCAAGTCGAAACCGGGCACTAAGCACTTTGAAAATGACATAGGCAACAGAAACTATTGCAATTTGGCTCTCTGCTCTCTCCCTCTCTTCGTCATCATCTCTCTCTCTCTCTCCCTTTATCTGTCTCTACTCTCTCATTGTTTTTGTTGCTGTTGCAGTTGCAAAAATAATAAGAAAGTGAACTTAAAATGATTACACGATAAAGTTTTGGCCCTGCAATTTGCGGCACTAAGACCAACAACAACACTAACAACTATAGCAACGAAAGCAATAACAACAACAATAGCAACAACAACAACAGACAGGCAACAATAAACAGAAGCTGCTTTTTGAACTTTGCATTTTAAAGCTGCTTCGTTTATTCAAGTGCACAGTTCAAGTACATTTGCAATTGATGGCCACCCCAACTCAACCCTATCCCCCCGCACCTCCGCCTACCCTCTCAGCACCGCTTGTGATAATGCAATATGTATTGCTGTCCTAGACATAAAGCAAAGCATCCTTTCTTAAGCTCCTTTCGAGAGCAGTTAGCAATGCAATTTTTGTGGCCATCGGCAGTTCATATGTGAGCAGACGAGTGGAGAGGAGTATGAGAGACTAGCAGATACTCTCTGCTCGGCTCTTAAGTAGCCCAACACTCATGTGCACACACACACACACACACATATACATATATATATTTTTATAAGTGCACATGAAAAGTGCTTTAAAAACTGCTTTTCCGTTGCTTTTCTTTCTCACTACATCAACAAGTTTTGTTGAATAACTTTTGTGTTTATCAAGCAATTGTTGCCAAATTTTTTGGTACAAGAGCGGGCACACTAAAATATATGCATACCATATTTCAGGTCTCATACATAATATACATTTGATTTGCACTTATATTTTACTTTAGTAACTCCTTGGAAAAACATAAACAGACAAACAGATTTTATTGGTTGATATACATACACACTTTCTCAACACTTTGCTAATTGCAGGGTAGACGAAAATTGGAAATTAATATTAAAATTGAAATTGAAATACAATGGCCAGCCAGGTTTGCGATACGTGTTTGCACTCTATGCTCAATAAATGTCTAGCTTAAAACTTTTTGCTTGATAGTAAAAATACAATTTTTCGGGCTAGGCAACTGTGCAATATTTAATAATGAAAGAGGATAGAAAAAGCTGTAGAGCCTGAAAACAAAATGAAGTTTTCCGACAGCCTGTAAAATAAACATAACTGAGTATATTTGCCTATCAACATGCTTGCTGCTATTTTATTTAGTAAGTGCAGATAACTTTTTCCAGAAGACATGATTTTTATTGGATATTCTTAATTTTTTTTCTCTGATAGATAAATAATATAAATACCCAATTTGCGAAAAAAACATAAACTAATTTTTGAGCTTATTAAGTATTATAATCTAATTAGTATACGTGTTACAGCTGCTAAAAACTTTCGTGAAACAAATTAAATGTTTTTTTATTTTTTTTTTTGCACCTTTTGGGTTGGAGTTTCTTTCAGGCATTTTGAAGCTTGTGTATTGTTCTCCCATTGGGCATTGTATATATGTGTGTGTGTATTCATGTACTCTTGAAAGGTGTGTGTGTGTGTGTGTGTGTGTATCTTTTGTTGCGCGCTCTTAAACAAAAATCAACACAAGAGGAACAGAAGCCGCAGTGCTTAGCATTAGGCACACAGTGGATTGTCAAGGGAATGCTGCTAGGGGTAGGGTTAGGGGTAGTGGCATGGGGCATGGGGCATGGGGCAGGGGTCGCTGTTTGTGCTTGTGCATCATTTGATTAACGTAATCGAATGACACGCCATATGCCAGTCACTCTGTCAGTCAGTCAGTCAGTCAGTCAGTCAGTCAGTCAGTCTGTGTTCAGGCTAACAAAGGGGGAGCTAAAGTCGCCAAAAGTCAGCAGAGGTATGTTTAAAAGTCGCACAAGTGCGTTTCTTTTTTTGCATTCACTCCCTTTGCATACCCTGTACCCAGTCGAAATGGGTAGGTTGTGAAGCGGGGTATGTTCGTCAAGCTATAAATTTACGATTTTAGAGACGATTTTAATACTTTTCTGGAGATGTTATATTGAAGGAAGTGAGAGAGACAGACAAAGAGAGAGATACAGAGAGAAAGAGAGAGAGATACAGACAGAGAGCCATATCAATTATTAGAATGCTTTGCTAAGAGTTAATTTAATATAAAAATATATTTTTTAAAGTTGTAATTAAGTTATTATTAATTTAAAAACAATAACGAATATATATTATCAATGTGTGGTTACAGGGTATCCACCAAGCGGGAGCTACTCTCGAAAACAGAACACACAATTTTTTGTGTCGGTTCTCCTGTGCCGCCTGATAAACAATTGAGACACATATACAAAGTAGGCACAGCGGGAGCTGGATTGCGGGCGTATGGTTGCTGGGGCAGGGGGCAGGTGGCAAGGGGAGGGTACGACACATGTCGCAAAATCAATTTTCACCTTTTCACTTGATCAATTTCTTAACGGCAATGAAAAGTTTTTTTGTGAGCACTGCGCTGAATACGGTTGTGGCATGCAAAGCCGTCGTAGAGGCGGAGTGGTGCAGGATGGGAGGGAGGGAGGTGGGAGTTTAAAGGGAACAGAGGCAGTTGGGGCAGGCACAGATAGCATCATTTGCATTTGCACGCACACAGGACGAGGACGACGAGGACGACAAGGACGACAAGGACGAGAATGACGATGCCGATGAAGCAGACGTTAGGAGTAGCAGAATGGTGGGGTGCGGGGGAGAGAGAGGAGTTGGTTTCCCTAGCCGCACGCACGCATTTGCCATGCCACGAGCCGTTAACAGTTAGTTGGCGTCGCTGTTGCTGCAGCTTTCTCACTTTACGTCTCGTTGCGTCCCATTTAAAATTATGCTGAAAAGAAAGCAAGAAGCCAGGCAGAGTAGGGGAGGGGGTGAACGACACACGGACATGGCCACGGATACGGATACGGATATGGACACGGGTAGGGACACAGGGAACACAGGGAACACGGGCAACTAAGAGTCGTGTGACGCTGCATAAAGGCCGGAAGCAGCAAATTTTCATTTTATTTATTTTGTAAAGTGCTCGGCCAGAACGCCCACAATGCTGCCGTTCCTGCCACGCCCCCATTTTGGCTGACTGCCGAGCACTATGGAGCAAATATGGATTCATTTTGGGATATACATATATATGAACAACAACTGTTAGCTAGACAGAAAAGCAAATGTGGTTCACTTAACAGCTGTTAAGTGACGCTGTAAGCCTAATGGATCATGATAACTTAGTCTTAATATTTATAATAATAGTTATCAGCAATTGTATAACATAACATTATACATAAAATAGTCACAACATAGAAGTAATAGGCACATTCTAATGAAATCAGAATAAATAACATAAGGTCGAGATACGGTGAGAGGTATTTCTAAAGTGGAAATAATTAAAATTTTTAATAATTTTATTTTACTGGGTTAGTGATTAAATTAATGTAATTGTGTAATTTTCTGTTGCAAGTATTTTTTTTTTTATTATTTTTAATATCTCGTATTTGAATCCACAAAACAAATTCACTGAGCATTTGAAAATAATTTTTTGAAAAATGTTTAAAACCAGAAAATAAATAAAATATTTTTTAAAACCGAAACAATAATAATTTGCGAGTTTTTGCTGTAATATGAAAGCATGTTGCAAATAAAACTAAAATTTAAAATAAAACATAATATTTATTTTTGATATTTATTTTATATTGCGACTGCTATTTATTAATTTATGCAACTGAAATTGTAAATTTGCGCCACTGTGCTGGCTGCCAGCTGTCTGCTGTCCACTGTCCACTGCTGTCTGTTGTCTGCTGTCTGTGGAACGTGTCATGGTCGTGTCACGCGTGGCAAGTGTAGGAGCAGTGGCAGTAGCTGTAGCAGGAGTAACTGTAACTGCAACTGTAACTGTAAATGTAACTGTATCTGTCGCATCGCCGTTTGCTTCATTGGCTCAACATAATTGTTTCCTCTGCTCGTTTCGTTGCCTGTTGCAATTTACATGCCAAGCAAGTCAAGCGGACGAGTCGAGTGTCCTTGCTACCCGCTTCCTGCCTGCCTGCCTGTCTGCGTGCTGCCTTAATCTTGGCTGGAATATGTCCTGTCCGTCTTCCTCTACCAGTCCCTGTCCCTATCCCTTGTTGCGTCAACTGGCGACAGGCGATAATGGCAATGTGTTCTGCTTGCCACTGTGCCGAGGCGATCCTACAGCTACTAATTGATTGAGCAGCCGCTGTCAGTGGCACTGATTGACTGATTGATTGATTGACCGCCGGACTGATTGACCGTTGGACTGACTGACTGACCGACCGACACACCGACCGACCGTCTGAGGCAACGTTTATGGCATATTACGCCTCCAGAATGGCCAGCAGCTCGAAAATTAGTTCGCTTGCTTCGGGGCCAGGAGTCAACGGGCCGCTTAATCCACAGGATGCACACGGACACACATGCTGGCATGCTGCTTTAAGCTTCTTTGATGACCCAACAAAAGCAAAATTATACAGCCAGAGTAAGGCGAGAATGGACAGCTATTAAATGCTCTTACCTACGGCAGTCCAACTCTGCTCACATCTACATTTTATTATTCAATTATCGCTATAACTGGAATTTCTCTAACCCTCGATAAATTGTCTACCGATTATATATACTGCTACTGGTGTATCGGTCTTTATCTTTCAAAAAGTCACACAGCTCGTAGCAAAACTGTAATACCCGCGGGGAGGGTATCATCACAAGCCAACAAGCGTTTCCATTTTATGTGTTTCGCGTCTTTTGTTGCATACTTTGCGGCGCCATCTTTGGCCCAATTTTGAAATTAACTGCAAAACAATTACATGGCTTTATATGACATCGGCATGGCGAGCGCATGGAGCAACAAACTGCATTGATATACAAATTGCAGAATATACAAACAAATATATATATAACTATGTATGTATGTTTTATTATTACTCTCCAATCTGCAGTTTTGCTATTTTAGCTGCCTTTTATTCGCTCCAAAGCTTTGGCGATCTTGCCTCTGTTATAGTGTTTACTCTCTGCAGCTAATTGTTATGTTAGCACCGGCTATGTTATGTTAACATTCTTATGCTAGACTATGCTTTGTTAGGTTATGTTTCTTAATTGCTTATAATGCGTATACGTAATAAATGTAATAAAGTCCATGCTATGTTATGTTATATTGGACTATGTTAAGTTACCTGAACTTTTTATTACATAAATTGCAATTTTGGGGTAAAATGCAATATTTACTTACATGAAAGCTGTTTTCAAATTATATTTTCAGCATATTCGACAAAAGAGGACAATTGTGCATTAAACTGCAAATATTTGCAAAAAGTCAATCTAACTGGTCTTAAGATTTATGTGAGCTGAAGTAGAAAAGAAATCAGAGGTTTGTTGGGTTCTCAGCTAACCTATTATATATGTAAATTTGAAATGTTAAAGCAATGTTAAAGAGAAATTTGCCTGTGTGTGCATTTTAATTGAGTGCAAATTGCGTCTCTTTGCAGTTGACGTTGTCAATTTGAATGATATTTAACATTAAATAGACATATTTATATGTAAATGCGGTTCAGTTTGATAGTACAGAGTTCAAATTGACTAAGTCGGTGGTTGAGGTGGTTGAGGTGGGTGGATGGGCTGGATGGGCTGGATATGTTGGATGGGCTGATGTCCTTATTAAAAACACAATTCATGCCAACGAGCCGCTGGCAATGTTTGCTTTGGCTGTTTTTGGTAGATGCCAAGATGTCAAAGGATGTCGGATGTAAGAGCATAAAAATGCCAGTTTCGGCATAATATGTGTGGAGTCAGGAGTCAGGAGTCGGGCGTCAGGAGTTGGGCGTCAGGAGTCGGGAATCGGAATTGAAATTGGAGTCAAACACACACTTATATTATTGGTTGAGTCATTCGCACACACACATACACAGACACACACACACACACACACACACACACACACACACACGTGCTGGAATCATGGATCTATGCAGGCGACAGTCTGTCCTTCAGTCAGTCACTCAATGGAGACGTAAACTCGCGACAGAATGGAACGAAATGAAGATGGAAATGGAAATGGAAATAGGAATAAGTACATGCCCATATGTATGGGTGTGGCCAGGGCAGGGTAGGTCGGGCGGTGCAGGGCTGAGTTGTCGACGATTCCAACGATATTCGCCATTACAAATTCAATTACATGCTTAGCTACACTTTAGAGAAATTGAATTTTTATGTGCATTTATATTTAGTATATTTTTGCAACACTCCAAGCCCGTAACCCGTTACCCGTTACCCTTAACCCGTTACCCTTAACCGGTTACCCCTTGACCCCGACCCCGACCCCGACCCCGACCCCGACCCCGACGCCAGCACCAACACTCACCTACATACGTAGGAGTACTCTATGCCACACGTACTTCACACTAGAGTTGCGCACGTTTTTAATACTTTCCCTCGTGTCACGACGTGATTCGTGTTTAATCAGAACACGACCTAATACGGCAACTCGCGCAATAAAGCCACAAAAGTCAAGTCTAAAATAGTCAGCTACATATAACGGATGTTACCATAATATAAAATCAATAAAATTAAAACAATATCTGAAAAATTGTAAAACAATTCTAAAAATACAATTGCAAAAAGAGATTTGTAATATTTCGATTGGCGGAAAAGTGATTTTTCATGGCTATGCATAGATCTTCTAAGTTGGATAACTTTGGGAAATTTCGAACACGCGTTCATCTCAGCTGCAAACTGGCATATTGCTGGCAATTTTAGATTGTGGCAGCCTTCCGCCTGCTGCGGCTGTCAGCTATTTTCATAGTTGCCGGCAGGCGACAGCGTAATCTACAGCAGCTGAACAGTCTAGCTGGCGGAGAGGAGGACTCCTCCTGCCATTCACCAAGCAGCTGCAGTTGGAGCAGCCACCGCAATCGAACTGGCCCCGAGGCCAAACGAGCTGCCTAGAAAAGGAGAAGCCATTTTCAGCTGCTGCTGCTTCGATTGGTAGGTGGTATGGTTGGTGAGGGGGAGGGGGGGTGAAGAGCTCCTTAATTATGGCACCCAAAAGCTGCGGCTGTGTGTACAGCTTTAAGTATCATCATGACAGACAGTCGACGCAACGAATTCGCATCCGCATCCGCATCCGCATCCGCATCCCTGCTCGGGTGCCAGCATCCAACTAGTCCCTGCTCGGGGCAGGCATCTAAGCGTCACAAAGGAGCCGGCAACCGGCAACCTGCAACCCGAAACCTGCAGCCTGAAACCTGCAGCATGCAGCATGCAACCTGCAACCAGTAGCTGATGCGTCGCGCTTCTGTCACTTGACAGACTAAATTAGATTTCGGTTTTGTGTATGTCAGTCAGGACGGCAGGACGACAGGACGACACGACGTCAGTCATTGCCCCAAAAGCTTGAGCACGATCCGCACACGTTGCACACGCACCAATTGGTGCCCCTTCCTCCTTCAGATGACAGATGGCTGCCCTTATGGCGGGCGTTTGGCAAAGGCAATGCATTTTGGCATTGTTGTTCCCTTGAGACTCTCGTCCTGCTGCTGCTTCTATGGAGGGATTACTGCACGCGATTGTCTCTGCGCGTCTTTAATTTTGAGGCAAGCAACGGCAATCGTTGCAGTTGCACTCATCATCCCGGCACCCCTCACCCCTCACCCAGCATCTCTCACCCTGGCCCCAAAAGCCAAAGCCTGGCGAAACAATGGCCAACAATTATTGCTAGTTGATTGCTTCAATTAATCCTTCGCTGTCCGCTTTTCGAGCACATCAAAGCAATACAATGTGATCGGGTCTGCTTGACTGGGATATAAACCATAAGCTGTTCATTTGACCTTATATCTTATCACCTATTAAATAACTAATACGTTTGGCCTCTCAAAATGCATGCATCTTTAATAATCTCATGTTGCCTTGGTCAACAGTTTCCACTCGGATCTTTCTCCAAACTGAACTGATTTTCAAAAGCAATGTATTTTTGTAAAGGGTTTGGCTTCTTTATTAAAACTCCATTTAACAGTAAAAACACATTTTTTGGTGAAAATTTATGTTCAATCTCTACACTATAAAATTGCATTTAAACAAATCCTTATGTCATTAAACCAACAATTTGTTAGCTCCTACAATCTTTAAGCTAGATTTAACTAGGATATGATTTATGTCCCCCAGAAAGCCATTTATTTTATTTTTAAAATAAAATACAAGAATCAGAAAGATAAAAATTGTATATTTCGAGTTAAAGTCTTTTTTTTTTTTTTTTTACTGTTGTCTAGTAACAGACAATGAAAATTAAAATTATGTGAAATTAATAATAAATGTTAAAATATATTTTTTATTTAAATACTTTAATTTAAACTTATATAATTAACATAAAAAATATATTGACAGATATATATGTATATATATAGGCTAAGATATGTATATATCCTGTATATAGTATTCTTCTGCTTCTACAACAGGGTATTCTAACTGTCATTTTCTATTCTCACAAACACCTTCTCGCTCTCTGTCTCTCTCTATGTCTCTCTCTGTCTCTCTCTCTGTCTCTCTCTGTCTGCTGTCTGCTTGTCCTTTGGCCATTTCATTATTGTAGCAGTTACTTTAAACAATTACCAAAATACACGAAGAGGCAACAGCCGCAAGAGGCAAGAGGCAAGCGGCATGAGGCAAGCGGCTGCCAATGGATGCATTTTCATTTGGTTTTTGGTTTTGTTCGTTCTATTTGAACTTTTTTTTTTTGGTTTTGGAATTGCTTCAAATGTAATTTAATAATGTGTGCCATGTGCCACACATGTGTTTCAGTTGTGTGTTGGTTGTGTGTTAATCTGTATAATTTATGCGACAATTGATGCAAAAATGAATTTGCTGGTCAAAAAGAATGAAAGATGCGCATTGCCTCAATGCTGAACATGCTCCTTAGCCCAGTTTCTCGGCTGCGGGTTTTGGCCAACACCTCCCAGCTATGGTCCGCCCCGTTCCCTGCCCCCTGCTCTGTCCACACAGCATCATCGTCTGCCTCTGCCTCTGCCTCTACTAGTTCGCCCCCCCCTCTCCCCTTTGTACCCGCCTTGGCCTTAAACGTGGCATACAAATTGCACTCATTTTAGTTTCTCACGTTTCTTGCATGTTGTACATGACTGCAACGCGCACGCACACACACAAACACACACACACACACACACACACACACACACACACACACACACACACACACACACACACACACACGCACGCACACACACAAACACACACATACATGCTGGTGTAGGCCTCGGCCACTGCTTAGTTTCCCTAGTTTTTGGCTACCTCAATTCCCTCCCCTCCCCTCCCCTCCCCAACCCACCCTCCATCAGCACTCGCACCTTCTGCCGCCTGCGTTGGCATGCGACAAACGGAAATGTTGCTTTTATGCTTTAAATATGGCAACTTTGTGGTGTCGTCACACAACACACACACACACACACACATACAATGGGCTCAATTTACATATTTTTTAGACGCTTTCAGACATAAGAAATAAAACCATTAAGCTGCAATGTTATGTTATTTAATGTTGAACAGCAATAAACGCAGTTTAAGCAAAAGTTCTTTAATTGTGAGGTTATGTATAAAAGTATTATTGCCAAAAGTTCACCAAATAATCGAAATAATAATATCTGAATGATGGTAGAAGGTAGTATTTAGGAAAAGAGCTTTTCAACAGCACCGTTGGGTATAAATAATAATAAAATGATTAATAAATAAATGTTAATATAACGCAATATTAGTTGGGATGTATTGTTAACATTAAAGATAGCTATTTAACAGGTGTAACAGTTAAAGCTGTCGAGATAACAGCTGCTTAGCTTTCATGTTATGCCAAATACTACTAAAATTGTAATGTTAAAGTAGTAAGGAAACTCAAATAACAGATGTGAAAAACCGTAATGCTAAGACTGTGTATCAGATATGTTAAGTTAACATATGTTAACTAATCAGTGTGTAAAGCTAGCTATACAAATTATGCCAACAAATGTGCCAATTTGTGCCACTGTGGCGTGTCGATTGCACTTCGCTTGTACGGCTGCTGGTTGCGTTGATTCTGTTGCTTCTAACTGTCTGTCCTTGTGAGTGTGCCAGAGTGTATCTGAGTGTGTGTGTGTGTGTGTGCGAGTGTGTGTGTGTGTGTATATTTGAGCGATCGACCATGAAGCCTTCATTATTGCATTTCAATTTCATGATTTTGCGGTTCTTTATGCTCGCTCCTTCACATTCAGATTCACATTCACATTCAGATTCAGATTCAAACGCGATGTCGAACGGTACGAAACGAAACGAGTCCCGAATCGAGCATGCGGCATGCGGCAAGCGGCGAGTAGCGTGGGGCATCTGCTGGTCTGCCAGAAGCTGCCATGTGCCATTTGCCGTTGCTGCCATGTGTTTTGGCCTGGCCCAAACTGGTGTCGACACTTTCACAACATCAACCAGAGCCATCAGCCATCAGCAACACCAGAAGAGCCAACAGCAGCAGCAGTTAGAAAAGGGGCAGCAGCAGGGACAGGGGCAGGTAGAGCTTGCTGCCACGACAATCGCCTCTAGTCTATGTGAATCTAGTGCCAGTTTCATATATGTGCCTGCCTGCCTGCCTGCCTGCCTGCCTGCCTCTCTGCCTGCCTGTGTGTTGATTCAAATTTGCAATACAGTCCCCCCTCGCTAACAAGAACACTTTGCGTGCTGACTCTAATTTGCGAACTGTTCAAACTCTTCCATATACACAATTTAAATACAATATAGAAAAAAACTCTTGCACAGTTTCAAATAATTTATTTTTAAACTTACTTTACTGATTTTAAAATTGTAAATGTAGCACAAATCAAGCCAGAAGATGTTGAAAAGCAGACTTAAATATTTTACAATAATTCGAGTTTTCAAATTCCAAAATATGATAAGCAGTTCTAACATTCATGAGGTATCACTGTACTTTGTGTGTGTGTGTGTGTGTGTCACTCGTCGTTATCACGCATTTCCTGCCATTTGCATCAGCATCGACACATCGACTGCATCGGCATCGGCAGCTGGAGTTGGAGCTGAAGCTGAAGTTGGGGTGGCAGAAGTTGGACTTGGACTAGGAAGCTGGAGTCGTTGTTGGCGGGTGGGAGGCGAAGGGTGCAAAGCCGATGGGGGCTTTTGGTTTCCTTCAGCTACATACGTGTTGGCAAAGGCAACCGACTTGACCAATTTGCCGTTTTGCGGTCATATCGGATGTTGAGCGAATTATGGGGCCAAAATGCCAGAGCTGCCCCAGGACATCAGCACCCAGCACCCAGCACACATGAATGTGTCAATAAAGCCAAACGCCATCAAATGATCTTTCAGCTTGGACATGTGGGGCACAGGCAAATGCAATTGAAATGAAAACTGATAGCCTTGCTTGCACTCAGGTGCTTCACAAAACTATAGAAAATACCACCAAATGGGATTAGATATGTTCCCACGGACTATCAACCGTTTTGTGGTCCAGTCCAGTCCAGTCTAGTCCAAAAGCAGCTCTATTCGAGTATTACCAGCTCTGTCAGCAGCTTAACAAGTTCATGAAATTAGCTAAGGTTCAGCTCGTGTGTACAGTGTTCACACATTAGCAGTTTTTTGTTTAACTCTCAATTTGAATTTGCTTCCTTGTCTGTGCAGCAACTCTTTTAAAATATTAGAATAACGATTGCGACAATAACAACTTTTTTGTGCCTGATAACTATATATTTGTGCACATATCTTTTGAAAGCCCAATAGTCACAAATTATACAACGACAATAATTTGATATTGTTAAGGTTTCGATTCCGTGGAATTACCTTATACGACTTAGAATTCTCACAACTTTACCAAAACTTGGTAAATATTTGACCTTTACTTAAATTCTACATTAAAGATGAATGTACTTTCTTAAATCCGTAAAAATTTCTTCTTCAAACTTCTAACTCCCATAACTGTGTCAAAACTGAACCGATTGTAGAATTCAATTCCATTTTGTTCACTATTTGTTTCATAAACTAATTCTACATTTAAAGTTTTTGCATTTTTAAAAATACAATTTTTTTAAACTTTTTTGAGAAAATATTTTTTGTCATAATTATGATAAAAAACTATGGGTTAAGTGATTCTGAGGTGCTTAATTTTTCTGTCAAAAACCACGCCAAAAATGACAAAAAATGTCTTGTAAGTTGCCCATACACTTTCCAAGACTACAAACTCCCACAACTTTGCCAAATCTGAACCGATTGTCGATCCCGAGGCTATTTTGGTCATAACTATGCATAAACTTTGATTCCTAATTTAAGATTTATGCACTTTTAAACTATTTTTTTTTGTCCCGTTACTGTCAAAAAATTTTAATTTTTGAGAATTTTTTTTTTAAAAATTAATTTCCTGAAATTCTGTTTTTAAGCGGTCAAAATTAAGATATAGAACTATGGGATACAAATCACACTAAAACTGTAAAAAAAATTTGGTTTGTAAAGTGTCAGAATCCCTCTAAATGTCCTTTGAAGACTTCAAACTCCCAAAAACTTTGCCGATTTTCATGCTGGAGGCCATTTTGTGCATGGTTTGCTTTCTAGATATGTTGTAAATCAAATGTTTTGAATTCATAAAAATCAAAATAAAAGTATTAATTTATACTCTAGACAGTTCGCAATATATAGTGCTGTCAAAAGTTTTGATTAGTTTTCCATTAATGTTAGCAAAATGAAAGTGATATTTGTAATTGAAAGCAAAAGTTAAGCGTGTGTAAAGTTGAGATTGTTTTGGAGCACCGTTGAGGGTTAGTTACTCAATTGTTAGTTTGAAGCGCGACAGACAGTAATTAAATGCCGTTAACATTTGAACAGATGAATGTCTTGAAACCAAACAAATCTCAAAGCGGCTGGAAAACATTGTTGTGGAAATGTAAGTTGTACTGATTGCTAATAAATTGAAAATCATTTGGGACCCCAAAGAAGAAGATGCTGAAATGCCAAAGGTAAACAGTGAATAAAATGAAAAGAGGAGCACATTTATCAATACACACAGATACTGTTGCAAAGATTGGCTGCAACATCGATATGCGAAGTGGACAAATCTGTGAGTCGGCCAAGGGAAAAGGTCACAAAAGCAGGTTAAGCTGCTTTTTAAATAATACGCACAGCAAAACATTAATAGTAGTATAAGCACACACACACACACACACACACACACACAGAGAGAGAGGTGCATAAACATACATACAGAGGGTACTGTTAGCCGCTGCCACGTGCTGCTGCTGCCGCATGCGAGCAGCGACTGAAGAGCCGAACTCGCTTCGTGCCACATTTGTGGCAGGCATTCGTGGCAAGCGAAGCAGCTTCGTGGCGACTCGCCGACAAATACGAAGCACAAACACGAAGCACACTTGAGCCGAGCGGCAAATGCACGACTGTTGGTCGGCTGGTCGGCCGGTCGGCTAGTCGGCCATTCGGCTGCTCGGCTGCTCGGCTGTGCTGTGCTGTGTTGCTGGCGTGCAGCAGCAATGCCCAACAGCGACAACAGCAACATCGTAGCGTAATCCGTTCGCTTGGATTTTTTGAATTAGTTGCGTGTGGTAGCTTGTTGACATCAGTACCGGGTACCGGATGCCGATGCCAAAAAATACTATAAAAAAAACCACGTGCGAAATTCCCACAAATAACACTCACAACAACGACGGCGGCTAGAAGCTGGGCCAAAAATAGCGACAGACAACAGCAACAGCAACAGCAGCAGCAGCAGCAGGAGCAACATCAACAGAAGCGGCAGCAGTCTTAACTGCATTTTGGCCAACTTTTTGGCAGGCTTTGGCTAAATTGTTGGCTGCCTAATTTGTGGGGGATTCCCCAAATGCTGCTGCTGCCGCAGCCGCTGCCACTGCTGCTGTTGCTGCTGTGCTTTTGTGTGTTGCTGTTGTGCTTAACTTTGGCCCTTTTTTTTTTGGTGTTGTGCCACGTGCCACTTGTGTGTGTGCGTGTGTGTGTGTGTGTGTGTGTGTGTGTGTGTGCTTTGTGCCAGTGCATTGAGTGATTTTTGCCAACTGATTGGCCACTTTGTCAGCCTGCTGTTGCTGCTGTCGGCCACGACTGCGGCAACAGTTGCAGCTATTTGCGGTTGCCGTCGGTGGCAGCGTTTAGCTAGCTTTGCGGTGCGCTTTGACGCGGTTGCCGGCTAATTTGAATGCCAAAAAAGCAGAAGAAGTAAAACCCCAATAACCAGTGCTATATAAAATTAATTAAACATATTTTTTGGAATTTTTTTCGTAGTAGTAATTACAAGTAAATAATATTAATTAAAAAAAAATGCAAAACGCAAATGATGTGCAGCAGATGTAAGGAAAACTTTAGCTGAAAGTGTGAACGCCAAACCACTTGGGTTTTAATTTGTTGGCCAAGTGTAAATGACAGCTGTGGAAAACGCATCGCAACCAGGACTGCCAGTTGCTAGTGTCCAATGTGCGCACAGGTGAGTAAGTTAGTGAGCTGGTGAGCTGCTGAGCTAGTGGGCTGGTGTGTGTATGTGAGCCAGCCGGAAGACGGCAAATGTGTAGCGACTCAAGCGACTCAAGTGGGTTTCAAAGTCGCGCTTCACTGCCAACTAAGCTCATCGAGAACTAGCACTAGTCGAAAGCTACTCGACCTCAACTCGACTCAACTCAACTCAACTCAGCTCGGTTCGAGTACTTATGAGCAGCTGCAGCGAAATGACTTCTGGAGTGTATAATCTCAAAGATTTCAAGCACTCCCTGAAGTGATCATCTGCAGCGCACAATATTTGCATCTATGATCCTCATTATTTTGTTGTTTTCAAAGTCAAACCCAAACTCAAAACCAATTTCCATTTGGCAGTTTTCTTGCATCTCAAGTTTGTCTGTTAGGCCTCTAAATTTGACGCACTTACAATTTTTTTTCTCAATATTTAACTTATTTTGAGCTAGCAAATATTCGACTCCAACCCAACATTTTTTGCATTTCACGTTAAAAAAAAGACATTGCCTTTAGAATGAAAAGTAATTTGCGAATTTCAAATTAATGAATACACTTTTGAGCTGCCAATTATTTTAATGTCAATCACTTCGTTTTTTTTTTAAGTATTGGCAAAAAGACTTTAAAATCTATTTTGGCATGTTTAATTATTATTTTTTGCCTAACAACTATTCCAAGTCTCAAAAAAAAGAAAAAATAAATCGTTTAAAAGTTTTAGTTGCGCAAAAGTTGGTACAAACAATTAACAATTAACTTGGCAACTAAAGTGCATTGTAAACGCATTTCCTAACTTTTTCATTTCTACAACTTCGTGAAAACATTTCCGATTTTCATGCGTTTATAAATTGTTCATTTTTTGTTGTTTTTATCTCTTTTAAGTATTTATTTTGTACATTTGAACATCGTATCAGCCTAGTGCTACAAGTTAAACTTATAGATTTGTCACTATGAATATAATTTCATACAATTACTTTTAAATTTATTATAACTATATTTAAATTTACTTTAATATTGCATTTAATATTAATTTTATTGGAATTTATTATCTCTTTCTTCTAAATTTACTTGCAAACCGATTGCCTATATTAAATGCGTTATATTTATTGCTCAAAAGTTAAATGAAATTTGTGTTTCAAGTTTTTTTGAAAACACTCTTTCTAAACTTTCAGCTTCGACTTTGTCAAAACTAAATCAATTTTTGTCAAATTAGCATATAGGTTAAACCTATTCTGAGCTGGTTCTATTTTTGGCTAAACTTCAAGCAAGTAATTAAGAAAACCTTTCTACAATTTATATTTTGAAATCGCAAAAAAAAATAATCTTTCTAGACATTGTAGCTTTCTTATGCTGTGTCAAAATGTTAGCAATTGTCTAAGCTTTGATTATTTCCAAATACAAATTATATGCTCTGAAGAAAATATACAATTTTTTTTTTATTTATTGCAATTATAGCTATAAAACTCTTGAATATTAGCAACATAATTAAGATAATACATAATGAGAATTAAATGAAAATGGGGATGCCAAAGATTGCTCTTATTCCCGTTTTATTGATTCAGAAAAGTTGCATTGCTGTGCAACTGATAGTTCATTTGCTCATTATCATTGTTAATACTGCAATGGTATTGCCTCAGTGTTGGCAAGGACTCCTACTCAATCTCACGGTGGTGGCTGCTCGAGATCGTGCTGCAGCTGCAGTTGGAACTCTATTTCCTCGTCATCCTCGCTGCACTTGAGCAGCGCATAGTTGTGCTCGGCTGCTGCCTGCGTGAAGGCATCGATATCCTCATCATCCTGGCTGTCCATTTCCGTTTCCGTGTCCGTCTCATGCTCGCAGCAGAGCATCTCGTGGGCCAGCAGCGCAATGGACTCGTCACTCGAGTTGTCCACCTCGTTGTCCAGATCGGAGTCGCCATTGAGTGGCGTATACTTATACTCCAGCGTCCGATCCACCATTGCCAAACTTCTGCCACATGCTTCCGCATCACTAAGAACTGTGTGGAGCGGAGAAGTTAGATTTATGCGATTGGCCTATTATATAAGATTAGTAGCTACCCTCGCTGCCATCGCTTTCGCTGCTCTGCTCGCTGCTGGTGGCCTTAGCCGTATCCTCCAGCGGCATCTTGGATTTGTCCAGCGCCATCTCTAGATTGCTGCACTTGATTTTTGATTGTATTTCATCTAGTTTCCGAGTCGTTGCCATACGATTCTGACAACTATACAAAATACTGCTATGTTTCTCGGCAAGTTCGGAGAGTCACGTAATGCTTCCAGCTACCATTTCCCATTTCCCATTTCCCTGGGCGAATTAAATTTTATAGCAACTGCATTCGCAGTCGCAGTCGCATTTCGCTTTTCGCATTTCGCCGGCGCCTTTAAGAGGCGTCACCAGACGTTGGCCAAAACATGGCAATTGGCAGCTACCACGACCAAAAGACCAAAAGACCACAGGCCAAATCCAACTCTGGAACTCTGCAACTCCACGACTACCCAACTCCGCAACCCATGTCCCCCCCCACTCCTCTCTTGTTCACAATGCGAGACGGAGTCTCGTTTTGCAATCCTCGCACACACACACAAACAAACACACACACGCACACTCACACTCATAGCAGGCAGTTACATTTGGTATAACGAGTAAATTTCTTTAGCTCTGCGAAATGCAACAAATAACACAACTTAAAGCAAACCTCAGATACAAGGCAACGACTACAAAATACCCTTTAACAAATGTTAACATACCTTAAATAAATATATCTCATTTTATTTAAATAATAAATAAATAAATAAAATATTTAAAGCAAATAATCTCATTTTTATTTTCAATATAATAATTATGATGTATTTTTTTTATTATTTATATTATATATATTTATATAATTGATTTATCTCATCTGGCAACATAGTTATTCATACAAAAACTCACCTTTCTACCGATAGTTCCTATGGCAGCTATATGATATATTGGTCCAAGTTTAATCAGCAATTAGTTGCTATTGATGCCGATAAGGAATGCATACACTTGATGAGGTCGGGCATGTCTCCATTAACACACTTCTGGACAGAATTAGAATACCTTGATAAGCTATAAAAAAAATAAAGCACTATATTTAAAGATTTGATATGCCTTGACTGTTTGTTAGCCGCTTCATTTGCTATGTAGATATACGGGAAAACTTTAGTGCATAACTCTTATATTTATTAACATGACATAATGAAACTTTTAGTGTATATATATGTTGCTTTAACATGCTTAAATATGTACATACCTATAGCTTGCTTAACGACCTCTACTCGGACCGGAAAATATGGCCGTAAAGTAAAACGCCGTTAAACGAAGCCAACATTTTCATACAACTGGTTGCAACTTCATTAAAAGCTTATTTTATTTGATGTTCTCAAGCTTCTTTTTGGATTTTCTGTACATAAAATATGCAGGCTAAGATTTCAAAAAAGAATTGGTTCTTTGCTGTGAAATTGTGGTTTCTAATTCGCTAATAATTCTATACGCTTAAAGTTATATATTTTATGCAACAATTAAAAAATGTGTTATTTTTATAAACAATTTCATTGGATTTCTGAATTTCTATTCATAAAAACAATAATTTATAAAAAAAAATAATTTGTCTGGCATTAAAAGCAATGGATTTAAGTTACTGTATACCCAAAGTTTTTGGAAGTTCTAATTTTTCAACTTTGTTAACAAAGTAAGACTCTTTAGTGGCCGTTTACAGGGTATTGCGCAGGCATCAAGCATTCGACTGCTGCAGTGCTTATCAAAAGGCACTGCGTCCGTCCACTAACTTATCATTCTCATCATTTGTTCCGACTGCTGACCCCCTCCCCCCCTGATTGCTTCCTTGCTCAATGCAGTGCCTTGGCATGTGCTGCACCACAATTTGATGTCGGTGGTGCCGCCAGCAGTCCCGTTTAGCATTTTGGCATTCCTTATGCTGTCCCAATCCTTCCGGTTTCCGACTCTCGGACCTGCCTCAGTGTTGCAGTTGGGTTTCCATTGTGTGATCCTTTCTCCCACAACCTGGCTGGCAGCTTCCCCCTACACTCTGTGCATAATAACCCTTTCTCTCTGTCTATCTCTGTCTCTCTCTCTCTCTCGCTCTCTCTAATTACACACCAAATTTGCTACAAACGAGCAATAAAAATCATTGAAGCAAAATCTCTGCGCAAACCACGTAACCAGTCAACAATTTCTCCACCCCCCCCCCCCCCTACCACTCCCACCACTCCCGCCCGGTGCCTTGTTTTAAATGCAAATGCTTTTTTCTCACGCACACACAAAAAACATTAACAACAATGACAATAAATGAAGAACATTAACGCTAAGCGATTGCCGCACTCTCCTCGGTCTCCACGCTCACGAAATTCCATTGCTGTCGCATCCTGACAGCTCATCCTTTAATCAACCCCCCAACTCCAACCCCACCCCACCGCCTGCTCCAGGCAACCCGCTGCCACAGCCCATCTTCCACTCGAATCTGACGTGGATGGCGACAGCGTTCGCCATTCAATGAAATAACATTTAAACAATTATACAACGCAAAAAATGAGCTGAAAGGCAGCCAAAAGCCCCACTTCAAGCGCGTATATATTGTCTTTACACTGTGCGAAAAAAACGTGGGCTAACTGAAAATGATATGCCATTCGAATCGAATGAAATGGACGAAACTGCAATTTTAAGACGCGACAATTTTTGACTCTTATTATATATAAATAATAATATAAAATAAATAAATAAATAATATAAATTTAATAAATTAGATGTAATAGAGATCAGATTGAAATGTAGAAGATATGATACTTAGGATTGGATAAATGCATAATTGCAATTGTCTATAAATATAACTGTCGCTAAATCTGACTTAAAGTTAGGATCGTTAGGATATAAATAAACTTTTAATCTTATTAAATATATATAGCTTTATCAAATTCCTTGTGTTTCTCTATACTTATTAATATTACTTTCTAGTGTTAACTTAATTTCTCTATGCCAATCATTTCTTATTGCTAATTATTCACATTTAATTCGTAAGTGAAATTTATTCAATTATTATATATATTAAGTGCACAGCTCTAAAAAGTAATTTGAGGCACATTTCAGTTGCACCTTCGTTCAGATTTTCAGCTTCCTAATAAATATGTGAGTATGATTATTAAGCCATTTACCACCACTTCCTGCCAACGACAGCACCACTACTTGACCCATCAACCAGTTACGCAACAAAAAATGGTGGGGGGAGGGGAAGAAGACTAAATATGTAAATATATAATTTTAATGAATTTGTTTGGCTGGGTAAAAGTCAACGTTGTGACCGCTTCCTGCAGCCAGCCCCTCTCTAATTTCCCTCTTTACTTATGTCTGTATAGCCCTTGCTCCCCTTAGCAGCGTTTTTCATGGTTTTCCACCCCCCTGATTCTGTCCGTCTGTCTGTTTTGCGGAGTTACTTTACTTAAACTGCCGCTGCGAGTGGCGCAAATTTTACGCGACATAATCGTAATATGATTATCGTGCCACATAATCTCCACTCGCTGTACCACTACAGCCCTCTTTGACATCCTCCCCCCCCCCCTCACTGCACTCTCCTCCGACCACCCTACGTCTACGCCCACACTTTCCCTTCTCTGTGTTTTTCGCTCTGTCTGTGTCTCTTTCTGTCCGTCCGTTTGTCTGTCTGTTTGTCTGTCTGTGTGTGGGTATGTGTTAAATAACTTCCTTCCGGTGCCGTCGCTTGAAAGCAGCCACTCCCCCGTCCCCCACTGCCACCGCCACCCTGTACCCCACCCCGCCGCACATATATCCGCTTCCGCTGTAGCCAAATGACACCGCTGAAAATGCTCCCTAAATCTCATATCATCATTTACGCAGCCCACCAAAAACTAGGCGACTCAGGCTGCCCAGCAGCTACCCCCCTCTCCACAGCCTCTCACCCCCTTGCTGCACGCTCCTGCCGCACATTTGACATCATAAACAAAGCTTCTAGCTTGCAACTCATGCGAGTCACACAACTTGCAACACACAGCGCGACACCGCGTGTGGCACGTAGCACGTCTCCCATCCAATGCTGTTTGCTAGTTGGCGCCGCATGTCCTTGCACAGACCCATCCCACCTACTCGCTGGCCTTTTTGCCCATGTTGCTGCCACAGTGTCCTTATTTTAATCTCGACACAAGTTAACGGCATTGTTGGCAGTACCGTGAGCTCTGCTTTCTGCACATCAACATAATGCGCCGCCCCAGCCCACCAAAACCGCAGTTACCCAACCTACCCAAGCTACCCCCCCCCCCCCCACCCCCTCCCACAACACTACCTACCCCTCTGCTCAGCACACTCCGCAGGCGCTCAGCTTGAGGCTTCAGTTTACATCTCTTCAACCATCCAGCAGCTACTACGTCTCTATTGCAGATTTACGCCACACCATTCCCCTCCCCGCGGTGCCGCTCAAGCTCGTGTCCTTGTCCTCCTCTTCATCATTAGCAGTTAGCAGTCGCAGTCGCAGTCGCTGTCGCAGTCGCTGTCGTCTGTCAGTTGCCGTTCATAATGTTATGATGGCTAAAAGCTAATTGCGTTTGTCTGTCTGCCTCTCTCTCTGTGTGTGTGTGTGTGTGTGTGTGTGTGTGTGTGTGTGTTAGTAGGTTGAGCTCTTGTGTGTGACATTTGCTCTTCTTCTGCTCGTATCGTTGACGTCGTCGGGGGGGGGGAGGGGGGGCATTAAGTGTCACCGAGTGCGTGATCCTTGTAAGCCGTCTAGTTACACATGTTTTTATAGCCCTGTTGTTGTTGTTGTTGCTGTTGTTGTTGTTGTTGCTGTTGTTTTGTTTGCTTGCTTGCACTGCTTCTTCGTCATCTTCATCTTTATCTTCATCTGCTACAGCCTCATCATTTCCTTTTGTTTTTTTTGCCAACGTCATCGGTCTCTGCCCACCCTCCCCCCCCCCCGCCGTGCCACGCCTCTGCTCAACCATAACACGCGCTGCCTTGAAACGAATTGGAAATTGGTTTTCCCGAATTTGGAAATTGTGTTTTTGCTTGCAAATTGAAATAAATATCAGCTAGCTCACGAATCGCATCATTTTTTGCACTTTTCATCATATTTCGTTTAAGACTTTATAGCTCCATTCATACATCAAACTTTCAGCAACTGTAAATATATACATATTCGTCAGGAACACAATTTTAAATTACTTTTAAAACAATTTGTTTTTCATATAAATTACTTTTAATTTGTTAAGAGGCATAGATTCTGCACCACGTACAAATTAATTTCATGCTCAAATTTTTGGCTGCATGTCCGAAAATAAAGCTAGAAGTGGAGTGTCTATAAATCAGCTTGTTTACCAATACACAAAACAAATTTCAGCATAATAGCACAAAGACGTTCGAATATATGAATCTGACCAACTTTGAGAAACTATTTACTATTTGCGAAACTTTTTCGAAGCAACATTTATTATCAGACTATAAATAAATATTGCAGCTAAAAGCTTAAAGACTTTCGACTTTCTGTTTACGCATTGAGATCAGATTAAGCTCAAAACATATAAAAAGCACACTAGCTCTTCATTTTACCAGAAAATGCCTCAATTGCGTCATGAAATCAAATTCACTAAAATATATAGCATACTTTTTAGGGCAGTACAAATTGATAAGCTTTCTTTTGAATTTGCAATTGATTAGCACACTACCTTTTCATTTTAAACAGAACAGAAAATGCCTAAATTCCATCATGTAATTAAATTCACTAAAATGTATAGCATACTTTTTAGGGCAGTACAAAATGATGAGCTCTCTTTTAAATTTGCAATTGATTATTAAACTGTTTCTAAAGTGGAAAAATAGTATATTTAATTTTGAAGAGATTCAAAATACCCATAAAGTTCGACTTGCATATTTACTTATACAGTATAAGTTATACTTTATACGTACGAGTATAGCAAAGATCAATTCATTTTTACCGTCATTTTGCGCACACATCGATTTTGGGTAGCCACCGGCAAAGTTTGAATTTGCCACAAATCGCATTTTGTTGGCAAACTATTTGCTGGGTTAAACAAACTTTTGGCTGCCACAACTTTAACTTTGGCTTCAGCTTCCGGATGTTATCCAGGTGTTATCCTGCTTATCCCTAATCAGCTAATCAGCTGTGCAGCTCACAACTGTCCTTGTGCTAAGTCCTTCACCTGTTGGATGCTTTCACTGCTACTGCTTTTGCTGTCTACTTATCAGTGACAAATCACCAAGTGAGTGACTGGACTGACAGTGAGAAGTATCATCATTAAGAAACAAACAAGCCCCCAACAACATTTATCAATATCAGACAAAACAACAACAACAACAACAACAACAAGAGCTCAACAAATAAATAAGACAAGCCGAAATGAGTTAAGTCTGAGTATGTGCTCAAGGTGCAAATACCCTGTAAACTTAAGACAAAAATAAGACACATTTAGAAAAATCTCTGATCTTAAATCAAATATAAAATACAAAAAAGCGAAGTTTAATTTTATTTTAATATTTAAAACTTGTTAGGACTTGAGAACTTTAAATGGCTAGATATCTAACTATAATTATAAAGTTCTTGATTTAAATAATATCTAGACAATATTTAGGAACTGTTTTATATTTAGAAACTTCGAAATTTTTGTGTAATGAGATGTTTGGTCTATAGTCAACATTTATAAATTGTACCTAGATGAACGTATACGTAATATGAAGACTTCAAATTAAACAATTACCTGTCTTATATGAATGAACAATTCAATATAATAAGTGTCCACTCTTTCAGGATTATGCTTGCCTGTTACATAACTATGCAGCAAATGTGCATTGCCTATTGGCGCACTTGTGTGGTTACAGGGCATGCGAACAAGCGATAAAACTGGCGAAGGCGTCGAAAACTTTGGCAAATTAAATCGCAGCATTTTCGCTGCCTGTCTACGAAAGACCTAAGAACAACAACAACAACAACATTAACAAAAACACAAAACACTCGCTTAAGAGTTGTTTGACTTTTGTGTGTCTGTGTGTATGTGTGTGTGTGTGTGTGGGCTTGTTTTTAGGTCTAACCGCAGTTACAATCTCTGAGCCGCTCTCTCGACCACTTGGCTTGCAGCAACCTCTCCTCGCCTCTCCTCACCCTCAAGCCAGTGTGGCGTGTGTTTGGCTTGTTGGCACTGCCACAAAATCAAGGCAAATCGTATTAAATAACAGTTAATTACAAATACACACGACCCCGAGCCGACCCGACCCGTAAACGCGGCGTCGACATGAAGCCAGCCAAATAAATTTCCTGCCAAGCAGCAGGACTCCCACTCCTTCTCTCTCTGTGTGTTTGTGTCTGTGTGTGTGCGCTTATGAAAGTGTTTTCGGGTTTATCTCTTATTTGTATCTGTGCGGTTGGGTTTCTGATTTTGGCATCAGTTTTTTCTTGTTTGGGGCTTTTGGGGTTGTGCATGTGAACGCCTTCGTGAGTGCTTGAGGTTGGCTAAATGCTTGAATTAATTAATGATATGCTTGAATGATTGATTATTGGTAATGCTACCCAGTCCTCCCCCCCCCCCCCACCACCTAACGCCGCCACAAGCACAAAATGATTGAATTATGCGTTAGCCGTTTTATATTGCCGAAAGAGAAAAATTGCAAAATAAGCAGAGAAATATCGTAATGGCCTTTGCACTTTGGCCAATAATTCAGGCTGAGACAGATTTGGGACATGCATAAAAACCCATAAACACAATAACCGATGCCCAAGCAAAACCAATGAAACAGCACACACACACACACATACACTCTCCCTCTCGCTTTTCACACTCATTGTTGGCGGGTTTTGGTTGCTTGCATATGCAAAGCTATGGCAAGAAGCTGTTGTGCTTTATGTGCCGTTATACCCTCTTCACACAGCTTTAACTCACGCTCTCTGCCCAACTCTTTTTCCCTCTCTCTCTCTCTTTCCACACCTCTCGCTCAGTCTTTCATTCTTGACATGCGACACGCAGCAGCTTCTATTAAGCTACATATAACCCTATCATTAACACTGAGAAAAATATCTAAATATATCGTTAAACTAAGTAAATTTTATACAATTCTATTCATTGACATATTTATGTTCTTTTGCCTAATATTAATTACTAATGTAAAGTTCAGGTTTGAAATGAAGAATTTATTTCCAAAATATATCCTTTTAAATATTTTTTATGTTTTATTTTATTTTATTCAATTTTTTTATGTTTAGATTCTAGAAAACTTTAGAAATATTTTGTATCCAACTGTTGAGATACAATTGAGTCAACCATAAATAATATTTTAAAAAATATTTGAAGGCTTATTTAAAGAAAATATATACATATATATATATATAATAATAATAGACGTAATTCACCGATTTGGACAATTCCACTCTACTGTGTAGAAAAAGTGTGGTTAGTGTTTTTAAAGAATAAATCCCTATTCCTTGTTTTTCCCAGTTTTCCTTTGCATTTAGTGTGGCTACACTAGGAAATTTATTCAAAGTCAGCAAAGTTGCTCGTTTCGCGCGCAGTGTTGTTGCTGTGAGGCAGAGCTAGACAAAGGCAGCTTAAAGGCGACTGCACGCACTTGGGAATTGCTGATGATGAGGACACGACGACAAGGAGAAGCGACTACAAGAACAACGATGATGTCCTTGTCCTTGTCGTTGTCGTTGTCGATGCTGATGGTGATGGAAATGGAGACAGGAGAAGGAGTTGCTGCTGGTTCTGGTGCTGGGGAATGGTGTTGGAGCAGCTCTCCGTTAGGATGACGTTGACGGCCACAAATTTGGCAAGCCAAGGCCAGACAGCGAGACGGACAGATGGACAGTGGAGAGGGGGTATGAAACAGTGGCAGGGGGGGGGGGATATACAGACTCTGATAGACAGGGTCTAAGCCTTGTCGTGCCAAGTGTAAATCTGTAGGCCAAAGTTTAACACATGTTTTATGTATTTGGCTTTATGAGACCGTCAACAGGCTGCTGCTGCTCCTGGTGCTGCTGCTGCTGTTGCCACGCCTCCAAACAAAACAGCAACCCAGCCCCCACCACATGCCACAAAGATTTCAACTTTGAGCTAAGTTACGCGTCATATTAACTTTGATAGAGCGCAGACGAGCTCAAACTTTTGCCAAAATACGAGCCCTACGAAAAAGCAAAAGCCCAAACAAAGACTATGAAAGCATATTTACAGTTACCCCAGGCGCCTGCCAGCATAATTGAAGAGGTCGTCTTGCCAATTTGTTGACTAGTCTTTTTGTTGTTGCTCTCCTTTTGGTTATCAATGCATTGCAACTTGAATTCCAACTCGCATTCCAATGCACAATCATCATTGCTCACATTTCTCAATGTTTGCCATTGGCTTTTGCTATTAGCAAGTCTTTCAAAATTTGATTGCTGCCATTGCCAGACTCAAATGATGCAAGCGAGCAGCTGTGTAGAGTTTCGATCTGTCAATTTGTGTAGAGTGAAAAGCTTTGTGCATATTGTGTTCGTAATGTGTATGTTAAAAAGCATACTCAACTATTTCGATCTGCTGTCATTTTAAGTGGAGTGTAGTAGAAGTTTACGGTTATTTTAAAAAAGCAGTGGTCTAAAGTTATAATCTGAAATTATTGCAAATCAAGAATATCAGGTTGTTTTGAGGAAATAGGAATAGTTACTTTTGAATTTCGTAAAATATTATTTTTATTGTTCCTGGTTCCTGTTAAAACTATATAAAATGTATAACTATTAAAATGATGTCAACAAATATGCTATCTGAGTGATAAGTTATCAGATACTTAATCGATAGCTATATGTTTCAGATTTTCCCATAAATAAATCAACTGACTATTCGGACATCGGTTTACTATTACCAAAATACCCGATTGGTTTTCTAGCAAAAATAAACAACTACCTCACCTGCAGCTTTCACCTCACCTGTTCAGGTGGCAATTGAAGAGGTCGTCAGAAACTATGTGCATATAAAATTAGTTGGCTATCAATGCATCGCATAGGCGGCTGACCAGGTTAATTCCGAGTTGAGTTCTTATCCCAAAAGCGCATCATCATTGCTCACAATAGTTGGCCTTGTTGTTGCTGTTGCAGCTGTTATTGTTGTTGTTGTTGTTGTTAACAAGGCTTTCATAATTTGATTAGCGACATTTGCACAGGCATTTAAGTGAAAAGATAAGCTAGCCACACACAAACACACACACACACACACACACACATGCTTGCAGCTGTTGGCTGGCAAGCGTCCAAAATGTTGTGAACTTACTTGCACCCCCTCCCCACCCTTGGGCAACCCTTTGGCACCCCTTTCACCCGCACACAAAGAGCAATTAAATGCAATGTTGCTAGTTGCCACAGCGCCAGCTGTGATCAAGTGCTGCAGCTGCAGCTGCTGATCATTAAAATGGCCAAGAGCCAAGAGCCAATGGCCAAGGGCCACGTTAATGAAGTGTCGGCCACATTTCTGCCGCTGCTGCCCGCTTAAAGAGCTCAAGTAGCGGCCAACCGAACCCGTTTTTCAATTGCAACCACAAAACTTACTTACTAATGCTCTCTAATTTAAGGCTGCAGCAGTTGCAGTAGAAGCAGCAGCAGCAGCGCATCCTTAACTGCTGCAACACCCCCACCCACATCAGTTGCAACACTGCCCCTCCCCCTCCCACCCCTTCGCCGCTGCTGATTGACTGATGGGCTGCTGGCCACCAAACCTGCAACTGCAGCCATCTGATGTTCCTCCTTCTCTCTCACCCTCTCCCTCTCTCTCCCTCTCTCCCTCCCTCTCTCTCCCTCTCCCTCTTCCTCTCTCTTTTTCTCTGTGTGTGTGTGTGTGTGCTCTGTGCGGTTTTCTAAATTATCTTCTATGGCTCGATGAACGAAGCTGCAATGGTCAAGCCCTCGGCTCTACACTCGGAGAAAAACGCTGTTCTAAATTCAAGTTTAACTTATAGGCATACAACGTTTTAGTTCTTAATCTAAGAACCGAAATTCTTGTTTCTAGCAAAAGTATCAGAATTAATGTTATAATAAAACTAGAATTCTTCAATCAAGTAAAATATTATTTTCACATGCAATTATTGTACTTCTAATAAGTATAAAACTCTTTAGTTCTTAATTTAAAAAGTGAAATTCTTGTTTCTAGATTAATGAGTTTTCTTTATTTATTTTAAGATAATATTAGAATCAATCTAAATCTTCAAGCAAATAAAAAACGCTCTGAACCAGAATTTGTATACTTCAGTTAAGTGTAAAACGTTTTTCATTTATTTATTTGAAGATAATATCACAATTAATTTTTTTTTATGAAAACAAAAATGCTAAATACTAAATAAATATTTTATGCATGCAAATATTGTTCTTAGTTTAAGAACTGAAATTCTTTTTTCTAACTAATTGAGTTTTATTTATTTATGTTTTTTTTTACAAAAAAGTAAACAATAATTCTTCAACTAAATAGAATTATTATACTTCAATTAAGTGTTAAACGTTTCCGTTGTAAATTAAATACGCAATTGCCAACAATTTTTTTGAGTGTGCCAGCTTCTTGCCAGGTGGAGTTGGCCAGCTCATATACAACAACGACAACAACAACAACAACAACACTGTCACATGTGTGTGTCGCCAGTTGGCAGCAATTGAATGTGGCCCCAGCGACCAACGACAAACGACACAAACGTCCAATCGGCCATCGTCCAGTGTCCTGTGTCCATCGTCCAGTGTCCGGTGTCCAGTGTCCAGTGTCCAGTGTCCAGTGTCCTTTGTCCGTCGTGGGTCGTTTGTCGTTTTGGCCAACGTTCTGGTTCTAGTACTGGTACTGGTACTGGTTCTGGTTCTGGTCTTGGGGTACTGGCTGCTGGCTGCTGGCTGCTGGCTTCTGGCTGCTGGCTACTCGGTGCTCAGTTCACAGTTCTCAGTGCTGGTTGCGGTCTTGTGTGCTGCGTGGCAGAAATAATTCTATTTGCTGGCTTCTTTGCTTATCTATTTAACGATATTTATTTGACTCGTGAAACGGACATTAACTTATGAGCTTACATATCTCACAGATATCATTTCTCTGCTTGCTTATCAAGCCGCTCGACTAGTCACTAGTTTTACATGTGTTACTACCAAAGTAACTAACAGTTAAAGCATTGACATTGACCATTTTCCTGGATGAGGATAGTTCAGTTGATGTTTTTGCGATACAGGTTATTGTTATGTCACTCAGAAATATACACATTCAAACGAAATAAAACATTTTCAAAAACAATTTTTAAACAGAAAATATAACTTTCAGCAAATATAATATGAAAGAGTCTAAAATTGGTATTTTTAAGAACATTTTCTCTATTATCTTTTAGCTTTTGTATTAAATATTGAAATCAACACACATATTAATCTTCTGTTAAAGCTGTTCAAATTAAGCCTTGCGTTCTATTAACCCAAATTAATTATGTAAACTAAGTTGATTCTCTTGTTTATACTCAATCCCTCTGACTTCCTCTCTCTCTCTCTACCTCTAGCTCTCTCCCGCTTTCTATACTGAGTGTGCAAATACTTAAGCCATATTAATTTAATTCCAACGCTCGCTTTTCTTACATTTAGAGCCATTTTGAAGTGGCATTGAGTTTTTACCTAACGCTAAGCCTCTGCACTAATTGGCTAAAATGTCGGCTTAAGCGTTTGGCAAGAAAAGCACAAGCACAAGCAGACAGACAGGCAGGCAGGCAGGCCAACAGACAGCGTTGCCAGACAGATAAGAAAGCTGTGCATTGCATTCCAATTGAACATTGGAAACGCAGTTGTTTATTTCACTGTCGGCATCTTGAGCCACATGCGGCAGAGCAGTGTTGCAACAACTGCGTTAATTCAATAAAATGCTGAATAAAATTGATTGATTAGCTGTTCAAGTGGCCGCACGCTCTGCTGCCCCCTCTCCCCCTCCCTTGGTCCACTCTTGTGCCACATATTGACTGCAGTAGGCAACTCGACTCCGTTGCAGTTGCTGCGGCTGCTGTTGCACTTAGCTGTTTCCTGCTGCCTGCTTTTGTTGCCAACATTTGTGATTCCTTTTGCCAAAGCTGTCGCTGTGCTTCTTCTTGCTGCTGCTGCTGCTGCGGCTCATCCCTCTCTTGCTATTTGGCTGCAACTACAACTTCAGCTGCAGCTGCTGCTTACACAATTGTCTGTGCATTATTTGAGCTTGTGCCGGCATTTGTTATTTTGCTTTTATCCCTTTAGATCAGAACGTAATGCGATTGTGTGAGGTACGACAAGCGTCGAGCGTCGCCTTGCCTCGCCTCGCCTCGCCTCGCCTCGCCTCGCCTCGCCTCGCCTCGCCTCACCTCACCTCACCTCCCCTCGCCATGCCACGCCACGCCTTCTCAGCACACTGATTTGGTCCACAACGCCCAGGTCCACAACGCCCCCTTTTCTATAGCAGCAGCAGCATTAACATCAACTGTGAACGTTTTCCCAGCGCTGCCAAAATGTCACGCTGCGTGACAAAGATGGCCGTCAGCATACACACACACATATACACACAAACACGCACACCTTTAAATGCTTTGATTTCACTGCTTAAAATGGCAGCAGATCAGCACGCTACAATACAGCCTGTCTCTCTCTCTCTCTCCCACACAATATGGCCAACATATAAACATGCAGGCTTTAAAGTTTTACTCTCTCTCTCTCTCTCGCTCTCTCTGCTTAAAGTTGATTGGAGTTAGATCAGCGTTCTACACTTTATCTAGCCTATCTATCTAGCTATCTCTCTCTCACTCTCACTTTCTCTTCGTGTTTCTACTCAATTCTTCTTCTTCTCAAGCGTCAGTTGCTTAACTGCTGTCATAATAATTGCCAATTACATTTTGCTATGACTAACACTGCTCAAGCGACAGCAGATAAAAACTCTACACTCTACAGTTTTAGTTTATTTTTAGCATCATTAAATTGCCAGCAGATCGCCACTCTACACAAGCAGTCTACACAATCGCTGCCTCTCCCACATTGCCAGGCTATGTTTCGCTTTGTTCAATTTGTGCTATAAGCTGACTCTTTCTCTCTCCCCCTCTCTCTGTCTGTCACGCACTTGCAGCTGTATTTGCTGCTCTCCAATTATAATGTCACGCATTTATGGCTGTGCATATTTATTGTGCCTGCTGACCCAAACATTTTGTCAAACTCACCCCACACTCCTCACTGTGCAACGGGCAAGTGCATGTTGTCTCCGTCTCTGTCTCTGTCTCTGTCTCTGTCTTTGTCGGCCATTGTGTCTGGGAGACATTTTAGACATGCTTAGAGTCCGTCGCTGCTCAGATGTTTTCAATTAAAAGCCAGTACTTAGCTCAGCTGGACATCAGGTGCTGTTTGCCCGTTTGCGTTCTGTTTGTCATTTTGGCTGCTTGCATATTTGATTTGTGCATTTAAACATTTCAAACAGGCTGGCACACACACACATATACACACACACACCTTGGTGCCGCATGCAAACGAACACCTCATCGCAAATTCTCTTTAGAGCAATTTTAGTTATTATATTGCATTGGCTTTGTTCCTTGTTGTTGCTGTTGTTGCAGCCAGCTGCAACTTGACGTCCACCTTGTATTACTTATTTATTATTGAAGATTAACAAGCAGCTATTTTGGCCAAGCCAACAGCAGCTGACAGCCAGCCAGCCAGGCAACCAGTCAGCCAGTCAGCCAGCCAGGACCTAGTCCAGGACTCAAAGCCAACATCAACGTCAGCGGCCTTTGCCTTTTTGCGACTGAATTGTAGTTTTAGGGAGGGGGGGGGGGAGCTGACGTGAGGAGGTTTAACAGCTAAGCACCTGAGCTTGAGCCGTAGCTTTGAGCCCGCAACCAGGTGCCAGGAGCATGCCAACTGTCGATCTAACTTCCTTCTAACCCCCCGTGCACCTGTCTTCAGCTTCTAATCTGCGAATAAATATAGCATGTCAGTTGCAGCTGTGTGTGTGCTAGCAGATTTTAAGTGTAGGCTTTGAGGTTATGTACGCATATATATATATATATATATATATATATATTGTATATATATGTATAGGTATATAGGCATAGCTATTTGTCGACATATACTTTATGTAGCTTTGGCATAGTAATAAGTTTTAAGTGTCGCATTTCTGCACTCTGGCAACTGAAAATGAGACTCGCACAATTGCCATTTTCTGCCTCTTCCTCTTTTACTTGCGCTCTTCTTCATCTCACACACATTTTCTATCTCTTTCTTTGCAGTTTGCCCCGCCCAGCAGCAACAGCAACAAAGGAAGCAGCTACAGCAGCAGCAGCAGCAGAAGAAGCATAAATAAATATGATTAAGCTTAAGAATATATAAAAAGAAAGTTCAAATGAAATAACGCAATATAAAAAACATAAATAAGTAAGTAAGCAAGCAAGCAAGCAAGCAGGCAAGGAGGAAGCAAGCAGCGGCAGCAGAAGAACGCAGAAGAACGCAGCGAGCCGAAGGCAAAAGGCCAACTGGCAGCTGGGGAGTAGCGCACAGTCTGGCCGTCTGGCTGTCTGACAGTCTGGCAGCCTCGCAACAGCAGCAGTGGAGAGTGTGCAACTGAGATAGAGAATCGAGCTCAATTACGCCGCCAAACTGTCGTGTCAGCAACAACGTGAAATGTGCAATTCCTGGCTGCTGCCCATAATTGCGCTCACTGTTGTCTGCCTGTGGAACTCGCAACAAACCGAAACATCCAAATCATGCCCAGCCGAGTGCATCTGCTTGTCCCAGACTCAAGTAAGCTTAACAATGTCTCTCTCTCTCTCTCTCTCCCTCTCTATCGCTCTAGACAACTGATTTGCTGCCGTAGCTGTACACTGAAAAAAACATATGCCCCTGAAATCAAGTTTTGCAACATTGACTTGGGATTGGAAAATTGCCCATTTATGATACAAGTTCAAAATGGATGATTTGAAAATCATTTGTAAATTTTATATTAATCGGCAAATATTTTATTTATATATACTTTTTAGAAATACTTAATATTTTTCAGAAAAATATTGCTGAAATTCTAAAATATTGAAATTAAAATAAGGTACAATTTTTAACAGTATTTTATTTTTTTTATATATAACATTTATTATATTGTATCCTGATTGGGTTCGTGAAAAAGTATAACATTAACTGCGATACATTTCATTTGATTTTTTTTATTTATTTGAATAAAATCTATTTTGCACTATAGAAATGATGTCTGTTTTTTAGAGAGAAAAAAACTGTGAGTTTTATAAATTCACTTGCGAGCTTCTTAATTTGCCAACATATTTTTTTGTCTGCTTGTCGTTGTTGTTGCTGCCATTCCACTTGTAGTTTTCATAGTTGTTAGCTCTGTGCAACAACATCATTATCGTAATCATCATCATCATCATCATCATCAGGGGCAAAGCTGAGGAGCAGCAGGTCGTCTGGGGGATCCTGGCCTGGTCAGCTGCCTGCTGCCTTCTGCCTTCTGCCTGCTGTTGCTTCGTGATGAGCAGAGCACGAAAAATTAAATCGAAAATGCTGGTGAAAATGGTCATTTCCCTTTGTTTCAAATGCACACTGCACAATAGGCAGGGGGCTCGGAACTAGGTGGTAGGAGGGTGGGGGTAGCTGTGGTCAGAGGCGTAACTCGCACTTCCACTTGTTACATTGCCGCCAGTCCGTCCGTCCGTCCGTTCGTCCGTCCGTCTGTCAGCTTTGCATGTTCTTTCTTTTTCTGTGTGTTTGCCTCGTATTCAATTGTCTCCCGCGAGACTTTTGCGGCCAGCTGCATGGGGAATAGGGATTGGGGGATGGGGGATGGGGTGTGGGGGCACTGTAGGCCTCGGCTCGCCTCGCTTAATGCGCATCCTTATTACCATTGGGGCCGAGAGCGCTCAGCACTGCTGGCATCGTCATTTTTAGCAAATTGAGAACTTAAGTGATTTCATTATTCCAGATTATGAACAATGAAATGATTTACTCAGCACTCGACATGACAACAACCCGAAAAATACACACACACACAGAGAAAGAAAACCCTCCACACACACACACAACAACAAACATTGAGGCATTTCAACTCATTACAAAAAGCGGCAAATCTCGCCAGTCCTTGCGGTATTTAAGACAGCATAACGCCAGGTGTAGCATACTTTTCTGCGTGTTTTTGTTTTTTCTTCCTTTCACTTGTATTTTTGCTGTGGTTTTTTTGTGTGCCAATTTAAGTTAAAGTTAAGTTGCAGCGGTGCGTGAAAACTGTGGAAAGCGGGAAAATGTGTCGCTGAATTTACCATTGCGAAAAGAAATTTCATTAAATCGAACGAAAGCAAGCAAAACCAAAAGCGAGTCACAAAGTTCAACTGCCCAAAAAAGCCCAACTAGCAGTTACCCATCAGATGGATAAATGAAATCGTTATTGAAATTGAATTCTAAAAAAATATAAATATTTTGGACATTTTTGGAATTTCTTTTGCAAAAACAAGAATTGATGGCAAAGTGAAATCGTACTTTTTAATTTCAATTATTATACTTATATAATTTATATTATGTGCATTCTCTCAACAATCTTGAGCATAGGATGTTCCGAAAAGCCTATTTAATTGTTCAATTTATATCAAATATTGTAATTTAGTTTCATTTTATTTGAAACAAAATAAACAAATTACTTTAGAGTTGATTTTAAAACCGAAGCGTTTAAATTTGTCAGTGACCAATTTACTTTAAGTAGTTTTAGAGGCATCATTCTGTAGTTGATATACCCGCTCTATTGCATTTTAATGGCTGCAGGGTATGGCAACACAGAATGGAATGGAACAATGCGGAATGAAACGCAACGGAACCTATTGAAACGAAATGTTGGAGCATGCTGCAACAAAACATGGACATAAACAAGCGTTAAGCGAAATAAATAAAAACAGGGAGGAGAAGAGAAAAGTAGGAGTACAAGAAAATGAAACTTTTAATTCGTTCATTTAAAAGGTGAATCGTATGAAAATTGTGTAAATGTGTACGCAACTTGGACTAAGGGATGTGGGCTGGGCTAGGATGGGATAAGAAGATATAGGGCTAGACTAAAGCCAGTCTAAAGGGAGTGGGGCATGCAATGATAGACAGTAAAGCTAAGGCAGCGAGGACAGGAGGCGGGGAGCAAGGAGAAGGGGAGCAAGGAGCGGGAAGCGGATTCAGCACAGACAACGATGACATCAACGTGACAGCGACAGGCGACGCGACGGCAGCTAGACAGATGGCCGAGCAGAAGGACAACGCGAATAGCAACAGGAGCAGCCGTACACTCAGAAAAAAATATGCCAAAAAATATTACAAATTGCCAACAACAAAATCAAGCAAAATTGTGATTTTTTCCAAAACATTTTTTAGTTAACGAACTGAATTTATTAAAAGTAGAAACACAAATAAATAGTTTTCTCATTTCTATTTGTCTAAAAATGGTAAATGCAATTGCAAAACTCTCTTTTTCAAATTCGAAAAATCGTTCGTAAAATATTTGCTTATCTGAGTGCAGAACGGACATTGTAGCGATAGCTGATGGGTAGGCAGGAAGAGCGTAGGGAGGGGCACAGTAGCGTGAGCCGAGGCAGCAGAGGGGGAGGGGTCTCCCCACAAACGCACACATCAGCACATAATAGTTATAAAAAATGAAAGCACAAAGCAGAGACGAAAAACGCACAGAAGACAATCCAAGGACGATAGGGGGTGGTGGGGGGCACTTGATTAAAACAGGCAGAAAAAAAAAGAAAATAATAAAAAGACGAGCAGCCGAAACGCGGCGACAAAACAAAGGCAAGAAAACAGCAGCAGAAAAGTAACAACAACAAAAATAAACAAAAATAAGAAAAGAAAATTCGATTTAATTTTATTTGCAGCAATAAAGCCGCAAATTCAATTTTCGCGCCAGGCGCCTTACTGACTGCTAACTAAGACTCCCCTCTCTTGCTCTCTCCCCTCTCTTTCTCACTCTCTCATTGTCTCTCTATATCTCTGTTTGGCAGGTGCTGTGTAACACGGGCGGACTCGAGCAGATACCGCTGCGCCAGCTGCCCGCCACTGTGGAAAATCTAGCGCTGACGAAAAACAATTTTCCGATCATCAAACCGGACTCGTTTGCCGGTCTGCGTGCGCTGAAGAAACTCTCGCTGGACGGCAACAACATCACGCGGATCAAGCAGTTTGCGTTCCGTGGACTGCCGCGTCTCCGGGAGCTATCCATACAGTATACGCCGCTGCAGATGGTGGCACAGTTTGCGTTCGCCGGCCTCCAGAATCTGTCCACGATATTGCTGAGCCACAATCAAATCCAGCGGATCGAGGGCAATGCCTTTGCGGGCACCTCGAACATCAAGCTGATATTGTTGAGCAACAATCCGTTGATACGGATCGAGAGCTCGGCGTTTTCCAGCTTGACAAATGTGGGACATTTGATATTGCCATCGGGTATACGGAGCATTGAGCAGGACGCCTTCTACGGCATGGATGCGGTGGGTCTGCTCAAGCTGGCCTATATGGATTTGAAGGAGATCTCTCCGTTCACCTTTCGGGGCCTGTCCAATGTGCTGCTGCTGACGCTGCAGGAATCCGATCTGGGCGTGATTTGTGCGGATGCCTTCACGGGTCTCACCCAGGTGGAGACGCTGCAGATATTGAACAACAAGATCGATTCGATTGAGGAGCTGAACTTCACCAATACGGCGGCGATCAAGCATTTGAAATTCCATGGCAATCATGTGCTGGAGACGCCCGATCCGAATGCGATCATTGTTGATGGCGTCGATCATCTGCAGCTGCTGAACAATCACTTCCCCTGCGGCTGCCACATACACACCCTGCTGGATGGCCCCCTCGCCGAGGGCGCCTACAATCTGAGCGAGTTTCTGCAGCGCAACTATTGCATCTCGCCGCTGGAGGTCAACGGGCGGGTGATGAGCGAACTGGACATCGATGCGATCGGCCGCTGTGCCGATCAGCTGACCAAGGGCAATCTCGGCTCCTCGGCCGCCTCGCTGGCGCTGGGTCTCAATGCGATGCTCCTCATCGCCGTCGCCAGCTGCGTCGAGTGGCGCTATGCCCGCCTCCTTGCCGCCCGCCTGGCCCAGCTGCTCAGCCAGAGTCACATCGCCTGGCGACGGCGCCGGAAACGTCGACGTCCCAACTAAGCAGTCTACAGTTGAAAAATGTCCCTCCCTCCCCCTCCAACCATTTGTACTTTAATCTATGCCCGCTTAATAAGTAAGTAAATTCGTATGTATGTGAGACAGCAGCCAAGAACCCCGACTCCGACCCCTCACCCACACCCTCACCCTCACTCCACCCACTAGAAGCAAGCTTAAAGCTCTACTGATTTTATTACATCATTCTCATTTAACTAGTTTCATTTGAATTCAGTCTAAAAACGTTTTGAAAGTCAATTTCTAGGTTAAGTTCTATGGAGAATGGAATTCAAATTTAGTCAATAAGTCATCTTCTAAGGCTCCAAGCTACAAAGGTAAGCTTAAAGTATCCTTGAGCAGCAAGTATTTAATATATTTCTTCTATCTTGGCTAATTTTCCCTAGAACCCTACCCAGATCCATTCCCCTTTTAAGGTTCGACTCCAATGTCAATTCCAAAGTATACAGTTATTTAATGTTCTCATCGAGTCTCAGCTTTATAGCAATTTTTAATCACATTTACATTTGAGAAGGATACCTATTGAAAGCTCATTCCCATTTACGGAGTCATTCCCATTCGGCTTACGGTTGTTCTCGATTCCAGTTTAAGAGTGCGAAATATCCAGGTCGTAAACTCATTACAAGAGTTTCCCAGTCAGCTTTGGTCTCGGAGTATATTCTAATTTGTTTGAAGTTCTAATCAAGCTTCCAATGTCATCTCTTTCAGTTTCTCACACTCTCTGCCTCTCTGTCGCTTTTTCTCTGGTCAACTGCTTATCGGTCTAATCACATGCACATTCACCAAAACCTTGGGCACTCTGCAAGTTCATTCTCATAGCGATTTCCACATGCCCCCACACATTCACATCCATTCCCATTCCTATCGTCATTCACAGCGCCATCAATTTTTACGTTTCACTTGAAATGCAAATGGAAAATGGTTTCAATGGTTTCTCTCTCATCTTTAAATGCATTCAGACAGCAAGAGCAGCAACAAAAAAAAAAAAAGAAAAATAATAAAAAACAAGAAAAAAAATGTTTGTAGCATTCAACGTCATATTCCGAACCGTTAGCCAAATCCCAAAAACCAAATCCGAAACGTTTTTCGGTGCTCCGGCTTTTGGCCCCGCCCGCCAATTGAACTGCAGCGAACTCTGCCTTAAAGGCAGCTCCTCCTAGTCCTCCAGCTCCTGCTGCTCCTCCTATTGCTGCTGCTGCTGCTGCTGCAGTGCAGCTCCTCTTGCACAGAGTTTCATTGTGTTGTAGCGTAGCATACTTAAAGTGCTGCAGGCTCGACTGGCAACAGAGGCGCACCGAAAGAGGGGGTCGCTTGCTGTTGCTCTTGTTGTTGCTATGGGTTAGCATACAAAACGAAAACGGAAATTACAAATTCTATTCACTCGCAACGGCACTCGCCGGGGTTGGGCGGTGGGGTGGGGTCTCTCTCTAATTCGTCGGTCCAAGTTGTCCCTGACA
This sequence comes from Drosophila maculinotata, assembly GCA_035045305.1. Lineage (NCBI taxonomy): Eukaryota > Metazoa > Arthropoda > Insecta > Diptera > Drosophilidae > Drosophila > Drosophila maculinotata. The sequence goes on along the minus strand of JAWNPD010000679.1, from coordinate 6,714,457 downwards.
AGCACACCACCCACACCCCAACCACCCCCCTCTCACACACACACAGCCAAAAGTTTTTGCTGGGAAAACGAGAGCTGTATTTTAGGCTGCGACTAAAGCAAAAGCCGGAGCGAAAGGCAAACCGAAAGGCGGGTCTATTCTTTAGTCGCTTATCGCAAAGGATTTAGATTTATCTAACTTGATTATGATGCTAAGCATTGCGCCACACACACACACACACACTTATACACACACACAAACACACACATACTTGACTGAGTGATTCTGGTTTTCGATTGAGAAACAGAGGATTCCCCCCCACAAAACAAATGCGCAGAGAAATCATTGAAGGAAATTAAAACTTTGTTTACTTTCAAGCAGCCACTCCCCTAAACATCACCCTCCCCCCCCCCCACACCAACCCCTTCTCTCCCAGCTCACTGCCTGCTGTATTATGCCCTTGCGCAGAGTATTATAATTTGGTGATTAAAGTGGTCATCTATAAAGTCTATATTTATTCTTGATCAGCATCAATATAGGAATCGATATAGTTTCTCCTAGCTATCTGCAATAAATGACACTTGCTATAAATCCGTATTTTTGCAACTACAGAATCGCTTTTCTATATAAAATGCATCAGATATCAGAAAACAAAAAAATGATTTAGTTTTGAAACTTTAAAGAACACTTTTTGAAGTGAAATTTGATTTAAATCAAATTAGTCAAAGACAGAAACCGTTTTTTTAAAAACATTGAAAACTTTTCGAAGAATAAATTTCAAATATTAACCAATGCTTTCAATATGTAAGTTGGCAACTATATTTTCTCGATTGAAACTCTTGAAAATGTTGCAAAATTCGAAAAGGATATTAACTCGATCAATCATGATACATGCATATGATTGATAGAGTATTTAATCAGCGGCACACAGTAGATGATTTGTTCTTTGATTGTTGGCTTTTGTTTAGCTGCTGGTTTTACATTTTCGAATTTGCTGTGCTGTGCACACATAATATGCCAAAATTCATTTAATCAGTTTGACGTTTGCCTAATCGAAGGCATTTTTGGCTTAAAGCTTTAAAGCTCAACTGACCGCCTGCCTGCCTGCTGCTGCTGCTGCTGCATTTCGGTTGTTGGCTGAAACACGTTGCTCCACGTTTGACCCGCACGTGGCTGGGGCTCTTTTGGGGCACACGATTTCTGTCACTTGCCGCCGCATGTCCGCAGATCGTTAACTTAATTGTTCCGCTTGAAATCCGAAAACTGTTGTTCGCCATTGTTGCGACTGATAGGCGAGATGGCCAGCAACCTAACTCCGCCACCACCCCCTCTGCAACGCTTTTTGTTCATCATCCATGTCAGCAATGCAATAAAATTGGCGTGACTAACTGTAGATGGAGGCGTCGCAGCGCCTGGACACACTCCGGACTCTGGACACAGGATACCGGGACAGGGGACAGGGACCACTGGACAGGGAACAGGGGACACTCTGGTGTGGACACCACTGGTCGCAAGTCGTGCGTGCCGCTGCTGACGTCGCTGCTGACGTCGTGCAATCAGCAAATGGTCGACCGCAGCAAAAGTCGCGTAATTAACGCCCCCCTCTTCGCACCTTCTCCCCTCCCCCCACGTTACCCCCACCTACCGACAGCCAACCAGTCGAGTCAAATTAAAACTTGAACCCCTCTCAGCCGCACTCTCCTGTCTCTCTGTCTGTCTGTTCATCGTCAGCTCGTCAGCCCTTTTATAGCTGTGTGATAAATTTAGCCAAAAGTCGCAACACAACAAAAAATAAAAAATATAATAGAAATAAAATCAAAAAAGGCTAGAAATGTTTTAGATTTTGTGCTCGACTAGAGGATGCCCTGAAAATCCCTTTTATGCAATAATGATTACAAACTGAATCTATACTGAATCATAAGCTGTAAATTCCACAGCGCTTGCATGACTAGCAGATACCCTACAAGCAATGGAGCAGCTAAGATTCCTTAAGATTTGCTGACCTGTTAATTCCTAATCAACATTTTTGGCTTCAGAAAAGTCTATAGAATCTTTGTTGAATGGCTAATTCAGTATCAGCTAACAACTGCTTCATGTACAACTTAAAGATACCCAGCACTTTAAATTCAGCAGTTCGCAAATGCAGCTAAAAAACTTAAATATTCATTTATTTATTTCAACTTCTTAGCACTTCAAGTATAAACTTATCATTCAATGTGCTAGTCACTTTATATGCTAAACTTAAAATATAGTCGTTCATGCCCCTCGTAAGTTTACTGAATTTACAGGGTATATAAAACACCTATCACGTGAGCTGAAATCAATAAAAAAAAAATGGCCATGATACGCACAATTAACAAAAAAATTCAATCAACCGATCATGCATGTGCATTTCTGCACGACTTGAAGATACCCTGTGAACAGCTTTTATTTTTTTTGAGTAACGCAATCTTAAGCTTCCAAATTTACTACAGTCAAAGATGTGAAATTTTAAACTCCGCTTCTGCCTTTTTGTAGGTTGCACAAATTTTACAGGGTATGCTGAGCACATCGAAAGTGAATGGCTATAAATAAAATCAGCGGAAAAAGTGAAATTCAAATGAAATTGCAAGCGAAAATCGCCACGCAGCGAAATTGAAAAGGTCAAGTTACGGGGAAGGGGGGTGGGGGAAGCATGGAAAGAAACCGACGAAAGGAGGAGAGAAAGAAGAGAAGAGTAGAAGTCCAAACTTAAGGCAAGTGTTGTAGCTGGTCTCAAATTTCGCACAATTCGGCCAATTGCTGCAGCGGGTCGGAGGGAGATGAAGCGGCGGGGGGAGACACAGGTAAGAGGAGCCGGGAGTCTGAGCTCTCAGTTCTCGGTTCTCAGTTCTCCATTTGCAGTTCTCGCTGCTTAGCTCATCATCGCTGGGCAGGTCCCGCAAATTACCAGGGCCATCAATTAGCTGGACCGCACAGAGCGGGCGCAACTGAGCCAAGAATCTGTTCCTGAAATATGACACTGGACAGCGGATGGGGCAGGCACTGGGATGAGGGCGCAATGGGCAGGGGGCAGGGTTAAGCGTTGTCCATTTGCGTGTCGCTGTGCATTCATTTTCTTTGCTTTTTTGGCCCAAGTTTTTCTGTTATGCCGTTTGGCGTTGCAAATTTATTGAGCTAATACAAAATTTAATCAGGCTGCGAGCCTTTGGGCAGGCTCACAGGACTATCAGGCGCGCCGCCCATAAATAACTGCAAGAGGGCGGGGATTGGGGCTGGGTAGGGAGTCGATTCAAACAGCTGGCGGCGAAAGGATTGGATTTTGGCATTCGAATTGGGTTCAGCATTTGGCTGCGCACTTTGGACTTTCGCTTTGGGGCTTCAGCTTCAGCTTAGGCTTCGGCTTCGGCCTCTGCTCTAGGTTTGGGTGTGGGTTTAGGTTTGGGCAGGCACTCTTGGGTCCTTACACTTCATTTAAAGTCAAGGAGTCGCACATAAATTTCCATGCACATAATTAAACGGCCAAATGACAAAGCAAAATCGTTGAATCGAGGTCAAAGGGGACCCCCTATACCCCCACCGACTCCTACCCGCCCCTCACATCACCTCTTTTTCGAACTGCGCCTACAGCGGGCCGGGGCCAAGGGCCAACAACAAAAGTAATTAAATATGCGGCTAGGCTGACCTCACACAAACATCCATATGTTGTGGCTGTGTGCATGTGTGTGTGTGTGTGATTGTGTCTCATGGCAAAAATTATGAAAATCTATGTGGGCCGCCTGTGCCAATTAACGTGGCCAAATCGACGAGCCGCAAGCACAAGCTGTGGCCAACGGTGCGTATGAGAGATATGCGGGCGTCGAAGCCCGCCCACAATTAAGCTCAATCATTAACATTTTAAAGATGTGGCCCACGCCCACAAGCCCACAAATTAACTGAAAACAATCACAGCTAACTGGCAGAGTGCCTATTCAATACCCTTACAAATTGAGCTTAAAATATATTCATTTCTGCAGTAGATATTTAAAAACTACTTTTGATTTCGATTTAGAATGATTTAATTGGAATATAAAATGAGTACCGGCCTGAATATTGGAATAGAGTTGATACAAAAACTAGAATTTCGAGTGGTTGTTGAAAGGCACATTAAACTAATATTAATAGATTTGTGAATTTGGCCAGGTAATGAACTTTCTACTCATCGTTCCTATGCAAGCTATATGATATCAGAGTCAGCTGTAGATAATTCGTTCTGGCTTTATATCAGCGTAATGTAGGATCAATGCCAATTTGCATGTAGATAGCTTTGGGACTGCATAAAATGAGACCTGACTATGCTCGTCGCCCTGATTAGGAATATATATAGCTTAATTCTACGTAGTAGTTACACGATTCGTGACAAAATTTTAATAGCCGTTGCAAGTGTATAAAGAGATTGAAACTGACAGCGACAGGGCGCCAGGACATGAGGACGTAAGGACGTAAGGAGGGGAGGCTGGGCGGTTAGGCAGCCAGCACGCAAAAATGCTTAAGTGAGCTTAGTGTGTGTGTGTGTGTGTGTGTTACAGAGCACACACACGCGCGCAGCCCTCTCTCTCTCTCTCACGCAGGCCAGCACATAAAACATTTCTACACATGTGCGTCCTTTAGGCTGCCTTTTGCCTCGACTGCAACAATTTAAAAGTGAAAAACTTTGTTGCTCTGCGCTTAAAGCCTTTAAGTATTTTAATTATGTAGGATTTGCGCTAAAGGCTAAAACAGCTGCCAGCAAGGACATACCCCTTTCGCGCTCCTCCTCTCTTTCTCTCTCTAGCGCCTGTTGGCTGCAGCCCAGCAAATTTGTAGCCGCCAGCAGCAGCAACAGCAACAACAACAACAGCAGCAGGCCAACTAATTGAAAAATCGCCTATGCCAAAGGCTCAGCACTGAGACTGCTGAAGCTGCTGGCTGCTGCTGCCTGTTTGCCACACACGCAACCTGCGGCCCCAAATGCCACGACACTTGCCACGTGACTGTGTGTGTGTGCGTGTGTGTGCGTTGTCATGTGTTGTTTTGTGATGTCACCAAAGCTGATGTGACACATGCAAATGAGCCAGCACGATGCCAAGAAGTCGACAGCAGCTAAAGTGCTTGACTCAGTCACTCAGTCAGTCCGTCAGTCAGTCCGTCAGTCAGTCCGTCAGTCAGTCAGTCAGTTAGTCAGTCACTTCGTCAATCAATCAGCTAGTGTCGCTTTTAATCTTAAAGCGACTGATCGGCATGTGAAAACCCGAGAACTAAGTTAATGGCACAAACGAAATTAATTAGTCGCAATAAACCGCAATTGCTAACTTAAGCATTTGATATCTAATTAAATAATTGAAATGCATTTTGTGCTATTTGTGCCTTTACAATTTCATTTAGGTTAAATATAATATAATTTAAAATTCATTGGTTAAATGACTAGTAAGTACTCGTGAGTCCTTCGATAGACTTGTACTTTCAGAGCTATAGGCTGAAGTCTGAGCTAAAATTCAAAGGAAGCATGCAGAGTGTGAATCCTTAGATGAAATCCCAGTCGAAATAAGTAACAATACAAAGCAGCTGTCCAGGAATCCCTATGCGAAGTTCAAATCCTTAGTAAAAGTTCGAGTTGAAGTCCGAATCTATATTTGTGCTAAAGTTCAAGTCCTTGGCTAAAGTCTGCGCTGATAACCGTTGCACTTGTAAAGTCCGAATCGAAGTCCAAGTTCGAGAGTCCTTTAGCGATCGTTCTGGCAAAATCGAATCAAAAAATAAGTGCAAACAAATCGCTAGTGTTTGGTAACTGCAAACAGCCAGCGCACAATTCAAGCAGATTGAGTTTGAGCCCAAACCGGAACTCGGCGCCAAGCTGCTAGCTGCTAGCTGCTGGCTGCCTGCGAGGACATCGCCGGATGGGGCAGCCAAAGCACCCAGTTCAACTTGCACATAAATCAAAGCGAGGGGCGTGAAGGCAAACTGCTGCGGTATGTCCTGGCAACAGCTTCATATGCTAGTTGGATACACATGTATATCTGTACATCTGCAAGTGTGTGTATGTGTTGCAATGTGTGCGTGGATGCCGACGAGTGCTCGCATAGGCATCCAAGTGCACTCGAATATCCTTTCTAGTCTCGACTGCCTCCTGCCTGGCTTTTGGCCCCCGCTACCCTCTTTCTCCTTGCCTGCTGGAGCATCAATCTGCTTGACGATGTACATTCTGAGCTATGACAACGATGCATTTTATTGTTGTTAACAGACTCTTATACACACACACAAGCACACAAACACACACACACAAAGACACGCATAAACACACATGAGCACACACACAAACACGCTATCAAAATACAGCTCGAATTTGTGCATACCCTTGAAACTCTACATAGAAAAATAATATTACGTATACGCAATGTTAGGCATAATAATATTACGTATACACAATGTTAGCCATACTAATATAATGTATACGAAATGTTTGCCCTAATAATATTACGTATACGTAAAGTTAACCATATTACGTATACGCAATGCTAGCCATAATAACATTACGTATACAATATGTTTGCACTAATAATATTACGAATACGTAAAGATGTGCATTATAATATTACGCATACGTAAAGTTAGCCATAATAATATTACGTATACGTAAAGTTAACTATAATAATATTACGCATACGTTATGTAAGCCAAAATGTGAGCAGGAGAATCAACTTTCTTGAGTATTGTTATAATGATATGTTGTTACCTTTCTATTTTCTCTGGTTGGTTAAATATATTTTATTTATTATTTTCTTTTGTCTACTTGTTGCAGTTCCGCCTCAAAATATATGTACTAATTTTTGACATATGCCAAGAACTTTCTAACTGTATACACCCAATGCATGTTTGCCTTCACAGGGTAAAGCATGGCCACAAATTTGTCAAATGCAAAAACACTGCAGTTTTATATCTGAGTTTGTTTTATCCATGTTTATTTTATGTTTATGCAGCAAATGCCAGGCTTCTGGCTAATCCTGCATCGAGCTGGTAAAACTGCCAACAAAATTGGAGTGGAGTGAAGGGTTCCAAGGCGGCGAGGGGGGGGGGGGGGGAGAAGGGTGGATGGTTTGTATGAGTGTGTGTGTGTGTGTGTGTGTGAGTGTGTGCGTGTGTAAGGCTCGTTGCGGGACTATGGCAAAGCGCACACAATCAATGCGAATGACTCTAAATTATTGTATCTATCGAATTTGAATCTAATGTGTAAATCATAAATTGGCAAGCAAGCAACAACAACAACTTGAACTATAACTAAAACAACAACAAGCAGAACAATTTAAAGCGTATTTAAGCATATGTAACTAACTATATATATATATATATATATATAAATATATATATACACTAAATGTACTAAATAGTATGTGTATTTTTTTTGTGAAACATTTTTTTTTGTCCTAGTCTGTAGTTCATAAATAACAGAAGAGAGAAAAAAAATTATTGGCCAATTAATAAAGAGCAATTCATAAGCAAATAATACAAAAATCAACAAATAACAATATCTTAATTACCCTAGTCGAAAATTATGCGGATACATAAACATACACAATAACACACACACACACACACACACACACACACACACACATATACAAACAGACATATATGATAGTTAAATACACACACAAGTCTAGTCAATTAAAGCCAGTGAAATTGTATCTTGTATCTTGTATCTACACTATTAGCTAATCTAAACATAAGCAAACAAAGCAAAACCTAAAAAGAAAAAACAAAAAAAAATACAAACAAAGCCTAAAACTAACCCAATAATAAAACGGAAAATGGAAAATGAAAAATGCAAATCGCAAGGCAAAATTTGTACTTATTTTTTAAAATGCATAGGAAATACTAATACAAAAAATACTTAAAGATACTATAACAAAAGCAAAGAATGAAAAAATACTGCATATTATACCTATAAATATATATATGTGATAAAAATCGAATCTTTTGCAATTTGCATTCAACGAGAGCTAACACCCCCAAGCAGCCCCACTCTCTGAGCTCATTTCATTGCAGACTGTACATATGAAAAGAAAAAATATATATAATAATAATAATAATTATATAACAAAAGAAAAACTCATCAATTATCAATTGTGCTTGAAACCAACCCAGCTGGCTTAACCTGAAAGTTTTGTTAAATGTTTATATATCCACATATAAAAAACCTAGCCAAAAAAAAAAATAAATTAAAAACAAGGAAAGCCCTCTCAACATTAACCGCAGCCTAAAAACTCAACTAAACTCAAATTTATAGCGTTGGTAAATGTAAAACTACTTATTCAATAATTGTTGCAACTACATCATGTAAAATAGCATAATTTATACCATACCATATGAAATATACCTATATGTATAACTAATTTAAGCCCAAATACTGTGTGTCTAACTCAAATTACAAACACAATATGCATATTAAAGCGAAACAAAAAGAAGAAAACAACAAAAACAAAAAGAGAAATTCAAATGCGAAAACCTACACACAAGAGCAGCATTTAAAGAGGCGGTCAATAACATATATATACATTATTTATATATTCATTCATCATCATATTCTAATCCTCTTATTTGCCAGCTGCATTCCTAGTTTCATTGATTCGTTTGTAGTACTTCTCTATAGAAAACAGATAAATTTGCTAAATTTAAAATTTTTTCTTTACATTAATTTTATTTTGAAAACCAGCATTAATCTTGAAAAAAAAACAATGTATCACTATAACACTTTATAAATATTCGAGGCATATACCTACCCTTAGGAGCATGTGACATCGTTAATTTTCTTTCATATTAAAAGTAAGAAATTAAATTGTTGTTTTAAATACACATTCATTTCCAGAACCGAAAGCATATGTACATCAAATGATTACTCATTAATCATTCAGATGAACCAATTAAATCGAAATTAACTATCATATTAAAGCATACCAATTGTCATATATTATCATACAATTGATGATGTCTCGAGCGTAATTGACCCCTCTTAATGATAATGATAATGTTTGTGTGCAGTGCAGAGATGATATACCTATATGGTATAATAGTGTATGTCATATATGATAACTATGCATAACGATAACGATAGCGATAACAATAACGATACATAGCTACCAATTGAATAAATTGAACACATAATACAGCCCCTAAGTAACTATCGATAACAACAACTAAGAAAACAAAAAAAGGAACACACAACAAAACTACAAGAACAAAACAACAAAAACAAAATGAAAGAGAAAGCCAAATAAAAACATAATAAATTCAAAAGCCAAAGCGCAAAAGTTTCTTTATTTCGGCAGCTCATTGAACAGTGGGCGTGGCCAGGCAGAAGAGTAGAGGCGGAGCACGCCTCAATAAATCACGGATTGGGCGCATCATCAGACGCTGCCAAGTCTGGCTTTAAAGCCAAAAAGCGCAGAGGCAGGACATTTGTTGTTGCCATTGTCGCCGGCTTCATTGCCTCATCTTTAGCATCCTTTTATGCTTTTTTGTCGCTGCTTCTTGTTCCGCTTTGCTAGTTCCTCTTCTTTTTTTTCCTTCTTTTTTCACATTTTCGTTTTGTTTTTGTTTGTTGCGCTTTGTTTTTTTATTTATATGCCACAAAAGCTTTAAATGCGTCAGCAGCAGCGAGACGCCTTTGGGGAGCAGCAGCAGGATAAGAAGCTGGGGCAGGGATTCGTTGAGGAAGGACACACACACACACACACAGCAATTTCAGCAACAATAATAAATATCGCGAGTCAACCGCAGCCACAGCAGTATACAACAAAGACAACAACAACAACACTCACATGCAGCTGAAGCAGACGGCGCAAAAGACAAATGTATGTGAGTATCTCTGTATGCATAAGTCGCTATTGCAACCCCCAGCCTTAAGCCCAACCCGAGTACCAACCACAACCCTTACATCCCATCCCTACGCCCCACTTGCCTCCTATCTGCAGCAACTACAAGCGCGAAACAAATATGCCACTGGAATTTAGAAAATCACGTTTAAATGAAAATCTTGGCGCTGCTTAGCCTACGAAAAAATTAGAAAAATATATACATATATCTTATCTAAAACATCTTATCATCTTTCAGAAATTCTTTTTTTTTTCAGGAGCATTTTTTCAAAAAGTAAAATTAAATGCAATTTAGAAAAAAAAAAATAGTATCCAATAACATCTTGTTTATTTATAATATAAACATTTTTTTTATTGAAGCTTACAACTTTAAAAAAATTTACATTTATAAATTAAAAAATTTTTAAAACGTTTTTTATCTATTTAGTGGTTAAGTTATATATTTTAAAATATTCTGAACTTTTATTTCATTATCTAACTTGTTAAATATATATAAAAGCTCTTGTTTTCAGAAAAATCAGACGCGTTTGGCTTTTTGGGAGTGTAGCTGCAACATTTCGCTGAGATGCAACGCGTACACTCCACCTTAAAAGTCTACGCACGCCACACAACAATACAGTCAGCAAATCGACAAACTTCCGCCCACCGTTTAAATGGGTGGGCGTCAGAAATCTAGTATTAAGTCGCAGCTAGACGACATTCAGCACTTTGAGCAATTACTTTTGTGCACACCTGTACACACAGCAGCAGTTGCAGCAGTTGCAGCAGCAGCCACAGCAGCAACATAATCGACGACAACAACAACGGCAGCAGCAACTGTTGGCGTTTTGGCCCCTTTTCGCGTTATTTGCTTGGTGCTTTTGTGCAAAATATGAGCGGCATTAAAAATTAGTCGAAAGTACCGCTAAGTGCGCAAGCAGCCGCAGCGACTATCAACGGCAGAACAAAAAAAAATAGCAACAGCATCAACAGCAGCAACAGCAGCAACAACAGCAGCAACAGCAGCAGCGACATCAACAATACCAAGTGAAAAAGTTGTTGGTTTGGAGTGTTCTCAACTAAGCGTTAGCCGGTTAACAAGTGCATTTTGAACAGTCTTGCTAACTTCTTCTTTGTGTATGCACTACACTGAGCGAAAATAACAAAGCTCTTCTCCTATTTTTCGCCAAGTCAGCTTGAAATTCCTGCAATCAATTTAATACAGATTTATGCATACAAAGAAAATAGTCAAGATATGGAACAAATAAAGTTTCACATTATTCTTTTAAGTATATTGTATTTTTTTTTAATAAATTAATAACATTTATTTTTATTTTATTTATTATTATTATTATTATTATTATTATTATTATTATTATTATTATTATTATTATTATTATTATTATTATTATTATTATTATTATTATTATTATTATTATTATTATTATTATTATTATTATTATTATTATTATTATTATTATTATTATTATTATTATTATTATTATTATTATTATTATTATTATTATTATTATTATTATTATTATTATTATTATTATATATATATTTTTATTTTTATTTGGCTCATCTTCTTTTCAATCGCATTAAGGCATAATTAAAATATATATATGTATATTATATACCCCTTAAGTACAGGGTATTCGCATATGCTCGCTCTTTTTCTCTCTCTCTCTCTCTGTCTCTCTCTCTATATATATATATATATATATCTTCCCCTTTCTTTATCTATGTTTTGGACCGCGAGTTCGCGTTGTGACCATATTTTTAGTGTCCAGTTAGCAGTTATATATATGTATGTGTGTGTCTGTGTGTGTGTGTGGGTGGGTGGAGCTTTACTGTTGTTGTTGTTGCAACTTGTTTTTGTTGCTGGTGGCAGCAATTTAATGCCACATTTAGCGCTGCGAACGGCACGATGAATGGCAAAGCGGCTTTAAAAGCGCTAGACACCTAACAGGCGGGAGGGGTGCTGATGGGGATGTGCCTAAAAGGGGCAGGGGTTGGCAGCATGTGGCATGCAATAACAGCTGCTTGCTGCTGTTGTTGTTGTTGTTGTTGTTGCAGTTCGAGTAGTTCAGTTCATTGCATACAATAGCATAATTGGCAAGTTTTATTCGTTGCTCGCCTTTTTTGTTGCTATTTTCGGCAGCGGGGGGGTCTGGTAGGGTCTGGCAGAATGTCAATGGGTCAGGAGGGGGCGAGGTGGCGTGGGAAGTGGAAGCTGGGTGCAGGGGGCAACTGCATTTTGGCAGCAATGAAAAATACAAAACGAAATCGCTTAAACTGTGCACACCAATAAATTTAAAGCAGCTTAAGCGGCAGCAGTAACAACAACAACAACAACAACAACGAGGGGAGGACACTGCACCATGACAACATATACATAAACATATATATATAGTGTATATAGTATACATACTTATCTCTCAAGCACAAAAGGCTACTTTCAAGCCACAAACGCAACGCCCCCAAAAAAAAAATACATATAAAATAAAATGAAAATATATAAAAAAAAAACGTTGCAGAATCGCTGCAATTAAATGCAAATCAGCTGACAAAGGACATAGAGCACAGTTGACGACAGGGCGAAAGGAGCCCCACACACACAAAGCACCACAATTGCAGTGGTTTCATGTGTGGACTGAAGCAAACATTGGGCGTGGTCATCGGCCCTGCACTGCAACTTGTGCCGCTGCTGCCGCTGCTGCTGCTGCTGCTCGAGTGTGTTTAGTTTGGGCGGCCATGCATTCACATTCACACTCACATTCACACTCACACTCGCATTCACACTCGCATTCACACTCACATTGGCATTCACAGGTAAGCATCGAAGCGAACACTTCTCGTATACCCTGTAGCCTGAGCAATGAGACTTGGCATGAGAGAAAGAATTTAAGCATAAATATATCTCTAATCAGCAATAATATATATAACTAATAAGCACAGCTATATATACATATACATATATCGTATAGATGGTAAATATAAGTAGTATAAATCAGAGGGACAAATCTGATTTAAAATAATATACGTCTTAACAAACAATAATAAATAAATATCAGAAAATAAATAAATAAAAAAATAATAATAATAATAAATATTAAATAATAGATAATAAATAATAATTAATAATTAATAAATAATAAATAATCAATATTAAATAATAAATAAAAGATAATAAAAAGTAAATAATAAATAAAGGATAATAAATAATAAATCATAAATAATAAAAATAAATAATAAAAAATAATTATTAAATAATAAATAATCAATCTTAAATAATAAATAATAAATAGTTAATAATAAATTATAAATAATAAATATTAAATATGAAATAATAAATTATGAATAATAAATCATAAATAATAATAATAAATATTAAACAATAAATAATAAAATCAAATCAATAACATACCCCAAATCTATTAACAGAGTATCTGCTAGTCTGGCGTTAAGCTGATTCCTGCTTGTTTGTATATAACACAGAATACTTATACATAATGTGTTGCTTTTAGTTGCCACATACAAAATATATACACATATATACATATATATATATATGTATATATATATGCATAGCTATAGCTTTTAACCAACACCCAACTGCAGCACCTGCCCCTGCCCCTGTCCCCCTTACCCCGCTGCTGGACTGCTCACCTGTCTGGTCGAAAATTTCACAAATGGACAGCCGGTTTGTGTCTGCGCCTGTTTTCACCTTGCTGCGCAAACACAAACGGTATTCAATTCATTCCATGGATGCATTTGGACAACAGCTGGACGATACACATACATCTGCATATATTTAAGTACTCACGTGTGGCTGTGTGTGTGTGTGTGTGTGTGTGTGTGTGTGTGTGCCACGCATCTGTTGGCCATGAAATAATCCTTAAAAGACCACAAAACGATTTTATTCAATTAAAATGTCAAAACGCTGTTTGTTTTCGTTATTTAATGCAATAAATATTTACACTTTTATATGTGCTACAACAAAAACAACAACAGCAACAACATTGGGGCACCCGATAACCCAACCACCCACCACCCACAGCAAATATACGAAAAAGCATCAGGCACCTGTCAAGAAAAGTGTTCTGTGGCCAGAGTCCTGTACTTCATTGGCGAATTCCTGCCTGCCAAATGACTCTAGTTCATTCCAAATGTTAACGAATGGGACACTTAAACCTGACATCGAATGCACATCAAAGTGACCATGGAGATAGATGATGACTATGTGTATTTTATTTCCTAAATGAGTTCAAGTAAACTCTCTCAATCTAAATGTTAACTGGGATAGAGTTTAAGCAACATTGTATTAAAGTGAACATGGAAATGACTATTTTGAATTTTTAAAAGAGTGATTATAAATTAAAATTATTATTTTACATTATTGAAGTTTACTTTTTAATTGTACTTTTTAAAATGTACTTGAAATTAAACAATAGCCTGAGCCAACATTAATCCAATATAATATTATAAAATAATATAAAAAAAATTTAATGTAAAACTATAAAACTTAATTATTGGTCGACCAAGAACAAATAAAAAAAAATCCAAAAAATTAAAAAAGTTTACGAATCTTGGATATACACAGTTGAAGTTTAATTTTTGTAACACTTAAAGCTTAAATTATATAAATTAAATTAGGCTGTTGATAATTTCAGCCACCAGAAGCTTAAGTGGCCGTGGAGGACAGGCTGCAACTGACTCTACTTCCAACTCTATTACTTCCAATACTTTTATGACTAAATGGCTAACATTCAAACTATGATAAACTTCAATTCAAATGGGAATAACCAAAGCTGTGACAATGGAGGACATCAAAGGCAAGTTAAGCTCTTTAACTTTTGCTTACTGCCTTAAGTGAACAAAGTGCCATTTGCTTACTAAATAAATTGTCGAACCAAATAACTTCTTATTTTGGGTATCTGAAACCATTAAATGTGTCTGCCCACTTATAAGCGCAAGTAAATAAATGAATCAAAGGGATTGCAATGTGAAATGATTTTGCACTTGAAAGTACTCGAAATGCAGGCAACGAGCTTTAAATTTTCACCGAGTGCATTTCGAAGGGTTCGAAATTCTCGTTGAAAAAAGAAGCGAAATTGGTGAATAGCTGAGGACATAAACATTGCTTTGATAATGATTATGATAATGATTATGATTATGAAAGGAAGCACAACAACAACAACAACAACATGAACAGAGAGGTCGTTAATTTGTTGTTGTATAGAGAGAATAAGCAGAAGAAGAAGAAGAAGGCAGGCAAGCAGGCAAAGCGAATTGTTGGCCTATTGCAAATTTTGGGCACGTACAGCTCGTAAAGACTATTTACGATTCTAATAAAAACCATTGGACGTTCCTTTGACTTTGAGCCACCGCCAACCCACAGGTTTGCAGACTGTGTGCCACAGAGACAGAGAGAGAGAGAGAGAGAGAGAGAGAGTATCCTTCTTCTTATTTCGTGACAGTAACGAGCGGGTTGTGTGTGTGTGTGTGTTTGTGAAAATTGTTGAATTTGCTGCTAATTAAATTGCCCCGAAAATTTGCATTCCGCTTTTAATAAACTGCCGATGAACCATTGAAGGGAAACGTGTCTGAGTACAATTCCGATTTACTGGCATGTTCTCAGCCTCATTAGGCGCTGATATTCTTATCCCTGACAGGGCACAAAACTGTGCCACAATCTGTCAGATGCTTGTATTTACGATGTGCAGCTATTGCGACTACGATAAAATTGTATATGACCCACCAGAAACACCACCCAAAATCACCCAAAACAGCAGCCACAAACGACTGTTGACCCAACAGCATTTGTTGTTGCTATGCCCTATGACCATAAACTCATTTGAGTAGGGTATTATAATATGGCCAAGGCATAAGGTACACAGGCGCAGTCAAAGATATATATATATATTTATATATCTGATTCAATAAAGTATATGAATAGTTCACTGCATATATTCAAGACAGCATTAAACAATTGACTTCATATCAATCAAACTTTTAGCGGCATCTTAAAAGATCAGAGCAAGGGCATTTAAAACACATAAATTCTAGAAGAAATAAATAGTATTAATAATTTACATTCATTTTAAATTGTTACTTTAATTTGTGTTTACTATATGGTTAAATAAAAATTTTGTAGTTTTGTAAATAAATAAATAAAAATGCATCTAATTTATATGGTATCTTTGAGTCAATCACTTTGAGCCAAAACATGTTGTACTTGTTGCTGTTGTTTTTGTTGTAGTTGTAGTTGGATTGGTTTGTTGTTCTGATTTTGATGTTGGCAGCGTTGGCAATTTTTGTGCACCGTTGTTGCATTGATTGCCAACCGGCTTTGCCGCCCACCTGGACAATAAAAAGGATCAGGAGAGGAGGGGACCAGGGTTACAGTGGGACTGGGTAATCGGATGGACAACGCACTGGACACAACTGGTCTGCAATTTTAAATCAATACAACAAATTTCGCTGCTGGTGGTCGCGGCTCCAGCGTTGCCGTTTAAAATGTTCCGAGTAATTAACACGCGCCGTGTGTAACCCCAAATGGCCGCAGCCAATGTGAATGTGAATCCCGCCGAACTGGCTGCTGGCTAACAGCGGGATGCGATCCAGTCCACGGTTGAGCCCGCCATGGCCGTGTAAATGTGCAGCGTAAGCGTAGAATATAAACCACGTTCACGCCCACGCACACACACATGATTCAAAGACCACCCAAAAAATACAACAAAAAAAAATAATCGAAGAGTGTGTTTATCCCGAGTGACCAACTAGCACATACCCTGCAATCAGCCCCAGCATGTAGTCTCAACTTCTTACTAGACACACACATAAAAACTAGCAACCTAGATTCATAAAAATTAAAAAAATTGTACTTCTGCTCTTATTGTCTGATCGTCCTATCATGTGCAGATCGTAAGTATGGCATTCAAATGTTTTTATATACCAAAAATCATAGCCATAACTCTAAAAATGTATTTCTTGTTTAAATTTGAGAAATTCGAATGATATTCTAAAATTAAAATATTAAAAATTTAGATTCTAGCACTTATAACCTGTCAGATATGTTAGTATAACTGTTATCGATAATCGAAATTTATCGATATATTAAAAATGAGTTATCGATAGCAGCAAATAAATCTGTTACATACACTTGCACAACTGCAACAGAGGGTATGAAGAATAGTTACACGTTTCGTGCTGCAGCTACCACTATATATATATATATATATATATATATATATATATATACCGTATATGTATATGGTGTATGTGTGTGTGCGTAACTTTTATTTATTGATTTAATACTTTTTCAATTTACTGCAAATAGCCCAAGAAGGCTGCCCATGCGGTTGTGTGTCTCAGCCATAACTAGCAACTGCGGCAGGCAGCAACTGCAGCAGCAGCAGCAGCAGCAGCGGCAAGGGGGTTGCGCACTGGATAGCATTAAAGAAATGCTCTTCGACCATTTGGCATTGGCAATCCCCTCAATCCCAATCCCAATCCGAATCCCAATCCCAATGCCAATGCCGCATTCCCATCGACACAAATGTAGCGCGGCATTAACGACATGTCCCCAGCGTACACACCCACCACACACCACCCGCATCCACCCCCCCCCCCCCCTACTCCCCCCCTTCTACTCAGCAGGCAGTGGCATCAAGCAACGCTCGCTCGTAATCGCTGTTGGCCATGGTGGCAGCTTTTAATTCACAATTTAATTTCACAGTTAGTTGCTCAATAAAAACTTTTCACAGCGGCTGCTGCAGTAGTTGAATATCTGTCAGAGAACACGGCAGGGGAGACAAGAGGCAGTGAGTGGTTTCAATCGCGGGGGGGGGGGGGGTGGTGCCGTTGGGTAATTCCTGATCCCCATGGTTAAAGTTGAACGGATCGCTACTCTTAAAACTCTTTGGCTGCGCAACTCTAATTGAAATGTCTCATAATTGTCGCGAATCAAATTGTGGCAGGTGGATAAAAGCACAGAAATTATACATACATACATCTGGGTTATATTTAATTCGCTTTTATCGGTTTGCTACTCGGTGTGCTTAGTAGTTTAGTTAATTACACCAAATGTGGGTGCGTTCGATATTTGAGACTCAGCTTATCAATTTTTATGAGCTAATTTAAAGGAACAACACCATGAACAAAATGGCCACGAGCTTGAAAATCGGATCAGTTTTGGTAAAGTTTTGGGAAGTATTGAAAAGATTTTAATAAGTATTCTAATACTTCAAAAACCAACATTTTTTTAATTTTAGCATGATTTTTGACAGAAAAATTAACTAACTGACACCCACAATCAATTCAAAATAAAATTTCAAGTTTCAAAATTTTTAAAAAAAATATTGTAAAATATATATATATTCTCAAAAAAGTAAAAAAAAATAAATTTCAAAAATACAATAATTTTAAATGTATAATTATTTGAACGGACAAGACATGACTAGAATGGTCTCGAGCTCGAAGATCGCCTCTGGTTTAGGCAAGTTATGGCAGTTTGAAATAGTGGAAGAGCCGTCATACGGATTTAAGATCTTCACAATCTTTTTTTTTTTTTGGCATGATTTTTGACAGAACAATGAACCACCTCAAAATCACTTTTCCCATAGTTTTTATACTAATTATGACACAATCAATTAAAAACCAAATTACAAGATTCTAAAATTAGAAGAAAAAAAATTGTCTCAAATGAGTAAGGGAGTAAGGAGTACATGATATTTTCGAAAAAATTACGAAAAAAATAAAATTTCCCAAAATACATAGATTTAAAATGTAGATTGAATTTGGTGAAAAAACCTTGTACGAAATGGCCTCGGAGTTGAAAATCGGTTCAGATTTGAGAAAGTTATAGCAGGATATGTTTGAGGCAACCAGAGCAGTAAAGAATTGGACAATTGTCCGACGGTGAATGCGGGTCATAAAAGAGCGCGTGAAAATAACAACAGAGAAGGAAAAAACGGTGGGGGGGAGGTGGATAAGTGTGGTGAGATGGGGGAAGCAAAGAGACCAAATGGTAAACATTCAATGAAGTGAAATTGATTTGATTCAATTTAAAGTTGGAGCTGAGCAAAAACTGATTTTCATTTCATTTTCATAGCCGCCTCGCGGTCGCAATTGTTTACAATGATTGGCGCATTGTTCAATTGCATTTCCTTGCGGGCCAAGCGGGCGCACAAACACGCACCCCTCCAGTCCCCAACTGTCGGCTGCCACTGCTGGCAAATAGATAGGTGCATTTGCATCTTGTAGATACACGAGTTGACGTCTGTGGCTTGCCTATTGAATTTGTGACTTAAGTGTGTGTCAGGGTTTGATTGTTTGTAGTGTGTCTATGTGTGTGTGTGTGTGTGTGTGTCTGTGTGTGTGTCTGTGTGTTTGTTGTGTGTGTCAGGCAAATTTGTGTGACGATCTGATTTACCTCTTGCTGCCAGCATTTGTCTCCACCTCAACTGAAAATGTCTTTAAAAATTACGTATACGTTATATTTCGATTTTTTACACATTTCAAGCTTGTTGTATTTATTTATTATCATATGTATTTTTATCACCATTTCATACATGTATTGTATTCATTTTACCATTTTTTTTCAAATAGATTCATATCCCACATTTCATTCATGCTGAATAATTCCCTTTTCCACGCGATGATTTCTGGTGATATTATTTTTGTTTTTCTTTTTATTGCATCACCACCAGACACCACAATTAAATGGTTACTCGGTATTCAATGCTTACAAAAAAAATGCTCATTCTCAAAAAAAAAAAAAAAAACTAACAAAAAAGCAGCTTTGGCTTAACAAATTGATAGCAAAGAGCATTTTTCATCAAAAAACTGAAATTGAGGCAAAGAGCTGAAAAACGTGTGTCACAGTTTCCAGCAAGCGGCTCTTGACCTAAAAAAATATACACATACATAGTACACAAACGAATATGCTCTTCAATATTATTGACGATACAAATTTAACTATCGTTTCGATTGTCTGCAAGCTGCAAAAGTTGAGCTTCAGCCGGCAATACATTTGATTTGACTTTTAAATTTCAATCCTAAGAACTAGAGTGTTTAAAAACAAATGAAACTTAGGAACTTGATTTTTAAATAAAGATTGATTTATGTGTAGTTATTTAAGAATATTGTAAGCCTATTTGTGCTTGAAGTGTCACTGTAGATATTCAAGCTTAACAAATATTGTGAATATTTGTGCGGTAAACATAAATTGATATAAGAAAGATTGGTAGACTTCAAAAGGTAAAGACATCCAAGCGAAAGTCAAACAGCCACAACTAGACAGAGACAGAGACAGAGAGAGAGATAGCCTTAATGCTTATTACATGTAGATCGATATCAGATTGTCAGGCACTAGCGGGTCGCTTGCTGGACTGTGGAATTTGGTGTGCTCGTAATAACCATTCAGATAATAATCGGTGACTCGCGGCTATTTGGCTCATTGTATCAAATGACAGGTACTTAATGTTGGCGCACGTTTCGACACGCCCACCTGCATTCCCAATGAATGGGCGTCAGTGTGTTGTTGTTGTTTTATTTGCTATCGTTGTTGTTGCTGTTGCTGCTGCTGTTGATGGTGGCGATACGGCAGCATCAATGGAAACAGCGTCAACCTCGGCGTCAATTGCAACCGGCAGACTGAATGTTCATTTGCTATTGCTATTGCTATTGTTGTTCTTGTTCTCGTTGGTATACCCTTGCAGGTTGGCCAGATAGCGAGGCAGGGTATTACAATTCAACTACTTATAGAAATAGTCATTGGGTTTCTATGCCATCTACTTGCAGTTTTTAAATGATGTTGCTTAAAATTGGTATATACATTACTTAAATAAAATGAGTCAAAAATTAACAAAAATATTTTATATGAAAAGTTTTGTCTTTTGAAAAGTTTGCATATTTTATTAATTTGTTATGCATGTAAAACGAACCCAGAAAAGTATTATTAATATTTTATAAATATTTTTAGATTTAGTAGCAGATTTGTTTTGTCATTTATCAGAAAAGTTCATGCTCAAGTTATCAAGCTTGAGTAATTTAAAGTACTCCCTTGTTATAAGGATGTACCATAGCTATTAAGTTTGTAATTGGTTTCTAAGGATATGTCATCTTCGGTATTGGATGGTTTCTGCCCGTTTATTGTAGTTGTCGTTGTTGTTGGCTGGCTAACAATGGCAGCTCAAAATACCTGAAATGCCAGAATTCAATGTGTGCGTGTGTGCTGTGTGTGTGCTGTGTGTGTGCTGTGTGTGTGTGTGTGTTGTATGTTATATGTTGGCATTGTTTGTGTGGCTAGCTCGTATTTCAGTGCACCATTATCCGCTGTTGTATGCAGATGCAGACAATTTGCGACGGCTCAGATTGCGGGTGTGTGCAAGGGGCAAGGTGCATGGCAGGCGCAGGGGCGGGGGTGGTGACAGGGGTAGAGGGCGGCTACTGCTGCTGCTGCTGCTGCATGGAGCGTTAACATAAATCAAAGCTCCAAACTCAAAGCGAGCGACAGGCGCACACAAAGCGTTCCCCACTGCAACGCTGCCTAGATGCGGCCAGGAGCGTAGATGCAGGGGGCTAGACAGAGGGGTAGAGGGGTGGAGGGGTAGGTGTAGGTGGCAAGCGGAAATGCCGCCTGACACACATCCAGCTTCATTTCGGCACGTGCACTTGAAAAGCCGAGCAGCGCTTTTGACATATTGCCGACTTGACTGGCGAGAAGGGCAATAGGAAGGGGCCGGGGGCGGGAAGCTGGAAAAGGAGGCAACAGGGGAAGCTATTGCCCAGAAGCTGCGCAGTTTTGTGCGAAATTAGACAGCGCATACAACCCCCAGCGTTAGTTATTTCTTTTTTATATTTCTACTTTGCCGAGTAGTGGCAGTGTAGAGGGGTGTGGTATGTAGGGTTGGTGACGCTGGAGGGGGTGGTGGCGGGGGGCTATGTGTGCAGCTGAGAGGCGTCGGGGCGTCATTGCCAGTCATATCCTGCGGGGATAAGCGCACTTTATGCAAAACGCACAAGTTTTATTCTATTTTGATTTCTTTCCATTCTTTTCGGTTTTTTTTTTTTTTTTTTTGATACCCTGTACCCATTAAATATGGGCATTAGGGGTATTATAAAGTAGTGGCAGCTGCAGACAAATCTGAACCCAAAAAGTTGATGTGTATACTATTGAGAACTATTAAAACTAGAGAATTCAAGATAATTTGATATAGTGTAGTACCCGATAACAAGCAACATATATACTTTTAGGAACAACTGCAATTTGCTTCCCTTTTCATTTTGTCTAACGATAATTTGAAGTTTGTCTTCAGTTTTCAGTATTAAAATTCCTTCTGAGAAATCAAAAATTAATGTTCTCTTAAAAAATTCAGCATTTTTTGCACACTCAACTTTGCTCAAAATCCTTTCGAAATCAAGTATATGTTTATATGAAGACTCTTTAGCCGAATATAATAATAATCGAAAAACGGTAATAGGGTAATGGGGTAATGGGGTAATAGGGTCTGGGCTTGTAGTATCTTCTAGTCGAGTACTCTCGACTAAAGGACTCTTACTTGTATTTCTTCATCTTCTTCTTCTTGTTCTGCATCTTCTCGCTCTTCTGCTTGCCTCCACATCTGCTTTGCGTCCTTCACAGTCCCAAAGTTGTGCAGTTTCTGGCACAGCTCTTTGGGTTGCAAGGGTTGGGGGCGGGTAGAAATGGGGTGGGTGGTGGATGGGGGGTGGCGAGAAAAGTGTAAACAGCTTCAGCTGCGTGTCCTTGTTATGTCGCTGACAATGCCTGCGAGTTGATGGCTTTCAGCAGAGATTTCCTGGCAGCGCGTCGGCGGTGGGGGCGGGGTAGGGGCGGGGCACTAAGAAGGCAGTAAAAGGCACAAAGGCAGCGACAACGGTAAAAGCGATGGGAATTGATTGAAAAGTAAAGAAAGGCAACAACCTAACTATAGAATTAAGATATATATATATTTATATATATATATATATGTACGAGTATATGTATACAAGCTATTGGGCTCGTACCCGCCTCCGTGGCACGCCCCCCAAGGCAACTGGGGCCGATCAGCCATTTGATTATGCTAATGAAATAACAAGCCTATAAACTTAAAAACTATGCCAAGACCCATTTACACGCACACACTCATCCACATCACCCCCCCCCCCCCCCTTAACACCTGCCCCCAACTCTACACTTGACATCCCCAAGCTCTGAGGATAACTGCGAGCATATTGAAACAAACACGTACATAACAGGACAGGACAGGATAGGACAGAACAGAAGAGGACAGGAAACGGAAAGCTTACAACTCTGTTCCAAACTAACAAAAAAAAGGTTCGAATAACAGCTTAGATATGCTTAAGCATCGATATACTTTCTCTTTCTTTCACTTTCCCTATCTCTCTCTCTCTATTTCAGCATCTTAATCCTTGAAGGATTATAGATTATTAGAGATTATTTGTATTATTATGGTTTAAGCACAATTTTTATATTGTGTTAAGTCAAGCTTTCCTTATTTTCGAATTACATTTTTTTACCAATTTTTTATAATCTACAATCTAAATTTCCTACAATGGTCGAGTGTTCAATTTTCTTTTGTCCCGTTATATAGCTTTTTTTTAATTTTTTAAAATTTTCCACGGTTTTTCCAATTTACAAAAAAAAATTTTAGTTAGCTTTTCTGTTTTTACAATTGTAGACAACTCTATGAACTTAAGAATAAAATTTAATAGTTAATTAAATTTGAAATCAATTTATTTAAATATGTTTTTTTTGTAACTTGAAACTGAAGTGTTTCAATTTGCGAGCATCCACGGTAATTCAATAAAATTGACTATATCCACTGATTAGGAACAGCTACTATACAAATAAATAATACTTAAGTAGTACATAATAATATATCATAATTTGCATAGTTTTCGCTTATCAGCGATGGTTCAGTTCAGCTGCATTTTCTGCTCAAAGCGAGAGCTATATTAAAAGGCTAAAAAGTGAGTGTGTGTGTGTGTGTGTGATTGTATGTGTCTAGGTGTGTGTGTGTGTGTGTGGGTGGGCTAAATTGCTTGGGGAACTGAAGCGACACCTTGCAGCGACCAAAGACGCGCACATAAAGTGCCCGTAAAGATCTCACTAAGAGTGCGCATGGGGCAAGTGTTGTAAGCGGTGGGCAGGGGCGTAGGCGGGGGCTTTTGGATGTGGCATGGCGTGCCGTTTCGTGTTGTTGGGGCATCTTCAATGCGCTGGCCAGCAAACACTTGTGCGCTGCAGGGCATGCTCAGCTAACGCCGTCCACCGCCCCCCAACCGCCACTCCCACTTTCCCTCCCCTTATTTAATACCCTTGCACAGGGTACAATAACTTTGCCATAAAATGTGTAACGCAGAAGACCATGAAGTATATATGTATATAAATTTCTTGATCAGCATTTTTTTATGTTTATGGAATATTTACATAAATTTCGACCAGAAAATTGTATTGAAGATTTAAATGTAGTATTAATATAGAAGGAGCTAAACTATGATCAAAAAAAATCTGTTCAGATTTGACAAAGTTATGGCTGTGGAAAGTTTTGACCCAAATGTGATTTTTTGTAAATATTTTTGTGGTTAGTTTTGTTTTGTATGAATAATTTAAGTTTGACTCTAAACTGTAAGGGCATCTCATATTCGGCGTGTGGACGAAAAATGTTTCATCTTGTTTTTCTTTTGCCTGCGCTTTTTGCATATTTATTGTATAGTTTTGTAGTTTTATCAAGTTAGCTAGTTAAAAGTCAAGATACTGGCTACCTACACACCCAGCCAGCCAGCCAGCCAGCCAACCAGTTGGGCAGGTGGTGGTGGTGTGTGGTGTGTGGTAGGAGTTGATGTGGGCGTGGCACGTGCGGAGTCACCTTGTCGGCGGCTGCCAACGGGAACTCCACATCTTCATCTGCATCTGGTGCGGCGTCGTGGTGTGGCTTTTATTAGCTACGTGCGACGTCGGGTCAGTCAGGAGGACACACAAACAGAGTGGTGCAAGGGGGGAGGGGGGAGGGGGTAGAGCAGAGAACTTGCCAGCGTTGGCGATAAGATGAGCGTGCTAAAGTTTTATTGCCGCATATTTAAGCTATTAAAAAATGCATGCATAAAATGACACACACCCACACACACACACACCTACACACACACACACACTCACAGACTAAAGCGTGGCAAGAAAATTAAAAACGCAGCAAGTGCCGAAGGTAAAACGAAACCAGCATACCCTACAACAACTATCAGCCACAATAGGATCAACTGAGTTTCAACATGAATCATTCCATCAGCTGGGAGATATGTCCAATAGTTTCATTCACTCAAAAAGAGCAATCAGAGCAAAATTAATAATAATAATAATAATAATTAATAATGTTTTTTGTTTAATTAAACTAGAAATTCCTGTGTATTCCTGTGCGTATACTTAATATACGAATACATTAGCATGGAAGAGCTCAACAAGGGTATCTATATACAACTCCTTGGAATTCCTATTGCTGAAGATTAAGCCAATTAATACCCTTAGTTCTTTTTAAATTGGAAATTCAGCTGAATCTCTTAATCGTACTACAAATTTTCACTACAATAGAAGAAATTACCTTCTGAATAATTATGTGCTCCTTACAGCAGACCATCTTTGTTCTCCAATTCGTTTAGGTAATAAGTTGAAAGTAATTGTATAGGCTTGGCTTACTCCAAAAATCCAAAAACCAGAGTCCAGTTTCACTCAAAAATGTGCTAACAAATTGAAAAAAAAATTAAAACCCCAAAAAAAAATGAAATTAGTAGGCAAAACGGTTTATGTTAAATGCCGCATCGTTATCTTTTGCAGACTTTCTCTTTCGCTCTTTCTCTCTCTGTCTTTTTCGACCACTGCAGTTGAACGAGTTGGCAGCACCGCAGGCGTCTAAAATGCCGTTACGTGAGGGGGGGTTGGCCGGAAGTAGGGGTTGGGGATAACTGTTGCTAACTGCAACTGGCGTTGCACAATAATAACTATAATAATCAACATGGCAGCAAAGCACACACACACACACACACGCACACACACACACATACACACATTATGTGCTGTGTTTTTCGTTGTTTCAGCTTCTTTCGTTTCATTTTCTTAATTTTATACACACGTTTTGTTTTCATTTTCTTTGGCGCAGTACAGTTTGTATTTATTGCACGTGTCTGCCACATTCTACCCCAACCAACCCCCCCCCCTCCTCATTCCTCTTAACCCCTCCTCTCCTCAACAACGGGCGTTCTTTCATCGTCTTTGCTTTTTTGCAGCTTTTTAGTATTCATTAAATTGCATAATTATACAATAAGTGCAATGGCTTCGACTTTATCCCCCCCCCCCTCCCCTTGGCCACCCGCAACCCCTTTTCTACAGCAAAGGGGCGTCGGCAACGCCCCCTTGGACATGCATATGCATGAGCGTATTATAACCTAAGTATACATATGCATTTGCATCCGTTTGTAGACGTCTAATAAGCCACTGAATTGATTCTTATGAACATTTTACAGCATTATTCCATGGGAAATTTCTTTATGAATTTATGAAAAATATAAAAATTGGTTTCAGCCTTACCTTGTGGTAAAAACCATAAGAAACTTAAAATATAAAAGAGGACAATTCATTTTAATCATCTGCCCGCAACAAAGATCTAATATATGAATAATTTTTAAATTAACAACATTTTTAAAAAGCCAAAAAAGAAATTCCGATTATTTTTGGAATTA
This sequence comes from Drosophila maculinotata, assembly GCA_035045305.1. Classification (NCBI taxonomy): domain Eukaryota; kingdom Metazoa; phylum Arthropoda; class Insecta; order Diptera; family Drosophilidae; genus Drosophila; species Drosophila maculinotata. Next base: position 6,687,875 of record JAWNPD010000679.1, on the reverse strand, counting down.
GTTCAGTGTTGTTACTTAGAAAGTTTTTATAAAATGATAAAAGCAAAAGTGAATTGAATCGAATCTCACATTTACTAAGTTAATACAAATCATAATCCCTAATACTAATTAGTTTTTGGTCTGATTGTGTTTTTCTGGATTTACCCCAATCTTTGCAAGAAATGTTGAACAAATTTGCTTTATAAACACCCCAGATTGTATCTTTATATCTTTCAATATATATTTGAAAGTTAACTATATAATTTTATATTCAAATATATTTTTTTAATTTATTCTTAATTTTTCACAATTTTAAATTTAAATTTTCTTTGTCTGACTGCTTCTAGGCAACATTAAATACATAATAAAAAATAAAAAATTCGATAATATGAAAAGTGCTTAAAACTTTGCTTTAAATATGTAAAAACAGGCAATGACAAATTTAAATGTATTTAGTACAAATATATTTTTATATATATAAATATAAATAGATGTCTGCTTAAAAATCCAGCTGCGCTCATTTTATCTATTTAACTGAAGTATTTTTGCCTATTTTATTGGATTTCATTTTATTTTTCTATGACTGCCCACAAGTCGCTGGCCCCGCAATATGTGGGTTGGTGGGGTGGTTGGTTTAGGTGGAGGGGTGTGGGCATAGTTTGTGTGGATTATTAGGCAGGATTATGAATACATGGGCCGTTCAGTTGGCCGCATTGTTTTTATGTTTAAGCAACTTGCCAATTTGCAGCTTAGAAGGGCTGGGGGGGGAATGGGGTATGCGAAGGGGGTCAGTTGGCTGCTCGGATCGTTTGACCCAAAATAGAGCGGCAACATAAACAAATCCCTTAAACGTTTAAATGCCTGCAACCGAAGCAGGCAGCAGCTGGCAATGACACGACCCCATCCCCTTGCCGCCGCCCCCACATCACGCCCCGCAAAACGTGCAACGTTGCCACACACACACACACACACAGACACACACACACAAATAGAGCAAGAGACACAGACACATAACTTGGTGGCAACCCGATTGCCATTGGACACTGGACACTGGACATTGGACGCACTTGGAGCATGTGTGCGCGTCATTTCAAGCTCGAAAATAGTTTTGGCCAAAGCCGCACACACACACACAGACACACACGTACAGCGAGACGGAGGCGAGTGACTGCCTTGCAGGACAAGCGGCAGGACAGGAGGACAACAGGAGGCCAAGCATCGCCCTCATGTGCATTGTAAAAAATAAGCAGCAGCAAATTGTATTTTTATGAGCTGAAACTGTTTTGGGGCCACATTTCAATGTCGATAAAAACAACGATGGCCCAGCAACAAGGAACCAACAACAGAAACAGTAACAGTAACAGAAACAGAACAACACGAACTCCAACTCGAACCCGAACCCGTTCCCGTACCCGTATCCGTACCCGAACCACTTGCTGAAACTGAACCAAAATCAGCAACAGAACCAGAAACACAAATAGAATGACAACAACAAAATAACAGAATTACAACAAGGCGAACATTAAATACGCTTACCTTAATATACCTATAAGTATGCAATCAAATAAATAAATAATGTTGCAGATTATGGAATTAAGTAATCAAATAAAAAATTAATTAAAACTAAACTAATTTAATATACAATGCATTAATTTGAACTGATTATTTATTATTTACTCTCATTAATATATTTTTTTCATTTTTGTATTTCTATAGCAACGAGTCCTTAAGCTATAATCATCTTACAGTATAATTCTTGATAATATAATATTGTGAATATGTTAAGATATTTCTATAATTATTTACTCATATTAATTACTACTTTTATTACTATTATTAGATTTTTATGTTTTTAATTATTTAATTTTGATATTAAAAATATAATACATAATATTTTGTTTATTTAATAATTATAAGAAACATATATATAACCAAAAATAATAAAAAAAAAAATAAAAAAAATGAATTGCATATTCTTAAAATACTCGAGATTTGCAACTAATTAATTGGAATTTGATTGAAAGAAAAGAAATGTCTCATTTCTCAATGCGTAACAGATTTGATGAGAAAACTGCTAGATCCCAGAAGCAAGAGAATAATAAGGACTGGGCAATGTGGAGAATCTGGAGAATAGGAAGTGGAAAATTGGGTAACGGAATGAGGACAAGGCTAGTGTTAACCGGCAACTGGCAACAACAATAAAAACTGAAACAAAAACTTACAACAAATTACAAATAACGAGCCAAAAGACCGTACGAGTGTCTGTCTGAAAGGGCAATGGTCAATGGCAGGGGTGCAGGGTGCGCGGTGCGGGGTCGGCTAGCGGGAATAACGATTCAGTTGGCCAGAAACTAATAGAAAAGCGTGTAGGAAAATTGCATTGGCCAGCAACGGGAAACGTGCGATGACCGAGCCGGCTAAATATTCATTAGAGCTAATTAAACATGATCTGCCCCAGGCGGCCGCCCAGCAGACAGACTCCCAGACGGACACCCAGTCGGACTCTCACCCGGAAATGTAGACGGAGACGCAGCCGGAAACGGAGCCGGAGCCGGAGCTGGCCAACTAACTAACTGGCCAACTAAACAACTGGCCAAGTGTAGAAGCGCATGCAACTGGTCAATTCAGTTAGTTTCGGGCAGCGTGGGAAGTTGATCGGGATAATACCAAAGCGATTGCATCTGCTCTGCGGCGTAAATTTGGTAAGGAATCGGCTCTTAACTAAAAGTAAACAAGCGCAAGATGTGGGCATCAGCCAAGCCCAAAACTTAAAGCCAACTCATTTGTGTTTAATATCTAGAAATAACCCACGAAATGCAATTATTCGAATGTATCAAACTATAAATTATTTACAAAAATCAAAGATATTTTAAAGTATTGGAAAATATAAAACTATAAATATTTACAAAAAATCAAAAATAAATAAAAGTATTGGAATACATCAAATTAGGTAAAATATTTACAAAAAATCCAAAATTTATAAAAGTATCGGAATATATAAATTATAAAGTACTTTTCTTATTATATTATTAGCAACACTGATCATTAAAATCACCGATTATAAATTTTTAAACATTTTCTAGGCCTTGAAATGTTAAAGAGATGTATCATAAGTAAAGGCAAAGAAGCTGAAATTTTCTTAGCTCAAAAATTCTAAAAAAAAAAGTATGGCTTTTTTAATTTTTTATGTTTTATTTTTTGGCAAGTCTTTGGACTTTTTTGTTTCATATATTTTATATATATAATGTACATATTATTTAACAAAATAAAATATTCCATAAAGCAAATTCTATAAAACTGTGATGACATATTTCTACTTTAATAGAAATGTTGTGGTTTTTTTTCGGCTTATAATAGTCATATTAATTAATATCTGAGGGCTGCCAGATGTTTCTAGTTTTTGTATGTGTGCGTTTGTGTGTGTGTCTAGTAAATAAATACAATTAGCTGGAGCGGCCGCTGTGTGGCCTGGCGAAATGAGATGACACTAAATCAAAGTTATTCAACGCACGTCGTTAAGTCATTAATCGAACAATGCACGGCAGTAAGATGCCTGCCTGCCTGCCTGCCTGCCAGCACACACAAACTACACACACACACACACACACACACACATACAGATGATGCTGTAACATATGCTGATATCGTCGCCTCGACGCCATCACGTTGACGACCATGTTGGCACATAATAATAACAATGCCTGCGACTGCCGCACACCACCCTGCCCACCCCACCTAAGGCAGTCCCGCCCCAACCGCCCTTGAATGCTAATAATAATAATGATGCTGTTGTGACGGTTGTCGTTGCTGTAGCCGCGGGACAGAAGCAGCGCCAATCGCAATTGCAATCTACACTTGGAATAAACTATATTGCACAATTAGCAAAATCGCCAAGAAAACCACAAATATTTGTGGTTTTTTCAAAATAATTATTAAGTATACGCAATACATTTGCCTTATAGTATAACCTAAAGAAATACTTTGAATATAGAAAGTGAAATGAAATTCAGATGAATGTTGAATGTTATACACTGCAATTTAGAATTATATTATTTATGTTATTTTGTTAGCAATAAATTTCTACATTTATAAATAATATATTCAAGAATGTAAACGAAACAATGCCACTTTTTGTAATTTAAAAATGATTAACATGTTTTTTAGGAATTCTATCTGCATTTTTCGTTGAGTGTAAAACTAAAGACTCCAGACTGAGAGTTATTTGGCTGCATTATTAAAGAGCAGTGCCAGCTTAAAAGGTTGCCACACTGCCTGCTGCGACCCCCCCCCCCCTCCCCCTCTCTCGCTATCTCTCTCTCTCTCTTGAGTGGCTGACCCCAGCGATAGTCGAGTGGTCAAAAGTTGCGGGCCATCTTGCGGTACCATTTTCGCATTCCAAGTGTAATTGACAAGTGCCCGGCACAGAGGAAGACACAGAGACGACCGCAATTGTGGCAACACGACAATGATGCAACCACCCCACCCCACCCCAGCCAGCAGCCAGCAGCCAGTAGCCAGTAGCCAGCCAGCCTGCAGTACCCCTATCCATCCTGCCACACTGCCCCCACCCGCCTCTCTTTTCACCTTCGATCCGTTATCTGAATTCAATTGCTGTTAATTTTTTGCAGCTGTTCGGCGTATTTATCCAAAAAATAAAAAGGCACATTAAAAATACAAATATTTACAGCTACCTGGCAGTGCTCAACAAACAGATATCCTGTAAAAAGTTCTGATTTAATTTAAAAAAAAAATTATTTTTATATAAAGACAAACTAATTTTGAAAAATATGAAAAAAAAAAAAAATTATTAGGAAACAAGTTTATCATTTTGGACATTAAATAAAATAAAATGTAAAAATGACACTTTAAACTGGGAACCCAATTTCAAAATTGATTAAAAATTAAATTTATAATATTTTGTGTCACAATATTTGTTTAAGCCGAACATGTTCAAGGATTATATTGAAGAAATAAAGATTGCAATTTAGTTTTTACAACATTATGATGGCAATTTGTGGACATGGTCGACATGTAAAAGGTCAGCGAGGGTATATGGGAAAAGTGTGACCACAAGCGGAGTTACAGTGCCGAGCTAATAGGATTATGCCAGGGACTGGAAGTGGACTCCATCAAAGCCAAAACAACCGCAACCATGCATAATTGTTCAATTTATTTATTTAAGCGCGAATTGTGCAGATGCCCCTGCTGCATCCTGCACCCTCGCACCCTCACACCCTGCGCCCTTGCCCCTTGCCACGCCTCGTAAAAATGTCAACAAACGTTTTTCGGTTATTGTGGTCAATGGGCAATCGCTTTAAATAATGTATTCCGTTTTAAATAAATATTTAAAATGCTGTCAACACACGAGCAGTTTGCTGACCCTCCGTCACCGGCTATTGATCAAGCGGGGGAAGTTAGGGGGTTAGGGGGGTGGCTTACGCTGACACTTTTTGCCAACCTGCTGTCAAAATTAGTTGGCTACCATGTTGTATAATTCATGGCAATCAATGGACTCGCAAAGAAATCAATGCGCCACGAGATATAATATAATTATAATTTGTATTTGTAATTGCAAGAGTGTGGCAGGGGCAGGAGGCTGGGGGTGTGTACTAACTGGCATTGGGCTACTCGACTAATTAGTCTCCTGAGCGTGTTTCGCTGATTCCCGATGTCTGATTATAGTAAATCTCTGGTCACGCACCAGTCGAAAGAATTCATAAATTTAATTTGCCGTCAAGCATAGCTACTAGAGGGGTGTGGCAGGGGGGAAGGGAATGACGACACGTCGCAGCAGCAACAACAACAGCAAACGAATTCCCACAATAAACATTTGCACGGCAGCCGCGTGCCCCAATGATAATGTTGAATGTTGCGCTCATGATGATGATGTTCAATGTTCACAATGATGATGATGATGATGATGATGATGATGATGATGACGATGATGATGATGATGATGATGATGAAGGGGGAGAGTAGCTGGTAATGACGCTGGATGACGACACAGCATTGGGAATTACTGGCAACACCCCACAGCCCCCACTCCCAACCCTTGCCCCTGCCCCACTTGTATTTTGTATATGCAGTCATGTAGCATCGATTAATCATTTTATTATTATTGTTGCCGCCGCCGCCATTCGTTGCCGTTCCCAGCGCTCGTGATCCTCATACATACGATGTACGGCAGGGGTTTGTTTGGATGGAGAGGGGGGGGAGGCATTATTATTATGCGTGTCAAATAGCAAAAGTCATTGCAATTCATATTAAAGAGCTTCCACTTCACTCGATCGCCACAAGCGAAATGTGTAAACAGCAGCTATCTCTTTCACTCTCTCTCCCTCCCTCTAGCTTTTCACATTACATATCTAATCAAAAACAAATACATTTAATAGCTAATCAAACAATTGCTTGCCACTTGTTTGCCTTTAAATCAATTTCGTATTTATTATGATTTTCTAATTTTTGGCATTTTTATCAGTTTTATGGGAAATTTCATGTGACCTTTACTAAATAATTTCCTTCCGTATGCGAAAACTGTTGAATATACTACTAAATTGCAAAAAGCCGTCGTTTTAACTGTTGGTAATTGATACTCAATTTGGTCAATATATTTCATTTAAAAGTGCATCAAATTCATTGGCCTATAATTCGGGTGTATAAATATCGCTAATAGAGTTAATTGAGGCAACCATTTTACGTTCAGCATATATTTTTGAAAAGCTGAAAATCCCAAAAATAATACATACAAAATGTGGCAAACAAATTTGACTGTTATTAAATTATGTTCATAGTTACTGTCGTTTAAAGAGCCTTAATTGAAGGTGTATCAAAATCATGGGGATAGATAAAACTAAACATAACGGTAATAAACTTAGTAGTGATATTTTATATATATTTCTTGTGTTTGCTTTACAAGCTAAAGGAGAAAAAACAAGTAAGAGTGCTCTAGTAGTACATAGAAACACACACACACACATACAAACACGTGCTGCTAGCTGCACGCGTCATGTAATTGCTTTGCTGCTTCTTCTTCTTCTCCATTGGCCCCAAACTATGTTACATTTAATCGTAAATAACTTCTTTGTGCATTGTTTAATCGTGATACAATTTAAGTGACATGAAGATGACATATATATATGTGAGTAAGCAAAATCCGAAGGTCACACCTCCAAAAATAGGTTTCTGGGTGATAGGGGGGATGTATCCAAAACCTCAAATATGTTGTATGCTATACGAAAATATACATAACGAGCTTAATGCCTCTAGCTCTTATAACTTTCAAGTTATACCCAAAAAAAACTCCGGTCTTGAATCGAAATTGATCGATAACTTTTGAACGGGTCGAGTTATCGAAAAAATATGATAAACTTGTATTGACCCGCTACTGCAAAAACTTATATTTTAAATTTGAAGTCTCTAGCTTTTGTAGTATCTGAGATCAGCGTACAGACGGACGGATAGATGGACATGGCTATATCGACCCGACTGTTGATAGTGATCAAGAATATATGTTTATACTTTATGCCTGTTACATACTTTAGCACAAAACCATTATACCCTTTTGCCCACTTTTAATAGGATCAAGGTATAAAAAGCCAAATTTCTGCCACAGTCAACCTTTTTTTAACAGCCCTGAGTTATCGCAAAATTACAAATGTGTTAATATATTTTCCAACACTGCTCTGCACAAGTTAGTGTGTTAGAGCAGGCTAGCTATACTATACTCGCTCAGCAGGCTGTTCGAACACTATCGCTCGCTCACTCTGTTCAGGTTTTTTTATTTTCTGCCATTTTATTTGCTGTCAAAATATTTGAAGCAGTCAAATTGTGAGTGCCAGTGAGTGAAAACAGTTAATCCGACAACTAAGAAAAGAGCGAGAGAGACAGAGAGAGAAAGAGATCATTATGTACGCAGCTGTGAAGCCGCTTTCCAAGTATCTGCGCTTGAAGACCGTACGCATTTACGATCCGATATTTATGCTGCACTCCAAGTGCACCATTGTCATCCTGTTGACGTGCACATTCCTGCTGTCGGCCAAGCAGTATTTCGGGGAGCCAATCCTCTGCCTGGGCAGCACGAAGCACACGGAATATGTGCAGACCTACTGCTGGACAATGGGCACCTATATTCTGCCGCTGGACAACGATAACATCGATGGCAGCAAACCGGTGCCGGAGCAGGCAGTCCTCGAGCAACAGCAGCGCACCAGTGCCGCTCTCAACAAGAGCAGCATGCTGTCCCTACTGGGACATAATGAGCAATACGCTCGCATCATATCCGTAGCGGAGGGCGTGGGTCCGGAGACGCGGGGCGTCACGAAGCGCACGTATCTGCGTTACTATCAGTGGGTGTTTATGATCCTGCTGTTTCAGTCGCTGCTCTTCTACTTTCCCTCGTACCTCTGGAAGGTGTGGGAGGGGCAGCGCATGGAGCAGCTGTGCTGCGAGATCGGGGATGCACTCATCCTGGAGGACGTCTATTGCCAGCGGCTGACCATGCTCACCAAATACTTTCGAGCACGCTTCTCGCCCATCCATTGCTGCTATGCCATCAAGTATACGTTCTGTGAGCTGCTCAATGTGATCATTAGCGTAAGTATCCAAATAAATCGATTGCAGCAAACTATCGATTGTTGATAGATCGATTGTAATTGAATTGATTCAAATGGATAAATCGCTGTTATCGATAACTACTGAACCGTACTGTACTGTTCCTGCAGGTGCTGAACTTTTTCCTCATGGATGTCATCTTCAATGGATTCTGGCACAAGTATATCCATGCACTGGCTGCCATACCCGTTTACGACTGGAATCTGTGGAATCTGATGACGTCACGCGTCTTTCCCAAGGTGGCCAAATGCGAGATGTTCATCTACGGACCGAGCGGCTCACCCAGCGTCCTGGACATACTCTGCGTCCTGCCGCTGAACATACTCAACGAGAAGCTCTTTGCCATCCTGTATGTGTGGTTTCTATTTATCGCCATGCTGGCGGCCATCAATATTGTGTATCGCATGGTGCTCGTCTGCTGCCCGGAGCTGCGGCTGCAGCTGCTGCGCACCCATCTGCGGGGCATGCCCAAGGGGCATGTGCGTCGGGTGTTATCCAGCGCCTGCTATGGCGATTGGTTTGTCCTCATGAGCGTCAGCATCAATGTGAATCCGACGCTCTTTCGCGATCTGATCGAGCAGCTCTATGCGGTTCAGGATCGGGATCGGGATCAGGATCAGGATCGGAATCAGTATAATGCCAGCAACAGCAGCCACTTCACATCCACCTCCGAGGAGGCAGCGCCCGTTATAAATCTCACGCCCGGCCCGGGCTGTAGCGAGAGCAATGCATAAGCCAAGGAGCCAATGACTCGGACTTGGACTCGGCAGTCAGGAGCAGGATCTGTTCGCACTGCAGTTGTAATTTGATAGTTTTACTAGTTTCTGTTTTATTTGCGCAAAGTGCTAAGACAAACACGAAATGCATCGGAAAGCAAATAAATGCGATAATCAAAATGGCAAACGGGCTCAACTTGCTGCCAATAGGGGTATATGTGGGTAGGCGAATACCCTGTTAACTAGGCATGGGTATGGGTACATACATTTCATATACGTATATCTATAAGCTTCAATTCCTCAGAACCCTCAGAACTGAATAATCGGTTTATTTTATGTATGTACAAAAGGATGAGAAAAGGATGTAGGATGTAGTAAATGCAAATATACTACAAATTCCATTAGTTATAAGCTACAGAGCCGGTTAAAAATCTAGGCATAGATAGTATCTAAAAGATGCTTTAATTTTCACTTAATTTCCTTTCGATTTCTTTTTGTAAAGGAACTAAACTATCGAATTGCTTTTTATATAGGATCTAAATTATCGAAAAAGGGAATTTTTAGGAAGAATTTTTGTAGAATTAGTCAAATATTGTCGAATTCAAAATCTGATTATGATTTCCATAAAAGTCCAGCTAGAAGTTTTAACTCACACAGGTAGCAATTAACAATAGTATCATAAAGGAAATTGTGAAAGTGCTGAAGAAAGCTTTTCATTTAGAATTGCACTGATGTATCATAAACATATATTATCAAATATAGTATACAAGAACTTGCTGCAGGATAGCTCTAAGTTGAGCAATTGAACGGGTTTTCCAGATGGATATATGTAGGAAGGAGGTGGGGCTCTTTAGCCAGCCGGCAGGCATAACAAAAACTTGGCCGAAAGTTGCTGCGAAAGTTGGAGAGCAACGCGGGCGCGAAAGAGATGATGGCGATGATTGCAAAACTCGGCTTCTGCAGCGCTGCTGGCAGTCGACAGCTGGCAGTTGACAGTCGGATGAGGTGTCTGCCAACAGGTAAAACTAATAACAGCAACAACAACAACAACAATGGGGGCCAAAGCGATGCAGAAGCGGAAGCGAATGCGGAAGTGAATGCGGATGTGGATGCGGATCCTCATGCCACTGATGCTGATGGCTGGTGACGACAACGCAAATGGCGGCAATTACAAGCAGCTACAACTGCAACAACAACAACAACTGCAACAACAACAACAACAGCAATACGAAAGAGAGCAGCGGGAAAAGTAAACATCACTTTTAAGGCGGAAGACAAGCCGTGTAGGCGAACAAGGGAGGGAGGGAAGGGGGTTGGCTAAGAGGGAGGGAAGGCGTGGGCCAAATGGGGAAAAGCGCAAAATAAACAAAGTTAATTTTAATTAAAAACCGCAGCAAACCGAAAAAACAACAAAATGCTAAATAAAAGGGGCGTCACCAAATAAGGCGCTAGGGGGGTGGGGGGGTTAGTGCGGCATTTTGTGGGCACGGCAGCGTCTTGCATATGCATGTGGAAAGCGCAACGGAACGCAACGCAGGAGGAGATGCAAACAAACGCGACAAAGTGGAAAGACACGGCAAACAGAGACAGAGACAAAGAGAGAGAGAGACAGAGAGAGAGAGAGATAAAGGGGTGGGGTGCAGGGAGACGCACTCTCTTAAACCAGCAATGATAACTGTAACAAAGACACATGTAAACAATTTGGTTTTGCTCCTTGCCTAGCTATACCCTGTACCCATTTCGAATGCCTACAAAAACAGGGTATAATGAAACTGTGCTGCGCATATGTATATATTCTTGAACAGAGTGAGGACCTGTGCCGATTAAAGTTATGTTCGTCTGTCTGTCAAGCACTATAAAAGCTTAGGACTTCAAATTTGGAGTATGGTTTCTCGAATGCTTTCCACTGAATAATCATTTTATTTTTCGAGACCTTATAGTTACAAAATAAAAATAAACATATTTTTCGAACCTTACCTTTTTAGAATTATTTTAGAGTTTATAATAACTAGAGGTACCGCACTTTTTAAAGGTTGAGAGCAATTAGCTTTAATTTTGAACACTATTATTATTCCTCACAAATTTAAAAAATTTAAAAGTTAATTAGGAACTTGTTCTTAAAATTATACGAATGTATAAAAGTGCTGGGTACAGGGTATGCCCTAGTCGAGCACTCTCAACTCGAGTATTCTTACTTGTTTTAATTATACAAAGCGAAAACTTTTGCCAACATCAAAGTTGAAAGTGAGCAACGGTTTAAAGATTTTAGCCAGCTTTCAGCCAAACAGCTAACAGCTCCTAAAAAATACTCACAAAAACCACTCTAAGCAAAACTCCACAGTTGCATGTAGGGAGACAGAGACGGAGAGTGAGAGAGAGAGAGAGCAGAACAAGAAAAGTGTTTAGGAAATACTTATAACAAGCATTTTTGTACTTAAAATAAGTTCTACGAACTTAAATTCTTTATTCAAGCTGACTTTAATATTTTAAGATGATATCAAAGTTTAAAATATGAACAATCGTACATATAACTTATCACTTCACATACATTAAGATATTTCTGAATTACAAAATCCGTTCTTGAAAAAAGAAGCTCTTTTTCTGGTCTGGGATATTAGAGCTTCTCGCTTATTTTCAGAGCTTGAATCTAGAATCGAACTTGAACTCGGCAATATTGAGACTTTCTTTTTGAGCTGGATTGGCCTGGGTTTCTACGAGATAAGAGAGGCCATTAAGCACACAGAGACTAAGACCAACACACACACACACACACACACACACACTTATCCCCCCTTAGGGGACCGCCACTGTTTGTTTAGCCAAGCATCTATTCTAACCTAATAACATCTATCAAATGGGCCCCAGTTGCATGTGAGCCGAGTCCCGGAACCCAGTCACAAAGTCAGGCCAAAGCTCTCTGGGTGCCAGGCTTACGACTACCGATGTTTTGTTCCTGTGACGCCCTGCCCCCACCCCTTTGATTACCCCAGTGTCGACGCCTCTGTCTTCTGCCATTGCGTAGAATTTGTGTGTTGTTTTTGCTGGCGACGCAGGCGATGCGAACAAAGCAAATGACAAATAAATTAACAAGTTAATTGAGTTTTGTGCCAGACACGAATCTTCCTGCGGCCCCTTTCGAAAAGCGGAGCAAGAGAAAGCGACGGCGAGAGCGAGAGCGAAAGCGAAAGCGAGAGAAATGGGATTGGTTAAAGTAAGGGCTTTGAGACCGGTGGAAAATTGTTGTTCCGCTCGCTGCTCAGTTATTAACAATAAACAATTAATGCTAAATCAATAAGCCAAACATATTGCAATTGCTTGGCCGGCGGGGGCGTGGCAATGTAATTTATATGCTAATCAGTTACCAGGGGTTACCGCCTAGAGACCCCGCCCACTAGTTTGCGACTTAGTTATTAAATCTTCACTCTTTGCAGGCGGGGGCGCCGCCACATTTGAAGTGGTTGCGACTTTTTGGGCAATACGGCAAATTAATTAAAATTTGGCCAGGCCACGAAATTATCGACGCCAGGCCGGACAGCAAGGACGACAAGGACAGACATTGGTTTGCAGGATGCAAGCGTTGCAAGCGTTGCAGCAGCAACTGCAGCCGGACACGTGTAACAAAATAATTTTTCAATTACATTTTCGGGTTTCGTGTGCGGTGCGGAGTCCTCTGGTCCTGGTTTGAAACCAAACCCAGCGCCTCCAACCACAGTCCAGGAGGCCAGGCCAGGCCAGGCCATTCCACTGGCAGGCAGCACACGGCCTGAATGCGGGCCAGGTGCATAAGCACTGCGGTGAATGTCGATCCTAGCTGCCTGGTATTGCAATTGCAACCGCCGCCATTGCACTCCACTCCCCTACCCACCCCTCCACTCCACTCCAATCCCCTTCACTTCACCTGCCCACTTGTGTGTGCCCTATTGCATCAAATTTTGATGCAAAATTGATTCCATTGCATTTTTGCGGGCATCGCAATTCAGTCGATGTTCATAAGTTCGACCTGCTGCGCATAGAGTGAGAGACAGAGAGAGGTAGAGAGAGAGAGAGAGCAAGAGTATGAGAACTCAAAAGAGTTCGTGATCAAAAGAGAGCTTTTCAACTGCGCGAGCAACAGCTTTTGAAGAGTTTATAAGAAAAAAAAAAGAGAGAGCTTTAAGACCTCGCTATCTTCAAAGCTTCTAAGAGTTTTTAACGAAAATAAGAGCTTTAAGATTTCGTAAGAGAGAGAGAGAGAGAGCTTTAAGACTAGGCCACATTTATTACTCTACGAAAATTGAGTAAGACCGAAAGCTTTGTAAACATCTAACTTAAATGAGAGCGCGCTTTAAATAGTTTCTCATATGCAGAAAGAGAGGGGCAGCATTAAAAAGATTTTGTAATATAGATAGTTAGCTTCAAGAAACGAACTTCAAAACGATAAAGTTTCCGAATAACAGGTGTTGAGCTTTTCTCTGTGAACCACTTTGAAAGACGAAAGATTTTGATGCCGAAGATCAATCCAAAAGAGTTAATGTATCTGTATTAAGTATATTGCCTTTCAATCAGATAAGATAGCGATAACTCAAATTTGCGCATTTTGCAACACTCTTCGTGCACTTTTCAGTGCTGATAAGTATTTGTAATGCACTTGTCAGAGTTCTGAAGAGCAGTGCCAATGTATACTGTAAATGATTTTTTACTGCCAAATTTTTTACACTTAATTGGTTTTTCTGGCTAACACTTAGCAGTGTTTAAAATGACTTTTTAGGCACTTTGGAATATGCGGCATGAAAAACGATATATGTATGTATGTAAATGTAATTGCATTGCAAATAGAAATCATGAGTTTAGAGCAGCAGTCCACATGGATGCCATCAACTGAACTGATTCAATTACACAGCGCAACATTCACAGGTGTGGGAAATGCTTTCATATGAACAAATATATATCAATATGTGTGAGTGTGTGTGTGTGTGTGTGTGTATATATTTTGGTTGGATGGATGGATGCATCGACGGCTCGTCGACACGATTCGACTGGTTGTTGTCTGTCTCATTTTAATCAATTATAATTGCTGGCATTTTTGATTAGTTGGCACCTGGTTTGGCAGAAATTGTTTTCTGGCCGCCTCTTTTAGAGCCGGACCCGGCCAGACCAGGCCCACTACTGTAGTAAACATTTTACGTAATTGCGCACATATTTAAATTGCGTTCACATTGCACACAATACATCAAATTATGGGGTCCAAAGTAAATCTGACTATTGCAGCAGCTGTGTCCTGTCCTGTCCTGTCCTATCCTATCATATTTTCATATGCACATTCCTGAATGGCAGCACGAGGGGCGATCGAGGGGTTGTCGTTTACGATTAGAGCATATCGATAACAGTTATCGATCAATCGGATTGGGTTTAACTAAAGTAAGGATATGTCAACTTGTAATTAAAGCTCTGTCCAACTTTAAATAAAGCTCTGATGAAATTAAGTGAAACTCGACCTCTAGATTTATACTGCATTTTAATTGGAAATTGTTCTCTACCTGATGAACTTAAAATAAAACTGTGTTAAGCTTTAAGTAAAAGTCTAGAGATTTTGATCTACCTGATGAAATTAAAATAAAGTTCTGTTAAGCTTTAAGTGAAACTCGTCCTCTAGATTTATACTGCATTTTAATAAGAAATTGTTCTCTATTTGATGAACTTAATATGAAGCTCTGTTAAGCTTAAAGTATTACTCTGATCCCTAGTCTTATACTGCACTTAAATTTGAAATTTAGATATACCTTATGAACTTAAGCTTAAGCTCTGGCCTCTAGATTTGTACTGCATTTTAATTGGAAATTTAGCTTTACCCAAATTGTTTCCTACAACAACTTTGCTAAAACTAAACGGATTTTAGAATTCTACCCAAAATTATTTGATGCAATCAGGATAAACTTCTCGGTGGACCCTCGGGCTGCTGGAAAAGCCAAGTAGTCACTGGCTGCCGGCTGCTGACTGCTGCCAGTTAATAAGGACCATCTCTATGCAGTTGCTTATAAGCCTCTGGCATTGTCTGGCTGCGTCTTCAACTTGCAACATACCCCCCCCCCACCCCTCCCTCCCTGCCCCCTCGCCACTCAATAACCAAGTACAAGTGCGGCTGCCCTCGCCACATCTTGCAATATCTCTCTTTTTGCCGTTTGCTGTCCGTTCGTTGTGGTCCTGGTGCTGGTGGTGGTCCTGGTCGTAGTCCTGTCCGGTTGCATTTTGCATAAGGTTTTTCAGCCGACTGCTCACATTGGATTGTAATTTATTTATATTGTCTCGGTAAATATTTATGCACATATTTTTATTGATTTATAAATCAATTGCGAGGCAGCTCGAGGCAGTTGCACAGATTCAGGACGACACTGGACTGCTGCAGTGGCAAGGACTACAGCCAGGCGGCCGTTTATCACTTGCAGCTACAGTCGCAGTCGAATGGTGGGGGGGGCAGCCAGGAAGGGAGGGGGAAGGGGTAAAGTCCTGACTTTGGCAGTAATTAACGCTCGGGCGACTTGAGCTGCCTTTTGGCCCACTTAACCCAGTTGGCCATCAAGCGAAATTACCTGAAAGCCATTGGCATTGAACCCTTTAGCGCCCCCTTTAGGGCTCCCCGTTCTTCTCGTCCGTCATCCTTCCAGTGCTTTATCCCTGTTCGACACACTTAAGTGTCCTGTTATTGTATCTGGCAGCTGTAAGTCACTTGGCTCGCCGAAAACTTCAAAGCTAATCCCCACACACAGCGCTTAGCCGCATACAATTAAAGTGAATGCGTACACCCCAATCCACCCCCCTCCCCTCCTGGCTCTTTCATCCCCTGCTCTTAGCCCTTTTGCGGGATTAGGCGCGCTGAGTGCCCCTCAGATTAGTCGCAATTGCCCATAAGCAATCCTCTCCTCTCCTCCCTCTCCTCCTCTTGACTTCACTTGTTGTGTTTGGCCCATTGATTTGATTTCATCTTTTGGCCAATCGTTGGGCTGCCTGGCGGACTGCTTATGCCACGCCTACAGCTCACACCCCCACTCTTTAAAGCATGGCTATTTGGCGCTAACTCTATCACCAATATATGCGCCTACACTCGACCAAATTTGTACCAACTCTGTACTCAAGAAATAGAAAAAATCTTGTCACAACATCTAAAATTCTGATTTGAAGTTTTTCCAAGATAATTTAAGTACAGTTTGAGCAACCAATTATATGATTTCCGAATTGCTGTAACTTAATTTCAATATACGAAATAAAAGCCCAACATTAGAAAAGAAACACTTGTGTTTTTTTTCTCAGTACACTGAGAGAAAATATTAAGTGTTTGATTGTCATTAAGTGAACTAAACAATAAATGCTAACATCGATAATGTTTTGTTTTCAAAAAACAAAATTCTTAAATATAGAATTGTTTTGAGTTAATGATAGCTTTAAATGAAATAATAAGCATAATGATGTTTCTGCAAGTGTATGTATATAGTAAATTTGAAAAATATTTCACAGCCAATTTCGCATGCTGAGAGACATATTCTGAATGTCCTGTGTGTGTGTCCTGCGTCCTGCGTCCTTCATCCTTCGTCCTGCGGCACAGCATTCACTTTTGCGCATACTTCGACAAACGGTAATAAAAAATTCAGTTCACGTCCCAAGCACTTATTGATACGTGAGCATAGATGACACACACAGACACACACACACACGTCCACATAAATAGCGCATATATATGCATAGCCCCCCCGTGTATGTGTGTGTGAGTGTGTGTGTGTGTGTGTGTGCGAGGGACAGCTAAGATGAAAGCCGGCTAAATGGTGTGAGAATCAACGCTGGAGTTCGCTCCGCGCGCGTTCTGTCATCAGCCCAAGGGGACAATGCAGGACGCTCTATAAGGATAAGCATAAGGAGGCAGGCAGTGTGTAAAGCGGGGGGGGACTAGCTGGTGTGGAC
The DNA here is from genome assembly GCA_035045305.1 of Drosophila maculinotata. Classification (NCBI taxonomy): domain Eukaryota; kingdom Metazoa; phylum Arthropoda; class Insecta; order Diptera; family Drosophilidae; genus Drosophila; species Drosophila maculinotata. The sequence goes on along the minus strand of JAWNPD010000679.1, from coordinate 6,670,641 downwards.
AAGGACAACCAGCGTCATAGTCAAGCCAATTACTGACCATGAAAAATGACCAAAATGCCGCATAAAAAATAGCCGACAAATTGTTTGCACGATGCCAACGCACAAAAGTTTCACGCATCAATTTGGTTAAACAGTTTTTGGCCGTCAAAAGTCAACGTCATATGGGAAATCACACCCCGACCTCCGACGCTGCATCCCTCTCTCCCAGCCGCCCCTAAGGTGTGACAACTTTTCTTAGATGAATTATGTGACGTGGCCTGAATCAATCAGGATCGAGTACAGCTCACTGCCGGGAAAGCTTTAGATTAAATATCACACGGAGTTGGACATTAATTCGTAGTGTTTTCTTCAATAAAAAATATCGATTATTTAAAATATAATCTAAAAATATATATTACTAATTGACATAGGGATCACCTTTGGTTTCAATCATTTAGGCAGAAAAACTTATTCAAATAACACTTCGAACGCCAAATTTCAATTCCACATTTAAGGTTTATGCAGTTTTGAAAATATATTTTTTTTGGGGAAAAAATCATGTAGCAACCCTTGTTAAAAATTTTTTTTTTTGTTATACAATTATAATCTTGAAATTTTATTTGTAATCGATTGTGAGTGTCAGAACTAGTATAAAAAAGTATGGGAAAGTGATTCTGACAAAGCTAATTTTAAAATCAAAAAAATGGCTTGTAAAGTGCCGAGTTCCCTATAAACGTCCTTCCAAAATATCAAACTTCCGGAACTTTGCCAAAACTGAACAGATTTTCAATCCCAACGACATTTTGGACATACTTTGTCCTCTAGATCAATTCTAATTTTCAATCTTTTACATATTTGAAAATGCAATTTATCTGAAAAAAACATGTTGTTCCTTTATGGGTTGGAAGAGGATTCCTTCCGCATGTTACATACTGTTGCCCACTTTCATGATACCCTTTTTAGGGTATAGAAAGGGGCGACTGGAACAGGCGCAGGTCTCTCAGTCCACCTGCCATTCACTTCCTCTGTCTATTAGGATATCGTATCCTGACCACGCGCGCCATGCAAATGAATTACGTGACTGAATCGTTTAACTAACGGCAATTGCAAAAGATGCGAGCGAGAAGCGAAAAGCCAGCCAAATTGAATTTGATTTCGCGTTGTTTTCACTCACAACAATAAAATTAACTAATTAATTAATGCGACACAAAGATATTGAGTGAGGAGGCGGGAGTGGCCTGAGCGACAGGTGAGATAGAGAGACAGAGAGGAGAACAAATAGAGAGAGAGAGAGTGAAAATCAATTAACATTATTCATTCGAATACAATTAATTTTCATAATTAAGATCGCCTCATTGCGCTCTTTGAAAAGGACGCAACAATCCACATCCACATCCGCATCCGCGTCCTGATTCTGCTTCACTTTTGCAGTGGCACGGCACAAAGGCAATTGCCGAGGCCAAGTTGAGTGCCAATCTCAGCGGCAGCAGCAGCATAAACAGGTGACACCAGAGACAATAAGCTGCAATCACACACACACACACACACACATACAGTGGTAACAAGTAAAAAGGATCTCACCGAGAGTGCACGACTAGCAGTTACCCTACATGCCAGGCATATCATTTAACTAATAGTAGTTATAGCTCAGATGACCCCATTTCAAACAAACCTATTAAAAATGCATTACTTTGAAAATAAATAAATACATTTAATTCAAATTTGAATTATTTTAATACTAATTAATTTATTAAATTCAAATTTTAAGTAATTTATATTTACAAAACACTTCAATGTTTTAATTAATAGAGTTGATTGCAAAATAAAATAAAATGCATATCTGAATGCATTGCTTTGGAATTAAGCAAAAACTAATTGCAATTCTTGTTGTAATTCAAAAGTAATTGATTAGAATCAAAGTTGATAATTCTCAACATGTTGTACCTGAAAACTTAATTCCTAAGATAACTGCTGTATTTGTAAAGTGATTGTTACACAAAGATATATATTAATCACAAAAGTAATCATTTAGATTCCAAATCCATTAAGAACGATTTCGAACAGCAGTAAATTACTTAGGGAATGGAATGAAATCTGATGTTGAAGACAGGTCTATATATGTACATGAGTACATTATAAAACATATTAAACTATGAGAAAATATGAAATTTTTAAAAATTTTAGATCTCATGGCCTTAAGCTCGCTAAGTTCAACGGGTTCATCTATATATGTATACAGCTCATGTATCCCTTGGCCGTTTTATATTTACAGGGTATACAAATGCAACACACACACATACAGACACACAGTGTGTCTCACATAGAGCAAGCAACATTTTGTTAAGGCCACTTTGCGACATTTTAATTTAAATGCTAATCAGTTGCCAATAGAGTAAAAAGAGAGACTAACCAGCTAACCGTACCGGATGACTATCACTATGACTATAACGTTGACGATGACTATGACGATGTCCTCGCTGGGTGTCTGTCTGTGTGTGTGTGTGTGTCTATGTGTGTTCAGATTGCAAGCAATTCGATGCCGGAGACGCAACAGCGCTGCAATTTGTATTTAAAATGTCCGAACATTGTGGATTAGACAGGCGTCACGACCAAAAAGGCCTACGGCGGGCGCGGACCAGTGAACCAGTCCTGCTAGTCCTGCTAGTGCTGCCAGTGTTGCCAGCTATCCTATTGCCAGATCGGACTGAAAGGACAGCAAATATCGTAAAACATAGAAAACAGGAAGAAAAAAAACAATTTTCAGCGTATCATGTTAAATAAAAATATATAAGAGTTAGTCAAATTACATAAATACAATAAATTTATCAGACTTTGTTGTTTAATAAATATGTAGCATTAAAAAAATATATATTAACTTATATACAAATATTATACTGTACCTCGAGCCGACTAAAATCCACTGAAATATTATTGAGCTTAGCTAAGTAAGTTAAAAATAATAATATAAAAAATCAGTGTATAATAAAAGCGAGACTTTTACGGTTAACAGGAAAAAGGCTAGAAATCGCAGCACTGGCGCAGAGCAGCAGCAGCAGCAGCAGTAGCAGGAGCAGGAGCAGGTGCAGCAGCTCACCTGGTTGGCCATTTCAGAAAGGAGCTCGTTGGGACATCATTATCATTTGCATTTTTGGCACAGGGCACAGGCACAGGGCACCGGCAACGGCGCCTTGTAAAGGACATTTATGCAACGTGCACAATAAGTATATCTGATCACATCAACAAGGTCCATTTTGGGTGTCAAAGTGCCAGCAACAAAAAACACCCAAACAACAACAGCACACTCAATTTATTATAGCTCCAAAAATGGTGCTGTAATTTGATTGAAACTAGCTAAAGTTTAGTATTATTGCTTTAAATTTTCATTTGGTACTTACTTTTGAAGCCGATCAAATTGTGATGTAATAGATTTTCACATATTTTCCACCTTATGGATATATACACTAATGTTGACAACTTTTGAAAAACCGATTACTAAATTAGATGTTACAAATTTGAAAAAATATTGCACCATTTATTTTATTCAAAGAGTAGTAACGCTTCTTGTTGGCTTTAGATTTTGCATTAAACTGTTATATATTTTTAATTTTTACAATATAAAAAAAATGATTTTACATTTTCTTCCTCTTAATTTCTTTCAAAAATGCCAGATGTAACAAAAAACGGTTTGCCTGATTAAACACAATAAAAATACGTTACAATTGTGCATCGAAGAGCTGTTACTTTGGCGCCAAACACACTCAACGATAACTACTAAAAACGATATGTAAGACACTACAAAGCTGAGCGTTATAGCACAAGCACAGTAGCGCTGTCCACTTGCTAAAGCGATAACACACCAATTCATAGCTGTTTGGCGATAGCAACCGCACGTGGAGAAATATATTAGCCAAAATAAAGTCGCAGAAGGAAAACAACTCAAATATGGAGGTGGAAAACATACAAGTGGATGCATTTGAGCCAACAAAAAAGGCGCTTAAGCGCGGCGCAAATGCGGACAACGCTATGCAAGTGGATGCGGCAACAGGGATCGAGGGCGGAATCGGGGGACAGGCGCCACCAAGGGCCAAAAAGGTGCGGAGTGAGATACGGAAGGTGTCGGTGCCGCCACATCGCTACTCCTCCCTCAAGGAGCACTGGATGAAGATTTTTACGCCCGTCGTGGAGCACATGAAACTCCAGATCCGCTTCAATATGAAAGCCCGCCAGGTGGAGCTCCGCATTGGGCCGGAGACTCCGGATATATCGAATCTGCAGCGTGGCGCCGATTTTGTTAAGGCCTTTCTCTGCGGCTTTGAGGTGGACGATGCCTTGGCGCTGCTGCGTCTGGAGGATCTCTTCATTGAGACATTCGAGATCAAGGATGTGAAGACTCTACGCGGGGATCATCAATCCCGTGCGATTGGTCGCCTGGCGGGCAAGGGCGGTCGCACCAAGTTCACCATCGAGAACGTGACCAAGACCCGTATTGTCCTGGCCGACAGCAAGATTCACGTTCTGGGCAGCTATCAGAATATCCAGCTAGCCCGTCGCGCCATCTGCAACCTGATCCTCGGCTCGCCGCCCAGCAAAGTTTACGGTAATTTGCGTGCAGTTGCCACTCGTCTTTCGGAGCGCATGTAACGGCTGCTCCTCTCTCTGCTGTGATCTTGGGTGTGGAGTAAGGCGTCCTATGGTTAAGTTAAGATATTATCCTTTTTTCGATAACATGTAATACATAATAATAATAAATAAATATATATAACGTATGCTATATATACCACATAATAACTACATATATCCAAATGTGTATTCCAGTCTGTGAACCGGTTCAAAAGGTGCTCGAGCTATGATGTTGATCAATTAGTGCACATCTTAACCAGGCATCTATAACTATACGTTTATATATATATCTGTGCAATCCAGTCCAATCTATGAACCGTTTCGAAAGTGGCTGAGCAGCTGATCCTTAAGCTATAATGTTGAATCTATATAGATACATATTCATTCCCGATCTAAAATAATTGATTCAAAGCATGTTTCGAAGCTGGAAAAGTGGTTTATATGCATATATAAAAGGGATTTATATATACCAAAATTAGTCAATCGGTTCAAAAGCGGTTCGAGTTAAAAAAACATATCTTGCAATTATTTAGTTGAAATTTGTTATGTATGCTGATTACATGATTCGAGATATATTGAAATAAATGTTCCCGACAAAACTACGTTTCTTCCTTGCAAAAGAAAATATTGGATTTTTAAAGCCATATCTGGAAAATCATTGTAAGTATAAAGCTCAAGTTTTATATGTTGGCTAATGACTTGAATTTCGATATACTATCAGAAACCAGGGAGAGGCGTGAATATTATAATATAACGCATTATCGACTAGTAATAAATAAATAAACGTATATTTTACATTACACAATTACAATATACACAGGGAACTACACATAATAACAGAATAACTGCTGGATGGGGCTATTTATGGGGATAGTCATGGCCTGGCACCTACAGCTTGGTCAGAATCAGGAGAAGCAGCATGAGGAAGGTAGCGACCGCCAGGACAAGAATAATGCACATCTTGCGATTCTTGCGCTGATACATTTCGGCTCGCTGCAATTGCCGGAGTCCTTCGGAGACGCGGGTCTGCGTCTGTTCCACATTGTAATCGATGCGATCCAGTACGGTACCCTGATCCTGCACCATGTGGCCGAGGTCCTTGAAGATGTCATTGAGATCGTAGATGGACTTGACAATCTTTGTCACCTCCTGCTCGCGATGCTGCGCCTTTTGTGTGTTCTCCTCCTCGAAGAGCAGCAGCTGCTGTTGCGTCATTCGATTGGCAACGGGTTTCTTGAAATGATCATCAATCTCCTGGTCATCTTCCGCCTCGAAGAGATACGTATTTGCCGCACTCTTGCCACGTACAATGGCTGATCCATCCAGTGGCTGCAGAAAGTTGTCAAAGGAGTCGACAAAATTCGCCGGCTCATCGCTGTGAGGTGCACCGTCCAGTTCCACATTGGTGAACTCATTGTTGTCAAAGTACTTTTGAGAGCGCTCCTCGCGTGAGTTCAACTGCAGCAGATAGGCGTTCTGGCTGCTGCGGAACTTCACCGTCAGATCCTGCAGCTGGAGCAAAGCACAGTGCACCGCATTGGTTGTGAGACGCTGTTCCACTTTGCTGCCCACGCCCAGGCTGGAGCGGACGCATTGTATGTGCCGGTGGGCGCTCGCAATGAGCTTGGCAACGATCTGGCTCAACACCTCTATCTCGCACTCGTCATCTCTTTGGTCATCGAAGGTGGGACGCAGCAAATGGCGCGCATGCAACGAGCCCAGCTCATCCAGTTTGGGTTTTATTCTACGGAAAGTAAATACATTATTATTTTTTTTATTTAAGTTTAAGTTCAATTTCAATTATAGAGTTTGTTCCAGACGAGAGCATGTCAAAAACGAATTTGTACTGCACAAAACAACATTAATTATAAAACCATTTTAAAAAGTTTGTAAAGGCTTTTTTTAATAGGTAAGCTAGAGTCGAAAGATATGCAGCCGAACTTCTCTAATTCAAACTGCCATCAGCCACAAAAAAAGACTTCGATTTAGACAAAAAAATTAAAAATAAAAAAGCCTATGTAAACTTTTGTATTATGCCCTTAAAGAAAGTATTATAATAGTGTTATAAAGTTATGGAATAAACAATAGAGTAATGAGTTATGGACACATGTTTGTTCAGTTATTTGGATAAAATATTATGGAATTACGTCTCTAAACGCTTTAACCACTATGGTTTGAGTTACGGAAAATGCAATCTAGTTAAACATGAGTTAAAGTGTAATTTAAATTGAAAGGAAAATAATTTTAATTAGTTTGCAGTCTTTAGTTTCTGATAGGATGAGGCGGCACAGAACATATCATAGGGCCAACTAGAGGCATAGAGTCTAGCGCTGAATAAAAGTTTAAGGAGAAAGATTACTTCATGACATATTCGAACATTATTGATAGAACTAGGGACCCCTGTCTATTGGGAGAACAATTGAATATCAAAAAGAGCGACAATGAGCAACTGCTACTGACCATGGGATTCGGACAATTTTGTTCATTACACAACATTTAGGAGAAATGTAACGTTGTTTAAGGGTCACAAAACAGAGCGTATTTTTAGGAAATCAAAGAGCTGTTTTTGATATAAGAGAAGTATGACAAAAAAAGCATACATATTGATAAAAACAGAATTTACAAAAATTTTTACAAAAAAAAAATAACACTTTAACCTTTGGCATCAGAGTATACAAATATTGCTGACTACAATGACGGAATTTTGAAGGAAGCAAAAGGTAACAGCAATTGTTGAAATAATATAAAACTGGAAAGGAGCTGCAAATGCGAGATAAGATTGTCTGCTCCTCACTCACTTGGACATTGTGTATTGGGCCTCCTCGAATTTGTCCAGCCAAATTGGAGGCGTGGCGTAGTCGTCCTGCATTTCGAGTCCCTCCTCGGCCTCCCGTAAGGAATGCTTGAGCAAACGCTCCGAATCGCTGCCACGCTGATAATCCACATGCATTGCATTATTATTATTACATTCAATTACTGCCATATGGAGAAGTAAAATGTTGCTCACCCGATCGTCAAAATGATTGCGATTTTTGCTGGCATTGTTGCGCATGATGACGAACACCTCCGTCAGGTTGCGTGACGTCATGTTGACGGTGTGTTTTGTGTATAAATTTAACTTATATATACTGTATATTTTACATTTTATTTATTTGCTATTGCCATGGAAAAGAATCGTGTGTGGTATCGATAGTATTCATCGATGGTTGAACTAAACAACATATGTGCCGTATTGAGCTACGCAAACGCAAAATGGAGCATTGCTAACGCAAAACAGAGCATGTGCGGCAACGTAAACACAATGATACAAGGCTTTAACCAACGTAAGCGCATTAACGATAATGCATAACGTAAAATATCGATTCTCGATTTAAAATAATATTTAAAAACCCATTTTTAAATGAAATTATTAAAGCTAAGCAATAACCAAAATATTAATATTTCTAACTAATTTATGTTGCTTTTAGGTTTATTTGGGGGCAGCAGAAAATTCGATAGGCGGTTGAAGGGTAGCTCAAAGAACAAAGTCAGCGCATAAGAACAGATCAAAACTATAACCAATAAGGCCACAAAAAAGATAAACTGCAAAAGAAGATCCGTTAAAAATGGCAATGTATAAGCAGAGAAGAAGAACTTACCAACAAGCTGAAATCCGACGGAATTGCATTGCTGAACGAATAATAAAAACTGAGAATAATCAAAGGATTAAGCAAGTAAAAAGCATAAGTCACACGGCTAATACGCTGAAAACAATTCGATTGCAGAAAATAAACCAGCCAGCGTATGGGCGCCATACTACGCTCAATTCTTAAGGAACTCAGAATAAGTTCAGCACTAAATGTGGATAATATAGTGCGCAGCAATATCATTGCACAGCCCAAAACCGCCGGACTGGCCGTTGTTGACTGCAGTTCCCGTCCCAGCCAGATAACAATACCAGCCAACACACACTTGGCCAACTTGCTTGGGAACACGACATCGAAGGGTGCATCCATTCCCTTGGCATGTGCATAGCCGTAGATGCTGCCAATAATGTAGGTAAACATCCGCACCGAGGGCTTTGTATATAGCCAGTCACCAGTAGAGTATATATTGTCAAGCAACTTGGGCACATCCAGTATCACCATCATCAGCACCGTATAAAGCATACTGCCCAGCAGCAGCATTATAACCACACGGTGCACCCACTTGGAATACCTAAAGGAGCAAAAGTCGAAATAAGGAGCAAAATATAAATGTCAGAATTGGTGAGAGTCAGATATAGAGTAGTAAGAGAGACTGAGAGGAGGGAGAGAGAGTAGCAAGAGAGACAGAAAGTGAGTAGTATAAGAGAGAGAGAGAGAGAGAGAGTGAGTAGTATAAGAGAGAGAGAGAGAGACAAAGAGAGAAAGAGAGATTTGTTGAGAAAGAACGAGTGAGAGAGAGAGAGAGGCAGAGAAAAAAAAGTGAGATAGAGAGAGTGCCGTAGAGAGAGAAAGATTGAGAGAGATTAGTTGGATAGAGAGAGAGAGAGACAGAGAGAAAGAGGTAAGGCGGAATGTAAGAGTTGTAAGCGAGAGAGAGAGAGAGAGAGAGACAGAGAGAAATAGGTAAGGGAGAATGTGAGAGTTGTAAGCGACAGAGAGTGAGAGAGAAATAGGTAGGGAGAAGGCAAGAGTTGTAAGCAAGACAGAGAATGTGAGAGTAGTTAAAAGACTGCAGACCTTACTTCAATTCTTGAGAACCGCGTAGAGGGACGCTCTTTTTGAATTAATACATACTTTGTCGCCTTGACTCCGACTCTGACCCTTGACTCTTGACTATTTTCAAACAATTTGATTGGAATGAAATGGAACCGAACTTAACCCACCTGGTGTGCAGGTAGAGCAGCAGCGTGGCCACAACGTGCTGCTGCATTTCGCAGGCCAGCGACCAGGTCCAGTTGCAGCACATATCCTTAACGGGATAGTAATTCTGCAGGAAGAGCAGATTACGCCACCAATGCCGCGAGCAGAGCTCATCCGCAGGTTCCATAAAATGGAAGACAGACGTTTCCCGCTGGTAGCTAAAGCTCACCACAGTCAGCAGCATCAAGACGAACTGCAGCGGCGCCAGGCGCAGATAGCGTTGCGTCAATTGTCGCAGGATTCGTCGCAGATTGCCGGACAACGTGTCCTCTGCAATCAAACGCTGCAAGGACTCATTGCGCAGGAAGTTGGAGACGGTCAGGAAGCCACTGGTAAAATACAAGTTTTATGGCTGGCTCATTTATAAACAACAAGCAGGCATTTTACGGCATTGTCCGGGTCAATTTCAATTCATTTGGATGGAAATTTCCAAAGCCTTACCGAAACCCGTTTTATATACATATGTATATAGATTAGAGATAACAAACCTGATGGTAAAGAACACCTCCAACATGCCCGGCAGATAAGTGTGCTGCAGGCAAATCGCGACCAGCTTTGTGGCCATATCCAGCGAATGATTCACCGAATAGAATTGATACCAAGGCACATGGAAGATGAGCAGTCCAATGGCGCTGCAGACGCGCAGTCCACTAATGACAACAATTTCCGGCGTGTCCGCCGACAGCTGCCAAAGACGCCGCCAATTGGACGCCACATCAAAGCAGGCAACGACAGAACTTGATGCAGCCCATCCGCCAGCGGCAAGCAGCATCAAGAGCAGACTAACCGCCACCAGAACGAATAGCATTCGAAATTCCTTGGTGGCAAGGAATTCACCTCTCAGCTCCGGCTGCTTCGTGTAGACCAGCTCGGGTTGCATCTGTAGATGCTCAAAGTGGACGCCATCCGTCAGCGTCTCGCGAAGCAGCTGCTCCAGCTGCATGGAGTCACAACTGTGCGGCAAACATAATCCAATGTGCAGCAAAGGCGTATCCTTGATAGATAGGGTCAGCTGCCAGGGCGAGTTGGCCTTCAGATAGACCAGCCGATAGTCGAAGGCGAAAGGCGCTCGCTGGCGCAGCATCTTCTGCTGCCCTTGGGTAAAGTCCTGCAGCACTGGCTCATTCACGGCACGACAGGTCTCACGATTGCCCAGCCACAAGCTGTTGCCCATCATGAAATTGTCATAGCCGCTGCCGGAGGCGTCCACAGCTGCATTAAGGATTCAAGGATTTTCTTCATTATTTGGCCTCTACTTTAATTCTACATTTAAGGTTTATGCACTTTTCAAACAAATTTATTTCGAACCTCTTTTTGCGAAAACAGCATTAGGCTCAACCCTTATCATTTCTTGAACATTTTTTTTACAAAATTTAGAGTCCTACATTTTTTTTTATCGTTTGTGGGTGTTAATATTAGTCTAACTTACTTTAGTAAAAGTTATTTTGGAAAGGTTAATTTTTCTGTCAAAAATCATGCCAAAAATGACAAAAAAAAAATGGCTTGTAAAGACTTCAAAGTCCCATAACTTTGCCACTACGGGTCACTACTTGGCCTATTCCTTGATTCCAAATTTAAGATTTATGCACTTTTGAACAATATTTTTTTCGATCATTATTTCTTAAAAATGCTAAAAGATTTTTAAGTTTTGACAAAAGTCTTTAAACTTGAATGACAGTGAATGAAAGTTGATTCAAAAAGTTGAGACATTGTTAAATAAAGAATTACTAGCTGGGAGTAAGATAGGTTTAGGCTGATTTCCTTGCTTAGGTTTAAAGTTTAAACTCATGAGAGATTATACTAAAAATAAGGTGGGCTCATGCATGGTGGACTTATAATAAGGTGGGCTCATGCGGCTGAGCTGGAAACTATTGATTTGAACGTGTGAGTGCGAAAGAGACAGTAAAAATGCATTGTTGATATTCTGCTGTCTAATAGCATATAATAGAAACAATATATTTGAAAATAAATGTTAAATTTTAATATATTAAAATTATAATGCTTCTGGCATATTCATGTTTTAGGCCTTCTCCCTTAATCTTTTTCGATTTTTATCTTTGAGAACACGGCAAATACTAATGACTGAACGACAACTAGTGAAATTATGCATTTTTAATCTAAGCTAAGTCGAAAAAGAAAAAAATAACCTAAAAACATGCCTGCGCATGCATAACTTACCTCAACGATAAGCGAAGCAAGACTGAAACTACTTCCCAAAAATTGAGACAGTTATTGAGGCAATTAATGATTGGTAATTGGCGATTGGTGATTTTTGATCAGCGCAGGACCCAAACCATAAGAGCTAGAAAGCGATTTTGGATAATTCTATACGCAAGATCGGAAAATGAGGTAAAAGTGTTGTCTGAAACTTTATTGTTTTTCATCCGATCGGGCTAAAACTTATTATCAAAGATCATTTTACAATAATAAATTATGGAAATTTAAATTTTTCTGGAAAATAGCATGTAGGCGGGCTTACTCACTTTTGAAAACCGCTTTTTTTTTTGTATTTTTAAATGTAGAATCTCTATATTTGTTTTTTGTCGATTGCTTTCATAAGAGTTGTCCCATATTTACAATATGTTAACTATAAAGTTTAAACATATGTATGCAAACCTTATAATAATGAAATACCTTTTAGGGCCCAGCTTTGCCGATCCTGCCAAGCGTCTTGCAGGATCTGAAGTTGCTCCACGCAGAGCGTTCTCTGCTCAGTGCCATTCTGCCGGACAAGAGGCGTCAGGCGCAGTAGCAGTGTGTCGGACTCCAGACCTGTGCCCGGCTGAGACCTCACATGGACCACGGACAGCAACAGCAGTAATTTAATCATTACTAATTCGGAATTTCGATGAGAACCGCTCGCGTCGAAAGTTGACTACAAACTAATGCCATGCTTAGCCGCGGCTGATCAGCTTGTCTAGGAAATTAAACTAAAAGTATTTTTATCTCTGATCTTTGTACTTGGCTGTTATAACAGTGTATAGCACCTTTCCTATGTGAAACGTGTTTACTTAACAATTATAATTGCTTAGTGATAAAAAAAAAATACATTTAAGATCTTAAAACAAGTTCACTGGATGGGCAAGAATGCAAAGTACGCGGAATGCTCGACTTATACATCCCGCCATAATTGATCAAGATATAAATGAAACTTTGCCTTGATCAAATGAGAAAATGCCTCAAATTTTTTAAACAAATTGAAATTCTCAAATGTTTGTAACTACCAAGAATTAAAGACTTAAAAATATCAGATTTTTTTTTGAATTATTTATTTTGGCACTTTATTTTTGTTGTTTTATTATAATTGTAATTGCAATTGGTTTATTAAGCGAAATCATTATTAAGTATGTAAATTATGATTAATAATTATATGCTTTTCGTTTTTGTTTTGCCCATATGAATTAATTAAGTTGTTGTATAAGTACGTGTAGTAAATAGGGTAATTAATTAATTAATTAGTTAGTTGCGCGATCAAAAAATTGTAAACGTTAACGTTAACTATACAACAAAAGTTACAATTAATTAGTACAATATATATAAAAAAAAAAACAAAAAAAAAAACGTGTGTGGTGTGTGTGTATTTTAAATATAAATGTTTAGAGTACGATGGAATGTGGCAGCAGCTAAAACAAGTTGGGAATCCTTAACCGAAATTGCGTGCGGAGGGCCTTTTTATATTTATTTGCTGCTTGTCAAATGAAACTAAAAGCCGAGACAAGGTAGAGACGAGGAGGCGCAGAGAGTTAGAGGCAGACAGTGGGTAGAGAGTGGAAAGAGAGTGGGAAGAGAGAGAGAGAGAGAGAGAGAGAGAGAGAGAGAGAGACATCACTTGCGTTGGCGCAGCTCAATAATTGTGGCGCCGGAGCCGCGACGCAGTTGCTGCTGCTGCTGGATATGATGTTGATGCTGATGTTGATGTTGATGCTGATGTTGATGCTGATGTTGATGCTGCACTTGATGCTGCTGATGCTGATGTTGGTGCTGCTCGTCGGCATAGAGCAGCCGCTTGTTGTTGTCATCGCTGCTGCGCCGCACAATGCTCGCCGTATCCTTGTTCAGCTCCACGGTGGGCGTGGCGCGCGAATCCAGCGAATATTTTGGCTGCAGCGCATATTTGTTGCTGCGTCCGTAGTCGTCATCGGCATGAATGTGGCGATATAGATCGGGCGCCTGCTGATGCAGGTTGCGCAGGTAGAGCTGCTTCTTGTTGTTGTTATCCTCCAGATAGAGATCATCCTCGTTGCCATTGGCAATCTTGGTCAAATCCTTTTGGCTGCGACTGATCAAGTTCACAATCGATGGACTCTTGAGGCCGCTCTTCAGCGAGTTATCCTTGTACAGATGCGGATTCGATTTGTATGCCTGCGTTTGCGCCAGCTCCTGTCGATTATTGCCAATGTAATTGTTACGGGTCAGCTTCTCGATATAGATGGGACTAGGATCATTGCTGCCATTCATGCCGTGCACATTGAAGCTCTTGCTGCGATTCAACACCTTGGCATAGGTGCGCGCCGGCTTGGCAGGACCGGCGGCTGCTGCTGCTGTCGGTGGCGGTGGCGGTGCCACCTGCTGCTGGCTCAGCACTGTGCCATTGTAGTTGGGCCGAGCAATCTTCTCCAGCGTTTGATTGTAGCGCGGCGCTCGAAACTGTCCATGCTCGTGCAGTTTGCGTGGCAATGTCTGCGTCGACCGATAATCCGGCTGCACATGCAAATTGGGCGTGGAGCCGCTGAAGCGCTGGCCATGCTTCTGGTAGCGACCCAGCGTGGAGCTGACCACCGGCGGGGCACGCGACGACTCGTAGAACTCATCCTCATCCTCAAAGCGCGGCTCCGTGGAGCGTTGGCGGGCGCGATTCTGTACCTGAGCCTGCGCCTGTGCCTGCGCCTGCGCCTGGGCCTGTCTCTCATAGATGTTCTCCTTGCCGTAGAGCGTGCTGGAGTAGGGATCCTCGCCCAGATAGTAACGCTGACGCGGACTCATCAGCGCCGGCTCCAGCTCGGCCGGCTTAAAGCCACGTGACGCCACATTGATTTCAGCGCTCTTAAATCCACGCACCGGTTGCATATCCGGTTTGCGTCTGCGCTGGCCATCGCTAATGGAGCCATCCGATTCCTGGCTGCTGTGCCGCTGCTGCTGGTGCTGGTGTCCATTGGCGCCAATGTGACCATCGATGACATTGTACTGCTGATAGGTGGTGGGCGCCATGCCCGGACTCGGCGACTGTTCCCGCGACTTACTCTTGGCCGCCGCAGCGGTCTTCATGCGAAACTTGCGCTCAGCGCTCGCCGAGCGGATCTTGCTGACCAGCTTGCGCAGCGAGTTGCCAATCACCTGGCCCATCTTGCTGGCCGGCTTGCTGGCGCTGACCGTAGACAGGTTGGAGTTGGAGGCGGAGTTGAGGCCGCCGCGATTATTATTATTATAGCTGGCGGCGGGCGCGAATCTTGTGCGCTGCTGTTGCTTGCGGTTGAGGGTCAGGCTGCTGCCGCTGGCTGCCGTCTCCAGGTTGGCGGCGGGCACCCCATTGAGGGGGGCGTGGCGCGGCCTTGTGCGCAAGTAATCCAGCTGCGGCGAGGAGCTGCGACTGCGACTGCGCGGCGGCGGTGAATAGTCCGGCGGCGGCTCCAGCTGTGAGAGTGGCGTGGCGGAGAGAGCTGCCGCTGGCGCTGGAGGCGTTGCCAGCTTGTGGGCGTGGCTGTGCGTCTGTTCGACCAGCTTCTTTTCGATGGCACGTCGTCGCTGCGGCACTGTGGGCCTGGCCAGCTTGCAGCTGTTGCTGCTGCTGCTCGGTGGCGTCTCCAGGGCGCTCTTGCCACGCCCATTGAGGGGATGTGTGCTGCTGCTGCTGCGCCCATGTCCCGGCAGCAGTGGCGGCGGCAGCGGTGACACCACCGCCGCTGCCACCAGCTGATGGTGACGCATTTGCGCGGGCACATCCCTTGGTCCCGGTATGGCATCCAGATCATCGAGCGCATCGCGCGATCCGCGCGTCGATCGTGCCAGAAACTGTGAGGACAGGCTCTGGCGCTTCTGCTGCAGTATATCCTCGCGGCTCACATAGTTGCCGCTGTCCACCAGGCTGGGCGGCAGCACATCCGCCGCCGTTGGCATTGGCTTCGTCGGCTTCGTCTGCTTCTTCAGACCGTTGCGGCGTATGGTCTCCTGCAGATCCTCGCGGAAGGCCTGCGTGGAGAAGTGATTGACGGGCGCCTCCTGACGCTCCGCCCAGTTCGAGATGCCCTGGAAGTACTTGGCGCGTCCCGACTCCTTCACATACTTTCTGTCCAGCGTGCTGGGCAAACGGTCCCGTTCCCGCTCCCTTTCCCGATCTCGCTCCCGATCCCTTTCCCGCTCCCGTTCCCGCTCCCGCTCCCGCTCTCTTTCCGCGCTGCGTGGCAGCGTCTGCGTGTTTGCTCCGACTCCCGCTCCGGCTGCCGCGCTCATATTATTGGGCAGGCCGGCGGGCAGCTGACTCTGCGATTTGATCGTCACATTGAAGTAGCTCTTCTTGGTCGGCTCCACATCCACATCGTTGGCCTCGTCGTCCCGGGAGTCATTGGACGCTGTGGACTCGCTGCCAAAGTGCGATTCCAGCCACTTCATGGTCTCGCCCTTGCGCGTCTCCTCCTCCCGATCAAAGTCCAGCGGACGCTTTGTCAGCGCATCCTTGCGATCCGCCAGCAGCGCAACCTCTGCAAAAAACAACAACAACAAATCCAATTAAGTTTTTAAAAATTCATATTTAATTCAAGTCGAGAGTAGCCGACTAGGAGATACCCTGAGCCCAGTTCTTCTAAAAAACCCTGGTCTGCAATCTTCATTTATCGATAACTTTTGAACGGGTCGAGATATTGAAAAAAAATGATGAGCGTGCATTGAACCGGCAATACAATTTCAAATATGAAGTCCTATCTCTTATGATTTTCAAGTTATACCTAAAAAAACATTGTTCTAGAATCGAAATTTATCGATAACTTTTAAACGGGACGAGATATCAAAAAAAAAAATGATAAACATGACTTGTCTCGACACTACGAGAACTTAAATTTCAAATATGAAGTCTCTAGCTCTTGTAGTCTCTGAGATCAGCGCGTTCATACAGACGGACGGACGGACAGACGGACGGACATACGGAGATGGCTAGATCGACTCGGCTATTTATAGTGATCAACAATATATGTACCTTATGGGGTCGGAGTTGCTTCCTTATGCCTGTTCCATACTTTTGCACAAAACCATTATACCCTTTTCCCCATTTTTAATGGGACCAGGGTATAAAAATGAAAAAAAAAGCTCTAGGAGATGCAGAAGGCAAAGTTATGCTAGGGAAAATGTTGAGTAGAATTTGACCATGAATTTTGACCAATAATTTTGTCTCGTTTTAAATGTAGTATTTATATAAAGGCCAAACCATGATATAATTTCGACTCAAGTTCTCATGGGATCTACAAATTCAAATCTACATTTATTTTAAAAAATTCTTAAAATTGTCTTTTTCTACTATTTTTGATATACACATATTTCAGGACAAAACTATAGTACCCCCTTCGCGCATATTTTGGCTTACAAATAAATAATGTGTGGCATGAAATGAATACCATGAGATATTTAAATATAAATCATGGAAGTGAGGAATTCAGATTTATAGCTTACCTTTCTGCTGCTGCTGCTGCTGGGATCGGCGCAGTTTGCGCATGCGATCGGAGAGGCTGTCCCAGTCGCCCGGCCGCTCCAGGGAGCCGTCCTTTTCCATTTGGGTCGTCTCGGCGGCGTAGCGCATCTCGGTGGCCAGCAGTTTGCCGTTGGCTATCAGATCCACATGCTGTTCGTCCCGCTGCTTGAAGTAGCGTTGACTCGCCGCCGTTGTGGTCAACTGTTCGCCCTGCAGGCCAACCAGCTCATTGCCCGATCTCGACTTTGACTTGGACTTTGCCTTGGAGGCCTGCGCCTCGTCCTCGTCGCCGTCAAGGATCAGCTCGTGCTCGGTGGTCCGCTTGCTCTCGGTGACCAAAGTGCCGTCCTCCTGGGCCAGGCAACGCTTCTGCGTATCCTCCGAATCGATAGTCTTTCGCGATCGACTCGTAGTCGCCACCAGCTGCGGCCCCTTAGCCACCAACTGCTGCTGACTCTCTGGCGAGCAGAGGACAGCCTCAAGATCCTCAACACCGTCGCGGACCGCCTTCACGTAGGTCTAATTTAAATATAACACAAATTTATAAGATTAATCAAATCGAGTGAAAGTATAATGATTATTTATTTAATATTTAAATACTATAATCGGTTCAATGCAGATGAAGATCATATATCAAGATCATGACCAAAATAGATCAAAATCGTATAAAAATAGATCGATAATAGATCACATTATTAAGAAACAATAGATGTATTGCGGAAATCAGTTAAAACAACAATAAAATCGTATATATGAAATCTAAAAGAAATTTAAATTTAAATAGGCCAAAACTTAGCTTTCTCACAGTTTTAACAAATTTGTAGGTCAACAAGAAATTAGTCAACTATTTGTTCCAATCAGCAGGCGGTTTTCTTCTTCCGTTCCTATAAACGTTATACGATTAACAAAACCCAAAGTCAGATATCACATTTAGCTATAAATAAATTGTTGTGAAATTTTATGCTTGCATATTTAAGGCCATTATCTGGCCATTAAACAAGTTTCATAACGTTTGCATACATCAAATCCAAGAGAAAAGAAGCACAGCTGACAATGGATTTTGTGGATTTCATTTTATATACGACTAAGATCCGTTCTTCTCTCTTTCTGCATTTAGTAGACTTGAAATGTGTTGAATGCTGATCAGGTTGCATCATCGACATGGTCGATGCGTCGGCATCGCCCAATGCTACTCCCTCCAAGTCGATGCAATCGCTCTAACCACACACACACACACACACACATACACCACATGAGCTTAGAGAGCGGCATGGTATTCAGAGCAAGACAGAAACCACAATGCACCACATTTCGTTTTGCAAGTGGAGTCGTGTTTGGGGCGGCACCAAAAAATCTAATAAAAAACCAAATGCATGTAAGGGTGCTAAAGTCGAGGATGCACGACTAGGCGATATTCTGTATACATAAACTGTTTCTTCAATAACTGCTGTGTTTATTGTCAGATCGTCATAAAATGTGTACAGCATACAGACAGCATTGAGATGTGAGAATAAAGCAAATTTCGGGGGGATCAGAGCGAGGTATCCAAATAGTTCAAAATTCATTACCTTTCACCTTTAGTTCTTACAACCTTCAAGATACGTGCAAAGAAGGTAAAGTGCAAATCGATATTTATCGATCTATTTTTTTGTTGATCAAAAATATATAAGTATATATATATACTTTAAGAATGATGTCTCGTTCTGTCTATGAAATAGATTTGCACAGCTTCATGATACTCTATCACTTATTTTGAATGGCTACAGGGTATAAATAACATTTAAAGCAAAAAAACATAGCATGGAATGCATGGAAATGGAAATAACGGTAAGAATGCGACACCAAGCTGAAGAAGAAGAAGAAGAAAAAGTGGCAGTAGCAGCGGATGAAGCTGAAGCTGGAGCTAGAGCTGGAGCGGCAGCTGCCAAAGCAGAAGCGACAGCGACAGCAATCTCTCAAGGTCAGTTGGTTGCCGCCTCTGGCCCCTTTTGTGGGCATGATGACAAGCAAAATGCACGCATCGCTGGACAAGCTGAAGCCGAAGCTGAAGCTGAAGCTGACTCCGAGCGGAGTCCAATGAGCATCATTTGCACCACTTGACCACTTTGGAAGATTCAGTTATGCTACATAACTTGTTGTTGTTGCGGCTTGTCGGCGACCTTGTTTAACGGTAACGCGCGTAGAAAGTGTTTTGTTTTTTTCGCTTGAAGCTGAAAAACTTGAATGTCAGCAGCAGCAACAACAACAGCAACAACAGCTATAACAATAATAATAACATGAAATTCGTCTCCGCCCCGCCAACTCTCCTCGTGAGCATCTTCGCAGCTGCTTCAGGGGTTTTTTTTTGTTTTTTTTTTTTGCTTTCTGAATTTGTCTGCTCATTGAACGATCGATGGACACGAATTCATTATGGCAGCAAAAATAAAAAAAAACAGCATTTAGAGACAAACCAAATCAGCAACAATCAAAAGTAAAGATACCCTCGATTATCTACAACATTTTCAGTGCGTCTTGTTGTCTATTTGTGCGTGGGTGAATATTTAATTTGTGGCAAAAACTGGAAGCTTGCTTGAGCTTAAATGCCAAATTTGGTAATTCTATATTTAAAGCTCAGCGAGTTCATTGGGGTCATATGTGCTATATATGATATAAGAAAAACTAGTATGCATAGCAATATTCCCAAGTCATTTTTAAAACCCATTATATTTTTTTTACACAAATTTCTTGCATCGTGAATATAGTTTTGAAAACCTTTAAACCAAATTTAAGTGAGTTAATTAAGATTATTCCGAAATTTGTATGCATGTTATATATATAACTTGATTAAATGGAGTAAGATTCCTAGTTATTATACTAAATACCCAAGTTGTTATATTAATTCTGATATCATATTGAAATAATAACGAAATCAGCTTGAATCAAGAATTAAGGTGCTTTCATAAAGAACTAGCATGTTTAACACTAATTTTAATTACACAAATATAATGAGTATTTTGTACTTGATTCAAGAATTCAAGAATTTCAGTTGATTTTGAAATCAAGAATGATTTATTCCGACTTAAGAAAATTCAAGATCGAATTGTACTTGAAATTTCAAGTAAGGAACTCGAGCCGCTTCTGAATTTGGAATCCACTTTCTGCAGAACTTTTGTGATACCCTTCACAGGCATATGTTAGATTCGAGGGTATAAGCAGAGATCTTAAGCTTAACATCGAGATAGGTATAGGTAGCTCGGCTAGTCATGGATTTGTGAGGAGGAGGCAGAAGCGGGGGCTGTAACTGTGGCTGAGGCTGACGCTAAGACTGTATATTTTCGGAGGTTGTTGTTTTGGTTTTTTGGCTTTGGTTTTTGGTTTTGGTTTTGGGTTTTGGGTTTCGTGGCGTTGGCGCCAATGAAGATCATGATAAATGTTTATGGCTGAGATGAAGTCGTGATGACGTTGCCGATGACGCAGAGAAGGCAGACGGAGGGCAAATGGACTTTGTCAAGAGCTTTGTCATTGGCCAAAAATGTGAACGAAAAACAACCGTTGCTTGAATTTGTGTTGTTATGTGCTTGATTATCAAACAGTTCGCTGAATGCCAGCGACAAAAGTTAAAGTTGGAGTGTGCAGTGTGTGGAATGAAGTGGAGTTAAGATTGAACACGACACACACACACACACACACACACACACATACTGCTGAGCTGGGGCATAATTTCAATTCGAGAAACGATTTGGCCCGCTTGAAGGTATTCAAATGAATTGTTGTTGCTCGCTGCTTGTTGGCATGCCAAGTGGCCAAAAAGAGAAATGAGCCAAGTTGCTGATTTGTGTTGTTGTTATCTTTTTTGTACATTTTGTTGTCCGCTCAAGTGGAGTTTAACCGCTGGGTCTGGCTGGGCCCAAGAGACACTCGGCTTCTCGTGTGCGTGTGCTTTGCGCGGCGACCAGTTTGCCTTGGCAGTTGCTCAACCTCCCATAGCCTACGTAGCCTAGGTAGCCTAGGTAGCCTAGGTAGCCTAGGCTGAAAGCGCGTTCGATTATTATGATTATTATTATTGCTGCTATTGTTGTTATTGTAATTCAGTTAGTGTGCTGCACGCCAACGCCAACGCCAAGCTGCAGCTGCCACTGCCACTGCCTGACCAGCGGCACTCGGTCCAGAGTGCTCTCTGCCCCCAACCCTAGCCTGGAGTTCGGGGCTCGATTGGCATACGCTGATTAGAGTGCGAGCCAACTCAATGTGGATGTCGGTGTGGTTGTGAATGTGAATGTGCATGTGGATGTGGGCACATGGGCGCAAAGCAGAAACAAGTTTACCCAGGCAGCAAGTACCCACACACACACACACACACATACACACACACACATACGTGCAGCTGCGGTTATAAGACAAGAAGTACACACACAAACACACACACACACACTGACACACTCACACAAAACAAGTAAGAGTGCTCTAGTCGAGAATGTCCGGTTGGAAAAATACCCTGCACTCAGCTTTGAGCTAGCTTTTCCTAGCAGCAATTCTTAGTAGTCAAAATATTAGTAATAATAATAATCAATAAGTTGTTGAAATACTAAAAGAAAAGCTTATTTGTGTTTGAAATATTATCACTATAATTTTTCAGCAAACATAATTTTCATGGAAGACAAGTAAACATAAAAAGCTGCATGCCCATTCAAAATATTAAGAACAAAATTAAAGAATTTAATTTTTTTTCAAAATCAGCCGATTATTACTGACGCTGAAAATGGTGCAAAACTTCTTAAGCTTTGATTAGGGCTCGATAATATTTCTAAATACCACAAAATGTGTGAATATACCGAATTTTGGCATATCTAGCAAAACTATCCAAAAAGTGAAATATTTCTAAACTGTATATACACATACACATACACATTAAATTAAGTGCCTCTAGCACTGATAATCTGCAAGAAACTGAACTTAGAAATCTATATTTATCGATAGTTTTTTTTTATCTGGTTGAGTTATCGACAAAAGAAAACAAACTTGTTCTATGTCTGGCATACACAAATCTACATAAAAGCTGCTGCTGTTTGGTCTCTGAGACTGACAAATTCATACGAACGGACAGCTGTACATGATTATATACACTATGGTTTCATGATACCCTTTCTTAGTCATTTTCAATGGGCAGCGTGTATACAAATTCAAATAGAAAATTCAAATTCAAATTCGAAATTCCTACAAATACTTATTTTGTAGACAAAACCCACAAGTCTAAGTGTGTGTGTGTGTGTGTGTGATTCTGTGTGTGTATTGGTGAAGTAGTTAGGTTCATGGACCTGCTGCAGACACGCCTAGAATCCAAGCCAAGCCAAGCCAAGCCAAAGCAAGCCAAGCCGAGCAATGGCAAGCCGCAGTCGCAGCCAAAGCAGGAGCAGCCGCAGTCTATTGATTAAACTGGGCTCCAGAACAGGTCTTCAGCTGTGTGTCTGTATGTGTGTGTGTGTGTGTGTGTAAATGAGCTGTGTGTGTATGCCTTGTACAACATCATCTGCTGTGGTACACAACCTTTTGCTGCCTGGGTAATTGCCAACTACCGGTTTAAAGACATGCTCCCCAAGTCCAGTAAAGCGCTGGGAGGGGGGAAGGGGGTTTGGAGGGGTAAGGGTTTCTAAGATCTCGCACATTTATTGACTAGCCGCAGAAGAACTTTCAAATGGAGTTAGAAGTTAGAAGCTGTTACCTCACAAACACACACACACACTCACAAATGTATACAAAAATATTGCCTGTAGTCAGGTTCGCTGCCTAAGTCTTTCGTTTGTTGCAAGCGATTTTTTTTTTGGGCAACTTCTGAACTGGATCACGTAATAATTCTAATAGAACATTTATGTGGAGTTTAGCAGAACCAACTTATACATTTAAGCGAGTGGCCTTTTTACGCAAGTTCGTTGCCTAAGTCTTTCGTTGTGTGGCAACTTCTCAACTGGATCACGTAATATATATTTATAATTATAATTTTTCAATCAATTTAAGACTGCCCTACGCACATACACACAAGCATGTACATACATACATACATATGTATCTCAGACAAGACTCTGCACGAGTTCGTTGCCTAAGTCTTTTGTTTTTTTTTTCTTTAACAGCTTCTAAAGTATATCACGTAATATTTATAATAGAACTTTTGAATTCTGTTGCTAGCCCGAAGCAGTAGACATCAAGTTCGTTGCCTAAGTCTTTAATTTGACTTAATTTATGAATTTATTTTTTGATCAGATCAAATTGCTTGCTTAGAACTTAAATAGGCAATTGAAATGCAGTTTTCGGTGCATGTGGTATCTGAGATCAAGTTCGTTGCCTAAGTCTCTCCTTTCCTGCTACTTGTTTAGGAAGTTGGCAGGCTTTAAGTCAAGTTCGCTGCCTAAGTCTTTTGTTAGTTGGCATCTCTTTTGACATATATTTGGGATTAAACATATTGTGTTCATATACATTTTTTTGAACAATTTGTTGGGATTAAAAGAAATTGACCACATAGAACTTGCAAATGAAGTTTGGAGCTCACACACACACACACACTCATCTGCATACACATATAGTGTATATAGTGACTCTAATCAAGTTCGTTGCCTAAGTCTTTGGCTTTTTTGCAACCATTTTTATTTTATTTTGCACATTTGGTTTTTTATCCTAATTTTTTTGTTGTTTTTTGTGTAACTTATGAAATGGTTCACATAATATTCATAACATACACATATTCGCACCTGGGTTAATTAAGCAAATTGAGCGCTGCCGTTGGCCAATCGTTTAGCGCCCCACGCACAACAACAAAAACAAACTGTAGTTTGGTTTTCCTCCAGCTCCTCGGTTCTCTCGATGGTTGTTGCTGTCGCTGTTGTGCAGCTCTTTTGCTCAGTCTGTTTGTGATGATGATGAACTTTAGTTAATTACGAGACCTAAAACTGTTGTTTTAAAAACTAAGCGGGGCGTGTGCGCGAGTATTTAACTAAATCACAGGCGGGCGGGCGCGCGGATGCGTAGGAAACAAACAAAAACCACAATATACAACAACAAAATAACAACAAAAATGATGAAGATAAACAAAGACACAGCCACAAAGGGGAGCGAGGGGAAAAGAGCGCGAGCGCAAGAGCGGGCAAGAGAGTGGTGTGAGAGCGAGAGAGAGAGAGAGACCGTTAATAACTAAAGATAAACTAAACTTAAGATCAAGATTAAAGTGAATAAATCGCGACGCGTTTAAGCGAGTAACGAGTTGTTGTCTGCTCTCGACGCTCGCTCGGCGGCGACTGAACTTAGGATGCAGCTCGCCAGCTTGTTGCGGCGGCTAACAACAACCACAACAACAACAGCAACAATAACAGCAACAACAACTCTTTAACTTTCGAATGAGCTTTAAAGCAGCAATAGCAACAGAAACAACAACTGGTTGCTGCTTGCTGCTGGGCTGGTTGCTGGTTTGCTGCTGGCGACTGCCCAGTGGCGCTGTTACCTTTTAATATACCCTGTAATCAAACAACTTTCGCTAAAGTCTATTATAGACCGATATTAAACATATTCTCCGTCAAGACAGGGAGAATAAAGCATATATTATGGAACAGCCGGCCCATCTATATGAACTCATTAACTATATAAGTTAGACCTAACAAATTTGGTATGTAGGTACTTCTATGCAGTATGAACATCTAGATTTTGTCAGTTTTTGTATAACTACCTGCTTTGCACTGCTATAAGAAAAAACAAAAAAAACAATTTTTTTTTATTTTTTTTGTTTTTGACTTGCATATAATTATAATTTGTGTATGTCAAATGTTTACATAATTTCGATTTTGCAAATATGTGAAATTTTTTACCGTTAAATCGGCGATATCGTGAAAGCTATTCAAAAAAACCCATTCTTATAAAATTTGTTACCTTCAACCAAACTACAGGACATCTCCCCGCCTAGCACACGCAATTAGAGCATTCTGACTTGTTTCTTATTTTTTCACGCAAAATTGATTTTCAGTTATTTTGCATGCCAATTTGCTGCTGCTGCTGTTGTTGCTGTTGTTGCTGTCTCGGATTACCACAGCAACTGCTGTTGTTATTTGCTCACCTCGTCTGTAAAATCGCCCAAGTGCTTGACGTCCTGCGTCTCCTGATAGTCCTTGATCTCCTCGTGCGATATGATGCGCTTGTCGTCGACCTGACGCACCAGGCCATCGACTGGACGCGGCACCATGCGCTTCACCAGTTTGCCGGCACCGGCGACGCCATCGACGACACCGAATGCCTCCTGGAGCTGGGCCAGCTGCGTCTCGTTGACGGCGCCCGCCTGCAGCGCCGCGGCATCAATCAGCTGCGCATTGCCATCCAGATCGTCGGGCAGACCCAAATCCCGTTTCTACACAAAATACAATTGTTGTGCAAACCTTAACTACAACTGGAGGCGGAGATAGCAACACTCACCTCAGTGGTTTCCGTTTCCTGTTTATCTGTATCCTCGGTCGTATTGGTGGAGACTATCGGCCCGGAGTCCTCGATCACCTTGCCATCCTGCAGCTTCACCTGTCGCTTCACCCGCGTCTCGATTTGTCTCGTTGTTGTCAACTCCGTTTTTCGCTTCGTTATCCATTCCTCTGTAATGAGAAAAATATCACATTTCAAACTACGTTGCATACTTTCAGGCGCAAGCTTAAAGCTATCGTTTGCTTTCTTTTTTGTATCCCCAAAAGCGCGCTTTAAAACTAATTGCATAGCTTTCAAGCTCAGCTGAACTTGGAAGAGAGAACTTTGAATCGGAGAGTTAACTGCAATTTCTGCTCTGTGAGCAAGTTTTCTGGTTTTCTGGTTTTCTCGTCTCTGCACGCATTTTGATTAATATTTCAAGGTCATTTATTTAACAGGTAGATTAGAATGAAGTTATGAGAAATGTGAAATCTTTTAACTTAGGATTATAATATCATAAAGCACATGAATGAAAATATGATTAAATTGTTTAACTATAAGGAAGCTTTGATGTTTTTAGCTAGCCAACTACTGACAAACTTCTCTAGCTCGAATTTCTTTAAGTACAATTTTCTCAAACTCGAACCATAACTTGATTTTCATTTTATTTTTGAAAAAAAATTGATGGTATTTTGTATCTGGCAATAAAACTATTTTTTATGGGAGATGTTAGTCTAAGGTAAAGCAGTTTGACTGTACTTGAAAAATGTATTTATCTATCAATATATATCCTATTTTAGTAAACAAAATTATATTATTATTATTAATAATATTTTCTTTACTAATATTAATATTATTTATATTTTCATTACTAATATTGATATTAAGAGGGACTCGTGTTTAATGCAATTGTGTGCCTTAAATCTGTAATATCAATAAAGTAAAAAAAAATCGGATGTAGTAAAAAAGTCTAATTGAAATTAAAAATGAAAATGTAGACCAGATAATTAACTGTTGCTTACCTCTATTATAACTTAAATAACTTAATGATAATTAATAAAAAATAGAAGGCCTAAACCTAACAGCTCAAAAAAAAACGATTGAAAATGTAAGATCTGACAATCTTAAGTACATATTATATTCAAAGAGTTTGAAGACCTTTGTCTGATATTTGTATAGATCTAAAACAGCTGAATAAGCAGTTAAGCGTAGCTTTATATAAGTTTTAAGTGGTTCCAGTGCCATAAATAATGGCATTAAGATTAGTTTATGAGTGCAATTAAATGAACTAGTTCACATTGAATGAACGTAACTGCATTTGCAACATGTTGCCGCTTGCCGCTTGCCACTTGCCACTTGCAGTTGCATGCTGCATGTTGCAGTTCTGATTGCAACACCTCGCAAAGCTTTGGCGATTTGCATGCGGATAAAGTGTATTTTTGCATTTCCACTTGAGCCCGCTTCTAACAACAACAACAACTACAACAACAGCAACACGAAGAGAGGAGCTAAAGGAGAGGAAGAAGAAGAAATAACGAAGCGCTTGAGCGATTCGCTGAGTGGCTGCCGCATTTGGTTGCTTTGCTGGTCGCCCAATTACGTAACCCAAGTCCAAGTTGGTCTCTCAGCCACTAGACTAACTGTACTATGAGTGTGTCTACATACATATGTACATATATACACACATTTAGATGTGTGTGGCAACCTGTGACGCCAAGCAACAGCCACAGTGCAAAAGCTTTGAGCACGGACATCCGACGACGACGACGTCGTCTGTGTCCAAGACTGTCTTACTGCAGATTTACTGAATGAAAAACTGACTTGGTTTTTTTTCCAGCCTCCATCCATTAATACCCTATCAAAGGGTATTCGTATTAAGTCAGAAGGTATATCACGCATGGAAATCGACATACTTTCTGATATACATATATAGTTATTGCTTTTAAACTATTTCGTTATCAAATTCAGTTTTCATGTAAACCAATCTTTTTTTATTTCATTTTTTTTTTTTAATTTATGTTTTATTTAAACCAAACTAGACTTTACTTTATTGTTTAGAAAAAAATACAAAATTACTTTTTGTATAAAAAATATAAAAAAAATTTTGACAAGGAACAAATGTTGTATATATACAAAATATATGTTTAAAAAATAAGTATATAATTAAGAATTTAGAATTAAGTCAAAAAAAAACCGACTTGATTTTTATAAGAAATAAAATAGCATTATTGATATTTGATTAGATTTTGTGCAAGTTCCGAACACTACTGACTAAAGAGCATTTCAACTTGGTCATGCTGAAGTTAACAGTGTTCTGTGTTGTTGTTGTTGTTTTTTTTTGTATTATTGTGTGGCTCTTGAGTGGCTGGCGCTGTTTGCTGGCTGCTGCTGCTGGCTGCAGAAATCACTGGACCATTAAAGGTCGCTTATATAATTTATCTGCAGTTGCAGTTGCAGTCGACGTCGCTGCCAGGAAAACCGAAACGAGATCTCAACTTAAAACTGTTGGGAGTTGTTGCTATTGCTATTGTTGGTGTTGTTGGAGCTGCTTGGCAATTCGGCAACATTTGCAATTGGCCCCGGTCAGTTGGGCCTTTTGATCGCAACCATTTAAATGATACCTTAAACTAAAGTCCTCACTCCCCCCCCCCCCACCATCCACCCGCACCTTTGGAGCGTTTATCTTTATCATTTGTGCATATATCCGCATTGCATCAGCTAAGCTAGCTGCCAGACAGTCAGCCAAGCACTTCATAAATAACAACAGCAACAACAACAAAAACAACAAAAACAACTGCAACAACAACAACAACAATTAAACAAACAAACAGCACGAGACGTATGCTGAGTTGTGCTGCGGGAGGGGGAGTGGGGGGCAGACTGGTGCTTCGATTTAGTTAGCTTTAGTTTCAATACCCTGTAGCCATTAAAAATTAAAAAAAAAGTTTACAAGCAGGAGAAATTTCCCATAAGGAAATTGCAACAGCCGACTCGATCTAGTGATTTGATTGTAAACCATGCGTATACGTAATAAAATTATTTGTTCTATCCATAACAAAGGCAAATCATAAAATATCGATAGCTTTCGATAACTATCGATACTTATCGATTTGCGGCCAACGTTACTTGCTCATAACTTAAAGGTTATCAGAGCTATGGCTTATATCATACCCAGATTAAGAATACTTCCGCATTTAAATAACTCCCTTTGATAACCCACAAATTTGGTATGTTCACACATTTGATTGGCCAATTTATGCTTAACAAATTCGCTCACAATGGAACAATAAACACAGCTGTTATTCAACAATCAATGATCCATATGGATGCATGTTAGGTCTGCTTATAGGGTATCTCATAGTCAGGCAGCCACAACTCGCGCACTCTTACTTCATTTGTTTTGCTGTTGTTTGCATTGTTCCTCGCTTCGTTTATCGGCAACAATCGATTGCGCAGCTTCGATGACATGTAATCGTTATTTATGCCATGTTGCCACGCCCCACACATCAACCCGACCTCCCGCTGTGCTCACCCACTTTGCACACAGATTTCAGTATGCTTGGGCTAATTGTGGTATCAATTATGGCCACGCTAAGTGGCCAAGCAGCAGCCTCTTTAACCTCTCTAACCGCTTTTGTCAGCCAACTACAATGCAACTAATTCCCCTCCCGAAAACACCCCCACCCACCCCGCCTGTGTCTGTTCTCATGCTAATTAGATGGTGGCCTTTTTTTGTCTGCTAAAAATTAAGCTAATATTGGCTATCAAACTAATTTCCAAATGGCAATGATCTTTATAATCTTCCATACAGTTGTGTAGAGTTATGTCTGTCGTGTTGTAGAGCTAAAGAATCTTGTGTGGAGAGTTGTGCGCGTAGATTTCAAATGGAGAGTTGCATTGAGTTATGCATGTGTTTAGCGTTGTAGAGCTTGCGAGTCTTGTAAAGACAATTGTGTAGAGATTCTTGTTATCTTATTAAGATTTTTGTGTAGACTTATGTTCCGATTATATAGCCTATAACGTTTCTTATAGATTTGTGTGTGTATATTTAAGGAGGTGGAAAGCATTATTTTGGAGATCTGTGTAGACTTATGTGTGAAGGCTTACAGAGCTTCTACGTCTTGAAAGAACAGTTGTGTATAGATAAGTGGACAGCTGTGTAGAGCTGTAGTGCTCGTAAAAGTTGTGTAGAGATTTGTGTATAAAATTGTAGAGCTATAGTGTGTTGTAGGGAGACCTGATAAGTGGCGTCGAGCTCACAAAAGTTGTGTAGAATTTGTGTGTGTAGATTTTCGAAGTGCAGGGATAAGTGGAGAGCTGTGTAGAGCTGTAGTGTTCACAAAAGTTGTGTGTATGTGGATTTTTGTTGTGAAGGGATAAGTGGAGAGCTGTTGTGCTCGTAAAAATTGTGTAGAGATTTGTTTGTGTGTAGATTTATGCTGATCACGTTGTGAAGAGTTGTGGCATAACAAGCTGTGAGCTCCAATTATTAAATTTCTGCATATGCAAAAAAGACCCCAACAGCGACAACAACTACAACCACAACAACAACAGCAACAACAACAAAATTGTGCACCTATTTCAGTTATTATTATTGTTGCTGCTGCTGCTGCTTGTTGCTGGCGTTGATTTTTAATGATTTGCTAACGTGGGAAATTTTGTAGCTTGAAACATTTTCTTTTGCATTAGCATTTTGCCATTGTGGTGGTGGTTGTTGTTGTTGTTGTTGCTGTTGTTACTGCTTGTAGCTGCTTGTTATTTCTAATTTTTACACTTTTTCACAATGTTACAAGTTATCCATCGTTTGCAGTTGTTGTCGCTGTTGTAGCCAAAGGCGCCTTTGTGCTATGTTAATCACATAATTAAATCAAACTTTCTATGATTTCCGCAAGCCATAGAGAGGAGCGGGGCAAGCGGGGACTCCGATGAAAACTATGCAGTTCGCATACTGCATAGCGAAAGGGATCAATTCACATTCAGCAAGAGACAGAGAGAGAAAGAGCGGGCAAGAGAGGGAGCGGGATAGAGATCATTTGCCTTCCGCTATCTCAAATAATAATATTGGGAATCAGAAACCGATTCGAGTCGTATACGTGATATTCATGAATCACAGAGTGACAGCAAAAGGGTGGGGATGGGGGGTAGGGGTAGCGGGACAGGGCAGGGCCATGCCTGAATGCCAATGCAGGTTCTGATGCAATCGCATTATAAACAATAAATGACGAATTATATTCGTATAGCTTTGGGCATAATACACATATGTACATACATACATGCATACACACACACATGCATATATATATATATATATATAGTCGGAACCTGCACAATTCAATCGGTTAATTATCATAATTGTCTCGCAACAGAGACCCAAACTGATGCGATGAGTAAGGCTATACAAAGGCTATATATAAATGAACTGGGTGTGATCAGTAGTAAAAAAGATCTTGATAAGTGAATCAATTAACTCAAAAAGTAGAATGAATGAATTATCTGACAAACTATTCACATATAAGGTATATAAGGTCATTCGAGTGCTGGAAATAGCTCTCTTCAACTATTTGTACACCTATCCTTAATCTTCATCCTGAAAATAGTTATCTTATATATATATTATATTATACACCTATCCTTGATCCTCATCCTGGAAATAGCTCTCTTCAACTATTTGTACACCTATCCTTAATCTTCATCCTGAAAATAGTTATCTTATATATATATTATATTATACACCTATCCTTGATCCTCATCCTGAAAATAGCTCTCTTCAACTATTTGTACACTTATCCTTAATCTTCATCCTGAAAATAGTTATCTTATATATATATTATATTATACACCTATCCTTGATCCTCATCCTGGAAATAGCTCTCTTCAACTATTTGTACACCCATCCTTAATCCTCATCCTTTCATCTAAGTGTATTCTATTCTCAGCATCCTAACTTTTAGTGCTATGAAGATTCCACATTTATTGTTAACTGCAATATTACTTATTTTAAGTACAAAAATACTTTTAATACGCATTTTTGACTTGAATTGAGGATTAAGGATATTATTAATTCGAATCAGATTGCATTTGAATTTAGAACAGTGTTTTTCTCTGAGTGTAGCTCTGCCTTAACTTTTGTCATCTTCATAGGTATACCTGAATTATATATCTTAGTAATATCTGTGCTTTTTTATTCACCTCCTTCAGTTAAACATTCTGTTAATGGAAAACCCTTTCCTGGGTTTATTTGAATTCGTATCCTTATCATCTCAGATTCTGTATCTTTTTTATATATCTTATCTATATCTTTGGTATTTTGTTGCACTCACCTTCTTTGGTTATAGCTTCTGTATCGCAATTGTTAGTAGTTGCCTCATTGCTGTCGTCATCATCTTTGGGCTCGAATTCGACCTGCGAAGTATCAATGTCGTAGAAATTAACGCGGGTCACGTGACGCACATAGTCGGCACTGGTGGTGCAACCACCGGTGGCATATTGGTTGTTAGTATAGCTGGCAGGTGGCTGTAGCTGTGGCAGGCTGTAGAAGACACCACTTGGAGTCTGTGTGTGGATGCGAAAGACCAGCGATGCATTTGGCTCAGGGGCGTGGCAGTGGCTGTGGGCGTGGGCGTGGGCGTAACTCCGAGGCGGCTTTGGCACCGCATTGGCGGCGACGGCGGCGGCAGCAGCGGCAGCGGAGGCGGATGCTGCTGGCAAGGACGTTTGCCAGCGAGCGGACAGTGGCTGATAGCTATGACTATGACTAGGCCATGGATGGTGATGGTGCTGATGCTGGTGCAGTGGGGCAGTGGGCGTGGCGCGATACAAACTAGCCGGTATGGCCGTATCGCCGGTGGATGCCGATGAGGAGACATTGCCATTATTATTCTGATTGTTGCTGCTGCTGCTGATGGAGCTGCTGCTGTTGCTGCCTGGCGAGGAGGAGCAGCGCGCATTCTGTGGTGCTGGTGCTGGGTGGTGCTGTTGGTGCTGCTGGTGGGCGTGGCGACTGCTGCTGCTGCTGCTGCTTTGGCGGCACGTGCATGGCGACAGTAGAAGGATCACCACCATTCGATCATCTGGCGGCGTGCAATTCGGGTGCGCTGGGCGTTGACTACATCGGTGCCGTTAGCCACCTGCTGCTCCGCGTGCTCCACCTGCTGATCCACCCCTCTACGCCACCAACTGTTGCTGCTGCCTAATTAATGTTGCACTTTCGCTGCCAGCGATTTGAATTTCTTGTGCCGCACAAGACATTTCCACGCGACACGCGACCGCCACCCACAAAAACTGATGCGAGTCTCTCTATTTTATTTTCTGATTTGATTTTCTTTCGGTCGGTTTTTTTTTCTTTTCTTTTCTTTCTTTCTTTTTTTTTTGCTTCAGCTGCAAGTGAAATTTTTGTAGCGTTTCGTCGACTTTGACTGGCAAAATTCGAATGCAAATGAGTTTATAAAACAAAAAAAAGCGCGGCCCGCAAGCGTAAAAAAGGCTAAGAACAAAACGGATTTTAACCGTTGCAAGCAGCCCATCAGTGTTGCAAGTTCTATTTTAGCAGTTTTGTAAAAAAAAAGCGAGTATTTGAAATGTGAAAATAGTCATTTCTACTAATTTAACGGTCTATATTTTATATTACTTACTGAAATATATTTTTACAAACAATTACTGTGTTTGATTAAGATAGTTTGAGAAACAAAAAAAAACATTTTTCAACAGATTGTTCCTATGCCAGCTATAAGATATAGTAGTCCGATTTTGATGAAATTTTCTGAGCATGCTTAGATGATGCTAAAACTTATAATTGGTAAGTTTTGTTGAGTTATCTCAAAAAACAAAAATTTTGACCGATCGTTCCTATGGCAGCTATATGCTTTATTGGTCTGATTCCGACATATTATCTGCGTGCTGCAGAAATAAGCATCTTTCATAAGTTTCATCAAAATAGCTTCAAAATTGAGGAACTAGTTTGCGTAGAAACAGGCGGACAGACGGACGGACGGACAGAGGGACAAAGCTATATCGACTCGTCTTGGTGTCCTGATCAAGAACATATATAATTTATGGGGTCGGTCTATGCGTTGCAAACTTCTGGCCAAAACTATAATACCCCTTGCCATTGTATATAAATATTGCGTACAAGGTTTGAAACGATTTAAATCGAATTTTACATTTATATATTTCGTATTTTCAGAATAAAAATGAACGCCAAAACCGTAAACAAAGTTTAGCTTTATTTAAATGTGTTTCCCCTCTAAAAGTAGCTGGTTTTTATCATCAACGCTACTCTGCAGAGCATGCAAACGCCAGCGGCGGCTCATAAAGTTAAGAGCCCATAAATAAGAACACAGCTGAAGAATTAACGAGGGGAGGGAGAGGGCGCGCGGGGGGAGAGGATTGTACTGAAATTGGAATAGTTTGGTTTTTGGTCAGTTTGCTGTATTACACAACACGCGGCCCAAATGCACTGCTAAAAAGGTTGCTGGAGTTGTTGTTATTGTTG
The DNA here is from genome assembly GCA_035045305.1 of Drosophila maculinotata. Lineage (NCBI taxonomy): Eukaryota > Metazoa > Arthropoda > Insecta > Diptera > Drosophilidae > Drosophila > Drosophila maculinotata. Next base: position 6,636,587 of record JAWNPD010000679.1, on the reverse strand, counting down.
TCGCTGTTGTTGGCTTAAAGGGCAACGTGCATAGTTCAAGGCGGTGAAATGGAAAACAACTGAGAGAAAACCACAGCGACAAACCCAAATGCGGTCAAATGCGGCCAAAGGTCGCACCCACAGACGACGACGACGACGACGACGACGACGACAAAAACACAAAAGGTTTACAAATGTTGGCCCCTTTTTGTCGAATTGCTCATTTGCCCATTTGCCCATTTGCCCATTGGCTTTGAGCAGCTGATTAAACGAATAACCCCAGCCGAATGGAGGGGGGCAATTGTGAGATGCTACACAACCCCTGACTCCTCCTCCCCCTCCTCCCAAATGCTGTATCTTAAGTACGTGACCAGAAGAAGACTCAGAGCATGCATAAGGCAGATAATGTTTAAAACAAAAAAAAATTGAAAAACTGAATAACTTGCTTTTTTTATAATTTAGCTGCTAAAATTATGCATAACTGCAGCTTTCCTATATAGAGAAAAGTTATTGCCTAGATTAACTATAGTTATAGAGAGTCTATAGAGAGTCTAGAAAAAATCAAGAATTTTAACATATTTTAATTGCAAGGCATTTTAGACATATAATTAATCTAGAAGACAACCCAAACACAAAATATCATCGAGCAATCGATTCACATTTCACAAAGTTATGCGAGTTTGAAGTCTTGGAACGGCTTTTCTAGAGACTCACAACCAGCCAAAATTGTTGTCACTTTTGGCATGATTTCGAACTGAAAAATGAGCCACACCAAAATCACTTTTCCCATAGTTTTTTGTACCAACTTTGACAAAATCAAATAAAACTAAATATTCAAGATTCTAAAAATTTAAAAAAAATATAAAAAATTTAGATTAGTTAAATGATATTTTTGAAAAAAGTTCGACAAAAATTAATTTCCCAAAATACATATATTTTTAATGTTGATTTAATTTGGAGGAAAAACTATGAACAAAATGGCCTCGGAGCTGTAAATCGTTTCAGTTTTGAAAAAGTTATCGGAGTTTGAAGTCTTGATAGAAGATTTACAGGGATTCTTACACTTTGCAAGCCACAATTTTTTTCTTTTTTGGCATGATTTTTGACAGAAAAATGAACCATCTCAGAATCACTTTGCCCATAGTTTTTGATACTAAGTATGACACCCACAATCGATTAAAAATCCAATTTCAGGATTCAAAAAAAAGATGTTCTTAAATGAGTAAGGTGGGAGTACATCATATTTCCCGAAAAAATTGAAACAATTTTTATTTTCGAATATTCAAAAACTTGAAATGCAGAAGTTTTTCAGCGGATAAATCATGATCGGTTTAGATTTGACTAAGTTATGGGATTCTTAAGTCTTGAAAGGTCATTTCCAGGTACTCAGTTGATATTTTGGCCAAACACAAATATAAAAGCTTGAAGTAAGCCCCATTAAGAAGAAATTACGCGGCAGCTGCCTAGGCTGCCAATTTGTATATGGGTCAGCTTGAGTAACGTCGTAATAGAGGTTTAATCATTTTACACGTTTTTTTCTAGGGGTAAACATACATTTTTTAAGTACCCGTAGTTTTAGTTTGAAAACATTTCCATGTTTGTTGCGTTATAATTAAACCCTAAGAGCTCCCACGCAACGCTGTGAGTTTTAGTTAAATTGAAATGTTCAGTGAAAAGGGTTGCCAGATGGGTTCAAATGCAAGCATACACAAAGCTACAGGCTAAATGTGTGGCAACCTGTTGCGTAACTTTATTAGCCACTTAACGAAAGACTTTGATTGCCCTGCACTTTGCTGTCTTCATCCCTTTCTCCCACTCACAACAGCACTCAATCGACTTTCTACGGGGCTCAACTCTCCACTCTCCACTCACCGGACACTTTCCATTGGGTCAAGTGAACTTGCCGTCTTTTTAATTATCTGTCGCCCGCTTTGCACTTTGATCTTAGCCCACTGTCACTGCGCGCAACTCTCCAACTCTCCAACTCTCCAGCTCTCCACTGCCTTGCTTTCCATGTAGACAAACTCTCCAAGTTCTCACTGTGCTTATTGTTGTAGTTATTTATTTTTATTTTTTTTGCTTTTGGCTTTTGTTTGCTGTGCGAAACGATTCTTGAATCGATAAATACGTTTTAACAATCAATTTGTGAGCTTTTGGCATTTGTTGCTGTTGTGTTTGTTGTTGTTGTTGTTGCGGCTGCTGCCGGCTGCCTTTTTTGTGTGTTGATATTCAATCGTTTATGGACTGGCCATCAATATGCGCATGACGTCAGACCGACACAACAACAACAATAGCAACAACAACAATTAAATTGTGCTTGCAATTTGGCCAGTTTTGTAATTACTTCCGCTGATGAGGGAATGGGGGGTGGGGGGTGGGGGGTCAGTCAGAGGACAAATTGAGAACCTTTTTGGCTCTGCCTTTGATTGGGTTTTTGGCCACGCTTTGTGCTTCTGCTTATGGCCATGTCAACAGAACCGTTTAGCCACACACCTCCACCCCCCTTCCACATACCCCCCTCGCAAAGAAGCATGAGTCACCCATTTCCATATAATGCCCCGCCCCAAAAAGCCAAAATTATACAAATGCTACTTTGACAATTCCCCAAAAATAACCCAAAAAAAAAAAAAAACAAAATGCAATCGCAAATGCCTTTTACTTGACCCAAAAGCAGCAGCACAACAATAACAACAATAACAACAACAACAACAGCAGCAGCAGTGGCAACTTGCAACTTGCAACTGCAACAAGGCGTCGCGTTAGCCATACAAATGTGTTGGCCCGCAAAGATTTTTTTCTTTTATTTTTTTTATTTTCCCAGACTACGCACAGTGGTCAAAAATGCAAAAATTATCAATCCAAAACTAGGCTTAAATAGAATATAAGTGAATAAAATTAATTAATTAAAACAATATCGATTGCTGTTATTTTTCTTTTTTTAAATACTTCAAGATTATAATAAAGATTGCAAAAGTTTAATACAACTGTAATTCCACTAGTAAAATAAAACTTTATATATTTATAGAAAGCACTGTATTTTTTTTAACAAATTCAATACTCATTGCATCCACAAATCGCTTTACAGAAAATGTTGCCAAGATCTCAAAAACCGATTTGAGAATGGAATTCTGATTTTTGTCCTGGCTTCTCATACACCTGATACACTGTGCGACGGCCGAGCCCACGAGTCACGCACTGGTCAACAAATGCCCACACATAGTATATACCCCCTCCCCCCTCACCGCATCCAACTGCCCCTTTCTTGGGTCCCGCCCACTGCTGCCACTTTGGGCTGCTAATTTGCGCCTTTTGGCCATACAAAGACATTGAATTGTTGCTTGTTGTTGGCCATGTTTAAAGATACCAAAAAAAAAAACAAACAAAAAAAAAACTAAATATTTCAAGAAGAATCTCAAAATAACAGTTAAGCTTTGTGGTTGCTACAACAACAACAATAACAAAGCCACCAACAACATATTGTCCAAAGCAAAACGCTAATACAACAACAACAACTGAAAAACTGCTGCTTGTGGGTGCACACACGCCCCCTACTCCCAACAACAACCCACCCGCCCCCCCCCCCTTTCCTCTGCGCCGCTGCAAGCATTTGTCCATTTTGTGAACGAATAATGCGCGTGATTTTGTATATGTATGTGTGTTGTTGTTGTTGTTGTTGCTGTTGTCATTGATGTTGTTGTTGTTGTTGTTGTGTGCGCTTTAATGGTGGGAAAATATTTTTGCTGTGATTTTTTTGTACGTTTCGTTTTTTGTTGTTGTTGTTTTTTTGGTTTTTGGTTTTTGGCTTTTGGGCAGCTATCGATAAATTGCGAGTGTGCCGCAGGATCTTTGAGGTTATGTTGAGTTGTTTCGTTGAGTTTTGAGGTTTGAGGTTTGGCGTTACGTATACGCAACGATTATGCAACAAGTAGAAGCGGCCCAAGCAAAAGTGGTGCACAAACAAACAAACAGCGACAGCAACAACAAATGTCACGACACAACACAAACAACTAGAAAAACGCTGCAGTTAACGGCAACAACAACAACAGCAGCAACAACAACAACAAGACCTAAAAAACTCAACGACGTCGGCGGTTTTTTTTAATGATTAATTTTTTGCACGTACTATGCCATGTAAAGCGCGCCACTTAAAGCTGGAACAGAGTGGAGAGTGGAAGAGTGGAGAGTGGGAAGAGTTGGAGAGCTTACATATGTATGTGTGCCATGCAACAGGGCATATGGGCAAATGCAATATACAATATACAATAAACAAAGTACACAGGACTACACTAATTCCTTGGTCACACTGTGCACTTTGCCAGTCAAAACAAGGCCAAACAAAAAACCGAACTTCTCAAATCTAAATTAAAATAATAAAATACAAAAAAAACGTATGAAAACTGTCAACACATATTATCTAGATATTTTGTATAAAATATTTAACCGACTTTTAATTGGCAAAGCGCGCGCATGCAAAACAACAAGTCAAAGTCGACGCGAAACGAATAAAAAATAAAAAAAAAATTATATATATATATATATGGGTGGTATATATATAAAACAATATATATGTGTATATATTGTGCGCGGCGTGTTCGATACGATGGCGCGGCGACGACTGCGGCGCTCCACGAGCTGCACCGTTAGTTTGTTACACCTGAGACAAACTGAGTAGTTGAGCCAAGTGCGGCTGCGCTCCATTGTTGTTTCTTTTTTTTTACTGCTGCTGCCAAAGCTCTGCCCCGTAAGTGTATTTATGTGTGTGTGTGTGTGTGTTTGTGTGTGCTTGTATTCGTTTTGTTATTGTTTTTGGCATTGCTTGTTGTTGCCTTACTTACCAGTTCGTTCTGCGCGTCTTTGGCGCCAGCTTTCGATTTGCTCGTCTTGCTCAGTGCCATGGCGCCTCCCTCTAGCAGCGAGCGGGCGACCTCCTCCTCCTCCTCCTCCTCCTCCTCCTCCTGCGCCTCCTCCTTCGGTTGTCTCTCGCCCACGCTATTTGAGTTTCGTTTTCGTTGCGTGCGTCTCTCTCCCTCTCTTTCTCTCTCTCTCTGACTCCTTCTCGCTCTCTCTCTCACTCTCTATGTGTGTGAGTTGAATTCGCTTTCCGCTGCAATTTGAAAAATGTTTGTAAGTATTGCATTTGTTGCCTGCTTTTAGGCGGCGCGCGCATTTAAGCTTTTTCATGGGTTCTTGTCTTCGCTAAAGCGGCGCATGCGCGTTCATTCAAAGCAAAACAATAACTGTTTGTTTATGTTTGAGGTTATGTTGGGCAATTTAATGGATCCTGCTTCAAAGATCGTTAGTAGCGTTGCATGTGGATATTTTTGACATGAAACACAAATTGCAAGCACGCACTGTCAAAATATTTAAGAAACACGCACGATTTTATATAACAATTTCTTTTTTTTTATTTAATACGTATTTTGTCTCAATTATTTTTTTTTAATTTTTATTTTTTTGGCGTTTATTTTAAATTCATACTTAATTCATTTTGTTAAAAGCTCTGTAATGTTTATATTTATTTATTTCACAGTCAATGTCGCAGTTCTACATTTAAGCTCTATACATAGAAATGGAGAATAAACAACAACAAAAATCTTGTCGCTTGCAAAACACATTCGATTTAAGGAGATGATTTGAATATTGATCGATTAAATAGCTGCTTTTGCTTGTTCACTTTCCAATATAGTTGATTGATTAACGCAGCATACAACTTGAATATTTATTAAATTGCACAACAATCTATTATCACAATGTGTGTGTAAGAAATAATTCCTATAGCTGTATATAGGTACTTGATTTTCGTAAAATAATTTGTTTCTACTTTAACCACTTTTTGACTTTATTTCCACGCAATTGCAATAAACAACCCGAGCAGGTCGTGCTGAGTCGTGCGTTTTCGTGTCACGAAAGCAAGCTTAAAGCTGTATAGCTTTTGCCAGGTAAATCCCCCATTGGAATTCGCATTTTCTGTTGACGGCCACAGCTTCAGCTATGTCTGTAATTGTTTTAGCTGCTTTTAGCGCCCACTCTTAACTTGCCGCGCATAGTTTCAAACGCATTTGGTCAAAATGAGTTTTACGTATTTGGCTCAAACGAAACAAAAAACAACTGACCGCCCACCACCAACACCCGCGACAACCACGCAGTCAAAGCAAAAAACAAAATAAAATCGTTCTCGGCTCAATTTTGAAAAACAAAAAAAAAATCATACAAACTGGAGGATTTTTACGATGCGACACACAAATTTCAAGGCATTTGTTTATATAGATTTACATACATACGTACATATATGTATATACATATATATCTACTATGTATACTATGTATAACCAATATTTATTAACGGCTGCTGGAAATGACGAAATGAACGAGTTATTTGCGCGACTTTACTTAGTTTCAGCGTCCCACACAGAAGATATAGTATACATATACCACAGAATACAGTAAACACTCGCTGTAACTTGATAGACTTTAGAAATTTTACAGAATCATGATTATCCGTTGTATATCAAATACGTTTTATTTAGAAATGTATTTTATAGCATTTAGAGCTTTCAGAAGTTATGAGTTACGAAGCCGGAGTTTTAACCTTATGTACTCTCCAATGAAATCGTCGAGCCTAAGCCCGTACCAAATAGGATATAAGCCATTACTATGGATATGCTAATTTCATTTAACTGAAATTAGTAAATTTAATAAAGTGATGGGATAAAATTTGACTAACAAAGTTTCGAATCAAAACCTGGGCTTTTGTTTGTGGGAGAGTCAGGCTTACGAACCAAACCTAAACGCGGGACATTAGTTCGAGCCGTGTACCGATTCATGAACCTTTTGTTTTAGGCTTGAATCCTAGAAAGTCCGTCTATGGTAAGCATTACATAATAAAAAACTATAGTACAATTATAAGTGTTGTATGGAAAAAATTGTACTTTTAGAGATTTAAACTTCAATTATTCGAAAATTGAAATCGCCTTTGCGAATGATCACTGTGGTATAGCAAATATCTGTATGTGTATGAGATGGGGAGAGCAGTTAAAAGCATAAATCGAATTCGTTGCTATGTTTATATTAACATATACATATGGCATATGGCATATGTAAATTGACGGACAGTTTTGTCATAATATGCAAATAAGTGCGACGAGCGCAACGAAATGTCAGCCGTCAGATCAAAGCTGTTGTTTTAGCCAAGTACGCTGTTAAAGTTTAATTCCCGGCTCCAGACGCGACCCTGACATGGGCAAGGTCACACTGGACAAATCGATGGCGCACTCAGCTCTAGACAAAAAAAAAAAAAAACATACATATTTGAAGAACAAAAAAAGCAAACAGCTGAAAAGCTGCTTTCGATCTTAGCCAATTGGGCTAAAGCGCTTAACAGATGTTGCGAAAATGGCTAATAAAACGGATGAGCGCGCACGTAACTGTCGCATTCCACGCGCCGTTGAGCTTTGGACAAGCTAACTATTCCAATGGGCACCGGCACGCGACCGACCGACCTCCTGCCAAACCCTTTTTTTCGGGAATTGCGCCAGATCGATATCGATTTATCGGCCAAATCGATCGCCGTTCGATACACAATGCAAATTACGCACACTGGCACCGTACATACATATATATATATATATATAAATATATCTATTAGCAGGGCGTGTTTTGTTGTTTTCTTGAGCTTTGGTTTATCGCAACCACAAAAACAATAATAACCATAACAACAACACACGTTGCAACTGGGCACACATACACATACATATGTACATATATATTAAATACACACACATACACACGTACGTTTTGGAGGAGGCGCGCAAAACGTTTTTTTGTTATTGGTTTTTGTATTTTTGGCCGTCGCGTTTTCGTTTCGAGCTCCAAGCTAAATGGTTTGTTGTCGTCCGTCCGTGCCAGATTCACAACTGATCTACCTGCTGCTCGCTGCGCAGCCAAATTGGAATTGGCGATCGAGCGCGCGCACACACACAGACACACAAACACGCCTCTGCCCGCCTGCCACGCCAGCCCCCCTGCAAATCACATTCACAACAAGCTTAGCTTTTGCGGTCCATCTGCTAGCCAAAGACCCGCAAACCCGCAGCTCGCATTCATTCACATACCTGGCGAGAGCAAGCGAGAGAGAGAGAGAGAGCTGTTGTCATGTAATGTCCAACACTGGCCAGGCATCGATTGCCGCTGTTGTTGTTGCTGCTGCTGCGCCTCATCAGGTTTTCTTTATAGAATAAGAGAGAGAGAGAGAGAGCATTCTAGAGCTTGCGCTCATTGTTATTGTTGTTGCTGCTGTTTATGCCAAGTACCTATTCTAAATTGAATACAGTGGGTATCATGATGTTGTGTCAGTATTATGTAACAGGCAGAAGGAGATATCTACAGTGATCGCTCAAATTATTGATGCATGTGTTTAACAGATACAGAAATGTTTCTTCAAAATAAAAAATTAATAATATCATCTACTCTAGGTTCAGGTAGTTCTAATATCCGAACGACCACTAAATTATTATTTATGATCACTACAGTAACTTTTGTTTTTTATAATCGATACATTTATTTTAGACCCGTTTTTTGAACATATATGTATGTATGAATAAACTTAGATCAAGTATGTCCGCCTTGTGAATAGCTTTTCCCAAACTATCTCTACTTCAATCATTATATGAACAACTTTTTTTCTCAAAATACTCTTCTAATTGGAATAAATGTTATCCCAATTTGCTTCGAGTTGGAAATTTTCGATGTGGCTGGCTACAGGGCATCTCCTAGTCGGGCATGCTCAACTAGAGCACTCTTACTTGTCTGTTGTTGCTGTTGTGGAGCTGCGACAATTTTGGAGCTGGGCTGAAGGTTAGCCGCTTGGAATGTTGGCCGGCGTTGGCGTAAGCGTTGGCGCAAACTGAGAGAGAGAGAGAGAGCCCAACTGAGAGAGTGAGAGAAACACCCACACACACACACACACATATACATACACATAGAAACAGACACCTGTGTTATGTCTCATTGGCATTTCGTAGAATAATCGACTATCAAAAATACTCTTCCGGCTTGGAAAACAATTGGAACTCGGAAATGCCTTCGCTTTGGCACGCGTTACGTGCAGCGGGTGAACAAGTGTGGCACTCACACACACACACTCACACACACATATATACATAGCACACATGTAGAAATAGTAGAGATACAATAGTACCATACACTGCAATATTTTTTACTCTCAAATAGTTGATTTTATTTATCATAAATTTTTGTTCTTTTATTTTTTCAATATTCACTTTTTGTGTGTGGGTTTTCTTCACTTTTTTGTTGTGTGACAAATTTAACGAAAATGTATTTTTTTGTTTAGTTTTTGGAACTACTACGATAATTGAATTGAAATTGCGGTTTTTTTTTTTTGTTGTTGTTTGAAATCCTCTATCATTTAAGCAATACGAATTGTTGCTTATTTTCTTTGAGTATGTATTATCATCAGAAGGGCACATAATTTTGTCACTTATTTTCATATTTTTTTTATAATATGTTTGTTTTTTTTTTCTCAGATTTTGTATAAGTACATAACCTAAAAATGTTAAACAGAAAATGTTACTACGATTGTGCGAAGCGCCCAAAACGTGATTATAAACAAACTGCATAGATTTAAAGCAAAACAAAGATATAGTGACTAAAGTCATTATAAATTTCTGAATGAAACATTTCTGGAATAGTTCTACCGCGTTATTTGTAATCACGTTTAGCTGCCCTCGTTTCACTAAAGCCTATGTGCAAATCTTTTGCAATTTTGCAATGCTTCAAGTTCATTCAATATATATATTTTTTATATTATATGCATTACTTCTTCTTGTAATTATAAGTATGTGGGTGTTTTAGTTTTTTTTTTCTTATTTGTTTTTTTTTTTTTAATAGAAACGCACGAATGTTAAAGAGAACAATTCAGAAATTTAAAAATTATAATGTTTCAATGATGTAAATAATTAAAACAGAAGATCTAACGGATAACGGTACAATGGTGATGTTTTCGCTGCTAAAAATATATGTGTTGGGGTGTTTGTATGCATATGTGTGTGAGTGTGTGTTTGTATGTGTTTGTATGTGTGTGTGAGTGTGTGAGAGAGGACGCGGACAAATCTTTAAACTAATTACATACACATAAATTATGCTAAAGTTAGCGCGAAAGCGTTAAAAAAATAATTTGGGGAAGGGGCGCACTAAATTAATTAGGACATTTTACTTAGTTTTCATGTTTTTGTGTGTCTACAATCTAAATATCGGTTTTTGTGTGTTGTTTTTTTCTTCAGTTTTGTTTTCTTTTTATAGTATTATATTTATAATGATTTTGTATATGTAACTGGATGCACTTTTCTTTGGAGTTGGTTTTTTGCTTCTGCTCATTGATATTCATCTTAACTGATTTTGCTGTTGTTACTTTTCCTTGTTAGTTTGGCGGCTTACTTTAGATATATGTATGCCTGCTGCTGGCTTCTTAGATATATATCTTTAAACTGTTATTGTTGTTTATTCGATTGGTTGTTGCTGTTCTTTTCCCATATCCAATCTTTAAACTTTAAACATTTACTCCATTTCTGCTCCTACATATTGTTTTAGTCGCTCTGGCTGGCTGGTTGTTGTTGCTGCTGCTGCTGCTGCTACTGCTGCTGCTGCTGTTTTTTATGCCTCTCATAATCTCTTGAGCATGCGTTTCTTCTCCTTGATTAACTTCTCCTTCTTCTTATCCTGCAGCTTCTTATCGAGGCCCGCATGCTTCTTTGTTGAGGGCCCATCATCGTCTTTGGCATCGCTGGCGCCAGCACCGCATTTAGCCGGCTAAGTAGGGAAACATGTGAGAATGTGAGCACTGAGAACTGGAATTCAAGAGTGGCATTCTTACCTGTGCATGAATCTCTGTCATCATGCGCGCACGCTGGGAGTAATCGTCGTAGTGCTCGAGCAGCATTTTGCCAGCCTCCTCGTTGAGGGCCGATTCAGGATTGGGTACAATTAGAAGGCATTTGATTGTCAGCAGTATGTGTTTAATGCCCAGATCCGGCTTCCAATCCTTTTTCAGCGTATTTACGCATATCTCTCCGTTCGACGCCACATTTGGATGGAAAATCTTGGTTAGGAAATATGCCTTTGGTGGCGTTTGTGGAAAATCTTTGCTCAGCGTCAATTTAACACGAAAAATGCCAACGGCATATGGTGTACCAGCAGGACCATCGATTAAGGCTTGTATATCGGTGACATCGCTCTCATTGATCATGACTCGGATGCCTTCCGGTGGCGTTGATTCCATATCCTGCAGCTCCTTCATCACCTGCCGGATGGTCTGCGGCGACAGATTCTCCACGTTTGAATACTGCTAAAATGTCCAAATCGTATACATACATATACATTGATATATAAATTAGTATTATTTTGGATTAGCTACCATTTATGCTTAACATATATGTATTTGTTTACATTACCGAACTCATGGCTGCCTCTGCTGCTGCTTCACTTGTGCGACGGTGTGTGTCCGTAGTGTGTGGGAGTATATATATATGTGTGTGTGTGTTTTTTGTGTATAGCTGTTGTGTGTGTGTGTGTCTCAAGGTTTCCTTTAATCACTGCTCCAATGTCCTGAAGCTCTCCGGAATTTCAAAAAAAAGCTTAGCGCTTCTAACTGTAGTTTTCACTGGCGTCGCGTCAGCGTCTCTTGCATTTGTTGGGCAGGAGGAGGAGAGGGGGTTATACGGTTTGTTGGCTCTGTTTTCGTTTTCGTTTTCGTTCCTGTTTTTCCAATTTGCGACCGTTTTATATCGACTGCAGCATATAGTTTTCTTTGCAGTTGCTTCTATTTGTTTCAAACTGAAATCGATTTGTTTTCTTATTTTGTTATTGGCTTTGCGACACATTTAAAATAACAATTAAAACTCAATTGCACACTTCACGCTCTCAACAACAAAACACAAAACAGCCTCCATTTACAGAAACCCTCGTCGTATGGCAGGCGCTACACTTTGGGCCACATTGATTTGCATCTACAATATGTGCATGCGTCTCTCTCACCTTCAGAACTTTTTCAATTTGATTAGCTTTTTGACATATATTTCAATTTCATTCGAAATTCTTTTGGTTGCTTAAATTATTATTATTTCTCATATTTGAGAGCATGCAGCGTATGCAAGAATCTTTATCGTTGGTACTTTGAAACAGCTATCTATACTCCTTTCATGTGCAGACACTAGTGTTGTCTCGCTCATGTTCATCGAATTGGACAGCTCTGTATCAATGTTTTCATTGTAACGAAATAAACTGAAGTAACAATGCAAATTTCAATTCTCAAAATGTACATTGATTAAATGGGAAGCATACATATATATTGCATATGTTTTTATCAATATCTTAATGTATTTTTGTATTTGGCGTTGCCACATTATTTCAAAAGTTAGGGGCGGTGGTTTTAAATAGGTAAACGTATCGATATATATACGCGTATAAATTGGAAAAATAATATTAAAAATAAGCTTTGTATGTATATATATGTATGAAATGCCCCTTAAACATTATTATTATACATTTTAGCAGCTGTTCAGAGTTAAGTGCAATTAGATAATGTATGCAAATATATCGATAGACTTGCACCGATATACATCGCTGCACGTCGCTCCAAGAAAAATCGCGATGTCTCGATGTTTTTTTTTACACAAACGCCAACGCATAATTTAGTATTAGTTTCGATTTTTTTCGAATTATAATTTATTGAACAATCATTTTTTAATTTCTTTGGGCTGCCGCGACGGCACTGCAACAATTGTGTGCGTTGGTGTGTTGCTGTGAAATTGTGTGTGCAACTGGAAGTGGCAAGTGGGAACTGAAAGTGTGGCCAAAAAAGAAAAGAAAAATGTCGAAGAATAAAATAAACACAACTGCAGCGACGGCAGCGAACGCTGAAACGAATCTAATTGAAGTGAAATCAAAGGTGAGCAACAAACAACCACCCTCCCCTCCCCCATGATTACTGATCAGCCTGAGGTGCAAGAATGATAAATGATAATTGAGACAGCTGCTGATTCATGCATGTAGACTGGAAACGGGTTGACGGCGTTGCCAGTTCGATTTATTCAAGTTCATCCAAATTAACTGTTGAATTTGATTCCATGCAGTTTGATGCCGAATTCCGACGCTGGAGCTTTAAGCGCCATGAGCCCGAGCAGAGCTTTGATAAGTTCTCGGCGCTAATCGAACAGCTGCACAAGCTGGCCAACATACAGTTTCTAATACTCTACATTGATCCGCGCGACAACGACCTGTTGCCCATCAACAACGATGACAACTTTGGCCGTGCCCTCAAAACGGCCCGTCCCCTGCTTCGTGTCATAGTCCAACGCAAAGGTAAGTCTTATAGTGAATATATATATACATATATGTATATTATATATATTTAACTCACCGCTTAGATGATCTGAATGAGTACTCGGGCTTTGGCACCATGAAGCCGCGCAATCTGATTGGCAGCATATTGGGCCATACGCCAGTTAAGACCAAAGCGCCATCGATATCAATACCGCATGATTTTCGGCAGGTGTCGGCCATCATTGATGTGGACATTGTGCCGGAGACGCATCGGCGGGTGCGTCTCCTCAAGCATGGCAGCGACAAGCCGCTGGGCTTCTATATACGCGACGGCACCTCGGTGCGTGTGACGTCCAGCGGATTGGAGAAGCAGCCGGGCATATTCATATCACGTCTGGTGCCCGGCGGACTGGCCGAAAGCACCGGTCTTCTGGCTGTCAACGACGAGGTCATCGAAGTCAATGGCATTGAGGTCGCTGGCAAGACACTGGATCAGGTATAACTACAGCCAAATTGCCTAATCAATCCAATCAGTCATTAACTTTCTACTGTCCACAGGTAACCGATATGATGGTCGCTAATAGCTCCAATTTGATCATCACTGTGAAGCCGGCCAATCAGCGTACGCTTACATCCACGCATCGCGGCTCCTTCTCGCGCAACAGTCAGTTGTCGAGTGGATCGCATCACACGAATCACACAAACACATCCGATGAGCTGGAGCATGAGGATCAGGATGATATTGTCGATCTGACTGGCGTCACGCTGGACGAAAGTCCCACGGGCAACGTGACAGTGACGACAACGCACAGTCATCCAACATCCTCGTCACCGTCCACGCATCACAGACAGGCCGCCTCCAATGCGTCCACAATTATGGCTAGCGATGTCAAGGATGGTGTTCTGCATTTGTAAAAACAACAACAACAACAATGATTAGCAGGCACCACACTCATACACACACATACATAATTATATATATAATATTGGGATTATATATGTGGCTAGCGCCCTCACTTACACATACACATACATTCCACACACACACACACATATATATTTTGATACGTTTCCATTTCCAGTTTTATGCACGAATCCCAGAATTGTTTTAAATTAATTTTTCATTCTATTTTTTTGCCCCCCCTCCCTACAATGATGTATTTTAATTGTAAGCATTAATGTCCTTGTTATTATCATTTATATATATATATATTATTTTCCTTGATTGTGTTACACTAGTTAGACAGAGATAGATAGAGCCAGCGCGAAAGAGAGCGAGAGAGAGAGGGAGCGAGCGAGCTGGGTAGAGTTAGCAATGAGTTTTACTTTAATGCGATCTTTAACATGCCTCGAACTTAAACATTCCATTCCATTTATGTACTTTGCGGCACACACACACACACACACACACACACACCCACACACACGCAACACTAACTAAACATTTGTATGTACTTACAACTTAAAACTTAAGCGAAATGTTTGTTTGTTTTTGTAACCCTCCATTTAAATCTTTTTTTTAAATATGTATGTAACGTGTGCGAGCTTAATGAAAAAGTGTTACTTAATATTCTTAATAATATATAATATTTTATTTTATTGTACTATTTTTCTTTTATATTGTTTTTTCGTAATTGTGTCTAATACTCGTTCATGTTTTGTTTTTGTATTTGTATTTTATGTTTAAAGATGAGAAAGGAGTAAACAAAAAACAACCACAAAAACAACTACGAAAACACCAACAGCGCCTTTAAAAAAAAAAAATAGCAACGCAAAACGTTTTATACGCCTATATACAATATACGATATACTATGCTAGACTATTATACTATACGATATATCAAATAGAGTTTTATACACAGATCTATTATTGTAGTCAAATTTGAGCAAAGACATTGAAGCAAAAAAGAAAAACACAAAAACTGCGAACTTAAAGTTAACAATACACATATGAGAGACAGGCATATTTTAGATATACATACCTATATAAAATCTATAGTAAGTGTAATGCGTTAAAAGACGGCATCTAATTGTAATCCGAATACCCTACTCTATATAGCAAACAGCTGATAATTGTTAGAGCTATTGCGATGCGCAAGTTAAATCAATAAATATACAAGTATATAATATATATCATACAACTAATACGAATCGAACAACAATAACGTTAAACTATGTATAATTATACACACATACACAACAGCATATGCTGAAAAACAAAACAAAACAAACAACGTCTAAGAACAAGTAATATTATGGATGCATGTATTTTTAATAAATTTAAGTGAACTTCTCAGTGCACTGAAAACTTAAAACCAAATGCGTTTTTCTTTTCAAGAATTTAGAAGTTTGGCCTCTAGATGAATACTGCATTTCATATGTAAGTTAAAAGTCAGCCGTATAAAATCCCATTACCAGATATCTCTGGACATGGATTGGACTCTGGATTAAGCACAATATTATATTCAATAAACTTTCAAAATCGAATTTAGACTTGCGCTCCCACAATCTTAAAGGTTCAGTTAATATGATGTAGATTCTAGATATAGATACAAATAACATAAGCAAACTTCCTTGGGATTGATTTTATTTATGAGAAATCTTTGTCAAGATACATTTTCTATATTAATAGTACATAGCAAATGGTAAAACACAACAAATGGATTCTTACGTATTTTATTTATTTGCGAATGAAGGTCAAAAAATGAACGAACGTTTAACTCTTCACTTAGCTACTGCATATATGGAATACATGGAATATTTGTATTATGTTCGACTTAGTTGTACTAATTGAAATGTGTAAATATAGCTTTACGTTTTCCTTTTCATTTTCGTTATCGTTTTTGTTTGTTTGTTTTTTGGCCTTCGATTAATTGCAATTGCATTCTTTTTACAGCGAAGGGGAATTATACATTTAGGTACAGAGATAGATTGGGGAAGAAAGAGAGAACTTGAGATTTGCGCTTAGAAAACTATTTTTAAAGTTAACGATTAAACGATTTAAATGCGAGCCTTGAAGACCTAGTCGCCGTTAGCATCGCTCGTTGCTGCAATATTGGCCGCATTGTTCTCGAAGCACTGCCAAATCGTGCGTGCAGCGGGGCGATCCTCGCTGTGCGCATTTGTGCACAGGTAGAAAAGCTCCACAACACAATTGTAATCGTCGCTGAGCTGAAAGGCAACCGGCAGCGGCGGTCGTGTGCCGTATGCCTGCTCCACATGGCTAAGTGAAAACTCAGAGATGTCATTCTCTTTGGTATCATCCACATCCAAGTCGTCATAGGCGTCATCGACGCGCTCCTCCTGCTGCCCAGAGCTCGTCTGACCCTCGGCATTGCTGTCCGAGTAATTTAGCTGCTTGCGCTGCGCAAATATCTCCTGTGAGCTGTCCAAATCGATGACGGAGCTGCTGTTAAATGCGGCATCCAATTCAAGTGTGTGTGGTGGCACCAGTGCCAGTGTCTCGTATATGATTAGGCCAAAACTGAATATATCAGCTTTGCTGTCAATGATTTCCACCTCGTCCATTATCTCCGGTGGCGACCACAGAGCGGTACCTTGAAAATTAAGTCCAATATATATATATAAGCTTGTTTTGTTTACGGTTATTTGAGCTACTTACCCACATACTGTAGATGGGGATGTTTCTGAAAGTTGATCTCCCCGTTCTCGTCAAGGGGCAGTGTGACGCCAAAGTCGCAGAGTTTGCATATCTCAAATTCGCCCTTGACCAACACATTAAAAGACTTCAGATCGCCGTGCAGCAGATGGGCTTCAGTGTGCAAAAAGTCCAAAGCATGCGCAATGTCCATTATCATTTTGAATGTATGTTTGGCGGGCAATGGACCAAGATCCTCATCGTGACGCTCCTCCAAGATGGAGCCCAGAGAGGTGCTGCACATTTCCAGGGCCAACGCATCACTACCCTCCACGGACTTGTAAACGCCGCGAAAACCAACAATATTCGGATGATTCAGTTTCCTAGAAATTGAAAAGGGGGGAAGTTGAATAACTGTTTGTGTGTATAACAGAATAGCAGTTATGTTTATGTACACCAAATGCACGCACACATGTCAAACGCAGCAGCCCCTCACGCATATGCAGCACACGCATGCACACATGCACACACGCACGAATACACAGAGCCACACGTGTGCACATACAGATACATGAGTGTGTACACCAATTGTTGCAATACATATAAAGACGAGAAGAAAAAAGGAGGACTTACCGCAAAATGGCTGCTTCGCGTATAATGCGGTCATTGTACAATGGATCCTTTTTGGCCCGTGTACGCTGGGTGATACGCTTAACGGCCCACGGGGAGCGTATGTAACCCAGTTTGGGTGACCTGTCCAAACGATAGACACTGACACCGGTTCCATGTCCCAGTGTTTTTAGCATCGGTGATGGTGGGATTCTTATGGGTGTGCTATTGTTCTGAACGTTCTCCATATGCAGATTGCGCAATTTGCGACGCGGTGTGTCCATATTACACAGTTCTTGCTAAATTGACAATCAGCAGTTAATTTGCGAATGGAAAACTTGATAGCTATTGTGACGCGCACAAAAATGCCGTTTAATTGAAATGTAGCAATGGACACAAATACTTATCGATTATGAACTTTATCGATACTGCGATTATTAAATTTGAATCTCGCATTGATACTTTTGGCAATATTTACAATTTTGTAAATTATATAATAAATAAACGCTGACGTAAAAGCATACAATTTTGTGTGTCTTAAAAGCAAGGACAAATTGTTTTTTGAGTCAGTTTACATTTATATATACATATATATACATATATCGATACTTCGTTACAGCAAATATTGCGCAGAAAATTAAACAGTAGCTAATAGCTTTATTCATACGCTACATTAATAGCACAACCAGTGCGACAATTTAAACTCTACATTATTTTGCTTTACGATATGAGACAACACCAAAAACTCTTTATAGCAGCACTTAACAGTAAACTAAGAATTCATTTATTTATTGAATTCAAAAATAACACGGTTAGCTTTTATCGATAAATATGTGATATGCAAACCATCGAGTATATTCGATTTATTTGCATCTATGCAATGAAATGGTTAATTTTGTGAATTCTTAAATGCTGAACATAAAATTAAGATGCATTTAGGCTAATCGCATTAAGACGTTATTTATTGAAGTCAAAGAGAATACAGTCAGCGTAGCTTTTATCGATAAATCGTAGGTATATGTTGCATCGAGTATATTCGATTTATTTGTGACAACTGTAGCTTTCGCATTCCTGCAGTTTAATATTTATTTCATGTAATTTGAGTGCGAGTTGTTTCTGTGCTTGGGTAATGTGTTTTTTGCGTTTTCTCATGCAAGCGCGTTCCACGCTAAGTCGCGTAAGTGATCAAGGATGCAGTTCATAATTATATATACTATATACATATGTACATATGTTACCACAAAATTCTCCCACCCCCTCCCCCTTTTAGTATCTACCTGGGAAGGCGGCAGCTGGCAGTGGAAGGAAACTGCATCTGGTAATTGGGAATGAGTCGTGTGATCTGGATTCGGCAGTGTCCGCCGTAACTTTGGCTTTTATTTATGCCCAGCGGCAGCAGGAGCATGATTTTGTCCCAGTTCTTAATATACCCCGTATCGATTATCCGTTGAAAACAGAGGTGGGGCATATGTTCAACAAGTGCGACATTAATGAAGAGATGCTGCTGTTTCGTGATGATCTTCCGGAGCAGCTGGCCAGCGATATCAATGTCATACTGGTAGATCATCATGTCAGCCAGTTGGCTGCCAATGTTGTGGAGATACTCGATCATCGCCCGTTGGAGCAGCATCCAATGATGCAGTTGCTCCCGCCGCACTGTGTGCGTTACATTGAGCCGGAGGTAGGCTCCTGTGCAACGCTGGTCACCGAACGCTATTTGGCCCAGGAGCAGCCGCGTTCCACGCGGGTTACCCAGCTGCTGCATGCAACGATCCTACTGGACACCATCAATTTCTCGACAGCTGCCAAACGTTTTTGCGCACGCGATTTGACCATGCTAGAACAGCTGGAGCAACTGCAGCTGGAGCCAGAGCTGCTTGAAATCGAAGAGGAAGGAATTAGGCGACGTCGTTGCGAGCTCTTCGATGAGCTGGTCGCTGCACGCGCCGACATCAGCAAGCTATCGCTCACGGATGTGTTGCGCAAGGACATGAAGCAGCTGCAAACGGAACGGCACACCGTGCCCATGGCCGGGCTGCCCATGCTGGCGCGTGATTTTGTAGAGAAATCCGATGCGGAGCAGGCAATTCGAGAGTTTGCCACCGGCAGCAATCTGTTGGTGATGCTGGGCATGCTTCTGCCGTCCCAGGCGGGTGGCCAGGTACAGCGCGATTTGGCGCTCATCTCGCTGACGGGCCAGACGCATCTGGTAGAGCGTGTACGCATCGCCCTGCTGGAGTCACAGTCGCCGCCGCTGAAGCTACGGCCGCACCTAGTGGAGTCACACTTCTTGGGCGGCTGCTATTTGCGGCAGGAGAACATCCAGGCGACACGCAAGCACATTTTGCCCATTATCAAGCGTGTGCTGCTCGAGCTGGAGGAATCGCAGCACTGTACCTGCGACGATGTCTACTTCTTCAAGGAGAAGCCCAAGCTGGGCCTCTCCTAAGTAGGTTTTTTTCAACAATGTCCAACCGCAAGTACAAAGCATGGGACACACAGACACACACACACACACACACACACACGAAGGCGCTATCAGCTCGTGTTTAATGTATTAGTATTAGTTAAACGCATCTGTTATCAGCCACTGAGGTCTAATCCTATTCAATGCTATTGACAAATCACTTGTCAATCGGAACGGTTCCAATTGCGATGCAAATCCGCATCCCAAGTCCAAGTCAAATCTTAACCAAAAAAAAAACACTAATCAAAATACTGTAATATCTGTTGTTTTTGATACCCTTGTAGAGGGTACTATAAATGTGTCGTGATGTTTGTAACGCCTTGACGGAGATAGCTCCAAACCCCATCCAAAATATATATACTCTTTATCAGTATAAATAGCCAAGTCTGCTTCTAAAATAAATATATATATATATATATATATATATCTATCTGCTATAGGAACTATCGGTCGCAAGATGAGTTCTTGTATGAACTACTTTTTTGTTTACCAAAATATCCTGACCACAATTGTGATTTACATTTAAATTGGAGCAGATGGACTGCGGTCTGTAAGGGTATATAATATGCGTGGCGTTTAAGATAGCCGACGCTTGTTGTTTAGTTGAATTTCTTTAAATTAAGAACTTGTTTGTGTTATACTTATAATATTTAAGGAATGTTAAATCTCTCGAATAGAATTTAATCCCAACCAGCAAAAAGATATAAATTGAAATTAAATTGAATCGTCCAGAAGTAGAATCTAAAATTGGTATTGTACAAAAAATCTTTTAATTTTACGCTTTTTCGAAATTATGTATTTTTGAAAACCCTTTGAAATGGGCTTATTATATTTAAATATAGTAAGTTATATTATTAATTCCAGAAATTACCACTTTTTCTGTATACTTTTCCAATTTGTTAGGAATCAAAATTTATTTTTGTACCTTTTTCACATTCCCTTCATTTACCAAAGATCTCATAAGATCATCTGATCTAATAGAAACTGTAATTGTATTCGCATTAGAAAATAAGTTTTCTATCGATCGTTCCTATGGCAGATATATGACAAAACATCTGAACTATACAATGATTGCGATACAAAAAGAGTTCAAACTCTGTAAAGTAATTAAATTGATATGCAACTTTTCTTCCATCGATCAGTAAAAACTTAAGGATTGCATTTCAATGAACAAACATTTATTTTTCTATCGTTCCTATATGCTATGAATCTATACAATCTATATCAAGTTCGACAAAAATTCGATTCGTTTGATATTATTATTGCAATATATATTCACGGAACATAGGAACAGGCGCTCCTCCAGCAAGAATCCGATATTAAGAATCAACAATCCGCCAAATCCAATTACACAATATGTTTTTATTTTATTCCGAAAATATTTATATATATATATATATATATGTACATATACATATACATAAATGAAATGAAAACCTAGTCAATCTATTTATTTAATTTATAACTGTGGCTCCGGGTCTGTTGCAGCTGCATCGCCATCACCATCGCCATCGCCCATTTCATCATCGGCACACTCGAGTGTCATTTCTTCGAGCATCTCGGCGAGCGTTATCTGTGGAACATCCGTGTTATTCTGCTGCACCTCGATGGGTAGTGCTTTCTTGGTATCACGATAAATGTTGATGTGGCCACGCATATCGTCATTCTCCTCGATGTCGTCGAGAAACTCGTGATAGTCGTGTTTGCTGCGCTCGTCGGTGGCCTCATCGGCCAGATGCTGGAGCTTCCACAGACGCTGGTTGAGGCGTGTCTGGCGATCGTAGTGCTTCCGCACCAGCACCACATCCGGTATCACTTCCGGTGCCAATTTATCGAATTCAGCATCATTGATGTTGGCCTCGCCGGTATTGTAACCCAACGCGGAGTCACCCACCTTGAGCAGATGCCCCAAATGGGAACGAGTGTGTATGGGATTATCGTTGATGCCCAGCTCGGACGAACGGACCACCCAAATGTCGCAGAGGACATGCTTGAAGGAGACGGTGCCCTGGCCGGGATACGTTTTGCGATCCTTATCGTGTATAACATCAATATCCATGACCACATACTCGACTAGCTGCTTGGGATTACAGATGGCTTCGAAAGGTGCACGGAAATACAGCTGTGTGGTAATCTCGGCTATTTGTGCCGTCATCGGATCGATCAAATGTATGCTGCTCGAGACGCGGTTCACTAGACAAATTGGCGAAATGTTGCCAAACTGCTGGCGTAGCTTTTTCGTCAGACAGACAGCGCTGTCCTTGGATATGGGCGCCATATCCACCGACCAGGAGTACTTGTAATTGTAGTTGTTGCTGTGTATATCATGGGAAATGAGACGCTTCGATGTGGTTATCTTGACGGGCACCACTGTCTGCAGGAAATCCACCAAGCGACGTGCATGATTCTCACTCACGTAGTAGAAATCGAGTCCACCGTGCTCCGGCTTGATACCCAGCGTATTCTCATGGGCCTTGTATTTCAATATGAGCTGCTCCAGGTAGTAGAAGGTCTTTTTGTTCTCCGCACGCTGACGCACTTGGACCAAGCAGCGCCAGAAATCCTTGGCCTCGGTGCGATGGCAATCGTCGCACATCTGATTCTGCACCGTAAACTCCGTAATGAAGACCTGCTGCAGCACAGTGCCGCCAGAGACTTCCCCATGTACGGTGAGCTTAACTTTAATGCGTTTTGAGTGCTGTTCCGTCCAAATGAATCCAGCATCCACCAGTTTGACATCCTTTAATCCCTTCAGCTTCTTAAGGCAGATGGCGAGCAGTTCCCTGGATTCGAGGGATGCCTTTATCCATTCCATGGGTGGCTGCAGATACCGTTCACAGTTGCGACAGAAATGCAGCACCGCCTGCTTGGGAATATTCTCCGTTATGTCCACATGATTCCGCAGACAGGTGACGCACATGTTTGCCGGATTCGGTTGGATAGCAACTCCACATTCACAACATAATATCATGGCATTATTGCTGCTGCTACTGCTATCAGCATTCAATGGGCTAACGCCCGTAAAAGTGGAGTCCTCCATCAATTTTTGTTGCAGGTCCGAATTGTTGCGCAGCAAAACCAAAACACGTGCAATCGCTAGGGATGTAAATCAACCATAATCGCTTTTCGGGCTATAGGACAATCGATTTTAGATAATTACTTGCTCAATCATCGATATTTTTAGCAAAATATCGAACAATTTATTTACTTTGGTTGCGTCCACAGGCACGAATTTTTGCTCAGAACTCAGAGTTCCCGAATACAAATTTATCGATAGCACCCAGCGGTTAAGAAAATTTCCGTGGAGTTCTGAGAAAAAATGCAGCTAACGAAAAGTGCACTGAGCTGCAGCCAGAATTATTTATGTTGAACCCAATTTGATTTTTGTTAATAAAAGAGGAATTTTTTTAAAGTCATAAAAAATGCCAAATATACCAAATCACAAGTGCTTAACTGCAAGTGTTTAACAGACTTATATAATTTAATTATTAGGGCTCTGCTCGATGTGCATCCTTGCAGTCCAAAGGGAGCTGCTGTAAATATATATATATATTTTTTTTAGTTATATAATTAAATAAATGTGGCAAGTAGTACGCTAAACCTGTTTTTGAATTGTGTGCATCTCATTTTCAGGGTTGCTTTTTTGCTCGATTTTCCAATTATTTTAGATTGATCGTTCATAGCTCAGCAATGAAGCTCAGAACTCTGTCTACAGCAGAGAATTCTGAGTAAAAATATCGCTAAGCGCTTTTTACAAAAAAATAACTTATTTGTTTTTTGTCTGATCGTAATAAAATTTTTAGGACATTAAGATGGCATAAAAGTGTGTGAATATGACCAATCGGAAGAACAAACCTCCTGTTTTTCATATTTTGGGGGATCGTGGACAGGTATTCAAAAATACTAATATTTTTCACATTTGCTACACGAGAATATATATACTGTGAAGCTATGCCCAAAAAACACCGGTCTGGAATCGAAACTGATTGATAGCTTCCGAATGGGACGATATATCTATAAAATGATATAAACTGCAAATATGAAGTCTCCAGCTTTTATAGTCTCTGAGATCTAATTCAGACAGGGGTAAATCGACTCGTCTGTTGATAGTGATCAATAATACATATACCTAATGGGGCCAGAGTTGCTTTCTTATGCCTATTTCATGATTTCGCACAAATTCATGATACGCCTTTTCACATTTTAAATGGGTTCAGAATATAAAAACATCGGTGGTTCATAAAAAATATTCGATGGTTTCGAAAAAACTAAAAACATCGATTCAATCGATAGTCCCATCGATGGATTACCATCTCTAGCACCGATGTTTCTCCAGTTCTACGAACTACCATCAAAGTAGTCCATCTACAAAAGTAAAGTTAATTTTGACATAACTACATTTCAAAGAAATCAAGCCATTCAAGTTGTCACTCCGAAAAAAAGCACATTTGGTTGAAGCCGAAAGCATTTAAAATTTGTAATCACATCGATTAGAGTAAGCACCGATAAACATTGTAATCCACAATTTATTCAAAATAGTTGCAACTTATTAGTTTCACGGTTAACACTAATAACAAACGCTTCAAATGGAGGTCGATGAAGAAGAATTCGAGGTACCCTCCAGCAGCAGCAAAGGCGAACGAAAGCGCTTCGAAGTGAAAAAGGTATAAAACAAAAAAAAAATAAAAATGGCGGAATGGCAAAGTCATTGGCGTGTTGGTCATTGTTTGCTAATTTTAGCTTAACAAATTAACTATATTTATTCTTTTTAAACAGTGGAATGCCGTAGCACTCTGGGCTTGGGGTGAGTTTAGGTCTGTAAACCATAAAAAATCTAAACTAATATATATTGAATTAACAGATATCGTTGTGGACAATTGTGCCATTTGCCGCAATCATATAATGGATTTATGCATTGAGTGCCAGGCTAATCAGGCATCGGCTACCAGCGAGGAATGTACCGTTGCTTGGGGCGTTTGCAATCATGCCTTCCATTTCCATTGCATTTCCCGTTGGCTGAAGACGCGTCAGGTCTGCCCGCTGGATAATCGCGAATGGGACTTCCAGAAATATGGACACTAATGCCGGCCGACAAACAACAACAACAGCAACACATAAAACAAGACATTTTCGTAATTTTCCACACACTCGCAATGTCGCCTCCTGTCTGTAACACATACACACACAACAGCAGACTCTCACACACATAAATGCTCGACTCTCCACTGCTTTTGCGAGGCTCGTTACCAATAAAAATGCGTGTTTTACACAAATTTCTACTGACTTAAGTAGTTGTCTTTACCTAAGCATGGGGGGCCACTTACCGTTAAACAAATATTCTGCAATTCAAACTTGCATTAGGCGCGTGACTTGTACGTGACGTGAAATCACGCAACGCACGAAAAGCACGCTAGTCAAGAAAATCGGATATATCGCAGATGCCGCCTTCTGCCAGTTACATAAATTCGCACAGCAAATGTATAAAATGTGTTATTTTTATGGCATGTACAATTAAGAACATAAACATACAAACATTACGTGCTTAAGTGTGCGTTACGTGAACGAACAGAATTTACGTGACGTGAGCAAAATGTTGAGCTCGTGAGTGTGCGAAAAAACGCTCACGCGACCATCTCTAATTGCCATGGCAGCTACAATGCAAACTGACGGTTTGCAAAATTCATTCGGCGACTCAATTAAGATATTCCTATTGTAAAATATGTATATTACTTAACTTTTGAGCTAGAAAATAAGAAAATATTGGGACTCCTGCAAATCAGCATTTAAGCGTATTTGTTTCGATACTAAACGAAATATTCTGGCTGGCAATTGAGCTCGTATCTGCTTTAGAGTACCTAATGGCTGTGGAATAGTGGGGGGGGGAGGGGTGGTCTGGGTCAGAAGAAATGATGAAAAAGTCATGCGATTAAAACCTAATTTGTTTAGTTTATTATTATTATTATGAATGTTTGCTGCTGCTGCTGTGCATTTGGAAAAGAATACACAGTAGAAATTACATATGGATCAGTATACACATGTGTGTGTTCGTATATATTAAGAAAAAAAAAAATAATATAACTAAATTAAATAAAATACAACTAGCTATTGCCGCGGCGTGCATTGCTCCGCCCGCCCAATTTTGAATCCCATAAGAACTCGTGTGGTTCCCCCACAATGCGGGCCGCTGTCTCTGAGGACAAGGACAGCCCCACGTTGGCAAATGGAGCACGCCGTGCATTGCATATGTATATAGAGATATATATATATATATATATTTAATGTAATTGTATTTGTAAATATAGTATGTATACGCGCTAATTAATATGCTACACATTTTAAAATTAAGCGAAAACCAAAAATAATTCAAAACTGATTTGTAGGCCAAATACATTTTTGTATGGTTCTTTCCGTATGTATGTTGTATGTATGTATGTAGGTGTGTATGTAGGTGTGTGCTTGTGTGTACTATGCGTAAAATTAAATTATTAAAAATAAACTTAAATTAACAACAAGAACACTACAAAATGGTAAGTGTTGCAATGAAATATTTTTTGCTAATGAAAAGAACTTTCTAAATTTTTACACATCGATTGCTTAAATATTGTACATACACGTATGTATAAATAATGTATGCAAATATATGGTCGATTTTGTTTCTCACTTTTGGACAGATTTTAATTTTTGTGTGCAACGAAATTAACAACAAAACGAAAGATTTACAGTTACAAAATGTGCAATCAAAATATTTATGTATGTGTCTTCTTCTTTTTGTTTTCTTGTTTCTTTGTTTGTCTGTGTACACAATTCATACAATTTGTTTGTTGTTTTTCTTTTTTCAATTTGCAGCGTTTATTTTTAAGTTGATTTTCGTTTTTGTTTTCTTTTTATTTTTTAAATATATGTATATCTTTTTAGTTATAATTTTTAAATAGGTTTTATTTATTTTTTTTAGATTTCGTTTTTTTTTTGTTGTTGTTTTTTGTATATACAGTTAATTTGTTGTGTGAAATTAAATTGCTATGCTTGCGTTATTTTTTTTTTAATCATTATATATTGGTTTCAATATATATATATATAAATAAGTATATATATATATATATGTATAGGCATGTAAATTGAGTTTGTATATATTGCTTTGTTGCTATTGTTGTTGTTAATTGGTTGCTGCTATTGTTATTGTTGTTGCTGTCGCTGTTGTTGTTCTGCTTCTTCTTTGTTGGCTTAAATATTTTATTTTTGTTGTTTTCTCTCGTTTCATCTTCATATACACATATCATATATAATTTGTTTATTTAGTATTTATAAATTTAATTTTATTTGTAAGGCGTCTAAAACCGCTGCTAATTGCGTTTGTGGTTGTGTCTGTATATGTAAGTATATATGTATCTGTGTATATGTGTATATATGTGTGTGTTGGGGGAAGGGGGGTGTATTTTTTGTATGTGTGCATTGCATTTAGAATATATTCTTATACCCTGTACCCATTAAAAATGGATGAAAAAACGGATATCATGAAGTTGTGCTAATGTATGTATGTATGTATAACAGGCGTAGGGAAGCATCTTCGACACCATAAACTATGTATATATATATATATATATATATATGTATTCTTGATCAATGTGAACAGACCATATCCGTCCGTCTGTATAAACACGCCGATCTCAGAGATTATAAGCGCTAGAGGCACCAAATTTGATATGAATGTTCTCGCATATAATGTTCAGATATATAACAGAAAACAAGAATATTTCACTTTTGATTACAATCTCTTTGACGATCGGATATAAGTTATTTAATGAATGTACGAATGAATGAATGATTATTGGATACCGGGTACAGGGTATCTCCTAGTTGGGCACTCTTTACTTGCTGTTTGTTATACATACGTTCCTAAATAATGTTTTTCTCGTCAATGCTTCGCTTCCTTGTTCACTTTGATAGAGAGCGAGAGGGAAATAATATATTTTTGCACAATTTTGTGTTTGTTAGTTTTTTTTTTTGTTTTTTGTTTTGTTTTTGATTTGCCTTTCTCTTTCATTCAATGGCAATAATAAATATTCCTTGCTGCATTTATTGTTGTTGTTGTTGATGCTGCTGCGCTGCTGCTCTTGTGTTGTTGCTGGCTGTTGCTGTTGTTGTTGTTGTTGGTGCGTCGCTTAGCTTAGATTTTGTTTGGTTAACCGTTACATCGTTTAGCGTTTCATTTCATTTCGTTTCAATTCAACTGTACATGATTTGTATGCGTTTTAATTCTACTCTTAGTTTTTTAACAATGCATTTGTTGTTGTTGTTGCTGCTGCTGCTGCCGCTGCTGTTGTTATTGTTATAATAATTATAGTTGGTATTGTTGTTGTAGTTGTTGCCATTATTATTATTATTCATATTAATCTCATCATCTTGCTCATTATTATTATTATTACTTTTATTATTATTATTATTACCACCACCACCTTCAACACATTGTTTAACACTCGCTTTCTTGCTACATTTATGTTTTAAATATCCATCTGTAATGGCAAGAGAGAAAAAGAGAGAGAGAGAGAGAGAGAGAAAATAGAAAGAAAAGCAAAAAAGAAATGTATAATCAAAGATTTGCAAAAAAAAGTTGTTAATAATTTGTTTGTTTTTTTTTTTTTTTTTTTTTTTTTTTGTAGTTTTGGACTGATCATTGTTTTTGTTTTTTGCTTTTGTTTTCCTCTTTTTTTATGCACTGAGTGAAAAAGGGCATCATGAAGTTAATAATTCATATCCCATGGTCAAAAGTTTATTTGTTTCTATAACTCTTGCCGTTCAACAAATATTGAGAAATTTCGATTTTCGACATAACCATGCAAGTTAAAAGAGTTATAGGAACCAAATTTGTATGTCATCCTGATGACCAAAAAGTTTCATGACAATCGGACAATAAATACAAAAGTTATTTAAGAACCAATTATGTTCCAACTACGAATGAAGTTTGAGGCTGGGTACAGAACAATCCCCAGTCGATCTAGGGAGTGACAGGGACAGGGACACACCTCAAGACGCGAACTAAAGCAGGGCGGCAAGCAGCAGGCAAGGGCAGCAAAAGGCAGCGCAACTGTCGAGCGGTGTAGTTGTTCTTGTTGCTCTTCTTCTTGTTGTTGTTGTTGCAGTCCTCGTTAGATGTGGCCCTATTGATTCGGCAACAAAACAAAAAGGATCCGGGCCTGTTTCCCCAGTGCTTTTTCCAAGGTCGATAGTTTACAACTATACTAACCTATACTAGATATAATAATATAATAAATATTTCTTGTTGTTGTTGTTGTTGTTGGCAATGGCAGCAGCGCAGTCAATTCGCATAGAGATCAGTCGTTGGTTATTTGTTGCTAAGTTGTTGTTGTTGAAGTTGCTGTTGCTGATGATGGTGGTGTTGTTGTTGTTGTTGCTGCTGCTGATGATATTGTTGCTGTTGCAGCTGCGGCGATGTTGACGACGGCAGCTGCAGCTGCTGTTCAGCTGCTAGCTTTGTTAACTGTTGCTGCTGTGGTTGCGGTTGAGACGGCTGCTGTTGTTGTTGTTGCTGCTGCTGTAGATTTGCAAAACTGGTGGGCGCTAGCAAAGCACAGGTGCCAAATGTGTGCTTGGGCATGGTCAAGGCTTGTGGCAGAAATGTGTGTGAGCTGGAGCCGCTGCTCGGTGCGCCGGTTGCGCCATTGCTGCTGGTAATTGTTGAGCTGCTGTTGCTATTGTTGTTATTACCATTGCCATTGCTGTTATTGCTGTGGTTGCTATTGCTGTTGCTATTGCTATTGCTGCTGCTGACAATCGCTTGTGCCTGCTCCGCAGCGCGTTTGCTGCTGCTGCTGCTGAATTTGCTCAGTGGCTGCTGCTGTTGTTGTTGTTGTTGCTGCTGTTGTTGGTAGTAAGCAATGTTATAGCTACTGTTGCTGCGGCTGCCGTTTAGCTGATAGCAACTGGGCGATTTGGAGCGTGTAAAGAAATTGGTTGTTGAGGTGCAGGCCGATTGGAATGAGCTGACGCTCGATGTTGTTGATGTGGGCGAATCAGCAGCGGGTATTCGTGCTGCAATTGTGGCAGCAACAACTGCTGCTGCTGCGGGTGCTGGTGTTGTTGTTGTTGCTATTTCAGCCGCCTCGCCGGCTGCTGAGGCCGTGGATGTGGGCGTGCTGTTCTGCGAGGAAGTATTAACAGTCATGCTGGTGCCGCTGCCACTGGCACCGCTGTTGCTGCTGGCATAGGAAGCATTAAAGGATTCATCGCTGGCACTGATGCCGCTGTTGTTGAGCTCATCAATGCCGCTGCCGGAAGCGGTTGTTGCAGATGATGCTGCTGCTGCTGCTTCTGCTGCTGTTGTTGTTGTTGGTGGTGGAATGTCTATTGTGTGCGATTCGTTGCCAAAAATCAAGCGCAAACGCTTCTTTTGTGGCGTGCCATAGATGCTGTTGCCGCTGCTGCTTGCGGCAGGCATTGCTGTTGCTGGCGGTGGGGATGTTGTTGCTGCTAAAGCGCTGCGTCGACTGCGTCGCGTTTTTTCCTTCAAGCGCCAGTCGTCAGCAACGCTTTCAATTGCAGCTGTCTGTTCGAGTTCCAGCTGCTGCTCTTCGACATCCTCTTCCGTCACCTCAAGCTCCTCCTCTTCTTGGTCTTGGTCTTCTTCCTCCTCTTCTTCTTCTTCCTCGTCGTCCTCCTCCTCCTGCTCCTCCTCATCGTCGTCCTCCTCCTCATCGTCCTCATCATCGTTGCCATGCTCTGATATACCCTCCATGCGCAGGATCTCATATTCAACGCCGCTGCCGCTGCTGCTGCTGGCATTATGGGAAGCATTGTTGCCACTGCCACCGGCAACAGCTGCTGCTGCGCTACCGCTGCTGCCGCTATGCGCGCTGCCTCTGCTGTTGCTGTGCCCATTGTGCAACGCATGTTGGCGCTCCTCGCCGAGGCTGGTGCCAAGCTCAAAAACCTCATCCAATATGGGCGAACGCTTCATGCGCAACGTTAGCTTCAATCGTCTCTCGGGCGTTTTAAGCAGCGGCTCCACAGCACTGCTGCTGCTTGAAATTGTTGCTTTTGATGTGGTTACTACTGCTGCTGCTGCCGCTGGCTGCTGTTGTTGCTGTTGTCGCTTGCGTTGCTGCACGCTGCCAATGGCCTCGCAGTGTATATGCTGGGCGGCAGCCAAGGCTGCGGCGCGTCGACTGCGCTTTTGTTTGACCGGTTCCGCGACAACATCGGCAGCAACAGTTGCTGCTGTTGCCTGACGTTTGGCTGCCTGCTCAAAACTGGACATGAGGTTCTTTTTATAAGCTGGACTGCTGCTGCGACTGCGCGTTGCTGCTGCCGTTGCCTGCTGCTGCTGCTGTTGTTGTTGTTGTTGCTGATGCTGCTGCTGTTGTTCAGCCGCCGAGCAGTAAGACGACGAGGGCGTCGCCGTGCAAAGCACAATGTTTGTTAACGTTAACGTTGTTGCTAACGATGCCGTCGTCGCCGTTGCCGTCGCTGCTGCTGCTGCTGGCGGCTCGCTCGGCTTTAGCTTGCGCTCACTAAATCTACCGCTAACATTATTTCTATAGCTATTACTACTATTTAAATTATTACAATTTGTAATCGTTGTTTTAAAGTTGCTGTTGTTGTTGTTGCTGCTGCTGCTGCTGGTATTGTTGTGGGCAGTTATTGTTGCTGTGTTTGTTGTTGTCGATGCTGCGGCTGCTGCTGCTGCTGCAGCCGCTGCGCGTCCAGCGCTGTTGCGCGTTATGCGCTTCTCCGGCGACGACGCTGCTGCTGCTGGTGGTGTTGGTGGTGTTGTTGTTGTTGTTGCTGCCTCGCTGCACACATAAACCTTGTGAGGTTGCTGCTGCTGCGGCTGCTGATGTTGTTGTTGCTGATGCTGCTGCTGTTGCTGAAAATCCGTATCGCTGCTTTCACTGTCCGTTAGATATTTGAGAAACAACAGCTGCGTATTGTCCAAGCTTTCATTTAGCTTTTGACGCTGCGTCTGACGCTCGCTGCGTCGCAGCTGTCGCTGTTGCTGGCGCTGCTGCTGTTGGAGTAATGCTGCTATAGCAGCTGGCTTGCAGCGTGGCACCAGCACCACTGGCTCTTTGCCAATGCCTGCAATTGCTGGCGCTGCGGGCACAGCAATTGTCGCTGCTGTTGCTGAGCTCGCACCGTAGCTGGCCAACGGCTCATCCGTGGATGCTGTGGAAATGCTGCTGCTGGTGCTGTTCACGCGCATCGATTTGCGCAGCGTGCTTTTGGCGCGTCCATTGCTCAGCTCAGCGGCTGCCTGAGGCTTCTGCATGGCCGTCGCCTGGCTGGCTTCCGCATGTTGTTGCTGCTGCTGCTGCTGTACATGGGCAGCTGCTGCCGCCGCCGCCGCTGCTGCTGGTGCTGTGTGTGGCAGGTGTGTGTGAAATTGATGATGATGCTGCTGCTGCTGCTGTTGCTGTTGCTGCTGCTGATGTTGCTGGTGATGCTGCTGCTGCTGTCGATGATAGGCCGCATTGGCCATTATCATTTCGGCATCGTATTTGGTTATGCCCTTCTGACGCAGCGCCTTCATCGTTAGCGGCGAGAGTACAACAGTGGGCACCTTCTTGTCCATTAAGGCCGCGTTCACATCCTGGCTGTTGCTTTGGGAACGCACCACAGCTGACGGCTGCAGAGCGGCGCCATTGCTGTTGGCATTGTTGCTGCTGTCGTTGCTGTTGCTGTTGGAGGTGCTGTTCGTGCTATTGGCGCGACTCTTAATCCGATTAATGCGATTGTCCGTCTCGCGCAAACGATAGCCACCACCATTGGTGGCGCCGGCAGCGCCCAGACCAAGACCCAGGCTCATACCATTGGTTAGCCCCAGCATCGCTTCATTAAGCGGATTGGCTGGATGTTTGCCAGCAAAGGCGCCGGTGCCACGTCGCTCGCAGGTCTCGCATTCACAATACCGATTGCTGTCGCCAAAGAAGTCCTCGCCATAGAAACAGGTGATCTCCTCGCCCACCTCAATGTCCCGCAGCACTTTCACACAGGCAGTGTCGCGGCCAGTGGCCAGGAACTTGCAGTTGGCGCGACAATCGTGATTGATATAGGCGGCGGGTCCCAGCCACAGTTGGGCGCAATTCTTGCGACAGCTGTACATCACGGAGAAATCATTTTTACCCGAATGCAGCAGCGCCGTCTCCTCCGCTTCGGTCAGCTCCGCAATGCAGCCGACCAGGCATTCGATTTTCTCGTTCTTCGACCAGCGTTTCGTCGAACTGATCTTGGCGCCGCGTTGCTCCTCCAGTGAATAGCGAAAGCATGCCTCAATCGCAAAGCCGCTGTCCTTGTCAAACACACGCAAATATCGCACAATCTAGTCGACATGGATAAGAAGATAAAAGAGAATTGCTCTGGTTAGTGCATTTGTTGAAGAGAGAAGGTAGGGAAGGCACTCTAAAGATGTTGATACCACGGTTGCCATCACATGTGGTACAATTGGATGAAAATTGGTACACTTTTAACTCGCTGGTACAGATCACTTTTTTTTGGAAAACTGATACACTGTTTTAAAACCTAGCCGTATTCATTTTTTTTACAATATTTTGCAATCATAAAATAAAAAAGGTATATTTAAGTACTTGTAATTCACTCCGAAAGAAATTAAAAAAAAAATGTATTGTCCATGGGACAATTTTTAATACATTTTGAAAAAAAAAAAAAAAAAAAAACAGCAACCAAAATCAAAATGTTTTAACTTTAACTGGAGGGTTTGTAGTGGCTCCAAAAAGGGCCGATTTGTTGAGGAGATGGCGTCTTATTTCTCTGGATCGGTATCCTCGGGCACGTTTTATACTTTTAATAACAGAGCCTCAGTCAACATTTGGTTGGCATTGTTAAATATTTCAATTTTGGTTAGAGCTGAAAAACAATCCAACTGTTAAATAGCAACAGGCTGCAGAGTTAATTTTAAAACAGTCATATATTACTATAAGACATATATTATATACCTTAAATTGAATGCAATTAATTACAATCCATTTTTGCTAAAAAAAAAATGTATTAAAGAAAGCATTGTTCGTCAGAAAAAAATGCATGATTAGATTGAGTAGTTATAGACGACCATTTTGTTTCTTTCACAATATCAACATCTCCAGTAGGCAATTTTCTTGACTCTACTTTACTTACATGATCGTGGAGCCGCTTGGTGGCGATTTTGTTTTTGTTCTTGAGATGACGCGGTATCCAGGGGCCATCGTAGATGCGCTGTATGGCAATATCGTAGCTTTGCGTCTGTATGAATTCATCGACAATTGCCTTCAGCTGCTGTGTGTCCACTTTGAGCGGCCTAAAGCGTATATTCATTTTGTGCGTTTGAAAGCCCAAATGTGGATCCAGTATCAGCG
This sequence comes from Drosophila maculinotata, assembly GCA_035045305.1. Taxonomy (NCBI): domain Eukaryota; kingdom Metazoa; phylum Arthropoda; class Insecta; order Diptera; family Drosophilidae; genus Drosophila; species Drosophila maculinotata. The sequence continues at coordinate 6,602,236 of JAWNPD010000679.1, read as the reverse complement.
ATGTGGCCAGATCATCGTTCTCGGACAGCTCGCGCGGTGACATCCCCGTCGATTGTGATAGACGACTAACGGCGCTGCCGTTGCAACCGTTAAGGCTGACACCCACCGCGCCACCACCAGCTCCACCGCCATGCGATGATGATGATGACGACGATGATGACGCGGATGATGTGGATGATGCTGACACTGTTGTGGAGTTGTGGTGCGTTGTGCTCTGCTGTTGCTGCTGCTGCGACTGATAATGATGATGGTGGTGATGATGCTGTTGCTGCTGCTGATGTATGTTGCTGTTACTGCTGCTGCTGCTGCTGTTGTTGTTGTTGAGAGTGGGATTTTGGCTTTTGGCGTTGATGTTATTGGGTGACATTGACGACGACGACGACAACGTCGCCGCCGCCGTTGAGGATGCGGATGTAATTGAAGACGTTGCGCTGGTGGAATTGTTAATGTTACTACTGCTGCTGCTGCTGGTGTTCGTGTTGTTGCTGTTGCTGGTGTTTGTATATCTGCCGACAGTTTCACTGCGCCGCGTGTGGTTCGAGCCGACGACCATTCTGTATATGTGTGCAGTCTGTCAAATGCAGTAATACGATAATATATATATAAAAAAAAAGAAACAATATAAATTATTAATAGGTATGTATGTATTTATAAATAAATCAAGCTTGTTTTATATTCAAAGAACTGACTCTGACCGTCTATCCTCTTTCAACTCCAATTCCTTTCTGCCGGTGGTTTTTTTCCCCATCATACATGCCGGCATTTAACGTAAACAAAATGTGTACAAGTTCTTATTTCATGCATATGGAATTTTCCAACACTCATAGCATATGTACGAACAAACATACATACATATGTATGTACATATGAGCATTTTGCGTGCTCAGCGTACTAGCCGGCTTCTACTAGAAATTATTTTGCGGATATGGCAACTTGCGTGTGCTTGCAAGTGAGAGTGAAAAAGATAGAATGAGTGCAAGTGTGTGCTGCGCTGCTGCTCAGTCGCAATTGACCCTTCATTGTTATTTTACATGCAACCACACGAACGAACGAGCACACACACACACACACACATACATACATACATATTTGGCTTAATGCATGTCATGGTCGAGCAATGAAAATAAGTGCATTAATATGTTACAACTGCTTTTATATATATATACATATATATATATAAAAAAAAGGACAGTTACAATTTGGATCAAAAGCTTTTACTGAAAGCACTATTTTATTAAGATTTTCAAAGGGTATCTACGTCTCGACGCCCGAAATGGGTGACGAGATGTGCACGAAATGAAGGTTGCAACTTGTCGACTACACATGACGTCACAACTTATAAAATATACAACATAGAATAAAACTTATACAATGTGACGTCACAAGCTAGCACGCTTACGCAGCAACCCTTCGTCTGAAAAAGCTTGATTTTTTGGCAGACATATGTTCGAGCTACTGGCGACCGGCTCGGCTCAGCAACAGCAAACTCAGTGTCTGTGTTATTATTTTGCAACTTCTCGTTGTTATTTTCAAACATTGTAAAGACGACGGATGACGCCAAGAAATAAGTGCAACAGTCTCTATCTCTTTTTGTTCTGTGCCATTGCCTATGATCCGACTATGAGCCGATTATAAACAATTTGCCGGCGATCAGAACAGACGAAGAAAGCAATATCAATAATTTTGTCTCTTTTCATTGCGTGAGAAACCTAGCGATTTGTTTGGTGCTTTCTGTAGGAAATGCGTTTGACTTTGATTTCGTTTTTGCATACCGAGCCCAAAGGACTGAAGATGAACTTAGTAACTGTATGAAAGCTCGGAGACATAATTCCAGTCTTAGTCAATGACAAGAAAATTAAAAAGAAAAAAAGCAGCCCGCAATTGTATAAAGAAACAAACGAGATGGCAACACCATGCTCAGAATATTCGCACACACACACAGACACACACACGCACAGAGTCGAATTTACAGAAAAGCTCTCAAAAGCAAAAGTTGTTTCTGCTGACGCCGCTGATAAATGATAAGCGTACACAATTTGTGAGCCAAAGCGACTAACGATGCACAAGCAGACGCAATAAAATAATACATAAAAAAATGCCTAACATGTGTCTGTATGTATATGCAAGCATTTCAATAAGTAATAAATGCAATTGGCACATTCAGCTTGATTTGAACATTTATTTTATGGCTTCACCCTGCGTCGGTTGTGGGTGGATGGGGTGGGAAGAGGAGGGCAAGATGCGAGGTCGACAGACGGCACGCGTTCGCTCTCCCTCTCTCTTTTGCTTTCTAGCTGGCCGCTCTCTTTGCACCCATACACGTGCAAATCAAAAATCAATTAACATGGAAGCACATGTGTAACAAAAGCGTTCATCCACAATTTTTATGTTAGGTTTTAAGAATACAATAAAAGTGATATAAAAAAAAATGCAACACGATTTTGGGTTAATTTTGCACAGCACGCACAACTCACACAAACAAACTTACAAAGCAAATAAGAAAAAATTTGATAGCGGCTAGCGGCTTTGTTATATTGCTGCTAGTCTACTGCTGCAATAATTGCAAAAATGTGTGAGTGTGTGTGTGTGTCTCTGTGCATGTACATATGTATTTGATTGGTGCCCAAAAGCTGCAGCAGCTCTCAGCTGTTTACAAGACTGCCAGACATACACACATATGTACATGCATTCACTTGGGTGCGAGAGAGCGAGAGCAACTATGCACTCATGCGCATTGCAGAGTCATAATAAATGAGAGTGACCTGCGCAAGGTTGCCACTTTTGGAAAAGTACAATCCGGTAAATTGGCCGATTTGTTTTAGTTTTTATGTCGAAACTCTTATTTGATTACATATTGAGTGTCTTTGTTTGACAATTCTTTTTAGAGTGGAAACAAAAGTTTGAGTCTAGTGGCAGCTCCGCTACACTTACATATCAAACACTCTCACACACACGCACACATACAAGCGAAAATGTCAACAAAGAAAAAGGCAGCAGGGTTGTCAGCTATTTTGCAGAAACAAACGTCACAAGTTTCTGTGCCCAAATAAACCGTAATTGCAAAATATTTTTATATATTATAAATATAATAATGTATTATAAATATATTATAATGTATTATAAATATAATATAACGTTTTATAAATATAATAATATATATTATAATTATAAATATTTTGAGCTATTTGTTAGCGGTAGACAGTGTTGTTTTTTTTCTACTTTTGCTTTTAATGTGCACATTGCCAACCCTAGGACCAGGTTTTTTTCAGCTTGTTACATGGATCACACGGAAAATGGCGGCGCCTATTACACATATACATATACACATGTACCTATGCATATGCGTATGTGTATGTATGTTTGTATGTATGTACCTTTAATAATATTCACTGAGGTGCTGCTGCTGTTTCTGTTTTCTGTTTCAGCTTCTTTCGACCCTGGATGATGCCGCTTTGTGTCTGTTGCTTCTTCGATAACTCTTGTTTTTGCTGCTCTCTTCTTTCTATTCGTCGTCGTCAACGTCGTCCAGCGGCAGAGCGAGACATACGAACATTGGGGGAGGGGGTCTCGCTTGTTTGGCGGGTGCGGGGCGGCTTTTTTTATATCCAAATATCACAATGTAGCCGTTGAAGTTGAAGAACATCATTCGCAATTTGATGTTTCTGGCATAGTTGTTGTCGTCTGCTGTGCCAGTTCATTTTTAATTTTTTTTTTTCAATTCAACGCTCAGACGCTGCCGTTCTGTCCCCACCCCTTCCTCTCATTGGAGTCGGACTCTGCTAACGCATGCACACACTCACACACACATACACACACACACAGGCACACAGATGCGAGCGCACAGCACCATCGAACACTCATACATACACATCCATATGTAGATACATATATTCCTTCGCAACGACGTGCGTGCGTATGTATGTATGTGTATGTTGTATGTGTGTGTGCCTTCTTTTTCTACTATTACTTTGCATTAGCGCGACCGTCTCATTTTCTCACGATTCTGCTTGTTCAGACGCGTATTTACTAACGTGGAAGAATATGTATATTTACAATAAAATGCTGTGTTGCGATTGAAGAAAACAACACGCACGCGAATAACGAATACTTTTTATGTACTTTTCCGCGTTACAGTTCTCCGCGATTCCGTTTTTCGCATTTTATGTAGCGATTTGTGTGACCGCTAGACGCAAATGAAAAATACCAAATAAATAGTATAAAAAATACCAAACGATAACATTTGGATTTAACAGAAAAATATTCATACAAGCAAATAAATGTGCCAAACATACATTTCGCTGGCTTACAAGTAACAAATAATTCAATATATATCACAAGCAAACGATCAATAAAATGTTAAAGATAATTACTATATGTAACATGAAATGCAATCCTTTTGCCGCTGTTCATTAACATCATTATGTTAAATTAACATGTGGCTGCGAAATGCACTAAATATTGCCAAAAGTACAAAACAAACTGTTGTCGGTGTTTATTTACATATTCACAAAAATTTGCTTTCAATGTTTACGTTTGGAATTTAAGCGGCAGCCAACAATTAGCTGTCTTCCTTTTGCATACCAAATGCATAATGCGGCTCTGTCAGTTTCTAGTTGCCGTCTCCTGCATCCACATGCTAATTGCCAGCAATCATTGGATTGTGAAGGATGAGAGAATTGTTCGAAAATTGGATTCCCCTTTTTTTATGCGGGAGCCGCATAATTTATTAGCATTCCTGGAGCAGATACGCTACAATGAGTATGTGGAGCGCAGCTATTTGGAGCTCCTCCGCAAGCGGGCGCAGATTGTCGACCATTTGCGTTTCTCCATGCGATTTGGGGAGGATCTCGCGGAGCAGGCGAAATGCGCCATGGATTATTATCTGCTGGAGAAGCGGATGTCATATTTGAAGATCACACCCGACCAGCTGAAGCGCATCAATCTGCCCGAGCAGCGGGAACTACAGCAGTCCTCCATTAAAACCAAAAACGATCGTTCCATGGAGCCCATCTGTGCCAATTACCATAAGCTGGGTGTTGGGCCGGCCATGTACGATCATCTAGACAGCTTTCAGCCGGAGGTGCTCAAATCGGCGTATGTGGAGCGGGAGCATGACAAAAACATTGGCACCGCCACCGTTGAACTGACCCGACGCTATGCCTTGGAGGGACTGCAACGGCAGCCGGACTCGTGGAAGTTTCACACGTTGAGCTCATACTACTGGCGGATGCGCGGTAATGCGGTGCAGGCGCTGCCCTGCGCTCGTCTGGCCACCATGCTGGCACCGCCGGAGCACAAGGATATAGCGCTGCTCAGCCTGGGCACAATACTCTTTCGCATGGGCCGGCTGGCCGATGCGGATACCATACTGACCTCTGCAGTGGAGCATGCGCCGCTTGTGGCTGAGAACCATGTGGTGCTCGCCTCGGCGCTAGCCATGAAGCACGATTTCAATCGATCGCAGCAGCACTTCGATGTGGCGGAGCGTCTCGATCCCAGCACGCTGCCCCGCACGCAACAGGTACGCAATTTTATTATCTGCCTGGAGAACCTCACCAAGAAGACGTCCAAGATGTACAGCTATGTGAAGTACATGAAAAACGAGGTGAAGGAGTTCAGGAAGCTCAAATTTCACATATCCCACAATCACGAACGGCTGATCCAGCAACAGTTGCCGCTGGGAGCGCGTCGCTTCCTCGACTCCCGGGCCAACAATGATGATCTGCATCGACGTGGCCAATACTGCAGCACACGCACACCCAACGGTTCCGATGAGCCGGTGCTCTTCTGTGACTTCTACTCGGACATGCAGATGCGGCTCGAGAGCAAGGAAATCGATATCGATGTACTCGAACGCGATCTGATGGCCAACACGGAGAGTGTCATCCGTCAGGTGTCCGCCGAGATACGCAAGCAGTTCAATCTCGAGCAGCTGAAGGCGGCCAAGGCTCAGTTGCCGGACAAGGCCACAAAATAAATCTAGGATTCATTTGCCATAACTCGAATGCATTCCTTACACACACACACAGACACACACACAGGCAGACACCACACATAAACGCACACACATTTCGGGTCACAAATTAGCTTTTAAAATGTTTATTCATTTATTACTTTATTTATAACTTACACATGTTTTTATGTAAATATTTACTACATGTAAGTAACTATTGTTTAATCTAGGATATATGCTGTCTCTTTCTGAAGTGAGACTTCCGCTTTTTTACTATGTATCACATCCGTAAACGTTTTACTGGCAATCACCGCTTGCTTTTAGATCCGATTTTCTACATAACTGTATTTAGTTTGTAATATACACAAAACTCACGGGAAATATGTACAGCCAATTCTGTGTTTCCCGGGATAATGGTTGGACAAAATAGAAATAGAACTTACTTTAATCATAAGCCACAAGCCATAAGAACACAGAAGCAATCTATTACAAAAGTAAGAAATATATATGTACTTATATACTGTTATCGCTCGAAAACACAACGGAATTTTGTGAAACATTATTTTTCCATATGAAAAACTATTGTAATATAATATATTTTGGATTTTATAATTTGTTTCATGGCCTTTAAAAATGTTTAAAATAACGATTTCGATTCCCGAGCGATTACTGTGTATATAATAATAAATTCCTGAAATAAGCGCTACAAATTCTGTGAGATTTTTGTGCTGGAAAACATAAATAGGCATTTTCTTTTACAGTAAGTCATAAATGTATTAATAATTAGATGTTAGATAATGTTGAGATAAACAAAAGTAATAAAACATATACGGATATGTATATATATATATATATAAATTTGTAGTGCCTTCACCAGGCAATCTTCTGTGTTTGGAGCGCCTGCAACATTTCAGCTAGGCTTCCAAATGTGTGTTTTTCCGCTGCGTCCGTTTTTGGACCCGGCTGCACCAGGAGACTGCTCCAGCCGCTGTTGCGTGCACCCATGTAGTCCATGTCGAGCTTGTTGCCAATATGCAGCGCTTGCGCCGGCGTAATATTCCGGTTTTTGAGTGCCGCCTCAAAAATGCCGGAATCCGGCTTCATAACGCCGGCTTCGTAGGAAGTTAGAATAAAATGGAATTTGTCATCAAAGCCCATGGCGTTGAGCACTTGCGGCAGTGACGGATCAAAATTGGATATGACGCCCACACATTTGCCAGCATCCCGGACGCACTGCACCATATTGCCGGCACATTCAATGTGCGTCCAGCAGGCGCTGGTCCGGAATTGGATTAACAGCTGTTCGGCAATCGTCTGCAGCTTGGCTTTGGGTATTGTGGCATCCACACAGCTGAACGTATTGGCCACCAGGTGGATCCACCAGGATTGCCAGCTCATGTTGGAAGAGCAGCGTCCGAAATTCGAATGCTCTTTACTCATCAATTTGAATTGTTGGCGGAAGCAGCGCTCCAGTTGCGATTTGTCTATGCTGGCAAGTCCGCATGCTGCTGCCGTTTCAGCGTATTGGGTGGCGGGATCTTTCAGCCGGATGAGCGTATCCGTTACGTCAAACGTTATGAGTTTAAAGCGCTGTAAATTACGCACAAATTGTGCGGTTAACGGCATTATGGCACACAAATTATATCGACTATAGGTTGTGCCTAAAAGTAATTTTACAATTGTGACGTCACATACTTAAACTGTTCATATATCATGCTGTGGTGTCTGCATGTGTAGTGTATCTATTAACATTTGAAGCAAAGTGTATTATATTATTTTTGTATTATATAAATTACATCAATTAAAGAATTTTCTTTAAAAAAATTATATATATTTTAAAAGTTACGAAAGTTTGTTGGGTATGCCAATATCATATATAAAACATATATATTATTTTGCATTTGATTTTATGTTAATGTTAACGTTTTTTTAATATTTAATACATTTTATCTTACATTAACTTTAAGCAGCATACTGTCTTCAAACTACTTTGTTGGTATAATAAAAATACTTTTGTGGCATTTATTCAAAGTACATTGGTCACACTGTTTTACAAAACTGCAATATCATAGACGGCTTCGAGTTATTAAGTAAAACTTTTTTGTTTGTTGAGTACTAAAAACATTGCACAAAAAATCAGCTAAAATGACTGTGACTGCTGCACCATCGACGGAGAGTATACGCGAAAAGGCGCTCTCCGACTACAGAAAGAAACTGCTGGAGCACAAAGAAGTCGAGGGCCGCCTCAAAGAAAGTGGGTAAATTTAGCACTAAAAATTATAGCTGTATAAAAACGTTTCATTTGCAGAGCGAGAGGAACTCAAAGAGCTTACAAAACTATATGACAAATCAGAGAATGATCTGAAGGCGCTGCAGAGTGTGGGCCAAATTGTCGGCGAGGTGCTCAAACAATTAACCGAGGATAAATGTAAGCTAAAAATGCGAGGATATCTGCTAAAGTTAAATTATTATTATAAGAAAGGTGGAGGGGTGGCAGAGAAGGGTGGAGGGGAGGCACTCCTCCCTCTGGGGACAACTCTACATATTTGGTAAAGGAGAGTAGATCTCTTGGCGAGGCAGTCCTAATCCGAGCAGGAGTTAAGAACTCACTGCCTAGATACTTGCTCCTTTCCCACACCAAGGCTGGGCTCGTAAGATAGGCAACCAGCTGTCTTATGTCCAATCAGTTTAGTTTGGGGACTGATTTGTTAAGGTAGGGGCAAACAAGGCCTTTAGCTTGTCTCATCCCCGGGCTAGTGAGCTTTAACTTAAATGACTCCCCCACATCCCGATTGTGGATTTAGCAAAGGTCCAGCTCAAGTCATAGATGTGTTCAGGGTGCTGATCAGCCGGTGCTGCTACACCAGAGTGTCTAGGAACCAAGGCTACAAGTGTGGCCTCTTTCGTAAAGATAACTGTTGGAGGCTGTTCTTACAGTCTGATACCAGCTTGGGACTTATTTTCCAAGAGGAGAGTGCTCTTAGGGCTGCTTGGTTATCCTAAAAGATCCCCCTTTCGAGGGGAAAGAATTCTATGTAAAGTTCAATTACTCATGCAACAAAATGTTATCCTTTTTTGGACAATAGAGCTGAGCCCAAAAATGTATTATGTATTTGGGGCATCTAAACGAGGAATGGCTATTTTTGTTTAGTTTATATATTTGGCCATTACTTGCGTGTTAATTATTTACTTACTCCCATTTAGTCATTGTCAAGGCAACGAATGGACCGCGTTATGTGGTCGGTTGTCGTCGCCAGCTGGATAAGGCCAAGTTGAAGTCGGGCACGCGTGTCGCCCTCGATATGACCACATTGACGATTATGCGATATTTGCCGCGTGAAGTGGATCCTTTGGTGTACAATATGTCGCACGAGGATCCTGGCGATGTCACCTACTCCGCCATTGGTGGCCTGACCGAGCAGATTCGTGAGCTGCGCGAAGTCATCGAACTGCCGCTGCTCAATCCGGAGCTCTTCCTGCGCGTCGGCATCACACCGCCCAAGGGTTGTCTGCTCTATGGACCGCCTGGCACCGGCAAAACTCTGCTGGCCCGCGCTGTTGCCTCCCAGCTGGACGCAAACTTCCTCAAAGTCGTCTCCTCGGCTATTGTGGACAAGTATATCGGCGAGAGTGCTCGCTTGATACGTGAAATGTTCAACTATGCTCGCGATCATCAGCCCTGCATTATATTCATGGATGAAATCGATGCCATTGGCGGTCGTCGTTTCTCTGAGGGCACATCGGCAGATCGTGAGATTCAGCGTACTCTGATGGAGCTGCTCAATCAAATGGATGGCTTTGATTCGCTGGGCCAAGTCAAAATGATCATGGCCACTAATCGTCCAGATACACTAGATCCTGCCCTGCTGCGTCCCGGTCGCTTGGATCGTAAGATCGAAATCCCGCTGCCCAACGAGCAGGCGCGGTAAGTTGAAAAACTTCAAATACATATTTACTTACAGATTTTAATCGTTTATTTATTTCACTGTAGTTTGGAGATTCTGAAGATTCATGCCCTGAAGATTGCCAAGCACGGCGAGATGGACTACGAGGCCATTGTCAAGCTGTCGGACAATTTCAATGGCGCCGATTTGCGCAATGTCTGCACGGAGGCTGGCCTCTTTGCCATCAGAGCTGAACGTGAATACGTCATACAGGAGGACTTCATGAAGGCCGTGCGCAAAGTGTCGGACAACAAGAAGCTTGAAAGCAAACTGGATTACAAGCCTGTTTAATTTGATTCATCTTTGCGTCAACTTGCTTAAATATTGAATATGAAATACATACGAATTATATTGATGAATATAGTCGATTTTGACTGAAGTGGGAGTGGGCTGGCAGATGGCATAGGCATAGGCATAGGGTGGTTCTAGTTTCTGCTTGGAATTGAAAGGATTCTTTTACAGTTTTATTTTATTCCTATTGAAATATGTACATCCTACATTCGCTATATGTTGCCAAGAGGATACATTCAACGTATAATTTATTTAGTTTTGTAGAATCTGGTCATTTTTACAGAATTTCTTAGGCTAAGTGAAATGCAAAGCGGAGCTGTCAGCATTTCTGCTGCTGCTGATCCTTGAGGCGACGCTTCTTGCGTGCCATGTAGTCGCTGACGTTGTCGAAGCGCTTCTTGAACCACACGGACAAATCCTCCGGGACGTACGTCTGGTCATCAAAGCTACCAACGACCATGTCCAGCCAGCCCGCCGGCACAGTCTTGGACTGCTCGCCATCGCTGATGTTGTAGACTCGCAGCGTTAGGCGCTCGTTAAGAGCACCAGCTATGTAGATGCTGTCACTGGTTAGCGCAAAGTTGCTGATGTTCCAGCTGCCTGCCTCGGCGCGCACCAGCTGCTCCCGTGCTATTGTCCAGGTGTCGTTTGTGTGCTCCAGCTCGTAGAGGCCAATAGCTTCGACGTGATCATAAAACTGGATAGCCGCTTGATATCGCTTGGATGGCACCAGTTCGCGCAGCTGCAGGCGCACAGCGGGCGCGGGCAGTTCATGCTGCAGCAGCTCCTTGCCGGACAGGTAGTTCCATACACGTAGCGTCTTGTCGCCGGAGACGGAGACCAGGTGCTCGCCCGTTAGCAGCGCCAGGCCGGAAACGAACTCCTTGTGGCCCAGGCAATAGCTGTGTATGTCATAGGTAGCCGGATAGTTGGTTACCCGTATCTTGTCATCCCGATCGCATGTGATGATGTGCTTCTGATCCGGTGTCCACAGAATGTCGAAAACGATGCTCAGATGACCCAGGAGTAGGCGTGGCGGCGCCTCCACATCCACGCAATCGTACTGATGGCAATCCCCGGTTTTGTCAGTGACCAGCACAGAGCTCGAATCCTTGGCGAAGGCCAAAGCACTGGGAGCACGTGTCAGAGCCCGGACGGAGAGCAGCTTGGCATGCTCCGGCCGGCTTTTGTAGAGGAGCAGCGCCTTCTGCCCAGCTGTGGTCACGGCGATCAGTTGGCGATCGGGGGAGTAGCCCACATTAAGTACGGAAACCTCCAAATTTGCATTAGAGGCTGCTTTTCCATCGGTCGCCGGTGGCTGCTCCTCCGTTGTTTCGGGAGCAGCTGCGATTTTGAGTCCACATGTTGTTAGATCTGTCGGCAATTCGATGTCCTTGAAGATTTGCAGGTCATTCGGATTTAGGAACAGCACCTTGCGACCGTGCGCAAGGACTAGCTCAGGATCGGCGTAAAAAATTGTTGTCATAGCTGAGTCACTAGCGGGCGAGAGTTGCCTGCTCCATGTGTGGGAGATGAGCAATAACAGTGACTAAATCATTCATAAATATCAAGTCGCAGTTACTTTGCGGCACCTGGCAACGCTGTCTGATCAAAATTTAAAATGTATTTGAACGAATGCATCACTGTATCAATAGATTATGATAGCTGATACCATGAATAATATTAAATTTACTTTCAGGCTATTAGGCTTTTTTAGATTAGACTATAAATATCAAGTCGCAGTTACATTGCGGCAGTTGGCAACGCTATGTTTTGTGTGAATGCATGTAACAATCGAGTTTTAAATAAATTGAATCAAATCTATAACTAAATTGATAAATTATGTTATTTGAGCCCAATTCACTTAACTTTTAGACTAATATGCAATTATTAGTAGCTTTTTATGGCAACCTACAAAGGTGACCAGCTGCCTTTTAAATATTCGATACAATTCTAGTGCCGATTTAAGGAGACAACATAGTCATCGATAAATGTATTTTGACGCTGTTAAGTGTAACGGATAATCAAAAGCAATTACAAATAGTGACTATATACTTACTAAATAAATAAATTAAAAACCACAAATGTAAATTTACATGAAATTGGTTTTATTTCCTAAGAATCATAATACTAAAAAAAAAAAGGATTGACAAAAATAATATCGAGTATGTACAAAATGCGTGTATGCCTGGGGACTACGTGCTGATGCCAATTATCGACTCAATTGAGAAACTCAGCTTGGGCTTCTGAACGGTGGGCGTTGTTGGTGTGGGCGTGTGTGTAAAGAGCGGCATTGATTGATATGTCTGCTGTTGTTGTGCGGCAGCTGCAGCGGCGGCGGAGGCGGCGGCGTTGCCCAATAGATCGTAAAAGGCGTTGCCAATTGCTGTTGGCGGCGTTGCCAAAGGAGCTGCCTGGCCGCCAAGCAGCGTTGTATCCATGGCATAGTTCAGTTCCGGATCAGCGAACGCCCGTCGCTTGCGCATGCGTTCCAGCAGCGGTGAATTGAACGTGGGAAATCGCTGCTTGTACTCTGCAAGTGCATATGAGAAGGTGGGCGAGGCATTAGGATTGAAAATTACACGCTATGACTTAGAGAGACAGAGAGAGAGAGAGAGAGGAGTGTGAGAGAGAGGGGGCGTTAGGGTTGGAGAGCTCTTTGATCTTGACGTTGGCGTCAAATCTATTGTACAAATTGCTTTCAAATTGTCTCAATTCGTTCAACTAAGATGTACATGTGTGTGTGTGTGTGTGCGTGTGTGCGTGTGTGCGTGTGTGTGTGTGTGTTATGCATGTGGCATATGGAAATTGAGGCGTAATTTGAGCTGCAGCTCAGAATCCTAGACGCAAAAGCGACCCGAAACTGGCAGACAGCACGGCACCAAAATTGTCTGCGTGATATTCTCGTTTACTTGGAAACCAGATGGAAACAAATTGAACAAATTGAACAAATTTCGATATTGTTTTTGTTGCCCCGTTGACTTTTGCCACGTTTGGTGTCTTCAAGAGGTTTTTCCGCTTTCACGTATCGATTTACACACTGACATTTTGGACATAACGAGCAATATGCTTCCATACGACTCGCATCCAATTTCAGTGGCAAACAACTTTGCTGCACTCAAATTGTAATTGTTATTGTAATTGTAATTGTTATTGTTATTGTTGTCTTTATCTTTGTAGGGAATCAGTCATTTCCTGTCTCTATGCGCGCTCTCGCTCGCACTCTCTTTAGTCATATTACAGGATTGGCCAGACAGTCTGGCACCACTTACCTTCCATGGCGGCGGTGATGTGCAGCGTGGACTGTTGCAGGTTCCGCAGTCGCTGCTTGTAGATGCGCTTCTGGGCGATGAGGGCCTGGCGCGTGCGCAACGTATTGGCCGCCATGGAGCTGCATTTGGGTGGCGTGAGCGGCAGCTCGTCGTCGCTGTGAGGATCGGCTGTGCCGGTGCCGGTGCCGGTGCCGGTGGCGGTGCCGGTGCTGGCCTCCAGTGCCTCCATGGTTTGTTGGCGTCGCAGCGCCACCTGGGCGGCCATCACACGCTGGCGATCCACCACTAGCTGACAGTTGGGGCAGCAGCATTCGCGCCAGCGGCACAGCTTCTTGTGCCCCTTGACGCACGAGATGACACCATGGTTGCGACAGCGGGCACACTTGGGGGTGCGCAGCAGGCGGCGCTCCTTGGAGCTGATCACACTAACGTTCAGGCACTGCATCTTGACGCGTTTAATATTCCACACAGAGATCTTATCAGTAGCACTGGCAGCTATCAACTGAAAGGATCACGCGCACGTTTCACACATTTAAATGCTGGCGACCGGAGAGGATTGCGGATTGGGATTGCGGCAGCAGCCACTTGAGAGTGCTTCGCTTTGCTCTGCTACCTCGCCAGACAGTCTGGCAGCGATTCGACGTCAAGTGGTCTGTCTGGTCGTGGGTCTACCCAGAGTCCCGCTGTGTCTATTGCAACAGCTATATACATATATTTGTGTGTGTGTGTATTGCTGGCTGCCCATTGGCTGCTAATCGCTGCGTCTAAATATAGATGATCCAATGGCAGCACAGCTGGCAGGCATCATCCAAATTGAAATTGGAAATTCAATTGAAAACCGCACAAAGATACAAATGTATCTCTATATCTATACATCTGTCCAGCTGTCGTGTCTGTCTGTGTGCGTGTGTGTGTGTCCACAAAAGTATCAATTTTAATTGCTTTGTTTTGCTCGAAATTTCACTTTTGACACCCTGCGCCCCTTTAATGGATAACAAAGGGTATCACTAACCTAACTTTGTCAAAACTGAACCGATTTTCAGAAACAATATGTTTTTGGCCAGGATTTTGCTTCTTTATTAATACCACATTGAAATCGGGAAACAACATTTTATGTCAAAATTCATGTTTGAAATATTAAAGCTGCTAAATGTGGTGTGCTACAACTTTAAGCTACCATAGCTTTGTCAAAACTGAACCGATTTTAATTCCCGTGCTAATTTTGGTCATTATTTGTTCTCTAAATTATTTCGAAATTCAAAGTACTTATAACATTTTTTTTAATCGAATTTCATGTCATATTTCTGACAAGAGTTTTCACATTTGCAGCTTCCCGGTATCTACAAATTACCTTCCCAGACTTCAAGCTGCAATAACTTTCTCAAAACTGAACTGATTTTTGCTCCCAAGGATTTTTTTGTTTGTCCTCTATTGTTTGATATCATTTAAAGTTTCTATACTAAATATTTTCGAATTTCATGTCATATTTCTGACAAGAGTTTTCACATTTGCAGCTTCCCGGTATCTACAAATTACCTTCCCAGACTTCAAGCTGCTATAACTTTCTCAAAACTGAACCGATTTTTGCTCCCAAGGATTTTTTTGTTTGTCCTCTATTGTTTGATATCATTTAAAGTTTCTATACTAAATATTTTCGAATTTCATGTCATATTTCTGACAACAGTTTTCACATTTTCGGTGTCTTAAAATGCCCTTCCCAGACTTCAAGCTGCTATAACTTTCTCAAAACTGAACCGATTTTTGCTCCCAAGTATTTTTTTGTTATTGTTTGTCCTCCACAATAATTCTACATTTAAAGTTTATATACTACATTTTTTGGAATTTCATGTCATATTTCTGACAACAGTTTTCACATGTAAATTTCCAGGTCCCTAAAAATGTCCTTACTAGACTTCAAGCTGCCATAACTTTGTCAAAACTGAACCGATTTTTAAAAGCAAAGTATTTCTGTTCATGATTTGATGTTATTATTAATATTACATTTAAATTGGGAAACAACATACATATATATCTTTTACTTTCCCTAGAAGCATATCGTACATATTGAGCTTGATTTTTCCAGAGTACCTTTAGGTACTTGGTATCTTTAGTCGAGCATGCTCATTCCTGCTGGTTTTCTTGAAAACTTCACGTTTTTTGAGTTGTACCTTTTTGGCTTTATTCAATTTGATTTTTATTTGTATAACAATTTGTAGCATTGGCATATATAATTTACATGTATCCAATATAGATATATATAAGGTATACACACATATATATGTACATATATATAGTATATGTATATGTATAATTTGCAATGTATATAGTATAGTAATAATATGCATGTATGTAAATACAAATTTAACACGATAAATTAAACTAAACTAAGTGTTTAACAATTTTTGGTTATTCTTTTCTTTTCTTTTCATTTGATTTATTTTGTTAAAGTACAAAACTGATGTTCGTATTATTAATTATTAATTTTTAGTTTTTAAGCGTCTGATGCAAATTTCAGTTATTTCTTATATAAGCTATACCTATCCAGAGTTGAAGCTATAATAACGTGATTTTATTTTGATTTCTTTTTATATATATTTCATTATTCAAGTGGAATATTAAAGCTGCTAAAAGTTGTGTGCCAGGTTTTTGATTTGTTGGTCATTTATAATTTGTAGGTTTTCGATTATGCATAGCTATAGATCATAGAAATATATATATCGATATATATATATATATGTGCTCGATAAGTAAAATGATTTACGAAATGCTGGGCCAGCGTGCAGTGCAAATTTTTGGTTGGGGCAAATTCAATGAAAATTGTATAAGGTAAAGGATTACCGGTAGAAGAAAGTGTTACGGTTTCTTGTAAATGTTAATATGTGTAGCAGGTATTTCTAATCATAAATGGTGTTTTGTAAATGCTTGCAAAGTTATTGTCTTTTGCTTTTACTTCGGTTTGTGTTTTTTTGTTTTTTGATTTTTGATTTTTGTTTCCTTTTTCAAATGTAGTCCAAAAAAAACAAAGTGGAACACAATGATCTTTGAAACGATCTGTGATGAACGAGTATTATAATTACTGTTAATTCTAATGCACACTGAACACGCGGCTCTTAACTCTAAAACGCTAAAACTCTAAAAAACTGGAAACTTTGCTAAGTCTGTTGATCTATGGAGTATAATACCATCGTAAGTACTATAGTTCCAAATGAATACAAATTCAAATACGATTACAAATGCGAATACAAATACAAATACAAATATAAATACAAATACACATATAGTATGTTTATATATGTAGTACAATTAGCTATATATATATATATATATATCTGAATTATTACATATCACATTGCTCACATGCAATTTTCTGTTTTTTTTTTCGGGTTTTTTTTGGGTTTATATATTTTCTTTTGGGACGCGCGCAACAATATCAATTTTATAGTTAAATACTTCAACAATCATGATTGCCAGAAAACGTTCTATCTATTCAATTATTTTATATATATATATATATATATCATATATCATTTATAACTTAACTGCTTATCAAGTAATTAATTAAATTATGTGTACCTTCGACTGTTTTGGGGTTTCAATTCTAAAGTCTTTGCGTGTTCGTTGACTTTTGTCGCTCAGTGTATTCGCACAACTATTTCACGCACTGTAGCCGGTGATATTTGTAGTTTGTGAATTTGTTTATAACAAATGAGTTTTTAACCTTGAATGTGTTGTTGTTAAAGTTTTGACTTTATAAATTCAAGAGGTACTTAATTACTGATCAGAATGTCGAGCTAAATTTTTGGGCAACTTGTCCTTTTCATTTGAACCGAATTCCCTGCACATAACGGAACTGTTGATTTTTGATTTTTTTTAAATAAATTCATTATTAAGATCACAATTTGGAACAATTTTCTGCAAGGGTATTTCTTGATTCTGATCTATTTTTGAATTCGCAGTTCGTTGTTGCTTGCTGAACGATATTAAGCTATTCGATATTTATCGATTATTAGTATAAATGCTTGATAACAATGAGTGCGTGCCGTATATATGTATGTATGTATGTATAATAATAGGTATATTGTATATAGTATGTAGGTGTGTGTGTTTATATAACTAGTTAATAGGCTCGATTTGTCCTTTGGTGCGGGGCTTTGTTCAATTAGGTTAAGTTTATATAGTATCTGATAGTATCTGGTATATAGTAATTCACATCTATAAGTAGTACGTCTATGTAACCGGTAATACCTACAACCTATTGCGAATGTTGTAGCAAAATAGTAGAAAAGTAAGAAAATGCTCAATGCTAAATTTAGTAAATGCAATTTAGAGGGTTCCATTTGAGTTCCTTTCAAAGGGGCTGCGGCAGGCAGAGGGGTTTAGGTTGGTCACTCGAAAATCTAAAGATTTAACTAGAATTTCTTAAAGTATTAAATAACAATAAAATAAATTATTCATATATTTGAAATTGAATATTTTCTAAAGACTGATTTCAGAGAGTAGATATGAGTTAAAAAATGGAAAATAATAAACAACAAATCTTTAAAAATCGATAAATCGATTTTCGATAAATCGATTTTCGATAAATCGATTTTCGATAAATCAATTTTCTATAAGTTAACAGCAATTATCGAGCGACTGGACAGCCAAAAATCCTTGGAAATATTATCAAAATGCAATTAGGGTCCATCGCCAGTGGGAACTGTCGGGTCCAGAGTCTAGACGATGCTGTTGCGCTTGGCGCTGGCCCGCTGCAGGGTGCTCTGCATGGCGGCCACAACGGCCTCGGCGCCGCCAATGAAGATTGGCTGGTTGGCGGCCCGTCGCAGCACATGCCACATGGCCACGGGCTTGCGCAGGGAGGAGAGCATCTGGTGCCAGTGGCGCAGACCCTTGCCCACCGCACAGCTGCCGGCTAGCACATGGCCCAGCGGCACAATCCCGTTGTCCGAGACGCCAAAGACGGTGAGCCGCAGCTGCACTGTGGTCAGACCCTGGGGCGGCACACTGAAGATCATCGACTCGTTGAAAATGGGGCAGCGATCCTTGCGCTTCAGCGAGGTGCGCTTCTTCAGCACATTCTTGTCCTTGTTCATCAGATAGACCTGTGGCATAGGATTTGAGTTTCTTATACTTGACATAATTATTTACAAATTTAATCCTAAATTCTGAGAGGCATAAAAGAAAGCAGTGGATTAAATTTACTCTCTCGACTACTTTCAACTGAATCTTCTGGATCGCAGCGATAAATATAGTATTAATGCAATGAACCTGGGTTCAGTTCCAGCTTTCAACTAATGGAATCCCTTGGAAATATGTATGTGAAATATGATTCATTTAATATTATTACAATCCTATAAAATATTCCATAAATATTATTTTCAGCTGTGAATTTAATCTGGAAAGCATCTAAAAATTAAGAACTCTGGTACGGCAAAAAACTACTTAAATCAAGTATAATGTACTTAGGTACTTTTGACACCTCTGGATACCGGATGTCTTGGGTTTCGAAAGGATTGCTGGCTCACCTTGACAAAGACATGCTGCAATGCGCCTGCTGTGGGCGACTGCTGCTCCGCATCCGCGTCCAGCTCCAGCTTGAGATTGCGCGCTTTCACCACAACTATGGTGAGGCGCTCCGCTGTGGGCAGATAGCTGAGGGAGAACATCAGCTCACCCCAGCGGGCGTTGCACTTGCGCGAATCCGACAGGGGAATCCATGTCGTTATCGGCCGTGCCATCTCGCCAATCTCCATCTCCGCCTCGCCAATCAGGGTGTGGGCGGGTCCATTGTGGTACAGATGGAACCACAGTGAGTGCCTGCCCGCCTGCCTTTTAAGTTGAAAGTTGAAGCTCTCATTGTAGGCTGGCGTCAGTGTTGACTTGACCACCTGTGGATGACATAGGATGACAAATATATGACAGCTGCTTAAAATGTAGAATAAAGGAGCAATAAATATTAAGTCTGTGGAAAGAGGAAGCTTTTTTTAATCCAATGATTACATATGTATTTGTAATACTATTCACTCATATTGAGAAAATAAATGAATAGAAAAGAGGAACAGTTAAAGACAAGCAACGGTTTATTTAAGCTGTTTTCATGTGCTTTTGAAGCTCATTAGAGCTTTCAGCAAGCTTAATAATACTGACTACTTGCATTTCAGCGCACTTAAAGCTTTTTAAGCTCAAGCTTTAGCAACGGGTTAAATACTATTTTTAAACTTAATTTAAATAGCAACAGTCTGAAGCAATGGAGAGCTTTTAAGCTCTGCTTCAACAACAACAACAACAATTTGTATTTATATTTTTTACTAAATTAATAGAATGCTTTTCCAGCTCTCTTTGAATTACTAGCAGCTTTTAAAGCACATGGTTAGCACTAAGCAGCTTTCGCTGACTGACAAAAAGCTCTCTTAAATCTAGCTGTTGCTGCCAGACTCACCTTTGTCTGCATGCCTCCAGCGTGATCGGGCACCAGATAGATGCGCACGAAGGTGTCCAGGGAGTCGAGGCCCATGCTGAGTGGACAGATGAGTCCCTTGGCCTCCACCACACTCACCGTCAGCTCCAGCTGCTCCTCGCTCTGGCTGCCGCTGAGTCTGCAACAGAGGAACAACTACAATAAGATGGGTTGTCCAATTTGGAGCAAAGGAAAACAAAACTGACTTCTCGTACTGCAGTCCGACGCAAAGGTAGCCAGTGATCTGGGTATAGGGCTGATCCAGCTGATCCAGGCAGAGGGACGATGCGTCCGAGTTGACCGAATCGCAGGAGATGGCATGCTCCAGATTGATGCCCTCCATGGAGCCATCCAGCGACATCTGCGAACTATTTCGCCTGCCCAGGCCCAGACTTATGCTCGACTCCTGCCGCAGCAGCGAGCGTCCAAAGCACCAGGTCGAGTTGCCGTTCCCATTCCCATTGCCATTGCCATTGCCATTACCATTGACATTACCATTGCTAAGGGTCACCCCATGGCCATTGGGCAGCCGGCGGAACAGATAATCCTCCGAGATGGTCTTCTGCAGCATGTGTGGTCCCTTGACGCGCTGCGTCAGTCCAGTGAACGGATTGTTCGTATTGTGCAGCTTGAGCAGGCGGCTCGACAGGCTTTGGCTCTGACTCTGACTCTGGCCATGCACAAAGGGATTGCCATTGTGGGACGCCGCCGGCACTTGTGGCTCAAGCTTCGGTTCGATCTTTGGCTCGGGCAGCTGCTCCGTGGACTCGCAGAGGAACGGATTCGTGCTGGAGTTGCGACGCTTCAACGCCGGCGGACGACGCTCCTGCACCAAAGTCACCACCGGAGCTGTCCCCTCTGTCGCACCCCGATTCTGATTGATGCCCTGCTGCAGCGAGATCTGCCTTTTGGCAATGGGTCGCGGTATCGCCGTCGCGGACAGCGTCACCGATGCGGATGTCGTGAGTCGCGGCGGCGGCGGCGCCTCCAGTGGCTGTGGCACAGCAGCTGCTGCTGGAGCAGCACGCAGTGGTGAGCGCAGGCAGGATCGTGGCTCCACCCGATCCACTGCCTGCTCTGCGCTGGGTGAGTCCAGCTCGTTGATCTGGCTGAAGGAGAAGGTGACCGTCTTGCTGCTGGGCCCGGCACTATTGGGCGCTGGTGCGGGACGCAGCGGTTGCGGCGGTATGGAGACATCCGCCTGGGGCAGATTCCACAGCGGAGTTGTTGTTGTGTTGCTGTCGCCACAGCCATTGCCCAGCAGCAACTGTTGCTGGTGATGGTGTTGCTGTTGCAGCTGCTGCAGCTGCTGCTGCTCGTCCTTGTCAATGGTATCGAAGCGCTTGAAGCTGCCGCTGGTGCTCAGCAGAAACTCGGATCCGGATTGAATCTGTGCACAGCACAAAATTGGAATACAACAAATAAATTGGATGGATCAAAACTCACGCTGGCCATGTAGCCGTTGGGATGGAAGAGCTTGTGCTTGTGGTTGGAGAGGCCGATCTTCTCCTCCTTGCTGGAGCGCATGCGCATCCAGCTGGCCGCCCGTGGTCCCAGGCAGTGGCAGGCGAGCAGCACGCACATGATCAGCAGCAGGAGCAGCAGCGCCAGGCTGGTGAAAGTCAGCGGTGTGCTGTCCATCACGAGTGCAGCACGGTTGTAGCCGGGTAGCTAGTGAAGCCTCCTCCTCTGCCTGCTCCTTAGCAGCAGCTCACAGCGGGCATCTCCTGTTGGGTTTTAGCTGCAATTCTTATTAGTTGACTTTCGTTAATTACTCCTTCTTATATCAGGTTTTCTCGATCCTACCCTCACCCATCCTTGGTAATCCTTTCACACTGCACCTTCCTTTGTACTGCCCCCTTGTCTAACTGTCCATCCTCTGCTGAATGCTGCTCAAGTACCTGCTATCTTGGCACCCTCTCCTGCATTACTTTCTATCGGCCTATCTGCTGCTGTGCTACAAGCCCTCCTATATCGTCGCATTCCGAGGACAGGTTATCCTCGATGAGTACCGTCCTCTACTGTCTACTTCCCTTCTGCACTGCCTTCTGTGGCTAGGAACCCTTCATCATGTCTATCGGCTTACCCACTCCCACTCCTGCTCATCTTTTTTATCCAGGGAGCACCCTGGAGCACTTGGCACAGTTTTTGGATTTTCGTGCGGAATGAAAATAAAACTAAAAACTTTTCATTGGAAAACGATGAGCAGAGTAGGGGCAAGAAGTGCTGGGAAAGTGAAAGTTAAAGACAGAGACAGCAATACAGTTAGAGATGACAACAATGACAAACAAGGGACAAGAGACAAGAGACAGGAGACAAGAGACAGGAGACAAGTGAGAAGTGAGAACGTCAACACTTTCATCTAGCATCATTTTACATCTGTGGCCAAAGACGTTTCCTCTATTCGCTATCAACGCAACTCATTTTTTATCATTTACGTATTGTATGGGAGACAGGTGTCTGTCTCTATTTCTATTTTCAGACCCCTTCCCCTTGCCATTCCACCCCCCCACCCACCACTTGCTAACTGACAGCTGACAGTTCTTTGATTGAATTTGTAACCAAAGCTGCAGCATTTCCACTTCAAAGGCCAAACAGCCGTCACCAGAATACGCGATGACGTTGACAATGGATCAAAACTATTCCACCCACAACACCCCCCCCCCCCACCAACCCACCCCTTTTCCTCTCTTATATATTTGAATACTTTCAAGTTTGCATTCATTTCTTAGAAACATATTAAAAGTAAAAATACATTTTAATTAAATCATTAATAAACAAGTAAGATTGTTCTAGTCAGAAGTTTATTGGCCGATCCTAATGAAATTTGTAGCACATAAAGATGCTTTAAAAGTGAATAAGTATGCCAAACCCGCAGGTCATACCTCCAAAAATACGCAATCAGGGTGACGTATCCAAAAAGTCAAATATTCTTTACTTCTTTCTGTGTACTATACGAGAATATACATACCAAATTTGGTGCCTTTAGTAGCTCTAATAACTTTCAAGTTATGCCCAAAAACACTGGTCTGAAACTGAAATTTGACGACAAATTTTGAACGAGATAACGGTACGAGATACCGAAAAAATAAAATGACTTGTATTGATCTTATATTCCAAATATGAAGTCTCTAGCAGACATACAGACGGACGAATAGACTGACAGACGGACAGATAGACAGTCAGACTGACTGACGGACAGAAAGACGGACTGACTGACTGACTGACAGACTAAATGACAGACGGACAGATGGACAAACAGATGGACAGACAGACATACAGACAAACAGACAGATGTACAGACAGACAGACGGACGGACAGACAGATGGATAGGCTGACAGACAGATAGACAGACAGACAGACATATATATAGGCATACAGACGAACAGACAGACAGACAAACAGACAAAAAAACAAACAGACAGACAGAGAGACGTACAGACTGACAGACTGATACACAGACAGACCGACTGACTGACAGACTGACAGAAAAACTGACTGACAGACTGAATGACAGACAGACAAACATACAGATAGACAGACGGATAGACTGACTGACGGAAAAACTGACTGACAGACTGAATGACAGACAGACTGACAGACAGACATACAAACAGACAGACAGACAGACAGATGGACAGACAGACTGACAGACAGACTGACAGACAGACTGACTGACTGACAGACATACAAACAGACAGACAGACAGACAGATGGACAGACAGACTGACAGACAGACAGGCGAACAGACAGACAGACAAACAGACAAACAGACAAAAAGAGAAACAGACAGACTGACAGACAAACTGACTGACAGACTGACAGACAGACAGACAGACAGACAAACAGACAAAAAGACGTACAGACTGACAGTCTGACAGACAGACTGACTGACAGACAGACTGAATGAAAGACAGACAAACATACATATAGACAGACAGATAGACAGACAGAGAGACAGACAGACTGACTGACGGACAGAAAGACGGACTGACGGACTGACGGACTGACTGACTGACAGACTGAATGACGGACAGATGGACAAACAGACAGACAGATGGACAGACTGACAGACAGACTGACATACAGATGGACAGACGGACGGACAGACAGATGGATAGGCTGACAGACAGATGGACAGACAGACAGACATATAGACAGACAGACATACAGACTGACTGACAGACATATAGACAGACAGACATACATACCGAAAGACAGACGGACAGACATACAGACAGACAGGCGGACATAGCTTAATCGACGCAACTATTGATAATGATCAAGAATATATATAAATTATTGGGTCGGAGATGCTTCCATATGCCTGTAACATACTTTTGCACAAATCCATTATACCCTTTTTCCCATTATTAATGGGTTCAGGGTAAAAAAATGATGGCTAAAAAGAAAATTCAATTGAATTTGGACCATGTTTTAAGAATATGGAAAGTCTTATAGTATAAAGAGTATATGTATGTATGTTTAATTGTGTTTAGATTAAATAAATAATATAAATATAAATGTATGGTCATATGGCAGAGAACTGGTTAATCCTCTAAAAACTGGCCATAAACAGCTGACATCATCTCAGCGTAAGCTCTTCTTCTTCTGCTTCTTCTCGTTGGCTAAGAGCTCATTAGCATAATACGGTCGCTTTCTGGCTCCTTGTCGTGCATCACCCAACCCTCCCCCTGCCCCTCACAGCCACCACTTTTAGCTGTAAATTCGCTTTTCGGCTTTTAGCGCCAATTTTCGTTGACAATTTGCTTCTTTAGTGGAAAAATCGCAATTATGCAGCAACATAAATGCATTATAATTAAATAAGCGTTTAATGAGCTCCACACACATAGATAGAGCGGGAGTGAGAGAGAGCGTGACAGAGAGAGAGAGAGAGAGAGAGAGATAGAGAGAGTGTGAGAGGCAGCCATTTTGGCATCCCAAGTAGCTGCAGAAATTTTGCAGCAGCAGCAGCAACAACAACTTTTCATTAACCTACTGCGAGGTCATTCCACTGTGCACAGTGTGACAATGTTGCGCACACACATACATGTGTATTTACTACTTATCTGGCTGATTTATGAACAGACCTAAGACAATGTGGTATCAATAGCAGCTCAAGGGTGGGTGAAGGAGGGGGTGGTGTGTGTGTGTGTGTGTGTGTGTGTGTGTGTGTGTGTGTGGCAGGGTGAGCAGGGGTGCAGTGACCTGCTTTTGCTGGACAGTGGAGCACAGTGGAACAGTTGGTCCAATTGGCAGCACGGCCAAATGAGTTTTGGTCACGTCACACAGCTGAAGCTTCAAGCCAAAGTATTTTATAGTTTACGCACACACACACACTTACACACACACAAAGACAGCTCTTCATTTAAAAGGGAAAGTTTTGAAAGAAAAAACTCGATGAAAGTCAAAGCAATCAAAAGTGAGAGGCAGAAGATAACACGAAATTGGAGCATGTTGGCGGAAGTTGAACAAGACACACACACACACACACGCACTCACACACACACGCACACACACACACACACGCACACTCAGGCAATTATACTGCGAAAAATGCAAGTAGCTATTTTTTGGGCTACTTTTTGAGTTATTTTTGTAAATTTAATTAGAAAAAAATAAATGAACTTATTTACCTTTTTTTATGACACTTTTCTGCGCACAAGATTTTTTCTTATATTTTTTTGTATTTATTTCGCTTTGGAAATATCACAGGGCGCCACTTGGTAAAAGCAACAATAAACTGTATGTCTTATTAACAATAACAACTGCTGCGATGCTGCTGCCCAAAAGAAGAACAACAATAACAACGAGAACAGCAGCAGCGGCAGCTGGAACAACGACAACAATAACAGGAATCGGAGCAACGGCAACGCGTGCAGGCAGAGCAACAACAATTGGCCAATTTGCAGCTGAACGCGTCGTCCATTGTGGTATCCATGCTGGGCGAAATCTCGCGGCCAACTGAGAGGCGAGCGCGCCCGAAAGCAGGCTACAGCTACAGGCAACGCGGCGTATGCGCATTCTTTGAAAACACACGCGCTCTCTTGCTCTCTTTCTATTTCTCTTTCTCTCTTTGGTTGCTTGTCTCTGCTAGCTTAGCTTTTTTATACCTAAATGGTTGGGTTTGCAACTTGGATTTTGGGACACATAAATTTGCATTGCTATAAAATGTTTTGGTTGCTAACTTAGCTAGCGGCAGTTGGGACATAGCAAGGACACAGCAGGACAGGCAACCATTCTTTGTGGATCGTAAAATGTGTGGATGGTCCACACTTGACGACAGTAAAAATGTTTAACGAATTTCGAAAAACTTATCGAACGAACTTAACAGTTCCACACTCGACGAAATGTTATTGCTGCAGCTAAGACACAAACCCTGCTAACTGATTTATTTTCTTTAAATTTTAGTTCATTTTATTTTATATATTTTATAATAATACTATTATTAAAATAATTAATTATGTTGCAAATTTTCATTTTATTTTTTAAAGTAATTAAAATATTTATACAGCTATTTTTTTTTAATAGTAAGTTTTTAACGGAAAAAGAGGATCAAAAAATATATATAAATTTTAAATGATTTTATATTATTTAAATTACAAGATGATCGATTTGAATTTAGCTAAATAAGTGACTTTTTTTATATTTTAAAAAATTACGTTTTTTTATACTTTATGCAGATTACAAACTTTAAGGCCTAAAACTTTTATTGTGGCTTGGGACAATTTTACATTTTATACACCCAGAAAATGAAAAATGTAAATGAAATTTTTTAATTCCAAATTTAAATCATATCTTTAATTTTTTGTAATGTAAATTGTACTGCTATTTAAATGAGATATTAAATAAATAAGTAAAGCATATAATCATAATAATAAACAATCATCATGTGTTCAAACTTCAAAGAGTTAAATTCATTTACTTTTATTTTCTCAGTTTCATAACTGCAATCAACTTTTGTGTGAGCTTACGCCGAGGAATTGATTGCATTTGCTCAGCCAAAATCCCCAAGCGAAGCCATACCATATATTTACTATATATATATACTTAATATATACTATATGTATGCACATGCATATGTGTATGCGTATATATATATATATATGTATATATATAGTATATGTGGGTTTAGCTTAGTTCAGTTCAGTTTAGATGAGTTTGGGGTTTGGCTTCTGCTTCTGCTTCTGTTTCTGTTTGGCTGCTGCTGTCCTGGATTTAGGAATTGAGGCCTGCTGCAAATTCCGTTGGCCGCAGTAGCAATTACAACAAAAGCAATTGAAACAAAATTGTATAATTCCAGCTGCTGTCTGAAAGTTGAAGAGTCAAAGCAAATAAATTGCGCAAATTCAAATTGTGCGAATAAAGCGGCGTAAATAATAATATGAAATACAAACACACACACACGTTCTTACATTGTAATTGTGTGCGTGTGTGTGTGTGTATACTGTAGACAATAATGCAAAATGGCAAATTATTTCAATGCAATTTCAATTGAATTTCTGGCAACTCTGCACCCGGCAGCGCCGCCCCCCTTTAACATCATTCGTTGCCTAACTTTTCGCGAAAAGTTTTTGCCTACTAAACACACACACACACACATACAAATATACAAATGTAATTTATATGTAGGTATGTATGTATGTGTATATAACATATCAATAGCCCGCATCAATTTAAGAGCAAATTATATAAATTCTTGAAGTGCAGTTGCGCGTTTGGTGGGGATTGCTTGTCCGTTACAATTTGGCATTGGACATCAACAGCGAAGCCGTCAAAGTTTTAAGTGAGTGGGAATTTGTACAAATTACAAGCATTATTATGGGTCTGCAACTGTGCCGTCAGCAGATGGGCAACTCGGGCGACTCGGACAGTTGGGCAACCCCACAAGCAGGCTGGCAGGCAGCTCTTCTTCTGTTTCTCTGCTTCTCTGCTACTTCTCTGCTACTTCTCTGCAACTGCTACTGCTCTGTTACTGCTCTGTTACTGTTGCTTTTGCTGTTGCTTTTGCTTTTGCTGCTATTGCTGTTGCTGTAACTGTTACTGTTACTGTTACTGTTGCTGTTGCTGTTGCTGTTGCTGTTGCTGTTGCTGTTACTGTAACTGTGCAATGTGCAATTACAGCGAATGGCAGCAAAAAATTTGGGAGTGGCACTAATGAATGCAATGAATGCCAGCTAATTATAATTGCAATTATGAATATGCCATTCAAAACAGGACATGCCAAACTAAACGATAATCGAGCTGCTTCAAATGGCGTCAAACCCAAAAACCCAAACCCAGCGGCTGTCCATCAGTAGACACGTAACACGTGCCCTTTATGTTGACATCCGAGCATTTTCTAATTTTAAACAACATAGCCAGCAGCTACATATACACTGTAGAGAAGCCAGTTAAATATGGCTGAAGCAGATTCAAGTTATTGTGCAGCTCTTTTTATGCATATTCATATATTCATATACATACATATGTATGTATGTATTTTGAAGCCATTGAAGTATTGTGGCTCTGTTAACTTAATCGATATCACTTACTAGCCAGACAGTTATAGATTTGTCAGCGATCGTAAGTTTTACAGCTATAATTGGCTTTGATACCCCCTCAAATATTGACATTTGTGTCACTCTGTGATGCAATAAGCGATGGGGCCTAAAATAGATTGTCAGCTACTACATGGGAGTAGGGCGATGGACCAACAGAGAGCGAGAGAGAGAGAGAGAGCGAGAGAGCGAGCGAGAGAGAGAGCGGAAGAGAGAGATTGAAAGCGCACTGCTTGTTAAGTGAACCAATTCCAGGCAGAAAATCCCAAACAGCTGCTCACCCACTCAGCACAGACACACACACACACTCACACACACACGCACACACACATCCACACACACTGAACATACACAGACTCTATAAAGTTTAGCATAGTTATCTGGGCGTTGTTGCATAGCAAAACTGGCAAAGTTATTAAAATCAACAGCAATAAATTAGCATGCTTTGCGTTTTATCGTATAAACAGCAACAACAACAGCAACAGCAACTTTGCCAGTGGATGTGTGGGTGGACTAGCAGAAGCAGCAGATAAAGGAGTAGGAACAGAAGGAAGAGGGGGAACAGGATGATAAGGAGGGGAGGCAGCAATGGGGCTGACCAGGACATTTACAGCGCATCGCATTTTTGGGCCAAAACACAAAGTGCGCATAAATCAGTGCAAAAAGCAAAGACAAGAGCCAAGAGAAGCAAACCCAACCGGACACCAAACCAACCCACCCAACCACCCACCCGAACAACACCCATCCGGACACAGGGCGATGACTGGCCGCATATAAAATGACAATTTTACTACTTCTGCTTTTTTTTGGCCACTCACAAATTTATGCAAAATAGTTGTCAACAATGAGCGCAAAGCGAAAAGAAGACGCAAACAGACGGGTAGACGGGCAGACGGACAGACCGCACCGGAAAAGACGGAGAGATTACGCGGAAGCGTTGACTTTGACCCACAGCGTACCTAAATGCAACAAAAGGGTGTACAGTTACGGCGCAGGGATTGGGCACCCTAACTACCCGTAACCCTACCCCTACACCTACACCTACGCCCACATCCACGCCCACGCCTATCCTGTCCCTTTGTGTGGGCTGCACAATGCGATTGCGATATTATCTCGACATTAATTGCATAATAAAGCACTTTTAATTAGGTTTCGTACTGAACGCGAGCTCCCACAATGACGCCTCCACGTAACTGAAGACGGCTGCGGTGCAGCAGCAGTCAGAAGGCAGGGAAAGGGGAAGCGGGGAGGGACGTTAGTCTGTCACATCCATGCGTAGCACCGCAAGGAGAGCGAGCCAAAAGCTGCGGCAGGCGATGGTGAAACCTATTTCAAAATTTGTCGCCCAAAGGACTGCAGTTGTCGCCTGGAAATTAGAGCTTCCTGCAATGCATTCGACGCCTTTAATTTAAATCCTTAATTTTTGATGCACAACTATGAAATTTGTGTGCATCAACAAAGTTATGTTAGCTTGAAATCTTGGAGGGCTGCAAGTCAGCAACTTTGAAATTTCACATGTCAATATTTTTGTCATGAAATTTGACTTGAAATACGAAAAAATCCAGTTCCTCAGCTTTAAACTTAAAATAAATCTAGAAGATGACGAAAATTGCCTCGGGAATGAAAATAGGTTAATTTGTGACAAAGTTATGAGAGTTTAAAATCTCGAAAAGTCATTTCTAGGGATTTTTACAAGCCAATTTTTTCCCCATTTTTGGCGTGAATGAAAAATGAACTTTGTTAGAATCACTTTTCCTTTAGTTTTTATACCCTGAACCCATTAAAAATGGAATCATCTCCGACCCCATAAAGTATATATATTCTTGATCACTATCAATAGCCGAGTCGATTTAGCCATGTCCTTCTGGCTGTCCGTCTGTCCGTCCGTCTATATGACTTCATATTTGAAATGTAAGTTCTCAAAGTGCCGGTTAATACTAGTTATATATCGTGCCGTTCAAAAGATATGGAATTTCGATTCCACACCAGTGTTTTTTTGGGTATAACTTGAAAGTTATAACACCAAATTCACTATGTACATTCTCGAATAGCATACAGATGTACCAACTGTTTTTATACCCAAAAGCTAGAGACTTCATATTTGAAATATAAGTTTTCGTAGTGCCGGGCTATAACAAGTTTATCTTTTTTTTCGATATCTCATCCCGTTTAAAAGTTATCCATAATTTTCGATTTCAGACAAGTGTTTTTCGGGCATAACTTGAAAGTTATAAAAGCTTGAGACTTTATATTTGAATTTAAGTTATCGTACTGCCGGCTCAATATAAACTTATCATTTTTTCGATATCTCAACCCGTTTAAAAGTTATCAATAAATTAAGGTTCCAGAACAGTGTTTTTAAGGTATAGCTTAGAAGTTATAAGAGGTAGAGACACCAAATTTGGTATGTATATTCTCCTATATGCGTTTTTCCCCGATTCCCCAGATATCATAAATACAAAACTTTACGAAAAGTAATTTTGTGGTGTTTCATCATAAAAAATTGGCTTGTAAAGTGCCCAAACAACGAAAAGTTCCTATAAATGACCTTCCCAGACTTCAAACCGCCACAACTTTGTCAAATGTGAACCGATTGTCAATCCCGAGGCCATTTTGAACATTATTTGGCATCTAGTTTAATTCTAGATCTGAAATTTTTGAATTTTTGAAAAAATAAAATTTTAGATTTTTTTTGGAGAAAAAAGCATAAGTGGGTAACCTTACCAATTTCGATTATCAAAATATAGAATCTTGGAATTTTACGTTATTTTGAGTGTGTGTGTCTCAATTAGTATAAACAGGTAAGAGTGCTCAAGTCGAGAGTGCCCGACTAGGAGATACCCTGAACACAGTTCTTACATTCAGAATTCTTTATCTGCACTCATACATAGATGCAATTGCTTTGCTGCTTCTTCTTTCATTGGCCCCAAACTATGTTACATTGAATCGTAAATAACTTCTTTGTTTATTTTCCGATCCTAAAGAAATTTGTAGGACATATATATGGCTAGCAAATGTGAAACCATGTGAAATCCGAAGGTCATACCTCTAAAAATACGTATTTTCGATTTCTGGGAGATTGGGGGGAAGTATACAAAAAGTTATTTTTTACTTCAGTATGCTATAGGAGAATATACATACCAAATTTGGTGCCTCTACCTCGTATACCTTTTAAGCTATACCTAAAAAATACTGGTCTGGAATCTTAATTTATCGATAGCTTTTGAACGGTTTGAGATATCGAAAATAAAATGATGAGCTTGTGTTAAGCCGGCAGTGCGAGAACTTAAATAACAATAATGAAGTTTATAGTTATTATAACTTTCAAGCTATGCCCACTCAAACACTGGATTGGAATCGAAATTTATCGATAACTTTTGACCCATTTGTAATGGGTTCAGGGCATAAAAATGTGCAAAAATTAACAAGGGCCCCCCCCCTTATGCTTTCGCAAAAGAATATGGTAAAAAGTTTTTTTTATAAAAGTTCATAAGCCTTAAATGTAGAATAAAATAAATGGCCAAATAATGTTGCAATCCTAGGGACTGGGAACCTACACACTTGGATTTTTTGTTGCTGGCAGAAGAGAGGATTGAACTCACGACCTTTTGTCTTTAAATCCGATGCTGGCGGCGCACACACAAAATATCTCAGTAGCTGAGTGTTTGCCATACAAACTTTGACCCGTTTTTGCCGCGCATGAGGGTTGAATTGTGTTACGTCCTAAAAGGAGGATTTTGTGAAAATTTGGGCTGGGCGTTGGCCATTAATCAGTAAAGTCAGTCAGTCAGTCAGTCCGTCAGTCAGTCAGTCAGTTAGTCAGTCAAGTAAAACGGTTTTATTGACATAAATTATAAGCGTTTATTTCCTATTTTTGTTGTATGCAAAAAAAGAACTTCCAGAAATAGCATTCACCTCTGAAACCGATTTGTTCCAGTTTACGAGCGAAAACTGTCAGCAAGTCATTGATTATGTTTTTGTTGCTGTTGCTGTTGTCGTTGTTGTCGTTGTTGTTGTCGTTGTTGTTGTTGTCGCATAGTTAAGCAACGATTCCGATGCTGGCCTGAATGCGAAACTGCCAGGCACAACTTGAAGCAGGCCACATTTTTGGGGGGGCTGCCGCTGCCGCTGCTGCTGCTGAGTCGGTGGCGTATACGCAACGTCATGTCGCCAGAGCGACCTTCAGTGCAGCCACAGGCTCAGCCGAGCAGCCGAGCAACCGAGCAGCCAAGCAATGTGGAGGCAGTGTGGAGGCAGTGTGGCAGTGAGGCATTGAGGCAGTCAGCGCTGTTTGTGCTTCAATTATGCCAAAAATGCGCACTGACACGTAAAAATAATGCATACTTTCAGGCGTGCTCGCGTCCCGCAGAAGCCACAATGGATAAAGGAAAACAGCAGCCGCAGCCGCAGCAGCAGCAGCAACAGTGGCAACAACAGTGGCAGCAGCAACTGTGGCAGTGGCAACAACAGTGGCAGTGCCACAGTTGACAATGCCAGTGAAAGACTGAACGCTGGGACGACCAGCAGCCAAGGGGCAATGGCAATGCATATAACATTTTAATTTCCTGCTTATTAGGCAGTCCATGCCCAACCAAACAACCCAACCACCCAACCACCCAACCATCCAACCACCCACCCACACACACAATGAGATGCAACGACCAAGATACAGTTCATCTGTATGTGTGTGTGTGCATGTCATGAAGTTGCCTTGGCAACAATCAGCCAACCCTACAGCACCCTATGGCCTCCATTCCCCCACCCCTCGCTGCCCACACCATCTTCTAGCCATGCACTATTTTCCATTACACGTTGCTGCTGTCCAATGCAGCGGAATTTCGGACTGCGCCTTCTCCGCTTGCTGCTCATATAAATCACTAGCACGCATAGCACACACACACACACACACATACACACACGCAGAGATGACCCAGTGCGGGGCCAACTGACCACAGCAGCTCAGAGCGAGCCGAGCTATTGGAAATTTTGATAATTGAATTTACACGTGAATGATCACATCTTTAAGCCTTTGCCGCTGCCGCTGCCACTGCCGCTGCCAGCAGATGGTTTGCCCATGTTGGTCCTTTATCCTGCATCCTGCGCCCTGTGGTTGCTTTGTCCTGGCATGTATGTACATTGAAATTGTGCGATTTGTGAATGCGCCCAAGGCGAATGGCCGCAACCAAAAGCCAAGTAATTATGATCATAAATGGATTAAGCCATGGGGAGGGGGAGCAGAGAGCTGTTCCGCATAACCGACTACCGAAATATTCAACAATAACGTTGTCTAATGCCACAAAATCGACAAAGAGATTTCGCAACAGCGGTGTGAAAGAGATAGATAGCCTTATGTGAGATCAGATTGCACGATGCAGAAAGAGATGCGCATACATATGTGCTGTACTCTTTCTTTTTGGTTAGACTGCTGCGAGATTTGCATATTAATTTGCCTAAAATTTGGTACGTATCTCAAAGGCAGCGCAAAAAAAGGAAATGAAAAAGAAACAAACAAAAACAAAGCCAAGCACAACATGTGATTGATGACATAATCAAAGAGGCAGCTTACAGCCTACCTGCAAGATGATGGCTGTGGACAGGGGGCAGAAGCGAGAGAGAGAGAGAGAGAGGAAGAGGCATGAATAAAACAGAGCGCACATACGCGAGACATCTGGCAACCCAAATGCACTCAGCTCCGTTAGCTGTTGTGCGTTAGACAGAGATGGAAGATGCCGTTGCCAAATGGAAAATGGATTTCGCTATTAATTTGGCTGACAAGACGACGACAACGAGGACGACGGCAAGGACGACGCTGAGGACGAGAAGCAGAAAGAGGCTGAGTACGAGGAGCATGTAAACGTGAAACGAGAACGTTGACAACGTCAAAAGTAAAGAAATTTCGCTGACAGCACCACGTTCTAATCCTGGTCGCGGTCTATATACACATACAAACATACATACATACATTTGTATATATACATATACATACATACATACAGTTGTCTGCATTGCGCTGCACTCTGGCAACGATGGCAACGTTGGCAACGGCAACGGCATCCAACGATGTCAGCAGCCCTGCAATGTCGGCTCTCGCTTTTATGGCGGACACACCTATTTATAAAAGGGATTTGCAGCATTTGCGGCTAAAGGAAAAACAAAATAAATATAAAAAACACTGCTAGCTACGGCGCACCGAAGATTACATACACTGCTTCTCATCCTGCTGCTGCTCATATCTTAATTGCTCTTAACAGAGAAGTTTGGCTCTGATATGTTTTTAAACAAAACAGCTATCAATTAAATTACTCATAATTCGCAGCAAAAATACGAATTCCGCACAAGTTTCATTAAGATAGCTCCAAAACTCTCAAGGCACTTATATTATTAGGTTTTTCTAGGTGCTCCCCAATCCTTGCAACTCATGTTGAACCAAGTTTCAAGTTTATTTCCCCCAGATAATATACATATTTCAATTTGCATGACTTTCATTGTAAGCTTTATTTTTTAATTTACTAAATATTTTAACTAAAATGATTGTAACTCATGATTTTCATTCATTTTCGCAAGTTGACATTAAATAAATAAAAAACCGCGACTATATCGCGTCTGCTGTAGATGCTGCTCAAGAATATATATGTATCTTTCATGAGCTTATGAATGCCTCCTTCAAGGCGTTACGAACGTCAAGACGAAATTCGAATAGCCTTGGCAAGGGTATAAAAAAAACTAACGCCAACTTGCTCTTTGTTTGGTTTTTCCGTTCTTCTTTTTTTGTTCCGTGCATACAAAATAAATGGAATATCTTTGTCGTCTTGTTTTCTGGGCTATGCAAATGCCTGTTGGCAAAATATTTGCGCAAAGGAAGCACATGCATAATTTATATAGTATATACAGTATATAAATATATATATAAGTATGTCTGTATTTAAAATCAACATAATAAGCAAATAAGTGAGTGAGCTGGAAATAGTTCTACTTGACAAATTGTCAGGATCAAGCACATCGGGCCATCTTGCGCTCATGGTAGCGGGCGAGGGCGGCATCATATATTTCGCCAACGGTTCGTTTGCGCCAAGTCTGAGTGCGATCGATGGGCGGCTGTACAACGGTTGGCACATCTTCCTTGGGCTCCTTTGTCTCTGTCTCTGTCTTTGTCTCCGTCTCCTTCGCCGGTTCGCTGTCAGCTTCGACTTTAGTTTCGACTTCTGGTTCGGCAACTGTCTCTGGCTTCAGCTGTTTGTCCTTTGCTGTGTCATCTGTTTGCGGTTTAGACAGCGACCTTAATTTAGACGCCTTTTTCGCATAATTTGTTCTGGCAGCTGGCTTCGGCTTCTGCACCGACTGCTGCTCTTTCTCCTCATCGCTGGAATCATCGATGCTAAAGTCAGAGTCGGCATCAATATTGTTGTGCAAATGCGCCTTGGAGCTGCTGCTGCCATCTGGCTTGGACTCGTCTTTGGTCTCAGCTGTGGGTTCAACCGCCGATGGCTTCTCATCATCCTCCGAGGGGCGACGCCTTCTGTAGCTGCGCTGTTTGCTGGAGCTAACCACATCCGACTTGATGGGCTTATAGGCCACCTCGCTTGTACTGGGTGCAGTCTTGGGCTTGAGCACCGGCTGTTGGGTGCCCAGTTTCTGTTCATAGAGATGCCTGTAGAAGCCATCTAGATCCTTTTGCTTCGTCACATCCCCTATAGCTTCAAGGTACTCATCCCGCTCTTCCTTTTCCTGCAGCTGCCGTATCGATTCCAGTTTCTTGCGATACGCCGCCGTCACATATGTGTCCTTATCCTTGAACTTTTCGCCCTCCGCTTCGCGATCCTTTTGCACCTGCCGCTCAATGCGCAGCTCGTTCTCCAACTTTCGCTGCTCCATGAACACCATCAGCCTCCCGATATACTTGGCCTTGCGTGGCTCATTCCTACTGGTCTCTTTGGCCTCCTCTCGTTTATTGTCCATTTCGTCATAGAGCTCGTCATACTGAAAAATGGTTGGGTCCTCGGCCAACGCCTTCTCCTGTAAGTGCCGCGCCTTACGACGCTCCGTGACACTGGGCCCACTCACCACCCCCACTTTTCCTTTAAGGGGTCGCAGCTTCGGCGCATCAGAATTATCGCTATTTTCACTGTTGCTGCTCTCGTCGAATACAGAGGGTCTGGTTGGGGGGCATGTTGGCTTTGCAGATTGTTTCCTTTCCTTTCCAGGTATAATAAGTCCAAATCTAAGGCATTTAGTATAATTTAGTTTAAGAAAAACTAGAATTATGAAAAATACCCACTGTTTCGACATTCTGTTGAAGCTGTAGTGCTGCTAAATACGCAAGCCACAAACAGTATTGGTTAACTATGCGCAGCACGATTTTTTCCAAATCAACTCGGCGCTTTGAGCAACCCTGCGTGTACGCTCACCACTGACAGCTGCAGCTGTCAAATGCGGCAAGATGGACTTCCTCTTTTCCGATACGTTCGCGGTCGTGTAAATTTGTGTTGAAAAACCACAAAATTAAATCTTAGGTAATCCGCGCTAAATTTGACTAAATAACTTGAAATAAACATGGCAAACAATGCAAATATAACGCTAGCTTAATTTGCGCTATGGATTTTGTGCGTGTGCCTTGAAATTATGTGCTAAAAACTTACTTATTTTTTTATTGTGTATGAAACGAAAGTTGAATGTTTTGGCGGCGTCGGCACAACAGCAAAATGCTAGCCAATATACAATTTTTTAAACATTGCTTGTGTATATGAAACGAATGCAATGCAAACAGCAACATTCTAATTTTTTATATATTTTTTTACTGTTTTCCGTGAAACAACCTTCCAAATTGACGGCATCAGCTGTGTTGTTTTTGTTGTTGTTCTTGCCGCTGTTACTGGGCTGTGTAACAGTGTCAAAACAGTCGGCAACTCGAAATTGACGAGAATAACAGAAAGGAGTCCAATAATTGGGCATACAAATTGGCAACCTTCTCATTGTTGTTGTTGTTTACATATGCGGGAAGTGTGGCCTTCTCGGTGAAACACTGTAAATTTCCCCTGTTAGCCACTGCTTGGCAGAAGGAGGGGCGTAGGGCAGTAAGCACAAGCTATACACATACTTTCAAGGCGCCGCAATTTGCACGTGTTTTTCTTTGAAATTTTTTTATATTTTGTTTTTGTTCGTTAACTAATTGGTTTTTTAATTTGCAGCCATGGTGCGCATGAACGTATTGGCCGATGCCCTGAAGTGCATAAACAATGCCGAGAAGCGCGGAAAGCGTCAGGTGCTGTTGCGTCCCTGTT
The DNA here is from genome assembly GCA_035045305.1 of Drosophila maculinotata. Taxonomy (NCBI): domain Eukaryota; kingdom Metazoa; phylum Arthropoda; class Insecta; order Diptera; family Drosophilidae; genus Drosophila; species Drosophila maculinotata. The sequence continues at coordinate 6,564,500 of JAWNPD010000679.1, read as the reverse complement.
CCAAGGTGATCATCAAGTTCCTCACCGTGATGATGAAGCATGGCTACATTGGCGAGTTCGAGATTGTCGATGATCATCGCTCCGGCAAGATTGTTGTCAATCTAACCGGGCGCCTGAACAAGTGCGGCGTCATTTCGCCACGCTTTGATGTGCCCATCAACGACATTGAGAAGTGGACCAACAATCTGCTGCCATCGCGTCAGTTCGGCTATGTCGTGTTGACCACATCCGGTGGCATTATGGATCACGAGGAGGCCAGAAGAAAACATCTGGGAGGCAAGATCCTTGGGTTCTTCTTCTAGACTGAAGGATGAGTCAACAAACATCTTAAAAGCTAATTTGTGTGTGTGGGGAGTCAAAATATGTAAAAATTGTTTTATTTCCCCGACGCGAAGAAATTAAAATACGTTTTTCCCGTTCATATGAACAAACAACACAACAACATCATCGTTCATTCAAACAACATCAAAACGAATGAACCAAAACAACAAAACGCGAAATAAATTGATTCAATACATAATTATTAATAACAATATGATTTTGTTTAATACCAACTAAGCTGAAAGTATTGAAACTGCCGTAAACTGAGCTGTAAACCAGCTGCCTGTCAAGCTAACAATTGTACAGAGGCTAAGGGAGAGAAATGCTTGTTAAAAGCTAGATTTAATTCTTTAATTGACTAGTACACCTAAAAATGGCAGAAGATAGTACAGGCGGAATATGATTCCGAGAAACAGATACATATACAGAACAGAGCCACAATTTAGCTGAGGTTATTATAAACGTGTTTGCGCAGTATACTGCTGAATAAAACATTAGGTAATTGCAGCAAGGTAGAGAGAGGCAATAATTACAATTGATGTACATTTAAATTGCACATGAAATATTCATACACCGCATGAGTCGATGTGCTGCATGCCTCATTATTTACAAATTATATTTGAGCCGAGTTAGCAGCTCGCTTATGAATTCCCGTTGCGAACTGAAAGTGCTGCATACTTTTAGGGTTATCAGCAATCGATAATCAACTTATCGAACTCACCTTTAATTAGAAGTGGTTACTTTTTTTCAAAAACTACAACTGCCACTTTGAGGCCGCACGCAAGGGTCTTAGATCAATAGTAATTTGCACTAATTGAACTGTGATTAGCTGCAAATTGAAAAAGCCTTGCAGCGTTGCGTGTCTAGCTTGATGATGGATTGTTGGGCGAAAGGCCTCATTTTATATTCCGTTATCAATATTTATCCAACAGCAGCCAGCAACATCAACAGCCACGCCCACGCCCACCCAGCTGGACTTATCGGCCATGTCATGTACATACATAAGTAATCGCTTGTACGTGTACAACTGGCCATATTTAATTGAATTGTCATGCCAGATTAGGGACACGATGGGAATGTGCTTTTTGCATGGGAACTCCAAAATGGCAGACCCCAAAATACTATATATATATATATATTTGTATGTTTATACTCAAAGCTATTGTAGGCCGTGTGGAAGGCATTCTAATGGCGTCTATCGCGCCAGAGACTCTTTACCCTTATCAGTTCCTGACTATATAAGTTTGTGCGCTTATATATACATATGTTTGTACCGTAATTGTATGAAGGCAACCCATAAAATACATATTTGCGGCAAATAGCAATAATAATTTATATTGCCCGGCAAACCAGACAGCTAAACTAGATAGTATGTATGCTAGGGTGTACTATATATAGCAGATATATATATATATATAAATATATTTGGCCTTGCAATGACATTTCCTGCAATACATTTGTTTACTCTATATGTTAATTAGATTTGATTTTTCTAAAAATCATTCAAATTATGAAAGATCTGAAAAGACTTGTACATATGTTTGCTTGATTTATTTATTTAGACTTTCCAGTGCTACAAGATAAGCTTTATTTATGGCACTAGTCATAAAATCCCATATATATAGTATTTATTTTAATTCCTATTTGTTTATGTTTAATATTCGGTTATTAAAATATTTTTAGTTTTGTTTGACCTAGAAATTGACATCTCCCATCTTGATTTTGTAAAAAACAAATTAATCCCAGTTTTCTGTAATCTTTCTTTTTAGATGCCCTTTGTAAGAGTTTTAGCTCCAACGATCTGACGGCCTCAATTGCTGAATGAGCGAAATTTGCCCAAGACAGCACTAATGATGATGATGATGTTGTTTTTGTTTTTTTTTGGGGCATATGAAAAATGGACGTTTATTAGCTATTCCTCATGAAGTGGGTGCCTTTCAAAATTGCGGTTGTTGCTCTTCTTTTCTACTGCGACTTTCGCAACACAAACAAAGATAGCTTCAATTGTCGTAGACGAAAAGTGGAAATACACTAGCCATGAATCAGCAGCGCAACCATTAAAGTAATTATATTGCCAATCGCATACATACACATATGTACATACATGTGTACTTGCATATACACAAGTATTTTTAAGTTACAATCTAGGATTTAAGAATTGAATATGCATACACGTGTGTGTGTGTGTGCCTATACACACATACAGGCAAGCAATTGAACAGCTTTTTTCAGCAGCTGTCGCGCCGTTCGCGATCAAGCTCAGGTAATATATGTACATAAATACATGCATACATATACATACATATGTATGTGTACATACATTAAACAAAAGCAGCCGGCAAAGCATTTGAAAGGGTTTCGGTTTCTGGTAGGTTCGACCGAGATAGCAACATGTGTCTCTGTGTATGTACGCGTGTGTGTGTGTGTGCGTGTGCAAAAAACTAGTTTGGTCAAAGAGACGGGGACGTAGACCTTGTCTTAAATGGCACAACGCGTGATGCGCTAGAATCACAACAACAACAACAACAGCAGCAGCAACAACAACAACATTAAGAACAAAAGTCAAGCTCTCAAGTCTCAGACAGGCTTTGGTTTTGATGCTGGCTTAAAGCGAAAGCGAACGCCTAGAACCTGAAATACACTTACAGTGATCGCCCGAAAATATGAACTTTCATAAATTATAATTGTGCAAGCATTAGACGCTTTTAATATGAAATACAATTTTGAATTATAATAAAATTTTATTTCTTAAATATTTTTAAACCATTTTTTTTTTGATTATGTTGAAAAAATAAATATTTTATTATTGTTTATTTTGAATTTCGAATTTTCGAAAAGTATAAAATTTGTTTATAGAAAATATGGTGTGTATATGGATAATTTTTTTTATTATTATCTCGGTTCTTTTATTTTTTAGCACTTTTAAATACTTCAAAACTTTAAAATTGGCTTATCGAAAATATGGTATTTATATTATAATTAAATTTTTCCATAGAAAACTTGCTATGCAAGTTATAAAGAGTGCTGAAACCGCTGCGTTCTTATTGGCGAGTGATCACTGTAGTATTAGCGCATCGGAGCAACCACGTAGCCTGCAATGAAATGGAAAACGATAACGAGAAGTGCCCTTTGGGGCAGTGGGCCATATACTAACTAACTACATGGGAGCTGCTGTGACGCTGATGACGCCGCGTGCATCGTATAGTATTACGTGAGTACTATACCAAGACATTGCAAACGTTATCATGACCAGACGGCGGTCAGGCAGGCAGTTAATTCATGAGTTGTGAAGTCGCAAGATAAGGCAAAGTCTAACGGATACGACGGCAGCTGGCCGGCAACAGCAGTCATGGCATAACGTTGGTAGCTGAAACTAGAGATAAAATACATATTTACGTGTATACATATATGATATGGGGCGGAGGAAGAGAGACCCACGTGTTGTTTCGATTACTATTTAATACGGCTTTATTTGTTTCAAGACACAGAACTTGTTGATACTTTTTCTGCTTAAATTACATGTGCTGTGTGTTTGTTTGTTTGTTTGGGGGTTGGTGTACGGGGGTGGGGCGTGGGGTACATTCAAGGGTAACCTAATATATGTATGTTAATATTATTATATCGGTGCAAGTGTGTGTGTGTGAGCAGCCTCTTGTTTTTTGCAAGTAGTGTGCGACGCAATGCGATTCTCATCCTCGTCAATCCCAATCTCTCTCGATCACAACAGCCGGCGTTGAGGCGTCGCACAGCACCAAAAATAGGCAAAAGGTTAAGTGTTGAGTTGAGTGCTTAGGATGCGGTGGCAAAGTACTCCTTGGACTTGGTGGGATCGGCCACCATGGTCTTCTGGCCGGGCTTCCAGTTGGCGGGGCACACCTCGCCGTACTTGTCGGTATACTGGAAGGCCTGGACCAGACGCAGTGTCTCGTCAACGCTGCGACCCACTGGCAGATCATTGATGGTGATCTGGCGCAAGTTCTGCTGATCATCAATGATGAAGAGGCCACGGAATGGAATGCCGGTGGCCTCATCAAGTACGCCGTAATCGCGTGCCACCTTCATGGACTTATCGGCCAACAGGGGAATGTCCATGCTGCCCAGACCGCCCTGTTTGCGGGCGGTGTTGATCCAGGCCAGATGGGTGAACTGGCTGTCGGTGGAGCAGCCAATCAGCTCGCAGTTGATCTTACGGAACTCGGCAGCATGCTCCGAGAACGCAATAATCTCCGTGGGGCACACAAAAGTAAAGTCCAGCGGGTAGAAGAAGAGCACCAAATATTTGCCCTTGTAGTCGCTCAGCTTGATGTCCTTGAACTGACCATTGACAACGGCGGTGCCGGAGAATTCCGGTGCGGGCTTCTGAAGTTGGGGCATCTAAGCAGAAAACAACAAAAAATAAAAAGGTTTACAGTTATGCAATTACAAAAGGGCAAACCCTTATCGAAAATGGAGGCCGAAAACCCAATCAAACATGGCGGCCCCCAAAAATTTCCAATTGGAGAAGATGAGAGCAAAACGAAAAGTGCAAGAGTTGAATGACTTGCAGACTCTCAATTACACATGTATGTACATGTTTATTTTGTGATATGTGGCAAATGGCACGAAATTTCGTGAATTAAATATAATAAACGTTTGTAATTGCAAGTATGTGCCTTATTTGAAATTACTACCAAGAATGCCTAAAATTCTTCAATCGACGCCATCAATATTTTTTCTGCCGGCTTAAAATGCAAAAACAAAAAAACAACGGAAACGTCTCTAACTGCAAATATATGTGTGTTTGCATGTATATGTGTGCGTTTTGTTCGTGCCAATAAAGCTGTGTCTCTTTCTGCATACATATTGAATTTAGGTATGTATGTGTAAGTTATACAGACATTGTGCGCAAAACTTGTGAAATAATCTTCTTCACAAGAACAACAGCAACAACAATAGACATAGCAATCGAACATTATTTAAGGCTTACGCTCAGCTGTAATTTCTCTTTGATTTTCTCAATTATTTGCGAAATGTACATTATTTAAAAAATTAGTTGCTGCCTCTGTTGCCAACTACCAGGTCACAAAACTCACTTTAATTTTTTAATATGCTTTTTTAAACAGCAGCAAGTATTGTTAATTAAGCGCGTCGACGCAAACTTTTATGTTTATTGCGAATTAAAAGACCGGGACGTCTACTCGGCTCGACAATTTGATGTGAATTGTAAGTTGATTTGAAAAAGCACGCGAAAGACAAACCGATAGACGCGGCTGCACCGTTTGTTCAATCGACAAAGGAATGAGAGAAAAGAGAGAGCGAGAGATAACATAAAAGAACGAACAATCGCAATAATAGGGAGAGCATAGAATCACCGTTGCCACTTGCACAAATTAATTGTACCACAAATTGCGAAAATACGTAGCATTTTCGGTAATTAACTTTTTGATATGGAAATTATTTAAACGCAATTTATTTTATATATCATATTGCATATACAATATTAAAGTTATTATATTTTAACGCATTTGCGCAATATTAAAACATTCATCAGTACTAGTTTTGGTACATTTGTACCACATGGCAACAAAGCCAGTGTACGTCAGAAATTCATTCCTGCCTCGAGCACAAAAAGCGAAGTCATTGAGCCAGCAACAGACCAGACAGAGAGAGGGATAGTTACAAGAATTTCGCAATAAATTCAATTAAGGAGTAATCCCCCAAATTTATAATAATTATGATCAGCACCATACATGTTCTATTATTCAGACAAACATGTGTTAATTGAATATGTGCAACAATTAGCATTGCTGGCGATATGGCAGCACCGCAAGTTTTGGCGCCATATTTTAAAGCACCCGAATAATTCCTTGTCATATTTATTTTATTTGAGGCGTAACTTTGCCACGTGCTTAAATTGCAATGGCTTTTGCACAGATTTTGATGAAATAACTTTCTCTACTATCTACATGTGTATATTTATATATGCAACCATTTTGTCTGATGTCGCACATTGACCTTTCTTGATATCTTTCCGTCTAATTGGACTGTATGTTAAATAAGAATGCATGTATATATATATGTGTGTGTGTGTTTGTATTTGTTGTATGACTAAAACTAAAATTATAATAGCGCTGAAGTCGCAGCTCACAGTGCTATAAAAGGAATTGTGAAATTCACGATTCACTCCAGAATGCGATTAATCATCGCAAAGTGATGCAATTTCTGTAGTCATAGATGTAATGCGAAATGCGAAATGCGATTCTCGTCTTCATTTTAACCAAGTCCGAATACAAATGATACAATTGGCATTTAGCTAGTGGTATTATAATACATACAGAAAATACGAAATTTTGTCCCACAATACAACTCTTTGGGGGGCCGGCAGACGGACTATAAACATTAGCTTTGACAACACACACGAATACTACAAAAATGTTCAATCTCTGATATCTGCAGGAGAGTGGTGGGAGGGGGAGCGGTTGCTCCTCAGAATTAGAAATACAACCGCTTGACATCTACATATGGGAACCGAAACTGGGGAATCTGAGCAGCTTTACGAGTTGTTTTTTTTTTTGGATTTGAAATGATGAACTTCCTTCCATCCATCTGTTTGAATACCGTACGACAATATATGATAACAATTTTGCCAGTATCGCTCTTCAGCAGCTTGGATGGTGAATGATAATGGTAGAGGTTGATTTCGAGTCTGTGATTTGGGTACGAGATTGACGTTGATTTCAGAGTTGCATTGTGTGTCGCAGCCAATTGGTACAGCAGAGAGACCTAATCACAGGAACCATCCAGCCAGCCGTCACGCCACCTCTCATTCACTTTGGTGCAATCGAACAGCGGTTTGCCGAGTTTATTATTCACACGGTTGTGAAACTTGCACAGCCACAATGCCAGATCCTTTTGCGAATTCACATTAACGGGATTCACCTCAATGCTGCCAATGAAAAGAGTTGCGATATGTTAATTAATTAACAGATTGCACTATTTTAACAATGTCTGCACACACTTACTCCGTGCGAAAGTCCTTGGCACAATACTCGCATGGATATAGACGTGAGAGTACCTCAAAAAACGTACGCATATCACGTTTCTCCGTGTCGGTGGGATTATCGGAATAGAATGCGGCCATGGTATGCAGCAGGCCCCAGGTGGATATGCCCAGACGTACCTTGTCTAGCGGGCAGTCCTCTCGCGGCGCTGCTACGCCCACAGCATTAAGAGTCAGCTTCTCATTGGCTGCCATATGTTTCTCCTACATAACATAACGTAAATGTATGTATGTATATGTAAGCATATCGTAAATATGTAAAAGTAAACGAACGAATACTGCTGACGACTTACCTTGGCTGCTTGGGTGCTTGAAATGAGACGCTGCTGTTTGGACCACGACTTGAAATCGTTGCAGGTGCGACAATTGCTATCCTGTTTGCCGTTTTTGTGCGTTGTGTATTGTGTACCATCGACCGGGGGTTCCGGTTCAGTTGGCTTCTGCTGAAACGACGTTTTGGACATCCTGAAGTCGGGATCACGCAATATACGCAAAACAGTTTTTTGTAGACGGCGTATAATCAATCGGGCGCCCTCTCTATTAAGAGCTGCCTTACTTTGATAGCTGTGACGTCGAATGAATTCTTTCCACATGGGCAGTCAGCTGCTTTCCGTTAGCGCAAATCTGAGTCGTAACTTCACAGCGCTGTTGACGCCAATTTCTGTATGTTAGCGCAAATTAGCGGCGCTGTTAATGTACATCGCTGCAAGCCGCTGTTAGCTGCCAACAATCTGGCAGCACGATATCTGCCGCTAAGTTCTCGAGTGATCTCTATGAGTTCAAAACGCAGCTAATTACGGTTTTTTCGTGTTTAACTAATACGAATAATTCAAAATTACACAATATAAATTTTTGATACTTTTTCCATTTCTCTTTGTATGTCTAAGTCTGAGTGACAAACAACATAAAACAAAAAGACATGATGTTAAACACATAAATATAATTTACAATTCTAATTTTTGTTTATATATATTTATGTGTATGTATTTCTGAACTCTCTGAAAGCTTTCCGAGCGACCATTGTATGTAGCTGTATGTGTATATATATATTCCTGATCAGGATTTCTGTTTTAAAGAGCCAGAGACACCTAAATAATACGAAAAATACTTTTTTAATAACAGCCCCGCTGTGGAATTATTTAAAAATAACGTATATTAACAGCCGCCCTTCTACTCGATTCTCAAGAATTCAAGTGATGCCTGCGCATTTTGCTGCATTTAGTGATCTGTGAATGTGAAAGTGTGTTGTGTTTTTCGTGTGTTGCTGATATAGTGAACTTATTCTCTGCTCTGAAATTATCTCTCTCTATCTCTTACGTACTATTCTCTCTGTCTCTATCGTACTACTCTCTTCGACTAATCTCTCTCTCTCTCTTATACTAGTATCTCTTTTCCCTTTGTACTACTATCTCTCTCTCTGTCTCTCTTGGAATACTCTCTCTCTCTCGTACTATTCTCTCACTTTCTCTCGTACTGCTCTCTCTCTCTCTCGTACTAATCTCTCTCTTTCTCGTACTAATCTCTCTCTTTCTCGAACTACTCTCTCTCTCTATCTCAAACTACTCTCTCTCTCTCTGTATCTCAAACTACTCTCTTTCTCTATATCTCAAACTACTCTCTTTCTCTCGAACTGCTCTCTCTCTCACGAACTACTCTCTCTTACGAACTACTCTCTCTCTCACGAACTACTCTCTCTCTCACGAACTACTCTCTCTCTTGAACTTCTCTCTCTCTCTCTCTCTCGATCTACTCTCTCTCTCGAACTACTCTCTCTTTCTCGAACTACTCTCTCTCTCTCTCTCTCTCGTACTAATCTCTCTCTCTCTCGTACTAATCTCTCTCTTTCTCGAACTACTCTTTCTCTCTATCTCAAACTACTCTCTTTCGCTCGAACTGCTCTCTCTCTCTAACTACTCTCTCTCGGACTACTCTCTCTCTCTCTCTCTTACTAATCTCTCTCGTACTAATCTCTCTCTTTCTCGAACTACTCTCTCTATCTCTATCTCAAACTACTCTCTTTCTCTCGAACTACTCTCTCTCTCTCTCTAACTACTCTCTCTCTCTCTAACTACTCTCTCTCTCTCTAACTACTCTCTCTCTCTCTAACTACTCTCTCTCTCTCTAACTACTCTCTCTCTCTCTCTAACTACTCTCTCTCTCTCTCTAACTACTCTCTCTCTCTCTCTCTCTCTCTCGAACTACTCTCTCTCTCTCTCTTACTAATCTCTCTCTCGTACTAATCTCTCTTTCTCGAACTACTCTCTCTCTCTCTATCTCAAACTACTCTCTTTCTCTCGAACTGCTCTCTCTCTCTCTCGAACTACTCTCTCTCTCTCGTACTTATCTCTCTCTTTCTCGAACTACTCTCTCTCTCTCGAACTACTCTCTATCTCAAACTACTCTCTTTCTCTCGAACTGCTCTCTCTCTCTCGAACTACTCTCTCTCTCGAACTTCTCTCTCTCTATCTCAAACTAATCTCTCTCTCTCTCTGACTACTATCTTTCTCTCTCTCTCTCTGACTACTATCTCTCTCTCTCTGACTACTCTCTCGAACTACTGTCTCTCGTACTAAGCTCTCTCTTGCTCCCGGGCAACTCTCTCTCCCTCTTACTGATTTTGATTTCTCTCCATCTCTCTCTCAAAACATCGCCATATAGATTGTGGTGTTTTGATGTGAGCTGTTGTATGGTTTTATGTGTGTATATACAAGAAAACCAAAAATAGATATGTAAATTGTCAAGGCACATTTATTAATACAATGTAATGTATAAATTCATTTAGTAACAACTACGGCTTGGTACCAATGGTAAACACAAGTTAACAATTGGGCGGGTTAGCTTTGTTGCCGGCCAATGTTGGCCAACAGTTTACAACGGGTTAGACACACGATATCAATCAATCAATATATAAATAGTTAGGACGCACGGGTCGTTCGTTGAAGATGAATTCCATTTACGATTTAAGCATGCATAAATTATTAATTTATAACAAAGTGATAAGACTGCATAGAATGACGTTAAGCTCAGGCGTAGTCTCTAAACATGGTGAACAGGCTGTAGAGGACGCGTAGTGTTGACTTCAGATCCATGTTGACAATGTCCTCGGGGCGTGCCTTTGGCTTGGGCAGACCCACATCCTGCATCAGGTCGAAGGCAAAGGCCACATTGTTGACCATCTGATCGATATCCTGCGGCGTCAAATGGAACTCATGCAGCGGCACAAAAAATCCACCCAACAGACCCATCAGCAGGCACAGATAGACGCCATCCCGAAAGTCCGTGTTCAGGTCGTTAATCTCAAAGTTTAGCTTGGCTAAATGCTTGTTGACAAACGTAATCAGTGACTTCTTCACCACGGCCAGCTTGTCGGGCGCACAGTCAATCAGCGTATCGAACGCATCCTTCTCGCAACGCATGCCCAGATCATCGTACTCGGACGTGATTTGCTCCTGGAATTTCCTACAAAGTGCAAAACACAAATTACTAGCCAAGTAATCAAAAGAAGTTTAAGTTGACAACTCACTGTGCATTCATGAAGCCGGCGCTCATCTCGGCAATGACCACGGTGACAAAGACATTCTCCGGCAGACGCACTGGCGCCCGGAAATGACGCACCAAGGCCACCAATAAATGCAATATGGCCACTATATTCTTCGAGTGCACGCTGGCAACAGACCATTTCGGTATCTTCTGATGGAAGCCAAGTGTCTGTGGTGAAAACCAGTAAATTATTAATATTACTATTTATTACTATTAGACCAGCTTTAATTTTATTAATTGTTTGTGTATAGCTTTGAATGTGAACGTCCAAATCTGAACCGATTGCTGATGCCGAGGTTTCTTAAGCCCATATAAATGCCCTTTCTAGACTTCAAACTCCCATAACTTGCTCCAAACTGAACCGATTGTCAAGCTTGAGGCCATTTTGTTCATGAATTGTCCTATATATCAATTCTACATTTTAAGTTTATGCATTATTGAAAGTAAAATTTTTTAAAATATTTTTGAGAAAAAAGCATAAGGGGGGACCCTTACCAAAATTGATTTTTCAAAAAATAGATTCTTGAAATTCTTTTTTTAATCGATTGTGGGTGTCAAAATTAGTATAAAAAACTATGGGAAAAATGATTCTGAGGTGTTTCATTTTTCTGTAAAAAATCATGCCAAAATGACAAAAATAATTGACTTGTAACCGCCCTAAGTCCATACAAATGCCCTTCCTAGACTTCAAACTCCCATAACTTGGTCAAAACTTAACCAATTGTCAAGCTTGAGGCCATTTTGTTCATGAATTGTCCTATATATCAATTCTACATTTCAAGTTTATGCATTATTGAAAGTTACATTTTTTAAAATATTTTTGCGAAAAAAGCATAAGGGGGGACCCTTACCAAAATTGATTTTTCAAAAAATAGATTCTTGAAATTCTTTTTTTAATCGATTGTGGGTGTCAAAATTAGTATAAAAAACTATGGGAAAAATGATTCTGAGGTGTTTCATTTTTCTGTAAAAAATCATGCCAAAATGACAAAAATAATTGACTTGTAACCGCCCTAAGTCCATACAAATGCCCTTCCTAGACTTCAAACTCCCATAACTTGGTCAAAACTTAACCGATTGTCAAGCTTGAGGCCATTTTGTTCATGGCTTGTCCTATATATCAATTCTACATTTCAAGTTTATGCATTATTGAAAGTTAAATTTTTTGAAATATTTTTGTGAAAAAAGCATAAGGGGGGACCCTTACCAAAATTGATTTTTCAAAAAATAGATTCTTGAAATTCTTTTTTTAATCGATTGTGGGTGTCAAAATTAGTATAAAAAACTATGGGAAAAATGATTCTGAGGTGTTTCATTTTTCTGTAAAAAATCATGCCAAAATGACAAAAATAATTGACTTGTAACCGCCCTAAGTCCATACAAATGCCCTCCCTAGACTTCAAACTCCCATAACTTGGTCAAAACTGAATCGTCGAGCTTGAGGCCATTTTGTTCATGGTTTGTCCTATATATCAATTCTACATTTCAAGTTTTTGCATTGTTAATAGTTAAGTTTTTAAAAATAAATGTTACTATAGACTTGAGGAACTTACGTGATTGACAGCTTTCAGTACAATGTGGAGTTTCTCGTGTTGCCCTTGCTCCGACTGTGTGACCTCCGGGACGTCCAGCTTTTTGCCCGTCAGCTTCTCCCAGAGCTTGTGCAGCACCTGGCCATCGTACATGTCCTCCTCCAGCTTCTGCACAATGATGCGCTGCTCGGCGAGCTCATCGTTAATCCAGTCGATGAGGATCTGTTGCAGTTTCAGCACTTCCGGATCGCTTGTCGACTGAGGATCGATAACAGCGCGCTGCTCATGTTCACCTATCATTGATAAGGATAAGAGATTAGGTCCTGTTGATGCGTTTTAATACCCAATACTTACGCAGCGCATAATCCTCGGGCGGTATATCGAACTGACTGGGTGAGCCTGGGGAGTCGATTGCATATTTGCCTTCCTCTTGGACTTTCTTAACTGTGACAGAGAGTGTGAGTGGGAGTGAGCGAGCAATAGCACAAATGTAAACAATAGATGGTGACGTCACAAAAGTGACTTCTGGCAACCCCAACCCCCAAATGCACAAATAAACACCAACACACACAGACACATTATCAGACACACTAACAGTCACACCTACAGCCCAAAGCGATCAGTTTGTTTGTTTGTATGCGTCACAAATGTAAATGACGCAATGTTTTTTATTATCGAAATTAACATCTGCTTCAAGAAACGTTCGACAATTGCTTCAAAATTATGTGCAGTTCAGTTTCGTCACTGTACAGCTCAATGGAACTATATAATCAGTCATTTATTAACGCGTATAAGTTTATCGTGCTCCTTTTAAGGCCATATTCCGAAGATTTCACTGCGGCTGTCCCGTTATGGGTGGAGGGGGTAGCTCACCTTCGCGAGTGCCGCGTTTGCGGCCCAAAGTGCTGAATTTGTCCCAGAAGCTATCCTCCTTTTCGCCTTTCTTGATTGTGGTGGGCGTGTGTGGGGATTTGGGGCGATTTAATGTCGACATTTCGATTCGAGGCACTGTTGAACAACAACAAAACGCGAATAAAACAAAACGAAGTGTTGGAAGCTGCAAGCTACTCGATTATATTATCGATTAGTTTGAGTCACTGCTGATATTGTCATGTATCGATTGACGACCTATCGATGTGCAACAGATAAATGTTAAGTTATTAAGGGAACTCCTGCGTTTTACTTTAATAAAATTGCAAATGTTAAAAAACTTACTAGTACAATATCTTGTAGCACTAGAAATATTTGAAATAAATAAATAAAAATAGCCACATACAAAATATATACGCTTTAAAAAATTGTGGTTGTACAAAAAATGTTGTTATCTATTTGTAACTTCACATCATGCTTATAATAATACATAATAATAATAACTAATCATAGACATTTCTCATGGGTTTACAGTTTACTACAATTTACAATATATGGTATATTTGTATTTGTATATAGGTTTAATTGGGCAGCTGGCAGGCGCGCACTGCAACCAGTTGGAGCAGCACGAATATGGGTGAAAAGACTTCACTGTACTCGAGACCCGTTTTGCCGGATAGCTTGAGACACAGCAGATACTTGAAGATGGCGATAAGTACAAGGAAATAGGTGCTCCACATGAAACGATGCAGCGCCTTCCGTTTGTTATCCGAGTCCAGGTACATGCGTATGCCAACAATAACGCAAAAATATGCATTACAAATATCAATGAAGAACAGCGGACTAAATATGGTAAACCAGTCGCACATCAGCTCTGGAAATATATTGTTAAATGTGCCGGAGATCTTAAAAGCCAGCGTTATGGTGAAGACGAGAAGCCCGCAAAGATTCACCAAGATCTCGAACTCGGTTAGGCCCAGCCAGCGCACCAGTTCCGATAATTTGAACATGATTATAAGTCGGTTATTAGTTTTGCTTCTTTTTGCTTGATTTCTTCTGTAGCTGTGGATAGTTGAGCTGCTGCTTGGGGGGCAGCTCCGGCACAACAATATCCAAGGGGCTGGTGCTGAAGATCTTGATATGCAAGGCGGAATTGTTACGCCGGCGAAAGGTTAAATCGTCCTCATCACAAAGTGGATGCAACTCATCCACCAGCTTTATGGTGGATGTATTTATCGCGTAGCTCAACGCACCCTCCGAATTATGGATGAGACACAGTGCCAAGTTTAAAGCACGTGTGATTGAAAATCCCATGCAATGCAAATAGATTTCCTTAGCGCCCGCGTTGAGCAGATCCTCGCATCGTTTCTGCTGTGCCTGTAACAGCAATAGAGAGATAACATTTAATATAACATAGCAATGCTACTCACCTTAAAGTTCGTTTTGGTGGTAATGTAAATATTACGATTGTCGTGGGTTAAACGCGGCGGATTTTTGCGCACAACACGATGGTTTTGGTTGCCACTCTGCTGCTGCTTTTGATTTTGATCTCTATTGGTTTTTGGCTTTGCCCCGCGCTCAGTTGGTTTGCTGTCCATCATCAAAAAAACAGCAGGGCTATATTCAATGGGCCATACCTTGATGGCGTTTAATTGTGTCGACTCGTTGCAGAAATGTTAATGCTAACATCCGATAACGATAGGCGATAGTCACTGATAAATTTCTTCGACAGGTGGCGTTTGGCGTTGGCATCTGGCATCTGGCAACGTTGCTCTAACTGTCAGCTTTGACATTTAGTCGATATTTTCAGTTAGTGCTGCTCATCTCTCAACACACACATACTATCGTTGCCTGGTTCGTGCTCGTAACAGCGAGAATCCGCTCAGCAGTTGAAAAATTTTCCTTGTACTTTCCGTAACAACAAAGGTATGTTTTTACTACACAACCACCACGAAAACAAACAAAATATAATCAAAACGCAACCAATACAAATTGTAAGCCAGTGGCTAAAAAATTGATTGCATTTATGCAACAACACACGCACACGAGTATTTGTCATAAGTTTGCACACACACACACACATACACGTACTCACAATCGCACATATACATAATACATATATATTTCGAATGCCGCTGGCTGTAAAGGCTTTAGCAGCAGGCAAAGACGAAAAAAGAAAATTACATAACTCCTAATTTAATATTACTGCAAATTTGTTGAGGAAAAGTTATATTTCGGCATAAGTAAGTTATGTATTAAGCAAGCATTCTAAGTTTTAGCATTAGTTACATAAGTTTGGGAACTTGCGCTGAAGCGCAATTTTTTGATGCTGACCCTCCTACCCCCCACCGTTAAGTATCCGTATCTGTATCCTAACCACAAAAAAAATAAGCAAAAAAACAAAAGAAAAGAAAATGAGACAAAAAAAGAAGTAATTATAATAAACAAACTCCATGCACAGCGTTTTGGTCCAAGTAACGTTTTGTATTCATGCGTTCAAGTTCATTTTTCCATGCAGGACGATCAATATCCGCTCCCAACCGATTTCAGTTAAACAAACAGTTACAAAAGCAGCAAAGCAAGCACAAATAACACATAAAAACGCACCGCACCACACCGCGCAACCCTACGACAGCAGCAGGCTGAAAAACTAAAGGGTGGCAACCCCTTGTGGAGAAAGCAGCAACAACAACAACAACCACCGCAGCAGCAGCGCCAACAACAACAGCAACAATCGTCAATAACATCAGCCTCAATCAACGGTCAACGTAACAGCCGCAGCCGCAGCAGCAGTTATAACAGCAACCGTGGGATAAAACATACAAGTAAATTTTACAATTCCTTATTACAAATCAAACATCCAAACGAAATCAAATCAATTGCAATTGCATAAGATTATGAATTTTGAATGCATATATATTTGCATTCCCCTGCGTGACCAAAACCATATTAATAATCTTAATTGCCGACCCTGCCACACATTTTCTAGCTCCAATGCTATTCGTGTGCTTAATAGTAATCCTTTTGCAATTATGTTAACTGCACACACACATGGACATATTGCATGTCCTCTGAAGGTGTGTGCACACTAAAAAAAAGAGAAGCAAAAACGCAATTTTTTGTGTAAAGTTTGGTGCAAATGAACGCGGCTCAGTGTGGCAACTCTGACAGTCCATTAGTTTCGCTGTTATTAACAGCCAGCAGCAATGGACATATGGTGAAACAAAGAATCGCTGAAAATTATTCGTTGCCACCTGCTACAATAAATTTAAATTTAAAATTCTTACGTATCGAAACCGAATCAGGCTGCAGGCAAACTGTCAATGTTTTAAAATACTGACAGAGCAGAAGACGTCGCCAAATCGAATCGAATCGAAACAAATATTGTACTATATTGTGTGTGCATAATAGGTATACCGCATACGAATCGTCTTCAACTGCAACTGATTGATTTAACGCGGCACAGTTTGAATTGCAGATCATCAACCCTTCTTCTTGGCTGACTGGAACAGAAAAGCGACATCATGTCTGCGGCACGTTTACCGTATTATCAACAGCAGCCGGAACAGGACGATGGCGACGAGGAGGAGGAGGAGGAGGTGCAGCAACGCCGACGCAACGGCGGCGGCGGCTATCATGATAGCCGCCCCAATCGACGCGAGCGCAGTCGTTCTATTGAACGTCGTCGCTACAGTCGCAGCCGTAGTCGCTCCGTGGACCGGCAGCGTAGACGCTATAGTCGCGATCGCGAGCGGCGACATCCGCATCGCCATCACAGAGATTCGCGGGATCGCTCATGGGAGCGCGATCGTGATCGTGACCGTAAGCGGGACTACTCCAGACGCAACGGTTATTATCAACGCGATAGTCGCAGTCGTTCCGCATCGCCGCCATCATCATCGTCGTACTCTGCACGTCGTCAGCAGCAGCAACAGCATGGAAGCAAACAGGGCAAACCTGGTGTAGGAGTAGGAGTCAGTGGGGAGGATGGGCGCGTGCCATTAGCAACAAATGCCGCTGGCAAGGACAATGCAATGTCTGCGGTCGGCGCCTATTACAATCTGGACACGGATGAGCCCTTTGACAAGGAGCGCATACACCGCGAGATCGAGGAGAAGCTGCGCGAAACACTGGCACGCGAGGGCAAAGTTTATCCGCCACCAAAACAGGAGGCATCGCATCCCGTCTTTGCCAACGATGGCTCCTTCATGGAACTCTTTAAGAAAATGCAAGAGGAACAGCAGCGACCATCACAGCAGCAGCGACCGGACGCAGCCAATGCCGTCACAGCAGCAGCAGCTGCGGTTGCAGCAACAATGCGAGAACACCAGCTGGAGCACTCGGCGTCCGTTAATGCATTTGGTGCACTGCCAGCCATAGCCGCAGGTGCGGCCAGCAGCGCAGCTGCTCCATATATTGCGGCCGCAGCGGCTGGCAAATCGGCGCCGCCGCCGCCAATGGTGGGACGACGTCGTGGTGGCAAGATCTTGAAGACGGGCGTTGTGGCAAAGCTGAAGGCGCCTAATGACCGGGATGTGGATCCCAAGGATTTCTGGTCGCTCTATCTGGCCGAAGTGAATAAGTACAAGAGCAATGCCTGCGATACCGACAACGGCAAGCGTCCACTGGTCAAATGAGCAGCAGGATAACACACACACAAACACACAAAAAAAAACACATATACACAAAGATATATATATATATATATCTATATATATATATAGATATATACATCACAAGTTAGCTCAGCAGTTGTGGTTTTTTTTTAGTTAGTGCGGTGGCTCTCAGTTAACACATTTCTTATTCTCAGCAATTTGATGCAAACAAAAAAAAAAAGAAAAAAACACAAATTAAATAACAGTTAACTTTTGTGGATACTAAAAATTAATAAATAGTGGAGCTAATAGGTCTCAATTCCTTTAGTAATAGCAATTATATACCAATATATATATATATATGTATATATATATATAATATAAATATGTAGCCAACATATATATTTTCTTGCACATTGGGATCATATGTGGGGACAATGTAAAGTGGAACAGATTTAATTCTAAATCAACAGCAACAGCGCCTCACTATCAATAATATTTAACAATAGCGTAGCATTTAAGCCGTAGTTTATACAATTTTATAAGTCTACGTTTATGATACGATACATAATACGAATTAACAAAAATATAAATATGTATTCTTGAACAATAACTGTACTAATTTATACATGCCCATAATGTATACTGCGTGTACATAGATATGATATCTGATAGATGATATCTGATATCTGATCGTTCATTCAAACATTGATACATGAAACTAACGTATTATATGCTTTTTTGTATATCTCTCTGTCTCTTTTCCTCTCTTTTTTGCGCAACGATTGAAAATTGAATTTGACATTGACTTTGAAAACAAATTGTTAAAATGGACCATTATTATTATTATTTTTATTATTATTATTATTGTTATAATTATTAATAATATTACACTTGTTTATATTATATTTGTATATTTTATAATAATTGTTTTCATTGCTTATAATCCATTTGCCATTTGCCATCATAACTTTCTTTCGTTGTCATATAATCCCCACATATACATATTTATACTACTCGGAACTATCGCTATCTCAACATTCGTGTATCAATTTGCGCCCTGGTTTATTATTTCATTATTGGTTTTGCGTTCTCTTTCGTTTTTCCATTTAACTAAAAGTCAATATATATGCAATTTTTCATGTCCAAAAACAAAAGCAGCGATAAGTCGTCAGCCGACAACATGTCCGCCTATAAGATGGAGACCGCACCCTTTGATCCACGTTTCCCCAACCAGAACGTGACGCGCTATTGCTATCAATCCTACGTGGACTTCCATCGTTGCCAGAAGAAGCGTGGCGACAACTTTGCCCCATGCAACTACTTCAAGAAGGTCTACAAGACGATGTGCCCCAACGCCTGGGTCGAGAAGTGGGACGATCAGCGCGAAAGTGGCACATTCCCTGGCCGCATCTAGGCTGCCTGCCCCTTCCCCCCCCACTAGTGAGCCATTCAACACACGACAGCAACAATAGCAACAGCAACAACAACGTGAAGAACAACTACAGCTAATTATGCACCACAGATAGTTAATACCCTATAGGGGAGGCGTGTGCACCAATTGCAACAATTTGGCAAAACAAAACCAACAACAACAAATATAAACAAAAAATTGTTACAATATGAAAAAAAAAACCAAGTCTGTCTTTTGTTTCTTATAAATCACACACACACATCCACACACACACACATCCACACCCACCTCATCAGGAGCGAACGTTAAACGCTATATAAATCGTAGAATCGATGGTATATGGCGATATATATAGAGAAAAGAATAAACAGTGGCAACTGTATTACAAATGTGTATTAATCAATAAAAGAACAATACATTGACAACATTAGCTTAGCTTTATATATGTCATTAGGTTGCGGGTCCTGCGCCATTAGTCGATCAAGGATATGATCAGATTTTCCACGCTGCCCGGTAGATGCTCATCCTTTTGCTGCATACGCACTTTGCCCTGGCCGCACTGCAAAGTGACAAGATTTTTGTTGTATTTTTGTTGAGTTGCATAAAGTTTCACGTCCGCTAAACGGAAATTTTTTTGGCTGGCGCCCGGATCGAATAACATCTACGCTGCGACTGAACTGCCGCAAGATACGAGCTTGTGTGAAACTTTTTTTTTGTTAGTTTTTGTTTTTAAATAAATGTTTTTATTTTGGCAAAAGTTTAGCCAACTTACACTTTGATTATTGACAGGCAAGTTTTGAACATTTGAAATTAATAGTGCAATTATTTTGTTTGATATTCACCGACCACAATTTAGGTAACATTGTTGAAACTTGGCCACTGGCAGACTATATATACATATATATGATCTCTAGGCATATGCCTTCGCTGCAACCTGATCAATACTTACCAATTTAGTGGCAGCCATCAGGCAGATGCCCAGCATGGCATACGGCTGTGGCTTGTTGATCAGCATATCGGCCATGCTTATGGTGCCATCTGGGGACTGTTGGCACTTCTCAAGGATTTCAGCTTCGATAGTGTGCAGCAGTTCCAGCGACTCCAGGTCAGCATATTGTACTCCATTTTGGGCGGCCATGCTGCGATGACTTTTCAGTAGACTCGAGCAATTGCAACTGATGAATAATTGATCGCCGATCGGTGCTTATAAAGAGGTGCCTCACAGATAAGCTGCAAGAGCAGGTCTGTGGAGTAAGCAGTTACTTTGCGCCTGCGTCTGCCCATGCGTATGAGTATGGGAATGGGTATGGGTATGGGTATGGGTATGGGAAGCTTTAATATAAACAAATCATGGGTTCTTTATTTGGCTCGCATTATTTATTTCATTATATAATCTTGATCTCTTATTGTGCTTAGCCTCTGCTGAATACATATATAAGTTAGGTTTCTTCTTTAATTTGGTGTAGTTTGGTTTATTATGCTACTTTAGTATGCGCTTTTTCTTGTCAATTGCATCATTTATGAATATTAATATTTATATTAATATTAACTATTAACTATTAGTACTCAAATATTTAGCAAGTTTTGACTTTATTTTCCATTTAAATGCAGAGCGTAAAACTGTTATTTACGCTATAAGTGAACCCGATTAGACATTGCTATAAATGAATTGAACAATTGAACAACTTAAGATTAGAGTTTAGTTTTAAGGACAATAAACAAGTAGAACATTTGCCTGAAACAGTCGAGAGAAAATCAACAATTGCGGACGGCAGCAATTTTTATAGCAGTTGGTTGAGATGCAAAAATATTCAGCGGTTTAACAATTTTTAAATATAAACTTAATGATCTATGTGTGTGTGTGTGTGTGTGTGTGTTGATTTCAATGTCTAATCTGAGCTTATCGGGCAATATGCATCAAGTAATCAGATTTGCTTCAACTGGCATGAATCGCTTTCAAATTCATTCGAGTTTGTACTGCAGTTTGCATGGCTCTTAGACTTAAGTAATCTTAGCTTAAACTTATGATAATGTTTGCTAAAATGTTTGCTGCATTCCATTTCCGGGCATAACTTTCTTATCGTTCATTATCATCGAGTGTTGCTTACTTCACAAATTCCTAATAGGCATACATACATACATATATATTTATTTGTCTGTCTATATGTATGTGTGGGTTTTGTTGTTTATATCTCTCAACTGTCTGAACAGATTTGGCGTAAACTTTTTCAAATTCGTTACCCCCAAAAACTGGACATAATTTATTGTACTTAATAGGTAGCATATATAGTATATATCATATATATATATATTTATAACTATATTTATGTATGGATTACTTGATCAAAATCGAAGGAAACATCTGTTTGTAATTAGTATATGCTATGTACTTATATATATATATATATGTACTTATAAATATGTAAGTATTTTAAGAGCTGTTCAGAAATTTGAAAATGTTCTTGAAACGTTGCTCTCGAGCAATTCTACCCTTGAATAATGATATACATCTGTACGTATGTATATGTATGCATATATAAGTGGATATAACTTTAGTATATGTAATTAGTACATGTCCAACCTGTAGAATTATAACACAGACACAAAATCAGTAGTAAATTTATAATTTGTTTTGTTTTCTTTTGTTTTTTCATCTTCAATATGGTTTTTGTTTGAAGCGTAAATATTAGTTAAGATAGTTTTAGTTCCAGTTTATAGACAGCACACGAGGAATACGCAAAACTTAGATACGATTATATATAATATGAACACACATACATATGCATATATGTACATATGTATGTATGTGTGTGCTTTCTATGCTATTTGAAGAGAAACAATGCTTTATTTCCAACTGGCCCATCATCACTCTCCGATATAAGTTACGATCACGAATTTTCTGTGTACTTAGAGCGTAAGTCATCTTAACGGTACTTATCAAACACGGTTTGCTACATATGCATTTTCTAAATTCTAGAATCTAGAATCTAGACAGATTCATTTATATATGAATGTATATCTGGTAGTAACATTTTAGTTTTCTGATTATAGCGAGACTTGAACAAAAGTTTTTGGTTTTTACTTATATGATAATGCCTTTAGAGTATGTGACTACACGGAATATGTGCTTAAGGTGCTAGCAATGTATTTCTTATGTACATGCATGCGAGGGTTGGCTGAAAAGTAATCAGTTTCGGTAAGAAAACATGTCACTACAGTGGTCTCTCGAAATATGCATACGAATTGCATCTAATATGTGAACGACTCTTCAGATTTTGTCTTATTAACCATTCATATCTCCATTTGCATTGTGCTTTATAACTTTTTGTTTGTTTATTCTATCGAGCTTATACTTAGTTGTTCTTTGAGTGATTAAGTCCAGATATTTTTGAAATATCAGCATTACATGAATATCATAACTCTGCTAGATTTACTAATCTGTATTCTGTAATTATCAAGTTAAAGCTTGTTCTTTATCTCCCAACTCTCAGCTCCCAACTCCAAACTTTCATCATCTAAAATTTTTATCAAGTTTTTTGGCTCTTGGTGCCGGTTGTGCAGCGGTTTACTGTGCTTGGTGCTGCTTGTAGTCCCATTAGCTACATGCTCTACTATATCCGTATATTTGTCCAGCTCGATCCGTTGAATTGCCCCCCCGACCTGATGCCTTCTCTCTGGTGTCTCCCCCCTTACGGATATAGTTACATGTAACTATTGCTTGTTTGTTATCCAATGTCGCGCACGATTTCAATCTTGTCGCACAGCTCCGGATCGTGGATGGTGGTGAAGTGGGTGCGATCGCTGCGGAATGTGTTGCGCTCATTGGAGCTGGTCTTGATCGAACGCTCCGACGGCGTCTCCGTGCCGCTCAACTGAATGCGCTTCTGCAGCGCCGAGACAAAGTTCTGCAAAACAAAGGATTAGGATTAAAATCATGCTAGGGTTTTTGTGGTTTCCAACCAATCCCAACTCACCTGCGATATGATGTCGCCGCGTGCCGTGCGCACCTGATATAGATAGCGGAACTTGCGCTGACGTGCCTCCTCCCGGGTCTCCCGTGTGCGCGACTGTGCCCGCCGCATGGGCACATGCGGATTACCCGGCGCCGGCTGCTGGCCGTGCGTCAAGTGCTGTCCGTGCGGATGCTGTTGATGGTGCCGCATATAGATGCGTTTGCGATGATCCACGCGCCAGGCGGTGATGAAGCACTGCACCATAATGCTAATCACAATGGTCACCGGCCAGGCAGTGATGAGCAGTCCGCCGTAGCAGGGCGGCGGTGATGGATGCGGCTTCATACTGAGTATCCAGTTAATCGTCTCCAGGCTGTGCATGAAAAAATCTATGGACCCAATAACCATGGCCGTGCCCACAATGCTGGAGGTCAATATGGTCACATACTTCACGCAGCAGAGCGTCAAAACCGAGCAGATAACGGCACCGCCCACCACAGCCACATAGATCTCGCGATACTGTGGAGTAGGAGAGAGAAAGAAGAAGAGTGAAACTCTAGGAACCCCTCTTAGGTTCATTGTAAAGTTCAGTAGGATAAATGTAACCCTTGAGCAACCTACCCCAAACTCATTGTCCGGCATGGTGGCCACACAGACGGCCATCGCAGCGCCGGATAGGAGAGCGCCCGCAAAGGCGCTGATCAGCACGGAGGCCACCGGATATGTGGAGCCCAGCACGGCGCCAAGGAGGCCGGCAACAATGGCCAGCGCCGAGTCGGCCGGCTTGCCCAGCCACGTTATCTGAAAGTCCTGTAGTATGAATATAGCATTGGCGCCCACCATCAGTCCACTGAGGAAGCCAACGGCCCGCAGGCAGCGATAGCCCAGCAGGGCGTAAACGATGCCAAACACCGCCATGATGGCCCACAGCAGAGCGGCCAGCGTATCGGGCGTGGTGGGTGCACATGTCTGGCTGCTCTCCAGGATGCCCTGTGCATGATAATATATATGTATGTACATACATATATATATTTATGTATATACAAAACGGAAATGGTTAATTAAATCATTCAAGCGTGCAAAGTGCACAAGTAGGAGAGGGTCCGACTAGGAGATACCCTGATCCCAGCCCTTACAATTATTCATAACATATGTAAATATGTATGTATTTGTCTGCATTCATATGTAAATAGAAACACACGCACATACATACACACACACGCATACCAACACACGCTGCAAGTTGCGCGCCTGATGCAATTGCTTCTTCTTCTTCCATTGGTATGGGGAATTTGATCGATTGATCGACTTTTGAGGAAACGGGCAGAGGTATCCAAAAAGTATAATGCTATTTACTTTTGTATGCCATACGAGAATATATACATACCAAATTTGGTGTCTCTGTCTCTTATAACTGTAAGTTCGAAATATATCGATAATTGTAAATGGGACAAGCTGTCGATAAATTTAAGCAAACTTGCATTGTTCGAAGAGGCGATTTTTTGTTTAGTTTTCAATTCTGTCAACTAAAGCGCACATGAGTAAACTAAAATTGCAGCTTTGTGTGCAAGGTGACAATAATGGACATTGAAGCATACGGGAAAGGGCGCAGCAAGAAGGAAGCCAGGAACTCGTCCTCTGCCAAAATAATGCCCAAGATGATGATAATTAAGGGTTCTGCTGGCTTTGCAACATCCGATGACGATCTCAACGATATCTCTAGTCACGGCAATGGTCCCAAGGAGCTTACAAATAGCAATCGCGACATGGTGGAGGAGTTGCGCCATTTTTGTGTGCGGCATGACAAGCCGCTGCCAATCTTCGAGACACGCCCCCATTTGTTGCATTGTGCATGGTGGCGTCCATCAAGCGATTAGGCAAGGCGGACAAAAAGAGGGAGGCACGCCAGCGCGCTGCAACTGAGATGCTGAGCATCTTATCGAGTAATATGAGTAAGGTTCGCACTGGAAATCAGCTGGTAAACCACAAATACCTGGAGCACACCTTGCAGGCTGCCAAGAACGAGCATAACTATTTTAAAAATGTCTTGCCACATCTGAAGGAAGCCGTTTTAAGGGTATTGAAGAGCAAGGATTTAACTACGTCCAAGTCGCAACTCATGGCCGTGCTGGAGGCCCTCAAGCTAAAGATTCGAACTTCCGCACTGAAGTCTAAAACCATCGAACCGTTGATAGTAATCGAAGTGATTGCGATCTTCATGGGAACGGAGTCCAAGATCTACTCTGAGATAATTGTATTTTTTAAATCTATCATAGTTTAGTATATATATATATATAACACATATATGTACATTTCCATCAATACTTGATACTAAATAATCGTACATCAAAGAATTCAAACAATGAATATCATAAATATCAATTAATGTATCTTATCATCTAACATATGCATATATATACATACATACATACATATTTTTGTATTGTTGTTTATTCTTTGAAGCGCACTTTTTGTTTATACATATGTCTGAATAACTCTGCCCCGATGTTTAGATTCGAACTCACAGCAGCCAAAGTCAATAAGAAGCCGTATCATGTTTGTCTGAGAATTTATTGCTGGGGAGGTGCCAAGTTACTTAGGGTCGAATATCAGGCAGTCAAGTGCACATTTTGTTTACAAATGTAGCTTTATACACCCTTGCAGGCCAAATGATAAGAACTACCTGATAACTCCCAATAATTGCAATACAAAAATTATAATTTGTCTGGCTTCTAAGAGCCTTGAATATAAAATCCTCATTTTTGGATAATTTGTTTTTGTTGCATTCTATCTTTTACATTTAAATACTTTTGAATATTGCATTTTTAAAAACCCGATTACATTGAAATATATAAATCATTCAAGTTAAGATATAGTATATTACAATCATTAAATATTTGTTCTATCATTGATTATATACATTTGTGCTTATTATATTCTTGCAATTTTGGTCAGAAGTTTGCAACGCATAGAAGGAACACATCTGACCCCATAAAGTATATATATTCTTGATCAGGACGACAAGACCAGTCGATATACATTTGTCCGTCTGTTTCTACGCAAACTTGTCTCTCAATTTTTAAGCTATCTTAATGAAACTAAGTACAGATGATTGTTTCTGCTGCACGCACATAATATGTCGGAATAAGCTGGATCGGAACACTATAGCAAATAGGTGCCATTGGAACGATAGGTCGAAAATTTTTGTATTTTGAGATAACTCGACTAAACTTACCAATTATAAGTTTTAGCATTATTAAAGCACGCTCACAAAATTGTATCAAAATCAGACCACTATATCTTATAGCTGCCATAGGAACAATCTGTTGAAAAATGTGTCGTTGTATGAACAACTTTTTTGTTTCTCAAACTATCTTAACCAAACTCAGTACTTGCAAGTTTTATTATATTTTATATAGATGATGATGCTTTGAAATTGAGAGACTAGTTTGCGTACAAACAGACGGACAGTCCCGATCAAGAATATATATAATTGATGGGGTCGGATGTGTTTCCTTCAGCTTCTTTTGGCCAAAATTATAATACCCTCTGCGGGGGCATCAAAATATGTCAGAATATTATATCGTATGTATTTTAGGCAGATAGAAAGATAACTGTTCTTTGCAGTTAGCTACTCCTTTACACACATATACATGTACATACATACATATATGTAGCTATGTATGTGCATGCATATATATGTATGTATGTAATATTAGGCAACTCAAAACATTTCAGCACATTATTTGCATGCAGTGTGTACACACCCCTTGAAAACCTCCCCCCCCCCCTTCCTCGCACACACCATATGTATACTTTGTATGTGTATGTGTATAATGCTGAAATGCTGTAATGCGATCAAGGACGACTTTTTTGTGTGGCTGGCTTGGAATGCATCCTGCCTGCACTCATTGCCACTGACACACTTGGCGCCACTTGCCTGGCGGCTGGCGGCCACTCATTGATGACTCAGTTAGCTTGGCTGTTGACACATAAAACATCCACTTATGCACACACTTACACACACACATACACATACACAGACTGGGAGATAGGTGAGAGCGAGAGTGAGTGAAGGAGGGAGAGAGGGGCTCTCCATGCAAGCACTTGCATCGAGCGCACTTCATATTTGCATACAGTGGGAAAACATAACCTAACAAGTTTTGTGGTACGCACCTTAATCAAAAATGGCCAATCCAGATGTGAAACGCTTTTGGTGTCATCATGCTCCTGACCATCATAGACCACATCATAGTTGTCCAGGGAGTGTAATGCGCCAGCTGCAACTCCACCTCCACTGTCGTTTCCCGCTCCACTCATTCTTGAATCCTTCAATTGAACTCTTTCCTTTTTTCTTTGCTCAGTTCATGCCGGGATCAGGGGCAAGGCATCGGACAGTGCCACATGGCCAGCAGCAGGGTTTTCTGTGTCAAAGTTGCACCTCAAATTAGGGCGGAGTTGTTTTTACCCAAAAACGGCAGCATATCCAGCGTCCAATCCTGCTGTCTGGACCATTGGTTTTCTTGCCTTTCTTTCGACTGCACTTTTCCTTTCATTCAAGATTTGCCTATTTTCGAATTTTTCATTTATTTTTTTGCAGGAGTTTTTAATGCACTCGCGTTTTATTGTGTACACTTATTTGTAATGGAGTTTGCAGATGGACGTTACAATCGGGGCCAAGACAAATTTACTTGTGGTACAACAAAACACACGACAAGGACAACAGCAACACCCCCAAAGCACCAACGGCTGGCGACCGCAGTGTGTTCGCCAGCAGCGAGAGCGGGACAGCATGAGCTTGGCTATGCGTTATGTGAGCAACCCTCAAGTGAGTGAAAGCCCGACAAAAAGCTCAGGAGTTGTGATGTGAGTTGGGCAAAGCTTTTGCCAAGGGCTTTTCACATGGGATAACGGTAATGTAAGCTCAAGTGAGCATAAATCTGTGCAGGTACACATATGGAAATCGATTATGTCCTGCCAGCATCAACTGAGGCGAAATGGGTTGACTAAAATTAATACAACTCTATTTATATCTCTCACAGGAGGAAGAAAGCAACCTGATGCACATATTACTTATATGAAAGTATACTTTACTTTACAGCTATCTCTGTCTCCCTCTATCTGCATGCTATATATAAACTTCGATGTACCGTTAATAGAGCATACAGTTATTTAGTTTTAAGGGTCCATCAGTTCATCTTCGAGGCGATTAGAGCTAGAAACATAAAACTTAGCAATGATTTGTATATAACTTATATATTTTTTACCTTGTATCTCTTTATCCTAACCAAAATAAATATTTTAAAGATCATACTGTTTTTATTAAAGATTTGTTCTACTGCTTTCTGTTTTTATTATAATTAATATTGCTTATATTAATTAATATTGTTACAAATCAATTTATTATGTTTTCCCCTTACACTGCATAGTTTAAGATTCTATCATCAATCGCTAAATTTCTTCCAGTGAAATTACTTTTGATGAGACTAGGTGGAGGAAAAGTCATTGAATATGCGAAAATCGTGCTGGAAAATTCTATGCATGCCAAATATAGGTAATGACGTTAATGAATAATATTTATATGAAAATTGTATCATATTTCTACTAGCTGAAAATAATGTATTGTTCATTCCCCATAGCAGGCAAACCACAAAAATAGATAGTATAGGGTATATATGAGTCGATTTGATTACATATGTGTCGTTATGTATATTATTTAATTGCTTGCTAAACACATGCACATACAGGACATACATACATACATGTGTGTGTGTGTGTGTGTGTGTGTGTGTGTGTGTATAGGATACTTAGTATTAGGCGCTATTCAAGCGAATCCAACTGCTAGGATGCCAGGACCCCGCATTGTATTCGTCCTGTCCAGCGCTTTACACATGTGGAATGCTTCGAATGATGTCCTCGATTGTATCGTGCATACTTTTGTTTGCTTATAAGGGGTTGCTTGCGAGTTTATTTGTAGGCCCATTATTTAGAAATATATGCGAATATAAATATATATCAATATATATGTATATGTATATGTATGTATGTATATATGTATATATGTAATCGTAATAGATAATAGTTATTAATAATACACATCAACTTTGCGCTAAATTTGGATTCTCGAGGTGTGCTTTGATTTAACAGATTTTCGCTTTTGCTTTTGATTTTGTTTAAACGCAATTAAACATAACATTCAAATAACTACAATAATATATTTAATTTAATTTAATTTCGAAGTGTGGTTGCGGTAGAATTTGTTGTTATTGCTGTTGTTGGTGTTGGTGTAATTGTTGTTGGTAGCCAACTTAAGGCGAACGAATGATGGCCTCGTAGGCGGCAAATATTATGTTGGCCACCTCCACGGAGCGCGACTTGAGACTGAGCGTGGCATCCGGATTGCCCGGCTGCAGCTTCAGCTCGAGCAGCACCCAAATGTTGTTGGTCAGCTTTAGCGACTGGTAGAGCATGTCCTGACCCTCAACGTTGCGCTTGGCAATGGTGAAAATGTTGTTGGTGGTCATTTTGGAGGCGATGCCATCGGTGGAGCCAATCACACCGCTCAGATTATACTGCAGCTCATTGGCGGCGGGTATCTCCTTCCAGGTGTTGAGGAATACACGCTTGTCCAGCTGACCATCCTCGGCGAACAGGACATTTCCATGCACCAGGCAGGCAAAGTAGAAGATGTCTATGTTATTCTTCACGGCCACCTGCAGATTGTTGAGCGGCTCCATGCGCTGAATGGGACCGCTGGTGCCCAGCGCCAGACTTATCTCGGTTGTCTGATTTGGTGGCAGGGGTGCCGCCTGCAGCGGTGATCCGGGCACCAGACCAAAGCTATTCTTATTCAGCTGTATGGCAAAATTGGTCATCGGCTGCATGGCCTTGTTGGTCAGCGTCATATCCATGTAGATTTCGCCATTGCGGCGCGAGAATGTGCCCTGTATCTCCAATCCCTTGCCCTTCTCCGCCGGCAGCCAGGTGACTTTCGGTATTTGGACGCCCACGGAGAGCGATGCGCCAGCGAGGCCAAAGATGTCGCCTAATAGACTGCTGGCGCCACCAGGTGCTGCCTCAGTTGTTGTCGGCGGACCACCGAGCAGTATATCGAGACCGCCACCCAGCAGATCCACATTGCTGGTTGTTGCGGCTGGAGCAGCGGGCATGGCGGGCGCATTGATGTCCATGGAGAGCAAATCACCGATGAGCGACTCCTGATTGGGTATGACCATGGCCTCAGAGCCGGCACCAGTTTCGGACTGCTCGGCATTGGAGCTGCCGGCGCCAGTGGCACGATTTGGTAGAGATTTGCGCACGCCGGCGCCGCGGCCCTCCACAAAAGCGGTGGGCGGCTTGTGATAGACGCTGGCCAGCGAGCTAATGTGACAGATGAGCTCGTCGAGCAGCGTCGGCTCCAGCAGATCTGTTTCCTCCGAAATGAGCGGCTTGTCGGCCAGCACCACCTCCTTGGCCGCAGCCGGATCGGTGGACAGCAGACGCCAATAGATAAAGCCACGATCGCGCAAATCTGGATTGTCCGAGTCCTGGGTGGCCAGCGAGAGTACGTGCTGCACCAGCTCCTGCGTGTCCGACGGGCGCTTGAGGAAGAGTTTGACCACTGCGGTCAGCAGCTGGAGCTGCACCTGAGCATTCTCATCCTGGAAGCCCTCCAGGAAGCTGTCGAGCAACTCATCGGCATTGTCAATGCGCTCCGCATACTCGCCAATGATCCAGACCATTGAGGCACGTGCCTCCGGCTCGTCCAGTGTGTCCAGATTCTCGCACAATGTGCTAATGATGCTCTCGTATTTATTGGGATATTTCCGGAAAATATCCTTGATGACGACAATGGCCTCCTGGACCACATAGTTGACTTTTGTCTGGATGAGATCCAGCAGTGTGGACACACAACGCTCCGCCGACGGCTCCACTTTGATGGCACATCGTCCAATTGCACGGACCGCCTTGCGCACGAAATCGACATCCACCTCGGTGGCATATTCCTTGAGCTCACTGAGCACCTGAGCTATGTTGCTCTGATTGGCTAGTCGGATCATAATATCCAGTTTCTCCAGCTTCACATAGATGGGATCATTGTATTTGACAAAGAACACCTTCATCTCGTGCTTGAGGATGTCCGGACGCTTCTGGACAATTAGATTGATGTTACGTAAGGCAACATACTGCACCTCCGGCTCGGAGGAGAGCAGCGTGACAAGTGGTGGCGCCAGCTTCTTGGTGAGCGTAGCACAGAAATCGCTATCGCTTGACAGCATCTCCAGCAGCTTCATGAGCACCTTGACGGCACTGAGGACAACCGCTGCATTGGCATGGGCCAGTCGCGGGGTGATCCGCTCGCAAATCGACTGCGCCTCGCGCTCATCCTTCGGACTGTAGTTTGCCAGGGAATCCAAAATAAAGACCTGTCCCCATTCGGTGCACTCGTTGAGAGCCGTCAGCAGCTTGTTGATGGTCACCGAGTTCATCTCGACGAGGGGCTGACCTGATTGGCTGGCCTCGTTGATTTCACTGAGAGCGGCGACGGCATTGGCCACCACCATGGGATTCGAGTCGGAGAGCAGGTCTTTGAGCTGATCTAGGAAGCCCTGATCCTCGACCATTGTTGCTGATATATCATAAAGCTTGGCCACACAAACAGCGGCTGTTTTGCGCACATACGGATCCTCATCCTTCAAGCATTTGCGCAGCGGCTCGCATAGATATTCGGTGATCTTATCGACACGTATGCAGCCCATGGTGCGGACGGCCAGTGCACGTATCAGCGGATTCGAGTCCTCGCAATCCTTGACAAACGTATTCACCGCCATGATGGCCATGTCTGGCTGCGATTTGGCATAGTTCATCAAATACAAATAGACGAGCTTCTTCAGCTCCAGATTGTCCGTTTGCATGCAGTTGACAACGTCCGGGAATAAGGCTGAGACATCCTTGCCAACGGTCATGCTGGCAATCACCTTCTTGACCGCCTCCTTCTTCTTCTCCTTCTTGTCATTGTTCAGCTCGGACTTTAGCTCGAAGATTTCGCCCTTTTTTGTGGTCGTAAAATACTTTGAATCGGTCATCTTGCAGTTCTTCGGAACACCGGAACTCTCTCACGCTTGGAACTTGCTGCTGAAGAGAAAAAGATAAGAGTATGTGCTGTGAAAAAAGTGGAAAGATGTAGCTGGCTTATACATATATCGTGCTTTTTATTATTATAAGAGAGGGGATCTCACAACAGTGAAGGGTGGAGGCTATTGCGCCTTAATGTTCCCTATGGCAACAAGAGCAATTCTACTTTTTAGATACAGATACTTCCTCTTACTTAGACTTTTGAAAATTTATATATTTTTTAATAATATTTCTTTTAATTTTTGAAATAGTCGACATTAATTAAATAAATATTTGGATTATCTTCTTTCCACTTGACAATTACAAAAATTAGAAAACAAATTGCTTAAATGTCTTATTGGCATACCCTATGCAAGGGCATTTCAATTAAATGAAGCACCAATAATAAAGAAATAAATAATTATATATATATGTATAAACCCACACACAACACGATACGATGTAATGCTATATTGATTTCGCTTTTCGACCAACTTCCTTTGAAGGGGCGTAGCACAGCCCCATACTAACACAAACACCCACACACACATACTCAGATACTCTTACTCATATGACGGCTTGAACACGTCTCACAATTTTATCTATGGCAATTTGGCAGAGAAAAAAAACAATACGCACTTTAATGTAAACTTAATAATCTTTCGCACTTGATGCACTTACGTCAAGTTTTTTGAAATTCGTTCGAAATGTTGCAGTCCTTTTAATTACCTTTAAATAAGCTTTTCAAGGAATTTTGTTTGCCTTTTTCGCCTCTTTTGCTGCTGCTTCTTGCGTGTAGGTGACTGTGTGTGAGCTGTGGTGTGGTTCTTGGTATGTGTATGTGCCGCACAGTGTTGCTTACCGCAACAATATCGATAGCCACATCAAAATGCATGTCGATTATTATTCAAATTTGTATTTTGGAATTTCCAAGACGAGCGCAAATGCACTCGACTGCACATGATTGAAGAAAATGAGAAAATGCATGCAAAAACCAAAGATGTGTGCTTGTGTGTGTGTGTGTGTGTGTGCTGCATTAGTTGTTGCTAATTAAATGTTTTCGTGTCATTGCGTAACACACGAATTCAAACGGTCTAGTTGCAGCAAATGTAAAATGCTACATTGTTGTACAATAAAAATAATATTTAATAAGAAAGTAACATTAAGTTACATGTATGTCTGTACTTTATATGTTTATATGCATTTATGTATGGTGGTTTTTGATATATTAATTAATACATACCTTACACACTTCAACTCCACTTATTTCCGTTGACTGAGTTTTGTGCAAAGTGCAACGAAGCCAAGAAACGTTGTTTGTTGTTTCTTGTTTGTGTCTTCCGTCTATGCGAATGCCGAAAAAGAAGTTTGTCGTGTAACAATCAG
Source organism: Drosophila maculinotata (assembly GCA_035045305.1). Lineage (NCBI taxonomy): Eukaryota > Metazoa > Arthropoda > Insecta > Diptera > Drosophilidae > Drosophila > Drosophila maculinotata. Next base: position 6,530,736 of record JAWNPD010000679.1, on the reverse strand, counting down.
AAAACCCACTAAGGAAATACAAAAAAAACAATGGAAAAAACGGTAGACAAACCGAAAACCTAATGCGCTGTAGCAGTTGAGATATAAGAGCAGAGATAGTATTCAATTAACTTGCAGATGATTTTATCTACATAAATATATAGCTTATAGAGTGTAGGGTGCACATAAAACTAATAAGTCACCTCCCAAAAAATAAAGAAACAAAAGCTAACGCCAACAAATATGGGAACAAAAACGAAACGAAACGAAACAAACCAAAAAGACCCACAATCAACATACATACATATTTATGTATGTACATACATATACCATACTCATACTTATGATGATGATAATTTTGCAACAGCAATATCTTTAAATCGACAATGCGATTTAATGCGAGCATATCATAAATTGCAGGTTTGGATCAACGCTGCTGTTGACGTTTGTGCCGCTGCCTGCCACGGAAGCGAATTTGAGCCGCGGCGGCGCATTCCACGCCACATTCCAGTTGGAAGCCTTAATCATGGGATCGTGTTATAAAATAATTTCGACTCACTGTGCCAGCAATCATTCGTTATCGAGCTACTCGAGCGGTCACATCGTTACTTTGCAACGCCTCACAAAATCAAGTAAAATGGATAATCGCAGTGTGGTAAGGCTTACATTAGATGGAGCCCAATGGATATACATGAAAAACAAAAGCCAAGCAGGATTAGGATTATTTAAAATTTCCAATATTAATATTTTTATAGTTGCTGAAGCTGTCGGTCTTTGCTGTGCTGGTGCTGCTCTTTGTCTGTGTCCAGGAAACAAATGCCGGGTATACCATATTTGGAATTAAACCTAATCAACTCTTCTCAATGTTTCCTTTGTCCAATTGTTTCGGGCAGCAGTCAACAGAAGAAAAAGAAGATTGTCATCCATGTGCCAGTGCATAAAAAGATCGAGAAACATGTGCACACTGTGATAAAGCATGTGCATCATCACCATAAGCCGATTGTCCTAAAGGAGGAGAAGAAAATCATACACGAGGAACATCGTCCCATACAAATCCATCAGACCAAGGAGCATATACATCATCACGAGAAGCATGAACCTCATCACGATCATCATGCTCATCACGAGCATCACGAACACCATCATCCCATTGAGGAGGTGCCCATCGAGCAGGAAGAAGAGCACATCCATCATCATCATAACTATGAGCACAAGGATGACTTTGTTAGCAGCGATGTGGATGCCAGCAGCAGTGAGGAGCGCTAACTATGCACAGCCTGCACTGAGTGCGGTAACCCACAGCGGCAACGTAGACTGATGATTACCTAAAAAAATAAGTTGAACCAAACGCAGCTCGAAAAGTTCTGTGGGTAATGGTGATTTTTACTTTGTGATTTAATAATTAGATTAAGGCATGTTTTTGTTTTTGTTTTTTTTTTTGTATAAAATAGTTACATTTTTTAAGTATTGGTGTATTGCAAGAATAAACTGGAAGAGAAAAATTAAGGAAACCAAAATTTGAGTGACGTATTTGAATGCGCGCCAAGTTGTCGATATTGTAACCAAATTTAACCAACACTTGTGCGCTCGATAGCTCGATAAGACGATTCGATAAGTTGACATAGCGACGGCACCAGCGAAGACAAGGCAAAATAAAAGAAAAAGCATATGAAACGAGGGAGCATAGGGAGTGAGTGTTACTTTGCAAAAAAAAGAGAAAAACGCAGAACAAAAACCCAAATAAAGAAAAGTTCAAATTAGTAGCCAAAAGGATGCAGATCAACTTTTGATAACAACAACAACAATGACAACTTTCGCAGCAAAGAGAAAACGCAACAAAAACCAACACAACAAATCCAACAACAACAACTGCATCCACGAAGACAACAACAACAGCAGCAGCAACAACAGCAGCAACAGCAACTGAAACGAAATCGATGTGAAATTTTATATCGAAATCTGAATATACAGTTACGAGAGATTTTAAAACATTTTAAAGCCTCGCTCAATTTTCATATTTATTTTCGTTTTGCTTGCGCTGTTTTCGTTTCGTTTCCACAACCACAGCCTCAGTTTCTGTTTCAGCCTCTCTCGTTGTGCCAATTCCGATTTACACACATTCACTCACTCACTCACACCCACACACTCCCCCCCTACCCCCACACACACTCGAATTTCCAAACTGCCGTTTTGTTGTTTTGCTCCTCCGATAACAACAATACACCGTATATGTGTGTGTGTGTGAGACAGAGAGATTTTTGAGAGCAGATAAGACGGCGATCCTTTCGATTGTTGTTGGCCCAGATTGCCATAATAGCGATGCAGTATAGGCCACCATGGGTTCACAAACCTTGGAGATACTGCGCCAGGGCGTGTGGGCCTCACTGACCGGCGGCTACTTTTACGATCCGCATCAGGGCGTCTTTTGCAATGTGGTGCATCTCTATCTATGGCTCTACCTGCTTTGTTCGCCCTTTGTTGCCTATTTGGTGAGTACCCAGTTCTTCACCATAACATCCAGGAACTAGCTAACTTCTATCTTAATCTTGTAGTATTTTCCAAGCACATGGCTAACTTGGTGCCTGTATTGTGTGGTGACCAGCAGCACCATATTGCTGGTGAAGCTAACCAATTTGGCGCTGCATCGGCTGTACGATCGGGCGCAGACCAGGTCCGAGGTGAATCTGAAAAGTCAGTTCTTCAAAGTCACCAAGGAGACGGAGTCGCGAGATCGCGACGAGGAGCATGGCATCGAGATGAAAGTGATGCGTGCCGCTGGCGGCGGCTCGCGTCTCTCCGAGGAACAGGCCATCAATGAGGCCAGCGAGGAGAACAGCATCATGTCCATTGACAATGTGAACAGCATTATTGGTACGTCACATCAAATGTCTATATATACATATAAATTGCTTGCTTGGATATTCAACTTCATAGACAATATATAAACGTCCAGAAGAAAAAACTTCAGTTTTCCATGTACTATGACGCCTTGAAACTAAAACTATTTATTTTCAGATAATATTTTGTATTATCTTTTGTTTTTGAACACTTAAATTTGTATACAATTTGTATCATTAATTTTTAGTTGTAAACAATTGTGGGCTATTAGAAATTTTAATTATTTGCCAATTGAAATGACATCTGGCAGCAAGGCGACCAAAAATTAAAGTCTTCTTTTCCAAATACACATAGTGAAAATGATTCATAGAAATATTGAAATTTAAAATCATTACTATCGGAAATTAAAATGATGTACTAGAGTCATATCTAACATTTTTACATATATGTAAAAAATATATAATATCAGAATGTCTCGCATTTACAGACCTTAAAGTGGATGTTCATCGCAAGAATAGCTCTGAGTCCATTGAGCTGATGTTTTATGCGCCCTCGATTCTCTCCGCCGGCAGCCAACAGGATCAGCAATCCCTAGCTGGCTCCGCCAGCGTCAGCAAATCCATACGCTCCACGATTGCCACCGGACAGAGCAATATGTCCACCAACGAGCTGTTCAATAAGTACCTGACCGTTTATCCCGAGGTGGTCGAGGTAGTCGGAGGCGGCAGCGCCAGCAGAGCCGACGGCGGCACCAGCATCGCTATCGACAGCAGATGTCCACCAAGCGCAACTGGAGCAGGAACCAGCACGGGCACCGGCTCAGGCACGGCGGCCCCAGCCCGCACGGGGCATTTGTCGCGCAAGTGCTCCGAGGTGCTGAGTCGGCGACATCGACGCCGTTTGGAGCGGCAGAGCAGCCTGGACACGGGTGGTGCCGCGGAGCCGACATTTAGCGCCAAGCTGATGCGGAATCAGTCGGACACCATAGCCACAGCGACAACGGCGACGACTACGGCAGCGTCGAGCTTTCTGCACACAAAGGCGGTGCGGCCACAGGCCAATCCGCGTCAGCATTTTATAGCCAGCGTTCAGGGGGGCGTCGGTGCGCCGTCAGCCACTGAAACTGCTTCGTCCTCCTCCTCTGCCGTCATGGTTATGGCCCAGCCAAATACACGTTCCTCACGCCTGCAGCGTCACCGCAGTTCCGAAACGCACGACGAGCGACTGAAGCACCAAAGCCGCGCCGGTCTATTCCAGTCCATGCAGCAGCAGCACCATCAGCATCAGCACCATCATCTCCAGCAGCAGCCGCATGCCCAGCATCAAAATGCCAGCAGCATTGGCTGCGGTGTCAACGATGTGGAGGACATGGAACTGGGTCTCGGCCTCAGTCGCAGCGCTGCTAATGATGCCTGCAATCGTGCACTCCAATCATGGAGACTCGGTAAGCACCATATTCTACCATATACCAAGCAGCCATGCGCGTCACAGGTCCCAATTTCCTACTACCATAACTCCGTCAAAACTGAACCGATATTCCTAAGCAATATCTTTTTGTACTAATCAGTTAGTACTCTTTTTCAATACTACATTTATATCTGGGAATACCATTTTCGGTCAATATTCATGTTCTGATTCGACGCTGACAAATCGCTAAATCAGACTATGCCATATATTTGTCATAGGAACTATAAGTCAAAACCTTTTTGGTTTTCAAGTTGTCTTTAAGAAACTCGCCAGTTAAGAGTGATATAATGGTGCTTAATGATATAGTGATAGCTCCTATATCAAATAGTTCCCATAGGATATACATTTAGATGTGAGCAGGACCCTGGTCTGCAAGGGTATATAATCTTCTTGCCTCTTGTATTTTGTGTTTTTAATTTAAAGTATATCACAATAAAATGTTTGCTTTGCAGATTCCTTATCGGATGTGTATCTGGAGGATGATAGCTATACCAAATCAGATCTGGGGATTGAGCAGCAGGCGCCAATTCGTGCCCAGCATCATCACCACCACCATCACCACCAGATGCACCACAATCACCTGTACCATCATCTGGGTGGCGCAATTATACGCAAGGATCCCAACAGCACAATGTCCGCCCTGCAGCTGTGCGCCTCCAGCAGCTCCTGCACGGGTCGTGGCGAATCCGGACCGGCGACCGAGTTGAGCGGCAGCGGCATCGCTGGCAGCAATCGCAGCGGCACCACTACCGCCATGAAGCGACGACGACATTCCAATGCGACCAGCTATCAAAAGCACAGCAGTGCCCAAGGTGGCTCCAAGTCAACGCTGCTGTCCAGCGGTCAACCGGGTGGGGCTGGTGGCGGTGCTGCTGGCGGAGGCGTGCGTCGCATCAAGAGCGCCGCCTTGGAGGTGCTCTGCCCACAGCCATCAGTATCGAATCTTAGCCCGCATCCGAACAGCGTGGAGGCCATCGGTGGGCAGCAGCAGATGCGCAATCCCCTGCCGCCGCCCAGCAAAAGTCTTGTGCGCAATCAGCACCTGAATCTGTATCCACCACGTCTTGTGGATCAGAACTACACGGAGAGCACTGCTGGTGGCAGCAGCTGCAGCAGCGTCATCTTTGGCAGCTCCAGTGCCTGCGGCTCAACCACAGCGCTAATCGAGCCACCCGTCTATCCCATCGTGGAGCATCTGGATGAGAAGAACGGCGAGGAGTCGGCCACCGTGCAGCAGGATGACAACGATCAGATCAACGGCAATCACAATGAGGACGACGATGATGAATTGGACGATGTGCCGCTCCGCAGACGGACACGTCCGCTCGGCTGCAGTCAGACACATCACAGCGCCGAATCTGATGTGGGCGGCATTTTGGCGGATGACGATGATGATGTCTTCAAGGATTTCGATGACAATCTCGAGCACATACTCAGCGAACTGCAGCACACACATACCCAACTGGACGATGTACTCAAAAACACAGCTGCCCAAGGTGCATCCACATCAGCTGCTGGAGCTGCTGGAGGTGCTGCTGCTACTGCTGCAGCTGCCTCCGATGATGATGAGACGGACAACAATACAGGCTCACGTTCACCGCTGCTCAGTAATCGGCAGCAGCAGCAAAGCGCACGCGAATTGGCCGCGGAGCAGTCGTTGCGCCAGGAGCTCTCACAGCCGGCGCTGCAGCAACAGTTGCTCCTCCAACAGCAGCAGCAGCAGCAGCAACAACAGCCGGCGGCGTCGTCCCAAAATCGCAGTCAGCTGATACGCAGCGAGGCGGATTCGGGCTGCCCGTCCAGCGATTGTGAGCAGGTGAGTGCCAGTTCCAAGGATCAACTGCTCGCCGGCATGGAACAGCTGCCGTCCAACCAAACCCAACATCAGCAGCCGGAGGATGAGGAGCGGCCCAGTACATCTCGCATGGCCGCCCGCAGTCTGGGTGCCATACCCAAAGTGGTCAAATATCGTGAGGTAGATGAGCTGCGCCGTCGGCGCCTGGGTGCGGACAACACCAGCACTCAACAGGACTGCAACGGCAGCAGCAACAACAATGAGCTGGTGCTGGTCAAACAGCAGCCGGCCAAGCTGGCCATGATGCCGGCGGGCGCCTCACGCAACTCTTCCTCCTCGAATTCGACGCACAGCATCAGCCTGACGGAGAGCCTCACCGCGGACATACACAAAATGCTTTGGCTAATGCATGGCGGCGCCGTCGACGAACGTGGACGTCCCATTGCCGGCATCATGCCGGATGGCACGCCAGTGCCAGCGAATCCGAGCATTGTGCCGCCCAACATGTCCAGTGCGCATTTCCAGTTCTATCAGGATGCCATACAGGCGCTGCAGGGCAGCTATCCCGCCAGCAGCTCCGTGGAGCACATGACGCACATCGAACGCGCCCTCGCCCGCGACAAATTGCGCCTGGATGCACAGCTCATGTGCGACCAGCTGGCCAATGCAGCAGCTGCCGCCGAGGCCCAGACGCATCACGTGACGACAACATCAGTTGCAGGTGGTGCAACGCCAGCCTCGCTGAGCGTGCTCATGAGCAGCAGTGGCCTCAACAATGCATCAACTGGAGCTGCCAGATCGTGTCAGAACTCACTGCATGGTTTGTTCAATGTGATGCGCAGCGAATTGCAGGCGGCACGCAATGATGTACTGCAGCAGCAGCTGAACGATGCAGCGGCTGTCCTTGCCAGCGGCAACGTGGGCGCCTCCGCCGATGCCGCCGTCTCCGCGGCCATTGCAGCAGCAGCAGCCAGCCGGCAACAGCAGCAGCAACAGCATCATCAGCTCAGTCAACCGATGCTTAATGTCGATGGACACTTTGCGCCGTATTGCGACTATTGGCGACCCGCCTGCCTGCTGGCCGCTGAGAAGCCGGTGGCGCCCAAGAGCTTCTACAAGTATCGCGTCAAGTGGTGCGGCCATGAGCATGAGTTCAAAATAGCCATGGATCGCTTGGAGCTATTGGCGCTCTTTGATCGCGATTTGCACTGGCTCCATGTGCTGCTAGCCAGTGTGCTCTGCACTCTGGTTGCCCTATTGGGTGCGGCAATACTTCAGCATAATCACTACAAGGATCTCTGTGTGCTGCTCTTCTGTGCGGTCATCGCGGGTGCCCAATACTCGCTGGTCAAGAGCGTTCAGCCGGATGCCGCCTCGCCGGTGCATGGTTTCAACAAAACGGTGGCCTATTCGCGCGCCATCTACTTCTGCCTGTGCGGTGGCCTGCTCTTGCTCCTCAAGCGCTTGGATGCCAATTATGCGGAACGACCGCCGGCGGAATTGGTCTTCTTTGGCATCCACTATTCGCCGGCGCATGTGGTGTCCCTGTTGCTGCAGTCGCTCTATGTGTTCCTCCTCTGCTTTCCCATCATCTTCTCGGTGGGACTCTGTCCGCAGATCAACACGTTTCTCATGTACCTTCTCGAGCAGCTTGACATGCATCTCTTTGGCGGCAATGCGGCGAGCAGTCTGTTGGGTAAGTCTCAAATGCTTTCAATAATAGCTACCTACAAATACTAATCCTTTATTCCTTTCCAGGATCATTTCTCTGCCTGCTGCGCTCCGTGCTGTCCGTGATGCTGCTCTATGGTCCGCTGTATGCGGCGCTGGACGAGCAGCGAGGCACACAGTATATACTGTTCTCGATCTTCTGTGCAATGCTGATACCGCTTGGCTATCATCTGTCGCGCTCGGCGAGCGATTTCAGTCATCTGTGGCGCCTCATCAAAACCTGCATTGTGAGCACCTATCGCGACGATGAGGACGAGCTGCATCATGCGCACAACAGCCGCAACAATCACACACACAGCCACATTCAAGCGGGACAACAGCAACAACAGCAGCAGCAGCAGCAACTGAGTCGCAGCAAGCGGCAGTCGTCGGAGCAGTCTTCCACGGCGCAGCCAACGCCGGTGACGAGCAGGATACGCCAGCAGGAGCTGGTGATGAGCTCGACGGCCAACAGTAATGAGCACATAGAGCTCAGTTCGCTGGAGAAGCTGGCCATCAACGAGGAGGAGGAGCAGCATCATCAAGATGAGGTGCAAACAGCTGGGGAGGATCAGGAGGAGGCGCAGCTGGAGCATGAGCTTGGGCACAGCCAGCAAAACAGCAAATCGAAGGCATCATCGATGGGCAGCAGCCAAACGCTGGGCAAGACCATAAGCAGCAGTAAACGTGCAATTACCGCTTCCAGTTCCTATGCCTCCATTGTCGCCGATGCGGGCGAGGAGGAGCCGCCGGCGGAGCTGACCAAGGGCACGGCCAGTCTGGAGAACGTATACGAAACAACCGCCAATGAGCCAAAGACTGCGCCCGAGGTGCTAGCCGGCGTCCCTGATGTACAGGATGATAAAATATCTAGTTCATCAACCACAAATCCCGGCGATATGTCCACACTGACCGCTGGCGTCGGCACCGCCACCACGGATGTAGATGCCACCGCCGTTGATCCCGAACCGCATGCAGATAATCAACCTGCTGCGGACCTGGACAACAGCGAACCAGACAATGAGCTTCCAGATCCTTTGCCGCGCAAATTGCAGGCGACGGTCACGACGCGCTTGAAAAACGATCTCGTTGTGATGACACTACTCGCGGTCAGCGTCCTCGTGCTGCACTGCAGCACCGTCTTCTCGGTCCTCCAGCCCGATCTCAATGTGGTCCTATATGCCTTCATCGGCACCCTCGGCGTCCTGCTGCACTATGCCGTGCCCCAGATGAGAAAGCACATGCCCTGGCTCTGCTTCGCCCGACCGCTGCTGCGCCAGAAGGAGTTCGGCCAATTCGAAGTGCTCAATGCGCCACAGATCATGTGGTTCGAGAAGTTCTACATCTATTTGAGTGTAATCGAGCGGAATGTGCTCTTCCCATTGCTTGCCATCTCATCGCTGACCGCCGATTCGCAGCTGATAGCCGACAAGTTTGGCGTACCTTGGGGCACCCTTATCGTCTCCGTCTGTGCACTCAAATGTAAGTATTCCAAATCTATAGAAATTACCTTCCAAGACTTTAAACTCCTATAACTTTGCCAAAACTGAACCGATTGTCAACCCCGAGGTCATTTTGGTAATGATTTGGCATTTTTAATAACTCTAAATTTGAAGTTTTTGCATATTTGAAAATTCTTTATTTTGGTATTTTTTGGGAAAGTATCATGTAAACCCTTTCAGTTTTAAAATTTTTTTTTTTTCATATTGATTCTTGAAGTTATGTTTTTAATTGTTTATGGATGTCAAAATTAGTATAAAACACTATAGAAAAAGTGATTTTGGGGTGATTAATTTCTCAGTCAAAAATCACACAAAAAATCCTTATCGTTTTTATTTTGTCTCTTACTCTTTATAGTTGTTCGCAATGCCTATTCGGATCCAACCAACCAGTATCTAATCATCATATTCACCGTGCTGCTCTTTCGCATTGACTTTGCGATGGCAACGGAGAGTTTCATCATCGACTATTTCTTCGTGTCGCTCGCATTTCGCAAGTGCTGCGACTTTCTGCTCAAGGTAAGGATTGGATTGTATACCCTTTTATAAATATGGCTAATCATTCGATTTACATGTCTCTCTGTGCCAACCGCAGTTGCAGTTCATTGTGACGTATATTGCACCCTGGCAGATCACTTGGGGCTCTGCTTTCCATGCGTTCGCCCAGCCCTTCAGTGTGCCCCACTCGGCGATGCTGTTCCTGCAGGCGGGCATCTCGGCGCTGCTGTCGACACCACTCAATCCATTCCTGGGCAGCGCCATCTTCCTTACCTCGTATGTTCGTCCGGTGAAGTTCTGGGAACGGGATTACAACACGCGTCGCATTGATCACTCAAACACGCGTCTCAGCTCGCAGCTGGAGCGCGATCTTGGCGCCGACGATAACAATCTGAATAGCATCTTCTATGAGCATCTGACGCGCTCGCTGCAACATTCGCTGTGCGGTGATCTGCTCATGGGTCGCTGGGGCAATGTCAACCAGGGCGACTGTTTCGGTAAGTTGCAACAATCGAGATCTGCAAGTCGGAGTCATCTCAACTTTTTTACCTTTACTATTTTGTAGTGCTCGCCTCGGATGATCTGAATTGTCTGGTGCACATAATTGAGCTGGGCAATGGACTCTGCACGTTCCAGATGCGCGGCTTGGAGTTTCGCGGCACATACTGCCAGCAGCGCGAGGTGGAGGCCATCACCGAGGATGTGGAGGACAATGATGGCTGCTGTTGCTGCGATCCTGGCCATTTGCCGCGTCTGCTCAGCGCCAATGCCATGTTCTCCACACGCTGGCTGGCCTGGCAGGTTGTCGCCGCCCAGTATGTCATCGAGGGCTATTCCATATCCGATAATCTGGCCAGCGCCACCCTGCAGGTCTTCGAGTACCGCAAGGTGCTCATCACCTACTACATAAAGGTGAGATTTTCTAAACCATTCAAACAAACTATCATCTCATCACTTTCCTTCACAGAGCATCATCTATTATGTGGTTAGGAATCCTAAGCTGGAGCAGTGGCTGGCCTCGGGTCCCATACAGGAGGCACTGCAGCACACGCTGAGCCGTCAATTTGTTGATCTCGATCCCATTTTCAACTTCAATCTGGATGAGGATTTCGATTTTCGTGCCGTGGGCATAACACGCTCCAGCTTTTGCTACGTGTACCTCAAATGGATCAACTATTGTGTGGATAAGCGCAAGGATGCGCAAGGCGTCAAGGATCCGCCGCCACCGCCACCGCCAGCAGCTCCAACTACAACAGGACCAGCAGCAACAGCAGGAGGAACACCCGCCACATCGGCTCCAGCAGCTCCAGCCACTCCAGCAGCTCCAGCCACTCCAGCAGCTCCAGCCACTCCAGCAGCAGCGCCGCCAATCGTGACAGCTCCAAGCACAGTCACCGCCATTACCACAGTGACAGCCACCATCACAGCAGCACCACAGGTCAGCACCACCATTACAACGACAACCAGTGCAAATAATACGCCCGCTCACAACGACTCGAAAAGCACACCGAATCTGTCCTCGCATGGCGGCAGCAGTGTACCCCAATCCAAGTCGCAATCCCAGCAGCAGCTGCGCAGTGTGCGGCCCCAGAAAAGCGCCACAATGAGCGGCAGCGGCGGGACAGCGCCGGGTGTTGTCCTCCAGGAGGGCAGCGTCCACAGCGGCGTCGATCAGATGAGCAGCTCGCACAGCTTTGCCAACATCTCGCGTCAGACGTCGGAGAGTGCGCCTGGATTGGGCAACTATGTGACCTACATGGATCAGAATGTCTTTGTCAAGCTGTCGAAGACAACGCCGGGCAAAGCGCTGCGGAAGGAGGACTCTCCCCGCATACAGCCAACAGTTAGCCAGCAGGAGAGCAATCTAACCACCATAATGCCCACAACGGCGCCACCGTTGCAGAGCAACATCCCGCGTCCGCCGCTGAAACTGAAAGTGGCCAGTGTTGCCAAGGATGCGCCACTGGTCTCACTGTGCCTGGCGCTTGGGCTGCTCGCACGACGCTCCCTGGCCACCGCCTCGCATAGCTCCCTCACGGGCGTGGAGTTCTTTCTGCATGGCCTGCATGCGCTGTTTAAGGGTGACTTTCGGATCACCTCGCCGCGGGATGAGTGGGTGTTTGCGGACATGGAGTTGCTGCATTCGGTGGTGGCGCCAGCTGTTAAAATGGCACTGAAATTGCAACAAGATCACATTACCAATCCGGACGAGTTTCTCGATCCGGATGCCCTGTACGACGCCATCGATAGCTGCTCCAAGGAGCTGGTCATCTCCCATGAGGCGGATCCCGTCTGGCGCAGTGCCGTGCTGCGCGGTGCACCCAATCTGCTGGCGCTGCGCCACGTCATGGAGGATGGCTCCGATGAGTATCGCATCATACGGCTGACCAAGCGCTTCCTCAGCTTTCGCGTCATCAAACTGAATCGGGAATGCGTGCGCGGCCTCTGGGCCGGCCAGCAGCAGGAGCTCATCTATCTGCGCAATCGTAATCCGGAGCGGGGCAGCATACAGAACGCCAAGCAGGCGCTGCGCAACATTATCAACTCCAGCTGTGATCAACCCATTGGGTATCCCATCTATGTCTCGCCGCTGACCACATCCTATGCTGATACAAACACCCAGCTGTGTCAGGTCATTGGCGGCGCCATTACGCTGGACACGATCCGGCAAACGGTGCTCGATTGGTGGCATCGTGTACGGCAGCGCTGCCGGCAGGGCTGCAGCTCTGGCTCCGCCATGGAGGCATCTATGCAGGGCACCTGCAATTTCGGCAGTGGTGGCAGCGTCGTCGGCACCACCACCGGCTCCTCAGCTGGTACGGCACCCGGCACCGGGACTATAATTTCCGCCGGAATTGCTAACACCGGCACTGTTAGCGCTCCGGGCACCGCCAGCAGCACGGGCGGCGATTCCGCCGATCTGGCGCCGGTGTTCATCTCGGCGCCGCTTTACAACACACTCACCGTCAACAGCTACTACGGCGTCCGGTCCGGCAATGTGGGCGGCATGACTGGCATGGCCGGCAGTCTCGGTGGCAGCTATGTCAGCGATACGCTGGCTGTGGTGCGCGGCGGTTTGGCTGTGATGCCCGTTAAACCCACCTCGACAACGCTCATCGCGGGCCTGCTGAATCGCGAACGGGATCAGGAGGCTGCCTCGGGCTCAACGATGCGCGCCAGCAGCAGTGGGCCGCGTGCCCGCAGTGGTGTTGGACAGTTGCAGACGAGCGCCAGACGCGCCACATTGCCCATTGCCAGCGGCGGTGCTGAGGCGCTGCCCGCCAAGGATCCAACACAAACGCATCCGGAACGGGCCGAGCTCGAGCCCAGTCCGCGCTCCAGCAAGCTCTCCTCCTCATCGGGCAGCTTGGGCGTCGGCATGGGTGTTGGCAACATCATAACCACGCCCGGCGACTATCCACGCAAGACCAAGGGACCCATTTGCCTCATGGCCAACGAGACGTCGCCGGGCAGCAGCTCTTCAGCGCCAGCAGCAACAACAACAACTGCAACAGTTGCGGCTGGAACGCCACGCAGGCCGCGCATCGACATCTACAGGAAGGTCATCATTGTGGACGATTCGGGGGTAAGTTCACATGGTATCTATGCTAAAGTTCTTTTGATTTTTCAGTTTACTTTTAAAATGCTTTTCTTTCAATCGATTCGGAATCGGTTTTGAATCTGCATTTAACCGTTTATATATCGAATACTATTCCGAGGCAAAGAATATATTTAAATAGGCTATAAATTTGCATTATCAACCTTGGGTTTGAACCACATTGGAATATTTGTTGAACTAGTTTGAATATGAATATTATTTGGTGGCTCCTTTGAACCCCAATATATATATATATATATATGCATACTCCTTTTATTTTAGAAAATGTAACAGGAATAAAATGTTATTTCCTTGCGATTGTCTTTAAACATACATATATAAAATGTATATACATATTAGTTAAGCATAAAGCCCGCGCGATGCCAGGCAATACTTTTTAGAGTAAACGTTTACCAAGTGCAATATATACGTACATATTTACTGTAAAATCACAGCTTGCTACACGCAACTATTCAATGCTGTGAAAGCTGAAAGTAAAAGCAGAAAGAGACGATGATGAAAGAGAGATCAGAAGCGAGAGAGCGATGCACTCTCTGTACAGGAAGTGTGTGTGTAAGAGCGAGTAAGCGAGCCTGCAAGATCGAGAGGGAGTAGAGTGGTGTACAGTGTACACTGTACACACAATGGAAAGAGAAAGAGCAAGTGAGCAGGCTAGATATCTTAAGATTCAGTTTCGACCCTTTCAAAGACTAACAGTTATCATCAGTTTATTCATTATAGCCAAATTTCCTTATCAAACATAAACCCATATTTAATCAACTTGTAATCTTTGCAGATCTATGACTGCCTGGACATCATCGATGCAGTCATGTGGCCGACGGATCACATGCGCGCCAATGGCGGTCGACTGAGCTGGAAGGATTGGGAGCCCACCGCCGGCATGGTGGGTCATGTGGTCCACGTATGGATGCCCAATCACAAGGATATACTCTTTCGCTCCCACGTCAATCGTTGCGTGTATCTCATTGAGATTGGAGAGCACTATGTGCCCGTCGAGGAGGTCGGGCTGCGTGAGTATAATCAGATACTGAGCAGCAGCAGCGAGGAGATGGCCAATTCGCGGCGCAGCTCCATGCATCGTGAATACCAGGAGTACAATATGCAGCTGAAACTGCTGGGCGTCACGCCCATTATGGGCGGGCCCAGTGGCAGCCAGGCGCACCGGCCGAAAATGCGCGCCGTCAGCAGCAGCAGCTCCGAGGATGATGAGTTGGATTTGTCTGATATGGCGGCTGCTGGCATTACAGTGGCAATGCCAACGGGCACTGGAGCACCGCCCGGCATCGATCTGATGAACTTCAGCACGCTGCTCAACATGTGGAAACTGATCGCGGATAAGAAGAAGCAGGCGATCAATATTGATACAACGGAGCCGTTTGCGGCATTCGATTATACGGGCGAGCTGCCGCCGGAGCTGATGCGTCAGCTGGAGGAGAGTCGTCAGGCGCAGCAGCAGCTGCTCGAGGAGCAGCAAGATGAGGAGCTGCGCAAGCATCTGCAAGAGCTGGAGGACGAATCGATTGCACTGGCCGCCGAGCAGGCGGCACATCCCAGCGAACCCATCACGCCGCCTTCCTCAGAGGAGCTGTCGCTGGTGGTCAGTGGCACGCCCACGCCCACACCCACAGATACGCCCACAACGAGTACGCCAACTCCGCCGCCGCTGCCAGCGGAAGAAGAGAAGCCCAAGGAGGATAAGTTGGAGGCAGCGGAAGAGGAGACGGTGAAGGAGAATCAAGAGGAGCACGAGGAGGAGCAGAAGGAGGAGCAGGAGCAGGAGGAGGAGCGGGAGGAGGAGCGGGAGGAGGAGCAGGAGAAGAAGCAAGAGGAGGAGCAGGAGAAGGAGCAGGAGGAGGAGCAGGAAGAGGAGCTGAAGGAGGATCAGGAGGAGGAGAAGGAGGAGTCGGAGAATGAGTCGGAGGAGGAGTCGGAGAAAACAGAAACAACGAAACATCCGGAAATCGAAGAGAAGCAGCAACAGGACAAAACTAATGAGAACGATGACAATTCAAGCGATGAGAATGGAACAACGGTTTAAAAAGCTGTTAATATCAATTAAAATCAAAAGAACAACAATTTAGCCCAGCGCTAGGCCCCAACTGAAACGAATTCGGATCTAAGAAACCCGTAACAAACAAACAAACAAACAAACAAACAAACAAACAAACAACAATAAAAACAACAAAAGAAATACTTCCAAGTAATCAAAGTAGAGTTTTTAAAACGACTGCGTTTAGTATGTACAGTAAATGGATTAATGTAAATACTAATTATATACATACCTAAACATGCATACTATATATACTATATATTATACATTATATTATACATTATACATAATATGCCTAGCTATAGATTTGTTATATTGTCTCGCATGTGTATATAGAAAATGAGTTCAAGAAATTGGTAAGCAAAAAATGAAATGGTTGGATTAGCTTTTTCACTAAAATTGTAGTCTAAAACCTATAACAAAATATATATATATATATATATACACACATATATAGATATATAGATATATATACATGTATAGTATAGTTACTAACTTAGCTATGCTTGCTATATACATAATATACATCTATCTACATGCATATATCTTATATCTGCGACAGAAATTTACAAAAAAATTACAATATTTTGTTAGTATTACAAATTGATGTATGTATGTAATTATATATATTATATAGATATTTATATATATCACATACTCATATAACTGCATGGAAGAAGCAGACAGACAGATAGTTATATATATATATATATATATATATATATATATGTATGTGTACAACTTGTATAATGTGAAAAAAAGGAGAAAACTAAAAACTCAAAACCAAAATGCTTTTCATTAATTTTACTTACATATTATACCTGGACCTAGACCTGGACATGGACTTTGTCCTTTGTCTATTGTCACATTCTTTTAATCCTTCTATTTCTACAACTAACTACTATTACTATGATTGCTTTCCTAGCCAATATACAACAACTAAAAACAAAACAAAACAAAACAAAACAAAAAAAACAATTGATAAGAACTAACAAAGAATTTATATAAATTAATTAAAACCACAACAAAAACAAAGCGAAACACAAAACATACCAAAATTTTATTGTTAATATTATTATTACAAAAAAAAAACAACAACAACAAATGAAACCTATCACTAAATAAATATATACACATAGCTATATACATGTATGTGAAAGTATTTAACTATAAACTAAGTTGGAAAATTGAAAAGCTAAAGTAAAAAATCAAAAAAAAAACCACAAAAAAAAACACTACAATTTTTAAATGTAATTAAATGTAAATTAAAATCAATTAATTAATTAAGTGAAAGTCAAGGAAAATTGCTGACGACTATATTGTTAATGTTGGTGAATGATATATACATATACACACATATATGTATGTATATACTATAGTATATAGGCATATATTCATATATATTGATATACTGACATTTTGAGAATGAGATAATATTGATGAAAATGGAAATGGAAATGTAAAGCTCTCACGTTGCCTTAATACATTAGACTGATTTTTTCTACACACACACACACACACACACACACTCTCAGACACACAGACACACACAGTCACACTTAACTATACACAAACACACATTCACACACACCACACAAATATTATGTAGATATATGCATGTACTTGTATATATGTTTATTATTATATGCGAATATATAAGTACATACATATATCACTTGACATATGCATCAAGTATAGCTATATCTATCGACAGATATATGTTATACAGAAAAACAAAAAAACTAAGCTAAACAAAAAACACGTTAAAAAACCCTAAAAACAATTCAGATTATGTATAAAAATTATGGTTGCGAGTATTTACATAGATAAAGGAATATATCATAGAAAAGGAAAACAAAAAAGATCAATCAATAAATACCCTGTAATATATGTATGAACAAGGTGCAAATGCGCTCTAAATGGAAAGAAAACAAACAAAAAAACAAAATCACTAGAAAAATGCCCAAATAACTTTTCCAAATACACAAATTAAGCATATTGTAAAAAAAAAAAACAAAAGAAATACAATTACAAAACAACCAAACAAAAAACTGAATAAACTGAAAAAACTAAAAATATCATAAGAAACAAAAAATCAAAAATTTTAAAAAAAAAAAAAAAAAAACAGCACACGAACAAAAAATTTTTAACAGAAATTGAATGTTTCTCCCTTCCTATCCAATACATGTACAGTTATTCATTTCCACAGTTTACTGCAGCTGTATCTGAAACTAGCCAATCTTTAAAAAAAAAAAAAAACAAAAAACAAACAAATACAAAACAAAGAAACTATATTTAAATGGTACAACACAGGCATAAAAAGGTATAGCTAATGAAATAATGATTTGATGTCTGTATGTGAAAAGCACACAATGCATAATTAGTTACATACATACATATATAACGAAGCAAGAAGGAAACAAATATAACAAAAGAAAACAAACATATATTGTATTGGACAACTATCGAAACTTAGCTGTTAACATTTTAATTCCTCCCCCCATTAATGTTTTTTTTTTTTTCTCTTTTGAAATTCAGTTTAGTTCCATTTAAACAAATTTAATATTTATACTATATATATAAAGTATATGTGTATATATTACATATAACATTTAAAATATAAATAAAAAAAATGAAACTTGTTATACAAAATCAACATTTGTCCATTTTATTGCAACGGTTTGTATACAAATTTAATCAAATAATCTTGAGCTAATTTATTAAAGTTTCAGCTGAGCTTTTAAACATTCGACATGACTCTGAACTATTTTCAAACCGCTTTACAAATTGGAAATCTAAATAATTTAGAAATCATAAAGGTAGAAACAATTAGTACTGAATTATTTAATTCCAAGACTATGTCAACAAATTTCAGAGTTTAAAAACTTTTATAGATATGACTCTAAAATACTTTTGAACCGCTATAAAAACTTGAAACTTAAAATTTATAAACCACTTCAGAACAGTTAGTTGAGAGAATTTCGATTATTGATAGATTAATGTAAGAAAGGTTTATTACAACGATTTACATTTGATGTATTTACAAGACACGAACACGAGATGGGACAGGAGATAGGATTCAAGTTGAGGCTGATGTAACGGGTTTATTGGGTGGCCAAATGGGCGTCAGTTCGCTAAGCGCCACATCGTACAGCAGATTCTGATACTCCTCGAGCAGAACTGAAATATGGATACGATATGTTAGAGAAAATGAATTGATATAGAAGAACCATAGATTTATGCTCACAATTGGGCTCCGTTTGCCACTGATCGAAGAGGGATTGACGCGTGTGAATCTGTTTGGTGATCAGTGCACGCTTGAAGCGCAGCACCTTGTCATTGAGACTGGACCAGCTCTTGATCAGCGATGCGGGCGTCGACTTCAGTTTGGGCTTAAAAGCAGCCAGCGGCGGGCAAACGATGCCATCGAGCAGGAACATGCCAAAGTAGCTGAAAATGTCATCGCAAATTGGTGGGTGAGTGGGTAAGGAGGTACGGAGTCAACTTACCAGCAGGCCTTCTCGTTGAGCGGCATCTCCACCTCGGCCAGTGGTAGCTCCCAGGCAGCCTTGCCGAAGGTGGCATCGACATAGCCAAAGACTTTGCCCTTGGTGGCATCATAACGTGGCGCCGGATCCTCGCGCACCTGGCGTATGTTGCACAGCAGCGGCACATAGATCAGCAGCCACTCGGGCTCGATGGCGGTGATGCCGCGTATGAACATCTTGTTGCTGTCGCCATGCAGCTGCTCGTAGGCCTCCTGGTAGACGATCCAGTCGGGCGGCGTTTGTTTCAGCACCGAGGAGGTATGCAGGAATGCCGGCTGCTCCATGTCCGCACAATTGTAGGCGTACTTGAGGCGTCGTTTCTCCTCCTTGTCGCTAATCTCGTCCAGCGGCACCTTCCGTGCCACCCGATCGCCCATGCCCGCCAGCAGGATCTGTCGCAGAAAACGCGCCTGTGCGTCGCTGGGTGGCTTGAGCTGCGGATCAACGCACAGCTGCACATCGCTGACATTCAGATTGATCTCGTTGGTCAGCTGGACGCGCAGCTTACGCACCTCACTAATTGCCTTGGGACGCAATCCGTTCGTCTCACAGAAGCCAGCCAGCTTGCCCTGGGAGCCGGCATATTCAGCGGCGCCGACAGCACGGAGCAGCACCATGGGATCACCGAGCAGCTTATAGTTGCCGCCGGCTGCCCAGCTCATGCGCTTCTGATGGAATCGATTAGAGACCGGTGCCACATCCTCCACCCGCTGCACGCCCGTCTCGATGAGCAGTTCCTGCACGGAGAGCGCCGCAACCAGGCAGACAGTGTACGGGAGCAACTGCTGTTGATTGGACAGCGCCAGCATTTTGCCAAAGCGCGGCGAGACGGGAAAGTGTGAGATGACGCGACCCAGCTGGGTGACAGCAGGCGGCAGATTTTTGCCACCGCCTCCTTCAGCAGGGGACGTTTCCAAGGCGCCCAGCACGCTCAGACGCCGTTCTGCGGCCTGCAGCTGCACCTGATCTGGTGGCGAGGGGAAGGGAAAGTGGACGACACGATCGATGCCCATGCAGCGCATCTGGAGCATTAGGTCATCCACTGGTTTCTGCTGTATATCCGGCTGACTGAAGTCGGAAAAGAGGTCATTGTAAACGGCACTGGAGTAGAGGCGATAGCAATGCCCAGCACTGATGCGGCCAGCACGACCCGCTCGCTGATCGGCGGATGCCTTGGACGTGTGGGTGACCACAAAGGCGCTGACTCCGGTTAGCTTATCGTAGAGCCGCGTCTTCTGTTTGCCGGTGTCCACAACGTATTTGATGAGCGGTATGGTGAGCGATGTTTCCGCCACATTGGTGGACACCACGCAGAGGCGACATCCCTCGGGCACCGGCTGAAAGATGCGCTGCTGCTTCTCCGACGAGAGCAGCGAGTAGAGCGGCAGCACCCACAGTGGCTGCTTGGTGGCCGTCGGCTCAGTTAGTTCAGCCAGTTGGTCATCCTGCTCATCCGGTTCGTCCTGGTCGGAGTCATTGTCGGGCACCTCATGCATGTCCGCTTCGGTATCATCGCCGGGCAGCTTGTAGTCATCCAAATTGATTTTAGGCAGCGAGATTTGAGTGAGAAACTTTTTCTTGGACTTGCGCAGATTGCGTATGGTGCGTTTCAGATCAAACTCCTGCTCCGGTTCCGGCTCCGACTGCTTCTCTCGTGGCTCCTCCTCCTGCTGCTGTTCCAGCGGCTGTTCCTTGTAGGGAAATGCACGTCGCAGTTTGCGCACCAGCTGATTAACCTCCTGCTGTCCGGTCACAAAGATCAATATGCCGCCCTCGGGCAGCTGTGCGTGGATCTTGAGCGTCTTGCGATACGCCTCCGCCACATAGTCATCCGGCGTGTTCTTCTGAAAGTGTATGGTCACTGGAAACTGTCGCGCCTCCACTTTAATCAACGGCGGCGGCTGCTTAAAGAGTCGCGTATTTTCGGTAAAATCGCTGACACGCAACGTGGCGGACATGATGATCAGCTTGAGCGGATTGGAGCGCTTGTGGCGCAGCGGAACAATGCGCGATAGTAGACCCACCAGTATGTCCGTGTAGACACTCCGCTCGTGCGCCTCATCCAGCACAATTACGGAATACTTGCTAAGCAGAAAATCGCTCTCAATCTCCTTGAGCAAAACGCCATCAGTCATGAATTTGATGCGCGTCGCTGGCGTCACGTTGCCCTCGAAACGTATCAAATAGGACACCTCGCTGCTAGGCAGATTCATCTCATGCGCCACACGCTTCGACATGGCAATGGCAGCCACGCGACGCGGCTCCGTGACGCCAATCATCTTGTGCTGAGCATAGCCCGCCTCGTAGAGGAACTGTGGCAGTTGCGTCGTTTTGCCAGAGCCCGTCTCGCCGGCAACAATGACAATGGGATGCTCATTGATCAACTCCATCACCTGCTGCTCCTCGGCGAGAATGGGCAGACGCAAACGTGCCGCTTGCACCTCATCAGTGCGATCCACCGGCACATAGACGGTCTGATGTGGTATCACGGGCACAGCTGGAGTTGCCTTTGGCAGGGTCTTGGGCTTAACCGGCTGCTGCTCCTTGACCACAGTCTCATTGCTGGTCGGCTGCTGCTCCTTGGCCGCTGTCTCAGTGCTGACCGGCTGCTCTTCAGTTTCAGCTTTAGATGGTGTCTCAACTGGCTTCTCAACTGCTGCGCTATCCATGTCGCTATCACTTTCATCCATGGTGTCATCATCGGAGTCATCCTCGGCATTTATAATATTTGGATTCTTGCGCTTGGCATCCATGTCCTCCTGCTCCTCGAGCAGCAGCTTTCGCTTGCCTGCACCTTTGATGGCATTTACCCGCCTGCCCTGTCGTTGCGCCTGTTCCACCACCATGTGCGATTGCCGCTCCTTCTTTTTGGCCAGGAACTCATCCAGTGTCTGGAGACGCTTCAGTCCAACAGTTTGTGCCGTGCTAATGGATGTATATTGCTGCAGTTCCGCTTCCGGGATTTGCACAGCA
Source organism: Drosophila maculinotata (assembly GCA_035045305.1). Lineage (NCBI taxonomy): Eukaryota > Metazoa > Arthropoda > Insecta > Diptera > Drosophilidae > Drosophila > Drosophila maculinotata. The sequence continues at coordinate 6,508,760 of JAWNPD010000679.1, read as the reverse complement.
GCCAAATCTTCCAGCAGTTGAGCGCGCTAAAAATTAGGAGATCTGGGTTAAGGATCAGGGACAAATCAAAAAGGAGGGGAGAAGGATGAGGAGGAAATATGTACTTACGCCCTCCTTCTTCTTTTTCTTGTCCACAATGGATTGGAGATGTTTGCGCTGCTTCTTGGACAGGATCTTGACATGTTGACGCTTCTCCACTATAACTTTGGTGGTACGTTTTTCTGAGGGCAGAACAAGAGCGTTGGCCTCATCATAGCCGCTGGGCAGTGCTCCTCCGACAACATCCTCAGTTACTATTTTGATCTGTTGGAAGGAATTTAAAGATATACAGTCATATACAGGCGGCAACACTTTAAAACTATTCACTCACATTCTTTACGGCCGAATTGTCGACTATGGTTTGCGGATTTTGCCGCGCTTTGGCATTATACACCTTTTTGCCCATGTTTATGTTAATGTTGCGGTAAACATTTGTTGCTTATGTTTAATGCACGTGCAGGCTGTTAGTGATGTGCAACGAATCGATATCGATACTTATTTCGAAATATGGGGCCAAACATCGCAAGTGTGCTGCCAGACTGCAGTGTGGTTTCAGCTGGGCGCGTGGCGTGAGCCTGAATGTGCATGAAGTGAATGCTTGAAAAAAACTGTGAATGTGCATGACGTAAAAAATGGTGTGGAAAAAACGTGAAATGCGTAAATGATGAAAATTATCACGCACTTGACTAAAATCAGTCAAGGCGGTTCTTCTGCAACAATAAGAATACAATTAAATTCTTGATCATGAGTATATATTAACATATGCGCACTTTTAACCCTTTTTAATGGGTAAAGAGTATTAAAAGTATGCATTTATATTAAGTTCAATAAATAAAATAAACATTAAAAATTGCGTGCCGTGACAGAAAAATAAAGCTCGTGACTGTGCGCGTGTAGTGATCGAAACATCGCTACTCGCTCATCTCAATTCAACTGACGTTAGCAAAAATGGCATTTGTTTCTGTCTTATGAGAAAATTTCTTCACCGCAAATTATAGATAACAGTTGTTGATAATTTTTCCAAGCCGCTAGGCCGCTAGCAGCACCTGAAAAAAATATTTATAATTCAAACTGTTAGTTATAAATTTGCATATTATTTTGAATTGTGTGGCAGCACTGCAATACCCAAAACACAATGTAAAGAGAAAGAGAGAGAGAGCGAAGAGCGTTCATTTCGCAACTGCGCTCATTTGTGGCTTGAGCTAATCTAGGGACCTGTGTGTGTTTTGTTGTTTGTTGACTAGCATAACAGTTTATGTTCACCGTTAATTTAACTAACTACAAGAACAATGGCACAGTCCAATTTGAGTAAATCCGATCCAGTGCGCATTGCACTTGCAAATCTCATTTACGAAACTCAGTAAGTAGACGACGACACCAGATGCTGGTTGTCTGCTGTATTATTTCTGCTGAATCACCAGCACATGTCGCTTACAATTGTAGTATTTGATTCAATATTATTTGTTATTGCAGTACGCCATATACGCCGGACAGCATTATCCGCGAGTTCCGTGCCACAGATAGTAGGCGTATATCGGATCGCGAACTTCTGATATTGCTAGAGTCCATCAGCTTCAGGCGACCCAATTTCCGCGAGGTTCTCGTCGAAATCAAAGATATCCTTGCGCGGTAAGTCCAGTTTGGGTTTGCTATTTAAATTAATTTTGGATCCATTTATCACACTTAATTTTATTTATTTATTTAATGCTGCCTGATAAACTAAATTAAATATTGTAAAAATTAAATTAAAACTGTAGATTTAAGATAATTAAAATGTAAAGTTAAAGTTTCTGGTGGTATTTAAAATTTGTACAGCAAGGATCCTGTGTACGCATTGATGGTGTTCATCGACCGCATCAATAACGCTCCTAATCGTCCTGGTCCACCCCAGAAATCGGGCGATATGCCGCCGCCGCCGCGCAACACTCGCGATCCGCTGGATGACTTAGCCAGCGAAACCTCTAGCTGCTTGCAGGAAGAGGTTCCATCTGAAATCAGTTCCTTGGACTTGCAATCACCGCCAGGAACCAGTCGCCAGTCGGATGATAGTAGTGGTCCATCCACTTCATTTGAACGCCGTAGAGCGCCCACTGATTCAGCTACCGCCCTTGGCGATCTGAGCCAGGTAAGTTGTTGCAAAATCCAATGACGATTATATGTATATAGAGATATATCCTGCAAAATCGGTTGATTAAATTCAAAGCATTTATCATATATCATATATCATAAAGATAACGTATATTACATTTTATACTACTTGTTGTATTTGATAGATCAAGCAACGCGTGCTGAAAGCCGTTTCCACCAGCGCTGATCAACAGTATGAAGATATTATGGGGAGAAACAAGGCGGCTGCTACCTCAAATGGCGCTAGTGGTACCACCACCAACCGCAGCACCAACAGCGGCGGTGCCAAAAGCGGCTGCTCCAATAGCGGCAGCACCACCCCTCACGCCAACAGCGTTAACAGTAGTAATGGCAGCACTATCGTGCCCAGTCCCAGAACTGATTGCGCCAATGATGATGGTCAGCTGAGCAGTGGGTTCAAGGAGCGCTGCAATGTGAAGGATAATGATCAGAAGAGCAATACGACCAGCCATGGCTTGCCGGACGAGTATCGCACAACTATGATCTGGGACTACTACGATGTGGGTGTAGAGAATATGCCGCCCCAACCGAATCTGGCCGCATTGCCGGTGGACACGCAACAGGAATTGATTATGACCGATCTGATCTTTACCCTGATTGGCATGCGTGGCAGTTATATTGTGCCGCTGCCCCGGAACAACAATGCCGTGGATATGGACAAGTATGAGACGCACTTTACCGTCCACAAGGAGCTGGACAAATCGCTGTCCGAACTGGTGCAACAGATCCTACCGCTGGCCTCGTACTTTATGGGCGTCCAGAGAGCTATGGCGGCCACTGAGGGTCGCGGCCAGGTCATCAATGCACTCAATGCGGCGCTGCAAGACGTCGTTAAGGATTTCCATGTGCGTAGAAAGCTGCACTTCTTCTAGGCTATATATATATATATATATATATATATATATGTATTAATAAATATCTCGCTCTCCTTTTGCAGGTGCTGATAAGTGATGTCGAGGTGGAGATGAACTACAATCGCCTGACCTTGTCGAAGCTGCTCTACTATCTACAGCCGACCACTTGGCTGATGCAAGAGATCTTTATCACCATGGTGACGGTCCAGAAGGTAGGTGTTTTTATTGGTATAATATCGAACCAAGCGTATTTCCATATTCAAATAATCCGAAAGAAATTGTTTTCTAATCGATCCCATTATATCTGACAGGAAAAATTGGTTGGCGCTGCCGTGCTGACGTATCTATGCAATCGCATCAATCATTTGGAGGGCGACAAGACCGTCCAGGATGCGCTCATAATGCTGGCAACCAAAGCGTCCGTGCCATATATGGAAATGCTGCAGATCTGGATACAAAAAGGAGTTATTGTTGACAGAGCAAGTGAGTTTCTCGTCAAGGACAACGAGGTCGTGCACAAGAATGAGTTGCCCGAGCATTACTCGGACGACTACTGGGAGAAGCGTTACACCGTGCGCTCCGCATCTATACCGCAATTCCTGGAAGGATACTCGGACAAGATAATGCGCACCGGCAAGTATCTGAATGTGATCCGGCAGTGCGGCAAGCGTGTAATGGCCACACAAACGATGTCACTGAAATTCGATCCCACCAGCGAGCAGCATGTGGCTGTGATCAATGATGCATACTTGTTTGCCGCACGCATGCTCCTTGATGTGCTGCTCACCGAGAACGATCTGATGGGGCATCTGCTGTCGGTGAAGCGTTATCTGCTGCTCAATCAGGGCGACTTTATCATGCAGTTCATGGATGCATGCGAGGAAGAGCTGTCCAAGAATGTGGACCATGTGCTGCCCATAACACTGGAGAATCTTTTGGGCCTCACGCTCCGCCTGTCCTCGGCGCGCTGCGATCCTTACAAGGACTATCTGCACTGCGGCCTGCTCACCTACGATCTGGTCACCCAAATGTCCAAAATCGTGGACCTCAAAGAAGGTAAGCAAAGCGAAAATAAACAGAACTCATATAATAAGCTGCGTTCCCAGACTCCGACGACTCGGACGACTGGCGGACTGAGGATCGTCTGGATCTGATTGGCATTGAGTGCTTCGCCTTCACGTACGAGGTCAAGTGGCCCGTTTCGCTGGTCCTCAATCACATCGCCATCACCAAGTATCAAATGCTCTTCCGCCAGCTCTTCTACTGCAAGCACGTTGAACGTCAGCTTTGCAAGTGAGTATCTTGAATCTGTGCCCAGTCTATCTACTAACCTTTTTATCAATCCATTGCAGAATTTGGAAGGCAAATTCCATAGCCAAGAAGTTCTCGCCGCAAGCCGCCGAACTCTATCGTTCGGCTTTCACGCTGCGTCAGCGGATGATGAACGCCGTACAGAATCTGGAGTATTATATGTTGATTGAGATCATCGAGCCCAATTGGCACATCTTCATCGAGAAGATGAAGAAGGTCGAGAATGTGGACATGGTGCTCAGTCTGCATCAGGACTTTCTCGATCTCTGCCTGAAGAACTGCATGCTGACCGAAACGTCGCATCTGAATCGTGCCATATTTAAGTTGTGTAAGATCTGTCTTAAGTTCTGCGAGTTCATACAGGTAAGTCTGCAAAGTACTATATATAGCTATGGCATATTTAGGCATCTATGGATTTGAGATCGATTGATTGATGCTGTGAGTGCGAGAGTCCACTTGTCCTCTTGTCCTCTTGTATATGCATACACATATGTCTTGTCTCCTAGTTTATCTTCCCCCAATGCTTGCGCCTTGTAATAAATTATCGATATATCTCAAACAAATCGCGCACTTAGCGTTCGCAACGTTTCTTTCTCGATGCGGAGCTTAAGTCAATGGTCCGTGATAGCAGCGATGAGAATTCGGATCAGTCCGACTATGAGCCAGACAATTCGGATCGGCCACAGGTATATCATATCCGCACATAAATGGTTATAGAGCCCTTGGTGCCGAGTTGTACACTTCATTTTATTACCTTTATTTCTCATTTGTACATTTGTTCATTTCATTTGTTTTTATCTCCCAACAGAGGCACACTATATTTTAATTTGGTATACCATATGGGATCATATATTCAGCTGATCCTCTGCATGTATTTAGTTTGACCACGCAGTGTCCTTATGCTAACACAGTTCATAGTCCTTTATTATGTTTACAAATATCACTAAACACGTATTACTCAAATTCATACAATTATTGTTTTATTTATATAGTTATATACATATAAAATATTCATTTGTAAAATATGCAATTTGATTTTATTATTATTTATATTTACTCGCAGCTTTCCTTTTTTTTACATTTTTGATACATCCCTTTCCTTTCTCTCTTTTCAAATGCAGTGTGAGACAACTATGGATGAGACGGATACATTTGGAGAGCGTGTTAAGCGCTTCGATCTGGAATTTACGGGCATGCTCATAACGTTCCTCAAACAAATCAATGATCTGGCCAAGGATAATACCACCGATCTGTACATGAACCTCGTGCATAGAATCAATTTCAATGGTTTCTACTCCGATCAGATGGAAAAGCTGTGCGTGGAGAAGGCCATGGGATAGATGCTCATACCTGATATTGAAACGAAAAAAAAGACAAGAAAATCTAGTATTATATTCGGCAAAGAAGAAGACCAAATTGAAAAGCATTTCACATACCATATACATATATAATACGTATATAAACTGTTCAGTTAAATCCTCATCATCATTCCCGTCCCGACAGCTTTTCGTTGTTGAGAAAAATGCACACGAGAAATCCACCACCATGTTTTTGCATTAGAACTTAATTATAAAATGAAATGTTTTCCTGAATAAATAAATAAGAAGAATTCTTGATTTACATTGATGAGGTCTCTGCTGCTGTCTCTCAGTCGACAACAAAATCAATTGTTCGAAGATTACATGCAATATGGAAACTCTACTCTCACTGCCATAGTTATCAACTGCATATGGCAGAGGAGAATCGAGTTCCGGCTTAGCTGCCATTTGTGGATCCTACCATATAACACTATTCACCGTTGTTGTGCACCAACCTGTAACAGGCTGCCACTGATGTGCCAAATAAATATAAATGTACTTTTTGGAGTACCCACTATTTGGCGCTTCAATAGCGACTAATTACCAGATGCATTGATGCTTAAGACTCACTCCTTGCTGCTGCTGCTGCTGCTGTTGTTGCCAGAACATCCGAGCCAAAAGGCCCTTTCAGACTGTTATCTATGACTAGTCAGCAAATACACATAGCAATCGAAAAGGGCCTTCCACTTCACATGCTACACTCTCACACATATGGTTTGGGTTCAAGTTGATCTCGGACCTAGGACTCTCTGATGCTAAAGTGACTTATTTGCGCAAGTTCAAATAATGAATAAAGTTCACTATAGCAACTAAGAGCCCAACGGGCCAATCAAAAAAATCGTAGCACAGTTTTCAGCGTTTCACAGTTTAATATTTGAGCACTTAACGAGTTTTAATTAACTTTTACATGTGGTTGATATTTGTATTATCAGAAGAACTACTTATCTAAAGCGAAAGCTGTTGAAATAGTCGGTATAGCTATGTATTTTTATTTGAGTACATGAAAAATACTTTTATATAGAATTTAAAATATTATTACTTTTCTCTGGTTTCTATAATATATATAGTATCTTATATACACATATGTATATGTACTTAAGGTACTTTTAGTATATTCCTAATGTTCTTAGATCTTTTGCATTTAAAGAGCATGCCGGAACTCCTTGAACTACTGATACTCCAAAACAGTTTATTAGAGCTCGAAAAAAAAGTTAACACTGAGTCAAATTATCACATTTGCATATGTACATATGTACATCATATATGAGAGTACAAACACTGCCTTAATGCATTGCAATACATTGACCAATTCTGAACACTCGTCTAACGGTACCGTGCATGCCGGTTCTTCCCCTTAATGCATATCAGGTCTCTCTCTTATTTATATTACAACTTTAATTTACGCTATAAAACAACAGAGGAGTGCTCTAGTCGAGAGTGCCCGACTAGGAGATACCCTGGACATTAATAATTATTAATTGGATTCTGGTCTAGAATCGAAATATATCGATAACTTTTGAACGGGACGTGATATCGATGAAATATGTGAACTTATATTCCAAATATGAAGCCTCTAGCTTTTGTAGTCCCTGAGATCAGCGCGTTCATAAAGATGGACAGACAGACAGATAGACAGACATGGCTAGCTCGACGCGGCTGTTGATAGTGATCAAGAGTATATATACTTTATGGAGTCGGAGCTTCCTAATGCCTGTTACATACTTTTGCACAACTTCATGATACCGTTTTCCCATTTTTAACAAGTTTTAGGGTATAAAATTCGAAAATACTGATGGCTTTGTTCTAAGCGTTAAGTTGTCTGCCTGCCTCCCTGTCTGCCGGCAGGACCTTCCTCAGGACTGCTGCACATCCCTCTGGCTGTCTTGCGTGTTGGTTGGTCTCGTGCGAAAATGTGCCAATTTTAATTTGCCATGGATTTTCATCATGTTGCGCAGTTTTTGCACGGCCACTGGCCACAACTGGCCGTTAAGGGGCCCAAACGAAAGGACAACGACCCACACACACACACACACACACACACACAACAAACACACACACACACACAACAAACACCCACAAAGGCCAATTTGCTGTGCATATTCATAAGTACATAGGCACGAGGGTTGACCGATAAGTTACCAGTTATCGATTTAGTCATGTGTGATCGATTTTTAGCATTTTCCAGCAACAGTTTTGTTTTTGGCGTTAAACATTTCGAAATAGAACTGAGCCAGAAAAATAATGTCGATACTAAATGATTTAAGAAGATAAAAAATGCCACTCAATCATCCATTACTTTGAAAATTTTGAGAATTAATTTTTTTTGTACAAATGTGAGGTTAGGATGGTTTTAGTTAGGTTACGTTAGTATAGATTAAGCAATGTAAGATTAGATTAGAATAAGAAGGATTACTTTGGTTGAACTAATAAATAGAGAATGTGTGGAGAGAGATATATAAGTGAGGTTATAGGTTAGGTTAGGATGGGCTGCTTAACTTAAATGTTATTTAAAAAAATAGGCATATTGTTATAGATTGGTATTGGAAAAGATTGGTAAATTTAAGTTAAGTTCAAAAACATGTTTAGATGCAATTTGTGAACTTTAAGCTTAGGTTTGGTATTCATTAGACAACTCTCGCATATGTATGTATATGTGCATATACGCATACAAATGCATATACCGTATGCTTATAGGAGTATATGTTATATGTTTACCATTAGCCAACGTAGTTGTTGCACAGCCACCCCCATGCCGCCCCCTTGCCGCTCCACATGCAATTGGCAATTTAAGCTCGCATGAATTATCGACAATCAATTATGGTTTCTGGCCATGGCGCTCGCTCGGACACGGACACGGACACGGACATGGACGTGAACGTGGACATGGACACGGACACGGAGCTGGATGCGGATGCGGCCTGCTCTTGCACATGCATATGCCTGTCTGTCAGTGTGTGTGTGTCTGTGTGTGTGCATTTGTGTGTGTGTGTGTGTGTGTGTGTATGTTAATTAATCAAAAGCCCATCTATCTATCTATCGATTGGGCATTTACTGACAGACATATGCAAATTAAAAGCATACAAGCAGCTCATTAATGTGCACTTGAAAGGCCCAACAACAACAGCCTCAAATGCCAGCAGCTAACAAACTGTTCCATCTTCTATTTTGATTCTATTTGGTGTACTTAAGTCCATCAACATACACACTAAATGTCAAATATTTCATAATTTATGAGGCTAAAACACTATATTGCAGACTGGGCGTATACGTAATTTTTGTATTAAGCTATACGATTAAACTGATGCTAAGACAAAAAGCTTACCGATTCGTTAAGTGACAAATTTGATTCATATTCTATCAACATTTAAAATTTCAGCAGCAAAAAAAGGGGGTTAAAAAATGAGATTAGTTTTTTTTTTTCATTATGCTAGACAGCTTGAAATAAATAAACACGATTCTGCCAACTTACATGTGAAATTTCAGGCTTTGAACACAAAACAAAAACATTTAAAACTCTCACTTTTCAATCACTTTCCGTTTATTGAATTTGATGTCGGTGCCAATGGCCCGTCTCGAAAACGTGAATATCTCATCGGTTATTGAATGGAGAAACGAAGAGATATCCGTGAAATCGAAACCGAGCTTGGCAAAAGCTGCTAATAATCTATCGAGTCACCGATATTTATCGATTTGTTGTTGCTAGCACAGCGCATCGTCATCAATGAGGACTAATCCAATGCAGATTGATCATTAGAGATGCTCTCATCAATCGCGAGAGGCTGCACTAAACGATAGAGATAACTATAACGATAACGATAACTATAACGATCACAATATGTTGAATAGTACTAATAATGATTTGTGATTTCAGATACCCCATACATCTTGTTCTTACATCATATTAAAGTCCATTCTTACACGATATAAAGAGTATCTAAAATCATAAACCATTTAGTAGCTGTGCTTTGTATTCCATTCCATTCAAAATCGATTTCTATCGATTTCTAACGATCGGTGCTCAGGAGCTCTTTGCAATTGAGTTGGAGCGCGAGACTCACTGATATTGTTAACCATTGTAATTTCATATAGCAACTGAGTGTCGTGTTTCCAAATCAATTACAATTTTTATGAACCGAGTTCCAACACATGCTATCGACAGGCTTATCGATAAATGCGGTAGGTATGATGGTATTGCGGTTGTCAACGGTAAGTTACAGCAGCAAGTTTCTGAGATTTCGTATTGTACAGATTTCATAATACACTACGAAAACCCGGAAATTTGCTGCGATAATACCAACATGCAGTTAAGCACACACACACACACACACACACACATATACACATATGCGTGTACGTATACGCTGACAATGAGCTGTAAATAATAATAATAGGGGGCGTAACTGAGGGCACCGGCTAGAGATGCGCAAAACATGAATATATTCAATTAGGCGCACCATACAAAATTGCCCAGCCTCCTGACCCGCCCGACCCACGTGCCACGTGGACAATAGGCGAGACTCGTGTGTGCATAGCGAATACAACAAACAATCCATTTAGCTGGCACACGACTCGTGTAGGCGTCTACGACTGCCACGCCCATATTTCCACATTTCCACACTCCACTCCACACTCCACATGTGCGTGTCAAAGGTAACAGTTAATTGAACAATGAAATATGAAATTGCTTTAAAAAGATGATGCAACAAAAAAACTACAAACTGAGCTACAGTTCAGAGTGCTAAACTAGCAGTTACCCTGTAACTGAGCAAGTTTAAAGTATACTCTTTTGAATAAAATAATATATTAAAACTAATTTTTTTAAAGTCCTAGCAGGCCATTTATAGGGATTTGTAATTTTCGCCGTGATTTTTGACAGAAAAATGAACTTCATCAAAATCACCCACAATCGATCAAAAATCAAATTTCAAGAATCTAAAATTTAAAAAAAAAAAAAAAATTAACTACATGATATTTTTTCAAAAAAATTCAAACAAAATGTAATTTTTAAAAATGCAAAAACTTTAAATGAAGAATTTATTTAAATGAAAAATTATGACCAAAATGGCCTTGGTCTTAAAGATCGGTTCAGTTTTGGCAAAGTTATGGTAGTTTGAAGTTTTGGAAGGACATTTAAGGCACATTAGATTGTTTCATTAATTTTCCCACGCATCCAACACTTCCCATATTCTTGGACAACTTTGTATCTGGTGGGAAATTGGTGCATTACAGTTGAGTTAATCACTTAAGCAGTTATGCAGTTAAGTAGCTGAAAATGTGAAAGGAGAAGAAAAAGTTGAAAGGATTGTGAGTAAGTTAAGTTGGGATTGAAGTGCTTGAAGGAGTGTAGGAGTGTTGGAGTGTTGGAGTGTAGGAGTGTAGGGTATATGGGCAGGCAACAAATGCAATGATTACATTTAATAAATTTATAGATTGTGTAACACAAGGCGTGACCTACATACATACACACACAGACACACATACAACAAACAATCGCAATGAAAATTGGCAAAAGCTTTTTCGCACAGGGCATTAAGGGTGTGAGAGTGGAGGGTGGGGGTGGAGGTGGGGGTGTTTGGCCGTTATCATGCAGCGTTAAATTAGGCAGCTCCTGCAGCAGGAGGTGACAAAATTAACACACGCACACACACACACACGCACACACAAACATATACACACACATACATGGGCACGTGGCATGGTTTTTGACTTCTTTTGACTGGCTTCAAGTTGCTGCTGCTGTTGTTGTTGTAGTTGTTGTTGTTGTTGTTGTTGCTGGGCATTCATAAAGTGGAGGCACGTGTCTCAATCAATTGGGCGACGACTGACGCTGAAACCGGCCAAAAGGCTACTCACTTTTGGCTAAGTGAGCGACTAGGCCCGCTGCCGAGAAGGGGAAATGCGTCACAAGCGGATACGGATGCGGATGTGGATGCGGATGTGGATGCGGATGTGGCAACGGAACGGAAAGTGCTTGCTGGCGTTGACACCTGCCGCATGCCACTCACAAAATAAACAATGGCAATGGCGACACCGTCAATGTCAACACTCACCTCCGACACACATCTGCAACATAAGGTACAACCTTCCGTTAGTTTCCCGTTTAACTGCCGTTACTTTCCCAATCAAAACCATGCACTTGACCTTGTATTTGTCCTGTATGTCCACTCATCTGCTGTTAGGCTACCCATCCGAGGGAGCTTCTCTTATTATCTGAAATTGCATAAGATCGTTAAGGGCAGAAAATCGCTGAAAAATCAAATATGTTAACAAAAGCATAAAACAATTTTCTTATAACAAAAGAAAATTAATGTAAAACTATAAAACTTAATAATTGTCAGACTAAAGACAAATCTAAAATAACAAGATACAAAAAAAAAAAAAAACGAGCAATTCTGAAAGTGTATACAAATTATTATTATTTTACTCTGTCCGAAAGTGTTTACATATTATTATTATTTAATGTTAACGGTACCTTTGTCATTTTCTTGTTTCCTTCCCTGCCTGTCTTTCAGCTCATCCTTCATTTTGTTCCTTATGAGTCACAATTCCAATCAGTTCCACAGTTGATTGCTATTCTACCAGGCTGTTAAAGTGATTTCCTAATTTGATTATATTATATATTTGTAAACCTTATTTTTAATCACTAGCAATAACAAGAAACCAAATACAACAATATATCATATTGATTAGTTTAGTAATTTTTTTGTTAGATTACAATAATAATTATTACAACATTTTTGCATATACATATATTAAATATCTAGTATTATTTGTATTTAGGTTCAGTTTCTCATAGCTTGTGCATTCTAATCTAATCAGAAGTGAATTAAGTTATTTCCGTCTAATAATATGCCCATAAAAACTTCCGCTCCAGAGACAACCCTGAATAGAGCCGGAGCCGGAGCCGGAGCTGGGATCGCGGAGTCACACTGGTAAAATAGACGGAACACATGTACAAATTGATTTCAAATTTTGTGGCATAATTCAACAATACATTTGATCCTCATTTGTTTTTGTGCGAGCTCAAATTCGAGTTGTAGTTGTTGTTGTTACAATTTGCGCTGCATTTCTGTTTTCTGTTTTCTTTTTTTTTTTTCCTTTTCCTTTTCAATTTTCAATTTTCATATTGTGTGTGCCGGCAGCAGGACTCGAAACGCCAGACCCCAGAGCCCAGAGACCAGTTCGTTGCCTGCTCGAATTACAAAACCCATCGACACATTTGGGAATGTACCGGCCAGGAGTAGAGGGCAGGGGGACAGGAGGCAAGAGGCAGGAGGCAGGGGCAGAGCCACCACCCGTAAGCAAGGCATTCGAAATTGTACGTTGTTTTGGACTCTGCTTTACGCAGTTGTCCATCAGCTCATGACGCCCCCTCAACCACACCTCTCCCCTCTCACTCTCTCTCACTCTCTGTCTCACTCTCTGTCTCACTCTCTCGGTGTGTGCAACAACTGTGCGCTTTAGTGCGACACCCCGAGGTGTTGACAGTCACTCGGAATGACGAGCTGCGTCTTTGTCAGTCCTCAGTCCACAGTCCACAGTGCCACCAATTGGTCCCGAATTGAGCATATGCGCATTTGGATTAGTTGGGAATAGTTATTTTTTGCCATTGTGCACACTCGTATTACCCAAAACCTAATGGTTCCATCTCAAGTTCGACTAAGAAGTAGAGATTTGCTGCAACTAGAAGATCTCGAGTTTGGCAATTTTGTCTGTAGTTACTTATATATATAGAAATGTATTTTATATAAAATCTAATTAATTAATTAAATTAAATTTACAAATTTGTATTTTCTGCTCATTTTCGCTGATTGTATGCTACATCATAAAGTACAATGATGGTTGCAACGTTTATCAAAGTCATCCGAAATCAACCGTTCAATGTACAATATGATGATAGCACCGCTCTCTGCACTTCTCAAACACATGGAATAAGTAAAATTTGTACTCAAAGTATATAGATATTACTTCCGAACTTGCTTAGAAGCATACATGTTATTTGAGGCACTGTATTTTTTATAGCATTAATCGCATTTTAGCTACAAAAGTATGCAGATTGTTTGCATGGTGCTTTTGGATTTAAGCTAGCAAAAACTGGTTGAGAATTATAACGTTTGAAAAACAGCAAAGCAAATGAAACTAAAGTGCGCATATTTGTATATCCCTAGAAAATGTGTGTATAGCTAATGTTAAGAAATATAACTTGATCTTGTGTGTTGAGTCAGTGCTAGGCGTAGAGTATGCCCAAGTCGCATATAGCCGGTTAATGAAGCGCACAGCTCAACAGAGAAGCAACTTGAAAACCTGCTAAAACATTTCTCAATTGTAGTGCACTTGTGTTTAGCGCCGCTGGACAAATGATGACAGGACCACCATGTGTGCCACCACCAACATCACCACCACCACCAGCAGCAGCAGCAGGCAATGTGCCACCACTGGCAACAAGCCGAGAGCTGTGCTTCATCATTTGCAATTATTTAGGCAATAATTACTATTGTGTCTTATGCTTACATTTTGTGCGACCAGACAAGGGTGGCCGGGGGAATCGAGGGTGGAGGGTGAAGGGTGTGAGGGTGGTTGCTTGAAAAGCTGGGGTGGCACATAAGGCATGCAACACGCCCAGCCCATTTGCGTTGTCACCCTCTTGACTTAATGAGGCCTTTTTGTGCTCTTGATGGATTTTAAATTGTTGTCATCATCGCTATTTGTTGTTGTTGTTGAAGCTGCAACCGCCTCTCCCCCCTCTCCCCATCCCCTCTACCACTCTACGGACTGCGGCTAATCCGTAAGACTGCATTTTGCGGCAGACTTTTGACGCACAAAGCGCATTTTGCTCAAATTAAATGATTAGCTGGCAGCTTACAGTTGCTTACGAGTTGCTCATGCATGAAAGAATGCCTGCCAAAGTCAGCTATTTGCATGTGCAAATCGCAAATACTTTTTGCATATATCGAACTATTTATTTGAACATTTTAAATGTGCCACATTATACCAAAAATTAAAGCTGTAATACTATGAGTAAAAATCTATAGATTTCTAGCTCATTTAAGATATGGGAGAGTTATTAAAAATCAAAATTAAATATAATAAAGTTTTTGCATACAAATGGAAAATAGTTTTAATATTTCCAGTCTATACAAATGACTTTTTTAAGCATTAAACTTTAAAGAAAAAGTCAAGCATCGAAGAAATATAAAAAAACATACCATATATATATAATAAATAATCCAAATCGACTTATTATTATTATTATTATAATGTTGAAATATGTGCAATTTTTATGTTTAGTAATTTAGAGAGCAGCATATTTCGGATAAATTTCAATTTTAAAGCTCAGCTCATTATAATATTTTATATGATTAAAACATAGCAATTTGTGTTTTTTGCAACATTTAATGTTCAGTTTTGTTAATTTCATTATAATAACCGAACAGAGAGGGGGTCGTAGTGAGGGGAAGGGAGAGGGGGGGGGGGCGGGATACATTATTAGCATACGCTTAAAAGGCTTTGTCTTTTCATATCCGAGAGCGCATTAAACATTTAGCAACCTGTCGTCGTCTCATTGACTTTACCGCATTGCTGCAAACAGATCCCACCCCACCCCTCTTCTTACCACCCCCCCCCCCCTTGCCAACACTGTCAACAACTCCAAATACAACCCTTGGTTGGGCAGTGAGCTTGGGATTGGTCTGAGTTTTTGGGTTCGGGGTTTGGGTTCGGGGTCTGGGGGGGGGGAGGGGTGCTGGGTACTTTGCCTATGCCTGCTGTCGCCCTTTTTGCAGTTGCAAATTACATTCAAATTATACGATTTTGATAAGAGGGACATTCAAAAGTTTCCAATTTCAAGTTGTGCCGCTCTTCAAGTGCTGACTGATGCTGTAGTATATCCTGCCTGCCTGCCTGCTTCCTGCCTGCCTGCCAAAACTTCTCGGCTAAAGTTGCCGCACACACACACACACACATACACACACAGGCAGAGGAGTGTGCGTGCGCAACAACAACAACAACAGCAACAGCAAAGACTGGCAACAGTCAGTGCAAAAAGTTGACATATGTGCGCCCCGAGCACTTTTCCGGAAACAGCAGGGCGACATTTTTTCCCATTTTTTTTATTTTCGTGTTTTTTTCTTCTTTTTTTTTTGTATATTTCATTTTCGCTGTCGAGTCGCTGGGTTTTGAGTATATCTTCAGCATCAAGGGACATGCACTTGATTTTAGTTCAGAGTCCAGGATAAAACATCGCGTTGCTTGTTGCTGTTGTTGTTGTTGCCTGGCGGCTGCTGCTGCTGTCCGACGGTCCTTTGGTCCTTGCTGCTTTGCTGCCTTGCTGCCTTGGCGCTCCGGCTTCGCTCCGCTTGCTCAAATTGTATGATTGAAAAATTAATGGGCATGACCGGCGCATGGAGCGCAATGCCAAACAGCTTGGCAAGACGGAGGGGGGCGGGTGGGGGATGGGTTGTGTCAACTATTCGACTGTGGTGCTCAGGTAAAGTTAGCAGGCAAATATACAGTCACTTTCCCCCCAAGCCAGCGAAACGCCTTTTTACGCACTAAAAGAGCGCACAATAATCCCCTACCCCCTCCTCACTCTCTCTTTCTCTCTCACACACACACACACGCCTGTCTCTCTCTCTCTCGGTGTGTGTGTGTGTATTGTAATAATCTAGCAAAATGCAAAATAAAATTGAATTTTTTAAAATGATGCTAATTAAATCGAAAGATTTAAATCATTTAAACGACGCAGCTTTACAGCTCAATTTCCAATGGGGGGGAAACAAATCTCTCAGCTTTATATATATATATATATATATGTATGTGTGAAAGTTCCTTGGTTGTGGATGCATGTGGACAATACCTTCAAGCCAACAAAAAAATCTTATTCTACATTGTATTAAAATAAATAATATTTCTTTGCTTGCTCAGAGAGATTGGCCAGTTGGCTTTTCGTTATAATCCTTAAAAAAAACATATTTCACTTGTTCTGAGATCTATTTACTCAATTTAGGCACAGCACAATTTTTCGGGGAAATTGTGGCCAACTTCTTCTAGCGACCAAAGAAGTTTTATTTGACATTTCATGACCAACAAATATTACTAAATTGCTCGCTTAGAGAAGATGACCTATTGTTCCGGAATACCTATCATATGGTGACATATGCAGTTTGAAAATCTTCTAGGAAACATGATAATATAATCGCCAATCCCAACCCCGATCATATATGAAATCAAATAGATTAATGGTTCCTTGAAAATCGATGCTTATCAGAATATAAAATCCAGCATATTTCCAACTATATATATATTAACCGTTAGTTATACAACTTAATTGATTCCATCGATGATTATTATGGCCATCAAGACAGAGCTTATCCTTATGATAATGCATTCATGAAGAATGTTATCTTTTTTTATCAAACTGAAAACCTCTGTCTCTAAAGTCATAAATGCTTGTTTCTCTTTCGATATAATAGTATTTCTCAGTTTTCAAGTTCAAGATTGACGTACGCTTAAAGTGTCGAGGAATGAACAGATTTATTAATATATAAGAAATCTAAGTTCAATCATCGAACACAAAAAGTGAAAGTCTGACGGATTACCTATTGATTTCTTATTATATAATAATAATAATAATAATATTCGTGGAGGATTTCGGAATAGTTAGTAAAGGGGTGGATGAAACATAGGATTCATTTTAGTTCCTGAGTTTCTTTTATAGGTTATCTATCATTACTCTCATAGTTTTGATAATAGATAGGGCTAGCTTAGATAGATAGATATTATTAAGCTTTAAATAGTGTAGTTTATTGGATATGTTAAATGATAATATATTTGAAATATTTATGGATATTTTTTCTTTGTCAAACTATTTAACTAGTTGGGATATACTTACCCATAGTTTCATTTTGAATGAAGAGCTGTCAGGGATTTTGAGAGATTTTAGAGTTTTCTGGGTTTATTTTTCAGGTATTTACATTAGGTTAGTTCTCTTTGGGATATAGTTAATAAGCTGGGATATATGTCAGGGATTTTGAAAGATTTTAAAATATGCTCAAGATTTCTAGGCTTACTTTTTTCTGATATTTACTTAAGGTTTGTTCTCGTTGGGCATATTTAATGGAACTCCATGTTGAAGGTGCGTAAGCTTAAAGGTTGCCTTGGGTTCTATATAATATGAGCACATATGTGTGTGTGCGTGTGTGTGTGTGTGTAAAAGCATCAACTAGCTAATAGGCTAAATTAGACGACGACAGGCAGGCAGGCAGGAAGGAGGCAGAACTGAAGAGAGAGGACAGGAAAGATGTAGGTAGGCGACGCAGTGAGAGAAGGAAGTAGGTGAAGGAGGAGGGAGAGGAGGGGCGTTAGGAAAGAGAAAAATAAAAGCAATAAGAAGAAAAAGCCGTTAAAAGCGTTTAAGCGCAGCATGGAGAATAAAAGTGCGTTTTGCAATCAAAGTAAAAATGCGAAAGCGCTAAAAAACAAAATGAGGCAACAAGAAGAAATGAGCAGAGAGCGCACAGACAGACGGCAGAGTGTGTGACAGCAGCAAGAGGGGCTAGGGAACAGAGAAAGGCAAAGTAAAAAAAAAAAAAAAAAAAAAAAAAAAAACACTGACAGCAGCAGCAGCTAAATGAGTTGAAGGACGACAAAGCTGCAAATGGCTGTATAAGAGGAGGAGTGAGGGGGAGCTGCGTATATCAAAGCGCTGGTAAAATGGTGGCACTCAAGGTAGAGGGAGTGAGGGCGTGTGCGGGGTGAGTGCAGCTGAAGGCTGTCACTTTGTGAGCAGCCAACCATTTTTGTTGTCTACTTTCGCATTTATTCCTCCTCACCTCTCTTCTCTTCTGTTTTTCTTTTTTTTTGCACATTTACCATTTTCCCAGAATTCTGTTTTGTTGTTGCCGTTTGTTGTTCTTGTTGTTGTTGTGTGCACTTTTTTTACGTTGCTGTGCGCCAGCTATTTGAAAATTTTTTAAAAGATGCTTTTAGCGGTAAATAATGAAAAGTTAAAAAGCCACATCAATGGGATACATTTTGCTTTCTTGCGTGCCAACTTTGTTGCCAGTTTGAGGGAAGGGCATGCGGCATGCTTAGCGGGGTGTAAGGGGCAGGGGAGGCGCGCTGGTTTGGTTCACGGGTTGCTTGTGGAGCTATCAAGCAGTTAAGCACTCAGCTTCATATGCCCGCCAGCTGTGTATGTGTGTGTGTGTGTGTGCGCGAATGTGTGTGTGTGTGTCCGAGTGTGTGTGTGTGTGTGCCTTTTTAGCCAAATGCAGCCATTCGAGTGAGCCACACAACAGCAACAGCCAAGGAAAATGCTCATGTGGGCACGGCACAACTGACAGATACCCTGTTTTTGCATTAATTAAATATATTTAAAAACAATTTCATATGAATTCTGATTAAACATAAATTTTTTAGATTTAAATGTAGTATTATTAAAGAGCTCAAATCATTAGCAAAATGACTTTGCCGTTAAAATCGGTAGAGTTTTAACAAAGTTAGGATTGTGGGAAGTTTTAACATATGCCTAAGCACGATTTTGTTCCAGATATGAATTCTGATTAAAAATGATATATTTCGATTTAAATGTAGTATTCATAAAGAGGTCAAAATATGATCAAAAAGACGTTGCTTTTGAAAATCGGTTCAGTTTTGACAAAGTTATAGCGTTGAGAAATTTGCTAGATATGTATGATTATGTTGGTCGTGAACTGTAACGGTATGATGCGCATTTGTAAAATGTACAGGGTATAAGATGAGCATCAGCAACGAACAACAGCCATTAAAATTTTCTGGTAAAAGCATTTGAGTCGATTTTAGCAGCTCTTAAATTAACTATTTTTTCTGCAATTTTGTTTTTGCTGTCGTCTCATTTGGAGTTGTTGGCCATCTAGAAATGATGAGCTGAAGATGTCCACAAGCCAGGCAGCCATCTAGCTAACCAAGAATTAAACTCTGTCTCCTTGTTCTTGTTGTTGTTGTTGTTTCTTGTTGTCCGTTCGTTTGGTCGGCATTTTGGGTTTTTGGTTTTTGTTTCTGTAGGCCGCTTTGGCTTTGTTGGCTGAATAGATAGATGGAGGCCTTAATTGATGTTATGATCATCATCGGCAGCAGCAACGACAACAACAGCAACAACCACACGTGGTTGGATATTGCATTTTGTGGTGCACGCGGCGTATGAGTAACAAGGACAAGGGCCAAACACGAAACGGAACAGAACGGAACGCAGCTCAATGGAATGGAACGGAACGGACAAAGAGTGTGTGGGGGGATGGCAGGGGGATGGGAGGGATAACAGTTTTGCAATGGCTGCCATTTAGCTTTGGGGAGGTGGGCAGGGTGGAGAATGGGGGGGTGGTTTTCCAATTGGAACTCGACAAAATGGGAAACTGCAAACTGTTACTTGACGAGTGTGCGTGTGTGTGTGTGTGTGCGTGTGTGTGCGTGTGTGTGTGCAGATACAATTTGTAATGATACACAAATTAGTATCCTAAATGGATGCTTAATAGCCCAACTGGTTGTTTTCTGACTACGACTCTAACTAACACACACAAGTGTACATATATATATATGTATATATAATTGTATGTGTGTGTGTGGGTGTGTGGGTGTGCACTTTGACAAACTTTTCCAACATATGAATATACATTTGTATGTATGAGCATGTGTGTGTGTGTGTGTGTGGAAAACAGGTTATTGCGGCCTTTTGATGTCGCTCAGATGATGATAATATATATGACCATGCACCATATTGAGGATTGCTATTGGGATTGGTAATGCGGCTATGCCCACATGCCTCGCTACCACCCTCCCTCCCTCCCTCCCTCCCTCACTCTCTTTGCGCGTGTGTGTGTGTGTGTGAGTGTGCAATGCACTTAAAAGCAGCTTTAAAGCCATTGCAATTGCATTGCAATGAATATATGCACATAAGTATGCTACAAAAAATATGGTTGCTTTCTCAAACAGCTTTAAGAACGCAATTCAGCACGTTTAAACTTGAAAGTGATAGCTAAAGAGTATAAATGCGAGATTATAATTATAATTAAAGCACATTGAAGTTTTTACGATAGCCATACAAAAACTAGTGAAATCGAATGGAAAACATAAATGAGATTAAAGTGACCAGAAATAATGAGAAGGTATCTGGATGAAAACGACATAAATGCCAGAGCACAATTGATTTATCCAATCGGAATTGAATTCAGTATGATTAAAAAGACGCTGAATGACATTCAAAGGAGCAAATAATTGCAGTAAAAGGAAACACAGAAAATAGGTGAGTTCTCATACAAGCACAAGAAAATAAGCGAAAATAATATTCGATATGAGCAAATTTAAATACAAATATAGCTAAATAATTCACAAATATTGCGCTAGTATTGAAAACTTTATACTTAAGAGGCAAGATATCAAGATTCTGAACATCACACAGCTGAAACTCACATTGAGTTTGATATTATTATCTGGTAATCAAATTCATGTATCTTACAAAACAACGGATGCTGTGTTAATACTGTTCCTAATGTTTCTTTTCATGAACAGTGAAAAACATTTTTAATCATATTCGGATTCGGATTGAATCAGGAAAGAATATTGAGCTGAAGTCAAGCTTAGGGGCTTAGGGAAATACGGAATTACCGAACTTCTGACACCAGTTTCCAGTACTATAAATATGTATTCTCAAAAATTGCATTCAGTGCAGTGGTCGTTCGGAAATTATAATATTAAAAAATTCAAAATTTTTAAATAAAATATAGTCTTGAATCTAAACAATTATTTGTGATAAAAATTTGTATTTTGATATAATATTCGAAGCCCCCATGAAGTTGACATACAAATTAATTATGTTTAATATATTGTTTTTTAATACACATTTAAATTTGTAATTTGTTGTTTACCAAATTAGAGCTTGCAGTAATTGGATTAAATTGCAGTTTAGCGCAAACTTTGAAGCTTGGAAATTATGTAAGGAATGTGCTTAAAGCACAGCTGGAAAATTGACATCGCTAAAGAATCAAATGGAAATTTGATGCAATTTAAGCGGCGAATGCTGCCAGCTACCTACTGACCAACAGGACGAGGCTAACGGTTCAGCCGCAGCCTGTAAGCCATATGCAAACATATGCACAGACACAGCTACAAACATGCTAGTGTATGTGTATATATATATATATATATATATGTGTGTGTGTGTGTGTGTGTGTGTGTGTGTGTGTGTGTGTGTGTGTGTATCTGTGTGTTGAACAAAGAGCCTGCACTCATTTCGAGCAAGGCAGCAAGGCCCCAATGCTGAAAGAGCAATAAGACGCTGAAGAAATAAAACGATGAGAACAAAAAAAATAGATAAAATGAAAGAAAGAAGAAAAAAAGCAATAAAGAACAAACAAATGAGTAAAAAGAAAAATATATAGATAGAAGAAGAATCAACAAAAGCTGAGGCAGCTAGAAAAAGCAGCTTCAAAGCAAAAGCCGGACAGACGCGCCCACACACAGCATATAACGAGGATGAGGATGAGAATGAGAATGAGAACGAAAGCAAGGACGAGGCGGTGGATGAGGGCGAGGACGAGGACGAAAGCAGCTAAACGGCACGAAACGAGCGTCAGCGGCGACGAGCTCAAAGTCAGTTTGGAGCAGCATTTTGGGGGCTTCAGTTCAAAAGTATTGTTTTAAGGATTACTGAGATAGCGGCGCGCAACTGCAGCGCCCAACGCCGCCCAACGCCCCTAAAAGAAACTGGCAAAGAAATGTGGCAACAGCGCCGGCGTCAAAGTCGACGTTGGCGTTGGCTTCGGCGTCGGCGTCAGCGCCAGCCTGCCACATTTAACGAACACTAATTCATTGCGCTGGCAGCGCAGCAGCAAACCAACAACAACAACAGCAACTCCATTTTGATGCTGCTGCACGCTGATTGGCCAGCGCATTTGCAGAGCTTGCGCCAGCGCGTGCCAGAGCGAGACAAGCATAGTGTGCGCGCCGCAGCTGCGTCTGTGTGCTGTGCTGTATTGCTGTGCTCTTGTGCTGCTGTATTGGTGTGCGCGCCATTGCTGCCAGCGCTGCCAAGGCAACATTTTCATTCTGAGCGCACAACTGGCAGCATGCACAACACTGGCAAATGCTTATGGCACCGTTATTCCGTGCGATTTAGCCTATGAATTTGTATGCGACTTATGGCGTGAGTGTGTGTGTGTGTGTGGTTAGGCAGAGCAGATTCCAATTGGAATAGCTGCAGCGTGGTTTTTTATTATTTACACATTTATTATTCTTATTATTATTATTATTTATTATTTCGCATACATATGGACTGCTGCTGCTCGGACACACACACACACACACACACACACACACACATGCACACACACAGCCGACGTCGACGTCGACGTTGAGCAGCAACTAACGAAATTAACCAAGCAAGTTAAAGCGAGACAGCACGAGGCAGCAGCTGATGGCGCGCCAAGCCTGCGTGCGAGCGAGAGAGCGCATTTCACTTTCACACTGGCTCTTGCCGTCGCACTCACAGCAACACAGCCACACAGCCAGCCTTGCCAGACCCGGCTCCTTTGGGGCAGCGCACACACAAGTTTCATTATTTTTGCGCAAATTATTAGTACGACTAACGATTCGTGGTCTCGCACACACACACACACACAAACACACACACACACACAGACGCACACGCATACACACAGAGGCAGCGCTGCTAACCACCAATCGTTCGCGCGCAGCCCGCAACCCCCAACAACAGCAAGCAGCATGCAGCAGCAGCAGCAGCGGCAGCGCAGTCGCCGTCGCTGTCGCTGTGAGCACATGATCCTTAATTTCGTTATAATTTTGTATGTTGCCTGAAATTGTATATCATTTTAAGTTTGATCGGCCGCGAATACGTACCGCCGTGAGTGCGTGCAACAAACAACAAACAACAACAACAACAGCAGCAACAACCACAAAACAACAAACAACAATAATAATATTAATAAGCAAAAGCAACAACAGCAGAGTCATCTTAAACAAAAGCACAAATTCACCATCAAATATTTAAACATTATTCATCTATACCGTTATATACAAAAAGAAATATATATTTTTGTTGTATTTGTTGTTTCCGTTAGCTGGCAAGTTTTTGTTTGATTCTTGGCCATCGTCGTTGTCGCTGTTCTCCTATCGTCCTATCGTCCTGTCGTCCTTTCGTCCTCTCGTCCTTGTCGTCCCTGTCGGCTGCCGTCGCTGTCGCAGCTAGTTATTTTTTTTTTGTTTGTTATTTGCAACTGGCGAAAGCGGCAAGAAACCAACAAAACCAACAGTCGCTGCAACGGCTTTAGACATAACGGTAACATACACGTGACGCCGCAATTGTGCAACAACAACATCAACAACAACAACGAAAACAATAATAATAATCAGCCTTTTTATTATTATTATTATTATTATTATAGTTACATTATAACAGCGTCTGTGCTAATTTTTTGAATGTGCTTTCGTGTCGTTTTACAACAAATTTGCCAAAATATCCAATACGAATTTTTTTCAAGTGCACCCTCAAAAAGCCGTCGGCCATTTTGCGCAAACAAAAGCAAGGCAACAACAAAAGCTTAAAAAGTGTGTAGTGCAAACAACAACGGAAAGCAAAGCTCGCGAAATTGTAAAAGACAATTTGAGGCAGCCAACCAATGAATTAAGTAGAAAACGCAAAACTCAACGAAGAATCAACGAAGCATCAACGCAGCGTCGCTTTCAATGTCAATGCAGCATTTACTTTGACATTTCAAATAGCACTGAAAACTATACGCAAACTGCATTGTGAGAAAAACTAAAAAACACTTTTAGTTGAATAACAACTCAAGAAACGTATTTAAAAAGCAGGTGAAAAAAGCGCGTCGGCAAACGTCGACCAAAGTGGTTTTTTGTGGGAACGAAGACCCACCCGAAATTTCTTTAACGGCACGGAACGCGTTCGCCGCGTTACAGCCTCCAGTTGGATTATTCAATAGATTTCTTCAAAACGTATATCGATACGCAGCGTTTTTACGCCGGCCACAAATTGGATTTCAAACATCAAAGTTGTGCCGGCGGCCCTGGTTCCGGTGGTGGCGGCGCTGCTGGAGTGGTAGGAGTCGTCGGCAACACCAACAACAACAACAGCAGCAGCAGCAACAACACCAACAGCAACACAAACAGCCAACACCAGCAGCAGCAGCAGCAGCAGCAACAGCAACAGCAGCAGCAACAGCAGCAGCAGCAGCAGCAAGTGTTGCCAGCGAACGGCAGCAACAGCAGCAGCCACGCCCACAGTCACGCACACGCCCTAGCGGCCGCCCACGCACATCAGCTGCACGCGGCATTGCCGCTGCAACAACAGCAGCAGCAGCAGCAGCAACAGCAACAGCAGCAGCAGCAACAACAGCAACAGCAGCAACAACAGCAACAGTTGCCAGCGGGCGCAGCGCCACTGCAGCAACAACAGTTACCACAGCAGCAGCAGCAGCAACAGCAACAACAGCAGCAACAACAGCAGCAGCTGCTCAACAACAACAGCAACGTTGTAGGCGTAGTCACGCCCACTCTGCTTATAGGCAACGGTCCGGGCTCCGGAGGCGGCGTAGGACACACGGTATCCAGTGCCGCAGCGGCTGCTGCATCAGCAGCCACCGCTGCCGCCGCCGCTGCTGCCGCTGCCGCTTCGGCGTCCGTTTCGGCGGTAACTGCCACCTCGCTGCCGCACGTGGCGCCACATAGTTTGGGCTTGAGTCCGCAATCGAGCGCGGATTCGCAGCAGTTCAACATCTTTCCGGCCATTTTTAGCCGGCAGCTGAACTTCTCAGCGGCCGGCGCTTGCGGGCAGGCGGGCAAGCTGAGCATGGACGAGCTGCGTCCGAATCTCGTTGGCGGGCTGCTGGGGCTGCAGCAGGCGGGACTGCTGGAGGATCATGCGAACAGCATGCAGCATGGCGGCGTCGCCCAGGACACCAAGTTTATGTCGTTCCAGGATAATCGCCTAATGGGCATCGGTGGCTCCCATGAGAATCGGCTGCTCAGTCTCGCCTCCTCCGTGCAGGACACACGCTCCCCAATCACCACGCTGGACAAGTCATCATCCTCCTCGCTCAACCATCAGCGCAAGTGCAGCAGCACGCCCGAGGATTTCAGCGCCCTCTACTCCGGACTGCCCACCCCGGGCATGGACTCATCCTCGCACCACCACACGCCGGCGCACACGCCCCCCTCGCGCCTCTCCGATCACACCATTTCGGGTAAGCAGAGTTAACAGCTAGTTCTCATTCAAGTCCTATACAGTTCAGTTGTCCAAGGTACAAGATTATTCAGGCAACTAAGCAAAGAGCATCTGGGCTCGAATCCCTAGCTGAAGGTCATAGTAGCCAGTGCTACTTAGAAAAGTTTATAAGCATTAGTAGCGGCTATTATATATTATATATATATTATATTATCGTATAAGATTTAAGCTAGAAGCTATCAACCTATACTGTAAATATCTTGTATCCTGGGGACTCAATTCTGAATCCTCTACTACAAGTCGGATTAATAGCTTATAACTGTATATTATATAATACAGTAATAATTTCAATTTTAAAATATGTATTTTTCTTAAAAAATTATAATATACACATAGGCTCAATTCGTAGCTACTCAAGATAAAATATTTCGTAAAATTCGATATATTCGAATTCGAAATTAGAATCAAGGATAGCTGAGCTATTAGAGATGCCAATTCTGGCAACTGTTTTAACTGTTAATTTAACACAAATAGTAAAAATTCCCTCTGCTTGATATTTTCAAATGATTTCCGCGATCGCATTTCAAAGTGACGGGAATGAGCTGAAAATGACAGCACTGGCGACTGACCAATGCACTCACACACACACACACACACACACACACACACATCACATACACTACACACTTGTATACAAAGAACCATTAGCTGCGCATTAGCCTTTCATCGAGGTTTTAGGGATCGGGCTACAAAACCCCTCTTAACCCATTGTCGAGTGAACCTTTTGACGCCTTTCGTTGTTGGCCTCTTCTTTCCCTTCGCTCGACTGCTTTGTTGCCTCTATTTGGGCACGCGCCAAAGCCAAGGATTATCGCCTCCTGCCTCCTGTCGCCTTTGCTACTGACCTCTGTTTCGAGTCCTTTGCCATTTGCGGACATTTCAATCGGCTTAACGCAATTGTTGTGACTGACAAGCGAGATATATATATATATATATACATTCAAATTACAGAAATCAGCTGTTAACCAGCAGAACTATTCATATGACCCAGCCATTTATTCATTCTATACACTCATTTCATTCAGCCATTCACTCATGCACTCATGCACTCATGCACTCATTTGAGTGCAGCAGAAGAATGCTGTAACCCAATTCCAAGGCAATCAAAAAGAATCTATTAATATGTTTCTTCTGGTCAAATAGTTCAGATAGTTCAGATAGTTTGCCGTATTCAAAACGATTCAAAGAAAACCCATATCACATATCATATATCATATAAAATATATATATATGTACCAAAGAACCAAAGAGAGTAGAACAATATATGTTCTTTGGATGAATATTGAAAGATCGATTGAATCTGAGCTGAAGTTGGATTAATCTAATCTTAAATTAATGTGAGATCAAATTGTTATTCCTTTTCCTATTTGCAATTTTGAAAAGCTAAAGAATAAAGACTCTTTAAGAGAAAAACTCAGGAAATTATCAAAAGCCCCGCTGAAGAAAACAAATAGTGTGTTGAGAACTTTACGGAAGATAAACAACTATTTCTTGGACATACTGACCGGAACGAAAGTTGTACTTTCAAAATCTTGGGAATAATTTTATAATTCAACTTTATTTAAGCTTTGTACATTTATATTAGCTTCAAAATCCTTGTAAGTTTTTAATTTTAGAGTAAGAATTCAAATATTTAGCAGATACTAGCCTAGAAAGAGCTTTCGTTTAGATTCAGGTAATTAAGAGGTGTACTCTTTCTCTTTGTGTTAAAAATAAGATTCTGTGGCAGCCAAATAGTATTTGTGGATCTCTACAACGTTTCGAAGTTGCCGTTGGATCTGGCAACACTGGCCAGAAAGCTCTCTATAATTCACAAATGGTTAAGGCATATAAGCAAATATGATGAATATACATACATATCTATATATGTATATATGTACAATATATAAGAACTAGCTGGGACTATATTATAAAGATAATAAATAATGCATAATTGAGTTTTACCACTGCACAATTAATATATGTAAGACTTATGAAAAAGCCACAGGCAGGACACGTGTTAGTTATTTGACCTTGCTGCCCAGGCCAAGCAACAAGGTCAGCACAGAGAGAGAGAGAGAGAGAGAGAGAGAGAGCGTGAGAGAGAGAGACTGAGATGGATAGTTAAAGCAAAATGGAAGGAGACTTACTTAACATAAATAAATGGCACCTTTTTTGTTGTGGATGGCGTGGAGGTGCGTGGGGCGAGGGGCGAGGAGTGGGGAGCGAGAGTTTTGTGTGTTATTCAATTAGTGTGGACGGCCCCAAAAATACATATATACTATATACATAGTTTAAATGTTGTTAACGAGCTAAGCGCGCCAATTAAGCGCCAAGCAGCAGGAGCAGCCAGGTCAGAGTTTGGCGACAGGTGAGAGAGGACATGGCTTGCTGGCAAGCTTATCCTGTGCCTCAGTCACCCTACTCCTTCTGCTGCTCCTTCGGCCTGCCTGCCTGCCTGCCAGCCAGTGTGTCCCTACTTGCGGCCACTTTTGCGCGCTGCGCTTTGACCTTTGCCCCGTAATTTGCCGCCTTTTGGCACGCGACGCGCCGCGTCAGGTGGCAGATGTCAGGCGGCAGGTGGCAGGTGGCAACCAGGACCCAAAATGCCAGCTCGATTAATGTGGCAGAAATTTGCATAAATTATCCCATATTGCATATTCATGCGACCC
The DNA here is from genome assembly GCA_035045305.1 of Drosophila maculinotata. NCBI lineage: Eukaryota > Metazoa > Arthropoda > Insecta > Diptera > Drosophilidae > Drosophila > Drosophila maculinotata. The sequence goes on along the minus strand of JAWNPD010000679.1, from coordinate 6,480,109 downwards.
GCCAGCGACGACGATGACGACGACGACGTGACCCAAAGTCTGGACACGAGACGTTGCCACAAAAACGCCGGCTGCTGCTGCTGTTGCTGTTGCTGCGTCTTGTGGCCGCAGTGCGGTTGCCCATTATTGTTGTTGTTGTACAACAACCTTTTTGGCATAATTATGCAACATTTGTAATGGCAACTTCAAGGAGCGGGTGGCGCAGGTGCTAAACGTTTCCTGCATATTAAAACAAACACACAAACAAAAAAAACACCATTTTAGTTGCCTACTTTTAGGCGGAGTTAAACTGCTCTCGCAAATAAACTATATACATCAGTTTAGGCCATATCCAAACATGGCAAACTAGTTTTGATTCAGCATCTTTTCTTCGTCATATGTATTTGATATATATACAATTTTCTACAATTAGCATAAATTTTAAATCAAAAGCGGCACGAAGAAAGTTGTCTGGATTTTAATAGAAAATTTCTGAAAATTCTAAACGGGCTTAGCGATCCAATTAATTTAGTATATAATGACAAATAAAATGTTTCCTCAAAAATGTACTATAATGTGAGGAAAACATTTTGAAAACTCAGATAAATTTTGTTGTTTGCAATTTGAAAAATTGTCTACAATCAGATTAGAAAATGTAGCTATTTTCGAATTTGAGAAAATTGCGACAATTGATGTAAAAATTAAGTGTGGTCTTGAAACATTTTCGTACTAATTGAAATGATTATTTTTATTTCTAGAAAACCTTTTTTCACATATTGCCGAAAACTTGTATACTTATATGGATCATAGAAAATGTATGCCATGTGAAACAAATGATATTCATATATAAATTACTATTTATCTGTAAGCGTGTGTGTTTTACGAGTAATTCTGAAATTGTTGCTTGCAGCCGAAGGTGCATTCAAGAAGCTGAAGCCGGAACCCAACAGCGGGTTGTCAACGGTTTCCGCCGGCATCACATCGCCCGGAAGTGGACTATCCTCGCTGAGTCAGCACGCCGGCCACACCCCAACCACAGCATCCTGCCCAACGCCAGCCAGACGAAGACATCGAACCACATTCACACAGGTCAGTGCTCAGGGCTCCTATGAATGACACCTATTTACCAGGGATACCCGACCATAGACCTGCACACGACTCCCTCTCTCTCTCTCTTGCTCTCTTTATCTATCTCTTTCTTGGTCGGTTGTCGCAGCTGCTGCACGTAGTGAGAAATTTTAATTAGATTTCGTGAAGGTTACGCTTGTAATTAAAACTTTGGCATTTTCCAAGTAAGCGACGCCAACAACAACAACAACAACAACAACAACTGGCTGGTTATGTCTACCCTTTTGCTTGTTGTTGTTGTTGTTGTTATTGCACTTGGTTTAGTTACAGCCTATACATGTTGATATTTAATCATGATTATAAATCTAATCAACGCATTTACTCAGCTCAGTTTGCTGTGCGTGCGAAAGGGAAAGCGAATGTGCGAAAGAACTAGCTTGCATTAGTTTTTGTATTTGTTTTAGTTCTTTTAAAAGTGCCTGAATATCTACAAATAACATTTGACTCGATTAAGTCATTTAAACTAGGTAGAAATTTGATAAGTAATTGCCAACTTTATAATCTTATAGTTTTCGCATTTTTAGACCGATTATAGTTTTAGTTTTGTAAGCCCAAAATATTTTATTTATTTATATGATATAGTTAACAAATTTGTTGTCAGCATAATAGCTTATATTCATCCTAATCCAGCCTCTGTCCGAATTAGGAGTTATTTTTAGCAATGTGCAAATATTTTTTTGAAATTCCATTCAAAGCTATTTAAACTTTGTTGATTTAAACTTCAAAATTTTCATAAATCTTTATGTTATGGTAAATATATTCATTTTGTAGAAATTTTCCCTTGTATAGATTTTTTCCCATATTATGGAATTTTCATTTATTTTTTTCAAGGAACAATTTTCACTGATAAAAAAAGCTTTTGTATAAAGACAGAAACTTAATAAATTGAAAATTTAGAATGGTAATAGTTATGAAATCAATTTATTTTTCTTGAAAAATTTCCTTTTTAATAATAATATAATAATAATTTTCATTTATAGTAGAAGCTTCTTTTCATAACTTTGAGCTCAAAAATATCGATACTTTCATTAATGTCATTGATGGTTCTTAAGTTTGTATTAGAATATATGACAGCTAGTTAAGCTTCATAAGATAATAAAAATATCTAAAGATGAGCATTAACATTAAATCTAAAAGTCGATATTTCGATAACAGCTTTCGATTGCTTTGAAGCTCTACATTTTCGCCCAGTAAAGCTAATACTCATATAAGCAGATCATATTATTCCATCATTGCTTTTATGTCATTATGTCAATCTGTTTTGTTTTTCTGCTGGTCACTTTGCAACACTGATTTTCTAATGGAAATTCGGTGTTGACAGCTTTGAAAGTTTTGACAAGCCTCAAAGTAGGCAACACAATTTGCATTTGCACACTGAAAGTGAGCAATGGGAATAGAAAATGTTATGCCAATGGTGCCTCCCCCCCCCCCCCCCTCCACCTTACCACACACAAACAGCAAAAAAGTAAGGAATATTAAAAAGTAAAAGACAAAAAGAGAGAATGAGTAAGTGGAAGAGAGTGTCTTTCTATGTGTGTTGATGTCTGTGTGTGTGTGAGTGTGTGTGAGTGCAGCTTATATAACAACAAATTAGCCTAATTAAAATCCGCTTAATTTCAGGAACAATTAGCGGAACTGGAAGCTGCATTCGCCAAATCGCATTATCCGGATATTTACTGTCGCGAGGAGCTGGCACGAACGACAAAGCTAAACGAGGCGCGGATTCAAGTGAGTATATATATATATATATATATATATATATATTTGTATACATATGGATCCACACAGATCCGTGGTGGGGGGATAACTGCCAACTGGTAACTGGTAACTGGCAGTTGGTAACTGGTTCAATTTATTCCAACAGTTGTTGTCGCACCGCAAAATCCGAGTTTGGTCTTTGAGCCTGAATGCATTCGCTTTTTGCATCCTGCGGAGGCAATTTGTGCACTGATGCGATTTAGGGCCCATTGCCCAGATATGCTCGACCGTAGAAGTCTATCAGTTCACCCAACCTCACCCCCCCTTATCCGCTGTTGATCTCGGTTTGGCGATTAGTGTGCGATTATTCCAATTGAATGCTTCGCTTTTGGGTGTCGCTCTAAAGTGCTCTCCGGGCGACATGGCTTCAAAGGCCAGCACCCCATGCACACACACACATGGTGTGCCAGCCCCTTTCCCATTTCCCTTCCCTCACTCAACCAGCCACCAGCCACCACCCACCCTCCCCTACGCCTGCCGTTGCGACTCTGTTGCGCTTTCAAGTGCGCCGCGGTAATAATTAATTTATAGTTTTTATCATGACTGCGAAACAAGTGAGTGCAGCGGGTGGTGCCGTCGCTGTGGTTAGGGGAGGATTCTCTGTCAAACCCACCAAGCCTCCAAGCAAGCATCTGTCACACCTCCCTCGTGCCCAAAAGTGCTGCTCCGCAAACGCATTTTCAGTTTGCCATTTGAGGTGTACAGTTACACGGCACAAAGAGACGGCTACAAATCACAGATTTCACTTGAGATCTAAGAGCAGTCCCCTCCCAAAGCACCACCCCTCTTACACTTGAGCTTTACTTTAGACTTGTGCAAATTCAAAAGCAATTCCAACAACAAATAGAAACTTCACCATTGAAAGGCAGTGCCGAAAATGCTTTCTAGCGTTTGGAAATTATTTCAATATTTAAATTTTCCACTTGACGAAATAATTATTATTTTTGAAGCCACACAGAACCCTTCCGAAGCAATTAAAAATATTTACCAATTGTATTCAGCACATGCTGATTTTTAAACAGCTTTTTAAGTTCGTAAAAGCTTCTAGAAAGTCAAATACATAAACTAACTGCATTTTAGGCCACTCAAGTCTTAAAGGTTGCCTTAATACAGTTATATACAGAAGTAGTAAAAGCTCTTGGTCTATGCAACTTGCATTTCAAAGCACATTAAAGCTTCTAAAGCATGATCTATTTCTCAGCTTAAGTTGATTAACTAAAACACATGAAAGCTTTAACTCAACATCTGAGAGGCGATATTCACCTTTCTCAATTGAGAAGTAAAAGCTCATATTGTTTGCTCTAAGCTTCAAGGCATCAACTGAAAAGTGCTCCAGAGAATATGGATATTTAAAAGGAATAACTTTTCCCCTTTGCCTGCAGCCATGTGACATTTTGATCTGATAATTATGTGAGCTGAACAAACGACTGATTGATATACTTACACAGCTCACAATCTGCCCATATATCTGAACTTGGGTTGGGGGAGGAAAGGGAAGGCAGATCTGATAAACTGCAGCCGAATCAGGACATTTGTTGGCGATCAAATGACAGGCAAATGCCGGGCTATTAGCACAGCATAAACCATATTTTTCTACAAATGTTCAAATATTTACACTCTTGTACACACACACACACACACATACACAGACAACTCCTCGCAACGCACTACCCTCAACACTGTACCCCACTCCCCGCTCATGCCGTGCAACCGCAACCCTCTAACATCATAAGGCAGAGCGAGAGAGAGCGAGAGAGGTAGAGAGAGAGAGAGAGAAAGAGAGATAGATATAGAGAGAGACAGGTTTGCCAGGACAGGACAGGACTTGCGTCCTGTTGGTAATTTGACGAGTGCGCGCCGCGTTTACAACTTGACTCTGGCACTCACATGACAACAACAACAAGAACAACAATTCGCTACAACAACAACAACAACAGCAGCCAGGCATGTCTACATCATAATTTGGGAATTGTTGTTGCTGGTGTTGACGAAAATTTGTCGTGTATACATTTTATTGCAAATTTGATGCCCGCTTCGAGGCGCGTCTCTTCTTGAGTACAGGGCTTAGGTATGGGGGAGGGGGAGGGGTCACATCTGCTTGGAAAATCCATCAAGCAGAGATTTACCAAAAATGTGACATTTATTCAAACTACTCGTTTGGCATTAGACCTCACTTGTTACTGTGTAGCCGTCGGGCAAATGTCCTGATGCCTTTTAATTAAGGCTCTTTTTCACCCCACCCCACCCCACCCATTCTGCTGCAAGGATTTTCACCCATGTCTGTGACAACTAACTAGCATTTAATCAAGTACTGCTCCAATCTGTGTTTAATAGTCTGAGCCATTTAATAGCTTGTTATTCAGCCAGCTAAGATTTGGATACAATCACATGAAATTAGTTATTAACAGGGTATTATGTCCAGTCGAAATTTATGCAATCATTATAGTATCCCCTCACGTACTAGTATAACGAGAAATCGTTTCGAGCAATTGTTTCTACGGAAAATATCATAAATGGAAAGTAGCTGCGAAAATTTCCAATGCCAATCAGTTAAGTTTCAAATTGAATTCTGCTTGTTGACTGTTAACTGTTGACTGTTGATAGTTCGTAGAACCTTTTGGACGTACACAAATTCTACAATTGCATAATTAATTCAGAGAACTGGACAACCGACAAGATTGGCATTGATTATAGTATCATATATGTATATGTATATATTATGATATGGCATTCGAATAAACACAGCTCTCGAGTGCAAAACAATGAAATATCATGTTATTGTTATGATTAAATCGGGAGCCTTTGTTGGAATGAAATGGGAAATGATGTGCGAATGTTTTCTGCCGCATATTGAATTACAATTTGTTACGCACATTCCGTTTACATAAACAATGGCACTTTTTTTTGTTGTAGTTTTGTTTTCAATAATAATGGCTACTGTTGACAAAGGGCTAGTAATTTGTAACTGTTTGAAAATATGATGTGCGCTGATAAGTAGGCAATACAAATTTACCAATGCAATGCAATTTAAAAATCAGCCATACAAGTACTACAGATGTATTACACAACAACTTTAAGCCCGAAACCAATGAAAAAGTCGCACAACTCAATTATTGAAGAGTTTGATGATTAACCACAGAGCTCGAGTGCGGCTCGACGAGAGGTTACCCTAGAAACTGCTAGATATGCAAATGAGCAGAATGTTCAAATCCGCAAAGTAAACAAGTTCGAGTCTCTAATTAGCCAAACAAGCAATATGCATTTAGATGTATGTAAATAATTGTTGTTTTTTTTTTGTCAGTGCATAACAATTTATGCAATGCGAAATGCAATCACAATTAGTTTAGCTGCCATTTTGTAGGTCAACGCACCGCAGACATTGCTGAAAGAGTTCAGCTAACTCGAAAGCAACAACAACAACAGCAACAATGGCTAACAATTACAGCAGCCAACAACAACAATTACAACAATAACAACAACAAGAAGACTGGAAACCCTAAACGGAGTGGAATTGAAAAAACCAAAGCACAAAACATTGCACTGAACGTTATGCGGGTCAAAATTTGATTAAATGTTGAAAGTAAATTAAATTTGAATACGTTTAATTTTCATATTTCCGTCGCGGCACCCAACAACAAGCTGCACGTGTGTGTGTTAGTGTTAGTGTGTGTGTAAGTGTGTGTGTGTGCTTTGTATATTTTTGATGCATGGCTATTTGTAGTTATAATTTGCATTTATCTAATTAATCCTGCTGCCTACCTATTTAGATTGGCCGCAACAACGACAAATGCAAAAACAACAAAAACAACAACCAGAACAAATTACATCAGATTGTAAGCAGATCTATAAAGTTGTCTTATCACTCTCCAAACTTTTAGTATGATATCAAAATGATGGTGAAAAGCGAGTAAAGAAATCGGAAACATTGTAATAACATTGTACTCTACTCGAAACTTCAAACAGCTTTATAAGTAAATAATGCTAGAAATATAAACAACGTTTTTCAAACTTTAGCAAAATCCATACAAAAACCAGGCGACTTGCTGAAAACTTGATGAATATTGTAGAAAACAATTTTGAATAATTTATATTTGCTAAAAATTGGTATAATTTACAAAATTTATATCGCAAAATATTGAAAATAAGCAGCCCAAAAAATAAACATGATTTTTGAGTGAAGGATATACAAGTAAACAACTGGAAGCAATGTTATCAAACACTTCTGGGAGATATACGCAGAAATCTGTAGACTTTCAAGTTTTTTAAGATTAGCAAATTCACTTTAAGCCATTTCATGAGGCAGCATAAGCCATGCGCCCAACATTTGTAGGGTATACGAAAGTTTTGCGCTCGTTTTTACAATTTGTTTTTACATTTTTATTTTGCTTATTTTTTTTTTTTTTGTATGCTGTATATGCATCTATTTGTGTGTTTGTGTGTGTGTGTGTGCCATCAAATGGATCCTTATTGAGTTACTCCGCCCACACACACACACACACACACACACACACACACACAGAGGGAAACACACACTTTAGCTGGATAGACAAACTGAACGACAGACAGACAGTCAGAGCAGAGACAACGTAGTTTCAACCCTCCAACAAATATCGTTGGCTCATGGTTAAGAGCATTTTTTACCCGGCCGCACACTCACACACACACACACACACACACACACACACACACACACACACACACACACATGCACATGCTCTGGGCTGGCATTTTTATGCTGGCAGCCAACCAAATGAAACCGAACGAGCCATCAAAAGGGCACACAAAACAACCCCCAAAGCAGAGCGGGCAGGGGGGCAAGGCAGGGGGCGAAATGACTGCCTGACTGCCTGACTGACTGACTGACTGGCATGGCAAGCTTGTATTTTTCATTAATACCAACACACACACACACACCCACACACACACACATACACACACATAGTCATGGACAAAGATAATAATAATGATAAAATAAATACAAGAAAAATGCCAAAGACGTCCAAGAAGACGACGACGACGACGACGACAGCTGAAACGTCTGCCTGCCTGTCTTTGCTCCAAGTAGAACCCAAGCATCACCCACACCCCTCGCACAAGCTACCCCCTCGCCGCACCCCTGCGGACTCGTCTGCGCCGCCATTACAGGCACTCCTGCTACCCTGCCTGCTCCCCTGCCTTGTAAGTAACTCAAAGCAAGCTGAGCAGCTTTCAAAATGTCGGAAATTTTTACACAACCCCCAGCCTAGCCTTCAGCCCAGCTCCCCCTTGTCTATGCTCGTCGCTGGCTTTCATCTTGGCAATTTCTTTTTGCCATCAAGACGCAGGACCCAAGCAGCCAGGCAGCCAAGCAGCCAGGCAGCCAGGCATCCAGTCGCAATCGTGAGGACCATCTTTAATAATGTCTAAGCAGCACACCCCCAACAATCCATAGCCGTGTACTGCCCTGCCCGGCTCTACCCAAGCAGCCCCTCCTTTCACCCTCGTCGACGCTTACAAACAGCGTCGTCAACTTATTTTCAATTTCAATTTTGTAGATTTTTTCACTCATAAGACGACGACGACGATGACGCCCCCAGGACGGTTGGCAGGCTATAGGATACAGGCGGAGGCTGGTTGGCGGAGGGGAACAGTGGGGGGTTTGGCTGTCTTTTTGCCATTTGCCATTGCCTTTTTTTTCCATCATCCGCTTTCCATTTTCCTGTTTTTTTTTTCTTTTGCGCTCTGTTTTTTCTGCTTGTAGCGTTGCCCAAGTGTTTTTCAAAGTGAAATTTGTTGCCATTTGGTTGGGAGGGGGAGGGGGGGGGAATTGCAGAAGGAACTGTTGGTTAATGTAAACAGCTTAAAGGTCCGGCAACGCTTTAATTGCTGTAATTTTCTTGTTGCAGGTTTGGTTTCAGAATCGACGCGCCAAATACCGCAAGCAGGAGAAGCAGCTGCAAAAGGCATTGGCACCATCTGTGATCCCGTCGTGCAACGGCATGATGCGGAACATTCAAGGCTATAGCGTCTCCCGTGGCTATCAGCCCTATCCACACCACAACACCATGAATCGTTATCCCCAGGTAAGTTTCACCTCACCACACACACACATACACACACACACACACACACACACACACACACACACACACATTTCACCACACACATAACCTTAATTGTCGTTCACTGCAGGATCTCTTTCAAATGGGCGCCTCCTCATATCCGGGCATGACGCAGCCATTTTCAATGGCGCACAGCACGAACATGGGATCCGTAGGCGTGCGTCAGGACTCAATGGGTAAGTTCTAGTTCTATGACATACCCACTTCGAGTTTTCTTCACTTTTCATCACTGATCTTCACAACGGTACTTTTGAACTGTGTTCCCGGCACTTGCCGCTTGCTAATTAAATCAGTTCGCGTTCCGTTTTGGCCTTTTAGCTGCTCGCGATCGCCAGCTTGAAGCTTTTACTCCACGCGCTCTCTTTCTCTCGCTCCACCACTGAGCTTTTGCCTCTTGGCTTAATCATGCTCATTGCGAGTCCAGCGCCTTGAAGGTTACGCTCCCAATTAGGCGCAACTGACGTCACATTTATTCGATTTTGGCTTTTTCTTTCTATATTCGTATTTTCTGCACTGAATTATTGTCAGGGACTTTCTAATGCTCCATTTGTTGTACACAGAGACTGAGAATTGATTATTGAAGATCCATTATATTGCCTAAGAAGTTTACGATTTTTGTTTTGAGTTCCTTACATGAATGAAATGAGATGACTTCGGATCAAGATGGGATACTTGTTCAAGAAATAATTGAATATTAGCAAATCTTCTATTGAAAAACAATGAAAAAAGGATATAACAAAAAATATGACTTTTGATTTATAGTTTTTGGCTAATTATAATTTCTGAATGAAAATAAAAAATATGTTTATAAATATCCAATTATAATTGGTCAATAGTTAAAATTAATTCAAAAATCAATAATTATTGATTATTGTTATTGCATTTAATTTCTAGCCAATGCCTATTTTAGAAAATTATAACATCTTTAATTAATACCAGTGTCTTTAATTTTGTAATATTTTATTGATGATACCGAATATTAGGTAGTCGAAAAAATGCTCTATCTAGTGGTCTGTATCTTTTGCTCAGCTTTAATAATTTCTAAGAATCCGCATTTCTAGATAGACATACATAGGTCATATACATACATAGATTTAGCTAGGGAGTCTCCTTTGAAAAGGGAATAGACTCAACTTTTGCCATACTATCTCAAATCCTGGGGATGAGTCCGAATAATGCATTCCATTGGTATGTATAATCTGATTACATTTACCTGCATTACGAACTTAGGCTGGAAAGTTTTGGAGTAAATTTCCATTCTCTAGTTGCGCCTCGGCTCCATTAATCTGAGCTGATTGTCTGGGGTATTTGTGAATATTTGTTTATTGGCTGCCGTCGCGACTTCTGCCTGGCGATTTATCCACTGAAGCCATAAACAAAACCGAAAGATAAGCAACTGCGGTGGGAGTGGATTGAGTGAGAGGAGGCCGAATTACATATACATATGTATAAATATGAGTGTGGGAATGGAAATGTGCATGATAATAAGCGGGGCTGAAGAGCAACTGCTTAACCGGATATTATTAAGTAGACGAAAAGAAAAAAAAGCCTGCAAGAAATTGTTGAGCAAAAGGCGACGAGGAATCAGCAAATGAATTTCCGGCCAAGGACAGCTGAAAGAGGAAGATGGCAAGCCCAAGTCAACACCAAGTCAAGACCAGTTTCTTGAGGCTCATGTCCAGTTGTGCTCAGGCATCCTGTGTGTACCGTTACGAACTTTTCGTTTATGTAGCGCATTTCCGCCGCACGGAAATCTTAAATAATCCATCTCACAAATATATGCATAGAAGAACTGTTGATTCAATCTACACTTGTGCTAATCTTGCTTTCCTCCCCTTCTCTCCCCAATCTTAATCTTATCTACTTGCAGGCATGTCACCGGAGGATGAATGGTATAATAAAAGCCTATCCGCATTGCGCATGAATAGCTCGCATCATCCGAACTTATCGGCACCGATGCTGCAATACCAAACATAATCAAAAACCTTTGACGACTTCTTTTAAAAGATCACAGTTCAATTACGGCCAATTGGAGTGCGATCTTCTAAGAGCGAGTGCGTCAAATGGGCAGCAGCTATACATAGAGTACTACATAGTGCTATATACATATATATAGTATATATATACAACGTATACATATATACATAGTTAGGCATAGCTATAAATCTGTATCTGTATCTAACTAGAACTATTCAATGTATCTCAAGTAGTTGCCTGTATGTGTGTGTGTGCGTGTGTGTGTCAGTGTGTGTGTGTGTGTGTGTGTAGGAAAATACGTAAGCTATTGAATGTCATATTCTAATTTATGTGGGCGTAACTTATATATAATAAATAAATAAAACAAAATATATATATATATCTATACATACATGTACTTTTAAGACTTGTTGATATTTTTCTGTGTAATTCTATTTTTTTTTTTTTTTTTTGGGCAAAACCTATGAATAAACAAATGCAAAGTCGTATTAAGGCATATTGTAATAGGCAACTAGTCATAGCAACTAAGCGAATTGTGTATTGAGATTTTAGCGTGACACTATAAAAACAAAAACAAAACAAAAAACCAAAAGAAAACAAAACGAAAAGCAAAACAAAAACAAAAACCAAAGACAAAACGAATAAGTATTGTATCATATGCATAAACTCATACCCTATGTATACTACACGATATTAAAAACAGTTTACGTGACAGCGCCTAGCATAAGACAGATTGTTAATAACGAATAGATCTAGAACTACACGCCCACTCATCACTATTTATCATTCAGCTACAGTCCGAACAAAAAAGGCCCATATGTAAGGAGTTTCAGTTGATCCCCTAATACACGCCACCCGTTACTAGATACTAGTTACTAGATACTAGTTACTAGTTACTAGTTACTAGTTACTAGTTACTAGTTACTAGTTACTAGCTACTCGTTACAAGTTACTAGTTATCGCTACTAGTTCATTTAGCTGCAGTCTCATAAATGTAACGAGTTTCAGTTGATTTCTCACTCACAGTTGAACTCCCAAATGTAACGAATGTGAAACTAACGGTCACGGAACGAGTAAATCAACCCCAACCCAAATCCCAAGAACAGCAATTACAAAATGGCTATCCGAAAACATCATTCGAAACTATTTAAACTTGTGTAAACTAATTATAAGTGGATTTTTTTTAGCTAAGCAATGCATAAACAAGAGTTAAATTTAATAATTAATTATAAACAAAAACGAAATCTAAACTAAATAAACGAAAGCATAAAAACCAAAATGCAAAACCGCAACAACTACAACAAAAAACGAAAAAAAAAAAAAAAAAAAACAAACAAAAATACGAAAAAATTACATAAACTATATATATTTAAATACGAAAAACCAAAAACATGTTTAACAAATTATGCCAAAAAACAGCAAAATGAAAAATAAATAAAACTAATAATAAAAAAACAACAAAGAAATTAATTATTCAAAATATATTCTTCACATAGGTTCAATCGATGGCAAATTGAGTTGGACAAGTTAAGATCTGATAACTATATAGCGTACTTAACTGCGAAATTGAAGGGTATTTAAACTTTGTCACCTCAAGGCCAACATCTAACGGTCATTGTTCTCGTACCACCTCCAATGCCCAATGCCGCACCACATAAACAAATGATAAACAAAGAAATTCACAGATCGATGAGAAATTTGATTTAAAGATAATGTTTCTCCCGCATGTTTTATGAGTACGTAAGTATATATATTTAAAATCTGTATATTTTGATATGACTCTTGGCTTCTTCAATGTCAGAGCAGTCGAGAATGCATATTTATACAGTCAGCATTAAATATTATGGAAGGTAGTGGTTTCTATTTACATGCCAATTAAAAGTCTCGCATTTACTGTTAGTATTTGAGCTTTATTATTTATTATTTAAGTAGTGGTTTATATTTACATGCCAATTAAAAGTCTCGCATTTGTTGTTATTATTAAAGCATTATTATTTAGCAACTGAGCAGATAAATAGCATTCGACAATAAATTACATATGTATGTATGTTATATGTATCTGGATTATAGATTATATTTGTTGCAGTCCTCGATAGATGAGTTGTCTAGTTGCTAGTGTTTATAATTATATCTAATACCATATATAATAATTATAATAATAAATATTATATTTGCCAAGTTCATGAACATTTTTATTTTTAATTATTATCTATATTATGCATTTTTTACAGAATTTTCATTATCAGTTTTTCATTATACTATTATATTTTAATTATTTATTCAAAATTCATATTAATTATTTATTCAAAATGAAAACAGGTCCACAGGTTCCATACTTTATTCACAAATCTTCACAAAATGAGGAATGGTTAGAAATGGTTCATGAACATTTTTATTTTTAACTATTATCTATATTATGCATTTTATACAGAATTTTCATTATCAGTTTTTCATTATATTATTAATTATTTATTCAAAATTCATATTAATTATTTATTCAAAATGAAAACAGGTCCACAGGTTCCATACTTTATTCACAAATCTTCACAAAATAAGGAATGGTTAGAAATCAGATACATACCTACCATAAATCTATCCTATCTAACAAGCTATCAATAATGGTTAGAAATCGCATATTAATACAGCAAATATCAACGAGTATATTAATATATATGTATGTATATTAAGATTAGGTTCTAGAGGACACAAAGTTATTATGGTACTTTTTATTAGAATTGAAAGAATGGGAAATCTATAACATAGTATTGCTTTGTTGGTTTCTATCCGTGTGTCAAATGTATTTACGCAATCACTATGTAAATGTAGACGTGCGTGGCCAATAGGCAATCGATATGGTCGTTAACACAACATGCAAAACGCCCGGATTTGATGGCCATCCCCCAAAAACAAAATTGTGTGTGTTTTTGCTGCTGCTGCCGCTGCTACTCTCTGTCTCTGTCTCTGGATGTGCCTGTCTCCGCCCCTCAGGATGCGCGCGACGCCCCGCCCACAAGTGCGCCCTTCTGTCGCCCATCGTCTGACGGCTAGAAGGGGGAGGAGGGTGTGAGCCACTCGGGCGGCAGGCAGCGCTCAAGGAAGGGCACACAGGCCACAAAGTAGGCCAGGCGATTGATCCAGCTGGGTATTTGGCGGCCGCAGAGTAAACGCGCCATTGCATCCGAGAAATGATTGCAATTGTTGCTGGTTAGATGGTAGCTGTTGCCCGTAAACTGCCAGCCCAGCTGCTCCACAATCCGATGCACCTCGTCGCGACTGAACTGAGTGTGGCCCAGGTGTATGCTCTGGCGAAAATGGAAATGCTCGCCCAGCTCCGGCTCAGCGCTGCGCGGCACCATCTCAAAGATGCCCGACTCCGCGTAAATGTGTCCGCCGTATGTGAATTCGGTGCCATAGACCTGAACGCCCGTATGGAAGATGCCCAGGCCGAGCGGCACAACGTACTCATTGATATTGAAGAGATCGTAGACATTAAGTATGACCGGCTCCTTGCTAGCATTTGTCCTCAGCGGGATTAGCTCCTCACAGCTCTCCGTGGAGCCGCTGCAGCAATTTAGCAGCGGCATTCGGGTGAAAAACATGCCCATATGGATGGGGATTTGGGCAGATCCGGCAGTTTGAATGCTGGTGCAACTTTACGCAATAACGCAACTTGTAATCCTACTCACACAAACACACACACACACACACTCGCACTCGCACACTCACACACACAGACATCCAGTACGGTTTGATTTCAGCCACAGTTTCCGCCTCTGTTGTGGATTGTCCAATTAAGATTGCTATTGTTATTGTTTGCCTGTTTCTTGTTCTTGTTATTTGTTTTGTGTTCTGCTCAAATTTTGAATTTACCTATTTCGTCTGATTTGGAATACGTTCAACACAAATTGTTGTGACATTTCACCGAGTAAACAACAAGTCCCGAACAACAGCACCTAATTACGCATAACATAACGAAAGCTCGGCGCTCAAACTAAAAGTCTACTTTTAGGCTTCAAGCTATTCGTTCAGTTTCGAGTTGAACGAGAAACAATGGCTACCTTTGGCGCCCCGAATGTAGTATACCCTTGCAGTTGCAGTATTTATAATATTATATATAATATTAAATAGAATCACAATGCTAGCTTTAAACATTAATTTTGTTATTTAAATCCATATTTCAGATGAAATGTTCCTATGACAGCTATAAGATATAGTCGTCAGATTTCATATAAAATTTAATAAAACTTGCAATTACTGAGTTTGGCTAAGATAGTTTTAGAAACAAAAAATTTGTTCATACAACGAATCATTTTTGAACGGATTATTCCTATGACAGCTATAAGATATAGTGGTCCGATTTTGATGAATTTTTGTGAGCGTGCTTAATTAATGCTATAGTTTGGTCGAGTTATCTCAAAAAACAACATCTAAAAATTTAATTTTTGGTCGAAATGCATGTTCCGATTCGACCCGATAAGCCCATAACTTTTTCAAAACTCAACCGATTATCAAAATCAATGTATTTTTAATCACGATTTGGCCTCTATATTAATACTTCTTTAAATATTACAAGTAAGAGTGCTCTAGTCGAGAGTGTTCGACAAGGATATACCCTTTTATACTTTTAAACGGGACGAGACATCAAAAAAATGTAATAAACTTGTATTGACCCGTCACTATAAAAACTTATATTTCAAATATAAAATCCCGGCAAAATGATAAAAAAAATTACAAATATGAAGTCTCTGGCCCATATGACTTTCAAGCTATGTCTGGAATCGAAATTTATCGATAACTTAAACTTTGAACGGAAAGAGATATCGAAAAAATATGATAAGCTTGTACGAGAACTTATCTTTCAAATATGAAGTCTCTAGCTTTTGTAGTCTCTAAGAAACGCGACGGACAGACAGACGGACATGTCTAGATCGACTCGACTATTGATAGTGATCAAGAATATATATACTTTATGAGGTCGGAGATGCCTGTTTCATTTTTCATTCCAAAATAACAACAAAAAAATTGGCCTCATTGGTTTGTCAAGTCCATACATTATTGAAAGTTAAATTTTTTCAAATATTTTTGCGAGAAAAGCATAACAACAATACGTATTATTCGATTTCTGGTAGGTCGGGAGGAGGTATCGCAAAAGTGAAATGTGGTTTACTTCTGTATGCTATAGGAGTATACACATGTGCCTCTACCTCTTATAACTTTTAAGCTAAACCTAAAAAGCACTAATCTGAAGTCTCTAGCTTTTGTAGTCTCTGAGATCAATGCGTTCAGACAGACGGACGGAAGGACAGACACACATGGCTAGATCGACACGGCTGTTGATAGTGATCAATAATATATATACTTTATAGGGTCGGAGATGCTTTCTTATGCCTGTTACATACTTTTGCACTAAACCATTATACCCTTTTCCCCATTTGTAATGGGTTCAGGGTATACAAATTAAATTTTTGCTGGCATACTACATCTAAATCTTAAAATAAAATATATCATGTTCCATTTCGACCCAACAAAAACGTTTGCAGGCATCGGTCCAAACTTCCCGCTACCACAACTTTATCAAAACTCAACCAACATTGAAACGCAATGTATTTTTAGTCATGATTTGACCTCTTTATTAATACAACATTTAAATCTAAAAATAACATTTATGGTCAGAATTGAATTTGAAATTCGACCCAAAAACTCGTAAGCAGGTCCAAAGTTAAAATGACCCTAACTTTGGCAAAAATCAAAAAATTTTCGAATTGAAATAAAAATGCACATACGTGTTAATTTTAATATTTTATTTTTAAGTTCTTAAACGGGTTTTTCGCTTCTTGTATACAATTGTTAGCATGTGTGCGTGTGTTTGTGTGTGTGTGTTTTTTGTGTGTATATAATTTTAGTTGAAACAATGAAAAACCCAAATAAAAAGCACTAATAGTTCTAAAAAAAAAAAATTACATATATAAGAAAATTGTACCATAATAAACACCTGCAATTCTCTGTGGTGTGGTGTGTGTCTATGTGTGTGTTTTGTGTATTGTTGTTGTTGTGTTGTTTTTTTTTTTTTTCTTGTTGTACACAAGCGTAACCCAAACGCATTTATGCTAACTTACAGCACGAAAAAAAAAGTTGTTTGATGTGACTTTTAGGTTTTACACTTTATAATTATACAATATTCACGTTGTTTGTAATGTTATTTTGTTTTAGAGATATTATTATTATTATTAATATTATAATTATTAAATACATAAATTGTAGTAGTAACTTTTTGTCTACTGCTGCTTGCATGTCTGTTTTCTTGTCGTTTTGTTGTGTGAGCGAGCTGAACTTTTAAGCAGCCATCAAACCAACCATTTGTGTATCTGTCTGTTAGTGTTTGTATGTGTGTGTGTGTGTGTGTAAAATTAAAAGTCTAAACTATACAAAAACTTATCGAGTCTATCCAAAGTTGACACGCAAATCGCCCAAATCAAGGGGTACGTTTTAATTACAAACATATATGTACAATATATATATATATATATATATATATATATATATATATATATAAGTATATATATATATATATAAATATATATATATAAATGAAAAGGAAACAAGATATAGAAACAGGCCCTGATCAATTCATGCGATCGTGATGTTATAAAAAAAATCGTTTATCAACTATTAATGTATCCATTTGTCATTGTTAAATGCGGCCCAAAACAACGATGAATTCATGAAGTATTAAACAAATGGTCCAAAACATATTAAAAAAGGATATGAAAATAATGCAAATAATCAAAATAATCGTAATCCCCTAATTAATCATATCTATAAATGTGTGTGTGTGTGTGTGTGTGTCATCAGATAGTCTCCGAGTTCGACGCTTAAAATAAAAGTTTAGAATAGAGTTTGGGTAGCTTAAAAGATGAACTAAGCAATACATAATGTAGACACACGCCACACAACCTTCAGGCTTAACGGCTAGCGATATTAACGATTGATATCGTTGTGCGATATAAGTCATGCGCATATATATCGCCTGTGTGACCAGACCAGTTTAATCCTCTGGGCGAGTGCGGCGCGTCTTTCACTTAGCAAGGAACTCGGCGCTGACAGCGTGCGCCACTTTTTTGGCTGGCGGCAATTCGGCAGTGTTCTGTGAATGGGAAGGATACAGTTAGCGAGTAGTTTATAGCAAGTTATCACTCGCAAGCAATTTACAGCGACTAATATAGCTTAGTAAATTACAATGACTGTTCATTCAACAGCAAGTCAGTTTCAACTAGTGATTTCGATTGATGATTGATTTGTTAATTGACATACCAAGTCGGAATTGTCACGTTTGAGTGCGACGGGAGTGGATTTGAGCGATGCAGACGCAGACGCAGATCCAGACGCAGACGCAGACGCAGACGCAGACCCTTCACTGTCGGCTTCGTTGTGATTGTTATTGGTTGATGATGATTTGGCGGGTGCGCTGCTGCTGCTGATGCCCGACATCGATGAGACGGAGTTGCCAGCTGGCTGCGGCGTATTGTTGCTGTTGGTCACATCGCTGCTAGAGCTGGTCGCCGTATCAGACTCATCCATAATGGTAATGGTGGGGGCGCTAACGCTAATTGCTGCCGTTGATTTGCTAACTGATGCTGCGGCAGCGCCAGTGGCAGCAGTTGTTGCTGCTGCAAGTACAGTTGCCAGTGGTGCGGTGACGGTGGCGGCCGCGACGGCTGCTGCTGCTGAGCTGGGACTCTCGCTGGTCTTCAGCACAACAATTGTCGCACTTATCGGCTCAGGCTTCTTCTTTGTGCTGCTGGCAGTTGCTGGCTCCTCCTTCTTGGCCAAATCCCGACTGCTGGTGTCGCTGGCGTCGTTCGCTGTTGATTTGCTGGCCACCGCGGCGCCGCCGTCGACTACAGCAGCATTTGCATTGGCGCTAGCAGCGCCAGAGACAGCGGCAATTGGGGTTGCTGCGGTTGCAGCGGCAGTGGGAGCATCGCTGGACTCGTCGGCGATCGGATCCTCCGATTTGGTTGACGCCGTGGCCTCGTACTCTTTAACTATCTGATCCAGATTCAAGCGTCTCCGATTGTTCACATAGAAGGTGCGCACATGCGCCTCCGTTTTGTTGCCCACCACTTTGGCGATCATCTGCAGCAATGATGGAATAGAATTATTATAGATCTGGGATATAGATGGGCATTGAATTTGTTACACACCGGAAAGTTTTTGCCCCAGTCGCGCAGCGCAAGGAGCGCTACTTTAATCTCATCACTTGTCCATCGGGCCGAGATGCGCAGCTGCGCGGCGGTCGCCTCAGTGCTTGCCGTCGTTTTGGCAGCAGCAGCAGCGACGCCACCGCCGCCGGTGCCGCCGCCGCTGGCCTCCTCTATATTAATGTCGGTGCAGTCCTTTTCAAGCTGTTCCATCAATTGCCTATTCTTTTGGATCTGGAATGGGGCGGCGGGCATTTAATCCAAGTGTCAAATGGGTCGGGTCATGGGTCAGTGCGTCGATTGTCTCGGTTCTTCTTCTTTCAGTTATTAATCTTTTTGTCGCTGTTTTGTGTGTATGCAGCAGGATACGATTTGCATATATGTGTGTGTGTGTGTGTGTGTGTGCAGCAGGATACGATACTCGTGTGTGCAGGTGTGTACATTTTTAAGTATTTAAGCAGGGGTGTGTGTGTTTGGGTGTGTATATATGTGTGTGTGTGTGTGTGTTGATGTGTATATGTGTTGATGTGTATATGTGTGTGTGTATATGTGTGTGTGTGTGTTGTGGTTGGGTGAAAGCTCAAAATATCTCTAACAAAAACAAAACGCATGCATTCCGAGTTTGCCAACTGTCTACAAAATTGGTTCAGCTCATTATACCCTAAAGTTGAAGATCTATTTGTAAAGTTATATTTCTATATAATCTAGGTAAAGAAACAAAATTTAGTTTTTATATACATATAGTTTGTATGTAGGTAGAGGAAAAGGAAATGAAAGTTGTCGCTCGAAAAAGAAAACTCTGCGGTTTCAAAGAAGAATTTTAATTGGAAATTACAATGAGAAATTTAAAACAAAAAATTTAATTAATTCACTTGTTTAATTTGTAGATCAATTTCATAGAGATATCAAATATTTGATACTCAAAAGCGAAATTACGAATTTTAGATTTGGGGCATTCAAAAAGATTTGCGATTCGTGGAGAATTCAAGGTAATATTTTTCGAGCGACTACTAAACGTTTAAATAACCAAAACCAATGATAGAAAAGCATAGCTTAAATGAGATAGATCTTCAAACATAAAAAACAAAACTAGGCTGAGAGGAAACGAACACTTGAATCTAAAATACGAAAGAAAGCTCGCCTTAAACGCATCAAAACCAAACCAATGTCAAAATGAAAAGTCCAATATACAACATAAACTAAAGTCTCGCAGAGATATGGTAGAGATTGATTTGTGACAATTGGCATTTCGAATGTAAACGTGGATTACATTCGGGATACCAAGGAGAACAGACAGCACAAAACAAAAAGATGATGAAAGTCAATAAAATTACATTTCTTACTTCTGCCATGAGAGCGCCAATTCTACGTTCGCCTTCGGCTAAATATTCACATGGATTTTTACAGCCGGCCAAGGCGGTGAGATCATCGTGATTGATGTACATGCCGCGTGGCGGCTTGCGCTTGGAGCGATCGGCAGCCGCGGCCGCGGCACTGTTGGGTGTGGAACGTTTCGTGGGTGTAATGGTATCCGGGCCGGAGATGGGACGCCTATTGCCGGTACGTCTATATCAAGTCGAAACAGCGGGTTTGGGGGGAGAGTTTATGGGCCGAAAGGGAGCACAAGCAACAAAAAAAATGAGTGCAGTGTGTATATGTGTGTGTGTGTGATGATGTGTGTTTGTGTGTGTGTGTGTTTGAAGGGAGACCAATTTTATTGGTCAACAAGAAATGCAACATTTTTTTATTCATTTTTTTGTTTGTTTTTTTTTTTGTTTGTTTGTTTGTTTTTTTTGTGTTTTTTTTGCAGTTTTTTTTTGTTCGGGTTCAAAGAGAGAGAGAAAATGGAAGATAGAGAGAGAGGGAGAGAGAGAGATAGAGAGAAAAACTTAGCATTAGCTTTCAGATTGTTATCTCATTTGTAATTGTTCTTGATTTTGTTGATCATGTTGATTATTTTTGGTGTTTCTTTTTCTTTTTTTTTTCTTTTTGATTTTGGTTTTTTTTGTTTATAGCATATTATTTGTTGGAATATCTACCTCCAATGCGTGTGGCAACTTTTACACATGCGCCCCAATGGCGAATCGAACAAAATGTAGCAGACAACGTTGCAGTTCTTGCAAAAACCGCCAACGACGCGACGTGAGCCGCCGCTGCTGCCCGGGCTGCTATTGTTGACGATGTTGGCCATGTTGTAATCGTTATCATTTTCGTTATCGTTCTGCAGGGCAAAGCCGGGCAGCGTAAAGCCAAGCATATCATCGCCCATGGCATTTGTATAGATGCACAGCTGATCCGTGTCCATATCGTTGCTGTTGCTGTTGCTATTACTGTTGCTGTTGCTGTTGTTGTTGGTGTTGTTGGTGGTGTTGTTGTTATTGTTGTTGCTGTTGCTGCTGCTGCTGCCGCCACCGCCACCGCCCCCGTTGTTAGTGTTGTTGCTTTCGCCAGTTGCATTGCTGCTGCTATTGTTGCTGTTTCCATTGCTTCCTGGCAATCCGGCACCACCACTATTGCTGTTGTTGTTGTTGTTGTTGCTTATGGTGGAATTGTTGTTGTTCGCTCTCTGCTCAGTCGAATTCATTAATGTTGTTGTCGTTGTTTTGGGGGTCATGGATGGTGATGCCAACGCAAGTCGCAAGTCGCAAAGAGCAGCAGCAGCAAGCGAAAATTTTGTTTGATTTTTGTGGTATTCGATTTTCGTTTTTTGAATGCGTTTGCGTTTGATTTGTGGAACGAACGAACGAACGGGACGAAATTATTGAATCGTCAGTTACGGACAGATATTTTGACAATTTAGGTGCCGTTTAAACATGTGTGTGTGTGACAGTAAATGCAAAGAGAAGAGAAAAAAAAAAACAGTTTTTTGTTTTTGCTTTAGTTCACTTGGTTACACTTAAAGTAGTTGTTGTTGCGGCTGTCGTAGATCCCCCACCCACCCAATCACAATCCCATTCCCAACCACAACCCACACCTCACACCTCACACCCGCAGCCCACAATTCTCCATCAACCCCAAAAGAAGATCAAACAAAATGCAACTATATTTGTGCTTCTTCTTCATCTTCTTATGTGGTTGTTGATTTTATCGTTTTCTTTTTTTATTTGCGCCTACTTTTTTTCATTTTTAATCAAAATTTACGTTTCAAAACTCGTTCTGCTGCTATTTCGACTGCGAAGCGCATGATTTGTATGCATTGGTATGCGTGTGTGTGTGTGTTTGTATGTATGTGTTCGTATAGTGTCTGTATATATATATATATGATTATGTACATATGTATGTAAATAGTGCGTGTATTTTTGTACGGTATTCGAAATTCGAAAAAGGGGATTTTCTCTTTTACTAACGGGTCAAATGATCCACCCTGCAACAACAACGCTCTACATATACATACATACAGATGACACATATATATACATACACATATATATATATATACATATATATATTTAACATATAAACATATATACATATATCTCACATTTATATATATAAGATTTTGAATGCATTTCTTTGGAATCAGTTTGCTTTTATTTATGACAAATTTCTCTCAATCTCTCTCACTCTCTCTCTCTCAATCTCTGCTCTATGTTTCTCTCTCACTGTTTCTTACAAAAGTTTCGTTGGCATGGCATGTGTGTGTGTGCGTGTGTGTGTGTGTATTTGTGTGTATATTTTTTATTTTTTTCTTGGTATGTGCTTCAAATAAAATATTGAAATTCCACCTTAGATCCAAATAAAAGCAGGAGTGTTAGCTTGAATTTAGCTTGAAAAAGTAACGAGTGATCGCAGCGAGTAATTACGCTGCGACGAGTAGAAAGCAACGAGTAACGAGTACGGCCAATTGCCCCGGAATCGTTATGCCAACGAACGAAATATTGTAGCGGGTAAAATTGTAACGAGTTACCGAGTTACCGAGTTACCAGTTACGAATCAAACAGAGAAAAACAACTTAAAAAACTTACAAGGAGGGTGGGCATACGGGACGGGATAAATTAATAGAGTAGGGTTAATCGCAAACTAAAGAACAACGAATTATCAATCAGGGGAACAAACCAAAAATCAAAATAATATGCATATGCAACATTCGGGCTACATATGTATGTGTGTCAGTGTATTTGTATACGGTTGGTTATTATATAGATTATTATCAATAATTAGCAATGTGATAATTTAGTTAGCTATATACCTGGACAATTACGGGAAGCAAAGGTGATGTTGATGTTTTTGTTTTTGTTTCTGTGTCTGTGTGAGTATGATTGAGCATGAGGATATGCATTTGGATGATATGAGCTGGTACTTGAGAATTAGACGACATATATGCCATATATGTATGTTTAGAGATATTTATGATCTGTGTGTGTGTGTTGTGTGTGTGTGTGTGTGTTGTGTGTGTGTATGTGTGTGGGGTGGAGGGTGTGTGTAGATGTATGAGTATTGTACGGTATTGAATTGAAAAACCAAAAAACCAAGTCAAGAAACAACTTTGATTTTTCTTCTATATCTTTGGTTCGGTTGGTACTACTATGCTTTATGAATAAGAAACACATATAAGTTGTTGGTTTTTTGTTTAATCTTCTTGCAGATATCTTGCAAGATATGAAATTTATTAACATTATGTGTGTGATTATCATCCGCTATTCATCATCATTTATCATTATTATCGACATTTTATTAATTACTTTCTTTTCGAGTTATTTTTCTTTTCTATATATGTAGTTTAACTATTAGTTTATGTATAATTTTGGATATACTGCTTGTGCTTTGTTTCGTTTCGATTTATTTTACTTTAATACATAAAAGCATTAAATAAGTATTTGATTTGTATATAAATTACTAGAATATATGAACTATTTAATAATTTAGCAAATGACTCGTATTTAGTAAAAAAAAAATTTATCTATATGTACTATGTATATAAATATATATATAATCTGTATAAATAAAGAAAAAAAAGCCTATTTTCATTACGTCTTGCTGATTGACTGTTTCTTTTGTTAACTTTCTTTCTTTAGAGACTAAATATATAATCAATGTAAAAAAAAAAATGTTTTTAAGCCCAGAAAAAAATACAGAGATTTTTTTCTATATGGTGCAAGTCTTAAAGATGCTGGTCAATGTTTTGCTTTTGGCATTAATACATACAGTTTATATGTATAATTGAGTGTGTTTGTTTGTGTATGTGTGTTTGGGATGTTTATATGTTTTAAGTTCTTATGAGAGATATGCAGGCACGGCGATTATCTGAAAGAATAACGAACCAGATGTATACTGTATCTATATAGCGGATCAAATGGGCTGGAACCCCGCGACTTAACTAAACTTTCAAGCACACTACGCTACAGAATATGTTGCATAAACTATGACCTTTTGAACCTTCACATAGAGCAAGCTAAAAGCCGAGAGACATATCTGTTCAATCTATGTTCTAATTGAGTTTTTTTTGTTAAGAGCAGACGGAACCGATCTATAGTTTCCTATTTATAGCCCAGACTGTGTTTTGTACGGGAATTGCTTTGACTTAGCATTAAAATTGTATACGAATACAAGAATTATTTAAATTTTACATGACTAATTTGTATAATACAATACTAATAATATGTTGATGCATGTATGTATGTAAAGTTGGTATTTATGACTTATCAGACAAATTTTGGGACATTACAAGAATTTAAGAATACTATACCATATATAAATTTTCACTATGAAACTGAACCTATGTTCTGCTTGTGCCTGTCAAGTCCTATTTTATATTCCCCCTGCGCACACACACAAATATACAAGCACACGCTCGCACACAAACACATATACATATAAATAAGTTGTATTCAGTTCTCAATTTCGAAATGCAACACTGCTCCTCATGCCCAAACGTCATCTGTCAAATTTTCAGTTGCGTTTAGTTTCTTTTTTTTTCTAAATATAGAAAAAAAAATCTTTACATAAGATACGCATAAGCGATAACAGCGTTGCATTTTAATGTAACAATGCCCGATTAGTCGATAATTTATTTGTCTTATGTAGCTAGTCAGCCCGCATGCATATCGACCTTGCCGCACAAAATATTCGTTAAAGATTGTCTTATAAACTGAATGACTTTGATAAAAAAAAAGTACCCTAACATTAACAAATACAATACGCCTCTCAAAATCTACAATACGCCTCTCAAAATCAAACTCTAAATAAAATAAATAGATTAATCAAAATTTTGAATAAACTATCTTAAATAAATTTAAAAACTGTTTTTACAATTCAAACGATTATTTTGTGCACTAGGATCTATATAAACATATAGTACATACATATACAATTATAGAAAATATACAAACGGCGAACATTTTGTAAGCATTTAAGTCTGATTGTGGGTTTGGCAAACAAAAACTGCCCTAAGACAATAGCTTTCAGGATTTGTTTTCATAACTCTTCAAGTGTGTTTATAAAATCTAATTTATATGTGTGAGTGTGTATATGTATGTATGTGTATGTGTATGTGTAAGTGTGTGTTTGATTGATTGATTGATTGGTTGTGTGTGTGTGTGTGTGTGTTTGTGTGTTTGTGTGTATGAGTGTGAGTGGAGATCTCTTGATATGTACTTAGTATGCATGCATGGGATGGAGCTGATGATGATTTATTTATGTAGTATATGATATATCGTATTATGGTCTATGTATTTGTGAATGTAGGGTAGTTAGAGGAGGTGTCGGTGAGGAGTGGAGTCTTGATTTGTCGTTTGTTTGTTGATCTCTAAGTGGTAACTGATAATTTACCTTGTCATCGTTATCAGATTCCTCATTGCTGCCTACTTCACTGCCATTCTCGGAGCCAGCTTTAACTGCGGCCTTTATCATTTTCTCCTGGCGATCCATGGCGCTGCTGTGATTACGCGTTTTCTTCCACGAATAATAATATTTGACCAGACTGGCTATCGATTTGTCTGGTAGCTGTTAATAAATAGGGGTAGGTATGGTGCATTTATTAGAGACACGCTCCGGTTGGGCCTATCATATGATTATAGCTTACCATCTGGCGTATGCGATGGAAACTTTTGCCATGAAATTGAAATGCCTGCTCGAAGAGCACCTTATCCTCGATGGTCCACTCATCGGGAAACGGCGTAAAGTTGGCCAAATCCATGACGGCACGCTCCAGATCATGCTTGTGCCAGAAGAGCATGCCTAATGCCTGTTCACCATTGTAGCCATACTTCTCCTTGGCCACCGAAATGTATTCCTCCACTAAAGACCAAAACATGGCATTAGTTTTCAACAAAAATAAGCAAATAGATGACACCTACACTTCGCGTCGGGTATCTCTTTGGTTGGCGACCAGACCAACAAAGCGCGCTCGTTCATCTGATCCGGACGACGCTCCGGCTCAGCCACCAATGGCGGGCACACTGCCTGATAGTCGCGTCCAACGCGTATTTTCTCTGTGTGAAAAGAAGAGTGAGGTAAATAAATATATGTATTATAAATAAGATTTTGTAGCTTACCTTCATATTCCGACTGCTTAGCCTTGGACTTGCCGTTGCGCTTTGTTGCTGCGTGGAGATCAATAGGTTGATAAATATCAATATAGACATGATACCAAATATATCTGTATAGTAACTTACAATTATCATCATCGGAGCTCTCCGGTGTGCCGGCACCCGGTACGGCAGTTGCCGTTGTCTTCTCATTGGTATTAGTGGCATTTGTGGAGTTGCCAGCACCAATGGAGCTGGCAGCATTGTGAGCATTGCCAGCGTTGCCACCTCCGCCACCGCCGCCTGTTTGGGTATTGGGGCTGGGTCCACGTGAGCGACGGCCATTACGGACAATATCGGTGGTGTTGCGCTCGGCCAACACCATTTTGTCGCGTATGAGCTGCGACCGTTTATTTTGTTTCTCCAGCGTGCCGATAATTTTAATACCCTTTCGTCTCAAAGAATTTCCGAAGCAGCAGCTGCAAAAATGCAAGGCAAAAATGAACAATAACTCACAGGAGCGAAATAAACTCATTTTTGTCAAGCCTACTAATAGTCCTACACACAATTCTTTGGAAAGCAACGGAAGAAAAAACGATATTAAGTAGCAACTCGGCAGCATTCACAGCGCATTTGAGCAAAGTAGGCGAACGAGTCGCACTTTGTCGCTAACGACCGTCGCTGTGTGCTGTCAAACAGTTTTACATGTATGTATGCATGCTTGTGCCTGTGCCTGCATATATGTGTGTATGTATATGCGTGTGTATTTTTGCCTCTGTATGCGTGTGAGAGTGTGCGTATTTGTTGGCCAAAGCAGCTGAGATGCATATAGCAAAGTGCACAATTTTAAACACGTAAAACACATTCGAATCGAATCTTTTTCCAGCTTACCTTAAATGCTGCCCGTGGCTGTTTCGTAGCACAGCCGATAAAAAAAAAAAAAATTGACGCGCGCCTCACAAAAGAAATAAACGCGGGGTACGCTCTTCGCGCTGCTTTCGCTTATGTATTTACACAATTAGTAGGCAAATTGCAAGCAACCAGCATTTGGAATTTGTTGCGTTTTTTTTCTTTGGAAACGCAGGACGCGAGCACAACGGCTAACGGCGACGGGGTTGTTGCGCGCAGGTAGCTGAAACCTAAACTGAACGGGAAAAAAAATCGCGTATGACAATTCTGCATTGGCCGTTCACAGCACACTTTGCCAGTACGACCGTAGCGTAGCTTTGTCTGTCGTTTGTCGGTAGTTTTTTTTTGGAGTGGTTTAATGCTGCAAACAATTAGCTACCAATTATCACAGTGAGTACAACTATCCGTAGGTTATTTTTAAACACTGTATAGTAATTAACATTAATTTTATCTCGAATATTGTATAAAATATACGCGAGACCGAAATTAATTTAAACTGTGGCTGTAACACGCAAGGTTGCAAAAGACACTATCGATATGCTTGAGGAGGCGCATCGCTAGTTCTGCGGTTTGGCGTTGCCAATGCAATTCAATTAGTATAGAAATAAATACTTGTAAAATCCTAAAAGGCCACTCATTCTAAGCCTTAATTTTGTGCTATTAAATTTGTATGTTCAAAGATCAAATCTGACGAGTCACAGAGTTTAATTGAATATGCATTGAGTGCAATCGTTGCCACACTTATTGAATCTAATGCATATTGTATGGAAAAATTTTGTATTCACAAAAAATTTTATACTTCAGTTTAGCGTTTCGCTAGTCAATTAATTATGCTGATGTGAAAATAAATAATAGTAATATTTTAATATTACCATGCATGTGGCAATTAGATAATGGGGCAACACTCGCCAGCGTGGTCGATAGTAAATACGTGCATATCGGTCCCGCTCTATGTTCGCCAGTTTTCCGCTAGGTGGCGATAGGCGATACGGCGGGCGCAAAGTAAAATCTCAGACGTGCGAGTGGTCGAATTTTTTCTATACGTGAAATAACCAAGTGCAAATATCAAAAAACGCAACGCAATGGCTGCTAGATTTATACAGAGAATTGTAAGAATACAAACGATAATAGCATTACAATATTATTAACGGCTTGCCAGTTAGCACAAGCCAAGCATTTGTGCGCGATTCTACACCCACCTACCCCCTTTCCCTCACGCATTGATTACGTGCGGCCTTTTATTGGGAAACAAAACTAAACTAAGAATAATGCCAAAAAATATAAACTAACACTATGATTTTGTTTTTCAATTCAACAAAATTCCCTACCAACAACTACCAACAAACCCAATCAACCAACGTGCCTACAACAACAACACATTACGCAAAAAATAAAAAAATTTGCAGTTGAAGCAATTGGGTTTTCAGGCGGCGCCAGAGTCAACGGCCTTGGCCGGAACAGCAGTTAAAGCCAAGGTTCGTTCAGCCGCATCCTCAAAATCAACAATACTTCAGAAGCAATGCATATGAATCGACAATAAAAAAATACACAGCGAAAAAATGAGATCTGAAAGTTCCTTTTACATAACACACGAGTGTTTGCGGAAGGTGGCGCCACTCGCAATATTTAGCTAACAACAACAATCTCGATCAGATTTCAGTTGAGCCTTCGGCTCATATATGTATATTATTTCATTTTATTTTATTGTATATTTTTTTTTTTGCACGGGTTGCATAAAAAGTGCTCTGGCAACACTTGGCAGATGCGCGCTCTAACCTCAACAAATGCGCACGGGACAATCGGTTGCAGCCACACTGCTGGCCCCCGCCACTGCCGCCCGCGAGATGTTGTCCGTTATGTAACGCCAGACAACATCTGGCATTTTGATAACTGTTAAATATGCATATGTATTTGTGCATTCTGTTATGTATTGTCTATTTTCGATTTAATTGGCATTTGTTTTTGTTTTTTGCCTGCAGGTCAACACAACGCCCGCTGTCAGCAGAGGCTATGCGTCCGGCGTCAGAAAGGTAACGCTGATACCCGGCGATGGCATTGGCCCAGAGATCTCTGCTGCCGTGCAAAAGATTTTCACTGCCGCCAACGTTCCCATCGAATGGGAGACTGTCGATGTGACGCCAGTCCGTGTAAGTACATTTCCCCGTATTTTAAATACAATTTTTAAAGTTCACAGTTGCTAGCCAACTATCATCGATCATAATCGAAGTCACTTGTATTCGAAACTAAAAAAGTTAGCCAGCTGGCAATGTCGTAGAAATTGTAATTCAAATTCGCCGTGTCAACGCTTTTACAGCTGATAGTATAATTGCATTTTAAATGAAGGCGCACAATAATAAGTTGGCCACAACCGTAAAATAGTGGGGAGTTGCCAGCCAACGATCATCGATCATAATCGAAATCACTTGTCATCGAAACCCAGTTAATCGCTAAGAAAGTTAGTCAGGTGGCAATGCCATACAAATCTTAATTCAAATTTGGCATTGAAAGTACCATGTACATATGTAAGTAATTTGTAGCAATATTAATTTTTTAATCAAAGCATACGACAGAAGTTGGCAATTACCATTATACTTTTTATCGAGTGGCTAGTAAAGTTATCTTAGCTGGCAACACTATGGAAATTTGAAGATGCATTTTAAATTTTGTATTTTCCACAATTTTTGCACAGGGATCCGATGGCAAATTCGGAATTCCCCAGGCTGCCATCGATTCGGTAAACACCAACAAGATTGGCCTGAAGGGACCCCTGATGACGCCCGTCGGCAAGGGCCATCGCTCATTGAACTTGGCGCTCCGCAAGGAGTTCAATCTGTATGCCAATGTGCGTCCCTGCCGCAGTCTGGAGGGCTACAAGACATTGTATGACGATGTCGATGTGGTCACCATACGCGAGAACACCGAGGGCGAATATTCGGGCATCGAGCACGAGATTGTCGATGGCGTTGTCCAGAGCATCAAGCTTATCACCGAGGAGGCCTCCATGCGTGTCGCCGACTACGCCTTCCAATATGCCAAGAACAACAATCGCAAGAAGGTCACCGTGGTGCACAAGGCCAACATTATGTAAGATAGACATTTAGTCATCCTACCCAACTCAACTCGACTTGATCATTAATCCCTAATCCTTTGCCATTGCAGGCGCATGTCCGACGGTCTCTTCTTGCGTTGTGTGCGCGACACGGCGCAAAAGTATCCGGAAATCAAGTTTGAGGAGCGGTACTTGGACACCGTGTGCCTGAACATGGTTCAGAATCCAGCCAAATACGATGTGCTGGTAAGAGCTGGCGAGGATAACAGCAAACACTGCTCACTTTATGTCATATATATGAACTCTCGTCATCTTTCAGGTCATGCCCAATCTGTATGGTGATATTCTGTCTGATATGTGCGCCGGTCTGGTCGGTGGTCTTGGCCTGACGCCATCGGGCAACATGGGTCTGAATGGTGCTCTGTTTGAGTCTGTGCACGGCACAGCGCCCGATATTGCTGGCAAGGATCTGGCCAATCCCACGGCCCTGCTGCTGTCCGCTGTGATGATGCTGCGTCACATGGAGCTCAATACTTATGCCGATAAGATTGAGCGTGCCGCCTTCGATGTCATCAAGGAGGGCAAATATCTAACTGGCGATCTCGGTGGTCATGCCAAGTGCTCCGAGTTCACGAACGAGATCTGCGCCAAGCTTTAAACTGCCACCAATCGCAGTCGCAGTCGTTGCCCAAGCAAATCAAACAATTCTGCCGAGTGTTGAAACAAAAGCAACAATAACAACCGGGAATGCAGCTTGGCTGTGCCTAAAAGCAACAACAAGACACTCGCTCCTCAAACCAAATAGCA
This sequence comes from Drosophila maculinotata, assembly GCA_035045305.1. Classification (NCBI taxonomy): domain Eukaryota; kingdom Metazoa; phylum Arthropoda; class Insecta; order Diptera; family Drosophilidae; genus Drosophila; species Drosophila maculinotata. The sequence continues at coordinate 6,448,734 of JAWNPD010000679.1, read as the reverse complement.
AACAGCAAACAACTACAACAACCACACAAAACAACAATTACAACAACCACAAAAACAACAACAACAACAAACACTCACAAAACTTAGCCGACAGTTTCTAATGTTTTTTTTTTTTTTTTCGTTTGTTTATCTAGTTAATTAATTTTTCAAAAAGCAAAACAGAGTTAAGAGCCCAAAGTATTTTTATGTTCGAATACTTCAATTATTATTGAATCCAATTTATTGAATTATTGAATTGAATGTTACAAATTTTGTTAACTCAAAAATTTGATTTGGTCGTAAGCATAAAATCAAGTATTTATTTGTCGCCATCCAAAAAAAAAAAACAAAAATTAATCAATTTACTGATGAACCATAAATAAATATTATTATTGTTTTATTATGATATATACATTTACATATACATATACATAAATATATGCCAACAAAAGTAATTGTATTCATTATTATTTATTAATTGTGTTTAGACATTTTTATCCCTCTTCCCTGTGCCTATTGTGTTATGTTTAAATTGTGTAGTAAAAGCAATTGTAAAATTAGACAAAACAAAACAAATTATAAACACACACACACACAAACACATACACAACAACTATTAGATTCAAGTCAAGCCGAAAGTTGAGTGCAAATGATATGGTTACAATAATAATATTATAATAATAATTATTAGAATTGAAACTAAGCAGCGTACGAAAACAAAAACAACATTTTGAAAATTAATTGTATGCAATTGTTATTGATAATTAAGCGTACCGTAATTGCTACTATGCAATTTGTTGAAAACTCAATAAAAAAAAGAAAATCATTTAAATATAAACTGTATTCGTAGTTTGTGTTGAATCTTTAAGCTATATAAATATGGACATGACTTAAGATACTTGTCTTTATCTTTACGCTTATCCCACTTATATATATATATAACTATATAAACTGTAACGGAACAGCTTTCAGCAACACACTTAGTAAAAGAACAGAAAACTTAGATGTAAATATCCTTTAATGACAAAATATGCTTCAAGTATAATTGTCTGTTACAAACATAATGATTGGTGGTGGGCGTTACGTGTTTCTAATAATACTAGTAAATATCAATATATATATTTTAGTGGGTGCTTGTTATCATACTAGTTGGGTTTAACATCGCTTGTGGATCTGTTGTTGGCACCATCCTTGGACTCAAAAACGAGGGTAACCGGTTTCGGTGGCGAAAATGGAATCATATCGATATTGCGGATGGGCAGCACATGTTTGCTCAGCTCTGTGTTCTCGAAGAGAGTGCGTCCGTTGAGCACATAGATGTTGGAGCTGTTGGCATAGTAGAAGATATTGACTTCGGGCTGCTTGGTCATCTTCTGGATCATCTCATTATCCAGTATGATTTTCGAATTGATAAAAGTGATGGAGATGCGAATGGCCTCGTTGAAGATATTGATGCCGCTGTGGCTCTCAGTTGGAGGCACAATCTCCGAGTGGATGACCAAATGTATGCGCTCCGAGCGTCCCACGCACATGATGTTATCGTCAGAGCTCGATATCGCATTATTGGGCTCGATATCGCAGCCGTAAATGGAATCAGTGATGTTGAGCAGCTCGATGACATCGGCTCCCGTCTCCTCCTGTATCATACTCTTCAGCGGCTTCGGCAGATTGTTGTATGGGTAGATGTGGCCATAGCCCTGGAATAGCTTCTGCCCGTCCTGCAGTCCCTTGGGGCCGATCTCGCTGAGCGTCAGCGGTGAACCCCAGTAGTGATAGCCCTGGGTATCAAGTGCATCATAGATGCGATACTCATTGCCCACCACGTGGGCAAAGCACAGGCGCAGCAGCCCAACGGTCGAGCTGGTGTCCAGCGGAGTCATGACGTTCCAGGCGGCTGCCCGATTCAAAACAAATGGATCAATCTTAAGCGGTTTGATCTCACCCCCACACGTTTCATCAGCGCCATCCATTGCGGCCAGCTCTGCTTCGATTTGACTGAAAATCTTCTGCCTGGTGAAAGATACGTTTCCATCCTCTACAACTAGATCTTGCTCCAGTTTGGGCTTAGAATTATCGTGCTGCTCAGTAGGTCCCAGCGTGTTTAGTGCCCAGACCATATTAGGGGTTTGTTTCTTCTTATCTTCATTCATGGGATCCAAGCGGGTAACATCCAAATCCATTATAATATAGGAATTTTTTTTTCAGTCTGTGGATTTGCAGACAAATTTCATTCAAATTCTATTTAACGGATATTTAATATTATTACTTACCTTAACTCGATTTGCTGCTATTGTAATTAATCTATTAGTTACAAAAAGGAAGAGGTTTCTCTTTCTTGTATCTCTTTTAAATGCCAATTGAATTTTGTACTCTTCTGCCGCGTGCAATACAAGAGTAATTTATTTAGAAGTAAGCTGTCAAACCTTGTTTTTAGTCAGTGGGTTTCTTCAATCGAACTGGACCAATCGATTTAGGCGCCAAATGAAGTTTCAAAATATTTGTAGACGAAATATCGCTCACGCGCCCATCTCTATGTGCCATTTCACAATGTGAATCTCACCCGTTTCAAATCGGAGGTGAAACCAAACTGATGTCGACTACTTCTTATCGATTATTCTTCTAGCCTATCGAAATCATATTTCAAATTAGCTGTACGGCTAACGGTGCGAATTGAGTCTTTCAGCTTTCGGCCACTTCAAGATGTTTGTATTTGGTATGTATATAATATACTCCCAAGGTGTATAGAAATAGAAATTTTAATTCAATTTCGCCACTTCAACGCTTTTACAGCTGATAGTATAATTGCATTTTAAATGAAGGCGCACAATAATAAGTTGGCCACAACCGTAAAATAGTGGGGAGTTGCCAGCCAACGATCATCGATCATAATCGAAGCCACTTGTCATCGAAACCCAGTTAATCGCTAAGAAAGTTAGTCAGGTGGCAATGCCATACAAATCTGAATTATAATTGGCCATTGACAGTACCACCATGTACATAAGTAATTTGCAGCAATATTAATTTTTTAATCAAGGCATACGACAAAAGTTGGCAATTGCCAATATACTTTTTATAGAGTGGGTAGCAAAGTTATCTTAGCTGCCAACGCTATGGAAAATTTGAAGATGCATTTTAAATTTTGAATTTTCCACAATTTTTGCACATATTTTTTTTCCATTTGATTGGATTCAAAATCATTTGACAACATCTTTTAGGAGATTCCATAAAACTGATATTCACTCTTTGTGGAAAACCTTCCCCCTGCGCGGAAATTGGGGTGGTCAATTTTCAATAGTAGTCCGATTAGCTTCAAACTCATTTTCAAAGCTTCACGTAAAAAACTATAAGCTACGTGATTTGAAATTTTTGGAAAATTCGCTTGCATTTCGGAAAATGGACGGAAAACAGTAGTATGAAATTTGTTGTTTTATATCCGATCAGCTCCAAACTCATTATTGAAGCTACACATACAAAAGTATTCAAAACATGACTTTAACATTTTGGAAAATCTACCCCCAAAGTCGGAAAATGGTGGGAAAACTGTTGTATGCAACTCTTTTGCTTTTCACCCGATCATCTTCAAACTTATTTTCAAAACTCTACATACCAAAATATTGAAAACGTGATTTTAAAATTTTGGAAATTTCTTAAAATGGGTGACAATTATTGCAGAAAACAACTTTTTGTTTTCTATTCGATATATTAGATTCACCTGCGTGAAAATTTCCTCAACACACTTAATAAAAGAACAGAAAAGTTAGATGTAAATATCACAATATATCCTTTTATCACAAGATATGCTTCAAACATAATTATTGGTGGTGGGTGTTACGTGTTTCTAATAATACTAGTAAATATCAATATATATATTTAAGGTATAAGGATAGGTGGGTGCTTGTAATCGTACTAGTTGGGCTTAACATCGCTTGTGGATCTGCTGTTGGCAGCATCCTTGGACTCAAAAACGAGGGTAACAGTTTTCGGTGGCGAAAATGGAATCATATCGATATTGCGGATAGGCAGCACATGTTTGCTCAGTTCTGTGTTCTCGAAGAGAGTGCGTCCGTTGAGCACATAGATGTTGGAGCTGTTGGCATAGTAGAAGATATTGACTTCGGGCTGCTTGGTCATCTTCTGGATCATCTCATTGTCCAGTATGATTTTCGAATTGATAAAAGTGATGGAGATGCGAATGGCCTCGTTGAAGATATTAATGCCGCTGTGGCTCTCGGTTGGAGGCACAATCTCCGAGTGGATGACCAAATGTATGCGCTCCGAGCGTCCCACGCACATGATGTCATCGTCGGAGCTAGGCTCGATATCGAAGCCGTAAATGGAATCAGATATGTTGAGCAGCTCGATGACATCGGCTCCCGTCTCCTCCTGTATCATACTTTTCAGCGGCTTCGGCAGATTGTTGTATGCGTAGATGTGGCCATAGCCCTGGAATAGCTTCTGCCCGTCCTGCAGTCCCTTAGGGCCGATCTCGCTGAGCGTCAGCGGTGAGCCCCAGTAGTGGTAGCCCTGGTTATCCAATGCATCATAGATGCGATACTCATTGCCCACCACGCGGGCAAAGCACAGGCGCAGCAGCCCAACGGTCGAGCTCGTGTCCAGCGGAATCATGACGTTCCAGGCGGCTGCCCGATTCAAAACAAATGGATCAATCTTAAGCGGTTTGATCTCACCCCCGCACGTTTCATCAGCGCCATCCATTGCGGCCAGCTCTGCTTCGATTTGACTGAAAAGCTTCTGCCTGGCTGCCTCATCGAAAGATACGTTTCCATCCTCTACAACTAGATCTTGCTCCAGTTTGGGCTTAGCGTTATCCAGCTGCACAGTAGGTCCCAGCGTGTTTAGCAAGCTCACCACACCCTGATTCCAGACCATAGTAGGGTTTTGTTTCTTCTTATCTTCATTCACGGGATTCAAGCGGGTAACATCCAAATCCATTATAATATAGTATAGTAGTAAATATTTTTTTAGTCTGTGGATTTGAAGACAAATTTTGAAATTTTCTTCAAATTCTATTTAACGGATATTTTTAATATTACTAACTTACCTTAACTCGATTTGCTGCTATTGTAATTAATCTATTAGTTACAAAGAGGAAGAGGTTTCTCTTTCTTGTATCTCTTTTAAATGCCAATTGAATTTTGTAGTCTTCTGCCGCGTGCAATACAAGAGTAATTTATTTAGAAGTAAGCTGTCAAACCTTGTTTTTAGTCAGTGGGTTTCTTCAATCGAACTGGACCAATCGATTTAGGCGCCAAATGAAGTTTCAAAATATATGCAGGCGATATATCGCTCACGCGCCCATCTCTATGTTCCATTTCACAATGTGAATCTCACCCGTTTCAAATCGGAGGTGAAACCAAACTGATGTCGACTACTTCTTATCGATTATTCTTCTAGCCTATCGAAATCATATTTGAAATTAGCTGTACGGCTAACGGTTCGAACTGAGTCTATCAGCTTTCGGCCACTTCAAGATGTTTGTATTTGGTATGTATATAATATACTCACAAGGTCCACACATCTTTACCGCCTTACAGATTGAGAATAAATATCTTTAAATATATACAACTATAGAAATTATCAACGCGATTATTAATTAAGTTTTGAATGTAGTTTATTATGCTCTTTTTTCTTAGTTGAATTAAAATGTATTTCTTCTGTTTCGTTAGCTTACATTTTGTTACGATATTGAATAAAACATGTATTATTAATACAATTATATGATTTTGAAATCTTAATTATATTAATTCTCTTCTCTTTGTTGCTATAGTGCAGAACATACAACGTTAAACATTCTTTTCCTCTTATCTTTATCTCATATATATATATTTATTTTTATATATATATTTTTTATATATATATATTATTTATATATATATATTATTTATTTATATATATATATTATTTATATATATATATATATTATTACATTTAGATATTTGTATTAAACAAAAAAAAAAACAACAATTTTAATTCGCGTTTTGCTTTAGTTTATTCTAGGGACTAATTTAAAAATTTTGTTTTGTTTTGCTCATTGTATTCGCTTTTAGTAGCATATGTATATCGTTTATCTTATATAATATATCTTTTACATTTAGAATGTGAATAAATATGCTTTAAGTAGCATATGTATATCGTTTATCTTATATAATATATCTTTTATATTTATAATGTAAATACAAAAAAAAAAAAAAAAAGTGTTTGCATTAAATTTTTCTGTCTTAACATCTATTAAGAGAGTAATTAAGAGCGAGCTTTGTGAGAAAAAAAAACATACTTATTTACTACAAACTAAAACTTACAAGCGACAACAAATTTATATATATTTTATGTATATACGTGATACGCATTGGTAGAGCTACTTTTCTAGTCGTAATCCATAAAATGTTGATACTCCAGCTCCTGGTCCAGCAGCTACTGGAACGGCACAAATTTGACCAGATCGCTGACGCTGGAGGGCAGCGATGCAATGGCCGGATTTGTCACTGTTATGGGCAGCTCCAGGGATGTGGGCAGAATGCTGCCGCTGCCGCTGCCAAAGCTGCCGATACCGCGGATGCCATTGGTCATACCAATGAGTCCGCCGGTGGAATTCTGCAGCGTGGACATGATGGGCGTCTGATCCAGCAGCGCATTCGTTTCATTCGTGTTTGCGGCATGCGTCATGGGCGGCACCAGATGCGATGTCATCGTTGACGCGGACAACGCATGCCCGCCCAGGAAGTCCACCGCATTGGTGGTCACAGATCCGGCAACAAGTGCCTGTTGCAGGAGTCCAACAGTGCTGTCATCCACATCGCTGCCAGCCAGCGCCTCAGCGATCAGATCGCTGGCGCGTGTGACGACGACAGCATTGTTGTTCGGCGCCGCCACATCATCCATATTGACCAGCTGGAGATCGTGTTCCTGTAGATAGTTTTTGGCCGCCTGGATTATATCGCCGGCACGCAGAATTGTGCGACTGCCGCCATCGATCTGGACGACAATATCGTCCTGCTGCTCCACAATGTTCATCAGCACCTCGGTGGTCAGCTCCAACTGATGCCCATTGACGATCAGCTGCAGCACATTCGATTGCAGCTGAAGCCCATCATTTGGCGGTTCAATGTTCGCTGACCCACCGCCAGTCCCATCGTTATTATCATCATCATCATCATCATCATCATCATCATTATCATCATCATCATCATCATCACCCTCGTCATCCTCATCGTCGTCTACAATCTGCGAATTGAAATCCGCTACAGCTTCAGCCACTTGGCTCAGCGGCGTCATCATGCCCAGTATTTCCGCCGCCGGCTCGTCCACACCAGCCATATTGCTAAACGACAGCTCCTGGTGCTGGTGCTGCTGCTGCTGCTGCCGCTGTTGTGGCTGCTGCTGCTGATCGGGTGGCACCACCTGCGACATGGACTCACCGTGGAATACAAAGATGGATTGCGTTTGCTCATTGGGCAGTCGGCTCTCGGCTAGCGCCTCCAGTGGCACCGGCACCAAATGATTCTGACTGTCCAGATACAGCGCCTCATTGTTGATTGGCGTAAAATTGTTATTGTTGGTGAGGGAGCAGAGCATAAACGTGCTGTGGTAGCCGGGTATCGGGTGTGTCATCACCGCACAAATGTGCGAATCTGCGTTGCCCTCTTGCCCTGGTTCCTTGGGGTCCAGCTCCGGATCCTGCTCCGGCTCCTGCACATGCTCACGCTCTTGCTGTTTAAGCTGTTGCTCCGGTGGCGGCGGTGGTGGCGGTGGTGGTGGTGGAGGAGGTGGCGGCGGTGCAGGTGGTGGCGGCGGCTGTTGCGGTGGTGGCGGCGGCTGTTGTGGTGGTGGTGGTGGCGGCGGCGGTGGCGGCGGGGGTTGCTGCTGCGGTGGCGGCGGCGGCGGTGTCTGCTGCGGTGGCGGCGGCGGTGGTGGTGGCGGCGGTGGTGGCGGTGGCGGTTGCTGCACCGGCGGTAACGGCGGCGGCGGCGGCGGCAGTGGCGGTGGCTGCTGCGGCGGCATCGGTGGCGGCAGCGGTGGCGGTTGCTGCGCTTCCGGCGGCAGCACAATCTGCTGCTCCTGCTGCAGCTGTTCCAGCTCAAAATCCAGTTCCAGATCAAGCTGCAGCTGCCTCGCCTGCCGCGCCTCCTCGCTGCGCATACGCCGGTCTCGCGTCTCGGAGCTGGTGCGGCGTCTCTTCAACTTCTGCATAAGACGCTCCTTCTGCTCTTGTAGTTTCTGTTGCCGCAGCTGTTTTAGCTGCTCACAGGCTTGGCGCACACCTGCGTCATGCTGCGCCAGCTCATCGCAGGATTTGTTGGACATACTGCGCTTATGTGGCAGCAGCGTTCCCGGCTCCGGTTGCTCACTAAGTGCACGCTTGCCATGCTCCCGCTCCGCGCCGGTCTGCTCCTGCTGCTCCGTTTGCAGCAGCATCGCTGTTTCCTCCGCATCCGGCCTGTGGGTGGTGGCAGTGCGCGCCCAGCGTTCGCGCGCCTGTCGACACTTCTCGGTGCTGCGTCCGCTCAATAGATCAGCTTCGTATTTCAGCAGCAGCTCCTTTTCGCGCTTCTTCAGCTTCACCTCCCGTCGGCCAGGCACATCGAAATCGAGACCCGTCAGCCGTGGATCCCGTTCCCGCCTTCGGTGCAGCCGCTCTTTAGCTGCTGCTGCTGCCGCCGCTAATGTTGCGGCTAATGCTGCCGACTGTGCCACCAATGCGGCAGCTGACTCTGCCTCTGCTGCGGCTGCTGACATAACTGTCGATACTGTTGGGTGAACTATTCCCATTTGCAGGTGCTTTACGGCTGCATCCAACTGACTGTTTCCGCTGTTGCTGCTCTCGTTGTTGTTGTTGTTGTTGCGGTTGTTGTTGCGGTTGTTGCTGCGGTCGTTGCTGCGGTTGTTCTTGTTGGTGTTTCTGTCGCTGCTGGCGCAGCTATTGCTGGTATTATCAAAGCTGGCATCAGCGGGCAACTTGTACAGATCGGGCAGCAATATATCCTCCAGTATGAGCACACCACTGCCCTGTGAATCCTCGGGCATCTCGGGCGCTGAACGCTGCAGTTCGCGTGCCTCCTCAGCGGAGATAACGGCTATGTTGGAGATAAATGAGCTGCCGTTGCTGTTGGAGCTGTTCGAGTTGCTATTGGAGTTGCTGTTGCTGTCGATTCGGTTTCTGTGCGAGCTGTTGTTGCTGTGATTGCTGTGGCTGCTGTGATTGCTGTTGCTGCGGTTGCTGCGATTGCTGTTGCTGTGGTGGCTATGATTGCTGTTGCTGTGGCTGCTGTGATTGCTGTGGTTGCTGTGTTTGCTATGGTTGCTGTGGTTGCTGTTACTATTATTGCTGTTGCTGTGGCTGCTGTGATTGCTGTGGTTGCTGTGTTTGCTATGGTTGCTGTGGTTGCTGTTACTATTATTGGTATTAATGCTGCTAATGTTGCTGTTGCTGTTGCTGTTGCTCATGCTGATGCTGCTGAGTGCGGGCGAGGGGGGTCCGCTGGACAGCGGCAGTGAAATGTTGCTCAGCTCATCCGGCGAGAGGATTGGCGTCGGTGTTGAAGCCCTCTTTGGCGGATCTTGTGATTTGCGTTGTGACTTAGTTTTGTTTGGCTTTTCCGACTTGGATTTGGATTTGGAGCGGGCTTTCTTGCGGCGGCGCCGTTCAGTCTTACTGTTGCTATCGTTGCTATCATTGTTGCTATCATTGTTGCTATCATTGTTGCTATCATTGTTGCTACTGCTGCTACTGTTGCTGCTGTTACTGCTGTTGCCATTGGCCAGCGGATCAGTCTGTTCATCATCATCATCCACATCTCGCATGGCTGCTGCTGCTGCTGCTGTTGGCAGCTCCGGCAGCGGCTCTGGTTGCTGCTCCTCATCCACATCCTCCTGCTGCAGCAGCTGTGCAGCCGCCTGCTGTGACTTGTTGCGCGACTTGAAGATGCGCTTCTGGCGCTCCTTAATCGGCAAACTCATCTGATCCGTTTCCGTGTCCAGTTCCGCTTCCGGCGCTGCTGCTGCTATCGCTGCTGTTGTTGCTGCTGCTGCTGTTGCTGCTGCTGCTGCCGCCGCTGTTGCAGCTGCTGCAGCGGCTATTGCTGCCGCGGCTGTTGCAGCTGCTGCATCTGCGTCTGCTGCTGCTTGCGCTTGCTCCCGCTCTGCCTCAGCAGCCTCCGCCGCCAATTGTTCCCTCGCTAGCAGGTCTTCGTTGAAGCCCCTGAAAATCTCATAGTTCGATGGAGGAGAGTGTCGGCTATTTTCCGGTGCCCGTTGCCCTCCCCGATCCCGCTGATCGCCATTAGTGAGCGGCGCATCGGGATTTCGGCCAGCTGCCTGCGGTTTGTTGAGTCGCCGATAGCTTAGGCCATTTTGGCCGGCCGCTGGCGCTGCTGCCGGCTGCAGTGTAGCCATCTCCTCCTCCTCTGCAAAGTCAAAGCATGAGGAGAATTGATTGTGGCGTCTGGCCGCGAGAAACTTGGACGCCGCGGCCGCGGCCGCTGCTGCAGCTGAAGTTGAAGGTGCATCTAGCATTGGATCCATGGGATCCATTGGATCGTAATTCCGATCGAAATTCCGATTGAAAGCTGTGGCTCTGGATGTGGTCCTGGCCACCGCATCGACAAAGACAACGCTCTCATTGGAGCTGGCATCGCTGTCCGGTATGAGAATGGTCTCATTCGGATGTCGACTGGCAATATTATTGCTGCTCACATCGAACTCCTGCAGCACAGCATCGCGCCGATCCTTCTTTGGTATGTTGCGTATGCGCGTGTTGGAGGCGCACGATGACGATGTGGAGCTGGTGGATGAGGTGATGGCTGTGAGTGAGGACGCTGAGGTGGACGCGTCACTGATGCTTATAGTGCCAGTTGTTGTCTCCTCGTCCTCCTGCTCCTCCTGCTCCGGCTGCGTCGTATTATTTGCGCTCGGCTGCGGTTCCTCCGGATTGTGCCGCTGGCCGTTGCTGGTGGGTGGACGTACCGGCTCTTCCTGCTCCTCTTCGCACCATTCGGCCAGCAGGCGTTGCTGCAGCTCCAGTGAGGCTTTCTCCGCGGACACCTTGAGCGAATCTAGACAGTCAAAGAGGATGACTTTAAACTCTTCTTTCGGCGGGTCTGGCTTCGTTTCCGGCGCGGGTGCGAGTTCCACTTGCGTGTCCACTGCCGTAGCCAGGGACTCATCCTGTGCCGTCGATGGCGTTGGACTCTTGGAGCGCGCCCATTTGCCGCGGCGCGGATGCGGCTTTGGGCTGGCAGCATTCTTTGATTTGGCTCTGGATTTGCCCGTGGACGTTGACGCCTCCGACGCATCCATCTGTCGCGTGCGTCCGCCGCCGCTGCTGTTGTTGCTCCTGTTCCTGTGCGATGAGTCCGAAGCGGTGTCGTCGGTTTGGACGCGGCGACCAGCGCCACGTCGCTGGACGGGCGACTGCGGTGCCGCCCATGCGGCCAGTTCCTGAACAGCCGCTGAATGCATGACGGAACTGCTGGACGTACTGCTGGCACTGTGCTCCTGCTGCCGTGCAGCGGATCGGGTGAGGCGTCGCTGCTTGGGCGCCGTTGGCGACATCGGTGGCTGCATCATCGGTGGTGCTGGCATTGTGGAGCGCAACTGATTGCAACGCTTACGGCGCGGATCACGTGGGCTCTGTGAGATGCGACGCGGCTGCACTATGGATGCCTCACTGGATGACGATTGCGCCGCCGTATCCATATCCTCATCGACATCGCCATCCTCATCGCCATCGACATCTCCATCGACATCGCCATCCTCATCGCCATCGCCATCGCCATTCCCATCGCCATCCTGCTGCTGATGACCATGCTGATGATGCGACGGCTGCACCACACGCTCAATGCTGGCCATCGTCAGATGGGCAATGCTTGCCACCTTGCGCTGCTCCTCATCCGTCAGCGGTGCATCCACCACAATGGACACATGCCGCGACTGGCAGCGCCACAGCGGCGAATATGTATCCCAGCTGCCCGCTGTGTTGGCTCGTCTCTCCGCACGCTGCTGCATCAAGTGCTCCTGCTGTTGCAGCCGCTGTCGCTGCTGCTTTTGCTGCTGCTGCAGCTCGAGCATCTGTTGCGAACTGTCGATGCTATTGGTGTGTGTGCGCCGATGGATGAGCAGCACATTCATGCTGCTTGTCTGGAACACGCAAATGTTGCACGCATACTGCATATTCTTGGGATCATCGCAAGTCGGTCGCGCAAACTCCGCTTCATTTGCTCCAATGTCCAAATAGCGTATGGCGGCATTCTGACAATTCCACAAAAAGTATATAAATGAAATTGATTTATAAATTTGTATACATCTTCTATATACATATATATATTATATAATTACATATATCGTCTCTATAAATAGCGTTTAATCTGATTACCTGATTGCCAGCTATTCTAAGGAAGCTACCTTTTATAATGAATATAATCCTCAAGCTCGGAAAATGCAAAAGAAATCCACTGAATAAAATTCGAATCGGGCTTTAATGATTTAAGTTCTTTAAAAAACTACATACAAATTTTTTAGAACATTTCAGTTGCCTAAGTTGAATTTTCCTTGGATTGGCTTCAAATTTACTAATTATAGAAAATTTACAGCACGAGCGGAACAATAATTTGGCCAGGATTTACCAACAAGAGTGAATAGACATACATAATAATAATAGTAAAAGCTAAAAAGCTGCATTGCTCACAATACTGTAATTTTATGAGATGAAATAATAATTTCAGGACTTTTTGATCATAACTGGGCCTAAATATTAATACTGCATTTCAATTTGTATATATTTATAGCTAAAGGTAGACGGACAAGGCTATATGTACATATATACCCTGATCATGCTTATGATGTTTTCCGACAACATTTCGTGACTATATAGCAATAAGATTTTTGTCCTGAAAACAGGACACTTACATTCTGCTGTGTTGTCTGAGTGGTTGCCGACGTCGTGGTCGGAGCTGCTGGTGGTGGGCAGCACGTCCGGTTGGTATTGCTACTTTTGGTATCGTTGGCATTGCTGTTACTTGTGTCGTTATTGTTGTTGTTGTTGTTGTTGTAGTTGTTGCTGCTACGGTTGCTCGAGAGCCGAGCCTTTATCAAGCTTTGCGACTGCACCAGCGGCTCGGCAGCAGCTAACTTGACTTCTTTGTCCGCCCAGCGGATTTCCGCCTGATCCACATCCACGTTGAATTTGTCCTTCAAGTCCTTGGACAACGATTTCTCTGCAAACATTGCGTAATTACATTAAAAACCAATGTTAATTACCAATACAATTACTCGGTAATTACTTGGTAATTATGACGTAATTATGTTTACTCAAAAGCATATACTCCAAGGTATATACCAAAAATGTAAACTACTGACTTTAATTTTCCACTTTTGTTTGTAAGTTTTAGTAGCAATCTAGTTAGCAATGGATTCGATTTGAGCCCGACTTTAGCAGGTTCTATCGAGTTGGGGAGCTAGACCTCATATTTATTTTATATCTCGTAGTGTTCACATCGAGCTCCGAGCTCCCTCAAAAAATAAAAGGCTAAAATTGTATTTTTATATATTTGTACGAAAGTATTATTTTGCACGTGACTTTTCTTGTTCAATCTTCTTCTTAATCATCAAAAAAAATCGAAAATATTACAGTGAAAATGAACTGCTGCCAGGATTTGCGTGCCATATTCTGTGGAAGCAGCGTCGCCGCCGCCGCCGGTGGCAACGGAGCCGGGGAGAACTGTGGTCCCGGTTTCCTCGCCAATATTATTCAAGCCACTGGGGCTATGTCACAGGTGCGTTTCCAATCGTTCATGGAAAACGTGAAGCCGTTGCAGCAGGTGCTACTCAATCGCCACAGTGGGCCAATCATTGTTGGTGGCTTGGCCACTGGCGTGCTTATATATTTCGGACATCGCTGGCTCAACAGCAGCAACAAGCAGAAGGATGAGGATCAATTCGGCTGGCCGCTCAAGCATGAGGCAGGCGACGGCACAGCTGATACTGAAGATGAACAAGATGAAGCCGAGGTCGAAGCTGAATCGGAACTTGATGATATGATATGCGCACCGGTGGCCGGAGATGCCCCGTCACTGCAGTTTCCCGATTATGACGATGTCGAGTAAGAGATAACAAAAGGACCATTTGGAGAACGAGGTGCAGCAGGCACAGAAAGGAGAGAAACAAAGAAAAGGGTACGCCGCCCGGTCCTGCTGCACCAATGACCACGACTATATGTCTATTGCATATAGGTTGGTAATTCTAATTATTTTTCATGTCGTTCTCGTTCAAACTTAAATGTTTTTGTGCAATAATCGGCCCTAGAAATTGAACCCATTAACAATCGTTACATGTGGATAATTGCTGATTCAATTGGCTATCGTAACTTTTTATGTATTGTGGCCGAATATATATGCATATATGTTAATGAAATGATTGTTCGTCTTGTTTCATTTTTATACCTTAGGGCGGGAGGGAGAGTTTGTCATAAAGCTAAGCAATGGGCAGAAGAAAGCTTCAAAACTGAATCGATTTTCAAGTCCGAGGGCATTTTGGTCATGGTTTGTCCTCCTTAATAGTTCTACATTCAAATGTCAGCTTTCAAGTCCTTAAAAATGCCCTTCCCATACTTCAAACACCCATAACTTTGTCAAAAGTGAACCGATTTTCAAGTCCGAGGGCATTTTGGTCATGGTTTGTCCTCCTTAATAGTTCTACATTAAAAGTTTCAAAATTCATGAGATTCGGATTTTTAGTCAAAAATCATGACAATCTTGAGATGTCAGCTTTCAAGTCCCTGAAAATGCCCTTCCCAGGCTTCAAACTCCCATAACTTTGTCAAAAAAGAACCGATTTTCAACTCCGAGGGCATTTTGGTCATGGTTTGTCCTCCTTAATAGTTCTACATTAAAAGTTTCAAAATTCATGAGATTCGGATTTTTAGTCAAAAATCATGACAATCTTGAGATGTCAGCTTTCAAGTCCCTGAAAATGCCCTTCCCAGGCTTCAAACTCCCATAACTTTGTCAAAAAAGAACCGATTTTCAACTCCGAGGGCATTTTGGTCATGGTTTGTCCTCCTTAATAGTTCTACATTAAAAGTTTCAAAATTCATGAGATTCGGATTTTTAGTCAAAAATCATGACAATCTCGAGATGTCAGCTTTCAAGTCCCTGAAAATACCCTTCCTAGACTTCAAAGTACCATAACTTTGTCAAAAGTGAACCGATTTTCAACTCCGAGGGCATTTTGGTCATGGTTTGTCCTCCTTAATAGTTCTACATTAAAAGTTTCAAAATTCATGAGATTCGGATTTTTAGTCAAAAATCATGACAATCTCGAGATGTCAGCTTTCAAGTCCCTGAAAATGCCCTTCCTAGACTTCAAAGTACCATAACTTTGTCAAAAGTGAACCGATTTTCAACTCCGAGGGCATTTTGGTCATGGTTTGTCCTCCTTAATAGTTCTACATTCAAAGTTTCAAAATTCATGAGATTCGGATTTTTAGTCAAAAATCATTACAACAATCTTGAGATGTCAGCTTTCAAGTCCCTGAAAGTGCCCTTACTAGAATTCAAAGTACCATAACTTTGTCAAAAGTGAACCGATTTTCAACTCCGAGGGCATTTTGGTCATGGTTTGTCCTCCTCAATAGTTCTACATTCAAAGTTTCAAAATTCATGAGATTCGGATTTTTAGTCAAAAATCATGACAATCTTGAGATGTCAGCTTTCAAGTCCCTGAAAATGCCCTTCCTAGACTTCAAAGTACCATAACTTTGTCAAAAGTGAACCGATTTTCAACTCCGAGGGCATTTTGGTCATGGTTTGTCCTCCTCAATAGTTCTACATTCAAAGTTTCAAAATTCATGAGATTCGGATTTTTAGTCAAAAATCATGACAATCTTGAGATGTCAGCTTTCAAGTCCCTGAAAATGCCCTTCCTAGACTTCAAAGTACCATAACTTTGTCAAAAGTGAACCGATTTTCAACTCCGAGGGCATTTTGGTCATGGTTTGTCCTCCTCAATAGTTCTACATTCAAAGTTTCAAAATTCATGAGATTCGGATTTTTAGTCAAAAATCATGACAATCTCGAGATGTCAGCTTTCAAGTCCCTGAAAATGCCCTTCCTAGACTTCAAAGTACCATAACTTTGTCAAAAGTGAACCGATTTTCAACTCCGAGGGCATTTTGGTCATGGTTTGTCCTCCTTAATAGTTCTACATTCAAAGTTTCAAAATTCATGTGTTTCGGATTTCATGTCAAAAATCATTACAACAATCTTGAGTCCCTGAAAGTGCCCTTACTAGAATTCAAAGTACCATAACTTTGTCAAAAGTGAACCGATTTTCAACTCCGAGGGCATTTTGGTCATGGTTTGTCCTCCTCAATAGTTCTACATTCAAAGTTTCAAAATTCATGAGATTCGGATTTTTAGTCAAAAATCATGACAATCTTGAGATGTCAGCTTTCAAGTCCCTGAAAATGCCCTTCCCAGGCTTCAAACTCCCATAACTTTGTCAAAAAAGAACCGATTTTCAACTCCGAGGGCATTTTGGTCATGGTTTGTCCTCCTTAATAGTTCTACATTAAAAGTTTCAAAATTCATGAGATTCGGATTTTTAGTCAAAAATCATGACAATCTCGAGATGTCAGCTTTCAAGTCCCTGAAAATACCCTTCCTAGACTTCAAAGTACCATAACTTTGTCAAAAGTGAACCGATTTTCAACTCCGAGGGCATTTTGGTCATGGTTTGTCCTCCTTAATAGTTCTACATTAAAAGTTTCAAAATTCATGAGATTCGGATTTTTAGTCAAAAATCATGACAATCTCGAGATGTCAGCTTTCAAGTCCCTGAAAATGCCCTTCCTAGACTTCAAAGTACCATAACTTTGTCAAAAGTGAACCGATTTTCAACTCCGAGGGCATTTTGGTCATGGTTTGTCCTCCTTAATAGTTCTACATTCAAAGTTTCAAAATTCATGAGATTCGGATTTTTAGTCAAAAATCATTACAACAATCTTGAGATGTCAGCTTTCAAGTCCCTGAAAGTGCCCTTACTAGAATTCAAAGTACCATAACTTTGTCAAAAGTGAACCGATTTTCAACTCCGAGGGCATTTTGGTCATGGTTTGTCCTCCTCAATAGTTCTACATTCAAAGTTTCAAAATTCATGAGATTCGGATTTTTAGTCAAAAATCATGACAATCTTGAGATGTCAGCTTTCAAGTCCCTGAAAATGCCCTTCCTAGACTTCAAAGTACCATAACTTTGTCAAAAGTGAACCGATTTTCAACTCCGAGGGCATTTTGGTCATGGTTTGTCCTCCTTAATAGTTCAACATTCAAAGTTTCAAAATTCATGAGATTCGGATTTTTAGTCAAAAATCATGACAATCTTGAGATGTCAGCTTTCAAGTCCCTGAAAATGCCCTTCCTAGACTTCAAAGTACCATAACTTTGTCAAAAGTGAACCGATTTTCAACTCCGAGGGCATTTTGGTCATGGTTTGTCCTCTTTAATAGTTCTACATTCAAAGTTTCAAAATTCATGTGTTTCGGATTTCATGTCAAAAATCATGACAATCTTGAGATGTCAGCTTTCAAGTCCCTGAAAATACCCTTCCTAGACTTCAAAGTACCATAACTTTGTCAAAAGTGAACCGATTTTCAACTCCGAGGGCATTTTGGTCATGGTTTGTCCTCCTTAATAGTTCTACATTCAAAGTTTCAAAATTCATGAGATTCGGATTTTTAGTCAAAAATCATGACAATCTTGAGATGTCAGCTTTCAAGTCCCTGAAAATGCCCTTCCTAGACTTCAAAGTACCATAACTTTGTCAAAAGTGAACCGATTTTCAACTCCGAGGGCATTTTGGTCATGGTTTGTCCTCCTCAATAGTTCTACATTCAAAGTTTCAAAATTCATGAGATTCGGATTTTTAGTCAAAAATCATGACAATCTTGAGATGTCAGCTTTCAAGTCCCTGAAAATGCCCTTCCCAGGCTTCAAACTCCCATAACTTTGTCAAAAAAGAACCGATTTTCAACTCCGAGGGCATTTTGGTCATGGTTTGTCCTCCTTAATAGTTCTACATTAAAAGTTTCAAAATTCATGAGATTCGGATTTTTAGTCAAAAATCATGACAATCTCGAGATGTCAGCTTTCAAGTCCCTGAAAATACCCTTCCTAGACTTCAAAGTACCATAACTTTGTCAAAAGTGAACCGATTTTCAACTCCGAGGGCATTTTGGTCATGGTTTGTCCTCCTTAATAGTTCTACATTCAAAGTTTCAAAATTCATGAGATTCGGATTTTTAGTCAAAAATCATGACAATCTCGAGATGTCAGCTTTCAAGTCCCTGAAAATGCCCTTCCTAGACTTCAAAGTACCATAACTTTGTCAAAAGTGAACCGATTTTCAACTCCGAGGGCATTTTGGTCATGGTTTGTCCTCCTTAATAGTTCTACATTCAAAGTTTCAAAATTCATGAGATTCGGATTTTTAGTCAAAAATCATTACAACAATCTTGAGATGTCAGCTTTCAAGTCCCTGAAAATGCCCTTCCTAGACTTCAAAGTACCATAACTTTGTCAAAAGTGAACCGATTTTCAACTCCGAGGGCATTTTGGTCATGGTTTGTCCTCCTTAATAGTTCAACATTCAAAGTTTCAAAATTCATGAGATTCGGATTTTTAGTCAAAAATCATGACAATCTTGAGATGTCAGCTTTCAAGTCCCTGAAAATGCCCTTCCTAGACTTCAAAGTACCATAACTTTGTCAAAAGTGAACCGATTTTCAACTCCGAGGGCATTTTGGTCATGGTTTGTCCTCTTTAATAGTTCTACATTCAAAGTTTCAAAATTCATGTGTTTCGGATTTCATGTCAAAAATCATTACAACAATCTTGAGATGTCAGCTTTCAAGTCCCTGAAAGTGCCCTTACTAGAATTCAAAGTACCATAACTTTGTCAAAAGTGAACCGATTTTCAACTCCGAGGGCATTTTGGTCATGGTTTGTCCTCCTCAATAGTTCTACATTCAAAGTTTCAAAATTCATGAGATTCGGATTTTTAGTCAAAAATCATGACAATCTTGAGATGTCAGCTTTCAAGTCCCTGAAAGTGCCCTTACTAGAATTCAAACTCCCATAACTTTGTCAAAAAAAAAACCGATTTTCAACTCCGAGGGCATTTTGGTCATGGTTTGTCCTCCTTAATAGTTCTACATTAAAAGTTTCAAAATTCATGAGATTCGGATTTTTAGTCAAAAATCATGACAATCTTGAGATGTCAGCTTTCAAGTCCCTGAAAATGCCCTTCCTAGACTTCAAAGTACCATAACTTTGTCAAAATTGAACCGATTTTCAACTCCGAGGGCATTTTGGTCATGGTTTGTCCTCCTCAATAGTTCTACATTCAAAGTTTCAAAATTCATGAGATTCGGATTTTTAGTCAAAAATCATGACAATCTTGAGATGTCAGCTTTCAAGTCCCTGAAAATGCCCTTCCCAGACTTCAAACTCCCATAACTTTGTCAAAAGTGAACCGATTTTCAACTCCGAGGGCATTTTGGTCATGGTTTGTCCTCCTTAACAGTTCTACATTCAAAGTTTCAAAATTCATGTGTTTCGGATTTCATGTCAAAAATCATTACAACAATCTTGAGTGTCAGCTTTCAAGTCCCTGAAAATGCCCTTCCCAGACTTCAAAGTACCATAACTTTGTCAAAAGTGAACCGATTTTCAACTCCGAGGGCATTTTGGTCATGGTTTGTCCTCCTTATTAGTTCTACATTCAAAGTTGCAAAATTCATGAGATTCGGATTTTTAGTCAAAAATCAGGACAATCTTGAGATGTCAGCTTTCAAGTCCCTGAAAATGCCCTTCCCAGACTTCAAACTCCCATAACTTCGTCAAAAGTGACCCGATTAACATATCCGAGGGCTTTTTATCCATGGTTTGACCCCTACATAATATTGATATAAGACTGATTTATAAAAGTAATGCCTTTTGGGTAATGACTTGATCTGTATAATAATACTTAATGCACAACCGTTCTTAAATGTTTTCCATAAATCAAGGGAACAGTTGGCAATTTGCACAATATACTCACTATTGCCCAGTTTGATGAATTCAGCTTTGTGGGCACATTGATAGTGATATAGCAGTTTCGGCGAATTCACCTGTTCACTGCAGGGGGACGCAAGGGGAAAATACATTAGCTTTGGGGTTTTGAAGAGGGCCATGGAGCCAGCAACACTTACTAGCTTCTCTCGTTGAAGAACGAAACGACGGCGAACGGACGCCGAGCGGCGTTCACAAAGCGAAAGTCCTGCGAGGAGGTGATCTCGCCGGGCCACCAAGTCTCAGAGTTGTGAATCTTTACCCATACAATGTCGCCATCGTCGTACAGTGTTGGTATGAGCTCCTCGTTGCGAAAGCGTGGCATCTTGCCGGTACAGCAGTTGTCGCTGCGCTCGCTCCTTGGATCCTCCTCTGCTTGTTGTCCTGTCCTCCTCTTCTTGTATTGGTTGTAGTCCTTGTCCAGTGATCACATGAAGCACTGCACCACAGCCATTGGGTATTGGCCGCTGTAAGCATATCGAGAGATTCCATTAAAATTTTGACAAATTGCCGCACACTTCACATTTCTGCTGGTCACATGTAAAGCATACAGAATTCCGACTTAAGACTAATCTATCTAAATAGCAATTTAGTTAACATTTCTAAGCTCCCACTAACAGTTTTTTCTCCTCTTAAATTTCGAGATTTAACATTAAGCTAGTACTGTGAATTATGACTAACTTAACTGAAATTCAAATCGGTGTATACTACCTTTGCTAATGATATTATGTTATCCCTTGTTGATCCTTATCAACTTTAGGCAGTTGTCATATAATCAAATATATATTCTTAGTATGATCGCCGATACTTAAAACATGCAAACAGCAATATATTCGGATCTATTTAATGCCATTTAAACCAACATTGAAGCAAGCAAACAGACAACATGGTAACTTGGACTTGGAGGAGGTATTATGGGATCAGAACATTATATGGTACATTGAAATTTGTTAACACGTAAGTATCGTTGTATAATATAATATAAAATATAGCTAGCTTCTGCTGTCAACTATTTAATATCGTAGTTCTAAAATGTCTACAAAAAAAAAAACCTTGATTTATATATTTGGTGTACCGAATTTGAATTTGGCGAAGCAGACAGGAATTAATACATAAATTAAGCCCGATTTGGAGAATACAAACTGCGGCAAAAACTTATTCATATCGTAACAATTAACTAGGTTCTCTAAATTAAACACTAGATACTGATCTAAGTACTTAAAATACGGACTAAAAACTGGTTATATATTATACATATGTACTCTTAACACGTCGTATTCCCTGGGGTGAGTACCCCTACCCAACCAACATTATACATATATATATAATCTTTAAAAAACAATTGCTGTTCATTTTGCTTTGTTCTCGCTGTAATTTATTTATTTATTGTATTATCTGTTTGAGTAATTATTTATATGTCATTACAATATTTCGATATATATATGTATATGTATAGAATATAGAATATAGATTAATGTATATGTTTTTTAAACGCATTAAATTCAATTAGTACGAAAAGGGGAAGTAAAGAATAACATTGGTATAAACGAAGGACATAGACAAGGACAACAAAGCACGATAAGTTAGGCTATTGGCTATCGGTTGTCGTTTATCGTTTATCATTTATCGTTATCGCGTTTGTGTATATAATGTCCGTATATTATATATTGAATCGAATCCGCAGCTATAATTGCTACGATTACACATATAGAGCAAAAAAAAAAAACATGAAAAATTTGTAAAATGTTTTTGAATAAATGTTATTAAAAGTTACATATATGTATGTGTGTAAATTTTTTGTCGTCTTACTCTACGCTACACTTTATATTAAGTGGTTCTTTAAGTTTTGTGTAAAGTACATCGATATAACAGCGTCATTCCATATAGAATCCAATCACAATTTAGCACAATTTGAAAGACAAAACGAAATCAGATAAGTACATTAAAATAAGCAAAGAAAATCAAATGTTAAGTAAATATTAACTGAAAAATCTCGCATAAGTAACATATAGGCCTAAGAGGCAAGAGGCAAATAGAGTGTGTGTGTGGGGGGGAGGGGGGGCTTGCTGTTACTGTTAACATCATATGTTAAATGGTGTGTTAACATTACAAAGTACAGCGCCCGGTTACAATTACAGTTAATTTTATCACAATAACTGTAAGCTGACTTTAAGTATGTGCCGTTACTGCTTAAGTTACGGTTAGTGCGAAAGCTCTGTTAACATCAGCAGCTGTTGAATTAAGTGTTAACATTATTACAATTGATATCCAATAATTTTTAATTTGTAAGCAGGCTGTAAGTATTTTTTTTTTACTGTTGACGCCAACTGTTAATTGTTAATTGTTAGCATTTAACAGAAAGTGTTAGCGTATACCGTAACTGTTGCTGTTAACAGTAACTTTCACGTGGACTGCTCTTACTACAGTTACAGTTCATTTTTAGCAAATATATAGTTATGTATTGTATGGCAACTGTAAGCTGTCCGTTACCGTTTGTGCAGTTACTTTTCACTGTTATGCTGTTAACAGCAACTGTTAACCTTACAACGCCAGCGCTGTGTGTGTAATTTCTGTAGTTTCTGCTTGTTCTCTTGCAGGGGCGTGGGGGGAGGGGGGACGTGTTGTTGGTGGTTCGATTGCCTTTTATAATGTCTTGGATTTGGATGTGGTCTTGGGTAAAGCGCATCGTCATTGACTGTCCATACGTCCGTTGCTGCCATTGGTTGCCGTTGCCACATCATCGCCCACAATGAGCACCTTGCCGACGCCATCGGGCGCCACCAGCTCACCGCTGAGACCATCGAGTCCCGGCTCACTGACATCGCCGGGTATCTTCGGTTTTGGCCGATGCGTGTCCACCGCATCGATGGGCAGCTTAATGTGCTCCACCTTGCAGCCATAGGCAACCGGCGTCAGTTTAATGACCGTATGCAGTGGCACATACAAATAGGGCAGCTCATCGGCTGACTTGTCCAGAAAGTAGGCGAACAGGCAACGGAGTACGGCCTGGTGGGAGACGACGAGTACATTGCCCTGACGTTCCAGCTCCATGATGACGGGCTCGAGGCGAGCAACCAGATCCTCATAGCTCTCGCCGCGCGGATAGCGATAGGCGAACTTGTTCACATCGCGTGCCTTGAACTCCTCGGGAAAACGTTCCTTGATCTGCTCATAGGTCATCTCCTCACAGTGACCTGCATCGATTTCGTTCAATGCCTTCCAGCGCTCCTGGGGCGCCTTCACATCCGCAACGGTTTGAATGGCTCGCTTCATCCAGGAGGTCCAGACGCGCAGACCGCCGATCTGCTGCTGGGCAATGAACGAGGACAGGGCACTGCCGTATTGATGACCCCGTGCACTCAAATTGGAATCGCCACCGATTAGGCCGCTCAGGTTGTGCTCCGATTCGCCGTGACGCGTCAAATAGATGGTGCGCGGCGTAATGTGTATGTTCATCAGGTAGTAGACAATGCGGGATTCCACGTGGCCCTCATTGTTGTAGACGACCACCTTTTTGCCGGCATTGTAGACCTTCATGAAGCTCAGATGCGATTCGGCGACCTCATCGATGGGCTGATAGCGTTCCTCATAGTGTTCGATGCGCTGTAGAAAATCACGCACAACCAATTCCGTATTCATGTTGATGTAATCCGGTGAGCTGACCTTCACCTCGAGTATATTCTGTTCGATAATTTGTGGATCATCGCATATGGATTCCACAAAGAATAAACGAAAGCCATGCTGTTTAACCACAATATCATAGATCAGCTGGCGACGATCGTGGGTCGAGTTGGTCGCATCGAAGACAGCAATGCTACCCAAACCGCTCAGCAGCCATTCGCAGGCATCGTGGAGCGCCTGATTGGCACAACGATTCCGTATGGCCATTGCCGCCTCGTTGTCGGCGCGAAAGAACTCGTGCGACTTGTAAGCGGTGGTCGCATGTCGCCGATACTCGCCCAAATTGAACACACGTGTCGCGATCCCAATCCAATTTAGATAACGTGCCAGCTTCTTCGATATGAAGGTCTTACCGCGCGCCGGCAAGCCCACCATCGCAATCACATGCGGTGTGGTGCAATCGGCAATGGTCCGCTCGCCACGTATGGGAAACGGTTTCGTCATCACCGTCTCCGACGTGGGCGGCAACAGTTTACGCAACTCATCGGACATGACAGAGGGACACACATGCAGCTCGTTCTCAATGGCCAGATCCGCTGTCTTCTTCAGCTGATTCAGCGAGGTGGTGCGCACGCGTAGCGACGGCGAGGTGTTATAGGGCATATCCATGATGCTAGTGGCTGTCACCGAGCGTACCAGCTGCTTGGCTAACACCACGGATGCGGCGGCAACTGCGGCGTGCTGTTGCTCTAGTTGCAGTTGCAACTGTTGTGTGTCCTCGTGACAGCAGCAGCTGCACAACTGTTCGCTTGAGTTGGAATTGGTATTGGTATTGGTATTGGACGAGGTGGAGTTGGTGTTGGAATTGGTGTTGGTATTGGTGGTGCTGGTCAAGTGGAAAGTTGGGTTCAGCGAGCTGGAGTTGTTGGAGTGATGGGGCGGGTTTGTTGTTGTTAGTTGTTTATAAAGCGTTGGCAACAATTTAGCTGCTGCTGCAGTTTTTGTAGTTGTTGGTAATACGCCTAGGGTATCCTCGTCGATAAGATCCTGTTCTATCTGGTTGTTGTTGTTGTTGTTGCTGCTCAACAAGCTGTTGTTGTTGTTGTTGTTGTTTTGGCTAGCTGCAAAGTAAATTAATTGTTTTGAATTGCCGTTGTTGTTATTCAGCAATTGTTGCTGCTGCTGATTTACTGCTGCTGCTGCTGCTGTTGTTGTTGTTGTTACTGCTGTTGTTGTTGTAGGCGCTGCTGTATTTAACAGTGGTTGTTGTTGTTGTTGTGGCGTGAGACATGAAATTAGGCGAGTATTTGTTTTAGTTGTTGTTGTTGTGAATGGGGTGGTGGTGCTTGTGACTGTTGTTGCTGTAGAAGATGATGATGATGAGGAGAATGATGAAGATAATGCTGATGATGATGATGATGATAATGATGATGTAGTTGTTGTTGTTTCGTGTTCCACATGAAGCAGCTCAACGATATTATTCATAAATATGTGTGTATGTGTGTGAATTGGGCGAGGTTTGGCAAAAGCGTTAAAAGAAAACCAACAAAAAAAAAAAAAATAAAATTAGGTCGTAAATAAAAACAAGTTAACAATACCCGAAGAAGCGAGTAGCCACAATAATTAACCCACAAATAATAAACTAAATACAACTACACATACATATATATATATATGTATGTGTGTATGTGAAATGTTTGACTTCTTTGCACTTGAGAAACGAAACTGAACACGAAACGCACGACTGAACGCAAGAATGAATAAAGAGCGTAGACCAACAGCCGTGAAAGAACACGAAGTAGTCGATGGGAGAGAGCACAGAAACGTGCGATGTGCGTGGGCGACAAAAGCAACAACAAAAAAATGAAAACAGCTGTTTCTTAAATGACACGAGGGATGCGTACGTATGTGTGTTTGTGAGTGTGAGTGTGAGTGAGTGCTGTGTGTTGTTTAATGTTATCGATAGTTCAGCCCTGGTTGTAATTAGCGATCGATTAACGCTGAATTTTGCAGCAGCTTCTTCTTCTTCTCGTTGCTGGTAATTGCGAGCATAAAAATGTTGTTGTTGCTGCTAGACTGCTGTTAACAACACTGTTAACATTATTGTCGTCTAGCTTTGTCTTTCGACTACTCTTATACTGTTAAAGTTGCAATTGCAATTGAAATACAAAAAAATACTAAAGAAAATTAGAAATGAAATAAAACATAAAAAATTATGTGCACAGAATATTTGAAATTGAATTTGCAACAGAGAAATAGCACATGCAGAGGAATAAATTTGAAATGCATTTATTGTTGCACTTATGCAACAACAATATAACAACAACAACAAGCTGTACATTTTCTAACAACAATTAAATGATAAATCACTCAATTGGCGATGCGCACATGCAGTTTATGTTTATTCTGCTCGAGTCCAACAATTGTAAATGACAACAATATTATCAGCTGTGCGTGATCGAAGCTTAAGAAATTTCCACAGCCCATGCATATATACATATGTATGTCTGTATGTTTATGTGTGAGTGTGTGTGTATAAGAGAGAGATAAAGTAGGGCCAATGGCATATTTACATGCAAGTAGCTAATGACGACTGTCTTTATCATTTAACTCAACAGCGAAACTCAGACAGACAAATGCAACAGCAAGCACAGCAACAACAGACAGTGCTCAACAGTCAAGGTCAGTGCTGCCAGACAGGCCACCAAACATCACACAGCAGACAGAGTAACACGCACGCACACACTCACACTCGCACTCGCACACCAATATCGAACAGCTGTTTCGATTTAGGGTGCTCGGCCGGCTACAGTGCATCACAATTGTGTGTGTGCAAAGCGGAAAATAACTGGAAATGCGTCGAATTGTATTTGTATTTTTTTTTTGGGCAGGCAATTGAAAATGTTTGAATTATTTATCAAGCAGCAAATTGATTTGCATTCAAAATACTTCACACTTAAGCATGTGCTTGTGCTGCGGCAATGTGATTTATTAGTATTTATTTACTACAGTAGTCGCTTGGATATTAGAATCTTAAGATTTCTTTAAATAATTTTCATTTAGGTGATCACCTTTGAATAGAAATCGTTATTGATTATTTTTAAAGTGCTTTTTTTTTTTAAATAAATCTAATAAATTACGAGTAAGACTTTCCGAAATAAGAGTTGAATCGTATTAGAATCATGTTCGGCAGCAACACGTTCCAATTAGCGAGCGACCACTGTACAACGATTATGGCTTGCCGAGAGAGACCAATTAATTGTTATTGCACATTAAACCAATTGGAAATCCATTCGTAATTATGCATTTCAATAATAGCCGCATTGATTCGTGCAACCAAACAAAAACAACAAAAACAACTGCGGCAAGAAATGCGCATTAAAAAACAACAATAATAATCGACTAGTTATAAAAATAGCAGTTGAAGACAACTACTTATCGGACAGCCTGTCAGCCAATCAGATTCCTGTGCGTGTATGTGAATGATTGAGTGTCTGGATGTGTGTGTGTGTGTGTGTCTGGATGTGTGTGTGTGTGTGCAGATGCAATTACCTGGGCCAAGTTGAAAGTTGTAAAAACAGCGCACAAAATTATAAACAAAAAAAAAAAAAAAGCAAAAGAAAAAGAAAAAAATGAGAACGTGAAGTATACACAACGCTCGACGCGCAAACACTAAAAATTGTGCACTAAACGCAAAAAAAAAAAAACCGCGCGAGGCAAATTAGTTGCTGCGCCGCTTTTAATGCCGCCGGCAGCGCAGTTGTAACTGTCAACTTTGCCGGCAGCAGAGGTCAGCATAACAATAAAAAAAAAAAGAAAGAAAAAGCAAAACTAAATAATAAAAAAATATTTGTTTTTGAAAACTAAGCAAAAAATCGGATGGCGCGATTTTGATTGGCAACGTCAGCTGAGCGACGCGAGCTTCGGCAGCGACAGAGCTTTGGCAGCAGCAGCAGCAAAATGCACTTTATGCATATACACATGTGGGTATGGGTATGTGTGTGTGTGTCTGAACTAATTCACAATTGTGCCTGTTTGCGCAATATGCAAAATGGTTAGGAGTGGGTTAAAGGGTGGTGGCAGGAAGGGGGAAGGCACTCGCTTAACTGATTCCAAGTGCAGTTGAACAAATGCCAGAAACTAACTTTGCATATTTGCTTTATGAATCTATATGTATCTATACAATATATATAAATATATAGAAATATATGTATGTATATATAGATTACGGCAACGCCAACCAAATGCGTCATAAAAACGATCTTGACCCGTGGCGATAGGCGAAATGGAACTGAAAAGAAGCAGAGGCAGAGCAGAGTATCACACACATTAAAATAAGGTGGATGCTATCAGCAGCAGCAGCAAAGTCCAAAAGCTTCCTGGCTGTGTGTGGAATTCATGTACGTATGTGGAACACATGTAACTGAAGCGCGTTTGCAACTTGCAATCCTTTTCGAAGCTCTATCATTTGAGCGCCTAGCAACAGGAATAAAGCTTACCGCCCCCTTCCACCACTACTATATCTGCAGCCTGCGCAAGTTGCAATCCTTTTAAAAGCTCTATCATTTGAGCGCCTAGCAACAGGAATAAAGCTTATACCCCCTCCCACTCTTCATCCATCTCTGTCTATATCTAGCTCTCGGTTCTTATCATTGTGATCTGCACTCGGTGGGCGCGTGGTCATTATGACAAATAGTTCACAATCAGTGTTGTCTCTTGTTTTGTACATGCATTTATCGACTCATTAATAACAAAGTATTTATAGACTGATAAGTATTTATTAAGCCATGTTCGCAGGGCTCATTAACCCTTTCCGCGGGGTTTCTACTTATAATCAGTTGCAATCACAATGTACACGCGGTCACAATCTGACGCTATTTCAAGTGATAATCGCTTCGTTCTCAACTTATCAAAATAATATCAGCACTCACGTACAAATAAACATATACATATTTATATTTATACATATATGTATATGTTTATGTGCCGTAATTATCGTTGACACGAATGGCCAGCCCAAATAGAACCAAAAGAACAGACTGATAAGACAATAAGTTTAATAAAAACAAATAATAACACAAAACAAAAAAAAAACAATGAAATTAAAATCAAACCAAAATACACATGTATGTATGTATATAACATATATATACATATATTTCTAAAGCTTTCCGATTAGCAGTAACGGTTTTTTCAGAACGCATTTGCTGCTGTTATCATTGTACGTTAAAAAGTATTTATCAATTTAGTCAAGTGCATCTGTCTGTGTGGTAATAGTTCAGTTATCTTTGGCAAACATTTAATAATATCAATATATATGTACATACTATGTATTAATTATAACACTTTGTTATCCATAAATTTCCAACTTATCGGACAATATAAGGAATATGTCGTAACAAAAAATATAAGTATATATACATATATATATATAGTGATCGCTGCAGAATTTAATATTGATTGTATATAATTTCTTAAATTTAAAATACATTCTTTTATAATAATTATTTTTTTAATTTGTGGTGCAGGCAAAAATATTTGATTTAGAGAAATTACAATTTTTTTTACATATTTGTATTTTACAGAAGAGAAAAAATTGAGTAATGTAAGAAAGTCAGTTTATATCTAAGATATATACAAATCTTAACTCTAATCTAATCAAATTGTTCAAGTTATGTTAGGAAAATATATATGTAGATAAGCAAAATCTGTAAAGCACAGATTTTTAAGAGATCAAGATGATGACAACGGTAAAAATAATGATAATGATAATACAGTGGAAACAAGAACTGCTCAAGAAACTAAAAAAGGTTTTCTATATTATGATTTCAAAATATTTAATTTCAAAAAAATATATATATTTTGTATAATCAATTAAATTTGATTATTAGAATATTTAGAATCATCAGTGGAACCAACGATTTGTAATTAGCAAGTAACTACTGTATTTATTTATTTAGCAAATACATTCAAGTGTTAATCTTGATTTGGTTATAACTGTTTCCCAACCATAAATACTCATAAATGCACCTTGACATTGACAATTTCAATGTCTCCACTCGTGCTTGTATGTGTAAGCTTGTATGTGCTACATACAAATATAATTATACGTATATACATATGTATTTTTTATATGTAATTATATAAAAATTATAATTACATTGTTTTGCTTTACTTTCAGTTTCGCTGCACGATAATGAATTGCACTTGTAAGGGCTTAAAGCTTTCAGCTAGAAACGTGCCAAGTGTTTTATAACAATTAACAATGTCGCTAATTGTCTGTCGCTGTCTCTGTCATCTGCCGTCTGTCTCTGTCGCTGTCTGCCGACATTCCTCAACCTGAACGTCAAGTGCTGCAAAAGCTTAGCTCATTATAAGAGAGAGCATTTACATGAATTTCCTTCTTTCGCTTGCTCTCTCACTTCCTAGCTGTGTGCATGATCGATCTCTCTCATCTGCTCTCTGTTATGAGAGAGAAGAACGACACCAAGGGAAGGTAGGATAGGGGGACGGGGGGCGGAATAGGTACGCATTCAACTTTCACCCAAAAATTGGCGCAAGAAGCAGACGAGGCAATGACCGACAGCTGAGCTGGCAAAAGTGCCGTTGATGCCGAATTTTGATAGAAAACAGAAACGCACAGTCAAAAGAAAAAGCTTCTTCTCGCCGAAACTGTGAAAGGCAATAGCAATGAAATTTTTTTGCTCATTGTTCAACATTTTGCCAAGTGCAGCTAAACTTAAAGCAAATAAACATTAGCACATAAACACAAAATTAACAAAGAATGAAATGAAAGCCACAAGGCCAATAATATTTGCATATTATTTTTGTCAATGTTTGTTTAGAAATCATTTTCCGCTTGAAAAGAATTGCACACACAACAAAACTTAAATGAAAGTATGTATATAATGCATATACATACATTGAAATGTCGTCTCGTCTTGCCATAGAAAATCTCATCAACCTGCTAAAGCTAACAAGAACAGAACAGAACAACAACAAAAAACAAAACAAGTATGAAGGCGGAAATTCATAAAAATAGCGAAAATATTCTAATATATTCAAACAAAATCAAAAACCAAAACAAAATATACAAACAAAAACAATGTCGGTATTTGTTTTGATGATTACAAATTACATGATGATACAAATAATTTTCATGATGATTATGGTTATGATGATGATGCTGATGACGACGACGCGTAAACAAATCGCGTAAAAGGCGTAACTAACACAACAACAACAACAACAACAACAGCAACCACTGCTGGTGCAGTTACAATGCGGTCTGCCCATAAAATAAGAAGAGAGCACAGCAGCAGCAGCAGCAACTAATGCCCTCATATTCATATATGTATATACACACACACACACAAACAGACGCACATATACACACACTCGCACACCTTTGCACTGAGCATAACGGCAAAGTTTGTTGCGTGTAAATCAATAAGCAGACAAAACAATTGAATTTTCAAGTCGAGAAATGTCATTAAACCGACAAATCACGCGATTGTGACCCAAAATGTGTGTCAGACAGACAAAAAGAATGTGTCAGCACAATTATTTTTGACAACAACAACAACAACGCAAAATGCTTCAAGTGCAAGTTCATGTGTATATACGCGTGAGTGTGTGTGTGGTTGTGTGTGTGTGTGTGGGGGAGAGAGAAAGAATTTAGTTTAGGGTGCTTATTAATATACGTACATAGCAATGTGGACGCCGGCGTCGCTTGTCTGGCGGCAGTGCTGCCAAATCGCGAGGACATTGTCGCCCCTGTTGTTGTTGTCTCACAGCACTGAGCCATTTTTGCTGCTGCTGTCACTATTAGCAGAATGCAGCGCGCGTGCTGCGCAAAGGAGCTTTGAAGCTACTGTTACTGCTTCTTCTTCGAATTCCTTTTTCTATTGCTATCGTTTTTTGCAAGCAACTCAATACACACACACAAAAACAAACAAATAAACAGGCAGACGCTCTCATCTAGACACAGGTATGTGTGCGTGTGTGTGTGTGTTTCGACTCGCGGTACGCACAAAAGGTAAACGAAAGTAACAGCGAAATTTGATCAGGCGACCGTCGCGAGCAATGCGTTCCGCTCACGTCGCTTGTCAAAATAAGAATGAGCAACAAAGCAGCAGCAAATCGGCACGCGAGCGATCGCTCTGCCGGCTGTGAGCAGAGCGACGCCTTCGCGACGTCGCCGTCAAGCAGCAACAGTGCCGCTCACACGTTAGCTATTAAATGCTAAAGTAAACATGCGGAAAAGCTAACATCGAATATACAACATATTGAAGCGCTCTCTTCGGCATGTCGCATTTTAAACAAATCGCTTATATATATGATATGAGTGAGTTGATGCACTTCAGATGATTACATATTTCTGAACTCAAATCAAAGATGAATCAACAAGTTCTAGCTAGCTTAAAAAAGGCTAGATTTGGCAATGTGGGGGCAGCACTGAGTCACTGACTGCGATGTTAATGCGTGGATTATAAACGGTAGCAGCACCGTTATAAGAACGATAAGAATTTGCGCAACGCGTGTCCCATGACAAAAACAATACTAATTGCAAGTGCAACTTACATATATGTATATATATATATATAAATAAATATAAACAATAAGGCAACTATTTGTATTTTCTAATATAATTAGCACATTTTAATACAGGTTCTTAACAATAGCAATTTGTTGCTCATATATTTCTCTCAGAGAGAAAAATGGGAGAGAATGCATTTGTCAAGTGTTATCGAATACATGACTAAACTTTTGGGCATAAATACAAGTCTGGTTCCACTGTGCGTTATTTTGCTTATATTTTATTTGTTTGCCAAATTACGCAAATCGATAATGAAAAGTTATTAAAGTAAGAATAGGAAGAAGCAGAAAAGGCAACATGCGCAACAATCTAATGGAAAAATACATATGTATGTATGTATGTACGTAACTGAAAAATGAACCTGGCTCTTGCGCTCTTCTACACTTCTCTCCTCACCACTCTCTTTGGCACCACTCTTGTTCTGCTGCCATGTAGAGCTGCATAACTATGTATAGTCATAGTCTGTATACTCATTTATGCATTTGCCTGCGCACGCATGCACAGGTACATATGCAAGATTGCAGCATTTGTGTGCAAGGAAAAGCCAACAGCGAAACAGCATGTGATAGGAGACAAGAGCAAAATCGTTGGCCTTGACAAAGGGTAGAAAAGCTATAATAGTCAATTGGTCCAGGTCCGAGCGCCATTTTGCTCTCATCTGTCAACCCACCATTTTGCGCCTAAAGTGTATGTTAATGTTAATCGCAGCACCCTAAACTAAGTGTTGAATTTGTCATCAGATTCTCTGCTGGCGATTTATGGCTTTTGACGTCACTGTCAGCCAGCCAGCAAGCGAGCAATCAGAATCAGTATTGATAAGCAGAGCTTTCTTTGTGTTGGTTACTGGATTGATAGTGCTTTTGAGATTGATGAAATGTATTTAATACATTTTTAAATGATTCCAACTTGTTACTTGATTAAAACTTTTCCACACAGATGTGTAATTACAACAAAACCGTTTGTTTATTTTAATATTTATTACATTGCACGTATTTATGACATTTTTTTCGTTGACTTTTGTACCAATTGCATCCTGACGAAATTGAGATGATGGTGTGTTTAAATGAAACCAGATACTGGCTAGTACCGCCTGGTACCAGTTTAAACATTTTTACTACAGTTGGCATATTTTGTTTCTTATTAATAATAAACAAAACTGGTTTAACGCTGAGCGCGCTAAAAAACTTCAAAAGACAACAGCGCTCGGGGATGTTAATGTTAACATGAGCGTTTGAACGCAAAAGCACTCACAGCCGCAGCGCGCCTAAAATGCAACACTGCAAAAGCTCTCAATGTAATCGTGCGACTGTGTGCGTGAGAGCTGGGCGAAAATATAGAGGGAGGGAGAGAGCGAGAGATAACAAAGACCACGTACAAAAAAGAGAGTAGGAGGGTGGCGCAAAAGAAAATGTCAAAAAATTGCGTAAAATATAATTTTAATGAATTAACCAACTCATGTTATGGTTCACAATTGTGACGAAATATGCAAAAGGAGGCGATGAAGTGTAATTAAAGTTAGTTGCTTAAATAAGAAGAAAGCAAAAGCTGGCAACTGATAATAACGAAGCGCAAACACAAAACAAAGCAACGATAAATAAAGCATAAGCAACAGTAAAAAAACAAAAATAAAGAGCGAACATTCGAGTTTTGCACTACAAGTATGTGTGTGTGTGTGTGTGTATGTGTTGCATAAAGTACATGCATTTCAAATGTGTATGTATGTGTGTGTGTGTGTAGCAAAGTAAACTAATTGGAAATGCAACTCTTACCTTTTCTATATATCGGTTCGATTCGTTTCGTACACAGCAATACTAAGAAGCTGTTGCTGCTGTTGGGCTGCGAGTGTCGAAAAAATAACTTAGCTGTGGCGCTCTCGTTCGCTCACACACATACACAGGCACAGCAGCCACGCAGCGGGAGAGACGAAAAAATTGTCTGCCTCTGGGCTTTCTTTCGATTTTTTTGTATGCTAACTTTGGCTGTTTTGCACTTTAAAAAAATGTAATTTTTTTGGCTGGTTTTTGTGAGCTGGTTTTTTTTAAATTGTTTTTTGGTTTTTTCTGGGTTTTTCTGTGATTATTTATTATTACGCGCCACTTTTCTGCTGCTGCTTTGGCCAACACTTTTTGGGTGAGTGTCACTCCGATGAGAAGATATCGACTCAACACGACTCAATTCAACTCAACTCAACGACGACGACGACAAAGGTGAATAAGAGGAAGCAGCAGCCGTAGCAAGAAGTGCCGCCAATGGTTGCGCTGCTTTTATTTCTTATGAGAGAAAAATTAAAACAACAACAATCAACACAAACGTGTACATTCGCTTAGAAACAGTTGATATTTATCTATCTATATGTATTATCAAATATATCAGCGCCCTTTATTAGTACTCTTTTATGACTTTGCAACAAAAATTCCCATAATCAAATAACGGTTATTGGGCCGTTACAAAAACTTAACAGCGCGCGCAGCGCTCACACAGACACCAGGCGATGATGCATGTATGTGTGGGGATGCTTGTACATTTAAATTCGTTGCAATTGCTCAAATGTGATCTAACTTAAATATTAGCTTACAAATGTTCCCTTTAAATTTATGTATGAGTTGATTTTTATTGAGTTCTTACCGCTATGCCAGTGCAGCCGGAATCCGCAAGAGTGTCAACATGACGGAGAGAGTTGTAGTTAAGTTATGTTGTAGTGTTGTTTTTGTTGCCTCTTTGCTCGCTCTTAAACACATACACTCACGCACACACACGTACAAGCACTTGAGCGGGCAGAATTTTCACTACACATATACAACCAAACAAAATGTACACATGTATGTGTGATATTACCGATTTTTTTACATACGAAAAAACGAGCGAAAAAACGAATGTAGCAAGTACTTTTTCTTGCTCTGCCCCAAGAATTGCAATGTGAGACCAAACGTACAAATTGACGCCTCAAAACTACTTGAAATTTTGTTTGCGATATTTTAGTTCATTTATAACTGTACTCACTCAAATTGGACATTTCGTTTCACTCGACTGTATTTGTATTTAAAGTTCAACAGAACGCTGCTGCGCTATGTGCAGCGAGCACCAACACATACACACACGAACACTCACACCCACACAGAGGAAAGTAGTTCTCTTTTCTTTTTTTTATTGTCACAATTGACGATTACTTTCGAGTCTTTTGAAGTTTTAAGCGTGCCCTTCTTTTGAGCTAGCGCTAAAGTGCCCCTTGAGGCAATTCGCAGAGGTTTTACTATTCAACGATCAAGTTACAAAAAGCAAAAAAAATAGTAGTAATTGAGTAAAAAATCGCGCAGCGAACTGGAGACGTCAATGTAGGAATGACTAAAACTATCGATTATTTATCGAGCGCAACATCGATATTTAATTCAGTTTTGCGCGACATTAAGTTGGCTGCGCGCAATGCGAGTTGGCTATCGGTCGACGCGGTGATTTGCAATCGAACCATTAAACTCGGCACGTCACAGTTTCACACTTGTTGTTTTGTATTCTGCCAACAAGAAGAAGTCACAACAAAATGGTATGAATTGCAGTGTATAAAACTGTCAGACAAACAATTAACTGTTTTTCCAGAGTGCACTGTTCAACTTGCAAAGCCTATTGTCCGTCATTCTGTTGGTAATATGCACCTGCGCTTATTTGCGGTCGCTATTTCCCAGCATCATTGATCGCAACAAAACCGGGTAAGCAATTAAATTATATATGTGTAAATATACAAAATATACACGAAATAAATAAATATGTACTTTTACATTTACAGGGTGTTGGGCACATTCTGGAAGCTGGCTCGCATTGGGGAACGCAAATCGCCTTATGTCGGCGCTGCCTGCTTAATAATGGCCTTTACTGCACTGTTTTGGAACTCAAACTGAAATAAATATATATACAATTTGTATGGCAATGGCATTAAGTAGTATAAGTAATACACGTATGTTTTCTATCGACTTTCTGCATTGCATTATTCTCTCGTTTTGTTTCTCTGCACCAATCAGCTTTTGTCAGTCATTGTTCTTATTTTTATTTGTAAAGTGTGACCATAGTGTTGTAAGGCGAAAATAATAATTTTCATCACGCCCTAAGTAGATTTTAAGTTTCAGCTCAAATTGAAATAACTATGCATAATTTGTATGGCAATGACATTAAGTAGTATGAGCAACACACGTATGTTTCCTATATATTGTGTTTTGTATTGCAATTTTCTTGTTCTGCTTATCTGCATGGTGCACCGTTTTCTTCTGTATGACCATATTTTTGTAAGGCGAATGTACTAATTTTCAAAATGGCAATGGTATCAAGCAGCTTTTGACAGCGATACTACTAATTCTTTGAATGCCGGTATAAGATTGGCAATATTGCCAATTGAATTGTGAAATGTCCGGTTCGCAGGATGCACTGCGCCTGTATGTGGCCAGCAGCAGGGAACGCCTCCAGCAGCTGCTACAGCGACTCCAATGGACAGAGACGGGTGCCCGCCTGGCAAGTTAAACTTTTTGAGTGTATTTCAGATTTATTATTATTTCTTTAAAGTAGCTGCATCGCCCGCCTACGCCTTCCGCTGCTGTTCCAGAAGTGACCTTTGAGCCACTACCACCCAGTTGCTTAGATGCACCACAGCATAGCCTTCAGCTTAGCGAGTCACAACTTCAGCAGCTGCTAGGAACTGGGAATCCCGCCCAATCCTTAACAGCAAACACATTCGAGGATCTGCAGGTGAACTTCAGTGCACCGCAGAAGCTGCTCATCTACGAGCATGTGCTGCAACGGACTCCACGCCAGCAGCAGAGCTTTGAGGAGAATGCCAACCTGGCGCAGCTGGTCACAGATACAAAAAAGGCGCATAAGAAACAGCGTCGCTATCGGAAGAGCAAACCAACGCTGCAGGAGGAGTTGCATCAGCTGGTGGAGCTACAGATGCAGGCGCTGCAGCGAAAGTACCAACAGCAGCAGCATCAGGAACAACAGGAGCAGCATCGCCATCATCACCAACTGCCAGTTGTAGCCAGAGAGAGATTGAAACATCAGTCTGATTATTATAGACAGCACGAGCCGGAGCGCAGTCGACGAATCCCTTCTCCACCAAGTCGAAGC
This sequence comes from Drosophila maculinotata, assembly GCA_035045305.1. NCBI lineage: Eukaryota > Metazoa > Arthropoda > Insecta > Diptera > Drosophilidae > Drosophila > Drosophila maculinotata. The sequence continues at coordinate 6,411,310 of JAWNPD010000679.1, read as the reverse complement.
CGTGAGTGGAGAAGGGATTCCCCGTTCAGAGATCAGCGCAAGCACAGCAGCAGGAGGCACAAGGAGCGCAGTCGAAGTCGCAGTCGGAGTCGACACAAAAGCAAACGAAGACACTCCAAGCGGCAACGTTCCTCAAGTCGCTCCAAATCCCCGCGCCATAGGAGCAGGCACAAGAGCAGACACAAGAGATCGCATTACAATTAATAGGAAAAGTGATTTTGAGGTGCTTAAAAGTGTATTGTATGGTACCCAGTAAAGTGCCTTATAAAAGCCCTTCTAAGACTTCAAACTTTCAGAACTTTGCCAAAATTGAACGGATTTTCAACCCCAAGGACATTTTGATCAGGCATGTCATCTATAATAATACTACATTCAACGTTGACAAACTAATTTGGTTTGGATTTCGTGTCGAAAATGATGACAAAAATGAAACCGTTAAGAAATTAAAGATGGACGAAAAAACAGTAAATAGAGTAATGCTTTTAAGAAACTAACACTCATTAAGTTAAAATATGAACATTTGTAAAACCTTTGATAAAGTTCAGTTATTAAGAAAACATTAATGTATCTTTTATTTTTCATTAATACGTACTTTGATTCAAAATACCTTTGTCTTGTATTTATTATTATTATTATTTAAAAAAAGATAAAAGGTAGTTACCATGACCTGAGGGGGTCTTTAGTACCGTAAAGCTCCATATGTGCACAAGAGTTGCTCTTCCTCCCTTAGTATGTCTGTTTAATCTGTGCGGGAGTTGTGAACTCGCTACGCATATGCCTCTTCCTACTCCGGATAACAGCTGGATATTCACAAAGAATGTGCTTTGTGGACGCGTCATCCACCCTGCAGAGCCTGCACTCCTTTGATGCCCAGGGAGGTAAGCCACCAGCAGCCACAGCTCCACCTTAGTAAGATTAAACATCTTTCTGTTTACGGAGAGGCGGACTAGCTCTTCAGCTGGTCGTAGCCTCTGTCTGGCATTATTTCAACACTCCTCCACCAAGGATTTGGTCGAGGCCCGACTGAGCCCGCAGAAGGGTTCAGGGACAAGTAGGGGAGTTGCAGAGCCGCCTATGGCCAATGCCGGCGTGCCCAGGGACCGAGCAAAACAGGGACCCTGTTACGTGATTCAGTTCCAACAAGCTGCTGCCAATTTAAAGGATATAGCTCTTATGACTGCTTGGCTATCTGAAAAGATTGTTGACTGCCCTAATTCGCTTTGAGAGAATACGTTTGGAGCAGCACTCGTTGGTATGAACCTTAGATTGAAAGTCACTGGGCCAGGAGCCCATTGCAGTGGAGATGCTGGTGTTGGGTCCTGTGATCCCCGCTCCATTGACCCATCTGTGAGCTACTGCAGGATCATGGGATTCGGTTTGACTGCCTGATTTCAACAGTATTATGTAGCAAGTTTATTGAATTAACAACACTTGGCCCGAGCAAAGCCAGACAATACTTGCTAGTTTTCACATATTATTAGTTTTAATCATAGCGAAAAAAAAAGAAATTAATGTATGTTTTTTAGAACACGTAATTTTTAGCTATTGCTGCTGTTGTCAGTAGTTTTGGAGCCCCCGATTTACTTGGTGGAGACGCGTGTGCGCTTGTTCCACGAGAAGTTGACGCCATAGTTCTTGACGCGCTCCTTCTTGGCCTTCAGCTCCCCATCGACGTACCAGCGCCAGCCGTTGCGTTCGCAATAAGTGATCGCCTCGTCCTTGGAGCCAAATTGTATATTCATGTTGGACAGAGGATCGCCGCTGCAGGAAAGATTGCGAGATATAAAAAGGGAGTCAGAAATTGGGCGGCAAGAAGAGTGCTCTAGTCGGGACTATCCGATTAGTAGATATCCTAAAATACGTTCCATCTTATTTATCTAATTTTTTATAAATGCCAAAAGATATGATCATGGTAAAGTGGAAGGTCTCCTCCAAGGGTAGGGGAAGGTGGCCATTTCGGCCAAGAATCCGCAGGTCCCATGGATGTCTTCGTTTCAGGCGTCTCCGCCGAGTGGGTCTGTCGAGCAGCCTAGCCAGTTGGTTGGTATAGGCGACTGACTATACACGGTCTCTATACCGGTAGGAGAATCTTTTTTTTAAAAAATGTTTTGCAATAACGGGATGGGAATCTTCAACATATTATAAATTAAGCGTATTTTATCGATTATTATCAGTAAGAGCTTAGATTTACTCTCACCTGGATGTCCAGCCCATGAGTGGATTCTCCCATCGCTCGCGATTATCAAACTCAATTTGCCATGTGTTAATGTTATCTGTTCCGCTTTGCATCGCATTCTTTGGCGGAATGTGGATCCGGACCCGGCGCTCCTTCACCTGCTCGTCGGGCACACCCGAAATGGGCGCCAGATTGACGGCGACAGGCACCGTTATCTTGCCGCTCAACTTATTGCGCAGCTCCAGTTCCTCGGGCCGCGCCAAAGCGGTGCTGGGATCAATTGGAGCCACATCCTTGGAAGAAGCCCAGCGAGCAGTGCTGCAAGAATTGCAAATATAACCAACTGCAGTGTGAATTGCCACCCAACTTACAATTGCATGGTGGGTGCCGCACGGCACATCACTTGACGGATTAGCGACATTTTCGCTCGGCAAATCACAATAGAAATTACGTAAAATTTTGGAACACAAGCGTTCGCAAAACAGCTGTTAAGTCTATGCTGACAATAAGCTCAGTGCTACGGTTGACAAACAAACAGCTGTTAAGTGCTGCAGGATTTGAAAACAGTATTTTTATTTAGTATTTTTTCTATGCCAGCTGTTGCTTATTCGCCGACAGTTAGCGCAGTGATATGGTTCACAATCAAATTTCTGTTAGGTGCTGCCATGTGTAATGGGTCTGTCAAGCTTAAAACATTTTTGTTTTAGTATTCAATTTAGATTGCAGTCCGAAATTAGAAAAAGAAACGTTCACAGAACTGGTTTCCATAACAGGTGCTAAGATGCGTTGACGGTAAGCTAAGTGCTACAGCAAACAGCTGCTTAGTGCCGCGAGAAAATTTGTGGTCGGTGTGCATAAAACAGTATTTTTTGTGTTAGTATTTTAGGTAGGAATTGGAATCTGGCCATTTTGACGCATTCCCAGTGCAGTCACGCTGCATACAAACAATTCCAAATTTTCTGTGCAAACGAGCGGAAGTAAAACGCAGCAACGCAGTGCGAATTTGTCGTTGCCTTCATTTGTTGCAAAAAAAAAGACGTGGCAAGGACTCCCACGCACACGCCGACGCGCGCGCAACTACGACGCACAGAAGGAAAAGCTAAGGCCAGGACATCAGCGCAATGGGTGTACCCAAGTTTTTCCGTTATATCAGCGAACGCTATCCCTGTCTCAGTGAATTGGCGCGTGAGCACAGCGTAAGTACAGGGTGTTTTTGCTTTTTTAAGCCCGGGCTAAGTGTCCTCTCTTTATCTTAAATAATATACCCCGTTTTTTAAAAATGTGTGAAAAAGTGTATGATCAAATTTTGATATAATATGTCACGGGTAAAAAAAAGTATCTCTGATCGTATTAATTTATACAATTTATATATTATTGATCAGCATCAACCGTCCGTCTAAGTTTTTGAAATATAAGTGGGAGACTTAATTTTGCAACTCTAATTTTTTGTGCCCTAAAAATTCCAAGACACAAATTTAGTTATTTAAAAAATTAAATAAAATGTTAGTAAAATGAAGAAATGAAATATTTTTAAATGTTAAAAAATTAAAGATATACTTTAAATTCAAAGTTGAATGTTTTTATGGGAATTTTTAAAAACCAATTGCTCCAATTTTTGTTTGAAAAACTTGGAAAAACAACAAAAATAAAAATCAATATGTTTGTTTCTGTGTAAAAATATAGATAATTAGCTTTGAATGAAGGGGGTGAATGCAGGGTATCCTACTCGTCGGTCACACTATTACTTTTATTTAATATGAGTGTTTTTTTTTTCTTTTCATTTTTGGTTTTTTTGCATTTGCAGATTCCCGAATTTGATAATCTGTATTTGGATATGAATGGCATCGTGCACAATTGCTCGCATCCAGATGATAATAACATCCACTTTCATTTGGAGGAGCCGCAAATCTTCCAGGACATTTACAACTACATTGACAAACTATTCTATCTGATCAAGCCGCAGAAGGTGTTCTTTCTGGCCGTCGACGGTGTTGCACCGCGTGCCAAAATGAATCAGCAGCGCAGTCGTCGCTTCCGATCCGCTCGCGAGGCTGAGCAGACGGAGTTAAAGGCTCATCAGCGTGGTGAAAGGCGGGAGCACGAGAGATTCGATAGTAATTGCATTACACCAGGCACCGCTTTTATGCAACGCTTGCAGAAGGGGTTGCGCTGCTTTTTGCGCACCAAGATTTCGATGGATCCGCTTTGGCAGAAGTGCAGCATCATTCTCAGTGGCCAGGAGACACCCGGCGAGGGTGAGCACAAGATCATGGACTATATACGCTATGTAAAGTCGCAAGCCAACTTTGATCCCAATACGCGTCACTGTCTCTATGGCTTGGATGCTGATCTCATCATCTTGGGTCTCTGCACCCATGAGCTACATTTCGTGGTGCTCCGCGAAGAGGTGAAATTCGGGCGGAATGTGAAGCGCACGGCTGTGGAGGAGACACGCTTCTTTCTGCTGCATTTGGGCCTGTTGCGCGAGTATCTCGAACTGGAGTTCAGTCAGATATCGTCACCGCATAAGAGACTGGATGTGGCCCAACTAATTGACGACTGGGTCCTAATGGGTTTCTTGGTGGGCAATGATTTTGTACCCCATCTGCCCTGTCTGCACATCAGCTCCAACGCTCTGCCGCTGCTCTATAAGACGTATATGAATATCTATCCCAAGCTGGGTGGCAATATCAATGAGCATGGCAAGTTGAATCTGAGGCGATTGGAGATATTCATGAGCGCTCTCAGCGATGTGGAGCTGCAGCTCTACGAGGATCATGCCGATGAGCTCAAGTATATGAATGCCAAAACTGATGCATTCGATTTTGACGTTAATGACCTGAAAAATGGTAATCAAGGTGGATCCAGAGAAAGTCTGGCCGAACTTATTGATAATAGCCAAAAGGTAAATATACTTATATACATACATATTTTTATTAAATAATATACATTTTTAAAAGTTAAAAATCGAAAATTTCGCATTTAAAATAACGAAAATTCAAAGTTTAAAGTTACTAGGTGCATTTAAAATTAACATTTTTCCAATATTTGTTGCAATGTTATGCACCCATTATAAATACATAAATTACTGTATGCATATCTCCCACACTCAATCTCTCCACTAACACACACACACATAAATCGAGAGAGATACTAAAATACCTTCCAATCATAATGAAAGAGCGGCGCATGCTAGCAAAAGCTTTGGCCGCACAAAGCTCGAGCTTTTACATGCTGCATTTCATTTGCGTTCGCAAATCACTTCATAACAGCTCTCAATTTTTGCACACATTATGATGTCTGTGTGTGTGTGTGTGTGTGTGTATGTATGCATTTTGTCTCTCTGTGCGTGTCGTGTGCGTCTGCGTTTGCTGCAATTGCTCTGCAGTGGGAGTGGGAATGGGAGTGAAAGGGAAGCAACTTCATTCCTGTTTGTATTGATTGGAATTCGAGCTAACTTCCAATGGTTGCGCTTTCCAGTTTGATGACGCACATCAAGCTTTGTCAAAATGCAACTGATTGTTGCAAACCAATTTGTTAGCCTTCACTGATTTTACATTCCAATTTTATTAATCACCACAAATACAACATTCTTGTATTGGTCTAACAATTTTTATGTTCTTTTTCATTTTAAATTAAACTTTACTTTTTTTTTTATCAATTACCAATAGTCTTATATTTTGGTCAAAAGTCATGCATATATTGAAAATGTTGATTTGTAAAGTTTTTAAATCCCAAACATCCTTTCTCTATAAAAAAAATACATATCTTTTCTCACCAATGGAAAATCGAGCACATCAAACTTTGTCAAAATGCAACTGATTTCCAATTTGTTAGGCTTCACTGATTTTACATTCAAATTTTATTCTTGTATTGGTTTAACAATTTGTAATTTTAAATTCAATTAATTTTTTTTTTAATTAATTACTATTTTTTTCTATGTTTTGGTCATAAGTCATGCATAATTATTCAAGATGTTGATTTGTATGCTTTCCAAATCACAAACATCCTTTCTTAGCTTTATGCAAAACTGGAATATTTTGTCCCGGCCACTGGAATGCGAGCTAGCTTCCAATGAATGCGAGCTAGCTTCCAATGAATGCGCTTTCCAGTTTGATGACGCACATTAAACTTGACCTAGTTTCCACAGATTTCCAATTTGTTGGCCGGGTGATTGAGCATGTACACACATTTTTATTAATTACCAAGAATACAATATTAATGTTTTGATATAACAAATATTTTTTAAATATTAATTTAACTTTATTTTGCTAAAAATCACAAAAAGGTTTAAACTTAGTTCGCACATATAAATGCAAAAATTAAAAAAAATTATTAGTTTGCAAAGTTAACAGATCCCAAACATCATCATGTGAATTATCTTTTCAAGCTTAGAATCTTGATTAAAGTCTATCATTTAAAATTACCATCCTTTTATTTATATGCAGCTCTACGAGGACGATAGCGATGTGGATTATGACAATGAGGAAGCCGTTATAAGGAGCGAGTTCCAGAACTACAAGCGTAACTATTATCGCAACAAGCTTAGGGGTGAGATGCACGATGGTATCGTTGATGAGCTGAAACATCATTATGTGACGGCTCTACAGTGGATCCTTGATTATTATTATCTCGGCGTGCAGTCGTGGGATTGGTATTATCCCTATCACTATGCACCATTCATCAGTGATCTGACCAACATCCAGAATATCAATATCACATTTACGCCGGGCAAACCATTTTTGCCCTTCGAGCAGGTAAATAATTCAATATCATCTGAAAACTATTCCTTTTCTTTGATATAAGCTAGAAAATGTTATTTATTTCGTATCGCATTTAGAAAGTCGGCTTAATCTGTTAGCATAGCTAATAGAAAATACAGCCAAACTTTTAATTCCAACTCAAATCGGTCGACAACTTGCACCGCTTTCAAATTATCTCAATCAAACAGAGTTAATTATAATTAATTCAATTTTGTGTACACGCAATCACAATTTTCGACTGTATTATATTTGAATATAAATATGCTATGCATGCTTTAAATTTCTGTAACAATCATTTGCAGTAACTGTAGGGCTTATGCAATATCTGAATTGCTACAGTCAAAGCAGCAAAATACATAAAATGTTTGATTTTCTCTCTGCTGCAACCGACCCCATAAAGTCTATATATATTATTGATCACTGCCAACAGCCCAGGTCCGTCTGTCTGTATGAATAAGCAGGTGTCAGAGACTGTAAGAGCTAGAGTCTTATTTGGAATACAAGTTCTCCTATTGCCGGGTCCGTAGAAACCTCAAAAATCGAATATTAGGTATTTTTGGATGAATGACCTTCCGCTTTGGCATACTCACCCATTTACATATCATCCATCAGCCATCAGATAAATAATTATGAATGAATGGGTTCAGGGTGTCTCCTAGTCGGGCACTCTTGACTAGCGCACTCTTACTGATTGTGGCTCAGTCTGTGAGTTTAATCATGTCTTTGGAAAATTTAAATTTTCAACGATCGATGGCGTTTTCTTGTGCTTTTGAGAAATTGAGAATTGACGGTCGCAGGCGATGCAGCTTTTTGCAGAAACAGATGCAGAACTAACGAAAAGTTTCAAATGCCAATTAAAAAAACTCTTAATAGATTCGAAACTAATGATATTTGTATTTTATTAACAATTTTTGCAGCTGCTCGCTGTGCTGCCAGGAGCCAGTTCGAAACTGTTGCCGGAAGCCTATCATGACTTGATGCTGAACCCAAAGAGCCCATTGGCTGAGTTCTATCCGACCGATTTTGAAACCGATCTCAATGGCAAGACGCACGACTGGGAGGCCGTCGTCCTAATATCCTTTATCGATGAACGCCGCCTACTGAGCGCCATGGCCATCTGTGAGCCGCAGCTGAGCACCGAGGAGCGTGCACGGAACAAGCATGGACCGATGTATCAATACGATTACAGCTCGGTGTCGCAGGGTCCCATGACTGCCCAGCCGCCGCTCAAGTCGCTGCAGAATGTCTTCTGCACGGAGCTTGCCCGCTGGTCCGAGGAGATGGTGGTTAACTCGCCGCGCAGTGTTTGCGTGGAGCTGCCCAATTCGGCCCGTCATGTCTTCTTTCCGGGTTTTCCCACCATGAAGCATCTCGAATTCGATGTAAGTCATTTGATTACAAATAATGCACTTATGTAAATCACATTTTTCATTAACATTTATTTTCAACTTGAAAGCTAATAAGAAAAACAATAATTTATATTTATTCTATTGCTTAGAAAAAGTTTAATTGTCATTTTGCGTTCAAATTTAAATTATAATTTTGAAGAACTCAATTCTTTTTGGTTATTAAAACATAAAAATAGTTATTGTTATTGCAAGCACAAGTTACAATAACATAATAGAAATAATAATATATGTATGCATATATATTTTTTTACTGTTCTACTATTCATCTAGTATTTAAGAGCGGAATTGAATTTGATGGCACATTTTTAATTATAGCCAAGTATTTCCCTTTGTAGTTTGAATTGCGCTATTATCGCGTTAAGGTTTTCGAGCAGAAGAGCCGTAATCAGAGCTTGGTTTTGATGCCCAGGAAGCGTCCAACGCAGACCTCGGCCGTCGTTGTTGCCGCTGAATATCTGGATAAGGTGGTGTATATTGGTTGGCCGCATTTGGTTAAGGCCAAGGTGGAGAGCGTCTCCTCACGCGAGTCGTTTGTGGACAAGGCCGGCGCAAGCTCCAACGATCAGCGACAGTTCGATGCGGACCGCAAAGCGCTCGAGGAACAGTTGAGTCTTTTTATTGCTTTACCTGTTAAGCAACTCGCTAATTTTTGATATCCGCCTTTAGCTTTACTAGTCGCATGGGCATCAGATATTCCAGCTACGATGTGCTGGTCCACATACGCACCCATGCCGGCACCTCCATGGAGTTTGGACCGCACGGCAATATCATTATAAATGATAAATGGAGCAACACGGTCACACCGTTTCCGGCACAGGGTGTCGTCGCCAACATTCAGGTGCACGAAAAGATGCGCAAGCAGTTTGAAAATCTTGAGGAAATATTTCCGGCCGACAGCACCATCTTTTTCATCGGAAGTCCCTATTACGGCAGCGAGGGCACCGTTCTCGATCCGATGCTCGTCTACACCTGTGGACGCATTCAAGGTATGTGTGCAAATATAATAATATAAGTATATAATTTATATCTGAATTGCATTGAATTTCATTCACAGTCAATTTACGCGTGGGTCCGGAACCAGATGTCACTGCAGCACGATTGCTGCAGGAGCGGCGTGACAATGACTACGAACATGCGTACAAGGTGTGCCGTGAATTGCATCTCAGCAGCAAATGCCTGGGCCGGATGACCGGCACCATGTGGGTGGTGCTTGGGCCACGTCGCGAAAAAATGGACAATGTGTCGAAGCACAACATTGGATTGCAATTGAAGTTTCCACGTTTGGATGAGGAGCGTGCCGGCTACTGTCGGTATGCCAACAATCAGTGGTACTACTCCACTCTGGCCGTTGAACTGGTGAGCAGATATTGCGACATGTTTCCGGAGATTGTCAATTTCTTGAGCGTCAGCAACGATCGCGGCGAGTTTGTCTATGAGGAGGACATCTATCCGAATGCTGTGGGCCAGCGTCGCGTCGAGGAAGTGGCCAATTGGGTGCGCCAGCAGCCCCACATGAAAATCGATCGTATCACTTGTGGTTCCCGTACGGTGTGCAAGGAGACCGTTGAGCTGCTTCTCGTCGCTACCGAAGCGCTGCCCAAAAAGCCCGTCAAGAATGTCAGACTGCAGGTCAAGCCCCATCTGCTTGTCAAGCCAAATGTGACGCTGCCCGATGTCTACCGCAAGCCGGGCAGTGTGCATATATTCGATCGTGTTGCTGTCGTGCGCACCATCTATATGGTGCCCGTGGGCGTAACGGGCACGGTGATTGGTGTTCATCCCGTTACCGATCCGAATCCGGTCCGTCTCGAGTGTCTCAATGCTGTCGACACCTTCTGCGATGTTCTGTTTGACAGGCGTGTGCCCAACTGTAGCGAGATTCATGGCATTGCCGACGAGCGTGTCTATAAGGTGCCAGAGAGTGCTCTAGTTATCATCACTTCCAGTAAGGAATCAACAGCTAAACAACCAAATATTGCTGGTAACATATTCTTTGTTATATGTTACACAATCCAAAAACAACTTATCTGATTTGTTTCAAATTTTCGCAGAGAACAACGAAAAGCAACCAACTCAAAACGTGCAACCGCGCCAGCAGCGCACCAATGCGGATGCAGTGCGTCGCGAATGGCGCGACAAAACCCATCATGAGGATCGCTATGTAACCTCGGCCAGATCCAAGTATGGTCGCATTACAATGAAGACAACCGTACCCGATGAATTCGTAGTGCCCGGCGTTGCTACGGCTAACATGCCAATAGCAAATTCACACGATGCCACTGCGGCTGGAGCTGTCGAGCCGATAGCATCCACATCAGCTGCGGCTGCGGCTGCTGCTGCACTTGCCCAGCCAATAGCATCCACGTCAGCTGCCGCTGCGGCTGCTTCTTCTATGTTTAATGGTGCAACTACCAATTTTGATTCGAAACCACCGCCGCAGAAGGTGCAAAACTGGCGCACGCTATCCACCATAGCGCCTCTGCATCAGCAGCATCAACCGATGCCCATGTCATTTATGGAGCCGCGCAACCAGCAGGGTAGCAGTGTAACTGACGCAGACACACCGAATGCTCAAACAATGGCCCTCAAAATTATGTTGGGCTTGAAGCCAAACCCAAACCCAAACCCGAATCCGGTATCGCAACCGCAACAGACCATGTATCAACCGCAGATGCAACCAAAGTTCTCGATGGTAAGCCAGCAGCCATCACAGCAGCCGCTGCCGCTGTCGATATCGCACTCGCTGTCTCCTCCGACAAGTGCACCGACCCATTCTCATCCACAGATGCAGATGCACGCTCCGCAGCCTAGTCAAATGCCGGTAAGTTCGTTGATCTTGTAGCGTAAACATTGCTGAACGTTTGCTCATTTGCAGAAATTGCCACAACCGCCGCTGTTCTGGCAGCGCGAGGCACAGCAGCAGCAGCAGCAGGCCAAGATGCAATCGGAGATGATATCAACACAGCAATGGGATATGGGCAACCAGATGCATTCAACAGATGATATATTGCAGATGCCACAGATGCCGCTGACCAACAGCATCATGACTCCAATGCAAGACCAACTATTCCAGTCACATATCCAACCAGAGCCATTGGGCATTGACTATTTGCAGCGTTCAATGTCGTCACAGCTGCGTCTGCAGGCTCAGTCACAGGCTCAGTCACATGCTCAGGCTCAGGCCCAGGCTCAGGCTCAGGCACAGGCACATTTTATGCCGCAAGCCAACCAGTACAATCCCAATAATAGCTATCAGCGCTACAACAACAATGCTACTTACTATCCCACCAACAACAACTACAACAATGGCAACAATTACAACAACGGCATTAATTTCAACAATGGCAACAATTACAACAACGACAACACCATCAACAGTCGCCCAGGCCCAATGACTGGCGCCCAAGCGCCCAACAAATTGCGCGGCTTTGGCCGTGGTCGTGGACGCACATCCATCCAGGACTTTGTGCCCATACAAGCCTATCGTTACAAGAAGTCACAGCTCGGCGCAGACGCCGAACAGCCGATGGTAAGATTCATATTAAAAGTGTAGTTATATTTTGTATTTTATACATACTCTCATTAGTGTTATGCTTGTTTCATAATTTCTGCACAACTTTTACTCATTTTTTATCGTCTTTATCATTCCAGAACAAGCCGGAAGCTCCCAACAGCAGCAACAACCTTGGCAACGATGGCACACAGGCAAGTGCCCCAACAGCAGCGGCTGCAAGTGCTGGCGATGAGGCCAGCTGTGAGCTAATGAGAACACTCAAGATAACGGTAAATGTCGCTTACAAATACGCACAGATTTATAAATATTAATCGGGGTTTCTCCATTTGTTTTCCAGCCCACAAATAATGAAGTCAACCCAGTTCCCAAACCCAACGCTACCAAGCCAGGGGAATCGACTGGGGCTAAGGTATATGAAAGATTTCAATATATAAATACTATATATTCATTAACCATTTTAATTTTTCAGCCGAAAATGACTAGAAAACCACGCATTGGCGCCAAATTCGATTTGGAGTACATAATGCATTAGATTACAGCTTTGGAAGCAACACGAATCAAATATGAATCAACACTTTTTTTTTTGGTTTATTTCAACACTTAACAACACAAATAAATGACGGCTTTGGACATAGGAATCAAGAAACCTTCAGACTTAAACTAAATGGCAGCTTAGGAAGCCTTCACATAAAACCTAAATTTCAGCTTGGAAGCAAGACAGGAAAATAAGAATCAAGAAACTTTAAATTTTAAAACTAAATTACTGCTTGGAAGCAACACAGGAAAATACGAATCAAGAAACCCCAACAACAATCCTACAAGGCAGCTATGGTAGCAACACAGAAAATAAGGATCATTGCAGCTATGGTAGCAACACATAACACACAACACAAAATAATAATCAAAAACATTTAACAACTTCAAATATAGGCAATTTTAAAAGTTGCATCAATCTTGTTTTTTTGCATATTGAAAATGCAACTGTTTGACACCTATAGCATAATAGTTTAATAGACATTAGTATTATATATACCACGCCGACTTTATATGTATATATGCATATACATATATATACCAGGCCAATATACTACTTGTGTGAACGCATAAAGACATTTTCAAACCGTAGCCTGGCCATAAGATCATTAAGGCATTTCAAGTAAAGAGAACATGTTACGCAATCCATGAAAACCAAACTTGTTATCAAATATTGTCAACTAACAAAAACAAATAAAACTAAAAGACACGAAGTAAACGCGACAGAGGATTAACCAATCTTTCTGAAAGAAACACGTTACAAAAATCAAAAATGAAGAGTTTTATTCATTTATTTCTTGATGTATTGTTCACATACATAAATGTAAATGTTTGTTATTACAAATTATCCAATTACATATAAATGATTAAATATCAGAGCGAAAGATAGAGCGAAGAGGGAAAGAAAGAGAACGAGCACGAAAGAACAAACGTTTTTTTTGAAAGATATTTTAAATGTATTTGGACAACAAATGTTTGTCATGAAAAGTGTGAAACGTAAAAAACGAACACAAGAGATACAGAAAGAGGGAGAAGGAGAGTAAGAAAGAAAGTGATTTGTTCTTAAAGAAAAAAGCTAAAAGAATTTAGAATTGTATTGATGTTTTAATAATTTATTCATATCTGTATAAGAATATATAAAATATAAGATTACGGATCAAGACAAAGTAATGAATGAAAAGTTTGGTATCAAAAGTGTCAAAGAAAAATGAGATAACTAAAGAGCAGCATATACGCAAGCGATAAGAGAGAGAGAGAGAAAGAGAGAGAGAGAGGAAAAAAGTAATCATTCCTACAGAAAAAAGCTTTTATTTTTTTCTAATCAGTCGTTCGAAAATGGGGAAATTCCAAAAATTAAAACTGTTTAGTTCTTATTGGAAAATGTTTTTTTTTTTTTATTTTATATCTTAAAGTTTAAACAAATGAAATTGAATTTTCGCAAATCCTAAGAAACGTATCTAAGATACAATTTAATTCGAAAAAAGCAAAATACAAAATGCTAAATTAAATCTCTTCCTTAAAATGTTTTGCGTTGAAATATACAAAAATTGGAAATTCCAAAAATTAAAATTGTTAACGATTTAGGAACACATTGTTTAATGCATAAAACGCCTTCAATCTAAAGTTCTTATTGGAAAATGTTTTTTTTTTTTTTTTATTTTATATCTTAAAGTTTAAACACATGAAATGGTATTTTCGCAAATCCTATAAAACGTATCTCTGATACCATTAAATAAGAAAAATAGCAAAATACACTATGCTAAATTAAATCGCTACCTTATAGTTTTTTTGTGTAGAAATATACGACATCCCGAAGCAAGTTTTGTTGCCAAATGAATTTTCGTGCGACCATTATATTAACTATTTATGAAATCAATTAAATAAACGTATGTATGTGTGTGATTGATCTTAAAGAATAAATACAGTTTTATCCATATTTTAATGACTTTTCAATGCTATTTTGTACAAATAATGAGAAAAGTTTGTTATAAAATGTTTCAGCTGGGAACATCGTGAATTTTCGTTTTTCGAATTTGAAGCGGTTTTCACGAGTCCTGTTGGCTTTTCCATAGTTGACATCCAGTCGTTTAGATATTGACAGTTGGAAGTTAACTGCCAAAGGGATCGGAACAAAATTCGTTATTGCTGAAATGACATATCTGGGTAAGGAAGGGATTACATCTCAAGAATAACTTACCTTAACTTACCTGTGCAATATTTGCATAGAACTCATCAGGAACAAGCGCGTCGATGTGCCCACATTGCGTCGCAAATGGAAAGAGACATATCAGGATATGGATCGGTATACAACCGCTTATAATAACTCTACAATGAAGATGAACATTTCCGAGGAATTCTTTTTGCCGGGCGACGCTCCTTCCGTTGTCGTCCAACCGAAACCACCATCGACTAAGGCAAAGGACAAAGGACAACAGCGTAAAAATAAGAAGAACTATTACTATCGCACAAGCAACAACAACAACAACAACAAAGATAACAGTGACAAGGTGCCGAGCACCAACCAGCGTCGCCAGTATACCATCGCGGACTTCTTGCCCTTAGAGTCCGGTCCTCCCAAGAAGACTAGACATGGCAAAAAATCATCTGGCGACGTTGCGCAGCCAAAGGTAAGCTTCATCAGATTTGCCACAATAGTAAAAGCTGACGGTAAAAGATATAGATATATTTACTATATATATGTATTGATCAACTGCGAAAGTTTCATCAGGATCCTGTATTCCAATCAATTTAATCTACATTTCAACTGCATGCAGGTTATCTCCTAGTCGGGCACTCTCGATTATTATTTATTTTTTATTATATTTCTACTCAAAATGTATCTCCAATTCTAGCACAAGCCGAAAACTTCCAAGAAAAACCACAAACTTGGTGACGACGGCCAAAAGGAGATTGACTCAACCGCAGCGCCTAAGATCGCTGTCCATGACTCCAACTTGGAGTTAATGGAAAATCTCGTGATAACGGTAAATGGCGCTTACGAATAGGCAAAGATTCCAATATAAATCGATTTTTTCATTTGTTTTCTAGGCCATAAATATCAAAGCCAATCCCTAAAAGCCAGAGGCAGCGACTGATGCTCAGGTATATTAAAGATGTCTATATCCATATAACCATATCCATCTTTCAGCCGTAAATGTAAACAACGAAAACCCACCCATGGAAACAAGAAACTTACTTACAATAATGTCACCTAAAGAAAACCAAACTAAACGATACATTTTATGCTAAACAAACTTAAAGACATATTTTATAACCCGTTAACCGAATGTAACGAAAAAATAAAACACCAACCATCAACTAACGAAAAAAAAGACAGACGATGTATTTTCAGAAATGAATTTTTCTTTATGTATTCATTAAAATAAACATTAAAAAAAAATTGTTTAAAAAATGACCGAACTGCATATAATAGAGAGAGAAAGAGAGAGAGAGAGAGAGAGAGAGAGAGAGAGAGAGAGAGAGCGAGAGAGAGAGAGAGAGAGAGGGAGATTATTATAATATTATATTATAGGAGTAATAGAAAGTCTAAAACTCACTAAGCTACATTAGATTCTTGGGTTAAATTAGTTGACCAAGTATTCTTAATTATATTAATGTCCATTGAGTATATAAAAGATATTAATCTTGTTGTAAATAAGTTTCATAGATAGTTTCTTGACTTCTTGGTTTACTAACTGATAGATATAGTGAAAGTGTTCGAAAGGAATACAAAGAATATATAGTAAATATTTGCAACTGATGGCTCTAATATAAGATATGAATATTTATTCGTATTTAGATTTCAAGATTAGATTTGCATTTGATATATGTATGTAAATTATTTGCGCTTCACACAGGTTTGACGATGTCGCAGTATATCGATGTGGGACATCTGCAGTCTCTGGCCACAGCTCTCGCAGTGATGGTTGGCACCGTCGCGTGAGCCGCTGGGCTTATCCATGATCTCCGGCTGGGGCTCCGTTTCGGATGCGGGACGCTGCTTGCTCTTGTCACGTCCCTTGCACTGCAGACGATGCTGCAGCTGATCGGGCACATCGTACTGCTCCAGTTCCACGTCGCACTGGGCACATTGCCAGGGTTGCGTCTGCAGAGCAGCTTCCATGGCCAGTGTCCAGGGCAGCTCCGCCAGGCAGCCATAGACGACATGCTCGGAGACATTCAGTCCTCCCTTTTCGCTGTTCCCATTCATCTCATAGTCGGCGGCAAAGGGATTCGCTGGCAGCGCCACCACACGCTCCGGCGCCGGGCAGCGTGTATACAAAATCTTCAGATCGGCGGGCAGCAGCCGCTTGATGCTATATACCACCTCCAGACCCATAAAGTCCAACAGATCATGCCAGAGTGTGTCGCTTCTATCAGTAGCTGCAATTGCTGACAAGGATTCGCCGCTGCTGCTGTTGTTGAGCTCTGCAGAAGAGGTATTAAAGCAAGGGTATGAAAGGTCGAAGGGTGTACGACTAGGAAATATTCCAGATATATGATATAATGTAACAGATATAATGTATCAGACTGTACTATATCCAAAAACTGCATTGAAAGGGTATTTGGGGGTGTTATCAAAATATGATAAATGCATTTTGAGCTACACGGAGATTAAGGACCTGCATGCTGAAACTGGAGCCTTTCGGTCTTTAAACAGACAGACGGACAACAAGTTCTATAATACATACAATAATAATACATTTTGAATGAGTAAATAGCGTATAGTTATGGCTATTGGAATCCAATTCGAGTTTGATGACTACACACCATTTAGCTTGTCGTAGAGGCGACTGCTCCAGCGACGTCGCAGCTCAATGGCGCGACAGAGCAGCTTCAATCCGCTGCCTGGCTGTGGAAAGTCCAGGCCCAGCCAGCCGTCGCAGACGATGCGCGACAGGCCCAGATTGGTATCGATGGCATAGCCAAAGAGCAGCAAAGTTTGCGCCGCTGGCAGCCGAATGCAGTTCATCAGATACGGCTTGGCGGTCTCCAGTAGGGATCTGCAAGAATCGTTAGATTAGAGCAAGCAGTAAGCGGTGCAACCGACTAGAAGGCACTCACTGATAGCAAAGCAGCTGATGGCGATCGCTGAGCGGCTGCTTGGGCATGTAGTATGGCGGCTTGTCATGTATATCGCTATCGTTGATCTTGAGCAGTTCGTAGTTTTTGGCAAAGTGCGAGTTGGGATGCAGGGAGATGAAGGGCTTGAGTTGCGTGTGGAAGAACTGCTGGCCGCTGCCCTTGCAGTAGTTGAACTCATCGGCGATGGCCAGCTGTGGATAGAAGCCGCTGACGAGCAGCAGTTTGAGCAGTACCACATCCCGATGCCGCTCCATATGAGCCGAGCGCTCCAATAGCGCCAACTGGCGGGCATCGTGACGTAGGCGAAAGTCCACGTCGCGCATATCCTCGCTGGGATCGTCGTCGCGCTGATCCTCGTCCTGGTGCTGGTGCTGCTTGAGCAGCTTGCGCTGACGCGGCTGCTCGAAACGCTGGCGACGCTTGAGCGCCTTCAGCTGACGCAGTTCACCGTGGCGACGCGAGCGCTCGGCTCTGCTTAAGGAGCCGCCATCAGTTGGCGGCGCCATGCGGCACGATTCGAGTATGCGCTGGAATTGATGGCGCAGCTTGCAGACCTCGTAGAAGCGCTGCTCCTCGATGCCCAGGCGATGGCACCACTTGCGCGTATTCTCGCGCCCCATCTTCAGCTGCAGCCACTGGCGATAGGCGCACAGCAGCGTGAAGAGATCACCCTGATCCGATTCGAGCGGCTGGCGTTCCCGCTCGCAGCGCTGATCCGTGTGGGCGCGTGTCGTCAATGGATTCTGTACGCTCAGCATGGCGGCCAGGGTGAGCAGCTGCTCCACTTCGGGAAAGACACAGCCCATGAGCAGCATCTTGCCAATGGACAGCTCCACGGGCAGATTGGCCAGCGAGCTGCCCAGCGGCGTGATCTTCTCATCCACGCTGAGTGCGCACTGAAACAGATATGGGATTTCTTTCAATTATTACTGTGTAATTGAGTCGAGTCCTTGATAACTAACATGTTGCTTGAGAGCCAGAATCGTTTGCTCAATGCGCTCCACTTCCGGCGATTCGACGAAGGGAAAGGCGCGCACATCCGGCAGGCCCATGGACACCATTTGCAGCAGCATTGTGTCCAGCGGCACGCGGTAAATCTCCGGCGTCGGATACGCCTCGAAGCCATCGAACTGCTGCTGTGTAAACAGCCGGTAGCATACCTGTGGAAAGGGGAGCAACAACAAGATTTAAGTTAGAGTATAGATTATAGAGTATATAGGAAGAGTATAGATATATATAACTTATAATGGGTGGATTTGATCAATATGAATATAACAGTAATATGCATATTTGATCAACATATAAGATACACAATTTTTAAACGATTGTGCCCATGATATTGATATGTTATAGTAGTCCGATCTGTTTGCCTTCACTGGGAGCTGAAACTATACTCTCAACATAGAGAACTTACGCCCGGTCCCGTTCGTCCGGCACGACCTTTGCGCTGCTCCGCCGATGATTTGGATACCCAGAACTCCTTGAGCCGCTGTCCCTTGCAGCTGGCATCGTAGCTCATCTCCTTCACCTTGCCGGAGTCGATGACAAAGCGAACGCCGTCGACAGTCAGCGATGTTTCCGCTATATTTGTGGACACGATGCACTTGCGCATGCCATCTGGTGCATAATCAAAGACCTTGTCCTGGTCCGCTAGGGCGAGACCGCTGTGGAGCGGCAGCACCAGCCAGTGGTTTTGTTCCTTGCTATACTCAAGGATAGCCTCGCAAACGCTGTCGATTTCATTAACGCCGCTGACAAAGATTAGCACATCGCCGCGTTCCGTAGCTGCAAGAGATTGGGGGGTACGTTATATAAGCAGCTGTTGCAGTCGGATTGTCTTGGACTACATACTGGGATACTGCTGATCTATGAGGCTGAGCACTTGGATAAAAGGCGCTGGATCCAGACGCGCACTTTGCGACCGCTTGCTGCCGGCGGTGGCTTGTCCCGCCTTCAGCTCTAGTGCCGGGGGTGGCATGTAACGCAGCTTGATGGGAAAGAGTCGTCCTGGCACCTGCAGTAGGCGTGCGCCCTCCTCCTTGAAGAAGCCATGAAACAGCTCCACATTGATGGTGGCCGACATAAGTATCAGCTTCAGCTGCGGCTTGGCGCGCAGCAGACACTTGGTCACGCCCAGCAGAAAGTCACCAAAGAGATTGCGCTCATGGATCTCGTCCAGAATGAGCACATCGTACTGCTCCAGATTGTCAGACAACGCCAGCTGTCGCAGCAGCAATCCCTCCGTAATGAACAAAATGTGCGTATTCTGCGTCTTGTTGCGTTCGAAGCGTATCTGGAATCCCACCTTGCTTCCATAGTCATCCAGCAGCTCATGCGCCACCCGCTTCGACAGCGACACACAGGCCAGTCGACGTGGCTGGGTGCAGGCTATAAAAGGGAGTAGGATTACAAATAAGGGATTAGTGATAAGCAGAATTCCATGACGGCAGTACACTCTGCCAGGATATGCGTGGGGGATTCCTGCACAGAACTGGCAGTCTCCGCGTCCTGGGTATTCATATTTTTAATGGTTAGCCAACCATTTTGGTCTACAATGCTCCGACAAAAGACCAGTGAGTATTCTCAGTCTATTCTTCCCCTTGGTAATAAGTCTAGAGTCCAGCCTTGGTCTTGGATAGGAGAAAGTATTTGGGCAGTGACTTTTTAACGCCTGCTCGTAATAGGACTGCCTCGACAATAGATATACTCTCCTTTATCAAAGAGTAGGGTTGCTCTATTTTTCGCATAAAGTTACAAACTAAAATTGCATAAGCCTTCGGTGTAGAAATAAACTAAAAGGCGAATAATGACCAAAATTATATTAGTTTTGACACCCACAATTAAAAAAAAAATAATTTTCCAAATAAGTTTTAAAAAAAAAAGTCAAGGGATTACATGATATTTTCCCAAAAAAATGAAAAGAAAACTATTTTCAAAACTGCACAATCCTTAGATTATGGATTGAAGTATAAGACAAATAATGACCAAAATGGCTTTGGGATTCAAAATCGGTTCAGTTTTGTCAAAGTTATGGGAGTTTGAAGCATTAGAAGAGCATTAGTAGGGATTTTGGCACATACAACCCATTTTAGTCATTTTTGACAGAAAAATTAACTTTTCCAGTATCACCTTTTTCTATTGATTCTTATACTAATTTTAATACCTACAATCGATTAAAAGTAAAATTTCCCGAATATAAATTTTTAAAAAAATAAAAGTTTTCTAAAATAAGTAAGGGGCTCTCTTATGATATTTTTGCAAAAAAAGTTTCTTATAATAAAAATAATATATTAATATAAGAAAGTATAATAAGGATGTAATCTAATGTTCTGATTGGTGTCCTGCTGAATTGAGCTGATGTCTTAGTTACCTATGCTGCGATAGCCAAATTCGTATAGGAATTGCGGCACCTGTGTGGACTTGCCACAGCCGGTGTCGCCGGCGACGATGAGGACACGGGTTGCGTCCAGGGCGCTGCGCAGATCCTCCTTGAAGCGTGCAATGGGAAGGGCACGTTGGGATTGACGCAATTTCTTGATGCGATTGAACTTCTCCTTCTGCTTAAAGTCCAGATAGATGAGGATCAGTTGCTTGAATTGGGCTTGCATTTCATCATTGTTGCTGCTGTTCCTGCTGCTGCTGGTGGTATCCTCGCGTATCACCTTTTCATCCAGCTTCAGTGATAGATGCTTGTGCTTGTGATATGGCTGTGGATCCAAGTGTTCCAAGTCGGAGAGGGGCGGGGGCAGCAAAGGCTGTCCAACATTCCTAAGCATCGATTCATATTTGTTGACAAAATGCCAAAAGTCAGTGTCACTCTCGACGAGGCTCTGCTGATGGCGGTTTTTTGTTAGCAGCAGGCCGCTGAGCGTCGCTTTGTGATCCAGAAAACTGAACTCTATTAAATTAAGCGACTGTCGCTTTTTGCTTGAGCTGCTGCACATTGCAAAGGTTATAAACGAGAGACAGAGAGTAAACAAAATAAACTTATCGTATCGATAGACCGATGAACGATTGTCTTAAAACAGCTGTGCCATGGGTGGAGTTATACAAGGACTCTATACTCTCTACTCTCTACTTCTATACTGTCAATTGTCTTGCTCTCGCTGTCTTTGTTTTGCCTGCGTTTGAGTTGCTGCATGGTGAAATGGCTATGTATGTGTGCATATGTGTGAAAGAGACTGAAAAGGAAGCACCCATCAAAGCAGGCACGCCAGTAATTTCCGCCACCTTGTTATGCAGTTATTATTATAAGCTGTTCGTTTTTATATCTTATTGAAACAACCGCTTAGATTCAACCGTTTTTAACAGTTTATTGTTATCGATAGACAAATAAACGATAGTTTTAAAACAGCTGTGCCTGTCATTCAATTAAACTTATTTATTTGTATATATAGTTGTAGACAAAAATGCTAAATGAAACAACAGCTTAAATTCTACCACATGGCACGCTGCACACCCGACAGCTTATTGTAGTCCGCCAGATGACGCCAGACAATGCGACTGAGTCGATATTTGTGGACAACGCCGCGGGGACGTGACGTAAGAGCGCAACGTTCTCGCACACGAACCAATGATGAATCCCTGGGAAAGGCGGCAATCTCAACGTCGGCAACCTCACGCAACTCAATGGGCAATATATCGTTTTTACGTAACGAATTCACACGCAAACGATCCTTGGAATGCTCCTGGACGCATTTGCGGCGTTTGACATCGCGAATCATTCGCCAATCGGCATACTTTGTGCGCACTTGCTGGAACTACAGGAAAATATATGTATTTATTTGTTTTATTTAACTATTAGTTAGACTTACACCACAGCCGGCGATTTGCACACTTTGGCAAACATAGCTTCCAAGTCTCGCCAAGGAATTCATATTTATATATTTACTCCAGTACGTCTGTAAAACGGTCACAGTAGTTTATATCGATATTTTGTCGTTATCGATACTCGTGACAGTCGCTCGTACAGCTGTTGTGTATGTCTATTTTGTGAATGCCAGTTTTGGGTGAGCATGTTTAATTTGAATATTGATATAGTCTCGGATTACACACAGCAAGAGCTTGTATGTGAAACTGCTTATAAATTAAATATAAGCACTGACCATGCGATATAAGTGCATTACATTAATTTTAAATTGACATTGAAACGTTTTATATAACAAGTGTTTGCCCGCTGTTGCAGCTCTGCTTCTTGCCACTGGGACTGTTGAACAGCTGTTCGGACACAGACACAAAACGAAACGAAAAAATTTACTTAGATATATATATAAAAATTCCAATTGGCTATTAAGCTTATTGCAATGTAAGTACAAGTACAAACATGTGCGTTGTTACCGTTACCGGCGTTATTATCTGAATAAATGTGTGCAATGTGTTATAAATCGTATCGCCTTTGCGATTTGCCATTCAAATCGATGCGCAAACGCATGCTGCATGTGTATATTTTGCGTTCATGTCTCACCGTTAATTCGGAAACTTACTCGTGCTCGCGGTGTATTTAACCCACAGAAAATATACACATATATACATATATATATTTTTAACGGCAGCTGTGTGTGTGTGTGTCTTTTTTTTGTGAGTGTGCCTGGGCCCAAAAACGCCTCCTTGTAATTACATTTTGTAACAATAATAGCCTCCCCTTTTAAGCGAAACGGAAGCATTTTCTTCAATCCGGTGCAAAAGTTAGCAGCTGAAGAAGAAGAAGAAGCAGCCGCAGCAAACGTTCGAAGATGCCTTCCAGCAATCCACTGCCGCCCAAGGAGGCTGCACTCTTCCGTAAATTACTGGTAAGTAAATATATATATGTATATATTAATCATTACTACTTACAATCGCCCAATCGCCGGCTACATTTCCGTTTACTACACACACACACGCATACATACGCACACTCAGTTTATCATGTGCTTTTTCGTTGCGCCTATTTTTGGCATTACAGAAAAACAACTACAGTAGCAACACGGGTTCCGATTCCAATTGGAATAACAAATATGCTAGTTAGGTGATATCAAACAGTGTTGCCGATGCGAAGTTTCCTCTTGTTTTTGTTGTTGAGCTACGCTGGTCGCATAACCTCAAAGTTGGGTTGACTGCTTGCCGTGGGCAGCGGGCGGAGCGAGGGGGTTAGTTTGTCGGTCGGTCTGCCAGTCGGTCGATTGGGCGGGCTTTTCATGCTGCTGATTAGTAATCGTTAGCTCGCTCAATCGAGCAATTAATCCACCTCTAATCCATTTTAATGAAATGAGGTGGAATTTTTCAAATGTTTAAGTCATATTTTCCCACCAAAAAAATAATTATAAAATGTTTTGAAATCCAATATTCGATTTTCTGGAAGTTTCTAATTGGAAATTTGTATATTTCTCAGAGTAAAAAGAAATAAATTATAAAATATATTTCAAATTTAGTTAATTAATCAAAGGCCATATGCACTGCCCAAAAATAGGAATTTTAAATTTACATTTAAAATAACTTTTAATTTCTGATTTTTGTAATTCGCACAGAAATGTTACGAAATGAAGCAGTACAAAAACGGCCTGAAGCTGGCTAAGCAGATACTCTCAAATCCGAAGTTCACGGAACATGGCGAAACGTTGGCCATGAAGGGTCTGACGCTGAATGGACTCGGGCGGAGGGAGGAGGCTTACAAGTATGTGCGTTTGGGACTGCGCAACGATCTGCGGTCCCATGTCTGCTGGCATGTTTACGGGTTGCTGCAGCGCAGCGATAAAAAGTATGATGAGGCAATTAAGTGTTATCGGAATGCTCTTAAATGGGAGAAGGATAATCTGCAGATATTGAAGGATCTGTCGCTGTTGCAAATACAGATGCGGGATCTTGACGGCTACAAGGAGACGCGCCATCATCTGTTCACACTGCGACCCTCGCAGCACGCCTCCTGGATTGGTTTCGCGATGAGCTATCATCTGCTCGGCGACTACGAGATGGCCAACAACATTCTTGAGACCTTCAGCCAATCCCAGACGTCAATTGTAAGTGCATCTCTGAAATATATGTGTATTTTAGTTTAACTACTCTCGCTTTTGCTGCAGGAGGCCCATGACTATCGGCATTCGGAGCTGCTGCTGTACCAGAATCAGATACTCATCGAATCGTTGCATCTGCAGCAGGCTCTCGATCATCTGCTCAAGTACGAGCCACAGATTGTCGATAAACTGGCTGTGCGCGAAACGCTTGGCGATTTGTATATTAAGCTGAATCAGCAGGAGGAGGCGGTGCTCATTTATGAGTCGCTCATCAGTCGCAATCCGGAGAATGTGCTCTACTATGAGCAGTATTTGGTTGCGCGTGGTGTCACCACCTCCACCGAGACTGTGGCTGTCTATCGCGAGTTCCAGAAGCAATATCCGCGCGCCCTCTGTCCACGCCGCCTGCCCCTCAACATTGCCAGCGGCGACGAGTTTCGTGTAGTCGCCGATGAATATTTGCGACGTGGCCTTCGTAAGGGCGTGCCGCCGATGTTTGTCAATGTGCGTACACTGCATCAGGAGTCGGATAAGGCGGCCATCATTGAGTCCTTGACGTTGCAGTACTTTGAGAATCTGACGCGATCCGGTCACTTTTCGCGCGAGGATGCGGACGCGGTTGCGCCCGTCGAGCCGGCATCGGCGCTGGTGTGGACGGCACTCTTTCTGGCCCAGCACTATGATTATATGCGCGAGACAGATCGTGCCTTGGAGTACATCAATGCGGCCATCGATCACACGCCAACGCTTATCGAACTCCTCATTACGAAAGGTCGCATTTTAAAGCATGCCGGCGATCCCGTGGAGGCCTACGCCTGGCTCGAGGAGGCACAGAGCATGGACACCGCGGATCGGTACGCCAAATTGCATTTATATCGTCACACAACTCACCTATCATATCCTAAACTCCTTAGGCACTATGAATCTCAAGAGTACAAATGTACAAACATATTTCCATATATAGATGTCACACAGTGGTTAGACTCGTAATTTTCATTGCATTACAAGTTTTGGTTTTCACGTTAATGATCTTGTTTTTGAGAAACTTTTTGTTTCGTTGTGATATTTTTTTAACTTGTGTTAGGTTTTTCTTTTTTTAAAAATATTTTAAATTATGAATATTTTATTTGCATATAACTAAACTTTATTTTTTATTTAAAAAAAAAAAAAAAATAATTACTATTGGATTATTATTATAATATATACTATTATAAGTAGTCCAATTTTAATAATTGTTTCAAAATTTGTTGGATAGCTTGGAAAAAAGACAGTTGCCAAAACATGAACAAGAAGATATAGTTTTATGGTTCAAGCTTGAGATGGGAACTGAAAACTTATTAATTTCGATCCCGTCCCGCCCGTCCCGAATCAGATATATTTTGCCCTGTCCCGAGGATTTTCACATTCATCCCGCTCATCCTGATCCCGTTCGAATCTTTTAAATCAAAAGAAGTATCATCTTTCTCGCTGTTTTCCTTAGAGTGCCACACAAGAAAATATAGTGCAAAATACTCATTCAATGCGGTTTTACAAATAGTGCTCAGACATTTTTAATTGCTCTCGAAAAACATATAGATTTATCTAGAAAAAAAGGTAGGACAGGTCATTTCGGGACCCACGGGAATTTAAGAATCATGTATAAATCATGCCCGCGTCCCGCATTTTTCGAAAATGCTTTCCCATCCCGCGGGATTATCATCCCGTTCCCTTTTGCAATTCAAGCGACCACTTCATACACATACAGAAACAATATGTAATACAATGATTCCATATCGTTTTGCAGATATATCAATTCGAAGTGCGCCAAGTATATGCTGCGTGCGGATTTGGTGGTGGAGGCGGAGGAGATATGCGCCAAATTTACGCGCGAAGGCGTCTCGCCCATGGACAATCTTAATGAGATGCAATGCATGTGGTTCCAAACGGAATGCGCCATGGCGTTTCAGCGGGCGGGTCGCTGGGGCGAAGCGCTAAAGAAATGCCACGAGGTGGATCGCCATTTCTCGGAGATCATTGAGGATCAGTTTGATTTTCACACCTATTGCATGCGCAAGATGACGTTGCGTGCGTATGTGGGCCTGCTGCGTCTGGAGGATGTGCTGCGTCGTCATCCGTTCTACTTTAAGGCGGCCAAGTGCGGCATCGAGGTCTACATACGCTTGTACGACAAGCCCCTCAAATCGGAGACAACGATCGAGGAAATTGATATCGGTGGGTACTACAATACAAGAGTGACGTCCGTCAAAATCAATCTATCTATGTTATTCAATTTATAGAGAACCTGCCGCCATCGGAGCTGAAGAAGCTGCGCAGTAAACAGCGCAAGGCCAAGAAGAAAGCCGAGCTGGAGAGCGCACAGGCGGCGCAGGCGCAGGTGAAGCGTGAACAGCATCAGAAATCGAAGCAGCAGGCGAATCAAGAAACCGATCCCGATGCCCCACAATTGGATGAGCTAATACCGGAGAAACTGGAGCGCACCGATGAGCCACTGGAGAAGGCAATCGATTTTCTAAAGCCGCTGCAGCAATTAGCCAAAGAGCGCATCGATACGCATTTACTGGCCTTCGAGGTATACGCTCGGAAGAACAAGCTATTGCTGATGCTGCAATCGATACAGCGTGCCCGGGCATTGAATCCGGCGCATCCGGTGCTACACAGCTGCATTATACGCTTCATGAAGGCGCTGGCCAGCGCCCAAAGGCAACAGCCGTTCAACGTGCACGTGCAGAAGGTGCTCGATAAGGCCACCAAAGAACTGATAGGCATCAAGACGCCACAGCAGCTGAACGATGAATTCATTGCCAAGCATCATGCTTCTTCCATACTGCATTTATACGAAGGCGCACGTGGTCTCTACGAGCTGGATGCCAGCAAAAAGGACGCCGCCATCAAGCTCATCACCGGCTTCAATCTTAGCAAGCTGCGATTAGAGGTGCGTATATCTCGTTCAGTCTCCTTTTTTATATTGTATATTAATAACAATCTTGTTCATCCACTTTTGCAGGAGGCCATCAAAATCTACACGGCGTTGCGGGACGGCGATATATTTGGTGACTGCGAAAAGGAGGCGGATGCGTATAAGCTGCAGTGTCAGGAGCGGTTCCAATACGCGCGCATCTTTCGCAACATCGAAGAGCTGGAGGCGCAGCTGCAGGAGAAGGAGGCAGCCAAGCTGCGCGCCGAGGAGGAGCAACAGCAGCTCAATCATCTCGATTCGCATGAGACATCAGCGTCGTCGTCAGCGCCAGCGTCGGTTTTGGTTGCGGCAGCACCAGCGTCTTAGGAGCCACCACGCAAACAAGACTGCAACAATAACAGCAACAGCAACAACAACACCAACAACAACATTAACAACAACAACTGCAACAACTACCGCAAGAAACCTTACAACAAAAACATTAATAACAACCAGAAGTGCTGCAATAAGCTTAATTCTAAAAAGAACAACATCAATAACAATAATAATAAAAAAAATACTATAACCAAGAAGCAGAGGAAAGGATGGAAAAGATGAGAAAAGAGTGTTCTGTTAGAATCGTCCAGATTCTGTGTTAACAACAAGCAGAAGAAAACGATGAAAGAGTTGACAGAGGAGAGCTGGTATAATCGTCCAGATTCTTTATGGGGGTGTCTCCAGAGGAGCTTTATTCGGTTTTAACCATCAATCATCAGCACACACACACACTTACACACACACACACACACACACACGCACACACACGCACACACGCACACACACACACATACACAAACAGACACAGAAAGCAACATTAATATTGTCATTTAAAAATGAGCGCAGAATGTTGTTTGTGCAAAACAGAGATGGCACTGTTCCGTATTATGAAAGGAAGCAAGACCACTCATGCACACACAGAAGCACACACACAAACACACACACACACACACACACACACACACACATACATACTTTTATGTATAGTTAAAAAAGATAAAGTTAAAGCAGAATCAGGAAGGAAACGCAAAAGCTTAAATAAAAAAAAGTGAAAGAAAAACAAACTAAACAAAATTTGTTATAGAACTTTTTACATTTTATAAACTATATATTTTCCCTTTTTTTATACACTATAACGAGCGAATTGTATATACATATAACGTTTAACAATTATATACAAAAATGAACCCAATTAATGTAACAGTAACTATTATGAAAACAAAGAAAGAAAACAACTAAAACAAAAACAAAAACAAAAAGCAAAATAACCAAGTCAAATGCATTCCAGAGATGATATGTCTGATAGGAATGCCTTGACTAAAACTAATTTAATCTTTAATTTAATCAATTGCGGCATGCAATAATGGGAAGATCTATGTCATTAACTTTTTTTTTCCATTTGAAGGCGATCTTAACTATCATTATATATATATATATATATATATATGAAAGTTTGCTTGGTTTGAGATCGAATCTTTATTCTAAGAATTATGGCCAATTCGACTACCAAGTTGCTCAGATTTGGCCGCGGACTGCTGATAACTGAAGAACCCAGAAGACTTGTCGAGCTTTTAGGATTGTCGAAACCTAAGCAAAGCCTTTGATTTCATTGTTACTGCCACATAGTATAAATACTGCCATATTTATAGTTATAGTATAGTATAGTAGAATTCCGAGTTATAGATTAATTAATGGCATATGTATAGCTGAGTTTTGTAAATTAATTATTTGGTTGATTGTTGATTTAATTAAGTTTACATCATTTTCAAAACAGCAGCTTTTTATACATACTTAAATAGAAGAAACAAAGTTTCTAACTCCGTAACTCTTAACTATCTCATCTTATTACAGTTTATGGATATGATTATGAATCATTATCTGCATAGATATAGACTCTACATCGTACAGTACAAGGTTTCATTTCAGCAAAATTCATACTAATTATTTTTCAGATTTCAAATGTTCAGTTTTTGAAAAGGTAAGACTTGGTCCATCAGAGCATGCTGTCTTGCAGATGTCCTTTCAGAATACTAATGTCATATTTTGGACCGTTAGCTATAGGTACTCCAATTGGAGCGCCATCTGCTGATAGGTAGAGTTCCTTCTACTTGGAAGTGTTCAGGTTCTTTTCCACCTGCACTTTTTTATGCATTTTTTATATACCTCGGCGTTTCCAAGGCTGCAAAACCCACAAATATGTTTTTTTTTCATAAAAACGCAATTTCGTTTATTTCCATGTACGCATAAATATTTAAATTAAGAAATTACAAGACAATAAAAAAACGTGGCTGCAATTCGCTGTCGCAAGGGTCCTGGACAGGCTGAGTGTTATGTGTTATCTGTTATTGGAGGTTGGAGGCAGGAACAATAAAGTAAAGAGCAGGTGCAGCAATGCACAAAAGCATTTAAAACATATGAAACACTAAATGATTCGCACACGTGCCAAAAACGAAAACAAAATATGAAAAAGCAACAAATGTGAGACTGTCTGAAGGGAGCTGCAAATGCACAGTGGTAATTTCTTAATTTCAATAATATGAATTCTCAAGCATTTAACACAGATATACATATATAAAAGATATCAAAGACTAGCATATTAATGGAGTTTTTTTTTTTTTTTTTAAATATTTCAAAGTGTTCGATTTCTGTATAGTTTTGAAGAATCTGAAATTGTTTCTAAGTGTTAGGTACTTTGAATTTCAATTCCCTTCTAAGATTATGCAAAAAACCTGCTGCAAATAATATTCGTAGCACTGTGACTTTGGTGCCGTGTCCTGCCTGGCTTGTGAATTATATAGTCGGTTGCCTGCGCGACAAGCGGCAAGTGCCACTCATTTTGCACCGCTGCCCCTGCGGTGACGGCGCTGGCGACAGAGTCACTGGTGGCTTCGTTCCCCAGCTCCGGCTCCAGTTCCCGCTTCTGCTCCGCCTCCGTCTGCGTCCTAAGCTTCATCTACTTTGAGCGCATGATTTTTTTGAAGGCACGCAATGGGTAGCTCAGTGGGCCTAGTACAAGCGTAAGATACAAAAGTATCTGAAAGATACAAAAGTATCTAAAAATGTAAATGTTTGAGTCAGATGTAAAGGCATCAGTAAGACACAAAAGTATCTGTCATGTAAAACTGTGTGTATGTCTAAGATACAAATGTATCTGAGGGTTATACCATTGTATCTGTAAGTAAGTGTTTTGTATTTGTATTTTATATGTAATGTAAGTCATACTTTTGTATCTTTAAGCTACACTCTTGTATCGGTGAGTTATACTATTGTATCTTGTATCCTACAGGTACTTATGTATTTTTGTATCTTACAGATTTCTCTAACACACACTTTTGTATCTTTCTTATGTAACAATTGTATTTTGTACATCATACAAACTTGGATAAATTACAGATACTTTTGTTACTTTCAGCATTTTGAGTATCTTGCCAATATTTTTGTATCTGACAGCTGCAATTGTAGCTGACATTGCCTTCACATTCGAATAGGTCATACTCTTTGGCAGGGTATACAGCACGTCTATCATTTACATGACCTTTGCCGATGCCACTTGTTATTTAATGCTTGCGGTTTTTTTTTTTGAGCTTTTAATCATTTTTAAACAACAACTCAAGTGCCGCGTCTGCACACACAAGTGTTAATGTGTGTGTGTGTGTGCGTGTGTGTGTGTCAAAAGCCAAAGAGCTGCATATGTATATGCAAGTGCCACTCAACACACAAAGCACACTCATACTTGCCCTCACTCACACTCGCACTCACACTCGCAGGCAGAGCAGTGCAGAAGTTGCTGAAAAAGTGTTGCATACCCAAAAGGGGCCGCCGTTGCAACGTCGCGACGCTGCTGAAGTCGCCGTCGGCGTTGGCTGGCACACAAAAGCACTTGAGAATTTATTTTTAACGCATAAAGTGCAATGAGTGGCCGTCTGACCGACCAACCAAAGTTGAAGCAGCTCATTCAGCCACCCATACCCCATACCCCAACCCCCCACCACCCTTCCCAAAATGCCTCTAACTACCCGGCGCCTGTCTACCTGTCTGTTTTGCTGACTGTGCGGCAATTTTCATAATTTTCTTTAATTGACGGAATTAAGCTAAGGCAATAAAGCGCACAAACTATTATTTCTTGCATGCTTCGAAAATACAAAAATATACTCTGCAATTTTCAGTTGAAAATTTAATGTTGAAAATCGTGCAATTATATACTACCATTAAAGCTGTTGACATTTCCGAGTGCTTTTCAAAAGTAAAAAGTTTGCAAGCTAAAAATAAGAAGATAGAATATACTTATAAATTCATTTATCAAGTCCAATAATTTATATAGACATCAAAAAGCGAAAGACCAAAATAATGTCAAAAATCGAAATTGAACGGTTAAAACTTTTGTATAATACTAGTTTTTGGATGTAATTATTTTCTTAACAAAATTTTCACAAGTGCCATTTTTTGAATATGCAAAAAGTTTAGCTTGGCAGGAATAACAAATAATCAAATAAATGTTATAATATATAATAGTCGTAAGCAAAGCAAATCAATTGGAAATTCTTTGTTGCCTTGCTTGGAATTTCAAGGAAAAAATGTGAAAATGTGAAAATCTATGACAGATACTCAATCAATGATTGTCAAACTTAAGGCTGGCCAATGGCCAACATTGAAGCCGACGTTGAAATGCCCTAAACTTGCAATTTGCTGCAGGCTCTTGGGAAATCCAAAAGTTTGCTGAGAAATCGATTTGAGTGCAGCTGCTGTTGTTGTTGTTGTTGTTGTTGCTGTTGATGCTGTTGATGCTTTTGATGTTGTTGATGTTATTATTGTTGTTATGTTTCGCTATAAAGTTGTAAATCTATGAAATGTGCACTAAAAAAACTCTAGCTACTTTTGCTGCTGCTGTTGCTATTTGTTGTTGCTGTTGTTGCTGTTGTTGCTGTTGTTGCTTTTGCTGTTTGTTGTTGCTCGTTTTCATTTTGGGAGCGCAACACGAAAAGTTACGCTAGTTTATGAAAAAGTCTTTGAGCTGTCAAACTGTCCAATTTGTAGATAAAGTTGCGACGCGCCACATCCCCCACCCTCCCCCCAGTCCATCCCCAGTCAATGTTGCTGCTTGAGCTCTCTTTCAGTTTCGCCTTTGTTGCCCATCATCTGCTGCTGCTGCTGCTGCTTCCTCTTCTTATTTTTGAGTTTGTTTTTTATTTTGCTCTTTGCTTTTTCTGTGTTGTGCTTAAAGTTAGCGTCTTTAAGGCGAAAAACATAAAACTTTTTGGGGCAACATGTTGTTAAAAAGACGCAGCATGCTTTTAGGCGGGTGACCTCTACTCTCTCACACACACACACACACACACACACACACACACACTCACACGTACAGCAACGGTAACATTATGGGAAAGCTTGTCGAAAAGTTGATTTCAATATAAGTTTTACATTTTGTCCTTTAAGTTGCATGTAATGAGGCATATCGAGAGCGAGTAGGGGGGGGCAGAATGAAGCTGGATCAAGAGTGTGGGGGCAGTATTGGTGGGAGACGTTGCGTTTTATATACGTATACTCAAATAGCTGTTTGCCATTAAGCTCTCAAACTTGATTAAACGCGTCTCGGGGGCAGCTATTAAAAGTTTTGTGACTTGATCCGAGTAGTTTTGCAAGTGTTCAGATTATTGCTGGATAAAATTGTTGACACAAATTGATTGGCCAACGTCCTCCCGCTCCTTTTATAATACTCCCCCCCCCCCCCCCCCTCCCCACCCAAATATTGTATGTTAATGCCATCAAATAGATCTTAGATTTCACACTGTTCAGTATTGTTATAATATTATAACTAAAAAGTATTTTCATATTGTAATAAAACATTTAACAGTTTGATTTTTATTTTCAGGATCATTCACTGATTTTAATACCCTGAACCCATTGAAAATGGGAAAAAGTCCAATCCAGTGTTTTTTTTTTAGGTATAAGAGGTAGAGGCACCTGTAGCATACAGAAATAAAAAATATTTCACTTT
Source organism: Drosophila maculinotata (assembly GCA_035045305.1). Taxonomy (NCBI): domain Eukaryota; kingdom Metazoa; phylum Arthropoda; class Insecta; order Diptera; family Drosophilidae; genus Drosophila; species Drosophila maculinotata. Next base: position 6,377,895 of record JAWNPD010000679.1, on the reverse strand, counting down.
TTGGATAACTCGCCCCCATCTCCCAGAAATAGAAAATACGTATTTTTACATAGTCTCACATTTATATGCCATATATATGTCCTACAAATTTCATTACGATCGGACAATAAACAAGGAAGTTATATACAATGTAACAATGGAAGAAGAAGAAGCAAGGCAATTGCATCTATGCTCGAATGCAGATAAAGAATTATGAATGTAAGAACTGGTTTCAGGGTATCTCCTAGTCGTGCACTCTTACCTGTTTATCTTATTGAGACACCCACAATCAATTAAACGTAAAATTTCAAGTTTCTATATTTTGAAAAATCTAAATTGGTAAGGGGTTTTTCGCCAAAAAATCCTAAATTTATTTTTATAATAACATTTATATGCCACATTTAAGTCCTACAAATTTCATTACGATCGGACATTAAACAAAGAAGTTATTTACGATTCAATATAACATAGTTCAGTTGAAATTTGAATTTCAAAGAATCAACCTTCTGCTAATTGCTGTTCGCCTGTTACTTAGTGCTGAGTAGATCAGAGATATTTTCATTCCCATTCGGATATATTGCATTTTTGATGGCAGGTGCAGTTTTCTCTTTGAGTAATAAATTTTAAAAACCTAATTTACTTTTTTTTTATTTTAATTTTAGTTTTTTCGAATAACACAAGCAATAAATAATATGTTTTGTACATACAAATAATTTTGAATGGAAATTTGCTTGGAATTCTAGGAAAATGATGCCAGTCGCTGGGTGATTCGATCAATTTCCTGCCAAAAGTTCTGAGTGCTGTGCCGCAAAGTGTAGCCTGAGGATGTGGCCATTTTTGCCTTTCTTCTTTTATTTGTCGTAAGCATCTATTGGTTTTTTAAACATTGTCGATGTTAGTCTGGCTTCATAGATATTGCTTGCAATAAATAGAAGCATATGCAGCAAGTTTAATTTGAAAATGAAGCTCTAAACTGAGCAAATAGTATGCATAGAAACAGATTGAAAGTTTCGGGTGAAAAGAGGGCGGGAGGAGAAGCTATAACGACTCATAATACCCTCGGCAAGGGCATTACCAAAAAAAGCAAATTTGCTAAGCATGTTCAATAAGTTGGTAGCAACAATTTTCGGGGTTTCGGCCAAACTTCTACTTTAGTTGGCTGCTATTGCTTTCGTTGCTGCGCTGCTGCTTTCTCCTCAACTTAAATAATTTGCGCTGCGCCCGCAAAAGTAGGCAACACTAATTTTACATTGCATATTCTATTACCGCTGTTGCTGTTGTTGCTGCTGCTGCTGCTGTTAAACTTGCGTTAAGTTTGAAAATACTTGGCACAAGTAATAATTACCGTTTTGTTTGTGGTCTGATCTTTAGCCGCTCTGCCGCTTAGCATACAAAATACAGATACCCAAATCTGTGTAATGTTTACCCAACAGTTTTTAGGCACACACACACACACACATACACATATGTGCATACATACATATACAAGGCCGCAACTCCCCTGTGCACAGGGTGTAGCGGGTATCACAGCTGCCGTTCATAAAATGGCCGACGCCCAGCGGCACTTTTGTTGTTGCTGTTGCTGTTGCTGCATCGCCAAATTATAAGCAGTAAACTTTGATTATCATGCTCCTCTACACACACACACACACACGCACACGCATACATCTATATGTATGCGGGGCGTGGCAGTCGTAAAATTTGTGTCATGCAAAATATGGATTTCAAAATGAATTTATGCCCATTTGTATTGCTGCGGTTGCTGTTGCTGCTTCTGACTGCTGGTCGTGCTCCACCACCACCCCCACCCCCATTCCCCTGCCCACCCCACCCTACCCCGCCCCCTGCATCCACTTGCCGCATTTTAGTAAATTTTCGCTTCATTCGCTGTTTGCTTTCAGCCCTTAGCTACAAATTTGGCCATATTTTAAAGCTTGTTGCGTATTTATTAAAATTTGTAATGTGCTATTACCGCCCCCTGTGCCCCCTGTGCCCTTGCCACGACCCCTCGGGCACACATATTACGTATACGCTGTCGATATGATTCGGCCGAGCGCTTAATACCGGTTTTACGGTTCACTGGCTATCGAGGTAAACCAAATACGCATCGTTTAGGCTCCCGGTCCGTTATGTACCGTTATGTTCCGGACTGGACTGGACTGGAATGGACTGCACCAACAAGCGCCTGTCCGTCAAAGTCAAATAATCCTTGTGGTCATTCAAAAGGAATCTCACAAAACTGTTGCGACAGGCTCAGGTTAAGCTTCAGCTTCAGTTTCAGCTTCAGGATGGAAACGCAAATCGACGGATGAAACAATTTAATGAATAAACTAAATCTATAACTAAAATTGATATTTTTCTATGAAGCCAGTAAATGCATACATATATCGTCTAGCGATTCTAACAAAGTTTCCTTTATAGATCCGAATTTAAAAGTATAGCTGAAAACTTCTAGATAAGTAAAAGAGTTTTGATAAATATATATAGTCAATTTAGGTAACTGTTAAATATCATAACGATCCATCCTATGGCTAAGAGACTATGTAAACAAAAAAACAATTATTAAATAAAAATAAGAAAAACGCATGTTTTTTTTTTTTTTTTTTTTTGAATTCGTCTTTTTATTTATATTTATATTTTATTTCAATATTTTAAGTGTTAGGAAAACAATGCAAAATTATATGAAACTTATGTATAAGAACCCTTTTGTTTTTCTTGTTTTTTATCGATCGTAATTGAGTACAGATTACGGATTACAGTTAGTTAAAATTGTGTTTTAAAATTAATTGTTGTATTTTTTGTTGTTGTTTTTGTGGTTGTTGTTCTCGTTTTTCTTTTGATTTCTGTGCTAATTTTTAAAGGAATTTAGCAACATATTTCTATTCACGATTCTTATGCATGCAAAAGAATATGTATATATATAGTTTTATTTCTTTTATTTTTAGCATTTGTCGAGATCTTATCTTTCGATTCTGTGGCGCGCTTGTAAAAAATTGCAAACGAAATACACAAAAAAAAAGTTGGTGTAAACAAAATGTGATTAAATGTAAATAATTAGTTGAAAAAAATTTAATAAAAATTTTTATAAAATATTTAATACTTTTTGCTGATGCGAATCAAGTTTACTTTAGTTTTTGTTTTCTTTTGTTGGGAGAACTTTTTTGCCGCACCTGACGAAAGTTGTTGACTCTCATTGAAGGGGAGGGGATTGGGGATTGGAGAGAGTGGGGAGTTGGGAGAGGCAGGGGGCAAGTATGTGGCGCTAAACACCAAAAATTAGTTACAGCACTAGACGCATGGGTTTAACTTGGTCAGTTAGACTACTTAGTGCCTTGGTTTATACATATACATACACATATACATATAAATCAAATACAAATCATATCATAAAAATATGTAAAAATATATATATATCGAAATTCTTTACTGAGCTTTACCTATGTGTCTCTGGCTTCGGGGCGTTTCTTGGATATCACTTAAAACTAATAAAACTAAGATAAAAAAAAAAAAAAAATATGTAAAATAAATGTATGCGTATGTGTGTGTGTGTGTGTATGAGTGTGAGTGTGAGTGTGAGTGTGAGTGTGAGTGTGTGTGTGTGTGTGTGTTAAGCTCATTTAGAATGCTGTTAGGTTAGCAGAGGAAGCTGCTGTTGGGCAAAAACAACAACAGGGTGTCTCGTGCTGTTAACATTTGCCAACAGTCAAACGCTAACATTTGGGGAATTTGTGTTGCAACTGTACCTGTAACTACTTTAGCTATGCATATAACTATTATTTTTTACTTTTTACTTTTAAGTTTTTTCTCTTTTTGTTTTTGTTTTGTTTTTTGACAATTATGTTTTCAATGAATATCTTAAACACTGATTTGCTCATACATATAGTATATTGAAATGTTTTTGTTTTTTAAGTTTTCTTGTTGTTTAAATATAATTTTTTCTTTTTAGCTGTTGCAATTGTACAGCACTATTAGTAGTATGTGTGTTGTGTTGTGTAGTGTCGTGTAGTGTTGTGTAAGTTAAACATGTACAGCTAGTGCCTAGACATACATTTTGCAGTTGAATTTTCGCCTTATGATCTTGGTTTAACATTTAAATTTGTAATTAGTTGTAACTGTAATTGTTATAGATTAATGTAAATTTATTTAATACATATTTTTATATATATATCGATTTTAATAGCTAGCATTTAATATTCTCTTGCTTAACACAATACATACATATGGTTATACATACATATATGTATATTTGTATGTGTGTATGTATGTGTGTGTATATACGGTACACCTATATATTAATTTCTATTACATCATTCTTGGTTGGTTTTTGTTTTTTTGCTTTCTCTGCTTTCTCTGCTTTTTCTGCTGTTTTTCTGCTCTTTCTGCTTTTCGGTTTTATTCTTCTTCTTTTTTAGTTGCGAATGCAAAATAGTACATTACATTGGGTATTTAAGACTAATACACTTAGATGCTAGGCAGATGCTAGATACGAGTGCTCGTATTTCGTATTAATTATGCTCAGATTTAAATTAATTCATTACAAAAAAAAAAACTCTCAAAAAAAAAATGTATTTATATATATATGTATATATATATATGTATACTATATATTGTGGGATTTTTTCTTGTATGATCTATGCCTAAGTAATTACTTGCCATATAATTAATATATTTATGCTATATTTATGTGTTTATGCATTAAAAATTTACAATTTTATAACATTATGCAAATATGTGAATTGGATTTACTTTTCTTGTTTGTTACTTAAATGTTTTGTTGCGTCTTTTGAATAAACTTGTTTTGAATTTAAAACGTTTTTGTATTTGTTTTTTTTTTATATTTGCTTGCTCTTTTTTTTTATATATAATCTTTATATATATAGTTTTGCTTAGCTTTATATAAATGTGGGTTTTTCATATATATTTATATATATATATATATATAATTTATGCATTTTTGTACCAAACTAACTAACCTATGCAAAAAAAAGAAGGAGTAGTATATGGTTTATTTATGATTAAAATGGGATTTTTACATACTCTTGTGCTAATATGTACTTATTTTGGGTTTTACGTTTCTTGCTAGCCGCTAAATAAAAAAAAGTTTAGCTGCCTGCCATACTGTGCAGCGTACTGTCCTTGTTTGTATACTCTTTTTTTTTCTTGTTCTTTTTCTTTTTTTCTGGTTTTCTTCCCGTTTTTCATTTTTTGTTCGCCTGGGTCACCCTATGCTGCAAACATACATACATACATATACGTATACGTATACGTATTTATGTACATATGTGCGTATGCGTATTTGATGTTCGTCTTGTTTGATTTTGCTGTTGCTTTTGTTTCGCGGTATGTTTATCGTTTTTTAATTACTAAATTCTACATCAGTCGGTTTGGCACACAAGTCACGCTTATTGCGTGGGCGAGAGAGACAGAGACAGAGACAGCGACAGACATAGACATAGAGAAAAAGAGTGCGAGAGAGACTGTGTACAGCATGAGTGGAGTTAACAGCAGCAGCAGCAGCAGCAGCTTCGGCTGTTAAATAACTGTTGCTACTGCTGCTGCTGTTACTGTTAGTTTGCACTGCTGCTGCTGTTTAATTTACATGCGCTTAACAGTAACAGCAGACTGAGCGGTTAACAGCGATCCACACGCCTTACATAGTTGCATTATGTTAGCTGCTGCTGCTGTTACAGCTACTATTAACATGCGCTCAACATTAACAGCGATCTCTTAACATAATTGTATTATGTTAGCTGTTGCCGCTGCTCTTACTGTTATTGCTCTTTTAGTCCTGTTTTAATTCTGCTGCTGTTGCTGTTGTTGCTGCTGTTGCTGCTGCTGCTGTTGCTGCTGTTGCTTGCTCATCATCATCATCATCCTCATCATCATCTGCTGCTGCTGCTGCTGCAGTTGTTGTTGCTGTTGCTGTTGCTGCTAAAAAGGCAATTGGAATTAATTGTAATTGCAATCACGTTCGCTGTTGGCAATTGCTAAACTAAACCTCGGTGCCATCCTCGCCCTCATCATCGAACAGCTGACTTGTGCTACCCTGTCCGCTGCGCGTCGCCGTCACCGACATTTTCTTCTTGGGCTTTGGCGGCGGCCTTGGCGGTATTTTGGCGATCTTCGGCGAATCGCCGCTATTGTTATGCGTTGGCGATCCTCCAGCAGCAGCAGCAGCAGCAGCAATGCTCGCAATGCTCGCCGCACCAATCAAGGACGAGGACGAAGGCGAGCCGAGTCCGGCACCGCTGATGCTTGAGCCGGGCAATATCGTAATGCCATGATGCCGTGATGCCCCATAGAGCGGTTCCGTATCCGAATTATATAAATGTTGCAGTTGCTGTTGTTCCCGCTGCTGTTGTTGTTCGCGCTGTTGCTGCTGTGCCTGCATCGCCTGTTGCTGCTGGATGAGCTCGTGTATGGGCTCGTAGATCTTGCTGTTGTTGGCCGCTGAGGCCACCGACGTCAGACTGGGCGTGGCAGGCAGTGGCCGATCCCTCATTGTATATTGTTGCTGTTGTTGTTGTTGCTGCTGCTGCTGCTGCTGGGAACCCTGTGCGCTCTGTGCCTTGTGCAGATTCAATGTGGAATTGCCGCCAGCTGTGGTGCGCAGTCCCAAATTGTCATAGACGGGCTCCACCTGCAACTCCGCCGTGGTCGCCGTGCCCGTCTCGCTGGGATTGGGCGATGTGGGCGACTGGAACTCGTTCAGCTGCTGGCCATAGTGGGAGCCGCTGGTGGCCGCTGCGGCTGCCGATGTGCTGGGCGCCCAGCTGGGCACACGCGGCTTCCGGGGAATGGTCATGTAGCCCTGCTTCATCACCACAGCGCTGGTGGCCGGCGAGTAGATAACGGGTGCGGGCAGGAAGGGCGATGCCGACGATGACGACGACGACGACAACAACTGCTGCTGCTGCTGATGCTGCTGATGCTGATGATGCAGTGCAGCGGCCATTTGCTGCTGCTGCTGGTGGCGACTGTTCGCAGTGGCAATCAGCGCCAGATTGCGCGACTTGGGATGCTGGAGCGTCATGAAGCCATTGTGGGTGGCTGCTGCAATGGTGGTGGTGCCATAGATTCCATGTGGCGTCATGTGCGCATAGACGGGACTGGTGAGCGGCGGCGGCGAGCGTATGCCATAGATGACCTGATCGGGTATGTTCGATTGCGACGACTGCATCGAGGGCGAGGTGGGTGGCACGCGGGCGGGGAAGGCCAGCAGATCGGGCGGCAAACTGTTGCCATACGTATCATCCACATAGGTGTGACGAGAACGAGGCGTCGTTGTTGTATCCGACAGTGCCACAGAGTGCGTCTCATCATCCCGCGAGTGATTGGCTACATTCAGTCAATCAGAGAGAACGATAGAACGAGAGAACGAGAGAAGAGAGGGAGAACGAATAATAAGAAATAAGTTAGTTAGGCGTCTATATAATCGAAGCGGGTTTAGCACTAAAATAAACTAAAAATAATCCAATTTAAATTTTAAGAAAATTCCTTAGTTAAAACTGCATATTTATTAAATACTTTCTAAAATAGACTTTCACTTTGTCCAGAACTTGGATTCATTATTTTCAATATATTTTCAACTATCTTCTGCTTTGCAAAGCATTTTTGAAATCCCATCAAATTTGCCAAGTTTCAAAATGAAATTTAAAAACAACATGATATATATAAATATAATACCGAATCTTTCTAGTTTACGGGCTATTCCAGAATCGAATTACTCATTACTCAAAAATAAACGTATTATTATTTTTCCAATTTATTTGACATTCATTTTAATAATTTTTTTTTTTAAATATTTAAATTTTTTTTTTTTTTTTTTTTTTGTAACATAACTAATGACGAATTTTGACTCGTAAAGCTCTCATTAACTTGCATAGCTCAGATGAAAAGCTGACAAGATTTTCATGCTTTAAGTTTACTTTTTACTTTTGCATTTTTAATTTCCTCAGGAACTATCCCTAGTCTAAAATAATAATTGCACTGCCTTCGATAACTAACTGAAAACTCAAGCGATTTGCATGCGTTATACCTTTTTTGTCGTGTTTGCTGTGTTGTCTATATAGTATATTGTTTTGGCATCTAAATATGATTCATTTCTGAAAATAATAATTTCTCAATTTGTATATTCAACTATAGCTAAGCAATTTGTTGTTCAATTTCAATTTCAATTTCAGTTTAATACAATTTCTAATTAACTACAATTTTCTTTTAATTTGTTATCGAATTTCCCTTTCTTGTATAAGTATTTCCCATGTGCAACATTCCGCTGTCTGTCCCATCTGTTTGTCTTTATGCAGGAACTCGCGGATCTCAGAGACTTTGAGATACGATATTTCATAACTGCCAAAAAAAAACTAACCAAAACTGAGTCAAGGTTTGAACTCTAAAATAATTGTATATTTAAAACTGATAAAAACTAAATTTGTTTGAATTTTTGATGTCTTATTTAATGCCAATAGTTTTGACATGTTAAGTTGCCAAGTGCCTAGAAATTCCATTGCTAGACTACAAACTCTCATAACTTTGTAAAAACTGAAACTATCTTAGGATGAATGCAGGAGTTGGGTGAAGGGTATCTGCTAGTCGGGCACTCTTAGTTGTTTTCCTCATTTGAGCTGTTGTCATTTGTTGGTCTGATCGAATTGCTGTTGTTGTTGTTGTTATTTCTCTTAGCAATTGATAAATCAGCGTCGATTGTTGCTGCTGCTGCTGCTGCATTTTGTTGGCACATGTCATTCTGATTGTTTTTGGCCAATTCAAGCCATAAGCAGCAACAACAAAAGCAATAGGGGAAAGAGAAAAAGAGAGAGAGAGAGAGAGAGAGAGAGAGAGAATTGGACAGTGCATCAATTGCATTCAATTGGCTTTTCAATTGTCATTGCAATTCAATTGGCAATTGGAAATTTAAAGCAAACATCCGCCAATATAAGATTGCTGCTGTTGTTGTTGTTGCTGTTGAAGTGTTTTTTGGTTTTGTTGGATTGTTTGTGTGTTTGCGTTTGTGTTTACCACAGCGCTGGCGGCCAATGTTGCCAAATGCGGCGGAAGTAATAGATACAAATGTATCCATGTGTATGTATATAAACATAGATATTTTTGTGTTTAGTCTGTCTGCGTGTGTGTGTCTAGTGTGTGTGTGTCTCTAGTGTGTGTGTGTGTGTTTGTGTGTTTGCCTGCCTGTTTGCTTTGTCGCTGCGAAAAATTCGAGCTAAATTGTCGAACTGCTGCTGCTGCACTCAACTGGAAATATTCGACAAATAGATCAAATGTGCAATTTGCACACACACACACATACACACTACACACACAGACACACACACACACATACAGAGAGTGCTGCACATTTAGTTGAGCAAACAAAAGCAATTGAAGAAACAGAGCAAAGAGCAGCGGCGCCATTTTGAATTTAATTGTTGCACAGCAAAAAAAGTTCGCTCTCTTTTTCACAAATTGCGAGAGAGGTAGTGTTAGAGGGAGAAAGAGAAATAGAAATAGAGCTAAAAGACTCTATGATAAATCTAACCTCAATCTATATATGATATATATTATATAATCATTAAAGTCTGTACCCAAAAACTCAAATCTATATCTAGAATGAAAATAGAAAATCAAATAAATAAAAGACACTTTCGGTTAAGTTTATACCGTTACAAATGGATTCCTTTGGCACAGATTGTAGCCCTTCCCTTTCTTGGGCATAGCTTTTGGATAAAGTAACTAATCATTATGCACCCTTTCTAGCTAATCTCTCCGATACTTATCAAATGGGAATGTTGCCTTCCACTTACCGTAGGCAGTTTCGTCCAGGAGGGTTTTCTTGATCTCATGGCCATCGTCGCCGCCGTCGACGCTCTCGATGTCGGTGCGACGTGGCGGTTTCTCGACGGGATTCACCTCGTTGAGCAGGCTCTTTTGCATCTCCATGATGACAGATCCCTCCAGCATGGAGCTGTTGTGCGTCTTGTCCAGCTTGCACGAGATCAGCCCGTCGCCGCTCATCATTGTGTTGTCCTTCTGATAGGTCTTCACACGTCGGCAGTACCAGAAGAGCGTGAGCACCAGAAAGATGAGCAGGACGAGAAATGTCGTCACGATGACGCAAATGACAAGGAAAATGCTCGTTTGCGGATCGCTGGTGGAGGCGCCAATGGCGCCACTGATGCCCAAGCCGCCGAGACCATCCGAGGCGGACGATGCGCCCAGATAGTCACCATTGACCAGCAGCTGGAACTCGGCTTCCGCTTTGCCGCCGCGATTGTCGGCGATGCAGATGTAGGCGCCCTTGTCGGAGGTGCGCACTCCAAAGATCCTTAGCTCGGAGGTCATCACCTGCGTAGGCGGCTGCTGCGGCACATTCACCTGCTCCACGGAGTTGAGGATGCGTACGTGCTGATCATTGGGACCCGGATTCAACTGTCGCTTATTGTAGATCCAGGTGACATTCGGTCGCGGGGTGCCAACAATGCGGCAGGGTAGCGTGATATTGTCGTGATTCGCCTCCACAAAGGAGCGCACAGAGCCAAGGATGCGGGGTCGACAGGCAAAGTTCTCCGAGGGCACCTCGCTCCACAGCTTGCCGCGCAGCTGGGCCGGCTCCCGACAGTCCGTGGGCGGGGTGTAGAGTCGCTTGGCGATGGCAAAGTCACGGAACTCCTGCAGCTCGCAGCTGCAGTTCCAGGCGTTGCCCTGCAGCGAGAGGTACATCAGCTTGGGCAGATTGGCGAACGTCTCCTTGTGCAGATGGGTCAGCTGGTTCTGCTCCAGCGAGATGGCGCTCAGTGGTCCTCCGAAGACATTCAGTTGCACCTGCTTCAAGCGATTGTTGTTGAATTCGACGCGCGAGAGGAACGGCAGATTGATGAAGAGACGACTCTCGAGGATCTCGATCTCATTGTTGTTGATGATCACGTTGCGCAGCTTCTCCAGTCCCTCAAACGTGCTGGGATGCAGCTGGCGGATGCGATTGCTGGACATGTCCAGTTCGATCAGTATGGGCAGCCCCTTGAACGCATCCCGGTTCACCTCCTGGATGGTGCAGTTGCGCAAATAGATCTTGTGCAGATTCTGCAGACCCGCCACCTGAAACTCCTCGCGTCGCAGCTCGGGTATTTGGTTCTGTGAAAAGTCAACCACTTGCATTTCATTGCTCATGTCCTGCGGTATCTTGCTCAGCTTCTTGCCCTTGCAGTCGGCGCTCTTCTTGCCCGAATTCCAATGGCAATGGCAATTGCTGCAGTTCTGCATCCAGTCCCGATGCGCCAGCGACTCCTGCGCCAGCAGCATTAACATTGCCACTGTTAACAGCAGCGTTAACAGCGGCGATCGCAGCGGTCTGTTAATGGATGCCATGGCAACTGTTACGACTACTGTTACGGTTACTGTTACGGTTACTGTTGTGTCTCTCTCACACACTATTGATGTAATCAGCCACGCGCGCTCTTCGCCTGCGCTCTTTCCAGCTGCTGCTATTAAGCCTTTTGGCGCGCTGTTAATTTGATTGTGCTCTGATTTATGTCGTTGTTGTTGTTGTTGTTGTTGTCGCTCTTGTTTACTGCTTGCGACAGACAAGACTGTGATTAATTAATGCGTCCCGCGTCCCACGTACCCCTTTTCCCTTTTTGGGCAGCTCTTGTTTATTTTTGGAATTGCTCTTGTTCTTCTTCTTCTTCTTCTTCTTGCTCTTATTGTTGTCGCTGTGCGGTGGCTCTAAGTTCACAATTAGCAGTGCAGTTTCCAGCTGAAAAGAAATGCGCAACAAAAGCAAAAGATGTGGATTAGTAAAAGGCTGCGTGAGAGTGAGATGGCGATATTAACATACTTAAAACCGAAAGACTGGATTAAATGTGTATGTGTATGTGTGTATATACATATATTTCTTGTAGTGTGCGTAAAGGTCGCAGCGACTTCTTTTTTCAGAGATGACACCTCAACGAACAATTGAACAAACGTCAAACGCCAAAAACGGGGGAGAGAACGGGATTCACTATGCCGCTGACAACGGTTTCATATCATTCACAAAGCGTTTGCGAGACAGAGAGAGAGAGAGCGGCAGGTGTAGAGAGAAAGGGAAAGCAAGCCGCTTAGCGCTCCATTAATGTGCATTACGATGTAATGAGGTCGCAGCAGACTACGTGCGTGTGTGTGTGTGTGTAAGTGTGTGTGTGTGTGTGTGTGTGTGTGTGTGTGTGTGTGTGTGTGTGTGTGTGTGTGTGTGTGTGTGTGTGTGTGTGTGTCTGTGTGTGTGTGTCTGTGTGTGTGTGTGTGTGTGTGTCGGCCTAACGTTGCATTCGTTTTGGGCGCTGCGCAATGTGTGGAGGAAGCTTTCAGCAATTAGAGCTTTTGTTACACAAAATGCGCATAGTTTAGCTACTTATGCACTTCTATTCACGGAATTGAAGCCGCATTACCCAATTAATTAACAGCTACGTAATTCTATGTTAAGTAGATCCAAATTCAAAAATGTATTTCACAGTACCAAATTGAATATTTGGCACAAACTCATATTTGTTTTAATAAAAATTTAAAAATTAATGGTTTTTTTTTTTTTTTCAAATCACTAATATTTGTAGTCTTTTCAGTTAGTTTCTCTTATATTTGATGTGTTATATTATTATTATTTAATGTAAAACAATTTCAAATTTAATAATTGTACGACCAAGGACAGATCTTAAATTAAGAACATGTAAAAAAAAGAATAAATCAAAAATATAATTGGAGATTACGTAAGACGTATTGCGAGTTCAGTTATGGTGTTCATATTGCTTACGTAGCGTATGCAATTTGTAATACGTATTATATTTACGTACTACTTACGTTGCTGACCACAAACGAACGGTACTCAATATTCCCTACTGCTTACGTAGTTAACTAAGCACTTATGTAACACGTATGTAGTTGCTTTGTTTAGTTTAAAGTGGCGTATTGCGTCATTACGTCATAGGCGCAAAGAGTGTCAATAGCGCTGTTAATTTGATGACGTCACACGCGCAGTGCGTGCATAATTAAAGTGGAGAGCACTGCTTACGTATCGCAACGCACCTTTTTTCTGCCTTGATTAATAGTGACAATTGTCATTAAGACAGTTTACGTGCTTCATTACGTTATTCATTACGTTATTCAATTAATGTCACATGCTGAGCAGTGAATGATGTTCTGAGAGAGAGCGAGAGAGAGAGAGAGAGAGAGAGACCAGATCCTTCGGGTTAAGGTAAGGCAAATGGCAGAAAACCGCGGAACGACAATAGCAACTACAACAACAACAACAACAACAAGAAGCAGAAGAAGAAGGTGTAGCCAAGGCAGAATAAAAGGCCGCAGGACCCTACGCAACCAACCCCTCCTCCCCCCCGCTGGCAAACTGAGAGACAAAGGATGAAAGTTCGCTTCTGTTTGGATTGCGACTCGGCTCAGTTCAGGTGGGGCTAACGGGAAAGGGGGCGGCAAAAGGGGGGACGCGCGTTGCGACTTGATTAATGAAAATGCTGTTAAAGTGTGACACTTTGCGGTGCCTAACTGTCTTGGGCCACGCCCACCTGCTGGGCGGCACGTTGCGTTGCGTTGCGTTGCGGACTTTAACCTTCAAATTGAGTGGGCGGCCGCCTTTTGTTGTTGCTTGCTGTCTTCTTCTTCTTCTTTTTTTCGCTGGGGCTAAAGTGTGAACAAGACAAGAGACAAAGCACTACGCAACAACAACAACAACGACAACAACAACAACAACGACAATCTGTGACCCGTCGACCCACTTCAGCATACAAAAGTAAACACTTTTTGCACACTGCTTTTTTTGATGTTGTTGTTGTTGGTATTTTTGGCCTTAATTAAACAGCGCACAAGTTTTGCGAGTTGGGTTTTGCCCTTGACAAAAGCAACGAGAATATATCAAAATGTGAAAGTTATGCATGAATTGTTTAATAATAACAATTGCAAGCGGGCAGCAGCAGCAGCAGCAACAAACGGCAGAGCGCAAATAAGTGTTGCAAAATGCTGGAAAACCAACAACAGGAGCAACAACAACAACTACAAATGCAACTTGCGGTTGCTCTGATGAACATTTTGCTACATTTTCCACCAACTGCATCCCTCGATTTCTCTTTCTCTTTCTCTCCCCCTGCTTTATCTGTCTACTGGTCAGCTCTATCTGCATGTGTGTTACTTTCCCCTATAAATATGTACATGTATATCCTGTAATATATATCGGAAATGAGGCATATAAATACACACAGACAGGGGATGATTTTAATCTCCTTTCAAAGTCTCACATTTTTTATTTATTTATTTGAATTTCTGATTTGAACAGTTTTTCAATTTAGAACTGATTACATAATAAACGTTTTGTCCAGAGTAATCAGCAAATTCAATAATAATTTATGAGAATATTTTTTTTTAGTTTCTTAGGACTCTCAGAAATGTCTTGTCTTGTGCATTAATTGTTAATAGTTTGTTATATCCACTCTGTGCAATTACGTAGCATACTTTTTAGGGCACACAATACTTTTTATTACAAAGCTTTTTGAGGTTAATGCCAGTCACTTCTGAATACTGTTTATATAAGTTTTACTCAATTTTTATATCATTTAAGTTTTTGAATATTTTTTAGTTTTTTCAAAATACTTGTGAAATTATCTCTGACTTTTTGACATTTTCTCAATATTTGGAGATTCTCATAGATGAAAATTAATTGAATACAAATTGGTTGCATAGCTTGGAATTCTTTGTGACCGATATGATATTGAATATGATTTGATATGATTTCAATTTAAAAATATACAAGAGAATTGCGTAGTCAAGCGCTTTTGGTTTTTGGTTGGAAAAGTTTCCCACTTGTTTTTCACAGCCCATTTTTATTTTATTGTTGTTGTTAAAGCTGTGTCAGCACTTTTTTGCCGGTTCGACGTACAGAGAGAGAGAGAGTGTGAGAGAGAGAGAGAGAGAGAGAGAGTGAAAAACCTCAAAACAAATTAAACATGCAAATAAAAGAAAAATGCTGCAATTTTGCGCTTTGTTAAATATTTGCTCAATGGGTTTTCGCGTTTTCTCTTCACCTTTTTTTTTCCCCCTCGTCTCGTCTCGTCTCGTCACGTCTCTTTTTTTCCGCATTTTTCGTTTGTTATGGCCGTTGCATTGTTCACAGGCGCTCGCCACTCCCCATTTCCCCCACTCCCCTCCTGCACACACTTTTTTCATTTTTTAGCATAGTAAAAGCGACCAAAATGATATCCCTAAAAATCTTTTGCAAAGCACTCAGCTTTGCTCTGCCCTCTCACTCCCTCTGCCTCTCTTTTTCTGTCTGTCTCGCTCTCTCTCTCACACACACACTGTAACTGTGTATTTAAATATTTACTCAATCCAAGTGTTTATTTTTTTATGTTTATCAAATGGCATAAAATATTATCTGGCCGGCACATTAAAGACGCCTTACTGGATCGCTCTCTATCTCTTCTAATCCTGTGCACAGTTTATGCCGCTATTCGACCTGGGGATTTGACGCACCCACCCACTCCCCCCACTTCACCCTTCCTCTGGCAGTCACCCGCTTTAGTGGCACCCCGCCTAATTGTGGCGACAATTTGCGATAACGATTTTTGGGTTTGCCAGTTGCTAATGTCCCAATTTGTGTATTGTTTGTGGCGCCCTCTAGCGGCCAGTCTCTCTCTCTCCTCTGTTTGCCAAGTGCTGTCCGTACGGCACGCCCCCTCTCCCGCTCTCCCTGTCGCCCTCTCTCCATTTCAAGCAATTCAGTGTAACGATTGTTACATTTTACTCTGTCATTTTATTGCCATTTGCGGTTGTAATTGCTATATAGAGTGTCACGCCCACACGCCCATTTCACCCTCCCCTACCTACTCTATATACCCTACCCCTCTGGCTTTGCATAGCTCTGCTGCTGTTGTTGTTGTCTATTGTCAGCTTAAATCGATTTGAACAAATTTAATTGCTTTGGTTTTCGTTTCTTTTACTGTATTTTTTTTGGTTTGTTGCTTGCCCATTTTTGGTATTTCTTGTGGCTATATTTTTGTTTGTTTCTTTTCTATTTGCATTTCTTGTTGTTGTTGTTATTGTTGTTGCTGCTGTTACGTTTTTGTTATGTTTTTTGTTGTCGTTTGCCAATTGGCAATTGCTTTTTAAGTGTCTTTCCAAACCGCTCTCCGCTCGCTGCCCCCCTGCCCTCCTCTCCCTCTTGCTGTGTGTGTGTGTGTGTGTGTCAAAAGTTGTTGAACCGTCAAAAAATGTATGCAAACAACAAGAACAACAACAACAAAAACAACAACAACATTGCAAATTTTCCCATTGACCGAAGCCGTCACAACAATTTGTTGCCAAATGAAGCGAATTTCTTTTCACCATTTTTTGCGTATTTCCTTTGTTTTTTGTTTTTGTTTTGGTTTTTTCGCATTTCGCATTTTGTTTTTCGCATTTGTTTCTTTAATACTTTTTTTTTATGGCTGCCCAGCATAAATATTTAACAATGCGTAGAATATGGTTATTGCTTTTTATGAAGCACCCGAAAACTGCAAAACTCGTAGCCCCCACCCTCCCCTTAGCCCGCACTATGCGTAATTCGAAACTGAAAAAGAAAGGAAACATAACAAAACTCATAACTGTAAGCTAAAAGCCTATTTGCAAATTGTTTCATGTTACATTTGATCTCCCATTCCCCAAGTTTCGCATCGGTTCATTTAGCTGGCCCCTGGTCAGATCCACAAGGGAGGCGAAGGGGAACAATAACTTGTAATGCGATATATATAGAGAGGGAGTGAGAAGGGGAGAGGGGGGGGCGGAATAGATCGAGTCAATTGGCAGCTCAAATTGCTGGCATATGATATCTTTTATTTAATGAGCTGCGATAAACTAATAACAAAGAGTTTCACAAATACAGAAATTAATAAAGGGCAATGTCACGATTTTGTAATATGCCAAACAAAAGCAAAAGTAATTAAAGAAGTGAGTAAAAAGCTAGAAAAACTTGGCTAGTTATCTCAAGGAATTAAAGACGAAGAATCTAGATGAAATGTGCTAAAAAGAGTAACTAACTTGATAATAATAATAAAAAGTATCAAATATTTTGAAACTTTGAGTATTTATAGATGTTTTGTCAGTAGTAAATGTATCTTGAAATCTTTTTCAAGCTGGCTTTTCTAGTTCACACTTACTTAGTTCACTTTATGGAGTGTGCACTGTACGTTTAGCTTTCGCCAACTCAAGCCAGGCATATGACAAGTTGCATGTTTAAACTCATTGCGAATTATAAATGAGAACCGCTTGCTATAAGCGAGCTGCTTTTAAGCTGGCCTAAATTGATTGCTGGCTATCAGCAGCGCAACGGAAGCGAAGAAGCGCATAAAGAAGAAGAAGAAGGAGAAGCAGAAGCTGGTAGCTGGAAGCTGGTTAGCTGAAGCCCGGTCAGGAATCCACATGCCACAAAAGGTAACTCGCTTGAATTTCCATGCCGGAAATTTGAAAACTACAACAAACAACTAACAACGAGCAGCACAACAACAAATCCAAGGCGCTTGTGTGGCAAACTACTTACGTCATATGCCAATCAAGCCACTAAGAGAGAGTTGTCAAACCAAATCTCCATTGCTTGCTTCTGCTCCTGCTGCTCCTGCTCCTCCTGCTGGTGCTCCCGCTACTGTTGTTCCATATGAGGACATGCACATTGCAATTTCAATCATTGGCGCATCATATCAGGCATGTCGCTCCAATCAATGGCACCAACCCACCATCCACCAACGACTCAAAGCCATTATCCCCTCGTCAAAATAACCGTTAGCTGTGTTTTGACAACTTGTTTCCAACTTCTGGCGGCTGCTCTTTCTCTTGTCTATCTGGGGCAACCTGTGCCGTCGCTTTTCTACTCTTCTGCTCTTCTGCTCTTCTGCTCTTGAGCTCTTCAGCTCTAATCAAATATTCAATTTCTTACACTGTCACTGCCAGGGTTGCCACCAACCAACTTGAAGGATTTCTCGTGCCTCGAGTTTCGAGCTTCGAGCTTCCTTGCAAATGGACTCAACGAGTGGCGAGCGCTGCCCAAAAGTGGGCGCTGGCCACGCCCTATTCAATTTGCGTCAGCCACTGCATGTGTACTGGTACTGCTGCTAGTGCTGGCAACTCTGGCCGAAAGTAATCGAAAAAGTACCAGAGGACCGCACAAGTCAATGATAGCTAAGAGCTACCCAGTAATTAGTAAATAGCTAAGAGATTATTTTGAAGACAGTGCAACGACTAATATATACACTGTAAATCTTGAGGGAACTTATGGAAATTTGTAGGATAACTAGACGAGTAGCTAAAGTATATGAGACTATATATTTGTCTGGCAACGGATGGAAAGATAGATGAAATAGGATGGAACAAAAATGGATTCGACTGCCTGTTACATGCTGATGCACAAGTGGTGCATGCCTCATTAGCCTCAATTGAAGGGTATTCCCAAGTGGTAAGGGGAATTCACTGCAACGGAGCAGACGAAACTTTCACTTTCACTTTCGCCAAGGTTCGCCGCTTCAAAGAATCGCCCCCAAACCGAGACGCACTTAGTCACTTGTGGAAGAGGGATGGGGAAGTGGGGAAGTGGGGAGGTAGATGTGGATGTGGTGGTTTTTAGCTTGGACTTGGCAACTTATTTTTGCGCAAATTTCATTTGAGTTAAGTTGGCGCCCTCGTGCAGCGTCCAGTGATTGAAGTGGCCGCCGCAGGGTGGCAAGGATCAGCAACAAGAAGACGACAATGATGTTGAGGACCGGGGGTAGCTGACAGGCAGGGGCAGGCAGGCGCAGGTGCCTTGTCGCCTGGCCAGGGCAAACTTTGAATTTAATTTGGCGCTTGTCTAGACACAAGCAAACGGCGAACGGCAAACTGCGAACTGCGAGCTGTGAGTTTGCTTTATGTTTTAACTCAACTACGTGGTTCGACTTGATTGGAATTGTGTACTGCACTGTCCTGTCCTGTCCTGTTCTGTCCTGTACCCTACCCTTCCCTCCCGTCCTGGTACTAGTACTGGTCCTGGTCCTGGTCCTGGTCTAGCGGTCAACTGCTGTTCAAGACGGGGGTTCGGGTCATAAGACGCTGGCCAACACTTTGATTGCTGCTATTTATGACGCCAGGCGACATTAAGGACACGTCCCCAGAGAAATGCCACAAAAGGTGCAAAACAGTCATCCTACAAGGGTGGCAGGGGAATTGCATTGTTGATTTGGTTTTTTTCTTGCAGAGATTTTGCTGTCGGCCAAGTTAAGAGTAATATTTGCACCGTTGTCAAATTGAATACAAAAGTGTGGGCCGCATTAACATAATTGAGCTACTGTTAAATGAACTTAACAGGCACAACTTAACAGCAGTGAAAGAGCTGTTAATATTAACATTAAGCCAGAGCTTCGAGAGTCTGTGGCTGTTAAAGGTTAACAGCAGCTGTAAGTTCAATAACAGAGTCGCATAACATAACATATATCTAACAGCTGCATTAAATACATAAGCATATTTATATATTCATTTTCAATTTAGTTTATTAACTTTATACATAAACAAGCAGAAGTTAAGTATCTGTATCTGGTTTTGCTCGATTCGAATGCAATCAGTTTAAGTATGTGTAATACTCTCATTTGTGGTCAGGTGGCAACATCTCTCGGCAGCTGTTGCTGCCGCCAATTGATTGATTGATAGGCCCCGTGTAGAGTCGAGCACACAAAGTCCCAGACATGAAGTTATCATTAACCTGAACTCTCCACTCTCCCTGCTATCTGCTACCTGCCCATGCTGGCCATCCTGACCATGCTCGCCACAGGCTGTTTCTCTGCTGTCGAGTGCTTAACGTGTCAACAGGCATTTGGGCATCATTTTGCGCTTTGCCTCATATTTATGATGATGCATTTACTGACCGCTGCCACCAGCTCCCTGCTCCCTGCTCCTGGCCCCTGGCTCCTGGCTCATGGCTTCCTGTTCCTGGCTGCCTGCTCCCTTGTTGGCTGTTAAAAGCAATTGCGTTGCCATTTGGCGCACTCTTTGCACGCGTTGGCCAATATGTATACCCTGTAACCATTCAAAATGGTTAAAAGGTATACATCTCCCATGACTATAAGACCTAAGGACTTTTCAATTGTAAAGTATATCAGTATACATTTACCAGCACTGAGATACCTCCATGGTTTTTGGTATATGCACATATTGAAATACCATCTTTGTACTTTGAGAATTGTACAACAATCGAAAAATAAACATAAAAGTTATTCAAGAAACATTTTTCAAATGTGTTGAGGCTAGCAGCAGGGTATCTTCTAGTCGTGCACTCTTGGCTAAAACACGCTTATTTATATTTTCCATTTTTTTTTTTTGTTATTTAGCTGCAATACGGTTTAATTTGTTTTGGCCATGAGGCAAAGGCCGGGAGCCTTTATGGCGTATACTTAATATTGCGCATACGTCATGTGCACCGAACGCGCCTAAAGCGAAAAGGTAGGCGGCAGGAGGTAACATGTCATGACATGCGCTTAATATGCATAATAATAAAAACTGCTGAAAGTGATGGAGCACTCACTGCCCCAATCCCCAACACCACCCTCCGCCAACCCTCCCCCCTTTGAAGTTGATCGGTTTGCGTTGAAGCTGCGCACGTACCACGAAATATGTACATCCAATCGTCCAGTTGTCCAGCAGTCCAGCTGTCCAGTTGTCCAGTTGTACAGCTGTACAGCTGTCAGCTGTCCCGTTGTCTCGCTGTCCCGTTGTTCCGTTACCCAGTCCTTTGGTCGTCCACAAAAAAGTTCATCAATCATATCATATTGGAAATGGACAGCATAATTTCATGCCACATGCCATACATGCCACATATGCCCGCACATGCCCGCACTTGCCACGCCCACAATGTGCATTGATGATGACCACAGTAAAGTAGCCGCCACCGCGGCCTATGAATTTATTTATTAATCATTCGTGTTTGTGTGTGGCGCGAGTGGCCAATTTTTATGATATGTATGTGGTAAAGGGACCGATCCATCTGACCCCTCCCCCCCCCCCACCACCCCCTTGCCACACGCCCAACAAGCGAACAACTGCACGTACGCTAAGTGCTCGGCATTATATGAGAGCACGCAAAATAAATTTAATGAATTTCGCTGTCATTTTCCATAATTTTTCTCGGGACATGTTAATCGCGTTGGTTTGCCTGTTAATCAAAAATGGGGTGCGTGTGCGCTCGATGGGCTGGGGGCGGAGGGGGGGGGGGTGTGTGCGTTGAGGAGGGTAATAGGAGTTTAACATCCATCTGCAATTACATCTATCAAAGTGCACACAGTAGACACCATCGCCCTCTCTTTCCCACTCTCTAGCTTTTATATTCTGCGAGCGCATTTGATTTTGACGATTCCTCTTTGTGTGTTATCCTTAAACGTTTTAGGCTAAAACAGTTCAGAGTTGTCTTTTAGAGCAAGATATTATTGGATTTGTTTTCTAATTTCTCTTTGTGCTATATTCTTAAACGTCAATTAGTAGAGCCTCTAGCTAAAGAGACAGTGACAGAGAGAGAGAGAGAGAGATTTTTCTGCTGAGAGTGTTATTATTTTGTTAATTCTCTTTGATATGCTATATGTAAACTTTCCACAAAGCATACTGGAATAATCATTTAGGAGTTTAATTTATTTGGAACTTGTTCTTAAATTCTTAAATATGCATTTGCTTATCTGTAAATTAGGACTCTCTTTTGATGGTTTGCGAGCTACAAATTTGAACAAATTCTTCTCTACATTTTCAGCTTAATTATTATATTTTTTTTGTTCGCTTCACCCTGACGTGCCACAAATTGGGCAGTCTATTCGAGGCGAGTTGAGTGGAGTGGAGTCGAGTGGAGGGGGGTTGAAAGAGTACAAGAACTAATGCAATATGCAGGCATCTGCATTCACCTCAAGCCACTTGCCATAGATATAAATTAGTGGGTCAGTTGTGGGGCCTGTGGTTCGCCACGTTTTATCTTTGTATCTGTTAATTTCCGCATTTCGTTAGGGTGCGCCAAGCGGCGGCAGCAAACCGTCCGCAAACCGGCAGCAAACCGAAAAATGCATTCGGTTTTCATTTTCATTTTCGTTTTCATTTTCGTTTTCATTAGACCAAAAATGAGTGCGAGAGAAAAAAGCAGTCAGGCAGCATTCGTTGCTGGCCAAAATGCAAGAAACCACAAATTTTGTATGCCAACTTAATTGATATTAATATCAGATTGCAACAGATTTGCTAGTACAAGTAAGAAAATCCGGCTGCTAATTCTATTTTATATTAAAATTACATTTTATGGAATTCAAGTAGGGTGCGCATTAAAGAAACGATTTTATTTCGTTTACAAATTAATTTAATTAATTTATTACTTTTAAAATATCGTAAAAAGACTGGAAAAGTGCATTAGAAATGAAATTCCTATGAAATAAATCACTGCTGTAAAGTGACGCTTTTGGATATATTTCTATATATGTATAAATATATAGTATATATGTATAGTTGCAGCAAAGTGCGATCGCAATGAGGAAACGTTTGAATGTCTAAGTTTCCATTGCAGTCGCAAGGCATTCAGAATGATGATTATAAACATGATGAAGATGTTGTTGTTGTTGTTGTGTGTGTGTGGCTAAGTGCTTTACGGCTAAAAGTGGGCACAAGTACAATAGCCATAGCTATAGCTATATCTAGCTATGTGTATAGCTTTGGGCATTATTTGTTTCGCTTTTAGCACTTGCTTTGTTTTCGCTTTGTCTGCCACTGTCTTTTGTATTATTTGTTTTTGTCCTCTGTTGCTGATGTTTTGTTGTTTTGTTGTTTTTTGGGTTTTAGTTTTTCTCATTTTTCTAGTCTCGTGTCGAGTCGTTTGTTCGTTGTGTTCACTTGCAACTTGGCGCCAATAAACAATTCAATTGAAATTTTCCTTGTCTGCGGCTCTTGAAAGACTTTCTGTGTGAAATTAAGACAGCATTTAACGCCACGGCTGCCAATGGGCGGTGGGTGGTGGGTGGTGGGTGGTGGGCGGTGTGTGGTGGGCGTGGCATCCAAATGCCTTTGTTGTCTAAGCCAGACTAAGCCGGGCTACCAGCCAACAGCTACCAATTACAACAGCAACTCCAACAACAACAACAACAACAACAACAAACATAACTGCACACTGCTTATTGCTGCCAGAGTTGCCGCCTTTTACTTTTTCTTCCTCTACTTTGCCACCCACTTTTGAGCATTGTTGCTGCCAGCCACAATTACTGCAACGCCAGGGCTCTATTAATAGCAGCAGCAGCAAATTTTCCAATCAAATGCAATGTCTCCATACTAAATACCATATGCTATATACTCTATACTCTATGGTATGGTATGGTATATATATAGAGTAGAATCTATATTCATGAGTTTCGAAAAACTGACAAGAATATTAATAACAATATGCAAAGGCTTACAATTTTTTCCAAATATCTGTCAAATCTGCAGCTAAAATCATATATTTTCATTAACTTCTGGGAGCTTAAATAAAAGGCTAGATTTTCGACTTGAGTAATGTGCATAGCTCCATTGATGATTTTAAAGATAATTACATTCCAGAAACGACTATAAAAAGTTCAGTTTTCTTAGTTCTTCAATAAATATTGAGCGAATTTATATTGGGGGACTTCAAATATACAAATATTTGGAGTCATTTTTGTATTAATATACGAATATAAGCAAAATCAATTTGAAAGCCCTAAGTAACCTAGTTCGTTCTTACCGAAATGTTGCCTGAATAGTATATTTTCATATATATTACGTATACGCATTTTCTGAACTAACTTTGCACATAAATACATTTTTATAAATCTTTTTAAATCGGCGATTGTAAATATTTTTAGTTTTGGGAATTCTCAATAATGAAATATACATAAGAAGTTTATATTAATATTCAATAATATATGAGTTTAAGAATCAGAATCAATATAGAAAATAAGGCAAAATTTGTCACAGATTTGAACAGTGCGGGCATAAGTTAGTCACGATTATAATGTTAAATACTGGGATAGGGTTAGCTGTAATATTGTGGGCTCCACATCAAAGTAGCGCCGTTGAGACGCGACAAATGACCGCTGTCTGTGTAAGTTTAGTTTATATACACATACATATATATGTGTATGTGTATGTGTATGTGTGTGTGTCTGTGCTATTTATATAGGCTTGTGTGCCGCACAGCTGCTGCCCCTCCCCGAGCAGCTGTAAAAAAGAAGTGCTTAGGAAAATGGCAATTTACTTTTGTTTTACATGGCATTCGGGCAGCAGGAGAGCTTAAGCTCTGCAAGGAGTAAGTACAAAGGGACAGGACTGAGGGTAGGGCAGGGCAGGGAAATACTATAAAAAGTAGAACTAAAATTTTATGCCATAAAAATTATTGTCTCGAGATTTGAGCACACAAAAAAAAAAGAGGAGAAGCGAAATAAAACGAAGTAAAAGGGTTGAGAGACGGCGGGGAATCGCAGTGGGGCATCGGCGGTGGGGTTTGGGATGCGGGAAGGATGCCTAGACGTAAGAACTATAAAGCGTAGGACTGTGCAGGATTGCGTCAGCCCCCCAAAATGCAAAGCGAGCGGTGAAGCATAAAAAGTGCTCACAGAGCTGTCCAGTTTGGGGGGAGCCCCATTGGCCAAGGGGTGGGATGGGGAGTCAGGATTGAGTCGTTGAGACCGTTCAAGCGATTTATGTGCCAAGCTGAAAGGGGGGGTAGGGTGGATAGGTGAGGATAGCTTGTTAGCCAAATACGTTAAACGTTTCATCAAAATAATTTCGTTTAATGGCTTAAATAACATGGCGCGCAAGCAGACAGAGTTGTAGCCGAGCCGCAGACTCAGTTGTAGTCGTCGTCGTAGTCGTAGTTGGTAGCCATAGCCACCGACTCGGGTCAGGTGTCCTGGGGCTCCCCTGAGTGGGTGCATTGACCAAGCGACCAGACCGCCAGACCGACAGACTGCCAGACCACCAGACCAACTTTTCACCATTCCTTTGCCGCTTGTTGCCCGCACGCATCCCTGGTCGGATTAAGAATCAGGAATGCGTAGTATATGACCTAGAAGTCATTGGAAAAAGTCGAGAAGTCCAGCAGCTGGGCAGCTAAATGCCCGGCAGTAACAGGAACAGATAGACATTTCAATCACCTACAAAGTTTTGTATCAGGGATGCATCATGGGAATGACAGAAAAATGCTCAGCAGTTGGGTTATTCGAGCTCCTCCAAGTGAGTCCCTGCTCGGGCGACACTTTTGGGCTTAAGGATAAGAGGTTGTAGAGAAAGTAAAAGATTGGAGCACTTGGATTGAGGGGGGGAGTTGAATACTTAGCCATGACCAGGGCTGCATCCAATAAGCAACAATAAGAGCTAGGCATTTAAGCAATTGGTTACCCTACATAAAGTTGAGCACTTGGGCTTTTAGATACCCTGCTGGCGAACTGGTGCCCAAACAGGGATCTCTTTGATACACACACACACACACACATACAGTTAGCCAGCGGCAATTGGTAACGGTAGCAGTAATAGCAACGTTAACGCCCTCGAGAGCAGTTGAGATAAACAAGTTGGAAGTTGAAGTCTGCAGCAGCAGCCAGGAGCGATGAGGAGCGATGAGAAGCATCCTGTTGCTTCTCGAGATGCCATTTGTTTTGTTGTTGTTGCTGTTGTTGTTTATATTCTGCCTGCTGCTTTTTGTTGTAGTTTTAATTTATTTTTGTCGCAACAAACTTTGATTGCGTCAGTTTCGTTGGGTCTGTTGTTGTTTTGCCCATTTTTGAGCTGTGTGTGTGTGAGCGAGTGTGTGTGTGTGTGTGTGTGTGTGTGGTATACATTTTGCACACTATATTGCTGTTGGGTCCTCATTTGACTGCTGGACGAAAGGGAGGGGAGGCAGGGAGGGAAGCGTTTCGTTGCCGTTGAAATTTTTTAATTTATTTGATAGGATTTTTTCGATTAAAAAACAGTTGCCAGGACAACATAAGCACCAAGAAACTTGTTTGTTGTTGCTGTGGTTCGTGTTGGGCTTTATTTTTATAGCCCACGGCCAATGTGTGGCAGATAACAACAGCAACAAAAACAACAGCAGCAACAACAACTTCAAGAAGAAATTACATAAGCTGCCAACACATTTTGGCATATTATTCGAACCATCTGATACAATATATATATAGCTGGTATTATCAGTCTAGTTTTCCAACTTGAAAACCTTTAAAAATCGCATAAAAATCATTGTGAATTTGTTTAATTAATATTTAAATCCTGGCTTCGATTGAATGTAATTTGAACCTTTGAAAGTTTGCCAAATTTGATTATTAATTATAACTAAGCGAAAGCTCTAAAAAGTTTAGGTAATCGAATATTTTGTTAGCTCATCTCTAAACCTCAAATAAGTGAATATCTGTGCAAAGTAACTTTGAAAACTTTCAACTTTTCAATTTGCAGCATTTGAGGGAACAATTAACTTACTATCAAATTTGAAGTAATTCGCTTTGAACCCGGTCAAGACTCTATGAATTTTCATGATTTGCGACTGACAGGTGTTTAACAATGTAATTCATAGAATTTGGCACACGAACGAGTCTCAGGTGAGTCGCTGACTCTGTCATTTACCTGGAATTGCAGTTTGCAAAGAGTCGGCAAGTACTTGACAATGCTGCATATACATACATACATACGTACGTATGTATAGAGTTAGTTGGCTCAAAGAGTTCGTGGGAAATTTATGTGCATATGCATTAACATCTGGCATATGCTAGTAGGCACTAAAGAAGAAGAAGAAGAGTCAGTCTTTGCATTACCAGCAAACTTAACAAATGAGAGGGGGGGGGAGGTACAGGGAGGGGCCACTGGCATGCCAAAAAAAATGCAAAGCACAGCAAAAGCTGGCGCCAAAAATACAGCAAAAAAAGTAGGAGGAGGAGAAGAAGAAGCAGAAGAAGAAGCGAACTCAACTAAAACGAAACAAATGGAAAACAAAACGAGACGCAGTCCCAGAAAAAGTTGCTCGGCACGAGTATAACAAATGTGGCAGGGCACTACAAAAAACTTTTGTTGCTACCCTATAACTAGCCCCCCCTGTCCCCTGTCCCCCTGCCCCACCCCTTGCACTTAAACAGCAGCCCGGCTAGTTAGAAAACAGTTTGAGAGGCAGTTGGAAAAGTTCATTTGCCAAACATCGTGGCCCGAAGC
This sequence comes from Drosophila maculinotata, assembly GCA_035045305.1. Classification (NCBI taxonomy): domain Eukaryota; kingdom Metazoa; phylum Arthropoda; class Insecta; order Diptera; family Drosophilidae; genus Drosophila; species Drosophila maculinotata. The sequence goes on along the minus strand of JAWNPD010000679.1, from coordinate 6,350,733 downwards.
CAAAGCCAAAGCTTCAAACAATGTGACTGCATTTCCTTTCCCACCCCTCTAACTCCCCTCCTCTGCTCAGCTCTGCTTGTTGTTTGTCGTTTGTCGTTGTGTTCTTGATGTGCCCCTAACTCCTTTGACATTTTGCCGAGCAGGCCTGACAGCCCTGGAAATATATGAGTTTGGTTACCCTGTGGCCTCTCATCTTGACTGTGGCTGCGGTAACCCTTAACCGAAAGGGGTAAGTGGAGGAGGTGGTCTGGTGTAGGCGTCGCTGTTTTAGACTGTCATAGACTATAATGGAATAGACTCGTTTATAACAGGGCCCTTGATGCCTGATGCCTGATGCCTGTTGCCAGCCAGGGATTGACCAAATTGACCCAAAAAAATAACATTCAGGGATGGGTGCGTGAGTTAAAGTCGTGTCACGTGACTAAGATTTGATCAGTTCATTGATGGGCAAATACTTTTCCCGGGTGCGTCGTATACTTATTTATTTTCTTATTATTTTTCCTGTTAAATTTATCTTCTCTTTGCTCTCTCTTTGCTCTAACTTAATTTGTTACCGGTTGAAATTTATTAATAGTTTCAATTTAATGCTCTATCAGTTTTTTTCTCTCTCGAGTATTTCCAACTAGTTTCTAATATATAATTTAAAACCTTAGCAATAAAATGTAATTGATATAAAGAATATCATACAATATCCATTCAATAATGACTCTCTAGACATTTCCAGATCGTATTGCTGCTATGCGCACTTCCTAGAACTTGCAGGTGTTAGTTTGCAGTTTCAAGTATTCGGTATTCGGTATTCAATTTTCAGTTCTTAGTTCTTAGTTTAGCTGACATCTCTGGCATGTGACACAAAGCACTCGGCTGTGAAATACAATGAGAGGCGCGCGCCTCGTAAATATGCTTGGCAAGTGGCAAGTGGCAGTGGCAAGAGGCAAGTGGCAAGGCATAAATTCAATGCGTCAAGTGGTGCAACTCAAGCGTCAAGCTTTGGGCCGCAGATTGACGGTGACAAGCGATGCAATTAGTTGGCGGATTCCTCACTTGTCCACTGTCCAAATGACCAAATGGCCAACGACCGATGACCCACGACCAATGACCAAATGACCATTAACCAAAGACCTCTGACCACCGACCACTGACCACTGACTGGTAACTAGTGAACATTGAACATTGAATGTTGAATGTTGAATGTTGAATGTTGAATGTTGAGTTTTGCCTTTGCGTTGACAGCGTAATTGTCAAAGTCACGACTGTTGCTGTTGTGTCTAATCCTTGTTGTTATACCCTATACCCTATACTCATTTCAAAGTGGGGAAAAAGAACAGTTACTGTTTGCAATGGATATACAAGTAGACTCTAGATACTGATTACATGCATTGATATATAGATATTATAATCGATATGCGTATATTTTACCAAAGGAATTATATAAATAACAAAGTAGTCAACAAAATTCGTCTAATTAAATATCTAACTAAGAAATCTCTGGAAATATAAAAGCTATAAATCGAACTTTTGGTATGTAGCTGTTTAAAGGTGTATATATATTACCTACATGTATAATACTCATAGATAACATTTTTAGCCACTCCTTCCGATACCTCGCAATATCAATATCAATAGTATATATCAATAAATAAAAAATTGTTAGGGTATCTGCTAGTCGAAGTACGCCTAATTGCTGTTGTTGTCGCTGAGTGCGCAGTCTAATGTGAGTGGCACGCGGCATGTGCAACTAACAGTTTGCCAAGTTTGTAGTAACGAGAAATCAGCTCGCCGTATATATGTATGTATATGTAGGCACACATACATGCACATATGTATCTCTATATGTATATGTATCTGTATCTGTATCTATATCTTTGTAACTGCGTATCTTTGCATTGTAGTCAACACACAATTTAAGTGGGCAAGGACTGTGTGTGGGTGGTGGGGTGGTGGGGAGGTGGAATGTGGTAAAGGGGGGCGTGGCTATGTGGGGCCAACAATGCTTAGGCTTTGTTTACACGCATCTCGTTTAATATGCATGAGATTCACGCACGAGGCCACGCACCTGCCAATGTGCCACGTGCCTGTAATGAGTTGGTTTGGCAACTCTGTTCGCGACACCAACAACAACAACTAGCCACGCATGTGTGTGTGTGTGTGTGTAGCCGTGTGACGTAAATGTGTTGAGAAACACACACACACACACACACAGACCGCCAGCCAAATTGTTAACGGCCCGAAAGGCAATTCAATCAGCTGAAAAGTAGGCAACACTTTTATTAATCGACTAAAGTGCCTTTGACAATAGCTGCAAGTGCTACTAAAAACTGCTTGATTTTCAAAATAGACACAGCAAAAATAGAGGGTTCAAAGGTGCGCACAAAATGAGAATCAATGTTGTGTAACTGTTCGATAAGAGCTCTTATAAAAGTTGTTAATATACATACACACACCCACACACACATATGTAGGATAAGAGATGTATGCTAGGCTCCATCAACTATCAGAATATGTAATAATATTAGAGCTTTAAAAGCACATGAAAGCACACATGCTTGAATTTGAAGAGCATTTTATTAAAGCTTTCAACACATACATATACAATAGTTAAGCTTTTAGTAAAAGATTTGCATATGACATATATGACATATATTTACTTGTTCTTTAAGACTATAAACTCACTTAATCTCACAAACAATGAGGTTAACTCATATGGATCACTAAAAGCTCACATCAAGGACATCATTTGAACTGCAACCTCCTATCTTTCAAATCACTTGTGAATTTCAAGCTTTGAACTCGTGTCATATGAATTAAAAGTTGATTTGAATCCAAACTGCATATAAAGCAACCCCCCCCCCCCCCCTCCTCTTCCCCACATAAAGCTAGTTGGCAATCCTTAAGTGCATATTTGTAAAAGGCAAACGAACCGAATTTTCAACAATTTTGCATTTCTAAGAATATTGCCGGGGATGCCTCAAGGATATCCGTATTTGTCCAGTTGCCATTTGATTTGTGATGCATGAATCTATAAAGTGCATTTATGAACAATTCAAGCGTTTAGATATGGGTGTGTACATACACTCAGAGAAAAAGTCGAATCAATGTGCGAATTAAAAGTTATCTTTTTTTATAACAAATTTTATTGATATATTTACTTTACTCATTATTCAAGTTTTTTATTCAAATTTATTGATTTTAAATATAAATTTCGAGTGCAGGACTAATTTTTAGAATAACTGTAAGTTAAGATACTCTTGGCTAAGTGTACAAGTTTTGTATAGAGCTATTTACATAATGATATGATGTTGTACAATATATAAAGCACACAGTTGCAGGGGTATGATGTACAGAGAGGGAGGGGTGTAAAAATATTGCATTTCTGATGCATAAATATCAATAATACGTAAGACTGAAATGAATGGTCGACTTTTGTGTGTCTATTTGTTTATTGCGTTTGCAATTGATTTGATTTGAGTGACTAGAAAGTGTAGGAGTAGGAGTAGGAGTAGGAGTAGGAGTAGGAGTAGGAGTAGGAGTAGGAGTAGGAGTAGGAGTAGGAGTAGGAGTAGGAGTAGGAGTAGGAGTAGGAGTAGGAGTAGGAGTAGGAGTAGGAGTAGGAGTAGGAGTAGGAGTAGGAGTAGGAGTAGGAGTAGGAGTAGGAGTAGGAGTAGGAGTAGGAGTAGGACCAGCACCTAGTTGGGGTTGAGGTTTTGGCAATGGGGTCAGCTTTTTCTCACTCTCATTCCCTCTCTGTGCAAAAGGCACTTAATAAAGTGACTTCAGTGGCCGCAGAATGCAGCTCATGTCTGCACATAATGTGAGCTACTCAAGTCTATACCCATATATATATATATATGTTTATATGTGTATATATGTTGTATATATGCAAGACACACAGTGCATGCGAAAAGTATGCAAATCGAGTGCAATTTGCATGCAAAGTGGCACCAAGAGAGTCGCGTCAAACCAAACTGGAGCACAGTCGGACGCAGAGAGGGGCTCAGCCTGTTGTGGCAGAGGGGGGGTTGATGTCAGAAGGGGAGAGCGGGGTTTATTTGCAAGTGGCAGTAGCAGGCGCAGCTCATTAGCAATATGCCAGTCAGTAACCAGCAGCTTAAATGTGTTGTGTGTAAGCATACTTTGCCAGCGCACTGTGGCTAGTCAGTTAGCCTCTCGCTCTCTCTGATTTGAAATATGTTTTTTAATTTTAGAATACACTCGCTGAGAGGGAGTCTTACGACTTGGTTACACACAATGTGTAGTGCATATATGAAGATATATAATATACATATGCACTTGATCAGGATTTTCAGTTAGATTGGCTAACTATTCTTTTTTCTGTAAAGTGTAAGTTAAGTTTAGTTTAATCAAAAGATTTGTTAACTATATAATTCAGCTAGAAAAAGTAACATTCAATATGTAAGCCAAGGGTATTTAATCTTCGGCAAATATTGCGCAGAAATTCCGATATTTCTACTTGCTATACACGCTTAAGAATTTACTTCTTGTTATTGCTGCTTTTAGCCAAGAGCGTTGCTTCTTGCCTGCTTTTGATTTCCTACATATTTTTGCCATTCCCAAAAAAAAAAAATGCAAAGCATTTCTGTTGCTTATTGGGAGAATGTTGAATGGAATTTCTCTGGAGATACCGCAACAAGCAAGCAGCAAGAAATATACTTGGGACTCAACACATTGTAAGCATAAATAAAATATAGAAATGTAAAAATGTAAAGAGTTTGGCGCTAGTTTGGCTTGGTGCGATGCGATGCAATGAAATTGACATTTTAATTAATCCAATTGCAGAGCTGCCAACCGGAAAAACTGCAATGGAACATTTATAGAATTTTCCCTTTTCTTTTCTTTTTGGTTTGTTGGTAAAAGCACTTGGCCAACACTTGCACATGTGTAAAATACTTTGAAATGATGTGTGAAAAATACATTCGAGAGACTTTTAACAAACCAATGATGGACTTATGTTGAGTGCCTTGTTTGAAGTTTCCAAAATGTGTTTAGAAAAGTGCAAAAGTGCACATGAAAATGTGGCAATTTCCTTAAAATGATCGACTTGTGCGTTGGAGTAGGAGTAGGCTTTTCAGATATAAAGAGTCTTATTTTAATCCCTTTTCATGCGATTCGAACTTTAATTGAATCAAACAAGTCAAATTTTATACTAACGATATACAGATCAAATTTCATCATAATATTTGCAACTCAAGTGATACTGGGGTGGTTTTTATGACCTGTCTAAATAAATTGACACCTTAGACTTGAAACTCCAATAACTTTGCTTAAAGTAAACCGATTTTCAATTCGAGTTTCTTGTCAAAAATCATGGCAAGGATGTGAACTTGTGAAGTTTCAAACCTTCTAACAATGCCCTGCACAGACTTTGAGCTGCCATAACTTTGGCAAAAGTGAACCAATCCTGAATCCCGAATCAATTTTGGTAAATTTTTGGCCTATTAATTAATTCAGCATTTAAAGTTTTTGCATATTTATTTTTTCGGATTTTTTGGGAAAATATCACAAATACCCGCCTTACTCATTTTAGGAATCTATTTTTTTTCAAATTTTATATTCATGAAATTTTATATTTAATCGATTGTGAATGCCAAATTTAGTATATAAATCCTTGAGAAAGATGATTTTGAGGTGGTTCATTTTTCTGTCAAAAATCATGCCAAAAAGTTCCCAAAGCCCTCTAAATGACCTTCCAAGACCGATTTTAAAGCTTTATGCCATTTTAATCAATATTTGTCTTCTACATTAATTCTAATTCTGAAAATTCAATATTTTCGATTTTTTTAGGAAAATTATCAGAAAATCTGTTATGAATCTGGAGCATATTTTGACATTATAAGCTGCACACATATCAAATAGTTGCTGCGAATGATGCTGAATGACTTGGGTGGCTTGGAAATGAGGTTCAAGGAACATTCAAGTCAACGGACAGTCGGACAGTCGGACAATCGGACAATAGCCAGAGGCACATTTGAGTCACTTGGACAGCTTTAAAGCTGAGCGCTGCACAAATGGATGCTTAGCAGTTCAGCGAGGGCACACATCTATTGTAATCAATTATCAGAGAGCTCTGGCTAAACTTGAAAATCTTTGCAATCTATAGATATTAACTCAGTTGCCAGACCAATCAATTTCAATTGTTAAACATTTGCAAGTTGGGGCAAAGTGTGCTCAAGAAGCGGGCACTTTGAGTTGTGGTCAGTCTTGAGGGTACTTTCAAATATAAAAGTATAAATCATTGTATTTCTCTCTCTCTCTCTCTCTCTCTCTCACTCTTTCTCTCTCTCTTTCTTTCTGCCTCTCTGCTGGGCAACAACAATGGCAATAGTAATACAATACAATGGGTTAAACATAATGCTAAATGGCCGATTAACGAGTTCTTAGAGACATTCAATGTGCTCAACAACAACAACAACAACAACAACAACAATAAAAAAACGTAACATTAACAACAATGGCTAAGCAAAGGGGAGTCCCCTCACTGCCCCTCCTCCACCTAGGCACTAAGAGCGCCCTCTAGTGTTGGGTGTTAGATGTGGTCAACTTACCCATTCGGTCTGAACAACATGTTAATCTGCAAATAAAAGAGAGCGAGACAGAGAGAGAGAGAGGGAGAATGAGTAAAGAGTAAAGAGTAAAGAGTTGAGCAGAGCTAAAACTTATTATAAGGAAGTAGATCATGAGAATCGTTTCATTGTTCATTGTGCATGGTTACACTTTTGGGTTCTAGACCCTTTACCCTTACACCCTCCCCCCTCCCCCCAACCGTTCCACAAAACCCTCTTCAACTTTGAGCAATTGTAAAAAACGCAATAAATATGAGGGAGGGGCAGGGGGGTTGGTGTTACTGGGGGTATCAAGCGGATTCTCGTCGGTAAATTGATGTTGGCTTTATAATCATAAAACAGAATCATGCAAGTATATTAAGGTCGACGAGCAGATACCCTATAAACCAACACCCTACAGAAACAAACAATATTTACTACTAAATCATTGCTCAAATAGTTTGTAATATATATTTATAATATTATCTGATCTATCGATAAATCGAAAATTACAATTATAATTTGCAACAACAATAACTTTCTCTTGTGATGATAAAAAAGAAAAACTCAAAAACATAAAAATTTAACTTTCATATATCTAAATACATACAAAATTTGCTGTGTTTAGTTTTTCTATTTGTTGAGATCGTTGAGTTACTCATTCGTTAATATACCCCACTTAATTCATTTCAGTTTAGGGGGCATGCAAATAAAAGCCGAATTCAATCCTCAGCGAAATCACACGCAAATTTGTAACACGGCTTTCGCTTTGGGGTATTTTGAATGTTTTATGGTTTTCAAAACCGAAATAAAATTCATAAAATCGACGGGAATTTGCGCGTTTTCTGGCTGTGGCACGACCAATGCTTGTGGTGCCGCCTCTTGCTACTTGCCACTTGCCACATGCCGAATCAAACAATAAATCTTTGTGAGTGCGTGTGTTGGTTTTTGGTCGCTTTTTTTTGGCAATGCCGTTACACACACTAAGCTCATTTAGATTTATATTACACAAACACCTACACCCCCCCGCCATCACCACCCAGATAACACCCACAACGTCACCCCTTCGCCTACTGTTTGGGGAATTCATTCCATTTGTGTTGAAAACTTTTTCTCTTTTTTGCATTAAACTTTTCTTTATTTTTTTATTCTTATTTTTTATTATCAGTTCCGCTTTGGTTTCCGATTCTGCTTCTCGCTTTTTTTTTTTTTTTTTATTTATTTTTCATTCAGTATTTTTGCACTCGAAGTGATTTGAAAAATTATTTCAGGTTTTTTGCGTTTTCCCCGTTTTTTTTCTATATATGTACGTTCATATACTTTTTGTACATTGTCATTTGTTGCTGCAAAGTTTATTTTCGATTTAACGCTCTGCACATTATTTGACTGCGTGTGTGTCTCAGTTGGTGGATTGCAAAGTTTTCGGGGCGTGTGGCAAGTGGCATGTGGCATGTGGCATGGGTGTACGTTCTGGAGGTGGGGGTGGGCGTGGGGGTGGGATTAGGTGTTGCTGTGCCTCAGATAATGCGTCAAGAAGTTTAAGTGCTCCATTGGTTTAGGCAATTTGTCGATACGCGTAATGTGTTATGGCGTCGATAGAAATACAACAGAAATCGATAAATCTACGCGATTTGATGATATTGTGTGCTAACAGTGATCGATTGTAATCGACTTAAATACCTATAGCTATAGCTAATTGTTGTAGCCATAATCTTAGTTGTAATAAAAGATATTAATCGTAATCGCTTATCGCTTATCGATAACATTCATAGTCGATAGTCCCCTAACTGTACTGTACTGTACTGTACTGTTTCAATTGAAAGAGAATCCTAAAAGTCTTAATGTGGAAGGCAATTAATATAAATATCAAACCACACAAATGGACATGTTGTTGATAAACAAATCGATATGTTATCGACGCCACAATCAACAAACATTTCACTAACAAATGCTGAGAAATGAGTGTTATTTCAATAGAAATAGAAGCTGGCTCAAACAAATGCATAAACAAAATGTTGCTACTCCAAAGACACAACAATAACAAAACTTAATTCGATAATGCATTGTCGAAGCGGGCAAGGGGGAGTGGGGAAGTGGGGAAGTGGGGGCAAAAGCAAAACTCTTGTTATAGCTCATGCTGGCAAATTATCAATAAATTCCTAAACAAATAAAGAGCCAAACACCGTCAGACGCTGTTTATAATGCCATTGTTTGATATAAATGAGAATCAGACTCCGAATCGAAATCGGAATCCGAATGGGAATGGGAATGGAAATGGGAATGGGAATGAAATGTAACTGCAGCTGCAGGAGGCGAGGAGCGATGAGCAAGGGCGATAAAAATGCTGCTGCAACAGGGGACAACAACAACAACAACAACAACGACAACAACAACGACGACAACACGCATCGCAGATAAACCAATAACGAGCAACAACAGTGGGTACAAGCCACAGCCACAACAACAACAACAACAACAACAACAATAACGAGGAAACTAAAGCTACAAATCCATTGAATATCGAATCACACGCAAAATGCAACGCAGCTTTGCAATTGCTTTTGCGCTGTCAGTAGTCGGTAGTTGGTAGTTGGTAGTGAGCACAAGGCAAGCGGAACTAGCCACACACCCACCCAACCCACCCCACCCCACCCAACTGCCAACCCCTGCAGTGAATTGGTCTGCGCTGCGCTGGGTTGGGTCTGGGTTGGGTCTGGGTTGGGTACAAACCCCCAACTTGGGGTTAATACTTATTGTCAGGTATATGTTACTATCCGCCATGTCGTGCCATTTATTTGCGCAATATCAGCGATTTCATTTTTACCCCCACTCCTCTACTTTTTTCTATTATTTTTCCTCGTTTCCCGTTTTTTAATACTCTGTAAACATAGCAGTGATTCAAACAGGGTAGCTTCATGATTGGAAAAGAGACAAACTTTAAACAATTGATATTGATATAATCTGAGCTGTATTTTTTCAAGTATTTGAAATATTCTCGATAAGCAAACACATTATATAAAATATGATATTTTTTAAAAATACAGTTTTAGCTGTAATTAGCTATACTAGACATTTAAGAACGATCGTTTTATAAATAAGTAGCATATTTCGGTAAGAGTATCTTTTATATCTTAAGAGTATCTTTTATAGCTTAAGGGTATCTTATTAGTGTTCACGGCATCTAGATATATTCATGTGTATTCGAATTTGTTGCGAGTAACTTTAGACGCACTTACAGGGTATCTGCTATGTGAGTATCAAATAAGTTGTTTTGCTTTATTTTTCTTGAAACTCATACGTAAATACGCGAGAAGCCAAAGCCCGAGAAACAGACAGGCAAACGCACTGGGGAAAAGGGGTGTTGCAAGAGGGTCTAGAGTTATGGGGGTGTCATAGAGAGAGGGTGGGGGTGCTGTGCGGTATGTCGTGTTGTTTGCTGTGGTATATAGTAATAACAATTCCATGAATTTGCAAATGCCAAACGATACGATGCGAAACAAATATAGAAAACTGATATCGAAACTAATGGCAAACACACACACGTGTGTGTGTGTGGGTGTGTGAGTTATGCTTGGGGGTTTCTTTATATGTATATAGAGCTAATGATAGCCGTAACTGTGAACTGTAACAACTCTAAAATGCCTGACTACTGTACATGCACACAGGTCAAAGTTTGATGTGTGGACGCGCCCTGTCAATTACCAAGTGCTGTGCATATGCCATATGTCTATAAATAGATTATATATATACATACATATATAGATATGTATCTACAATAATATCCATGTTTAAGCAAGTTTGCGTTTGAGCAAACGGTGAATAAATCATGGCTGATATTCTAGCTACAATTTTAATAACTGTTGTCGTAGGTTTTTACTGTACCTAAATTTGTATAGCGAATCGGATCACTATATTATATAGCTGCCATAGGAACAATGGTTCATCAAGATATGCCCGCTAAAGTCATCAGTAACTTTAAGTTTGGCAAAATATGATCAATATCGGCACTGCTACTATCTATCACTATCCTATAGCTATAGCATAGGAGGAACCGGCCAGATATTTGTAGGATAGGAAAAAGGAAACCTTCGGAAGCATGGCAGCCATATAATACAACCCTTACCTTACCCTATTTGTGTGTTTCACATTTTGTTGCAATGCATTTTGATTGTTGTTGTCGCTTCCCTTGTTGTTGTTGTTGTTGTGTTCCCGGGGAATGCAATCATTTTGCGTGCCAAGGCACAGGTTCGTCTGGTTTGCTATGGTAATCATTTATAGAAACACACACACATATATAGATAAATAGTAGATTTACATTTGGAAATTGGCAACATTCATTCATCGATGATTCGCTGTCAGCTAAAATATTTGACATATTTTCGTAATTTTCCACTTTTATTCGCAATTTAAATTTGCATGGCGTGTCTGGTCTGGTCCTGTGCTGTGTATCCATGCGAATATTTAATGTACACACAACTGACATACAACATTTTTTTTCTTTACTAATTTCGCTTTTTGTTTCGTTTTTTGTTGTTTACGAAATTATTTGGTAAATGACCGCAGTAAAATGGGGGGGGGGGGAAAAACAGAATTCGCTAATGGGCCTAAATAAATGAAAAGCAAAGCCCTGCTAATTAGTTAAGAGCTGAATATCTACCTGCTAACACATACACCTACAGCACACACACACAGTCTGTCTCGCTCACTCCTGCTCTAGTGCCTCTTTAATCCACTTGAAAGCAGCTGCCGCTTTTGTCGTCTTTTTGTCGTCTTTTTGTTGTCTTTTTTGTCGTTTTTTGTTGTTTTTGTCGCTTGTCGTTTTCTTATTTATTTAGCGCCTTCAGTTGCCAACAAACAAACAACAACAACAACAACAGCAAAAACAGCAGCAGCAGCAACAAAAAGTGTCAGTGATAAATTTGGTTTATAAGTTGCTTTTCGAGGCTGGGCATCTGAGAATCGCATAGAGCGGCGAGCGGCGTGAGAGCTTTAGGCTTACAGCTTTAAGCTTAAAGCTTTAAGCTGCTCCCCCGTTGACAGTTGTCAGATGGCATTTGCGACATTTCCAGATATGGTCACTATACGATTAACACAGCCCCCAGCCCCCAGCCCCCAGCCCCCAGCCCCCGCTTTAGCAATTCATGCAACGCAACAAACTAAACCAAAGTATTCCAATTCGACAAATTGTCATTTGCTTTGTTTTGTTTATTTTTTGTTAATTCCTGGTGGGGTAGAGCAGGCTTTTCATCTTCTTCTTCTTGTTGTTGTTGTTGTTGTTGTTTTCCCATGGGGCAGTGAGCTGCCAACAACTGCCACACAACTAATCGGGGCCCGTCTCTCAATCCTCACTTCTCACTCCTCACTCCCCATTCCCCAATCCTCTGGTCCTCGAGCACGCTTTGAATCAGTTGTGACATTTCCAAAAGCTCAGCCACTCAACGGACCTCACATACCCAAAACACTTACCCCCAGGGGGATCTCCAACCTCCTCCCCCCTCCCCCCTCCCCCCACTACACACACGCACACGCACACACACCAAACAAAAAAATTAGGCAAGGCAGAGTAATGAAAAACTGCTAAGCGTTATTTGTATACCCTAGCCCTGGCACCGACTCTATATGGGGTGTCCTATATGGTATAAGTGAAAACTAAAATGTGTTCAGTTATTTCTCTTCATTTCACTGGTCAATATGTTTCCCTTGTGGCTGTCAGATCTACTGGTTCTATGTGGATTAGCAAAATGTGCCATATAACTTTGGTATATTCATGTATATATGGTATATATGGTATATATGGTATATATATTCGTATTATAACAGACTTAGTATTGAAACTGGTTCTTGATGTACTGTTAACCAATAGTTTCATAACATTTTTAAAATATTCATCCTTGAATTGATCTTCCCATAAACTTATATGTTATAAACAAAATATTCTGTCCTTTGTAGATCGCTGTTTATTTTGTACTTCATTTATTTCTGCTTCGATTCTTCCCACTTCCACTTCCACTTTCCCACACTGCTTTTATTATATATATTTCACTTTATGGATACCTGCCCCCGATCTCACAGAAATCGAAAAATACGTAATTTAAGAGGTATGACCTTCGGATTTTACATCGTCTCACATTTATGTGCCATCTTTATGTAATAGAAATTTCATTACGATCGGACAATAATTACGATTCAATATAACATAGTTGGGGGCCAATGAAAGAAGAAGAAGCGAAGCAATTAGAATCAAGAACTGGGTTCAGGGTATCTCCTAGTCGGGCACTCTCGACTAGAGCACTCTTACTTGTTTTATATTCGGTTTTTGTTGGCATTTACTAAAGAAATGTCAAGTTTTTTTTGGGGGGGGGGCCAACATATATTCATAAGTTCTGACCATTCCACTGGTTTCCATTCTGTTCCCCTGGTGCGTTGGCAAAGCTCATCACGTAGTTTAAGTTGCTGCTGCTGCTGCTGCTGTTGTTGCCCCAGGGGCATGGGCAATACAAATGACGCCGCCTGGTGACAGCCACTGGCTGCCAGTTGTATTTTTTGTTGGTGGGAAGCGCGACTTTAGTCCACTCCATTCCACTTCACTCGAATCGACCCCCCAATGTCCCCTCTTCGTTTGGCAGCACATGTCAAGCTTGGGGACTGAGCAGGCGTTGGAGGAGGCGCCGCCAGGAAGCGTGTGCCTCGTGCCGGTTCCTGTCAAATTTCATTTTCACTTTTTCGTAGCTCTTAAATAATATTTGTTTTTACGCACATTTCACTCATTTTTTATCCCAGCTACCCCCCCCTCCACCACCCGCATCGTGTTGCTTCAGTTTAATCGCTTTTCCCGGAATTTAATATGTTTAAGTGAAAAGCTTTGGCGGATCGGCGGCCATCAAGATGTTTCCATAGCCAACAGCTTTGACAACACCTGCTTCGGCCGCTCAGCTGTAACTCAGGTTTCAGCTTGATTTGCTCACTCATGGCCATAATTGTATTATGGCTGGCTCACAAGCGAAACAGGCCCAGCAAACAGCCAGCAGCTAACAGCTAACAGACTTTAAACCTTGCCAAGATTTCAGAATCTTGGGTTCGCTGCTCGACTTATGTGTCTGGCGCGACTTTATTGTCTCTAGAAACAAACAACTGGGCAAAGCTTGAGCTGATCGACTAGTAGTTACCCTGTATGCACATAAAGGGAGTTTTCAATAAATCATATATTAATCTTGCCCAAAAACCAATTCCTCTGATTCAGAAATTTATTATTCGATCCTTATTAAATGTTCAGCATATATAAAAAAGATATTCTAAAAGTTACCAATATTCAATATATAGCTGCAATATTTATATATTTGTAGAAATAATAAATATATTTAAATGAATTGAACATGCTTGTAATATATAAAGCGTAAACTATATACAATCCAAAATTTTGCAACACTAGCTTTTCTAGTTTCTGAGTTGAAATAGTTCGGTGTAATACTTGGCTGCTTTTAAATAATATAAAGAATATTTTCTGTACTTTTAATATATGTTAAATTTTCACAATTTTATTTTATGCAGTTTTAATCACATTCACGGTTACAGGGTATACATAATAAGAAAATCAAAAGCCGCAGGCAGAATTCAATAAACAATTTCCAGACAGGGTGTTGCTGGTGTGTGTGTGTGTGTAGGGGGGGGGGGGGGTTGTTTAATAAGTACTCAGTTGTAGGATACAATATGGCCCCTAGACACATTTTGATATGCATTTTTTGTTTGTTTATTGCCCCGTTAACCGTTAAGTCGCTCTGCTCAGTTGCCTCGCAAGAGCTCAAGAGCTCCAGTGAGAGAGAGAGAGAGAGAGAGAGCGAGAGAGGGTAGTCCGATGCCTTTGCGTCGAAACTTGAGCCCTACTTGACTCTACTCGAGTGCAACACCTAGCAACATCTTTCAGAGCAGGCAAACTTTTAATTGTTAGTGAACCTGGGGCATGGGTTGGGGGTAGGGGGGGGGGGGGGAGGGAGCATAAACTGTTGCTGAAAGTACTGCAATAGTTCTCTTACTACTTTTACTTTAAATGGCTCTTCTCCATGGTCACTTTACGCACCTCCCAGCATTCACATTTGCCCAATGAGTAGCTGAATGGCAAAACTTTCTTATTCAGTTATTTCTTTACTTGATAGTTGATTCTCGATTCGTTGTTTACTTAGCCCTCAATTGTCCTCCATGGTCACTTGCTCAGTTTAATTTGGTTCTCAATTAACTGTTCTTGATTCATTTAATATAATTAGTACACAAATTGGTTTTTTCTTTTGCATTGCTAGCTTGCTTTTAAAGCTAGTTTTAGCCTTCTATGGTCACTTTTATCAAGCAAAGTTAACATTTACTACATTTATGGCTTAATCGAGAACAAATTGACTTTCTCCATGTTCACTTGCATAGCTTGTACTAACTGCTGCTTGTCCTCCATTGTCACTTGTTGAGTTTAAGTACGGTTATCAATTATTAACTATTTACCATTATGTTGCTCTCACAAAGACTCTTCAATCATGCTACAAATTGCTACTTGCAGCACAGCACACCTCCATGGTCACTTTCCATTGAATCTTCACTCATTTGATGACTTTTAGCTTTAAGGCCAGCGTTGCTCGCGTTGCACTGAACAATTGCTGGCGTCAACAGACGTTTCCTTCTTTTAATAAATGTATTAATCTTTTCTACCGATTTATGGCACAGTGACAACAATAACAATAGCAACAACAACAACAACAACAACAACTGGGTATTCAACAAATGTTGACGCTGAGGAGCATTCGAGAATTTCGAGTGAGGCGCTTAGGATTTCATGAGTCAGAGACGACGAGTGAGAATATCGAGTGAGCAGAGAGAAGAGACGAGCTAGATCGATAGAGAGAGAGAGAGAGAGAGAGAGCCAGGTCTGGGCAGTTAGTTGGAGCTTAGAGCTGTCTCCGCTGCAAGCTTGTGGCAGACAGTCCAGTTCTAGGCGTGTTCAGAACGTGTCCAGTCCATGGAGAGAAAGACTATCAGACGTCGGGCAGCAGAGCGGGCAACGGTGGCAGCCGGGGCAACGGCGGCAGCGGAGGCAGATGCCACCGCGCCACTGATGGCGGCCAAAGATGTTGCCAAACGTTCGCGGAAACGCAGCCAGCCGCGAGGCAGGGAGTTGGTGGCGAGAGTGGAGAAGCCAACCGTGGAGAAGATGCAACTGGATGTGGATGTGGATATGGAGCTGCAGGTGCAGGTGGCGGTGCCGGTGCAGACAGTGGAAAAGATGCAAGTGGATGTAGATGTGGATATGGCGTCGTCACCGGCACAGCCACAACAATTGCCACCGCCACCGCCACTGCCACTGCCACTACCACAACAACAACAACAGTTGCCCAGCATGCCGGATCTAAACGAAGCAGAGCCGAGTAAAAAGCATAGACACAAACACAAGTCCAAATCGAAGAAGGCCAAGAAGGAGAAGAAGCGATCGAAGCACAGCAAAGAGGAGCTGCAGCAGGAACTGGAGCTGGTGAAGCAAGTGGCAGCCACCAGCATAGAGTCCAAGCACAAGCACAGCAAGCGAAAGAAGGAGCACAAAAGCGAGGGCAGCAAAAGGAAAAGGATCAGCCAGGGGCAGGGGCAGGGGCAGCAGGCATCGGAAGTGGATGCAGGTGCTCAGCAATCGGGTTCAGCTGCCGCGCTGCGTCCACAGCATTGGTTCAATCAAAAGAAACGCATTTTGGAGCAATGGCAGCAGCAGCAGCAACAACAGCAACCGTAGCAACAACAGCAGCAACTACAACAACATTATCAACAACAATAACAACAAGTAAGTTTATTTTTTTTATTTAAGCGCAAAAAATACATTTTTGTGCATTTTAAAATTGAATTTTTGCTTTATAAAAAACTGAAAAAAATCGTCTTTTTTTCACCTAAAATAAAGTGGTTTTAAAACTATATTTTCTTTTTAAGAAAAAACTGTAAATAACACTTTTTTTTTTATTTTTGTTTTTTATTAAAGCTTAGTTTTTTTTTGTTTATTTTTTATATTGACAAAAGTGGAAAAGAAACTGCTAAATTACTTATGTCCTTAAAAATTGTTGAATATTTCATTATTTATTTGAAGGTATTGCAAAAAAATACAAATCAATAAATGGCAATAAAGTTAATTGAAATGCCAATTAAACACACGCAAACATTTGATTATCAAATTCATTAAAAGGCCAATAAAAATGTCAGATTTACCGTTTAACGCATTTTATTTGAAATATTTGCCGCTTGAAAAAGTCATTTTGATGCAGGAAACAAAAAAAAAAAGTGAAATTAGCAACCAGCGGCAATTGCAGGTGTGTGTGTGTGTGTGTGTGTGTGTGTGTGTATGTGTGTGTGAATTGTAGCAAAGCTGAAAGAGAACATTATTCTTGTGTAAATCCCATGAACAATGAGCGCGGCACGTGCGTGGCAAGCAAATGAACAACGAAATGAAACGAAATGAAACGAAATGAAACTAAAATAAAATCAAATAAAATGAAATAAAAGCCGAGGCAATTATCTGACAAGCTGGCCATAAAAATGGTCAATTACAAAATCTCGATAAAGACACACACACACACACCCAAAAACACACACACACACACTGGGAAAATAAATTATGCATTTTCATGAAGTTTATCAAAATGGTTTAAGATTTTGGCCAAGCGATAAGAAAATAACCAAAAAGCCAAAATCAAAATCGAAACGCAAAAGTTGCAAGTTACCGACTAGCTACATACCCTATAGAATATTTTGATGAGCTTGGCAACAGAGAGGTTTACTTGACTACAAGTATTTGACTATAAGATACCCTGTATAATAATTTCAATAATTTTAAGAATAGTTTAATAATTCTTTGTAACAAAAGAAAGTGGAGTCACTGGAGGGAATCACATTAAAAACAAATATTTTAAATGGAAAGTTTGATATTTAAGATATTTGATAATGCACACAACAACATCTGTTCAAAATGGCTAAATTGTAGGGTATCAAGTTTACTACAAACAACGAGTTCCTGGAGGTTTCGAGAGGTGCACATGCAACTGGGGTTTGCCAGCAGCATAACAACAAATCTGCCACTTTATGGCACAACATATATGTATGTATGTATGTATATATGTTGGTATACAAACATACTATATGTATGTTTACAGTGTATACAAGGCAACAAGAACAACTAGAAATGACCAACTGTGTTTGTGCATTTGGTAATCGAAACTGATGAAAAGAACCAGCAACTAAAATTCCAACGAAAAACTGTTCCAATTTCAATTCCAATTTCAATTCGAAACGAAATCAGCTACAGAAATCAGAGCACTCAATTGACGATATACACAAAACCTACACAAACCCCTCCCCTACCCTCTACCCACTAACCACTACCCCTGTACCCATAAACCCTTACCCCGCATCACCTATAACCAAATGCAACTAAACTATGTACATATTTGAGTGTGTGTGTGTGTGTGTGCGTGTGTGTGTGTGTGTGTGTGTATGTGTGTGTGTGAGTGTGTGTGTGTGTGAAAATGCAAAGAGCATTTAAATGGTTCAAAAAGGCGAAGAACCGAGCGTGTGAAAAAGGGATGTGCAGGGGTGGGGATCGGAGAGGGGCGAAGGGGGCTTATATTGGTTAATGTCGTGTGGGAGCTGAGAGACAATTTAATGCCGGAAATAGTTTTTCGCAAGCTATGCCTAGGCGCAGCCAGCCAGCCAGCAAGCGATAGCGCTACAACTGAATATATGCATAGATGGGATGGGGATGATGCAGCTAGGGGAGGGTGTGGGTGTGGGTGTGGTTAGTTCTCAGGAGGTACTGGTCCAGTTGTTGTCTGTGTGTGACTGCAAAATAAATTCACTAATAAAATGCCAAAAATGTTTCGCTAGCCGTTGGCCCAAAACGAACAAGCTACATCTCCCCCACCCTCCCCAACCACCCTTCAACTACCCCTGGAAAAAGGTCGACTTGTGTGGGTGTGTTCGTGTGTGTGTGTGTGAAAAGGGGCAAGCATTTTGTAATGAACATATTTTAAATGCATGCCACGCACCCAAGCAACAACAACAACAACAACAACAATAACAACAACAACAACTTTTTCGGGTGTTCAAATGAATCTGAAAATGAGCGTAATTTAGGCTTTGACCTTGTCCATTTTGGCCTCTAAATGCTGGCAGTGAAAGGGGAGGGGGTAGTAAAACATTTGGTTGTCTGACGATGTGAATGATTTCAGCTGCCAGACCTAAGCAACAGTCAAGAGAAGAGGGCGGGGGGCGGGGTGCGAGGGGGGGATTTCAGCAACAGGCAACAGGCAGCAGGCTCAAGGTCATGTGAGATAAACCCCACAACTGGACCTTCAGCTCTGATTAGAATAGCAACAACGAAACGCCAAAAAAGAAACCAAAGCAAATGTGAAAGCAAAGATCAAAGCAAACGATATGATAAACTTGATGGGCAGAGCAGCAAGCAAACAAAGGGAAAAAGAAAAACTATACACAAAAAAGCAGAAGATGGAAATCTGTTTTTATTGAAACTGAAACTCTAATGAGGCAGCAAGCGCATAGAACAGAATTTTTGAAAATTCCCAAGAATTAAAGAACTCAAGAACTTAACTTTGGAATGGTAGAATTTACGTTGAACTATTTTTAAAAGTAGTTTTTGAAGACTCAACTTAGTTTATTTTTAGATTACTTGATTTATTTTTTTTGAAATCTTATATTTCATCAGAGAAATAACTTTGAATGACATCTTTAGTTTTTCTTTGGCATAAATTAAATTTTGAGGAACACCCAAAAAATAACAAAGATAATTGCATACTATACAAAACTTTTGTCAATTCTTATATTCCATTAAAGTGAAAAGTCTTGAAATTACAAATTACAAATGGATTATTTGACCAAGCCATTATATTATTTAGGCATAAATCGGATTATTATTAAGCTAAGTTGTCATGCATACAATAATCGAGGGATATTTGCCAATATTTATGCATACACAATATTATTTAATTACTCTCTCATTTTGTGCTTTTCAGCGGAAGGCACATTCGAGGCATTCGTCCATTGAACATCAAAGGGATTTAAGGAAGCAGGATGAAGGAGATGAGTGGGAGATGTGCTGCAGAAAACTATGAAAGATACTTGGGGGCATGAATTAATTTAAAGCTAAATGCGAACAGCAACACCAGCAATAAAATAAATTGGGAAAATCTTTTGGCCGGCGGCGCAAACAGCGCAATGGAAAAGGCAAAGAGTGGGGGATTGTAGAGAGGGGTGTGGAGGGGGCTGGTGGATTGACTGATATTTCCAATTTGAATGAAAATTGCTGCCACGAAATGATTGAAGAACTTTGAAGAGTGCATAACGAATGAAAAAAGAGCAGGAAAACAACTGAAAAACGGAAAACCGGAAAAACTGAAAACAAGAAAAGCAGTCAAAAAATACCAAAGAAATAGACGCAAAGTGAAGCAAGCGATGCTCAAGAAAACCAGAAACTCCAAAGCCGAAGCAATGAATACCCTAAGCCACATTCAAACTAAATAAATTATATAAAATAACTAAATATTATATGATATATTGAACATTATGATGTGCTAAAGGAAGGAAGTTTACAAAACTCTCGATCAATAATCAAAAAGTCGGAAATTCATTGCTGATAATTTTTCGAAAATTAAATAATATTTGGAAACTGATTTCAAAGCAGTATGGTATAGTAGCCTAGTACATCATGATGTTCCTTAGGAGTAGTTAAATGGGATAGATATAATATATATATTACTAGTTACAAATAAACTAAAAACTGTCAAAAATGTTGTGACATATACTAAATATATATATAAATTTCAATTTCAATTTGTTAAACAACTTTTGATAGTAAGGACTAAGGAGCAAGCTGATATTATAAAAGATCAGTTTAAAGAGCTTTTCGCAATGAACAAAGTTTAAAGAGCGCTAACTGTAAATATGCAAGCTGAACTTTATAAACAAGTTAATCAACATTTTGGAGAGGTCATGTGAAAAGTGCGCGCCCGAAGAAAGCAAATTTTGAAAGTTTCGCTTCTTTTTTTTTTTTTTTTTTTTTTTATTGTATTATTTTCGAGCTGACAGCTAAAGTTTTGTCGGGGGCGCAATTAAAAGTAAAGTGCTGCTAAAATATATATACATACATATGTACATACATATATACATAGATATATGTATATGTATACATGTGTAGTAAGTAAAGTTGCCAAAGGCGTGGGGGAGGAGGGGGGGCTGTAAAATACTTACCAGCTGTTTTTTTTTTCCCAAAAAGCTGACGTTGACGTCGACGTCGACGCTGACGTTCGATGAATGAAAATTGAAAACAACGCCCACCCCACAAAAAGTTGCTGATGGGGGGTTTGGGGGGGGTGGGTTGCTAAAGGGGGCGCTGCTGCTTCAATGGCCGCAGGGCCGAAGTTTATTATGATTTGTTGTTGCTGTTGCTGCTGCTGCTGCTGCAGTTGTTGTTGTTGTTGTTGTTGTTGCTGGCTCAATTTAAACTTTGACCGTTAAATGGCGACAAGAGCGATGACGTTGCTGATGACGTTGGCGGCAATCTGAAAAGAGTGTGACAAAAAAATGTTGCAATTAAAAAAGAATATGCGTGTGGAAAATAAATACATACATATAATAAATATAATATGCATAAAGTGAATCTATAAATATATATATCTATAGAATAAAATTGGTAAAAGCGGTAAATTGCAATCAAGGGGCGCGGGAAAATGGAAAATGGAAAATTGAAAATTGTGAACTGAAAATTGAATATCGAAAATTGCGTTTATTGTACATGTTTTAATTAGCTTTTGGCTTATTGCACGTGATTGCAATTCAAGCGGATAGTTTAAATGCCGCCTGCAATTTGCATAAAAAGCAGGCCACACATAATTTTCGGTATAAATTTGCATTTTTTATAAATATTGATAACCTACAAATAAATATTATTTCCTTTAACATTCCATTAACATCAACAGCACCAAACAAATTTGGGAGGGGGGTGAGAAATGAAAGAAAATAAAAAAACAAATTAATTCGCAAACTTGTTGAGTTATGCTGCTGCTTGCTTGAAACTTGTTGATAGCTTTTGCGAATTGCACTCAAGTGCAACTGTTGGTGCTCGCTCATTAGGCGCCTAATCGACTCAATGAGTGAGAGCGAGAGTGATGCGAGGAGGCGAGAAGGCGAGGGAGCCAAATGCTAAGTAAAAGAACTCACTGTTAAGCAGCGCGAAACTGCAAACTGCAGACAGTGAAAGAAACGAAGCGAACGCGTCAACGATTCGTGTTGATTGGCAGCCGCAGCCAATTAAACGCTTAGAGTGCGTGGCGTTGCGTTGACGTTGACGTCGACGGCGACGTCGATGTTGATGTCGACCGTTGCCCAAAGCGATTTTAGCTGTAAGCGAATGTCGCACAACAGCAAGTGAGAGAGAGCGAGAGAGTGTGAGAGTGTGGTGAGCTTACGATACGTATGTGTGTTGATTAGTGCCTGCATTCGCTGCTGCAGCAGCAACAACAATGACCAGCCGATCAGATGTGACTGTGTGTGTGTGTGTGTGTGTAAATGCAATACATTGGCAAACATTTGCAGCTGCCTATGCGTGAGAGGGAGAGGAAGAAGCAGATAGGGGACATAGGGAACAAACATGAGTCCACCCCCTTTGGCAGCTGCTGCTGCTGCTGCATTTCTTCTATTCTGCTATTTTTTTTTATTTTGTGCCATGTTAGAAATATGCATCGTCAGCAGCTGGCAGGCAACAACAAGCATCTAACCACCCCATGGGCAACAACGACAACAACAGCAGCAACAACAAGACATTTTGCCTGTGGTCAGCGTTCGCTCTGGCAATAACCTAAACTCCTAAATTCCCCACACCCCAAAATCCCTCAGCTCACCTCACCTCACCACACCACTCGCACACTCTTCTTTGCCTGCTCTCGCATTTATTTAGCTGCTTTTTGCTTTTGCTTTTGCGCTTGTTGTTATTGTTGCTGCCTCTTAAATGAGCGAGAGACCAGCAGCACCAGCAGCAGCAGCAGCAACAACACTTAAATGAGAACCATTAGAAATCGAAACGGATGGTAGTTAAGATTTGACATTCAAGATTTCAACTTAACGATTGTACGGCAAATCGCATGCACGTCGCGACATAAGAAATTAACGTTGCTCTCGCTCTCGCTCTCGTTTTCTCTTCCTCTGCTGCCACTTTAACATTACGTAATGGCAAAGGCATTTTCTTATTTGGTATTTGGTATTTGCCCCTATTGCTGTTTCTTTCTAATGACTTAGTTGGATCTGATGTGGTTCTACTATTATTTGTAATTACATAACTATTGTTCTTTTATTACTTTAGCAAGGTTTCAACTATAATTGTTTTTTTGCATTTAACAGAGTTTAAGTTTTCTATATTCTTAAAGTAATCTAAAAAATTGTGATTTTTTGTAGCATTATATAGATAATAAACATATATTATTTTTTGCATATTGTCATAATACTATGTTCTATGTTTATATCGTCGAAGATGCATTTTGGGTACGTATAAATTTTTACAAAATAACATTACAAAATATTAAAGTTTTCTCAATATTATTTTTCAATTTTTTGATGTTCTTCAAGCTGCCGCATTACGTGGACTTTACCCTCTTGTAATATACATACATATGTATGTATGTACATATGTATATTTACGTAATCATCCCGACAATTGCTTTCTTAGCATGCACACAAGTATTTTGCGGTTAAAATTTGCAACCTTTTGCTTCTTCTTCTTTTTCATCTTTCACTTTGCGGGCATATCCTTTGACTCAGGTGCAACAAACTTGTTGTTGTTGTTATTGTTGCACTTGAAATTGTTGCTGTTGTTGTTGTTGCATTGCAAATTTGTGCAACACACTTAGCCAGCGAGCGCCCTAAAACCGGCGACTGTCAATTGTTGTCGAACCCCAAACCCCCAAAAAACAATTCCCAACCCCAACCCTAAAAAAGCCGAACCCCATTTAAACTTGAAGCTGCAACCATCAACCGACCACAGCAGTCTAGTCAGCGCCTGATCCGCAACCAGGCAGCGTAGCCCTGATGACAATGTTGACTCTACTCCCTCTCTCTCTCTCTCTCGCCCTCTCTCTCTCCCACACACTCCAACCCCTTTTTCTGTGTTTCCATCTTGGCAACGCTTTCGTAATTGCTTATGCAAATTTCACAGCTGCAAGTACCCGGTAGTCAGGAGTCAGTACAAGTAGTGGGAGCTAGACCCCCCCCTGCACCCTACCCCCGCAAACCCTTAAACCCACCCCTAACCCTCTAACCAACCAACTGACTTTATTTTTTTTCTCTCCTTTTTTTGTTGTTTGTCTCTGGCTGCATCTTTTTGGCTGTGAGTTTTGTTGGCAAGCAAAAGTTTACCTTGTCACCTAGACTGCAACCCCTTACAGAGCCACCCTCCCCCACCCTCCCTTTGAGTGCTGCCTTCGCGCATTTTCATTGTCAACGTCGACGGCCTCAGCTCACGAGTTCCGGCTGCAGGCATTTGCATAGGGACGAAATGCATTTGCCAAAACAACAACACCCCCCCCCCCCCCACCCCACCATCCCCACCCCTAACGATGCTACACCTGAGCTAACCGTTCACACAGCCCCTAGCTGTAATTTTTAATGTGCAAAACAAATACAAATTAAAGCAATGTAAATAAAAGCGTTGCGCGCTCGGGCTAAAAATTAAAATAAATTCCAACTTGCAGTGTGCAGAGGGATGGTGGGGGTGTCCATAGAAATGGGGGAGGAGGGGGGGGGGGTGGGGAGGCTGTGTGTGTGTGAAAAGCAAGCAGCTTCTGCGACTACTGCCAGGCAAATCGGAGTTACATGAAAATTTGCATAATAAAATGTGTTTGCTTCTCTCTCTCTCTGTATGTGTGTGTGTGTGTGTGTGGCATGTGTGTGTGTGTGTGTTTGTCTGAGTATTGCACTTTTGTATGCTGCACTTGTAGCCTACCGTTAGGGGTATGCCATAAAAATACGAAATTCTTGATTAAAAAAAAACTTACAAGAAATGTTTTTTTTTTGTGGCAATTAAAGTAAATGAAATTCCATTAAATAATTTGCAGAATATGCTAAAAGTACAGTTAATTGTGGCAAACTCCAACTGCATATATATATATATATTATATATATATATATTATATATATATATATATATATATTATATATATATATATATATATTATCAATTATTTCTATTTATTATAAATTAGACACTTGATATTGAAAATATTTCAATTAATTTCAATTTAGCCGTTTAGTTGACTGTAAAATACACAAACAAATACATGAATAATTGCAAATTAATTAATGTGAATGCATTTTATTGGTATAATTGTTGATAATACATTTCCAATTGCACTAAAACTTTATTTAAACAAATATATTTGTTTATCATATGAATATTAAAATAAATAAACACAAACTCAATTTTGTGCAGTGTATAATTAATTAGCTAGTTAAAAGCATAAATTCGAATATAATAATTAAAATTGAGTAACACATTTAAGCATTATCTGCATTATTAGGGTAGCTGCCAGTCGAGCAGACTCTTCGCTTGCTGTCAATTTCTTTTGTCTTGTAGGCATTGTGTTTTATGTAGGCTCAAACTGTACAGTTTGAGCAGCGCTGCTGATTACCATTCATTTCAAACGGGGCTGGGGTGTCTTGCCACTGCCTGCAACACATGCTTGCCACAAAAAAGTTGCAACTTGAAATAGTTGAATTTCATTT
Source organism: Drosophila maculinotata (assembly GCA_035045305.1). Lineage (NCBI taxonomy): Eukaryota > Metazoa > Arthropoda > Insecta > Diptera > Drosophilidae > Drosophila > Drosophila maculinotata. The sequence continues at coordinate 6,325,381 of JAWNPD010000679.1, read as the reverse complement.
TGTTGACTGCATTTTCATTTCATGTTTGTTTTGGCTTGTTTTGGAGCCTAACGGCAATTTTATTTGCTCGTGTGGACAGCTGCAAGCCAGTGTGGGCGTGGCACTGTCACACAGAGAGGTGGCGACAGCATGGGTGGGGGGAGGGGGGTGTTGTGGGTGTTGCAGCCAGCGGGGTATAAGATAGATACTTGTGATGCGTGGGCAGCGCAGCTGCGTTTGATTTATGGCCAACGGGCTTTTGCTCCCCTCCCCCCCCCCTTCCTCCTCCTCTCAACCCCTTCTTTCACCCCACTCCCCCAACGCCACGCTCTTTTCATGGCCAACACTTGTAGGGGGACTAGGGATTTGACTGTTGCAGTTGCTGTTGACCAGTGAGGGGCGGTGGGGAAGGGGGGGCGGTGAGGCAGGGGCAGGGGCAGTGGCAGGAGACGAGTCCAGTGCTACGTGAAGCGACATCACAAATAGCTTTTTGGGTTTTATCAGTTGCACAGTTTTAATGGAACTTCAAAATAAAGAGAGAGAGAGTGAGAGAGAGAGAGAGAGAGAAGGAGAGATGGCAAGAGAGAAAGTTGCTTAAAGAAATTTACCAACTTGGTCAAAAAATAACAGAAAAATAAGAATGACGGAAACAGTCCGAATATATGTATGTAAGAAGTATAATCCTTGAATGTTGACAGCACTTTAAAGCAAGTTGGCAGCACCACGATAAGAACTATGTATATTAAAACTTCTGAAATTTCAAGCATAATATGCGGAAATATGTGAATGTCGAGTTGCGAATTGAGTTGTGAGAGTTAAGGCCTGGTATATACTAAAAGATTTCAATATAAACTGACAAAATATAGCTGAGAAATAAACAAATGTAGATATATAGAAACTTTTGTATAATTTTAGGTAGAATTGTGTAAATTTTCATGCTAGTCATTTTCACGAATGGGCTTTTCAATATATATAGAACTGAAAGTATTTAGTAAATACTAGTTAAACACAGGAATACCCTAAACAATAATAAATAATAAATAAATTTAAAGATTTAGCAAATTTACAAGTCGTAATTTTAAAGTTTAAACTATGATTAAATACTTATATAACCATAATTTATAATAGACATAAAAGTATCTTCTAACTGCAGTGTTCTACACTAGTATATACCGTTAGTTTAATAGATAAACCAAACTGGCAGTCTATAAATTTGATGGGGCTTTATTGGGGTCTGGTCGTGTAGTTAAGTATCCCCAACAATTTTGGGGCTAAGCCCAGCCAATTGCCAGTTCATAATTTGTGCAATATTCTCCACAATGCATGCCAAAATAAGGGGTGGGGGGGGGGGGTGGATGTTGGTGTTGTGTCCAGTGTGGCAGCTGCTGGCAACACCGTTACCCAAAAGGGGGATTGACATGATTGGAACAGCCCATCGAGTCGAGTCCAGTCGAGTCGAGTCCAGTCATGTTGGGGTTTGGGTTGCATATGAAATTAGCCAAAGATTGCCGACACACATGCGTTTAGGGATTTGGATTGGGGTTTGGGGGGTGGGGGGTGGTGAGCTGAGTCTCGCTACCTCTCTGCCTATTTTGTGGGGCATTGCAATCAGTTAAACAATGTTGCATATTAACAGGCGGCCAGACACGCCACACAAACGGTGGGCAAGGGGGGGCAGGGGAGTGGCCCACTTCAGGCCGGCAGGTTGGGAGCCGGAGCACAGGAAGGAGCCGGGTCAAGGGGTTGATGCCACCATCACCCCCCCTATTAAAAGTGGCTACCGAGCCGCCCGCAATGTCTGTGCATAAATAAGGCATAAATAACCGACAGGCACTGTGGTTCGCTTCGCTTCGGTACGGTTCGGTACGGTTCGGTTCAGCTACCGGTTCGGTTCGGTTTCTGGTTCGGTTCGCCTGGCTAATTAAAACACTTGATGGCCTCGTTCAATGCAGAGCGCCACCTGGCGTTCAGTTTGGTACACAGCCAAATAAAAAACCGGAACTGCTTGTAAATTGCAAATTTCATATGTCCCCCAAAGGGGTTGAGGGGGCTGTTGGGGGCTGACTTGTTTTATTGACAGTTGGCTGAGGTGACAAAAGCAACATAAACAACAAAAGCAACCGTTGCCCGAGACTCTTGACTTTGGTTGGGTTTGCTTTAAATTGGAATTGACAGGGGAGGGGTGTTATGAGTTTTAAGGGTAGCCCTTGCCCCTTGCCCCTTGGGGGTTACGCCTCTCGTTTGGAGTCTGCATATAATTTATTGATATTAAGTGTTATTAATTATGATGCCATTTAAATAGCTATGGCGGTTTTTGATTGCGGTTTTCTTTGCTTGGGCAGCCCAACCTCCCCAACCAAACATATGAGGAGCTTGAGACCTTGAGCTAAGGGTTGCATCGGTTGGTAATTTGGGTAATATGGAAAATCAACTTACAGTAATACGAATGCGATTAGTTGTAGAAAATGTCATTTAAAAACCCATCTATAGACTCGGTATTTGATCTCTTCAAATGTATTTCGATAAGTTGTAAAGTTTCCTAGTTCCAAGAAATACTTTTAGTAGTCATAACTTTTGCAAAACTGAACCGATTTTCAATTAATTGAAGTTTTCGCATTTCTTGTCAAAAATAATGAGAGACAATTTCATATGTCAAGTTTCCAAGTGGCAAAAAAGTCTGGCAAGAACTTTAAACTGCCATAGCTTTGCTAAAACTGAACCGATTTTCAATCCCGAGGCAATATTTGGACTCTTTATTAATTATACATTCAAAATTTGGGAACTAGTGAATCGCTGAAGCAAAAAAGCCATCAGAGATTTCTCGCCTTCAAATTTGCTTCCTGGGGCAACTTTTCTGGCAGCATATATAGTATATATAGTAATCGATTTGCATTTGTGCTGGCCGATTAAGCCCTTACGGCTATATGTGTATGGAAATATAAATTGCCGCCAGATGGCGCCCCAGTGCACACATACCGAATTATGAGCAACATTTTGTGAGTGTCTCTGTGGATGAATTGAACACTCACAGAAAGCATTCAAATGGAGAGAGAGAGAGGGAGAGAGAGAGAGAGAGAGGGAAAGAGAGCGGCTCATTTTATTTTGGTATTTTGAGAAGATTTTTACGATTGGCAAGCGGCACGTTTACTTTTAGCATTAAAGGCGACACTCGCAAGTGGCAGAAAGGAGCGCATTTTATGGCCCAGTTGTAAGGGAACAAATGGCGATTGGCCCCGCGAAGGGAGGAGGCGGAGAGAGGGAGAGAGAGAGTGAGCGAGGAGCAGAGAAAATTTAAAACAATAAAAATGCGCACATAAAATGCAACATTTTCCGCTAGTCTTTTAATGCATTGCCGAAAGGCCAAAAGTGGCCAAAAGGCCATTAAAAATCTTCAGTTGCACAGTGGACAGGACACAGGATACGACAGGACACACACACACACACACAGAGAGACAGAGGACATAATCAGCAGCAATGGACAGGCAGACAGCAAGATGAACAAAGGCAGCAGCTGGAAAATGCCAATGGCTAAAGGCTAAGGGGCAAGGAGCAAGGGCGCCAAAGAGGGGTCGCGAGGGGTAGAAAGCCGGGTGGCAGGGGGAGGGGCCGCTGTGAGCGGTTCACAGATTTCGCACAGCTTTTCACCCAGTTTATCTGCCTTCAAGTGATGCTGACGACGAAGGGCTTAACGGTTTAAATCCAAGCGGATTTCAAGACATCGAAACCTTACAACAGGACACGGACACGGACAGAGCGAGATAAAGAGAGAGAGAGAGAGAGAGAGAGAGAGAGAGAGAGAGAGGAAGAGAGCGAGCCTGCAATGCTTTAGAGATGAGCCAAAGTCGTCAAGTAAAAAAAGGCACGATAAATAAATATTCGTGCGTGATCATTCATGTTCGTGCATGCTCGTGAGTACAATGACTCAACACGAATCCACACGACAGAACACGATGACAATATAGGCGCGAAAGACCACCGCAGATTAAAAGTTAGTCACATAAACATATTTATTAGGTAATAATTAGGGTATATCTAGATGTTAGCTGCCTAATAATACCTATGTATATGTATATATAAAAAATACAAATTATCACAATATTTAAAACTGCATTTTAGACAAACTCAAAGTCTCAAACAGTTTAAATCGTAAATTTTAATTTTAAACTTTCAAATAATATCAAGCAGTAACTAAATATTCAAGCGATCGTTTTAATCACAGCTATATAGCTGCTATATAGTAACACGATCCGATCGAAACCAACTCGCAGCCCAAAGAAGTATCAAGTTAGTATTTTAGTATTTTATCTAGTATTTTATGTTACGCATCATTTTTAACGTTTATACAAAAAACTATTTTATCTCAGATAAATAAATATATTTTTTTTTATTACAATTACTTCATTTTTGTGTTCAAGAAAAGTTGACAGTTTAAAAAATTGGCTGTACAATTTTTGTATATATTTTTGTAGGTATTTAAATTGGAAAAATTGCAAGCATAAAAATGAGTTGGAAAATTTATGAATGCCATTAGCAGAAAATTGGTAATAATATTTAGCATATTTCATATATAAATAATTTTTGTAGCTATCAAAAAAGTTGTTAAAATGTTGAATGATGAAATTTGAAACACGTGTTCATCTCTAGACTCGAATGCAGCTGAGCGGCAGTTGCCAGTGTGTTGCAGGTGTGTTGCCGGTGCTTCAAGTGGCAGGCTGCCAAAGGGGGGAAGGGGGGTCTTGTGGCATGTTAAGGCGCCACTTGCAGCAGCAAACAACTCAACGGGCTAAATTGTTATTATGCCAACATTTTTCTCGGCTCTTGAGTTGTTTGTTGCTGTAGTTGTTGTAGTAGTTGTTGTTGTAGTTGTTGTAGTTGTTGTAATTGTTGTTGTTGCTTATAAATACATTTCGAGGTGAAAAGCAAATGACTTTTATGGCCGCATATCGGGCCAAAAAGGTTTGGCCGAGGCAAAGGCCTGCTGGGTTCTTTACACCAGGGGCGTGGGTCTAGGGGGGGTTTTGGAATTTACAAAATAGCACAAAATATTACACAGTGCCACGCCCACCCGGCACCGACAGCCGCACAACACACAAGCACACAAACACACCTAGCAACAACAACAACAACAACAGCAACAACAAAAACAACAAACACGCGGCGCTGGTTTGCATATTTTTAGGCGTCGACAAAATATGCAAAGTGAAATGCAAAAAAATACGAATAAAGTTGGTAGAAAAATATTACGAAAAATCTATTAAGTGAAAAGTGTGCAACAAGCCGACAAAGTCCGAGCCACAAACGGTGGCAAGGTGCACGCTGTGGGGCTTGGTAGAGGAGGAGCAAGAGCGAGGGGGGGGGGGAAAGGAAAGCTTCATTAGACGCCGTAGCGCTCGTTAGGCGCAGAACCTCTATTAATGACCTAACCCAACATAGCGAAAGGAATGGTGAAGGGGGGGGAAGGACGTGGCCACGTGTTCTGCTCCTCGACAGCTTAAATGTTAAAGGGAGCCCATTTTTAATATCGACCAGTGTTGTAAGTGAACTTTTGTACGCAACTTTACGACTCACTGTTGAAATGCACTGAAAATAATTGAAATCGACTGCAATTCTAGCGGTAAATGATGAGGTATCTGATCAGAAAACAAATTCCTAGCTAAAATGAGCTGTAGTGTGCTTAAATGTTTGATGAATCGGTTTACTGACAAATAATGCAGCAAATATCTGAAGACTTTAAGGACGCGCAGGATAATAAATGAATCAATAACATTTTTACAAGTGCTTATTTTGTATTAATATTTAAAAGCCCAAAATTGTATGCTTTAAATAATTTATTTAGAACATTGGATAAACATGTTAACTGTAACATTATAATTAATGCTGTTTATTCATAAACATAACATAACACATCATTAACATAATGTGATTATAAATATTATGTTAGCATTCGCATTAACAGCACTGCACATATCTAACATAGTTTCCGCTGCTGTTAACTTGCTAACATAATTTTAACATTGGGAAAGTTCTTTTAATACCAAAAGCAAAACTTGTAGCATAAGTTGGCAACTTTAAAGGTTTCTTCAGCCGAAAAAAAATATCAGATGCCCAACAAACCATTAATATGCCATATATATAGTTATATATATATATATATGTAGTACATAGTACATGTACATATGTGTAATATATATATAGGCGTTTGTATAGATTGCAATCTGACAGCGACTCGTTGAAGTTTTGTGCTTTATGTAAGTTTTAATGGCGCACCATGATGATGACGAGGACGAGGGCGAGGACGAGGACGAGAACGTTGAGGACTCTATGGATTTTTCGATTTAATCAAGTGGGACCCCAGGGCCAGTGGGGCAGGGGGTTGGGTGCGGCGACCCATTGCGTGTGAGGGTGTCCTTGGAAGAGTGGGGCTGAGACAGCGGCAAGGCGGCCATTTATACATAGTCTGAGCTCTGGGCTCTGGGCTCTCCAGAGTTTCGAGCTCCCAGCTCCGAGCTCCCAGCTGGAGCCTCTAAATGCGCAGCCACATAACGTTCCAATTAATAAACGAAACGAAATGAAACGAAATGAAACGAAACGAAACGAAATGAAATTAATGTAAATCGCATTGTATATAATTTTTATAGTTGCTGCGTTTTTGTGGGCAATTAAACATCTCGTGCTCGGGCTCGTGGCTCTTGGCTCGTGCCTGTGGCTTCCAACCTGAAAGCTATCCCCCCCCCCTCCCTACCACCACCCTTCCACCCATTCGTTTCCGAGTGAAACTGCCAGACTAAAAGTAAGCACTTCACACAAAAGAGGGCGAGTTTTCGGGCCAAATTGAAAATGCCCATAATGAGCAAGCGAGACAGAGAGAGAGCAAGAGAGAGAGAGAGAGAGAGCGAGCGAGAATAAAATGAAATTGTGCAGAGATCAGGCCGGCTCTTAAAAGATGATTAATGTTATGTGTGCTGTTATGCCACAGAGATGTATTAAAGTTATTTCAGATGAAAACAGAGCAGCGATAAGTTTGTTGGATTACGTAGTATGATATGAAACATACATATATAGATAATGGCAACAGAGTATCATAATTATATACAAGCTGATATATTTCTTTGATAAAGAGACTATACTTGAAATTGTTTTGGTTAGCTCACAAAAATACATATGTATATAATTTAAAACGTCAAAACGTCAGTCAAACAAAATGTGAGTATTTTTTTGAATTGCAATTTCACAAATTAAATGCACGTGTAAACTATAAGCAAACTTTAGTTATTAGCTAAACTAAGCATGCTTAGAATATTAAAATATATCTGCTCAAATGGCAAAAATCCTTTATGCTGCTATCCTGTTGACTGCTAACGGTACTCTAACTCTAACTGTAACTCCAACTCGAACTATTCAACAACTAATTACAACATTTTTAAATAGTTTTGAGTAACTTTTCAGTAACTTTGCCATTCACTCAGCGCTGATGAAACTGTTTATCTTGCAGCTAATAATGATGTTACAGCTGTCAGTCATCGAAATTAACAGTAGTTGCTCGTATGTAGTAGTGTAACTGTAAATACTTGCAGCTTCTAACTTTGCATGCTCTCAAGCGATTATAACTGTGTCTCTCTCTCTCTCTCTCGCTCTCTGTAGATTATGCTAACAGCAGCAGTTAACATTAGCGTAATTTACATAGCATTTAACATTTGCCCACTCTCTCTGTTACTTGTCTTGCTCTGTTATGTTAAGCTCTGTTATAATTATGTCATATTTTAACATTATACTTGTTAAATCACTGACTAATCACTAACTACAGATTTTGAGTTGGAGCAAAAAAAGAAATAAAGAGCGCAGTTCTTGTTGTTGTTGTTGTTGGTCAGTGTTTCAAAAATTGATATTCAAAAGGCGCACGTGGCATGCCCCTGGCTGCATGTCAGTTGCTATCAGTGGCAGAGGGTCAGAGGGGTCGAAAGAAAGGGGGCTAGTTGTAGTTGCAGCCACAAACTCGACCCCAAATCACAGACAGTCAGTCGTGCCACGCTTGTCAAAGAGCATGGTCCAAAACGGGTGTAGAGAGGGTGCAAGGGGTGGAGGGGGCAGAATGCCAGAAACACACACAAACAGCAGAAGAAGAGCATCTGAAAAGAGAGGCGGAGAATTGCATATCCAAGTGGCATGCGCTGCATTTGAAAGTCACGCATTTTGATGCCAAACAGATTCCCGATTCTGCCAGCGCTCCTCTCAGCTCCAGGGGCTTAGGGGGCAGGGGGGGTGGAGGTAGTGTATCTGTGTGGCAGCATAGGTCATTAACTTTTCCACACGCAAAATATTCGTGTGTTGCTTGAACCACCAAAAAACAAAAAAAAAACAAAACTGTTAAAATTTGTTTTGCTGTGTTTATGTTTTTGGTCCATTTTTCGGGCACATTTTTTTTTGTTAAATTGAGTTTTTTGTGTACTGCTATTTTGTTGTTTGTTTGCTTGTTTGCTTGAGAAGAACACAGCAGAGTTGTCAGTTGGGGTTCTTCTTTTTATTTGTATGCTTTTGGGGGGAAAACATTGGAGCTCTTTTTTGCCATTCTTTCATTTGCAAAAAAGCAATTTGATTTATTTGCTTTTTGTCTCATGCAAAAGCCGAAAAACAAAAACAAAGAGAATTGAAAGTGGAAGGGGAGGGGGCAGGGGAAGTGAAGCAAGAAGCAAGAAGCAGAAAGGAGATCTCTCTGAGAGAATAATATTCACTAAAAAGATATTTTCGGTATCTTTTAAAGGCACTTAATTTTGTATATATGTATGTATATATATATATAATATATATTATTTGAAATATTTGCAATCCACTTTTAAGGTAATTTTCTATACAAAATATGAAAATGGAGTTTTGAAATTAAATTTAAAATATAGTATAGAAAGAAACAGGACTTCTTTAAATTTGTTGTTTATTTCATAAATATTTGTATAAATAAATAGTAAATGCAAAAGTTATTTAAGAATTTATTTCTATCTCAAGTTGTCTATCTGTCTAAATAGTTGGGGCATTAGGAGGTGACTTTAGGACTAGGGTAACTCCTAGTAGAAAGCTCCCAAGGGCCCCCCACAATGTTATTGTTGTTGTTGTCAGGGAACATAGCAAACACATTTCATATACATATAAACCCAATATACATATAATTATAATGGCATTTTGCCAAAATGTTGAACACATAGTTTTCACACGCACACACACACACTCATGTCAATAGAGAAAGAAAAAAGCTTTGCAAGTCACAAACAGAGGGCAAAGTGTGGCGAGGGGGGGGATTTGTTAAAGGGAGTTGAAAGGGAGCTGAAATTTAGTTTGGCTGCTGCTAAGCCACAAAGGGTGGTAGTTGAAAGGGGAAGCAGCCAGGGGCGTGGCCGAAGGGGGGCTGTGGAGGGGAGTGTTTTGCCAATGCGCTGGGATTGCCACGTTGACAGACTAAAATGCAACATGCAACATGTTTACGTACTAAAGTTTAGCCCAGCATGATGGCAGGACAATGAAATGCAGGCAGGGCACAAGGACGCAGGATGCAGGATGCAGGACGCAACACGCAGGACGCAGGACAACAACATAATCCATTTTGGAAATTACATAAACGAAAGCGAAACGGTGCAAAAAAATATATATGTATATATGCAACAACGAATGTGCTCCCAAACCAGAGAGAGAAAGGGAGAGAAAGGGAGAGAAAGAGAAAGAGAGAGATAGATAGATTCCATAAGCGCTGAAAGGCAATTCCAAAATATTCCACTTCATTTCCGTGCAAAAATGTGCAACAAACCAAATACGTAGTCGAGGGGGGGGGGGGGGGGGCGGAATAACAGTTGGCATAGAAATCAGTTGCACATACCTGCAACGAGATGGAAAATGGGAAAAGAAGAATATAAGTAACAGCTTTTCAAATATGAAATAGTTTCTCAAAAATATATTCGAATGCAGCAAATATTTATAAAGGCAAACAACTGAAGCTTAGGCATAATCTTAACATTTATCAATAATAGCTCTGTTAAAATGCTTACTCATAGCAGTATGTTAAGTGTTATGTTAACATGCGCTCAGCTCTGAAATTCATCTGGCTATGTTAGCATTACAGTAATCGCATGGATTTATTAACAGCAACTTCTTTCAATTTAAAATTCTGTACGATTTCTGCCTCTTTGAAAAGTGAGCAAACAACTTTTTTTGATTCTTACAACAAACAGCTTTTCAGATTTTCAGATTTTCAACTAATTGAAATTGAAGCGTTGACTTTTTCAAAAGTTTTTCATGTCTTTTTGCAACACCTTCTTTTTTAGCATGCAAAGTTTTCAACATAAGAGTTGCTTATATCGAAATATAGATATTTTTGGGCATTATGAAAAGATGAGAAAGTTTGCGCTAGCAGAGACTGCTAGACTAAGAGATACCCTGCAATCAGACTGTAAAGTTGAAAGTCGATTATAAAATAATTAAAAATAAAAAAAAATGTTTATAAAATAATTTCTGTATGTTTCTGAAAGTTGTTCAAAACTGAAGCTATATAAAAATGTAAGAGAACTTTATCAGTCACATGTGAAAATCAACAGCTCAAGCTTTTATAGTCTTGAATGTATCATAAAGACAAATAAACAACAGTTATATAAATACTTTATAGTCTCACAAACTAAATTGTATAATATATATATAATGACAGGGTATATTGAAAAGAAAGAACATTTGTTCAAAAAAATTGATGAGCTGAGTGGAAAAAAATTGCGTTGAAGCAAACTGCAAACTAGAAAGCTGCGTTTCTTTCACTGGTGAGGGGTAGGGGGGGTGGGGCTGCTTCGGCAGCAATATTTAGCGAGTGGTGAAGTGGGGGAGAAATGATGATGACAGCACTGAGGAGGCTATTGCTTTTGGCTGCTTTTGCCGTTGCAGTTCCAAGAAGTTCTGTGTACAAAAGAGTTATGCCAACACTTGGCCATAACAGACGGCCAACTTCTAGCTAACAGCAGCAGCAGCAGCAACCATAACAAAGAGGCAGCAGCAACAGCAGCAGCTACAGCGGCAGATGAAGAACAGGCAACAACAACAAGAAGGAGGAGAACAACAACAACAACAAAGACAACAAGTGATGGTGCATAATGCAAAATGTCGCATCGTGAATTGCTCAACGTTGGGGCAACAAATAAAAGAACAACACAGATATTGCATTTGGAAAAATGTTGCATATCATAAATAAATGTAAACGCAAATAAATCAACATTGTTGACATTTGTCAGAGTTGCCACAAGGTTTTTCTCATTTTTAGCTGCGCTCACTTCTCGCTTTTGTTGTTGTTTTTGTTGTTGTTGTTGTACGTTGTACGTTGCACAATGTACGTTGTCTGTTGCCCCGTTGCTCGTTTGTCGTTTTTTGTGTGCTGGGTTTCGCTTTCAACTTTGCTCGTTTGCTGCACCTACTTCACAGAACTGCCGCCTCCCCTCCCCCCCCTCCCCCCTGCCATCACTGTGAGTCATAACCATGCCCAAATCCATTCTTATTCCCCAGCCACGCCCACCTACAAATGTCAAGCGCACTGTTGCCTGCTGTCGCCTATACCCTGTACTTTTGGGGTTCAGCAAGCGGTTGCATCACATGTGTCATTTGTACACTGAGAAAATTTAATTTCAATTTAATTTCAAGAACAAAGGCAGTTAAAAGTATTTCAAATATAAATTAGTTATTATTATGAATGAATTAAATACAAGTATTATTAAAATATTATTATATTCTATACCTATATATATATATATATAATATTATGTATGTCTTTATGTTAAATATATACTTGTATTTTGTATACATAGGGTATTTGTCAGTCTGGCACTTTCCACTCTCAAATTTCTACTTGTTTGAAGCTAGACAAAATACTTCTAGCTTGCAAAAGCCAAAGAAACTTTAGTGGCTGTAACAACAATAAAGTAAATGGCTGCAGCAGACAACAACAACCAACAACTGACAAGAGCAACGACTGACAACAGCAACAACAATCAGCATCAGCCCACAATTCTACAAACAATCAACTAACACAGAGCTATGGAGTCAGAGGGGGTGAGGGTGAGGAGGGGTAGGGGGACTTAAGGAGTTGCTATATGGTCTACTATATGTAAGATCCGAGTTCATGCAAGTCCAGCAACCATATAAAAGTCTTTTTATTGATTGCAATGTGACATTTACAGCGACAACAGCAACAGCAACAACAGCAACAACAACAGCAAAAGCAGCAACAACAACATTCCAGTGCAACCGTAAACACATTTTTGATATGAACGCTGAATTTGTGGAATTTCTTTTATCCTTTCCTTGCTTCTGCAAAAAGTCAACTCAAACATTCCCAGACATCATGTTGCTGCCGTCCGGTAGGTTGCGCAGTTTTAAATAGCACCTCAGACAATGCTCATGACATCAAATAGCTTCAGGGTGTACGTTTTGGAGGAGAACAGACCAATGGCATTTTGAGTGCATATGGTATGCAAAGATAATGCGAACATATAGCCAGCATCCTTAGAAATTCAGTTTCTAGACTTCAAACCCCCATAACTTTGTCAAAACTCAACCGATTGTCGCGACCGAAGCCATTTTGGCCACTATTTGTTTTCTTCTTCAATTCCACATTTAGGTTTTATGCAATTTCTAATATATATTTGTTTCAAATTATTTTACTTAAAAAACCATGTCAACATTTTTTTTCAAATCTTAGAAACTTGAAATTTTATTTTTAATTGATTGTGGCTTCTAATTACTATAAGAAACTATAGGAAAAGTGATTCTGACAAGATTTATTTTTTGTGTCAAAAATCACGACAAAAATGACGAAAAAATTGACTGGTACAGTTGCCAAATTCCTTTCAACGGTCTTCTCAGACTTCTATCAACCATAACTTTGTCAAAAGAGAACCGATTTTCAAGCTCGAGGCCATTTTGTTTATTGCGTTTTCTTTAAATTAATTTACAATTAAAAATTAATGCAAATTTAAAAAAAAAATATGAAGACCTTTTTGTGAAAATATCAAATATCACAACATCCGCCTTTACTAATTTTGTTGAACGAACTCTTCATAAAGTTTGCAGCTCTAAATTGAAAGCATCTGTTGCTGTTGACTGCAGCTTGGAGAATAGATCATATCTGAATTGTGATGATGTAATTCTGAGACGCTGCAATATGCTCGATGTAGTCGGAATACTTGGTATATTTACCAAATAAGCTAGAGCTATTAAGTATCTATCTTTGGCGGCCCCGCTGGCCCGCTGTCCCGCTATAATACTCGTTGGTCGGTCTATGTTTTAATTTGGTTTGACAGCGGCCCATAAACCATTTAACTGCCACAGCAATGCAATCGCTGGCCATAAATCAGAGAGCCATAAAAATGATATCCTGGCGGCGAGCGCTGGGAAATGACTCTAAAAATAAAGCGCGCGTGTGTGTGTGTCTGTGTATGTGTGTGTGTGTGTGTGTGTGTGCCATTTTCGACGCTTCTCACGATTTGATAATATTTAAATCGACTGATAAAAGACACAGAGCACAGCCCCATCAGCTTATCGTGCATTTGCCTGCATTTGTTGATAGCACATAAATCAAGAGAAATGAGCCGCAAAATGCAAACGAAAGTTGGGACAAAAAAGTGAAATGTCTACGAGGAAGAAGGCGAAGACGAAGGCGAAGAATGCACCACAGCAATAGCCACAAAAAAAAAGAGAGATTGTGTGTGGCAAGAACGTTGAGTGCATGCTCAATTAGCTGCACACTGAATAGAAGCAGCAGCAGGTGCAATGTTGGGGGTTCGAGAGAGGGGGAGAGAGTGTGCGTGGGTGTGTTTCAAGTTGCTGTCACTTTGTGCACGCGCTGCAGATCAGCTGAGTTGCTGCCGTCTGTGAGATGTTGCTGCTGTTTTTGGTAATACCAAAATTGTTGCTGCTGCTGCTGCTCACATTTAAATTGTTGTTGTTACTATGTTTGTACTGTAACTATAGCCATGATGATGTTGCTGTTGTTACTATAGACATAGGAGTTGTTGTTGCTGTTGCTGTTACTGTCGCTTTATATGTTGTTGATATTCAAATTGCTGTTGCTGCAGTTGTAGTTGCTAGTCTTCTAACGATTGCTGATGTTGCTGCCTAAAGGATTTAGCTGCAATCGTTGCTGCTACGTAAGTTGCTGTTGCACACATTGCTAAGGCTGCACATGTGGTTGTTGCTGTTGCACATATTTCAAGTGTTACATGTGTTGCACTTGTTACTTCAGCTGCTGCTGCCAGTGTTGCTGTTGTTTCGATGAGAGTTGCTGCTGCTGCTTTTGGTCTTACAGCTGTTGCCGTTGATGCTGCAGCTCTTAATACATCAGAAGTTGTTGTTGTTGTTGCTGTTGTTGCCGCTTCATCTACAGTTGCCCTTGATTAAGCTGCTGTTGTTGCTATGGTTGCTATGGTTGCTATTGTTGCAGTTGCTGCTACAGCTACAGTTGCTGCTGCTACTGCTGCTGCTACTGCTGCTGCTGCTGGCGGCTAATGAGCGCCAATTAAATGCGCATTAGCGTTCGAGCAGTGAGCCGATCAATCAACGCACAAAAGGTAACGGATGGTGGGAGACGCGCGGGGGGGGGGGGGGGGGGGACGAAGGGAAGACAAACAAATGGCAAAAAGCAAACGCTTTGCCACCCAACCATTTACTTTAGCTAATATGCGCCTCCCACTCTCACACACACTTTCCCAATAGTTCTGTCTCGTTTCTTTCGGTTTCCTGGAACATTTATGCAGTGATTGCCGTTATGTGCGTGCAAATAATATATGTGGAAATAATTTTTTTTTTATTATGTTCTCTGGCCGCTTGTTTTGCGCATTGTTCTTTATTTATGTGCGTGCACTGAGCGAAATCAATGTGCAATAAACTTATATTTTAAATATAAAAAACAGAAGTCTTTTATAATTTTAAACTTGTTTTGAAAGTTGACAAAAATATGAAAATTGTTAGCACACTACACTGAAAAAAAAGTAAGCTAGCATTGAGTCGTGACATTTAAATGAACTTGATTGAATTTTATACATATTTCATAATTCGTTTTTCTCCTCATGTTTTGTTTAACGCTTTTAACCCTTGTGTGGTTTTCGCTCAGTGCATGTTGCCAGTGGCATTTTATGACTGTGTCGTTCCCTTTTCATTGTGGAGACTTAAGTAGATTATTTGTTTATTAACACAAAAGGAACCGAGCAACGGACGCGAACAACACAGGGCCCAGCTGAGGCCCATTCAAATATTTTCGGCCAGAAATAGGCAAATTTTTTGACATTTCCCCAAAGTCGTAGTCGCTGTTGTGAGGGGAGGGCGGGTGGGGGTGGGGGGTATGTGGCAGCGTATTTATTGTTTGCTCGACTTGCTGACATTCCCATTTAATACGCAGCAACATCACAGCAGCAACATGCACAACAACAACAACAAGAGCAACAATCAAAAATAATATATGTAGGTAATCAAAAAAAATAACAGCAAGACGGAAAAAAAATACTCAGTGGGCGTTGAGCTGGGTCGAATATGTAAATGACATAAATCTATTAACCCAGGTCATTGTGTGTGTTGTTTGCTGGTCATTGGCTTCGTCACGGCAGCCAAAAATATCCCAGCAAAAAGAAAGAAAAAAAAGAAAGCAAGAGAAATGTATTCATCAAAATTGAAGGTCGCGCCTGAATTGCTTAATTTGCATTGGTCTTTAAGTCTTTGGGCCCATTCTGTGGGTCAAGTGCTTGCCAAATTGCAGACCCCCCCCCCTGGCAAGAGCTTTGCAGAAGCCACAGGATCATAAAAGAAAGTAGCTCAAAAGGTAAATAGCATAAGCAGACTTGCATTAACATAAATCAGCTACTGTTAAAAGCGCTTAACAGCACACTTAACAGAGAGACAAAAAGAGTGCCAATATTAACATAAGGCTACTGTTTGTTTTTATTGACTGGTAAGTAACATAACAGAGTACGAGTCAGCGATCCCTGCCTTTTAACGCTAACATAAGCTGAGAGAGCTGTTAACATGACTGTTAACATGACTGTTACAGAATGCTAGAATATTAAAATACCAGTAATCAACTATTACTTTACTACTATTACTTATGTATTATTATTATTTAATTAATTATTATTAATTAATTTAATTCTTATTATTATTATTTAATTAATTATTCTGTAATTTATTATATGTTTATTATTAAGTAAATAATTATTCTGTAATTTAAATACAAGTTAATATTATTTATATGTTTCTTATAAATTGATAAGATATTCTGTAATTGAAATACAACTAAATATTATTTATATGTTTCTTATTATTATTAATTAATTAATTAATTATTCTTCTATTGAAATACAAATGAATATTATTTATATGTTTCTTATTATTATTAATTGATTAATTATTGTGGAAGTTAAATAAAAATTAATAATTACAAATCCAAATATTTCTATTTTTATTTGTATCTTTATAATTGCTGTTGCATACATACACACATACACACATATACATATAAACTCAACAGGCAGCAATATATGCATAGTAAATATGTTTGTTGTTGCCTCGCAGGCTTCAATGTATTTGTATTTACAATTTAATTAGAATATGGCAATGTAGATTCACTGCATACTCTGTGGACAGAGATTCACCATTGAAGCATATAAGGAGATAAGGATACGAAGAATTGATTATGGCATGGGTTCGCCATAGCGCCGATTGACTGTATTAACATATTCATTCATTCATTTATTTTGAAATATAGAATGCAGATTCGCATGCTGGATATGTGGATGGATATGAGGCATGGATGTGTGGCATGGCAAGCAAAGGATCGGATGCATTGCTGTTGTCGTGTAGTTGCATCGCAAACACATTAGCAATGTGCATTAGATGAGTGGCAGTTGTTGCTGCCGTTGGCAGTTGCATGTGCAATGCATTTGCATCACACTTAGGCAAAGGGACAGAGAATGCACACAGGAGAGCTGATGGAGGGGGGGGGGGGGGGGAGGGGGTAAATCACAGTTGCTGGCAATGCAATTTCTATGTTTGCAAACAGCATAAATAAATAAAATACTATAAGGCTGCTGTTGCTTCTTGTTGTTGTTGCTTGTTGCTTGTTGTTGATGTGGTAGTTGCTGTTGCTGCTGCTGCTGCTGACAGTTGCAATGATTTTCTTTTTGGTTTCCTCGACGACATTCGTTGCGCTCGTTGGCTGATAAAATTAATGAACATTTAGACCTCTGACCTGAAAAAGTGAAAAGGTTGCTGCTGCTGCTGCTGTTGCTGTTGATGTTGCTGCTACAATTGATTTCCAGCAGCAACACTTGGGAAATCTTCTGATAGATTGTAAGCGCACCAGAGCTAAATGAGTTTATTTATGATAAACAAAAAGTAGTTGTGGCAGCAGCAGCAGCAGCAACAGTCACGTGCACAGCAGCAACATAGTGGTCTAGCAGTTGTTTTGAGGGGAGGCGACGCTGCAGGAGCGGGGGCGGGGGCGGGGCCGTTGCAGAACAAGTCGTGCGAATGAATGAATAATTGACACATCAAATGAAATCCGTTTATGGCCAAACTAATTGCAATCAATTGAGCTTTGTGTGTGGACAAAATATGCAGAATATATAAAAGAGCAGCCAACAACAACAACAATTGATTGCTAATAATTTATGAAACAAATTGCTTGCGGACCCAGCAGATGTGTGAGAGCAACATGAAAATTGAAAGAGTTGCTGTTGTGGCACAGCAATTGCTGCTGCTGATGGCAAGTGTCAAGTGGGTATGTGTGAGTGTGTTAGTAGCAATGGCCAAAGGGCAAAGCAGTCGCAACAGCAACAGCAACGGCAGCTGCAATAACAGCAACATGACACAAAGGCAGCAACAGCAGCAACATTCAATTGGCCAGCAGCTGTCATGTCTCTCAGCAACTGTTTAGATTGCATTATTTTTTTGGCAGCAACAGCAGCAACATGCACATTCACAACAGCAGCAGCAACAACAACAACAGCAACAAATGTCCAAAGCCAACAGTTGTCAGTCAATTGGGCCAAGAGCCAGCCAAAGCAGCTAACCATAATAAAGATGGGCGAGCTGCAATGACTGAGTGAATGAATCACTGAGTGAATGAATGACTGAGTGAATGACTGAGCAGATAATGCAGCTGATATGGCTCAGTGGGTCGCTCAGCTTAGCTGTTCACTTGGCTCAGCATAAAATTCGCTTTTGTTGCCACTTGAAATGGCTGCCATGTTGCTGTTGTTGCTGCTGCTGCTGCTGATTGCTGATTGCTCGCGCGACGGCGGCGGCATAGAAATTAAATCAGAAGGCATCTGAAGTCTATATAGTGCTTATGGGCTGCCTGGCATTACACTTGCGATTAAAATTAAAATGGAAATGGAAATTTCTATGAATTTTGCATGCATCAGCAACAGCAGCGACGGCAGCAGCAGCAGCAGCAGCAACGACGGCGGCGGCGACAGCAACAGCAGCGTAAATTATTCATTTTGGGCCAGGGCAGCAACAACAACAAACAGCAAAGGCAAACGACAACATGAAAATGCAAAATGAAAATCGTTTCATTCTAATTAGAGCAGCAACATTTTGCGCTGAGACAGCAAACAGACGGCAAACGGAGCAGGGTGGCGGTTGGGGCTTGAGCTAGGGGTTGGGGGTGGTGGTGGTGGTGGTGGTGGGTGCTGATGTTGACTTGAGATAGACGACAATTAGGCTGTTGCTGCTGCTGCTATTGCTGTTGCTGCTGCTGTTGCTGTTGCTGTTGCTGCTGTTAGAAGAGGGCGCGAGACGTCAAATTAAATGAATGTGCCGTGTTGCACGTTGAATGTTGGGCGCATCAGCAAAAAAAAAAAAAAGGAAAAGTGTTAAAAAGCTGCTCACTTCAAGGTAAATCTCGCACACTAGCTAGTGTCTCAATGTGTGTGTGTGTGTGTGTGTGTGCTCATTTTGTGGACGCTCCATTTTCATGGCAAAGACTTGTGTTTGAATGTTGTTGCTACTGCTGCTGCTGCTGCTGCTACTTCAAGTTGCTGTTGTAAGAATGTTGTGGGTGTATGTGTGTGTGTGTGTTTGTGTGTTTGCTGATGCTTGACGTTTTGTTTATTGCCAACTTGGCAACGGGTATTCAAAAAGTGCTTAAAATGTGTTTAAAAAACAATTAAAGCAGCTGCAAAGGCATGTTGTTGCTGCCGGTTGCTGTGGTGCGGGGCAGTTGGTTGTTGTTGAGGGGGGAGGCGGCGGGTAATAGCTGAAATTCCACGTTTACCGTCTTGTCGTTTGTCGTTAGTCGTCTGTCAGTTGGCATTGCTTAATAAGGACACAGAGCTGGCGGAAGACTATAACTAAATCAGGCTTAGACTAATGACCGGTAGCTGTGAGTGGGAAGCACACAGGAAACGAAACGAAACGAAACGAAACCAAATGGAATAAAATGAAATGAAATGCCGCTGAATTACGTATACGCAATGTGAAACGAAGCCTTTAGCTCAGCTAAAAACGCACTTGAACAAATATGCAGGAAAGCAACAAAAACGGCATTTCCAAATGCTTTAAGTGCTTGACAAAAGAAAGTGAAAGTGAAAATTAAGGAAAGGAAAGTTTTCGAATAGAAAAGTGATTACAATAGAAATCGTTCATTTACCCAATGCAAAATCCGATAATATGCCATTAATGTGCTTTTTTCTCATAGATCCTTAGATCCTTAGCCAACTGTATCATAAATAAATATGTATATAAATATGAAATATAATTCACTTCCATTTCATTGTGAGCCAATTGATTTTTGACGAGTTTCTTGAAAGCTGACGCCTTATGAGCAATTTGTCTCAATTGTGGCAAACTTTCTCATACTACTATGCCGAATACAACATATATGCCGAAAATAGCGAATGCGATGAGGATAATCAAACACAACAACATTTTGGCTGCCAATCCCCGCAAAATGTGCAAAATGCCCATTTGGCAAATAGTCGACGTGTTGTGTTGTGTTTTGTTTTGTTGTGGTTCAGGGATGGATGGACGGACTGGCATTACAAATGGCTCTGCCATTAAAACAATAGCAACAAAATGGAATGACAGCAACAACAACAAAAGAGAGCGGCAACAAATTTGTTCAACACTGGCAAAAGCCAAATGACAAAAAGTGCGTGTAAATCAATTTGTCTACTTAGCGGCGATAGTTTTTATGCAACTCTATTCATATAAATATGTGTGTATAAGTGTGTGTGTGTAAGTGTGTGTGTGTAAGTGTGTGTGTCATCGGTTGCTGTCCATACAATGAGCGGCCTAATGACTTAATTTTCATTAAATGACCACAGAATTGATGTCAACATTATGTTTATACCCTATAAACATGTTCAATAGAGGGTATATACAACACGTATACGTGCTTGTACAAATATAAGATAAATGATGAATCTGAATATAAGTATATTAAATCTGACCGGGACATGGAGGACATGATTGCTGCGGGCACTGCTCTGAAAGCATCAAAATGTTCAGTGACTACCTCTCAGAAATAAACCCATTTTAGACAGGGTACCTGACAGTCGATTTGTTTGGGGTTTGGCTCGATTGGTCAATGTTGATGCCTGATTATCATATATAATACTGACAAAGCAAATAAATGAAACTGAATCAACGATAAATCGCAGCCGCAACAGCAGCAACAACAACAACAACAACAGCAGCAACAACAATAACAAGAACAATCGCATGCGAAAAGCCACTAAATAGACTTGAACCGAATTCGGTTGTATATTCCAAATGAAAAGCGAGACAAAATTAGTTCGCAAATTGTTTTTTTTTTGGTTAACACTATGCGAAAATGACGGCAAAACAAATAAGTATTTGATTGCCATTGTTGCTGTTGCTATTGCAGTTGCAGTTGCCGTTGTTGTTGTTGCCATCGCCATTTTCCACATTTGAATTTCTTAATTTGTGGTTTGAGGTAAATGCGCGCTTTTTGTCTGACCTGAATGAATGTTGAATGAGCGAGGCACTTGAATGGCATCTATGATGAGCATATTTTCCAGTTATTTTTTTTTTTTTTTTTTTTTTTTTGATATGCAATCAACGGCAACAACAACAACTTGCTCCAGTTATTAGCTGGAACATGACACACTATAATTGACGAGGGACAATATGTTGGGTATAGAGCGAAAAAAACGCGAATAGGAGGGTTTATCAAAAGAAGTTACAGAGACATAAACACATGGATGTGAGTAGCATAAAATATAATAAAAGAGAAACGAGTTAATTGATATACGTAAATGTATGATTAAAATGAACACCAGGGTATTAAAACGGGATGTTGACAAACAGCGGGAAAATAAGTGCAAATAAGTAATAACCAGTTAAGTAACGAGTAGATTGTTGGCAAGCTGCGAAATGAGACGTAGATATAAGTAACGAGTAAGGTTATGACAGAGTAGCGAGTAAATAAATATATAGCAGCTAAGCAGCAAGTAAATTTCAGTAACGAGTAGACTTTGGGCAAA
Organism: Drosophila maculinotata; assembly: GCA_035045305.1. Taxonomy (NCBI): domain Eukaryota; kingdom Metazoa; phylum Arthropoda; class Insecta; order Diptera; family Drosophilidae; genus Drosophila; species Drosophila maculinotata. Next base: position 6,303,890 of record JAWNPD010000679.1, on the reverse strand, counting down.
CACAAACTGCGAGAAGAGAAGCATAAAAAAGTAACGAGTTAGGATATGACATGTAATATAGGCGATTAAATGTAACGAGTAAATAAGTATATATAGCAGCTGAGCAACGAGTAGACTTTGGACAAACACAAACTGCGTGATGAGAAGAATATATAAGTAACGAGTGAGTTTATGACAGAGTGACGATTAAGTAAATCTCGCCAATAGCAGCTAAGCAGCGAGTAAATTTCAGTAACGAGTAGACTTTGGGCAAACACAAACTGCGAGAAGAGAAGCATAAAAAAGTAACGAGTTAGGATATGACATGTAATATAAGCGATTAAATGTAACGAGTAAATAAGTATATATAGCAGCTGAGCAACGAGTAGACTCTGGACAAACACAAACTGCGTGATGAGAAGAATATATAAGTAACGAGTGAGTTTATGACAGAGTGACGATTAAGTAAATCTCGCCAATAGCAGCTAAGCAGCGAGTAAATTTCAGTAACGAGTAGACTTTGGGCAAACACAAACTGCGAGAAGAGAAGCATAAAAAAGTAACGAGTTAGGATATGACATGTAATATAGGCGTTTAAATGTAACGAGTAATTATGCAACGAGTAGATGTTGGGCAAAAACACAAACTGCCTGAAGAGAAGCATATAGAAGTAACGAGTAGGTTCTCAACGGGTGTCATGGGTAACTGATACGCACAACAGCGAGTACATTTAAGTAACGAGTAATGCAAACAACGAGTGAACGCCAGAGCAATGACAGTAATCAGTAGCCGATGAACGTTAATCCGATGATGAGAAATATGTGATTTTGTTGAATGACCTCAGTCGGTATGGAATAAGCCACTTAAAAGACAAGCAGCATATTGATGGATGGAGAGGCTATGTGAGATACATATATACATACATACATGCATATTACCAAGTTTGCAGTTCAAAAGTGTCAACAACAATAACAACAAATAACAGCGTGCCCTAGTTATCCGTTAAGAATTCGAGATTCGAGATGGAAATGTGCACTGAGAGCTCCGTGCTGACAAATCAAATTGCAGCGAATTGGAAAACGAATCAAATTGAATGCTGCCAGATGATTCATGTCAGCTATTATTGAGTGCATTGTGAGTGCAGCAGCAGCAGCAGCAGCAGCAGCAGCAGCAACTGCGATACGATGCAATAATCGTTTCTCTAGTTTTTTTTTGCTTTTTTGTTTTTTTGGCACTTCAAAATCGACGTCAACAAAAGCTGATGAAAAATTCTTTTCCGCCGCGCATATCAAATTGCAATTTTGGCAACAACAACGTTGATATTAGCTGCCATAAAGTGAACTAAGTAAAATTATAAAAGTTTTTGCTGACGCTCACTGCTAATGCCCCATGCCAACAAATATCCCCCCTATCCAAAACTTAATTAAAACTCTCGCCTCGAAACGTTGAAAATTTGCCGAAATGTGAAAAAAATTGCAAAGCATAAAAATGCTAATAAATGCGTGGGAGCGCTCTTACCCCAAGAACTCAAGTAAAACTCGTCATCAAGGGGTGGGGGGGTTTGTTGGGTGTATTGGGGGCTAGTAGCAGAAACCTGTGGCCAGGTAAGTTGGAACTGCAGCTGCTGCCCGTTTTGGGGCCACAGTGCAAAAGGCTTGGCCGAAAAAAGCAAAGCATGAGCAAAAAGTTGACAAAGGGTTGCAAGGGGGCTTTGCAGGGCACTAGAGGGGGTAGGGGGGGTTCGCTTCGATTGCTAGCGATTTGGACGATTGTGCACGTAACATGAAATTAAGTAAAATACACGAATTACATTTGCACTTTGCGTGCCATGCGCCATTTGTTGCAAACGTGACAATCGCCACGCCGCCGTCGCCGCCGCCGTCGCAGTTACAGTTACAGTTACAGTAACAGTCACACTTGACGCTCGGCCACGCCCATGCGCCCATTCGCCCATTCGCCCACAATTGGCCATTTCATATTTCACGCTCACCAAAAATAAACACAGCGAAATGAAAAAAAAAAAAACAGAACAAGGCACTTGTCTCTCGCTGCATGCCACATAATGTAGCGACAAGTGTCGCACGAGGGACATTGACCCACTTTTGCAAGCAAACTGCAATGAGCTTTACGAGAGTGGTGTTTATAATCGCAGTGCTTATCCATTCGCCATTTCAATGTTTCCACTAATGGCTGCCCCCACCTGCATTGCTCGTTGCAACATTAGCAATATATGGTCTCGCAGCTACAACTTGCAGAAGTAACGAGTATCGCATGTTGCGAAACATATGAGTTGCAAGTGACAATATGATGTTGGCAAAGATAAACAACATTCATGTGGAATGTAACGAGTAACAGGTCTATGTTGATAGATCAATACAGCGAGTAAATAAAAGTAGCCAGTAAAAATGCCGAGCAAAACCGAAAGAAAATAAAGATACAAAATGGAAGTAACAAGTGAATACGATGACATACATATGGAAGTAACGAGTAGCAATACAGTAACAAAAGTAGCGAGTAAAACAACCCGTTGGACAAAGCAAACAAACGAGTAAATTGAAACCATCATAAAAGGGAACAATATGCAACGACTAAAGATCAACGAGTAGAAGAAGTTCATCAAGCAGCGACCTTATCCCATTTACCAGATTAACGATCAGTTGAAACAATCAACAATGAACAAGAGTAGCGAGTAAATTGAAAAAGAGTAAAGGGAAGTAACGAGTAAAAACCAACGAGTAGAAGCAAAGGATGAAACCTCATCTCAAATACCAGACTAACGATCAGTTGAAGCAATCAAAAAGCAACATACATTTTAAGCACTTTAATCCAAAACCCCACCCCCCACTACCACCCTCCCACTTTATGCAAATGTACTCTTCTTATATGCATATGAATATATACATATATGTCATATATCATAAATACGCATACGTTTTCCATATTATAACTGTGCGAAAGTTTTTGCAAGTTGAAAACTTTCTGCTAGCTTTGCGAAAGTTTTTCTTTTTTGTATGTACTTTAATTATTATGAGCCCAATTGGAAACTGTGTTTGCCTTGCAGACGTAACTTGTCCTGTGGCTGGGCCAATCTTCAATGTATTGTATACAATTTGCGGTACCTTTACCTGCACCTTTACCTGTACCTGTACCTCTACCTTTACCGTTACCTTTACCAATTTCAGGATCTAACCTTTGCCCACCACAGTTTTGCCATGTAATAAACGATATTTATGTGTAGTTTCTACTGAGCTTGGCTATTTATAACTGGCCATTGCTGGCGGTCGAGATGTGTGTGTGTGTGTGGACTCTAGTAATGAGAAGCTGTAAAATTGCAGGTGCAACACTGGGCGCCAGTGTTGTTTAACGATTGCATATGGCAGCGCGGCGATGGGAAGTATGCAACGCAGAAAAATATTAATTAAAAACACAACGAGGAGAACGAGTCGAGACGCTGCTAAGAAGAAGAAGAAGCAGCAGCAGCGTGTGTGTGTAGGTGTGTGTGTGGCACACACCCGGAGGCCTGGGTCATATGTGTGTGTGTGTGTGTGGGTGTGTGTGTGTGGGTGGCAAAGTGAACTGTGAGAGAGCTTTTTTTTTGTTGGTCCATAATGCGAGGTAATGGAAACGACAAACGACAATGGCAACGGGCCAAAAAGGGGGGGGGGGGGGGGGGTAAATAGTGAGAGGGGGCAATATGGATGAAATAGGTAGCGGGCAGGGCACTAAGTAACCAACTAGCAGCAAAAACTCTTGCAATGAATGAGAATGTACATTGTTAGCTGTATTTAATTAAAACCCGACAAGACGCAAGCAGCAAGAAAGAAACACAAGGACACACACACACACACACTGTCGCTCTCTCTCTCTCTCTCTCTCGCTTTCTCTGTTGCGCTGGCAATTTGATGAAAGTGTTAAAAATTGGATAAAATGTGCATACAAAAAATGAGTTAAGTGAACGAGTTGCCTGCCTGCAGAGACTTTCCTTCCTCCCTCCCTCACTTCCACCCCCCCGCCCCCTTAGCACCCCAGCCAACAGTCAGTCTGCGATTGGCATCTTTAGAACTTCTTTGACAAAAGAGTGTCTAAAATGCCAACTTATCAACAGCTATCCATTTGGGTTGTTTGACTTGAAATAAGCGACAGCTTTTATTTCTGATTCTTGGCTTTATTTGATTAACAGCTAGAAAGGCGGCATAGCTGTCAATCTTATGTTTACCATAGTTATATCCAATTAGCAAGCTGTGGTTAATTACTAATTACATTTATTTCACTGCTTTGATCAGCAGCAGCTGTAAAAAGTTTCAATATAATAGCTTTTAAAAAGGACCAGGAGATAAATTTCAAAAATAAACTTCATATGTAATAGATTTCTTTTGATAGAATTTATACGAATTTGAAAAATATTTATCAAATAAATATTTGTTATTTCGAAAAATATTTGAAGAGAACTAGAATTTCTATAGTTTTTTAATGGTATTCAGTTACTGCCATTAAGAGCAGCAGCTGCAGCAAGTTTCAGTTAGTTTAGCTTGAAAACTGGAAACTGAAAACTAAATAAATTTCAATGTAGAAAACTAGTTATTCAAATAAAATATATGCACATATTCAAGATCAAGTGCTTGAATAACTATAAGATAAATTTTGCATTTGCTACTTGAGTACTGTTTTTATGTTTATAATTTAGAGGATATCTGAAAGTCGAGCACTTGAGAATCGAGGCACGTTTGGCGTTTTCTATCTTATACAAAGTGCATGCAGACGCACGTTTTGGATGGGTGTCTTTTCGTAACTCTACCTCTGCTCTCTGACTCACTTCGTACGTGTCTTTTTTGTATCTCTTGAGTGTGTGTGTGTGTGTGTGTGTGCTGTATCTGTGTGTGTGACACTCACAATGGCATGCCAGAAATGTGCGCTGCTCACGTGAATGCTGTCGATTTATGTCATTTTAATGGAGCGACGCTAAGTTGGGGCGGCGGCAGGGGCAGAGAGGGTGACGTCTACGGGGGGGAGTGCGTTCAGGTAGCTGCTGCGCGTATGTGTCTATGTCTGTATCTCCAAGTGTGTGTATGTGTGTGTGTGTGTGTTTTATGTATATTTCTATCATTTGCATTTGCCATTTCGCCCATTTTCATTAAAGTCACAAATCTAATAAGCACCAAAGACAACAACAACAACAACAATAACAATAAAAAGACAATAAAAATGACAGCAAAAAAAATCAAATGTAATATGATTAGTTGGTGGGTGTGAGGGGCGGGCTTGTGGCACTGAGAATCAGCTGCTTGAGTTGACATTTTAATTGCAAAATTCAATTTCATACACAAAAGCGCCATCTAGCGGTGCGCAACGCAAACCTACGACAATATAAATCAAGGTATGTGACCAAAAAAATATTACACAAGCAGGAAACTCCACGGATCGCTTAATATTAAATCGATGCATACAAAACAATTTCCAACTTTCAACAAAATAAATACAAATTCCGAAAAAATTGCTGCAGCTGCATTTTAATCTATAATCTTAAACGCACACGAATTCCGAACTAAATGTTGAAAAAAGTTAATACAAACAAAAAACTGTTAATATTGTACATTTTTGCTAAAAAAAAAAAAGTACGCTTCACTTTGAATGCGTGTTCTTAATTATTTTTACCACATCTATTTAAATATATACTCATATGCATGGTTTGCGCCAAAAAAAAAAATGTACGACAACCCATTTTAAAATACCGGAAATGTTTTTAGTGATTTTTCCTTTTTTGGAAAGGTATTACGGAATTGTAATGAAATATGTAACGCATTAAGGAGGACCTCAAACTTCTGCATGTTTCAAGAGATTATATAAATTTATTTCTTTATGATCTTTGTCAACTTTTGATAAGACTTGCTACGGATGTTTTATTTTTTTTTTTTTTTTATTTTTATTGTATTATTTAATTATTTTTTATTTATTAATTGGAAACAGGGTTTCTTTAACACTTTGACTTATCATTTTTTATTTGATCGGAACACGTCCTATCGTCTATTCTATATAAGAATAAAGACAATTCTTAAATGGTAATTCTAGTTTTACAAGAATTTCTGTTAGCTCTATCGTTAAACTCTCAGGATCGAATTACCATAGCTTTTCAGAGTATTCAAACTTCTTCACATGGCAAATAACTTACAATTTTTGTGTGTTTTTTGCATGTTCGTTGATAATTGCCACAGACAACATTTATTTATTATTACGATACTATTTTTACAGCGTCAATGATGGGAGTTGTTGTCGTTGTTGATGTTATTGTTGCTGTTGTTGTTATTGTTGTTGCTGTTGTTGCTGCGGCTGGTGTCGATGTTATTGCTGTTGTTGTTGTTATTGAAAAACAACAAATGCATATAACAACATATAAATCAATTTAATTAAATGCTGTTAAATATTTTTTTGCTGCGCGGCGACAACGATAAATGCAACAGCAGACAGTAACGACTAGCAGATGCCCTATAAATAAGTTTTGTGAAATTTCCATTTGAAATTAAATTTCCACTTTATATAAATAAGTTTAATTTGACTATTTGGTAAAATGTTATGACACCAATACACTATGTTGTCAATTATTATTACAGGGTATACAAAAAAAGCAGAAAAAATTATAAATGAAATGCATTCAATATTTGTATTTAGTCGTTAAAGTGCCAAGCGGTCAATATATCTCGATCTGTATCTGTATCTGCATTTGTATCTGTATCTGTATCTGTATCTGTATCTGGAACTGCAGCTATACAAATATATATATATATATATATGTATATGTATATGTCCATGTATGTGTATATATATTGGTGTGAATAACTGTGCGTTTTATTGGCTTCGACTAGTGTCGATTTCAATTTGCGTGCATTTAATTGAATGCATTTATTGTCGCATTACCCATTTATTTTATTGCATTTTCTGGATGCAATTTTCACTATTGATTTGCATTTTACCGTTTTTGCCGCTTTTGTATTGCCAAAATGCAGCCAAAATGCGTGTGGGTAAGCGCTTTTGGCCATCAACCTAAACGCAATTGCAATTTAGATAAATTTGATATGCACTTAACACCACTTAATATTATTTATTCATTCACCGATCTCAACTATGCACATACAAAATTTTGGAACTTCAGGCAATATTAGGTACAGTTAAGCTGCGTTAATTGCATGCATAAAGCTTTAAGCTTACCTTTCTAATTGATGGTATTCAAAATAATTGTTACTGACCTGTAAGAATAGAGAGAAGATATTTTTTATATTATTATATTATATTATTATTATATTATACAATTATTATTATATGTTATATTGATATGTGGATTTCTATTAGATATATATATTTCATTAATTTATTTCATTAATTTTATAAAAAAGATAAATATATCATATTGCGATTTAAGTGTTCAAATGTGGAATGTTTTCAAGCTAAAAAAATATAAATATTTAACGATTTTAATCAATGACTCATAATTGTTTTGCATTATAACTTTTAATTGCAATTGATTTCTAAATCAATAGCAATGGCAATATCAATAGAAAAGAGCTTTAGATACAATGTAGAAAATTAATATGCAATTGGATAAATACAAATTATATTTATGAGCGCTGCTAAAAACAACACAGCTGTTTTTTAATGTCGCTCAAACAAAAGATAATCACATTAAACAATAATTTCAGGCAACAAGAAAAATAAATAAAAACAATAATTATAAATTTAGTTTAGTGTGGGTGCCTCATTTAATGCATAATTGGCATATATCAAAATACACGAGTGCTAACCGTAATTAATATGTGGTTTATATTATTTATTTTTTTCTTTCTCTTTTTTGTTAAATGATGTTTTGAAAATTGCGTTTAATTTGTTTTCAATTCAACTTTTTGGGTTAAATTCGAGTGTGTGTCTGTGCGTGTGTGTGTGTTTTTGCCAAATTTTGTACTGAATGGCATTCAAATTGTTGCGGCAGCAGATTAGCAACATATTCAATGGCCTGCCACTTGAGCTGACCGGCTGCAAATGGGGCCACAAATAGCGACAGATTGAAGCACTCGAACAACGTGCGCACAATTTAATTATGAAATTAATTTAATTGAAAATTGAATCACACTGGGCAAACAATGCAAAAGGCGAAAAGCAAAGGCAAAGGCAAAGCCAACAATGCGTGGTGCAAATATTAAACCTTTAAATATTGATGGCCAATAAATAAAGTAATAACCCGCCCAGCCCAAACAACACCTGCGCCACCCCATTCTCGCACCCCCACGAATACATCAATACATCGATATAAATATATATATATATATGTATATATATAAATACATATATATACAGCCAACAGATATTGGGGCCAAGATTTGGCGCCGCGGGTCTTTCCGCTGCCCAGCAAACCAAAAGAGGCTGTAAATAACGGTTTATGCAGATGCCTGCCAAAAAAAAAAGAGCCATAAAAAATAAAAATAAAATTGAATAAAAATAAAAATAATAAAAGAAAAATAAAATCAACGAGCGGCAACAAAGAGACAAAAACAAATTTATTGCAACCGCAGAAATTAATTTAAATAACCTCTTTGCAACGTTGCCTGCGTTGTTGTTGTTGTTGCTCTTGACAAAAATTGTGAAAAACGAGCTGAGAGGCATGACCAACAATCACACACACACACACACACACACACACACACACACACACACATTGAGGTCACACACAGAGTCAGTTTAAGAAGGCAGCCGCGGCCAAAGTTACTCCCGCCTCATAGATAAGGCAGATGCCACGCCTCTCCGCAATCCACGCCGCCCCTTTTCTTGCAAAAGTAGGCTGCGAAAAGTTGAGCCTCCTTTGTGGAGGAGTGGAGGGGCAGGGTCGTATTGGGAATTGCTCATAAATAAAGCACAAAAATTACATAAATAATAAAAAATTATGGTCGTAGCAAGTGGACAGCGCCACTGCCAGGACACTGCAGAACAGACCAGGACATTGTGATACGGCACCGTCCAAGGAGCTGCAGTCAAAAGAACTTAATGCTCAATGGGGAATTACTTATGTACAGCTATTGCATTGGTAAATTTCAAGTAATTGCAACACTTTTCAACAAGTTGGCAGCGCTGCCACAGACTAACCACTGATTAAGTACGAGAAAAGCAAGTTGTGAGTTCTCTCTATGCATACAAAATCTGTTTCTATGTTTTGACCTAATAATTCTCAAATTGTTAAAGTTTTTCATGCAACCATATTGCCCTGAATGCGCCTTATACAGCAAGAAATGGGAAGAGCTTTATGATGTTCCATGAAGCTCTTTCCCATTTCTTTTTTGGTATATTATTTTTGGGATGGACAGTGCCTTTTTTAAGTGGCTTTCCTCATCGGAAACGATTCTGTTGGGACGAAAAATTCTTGGTGGCTGGTAAGCAGCTACTTCTATGCCGAAGCAGCCGACGACTGTCTGTTTGAAGATCGGCTTTCCCAGCAAGGATTCTTCGAGGAACTGTGTGAGACTCTTCTGTGCATCTGCAGAGAAAGCTTGGCGAAGGTAAGTCCTGAACATGAACCACCTCTAAGTACTCTTCAACTAATTCCTCAGAATATAGCCATCTGGAAAGCAGCCAGCAATTGGATGCAAGGCGGCATCCAAAGATAACCTATATGCGAGTCTGCAAGATGTGTCCAACAAGAACTAGGATCAAGGATCACACATCGCCGTCACAGACCTTCGTTCGGTATAGCATTGGCCTAGCTGCCAATCAACCGCCGACAATGTTTTGTCCCAGGAGCATCGTTTCCGTTGAGCAAAGAAACTTAAATTAAGCACTGTCTACAACAACAACAAAAACTGAATAAATAAAAAAGAAAAGTAACAAGAAAAACAATTTTAATATGTCTAGGCGTTTTTCTTATCAATTCTGGCTAGATTATTTACCAAAAATGTTTACGCTTCAAGTGTGCTGTAGAAAAATTGTAGAGGTCAAGCAATGAGCAAAAAGGTGACGGGATTGAAAAAATGTTGAGTTTCAAACATAGACAGGCAGGCAGTTCTATGAGCTCGAACTACTTGAAATGGTTAACTAAAGAAACGAAACAGATAAAGGCAAACATAAATGTTATAAGTAGTCGTAGTAGTTAGGATCTCAAGAACTCTCACATATCACGCAGAGATACGAGTAGTTAAGACTTAAGGCTGTTGCCACCCAACCAGCCATGAATCAATGAAAACAAATTACATAAGTAAGCATAATCCATAAAGAGCCGCACAATATGCAGAAGTTATTTGGGGCTGTGTTGAGCTCTCTTATTAAGCTCTTTTGCAGCACTGGTGGAGCTGTGCTTTAAAATACTTAATCATACAAAATGATAAATGAATCAATACATTTCCGCTCTATAAAATACGAATACATATGTATGAACTATATGTATTTATGCAGTTCCTGCAGTTGTGACCAAAAAAAGAAGAAAAAAATGAATAAAAATAGAAGAAATAAAAAAAAAGAAACTTTTACAAAAGTTACTGTTGACTGTTGGCAGTTGGCAGTTGGCAGTTGCTGTTGCCAGTTGCTGCTGCTGCTGCTTGAAGTTGCCCCACGCTGCATCATGTTGCTGAAAAGCCTTTCTGGTCACTCAAAGTGTGCCAAACGAGCGTCGCACTCGTCGCTGCTGCCACAAGCCACTTAACCCTTTGATGGACAGTCTCCTCCACAACAGCAGCAGCAGCAGCGGCAGCAGCAGCGGCAGCGGCAGCAGCAGCGGCAGCAGCAGCGGCAGCCACAAATGAGGCTGGACGCATGCGGCAAAAGTACTGCGGGGGGTGATGGGGGGACAGTGCTTGGGGGAGGGCTGCAATTGTAGTTGTTGCTGCTGTTGTTGCAGTGTTTACACAACTTTTTGGGAGGCAACCGCAAAATCTGTTATTAGTGTCAAGTGGACTTGCGAGAGACTTTTGCGACCTGACCGCCACTTGGCGCTATCTCGCTCGCACTCGCACTCGTACTCGTAGAGCATCAGCAGCAGCAGTAAAACTTTCGTGCGGGGATGTTGCAGAAATATTAAATTTGTGGTCCGAAGTGTAGAAAACTGTGCTGCAAAACTGAAAACGAGGCAAACGGACCAACTGCAAGGCTACACAGAGAGAAACAGAGATGGGATTTTGAGTGAGAAAAAGAAAGAGACAGTTAACAAGAGAGAGAGAGAGAGAGAGAGAGAGAGAGAGAGAGAGAGACTGATGCTGTAGCTCTAAGTTCAATTTAATCGCAGCTCTTCAAAACTCTTGAGTTTTATAGTTGCCCAACTGAGTTGCTCCCAGTTGACAGTAGACACGAGACAGTTGATATCGGCCATCTCTGTCCCTCATCTGCGGAAATGCTCTTTAGAACTTTGGCAACTGCAATAGATGTGTACATATACCATATAAATCAATTTATGACCAAAAGACAAAATGTGCAGCGCAAAGTTTTGAATGGACTTGCGACAACCCTTTTGCAATCTAATCGCCGTTCATTCAAAACAAGCAATAAATAACTGGAAAGTGTTTTTTTTTTTTCTCAATAAGTTATTGACAGAGAGAGTTATGCTCAAGTTACCACACACATATATATATATATATATATATATAGCTTTTTGTGTATGACTTGAAGTCATGCTTAAATAGAAGTGTACTACAAATTAAGGATATTCTTTATCTATTATGAAGTAACTATTATTATTATAATAAGTATAGAATTTATATATATTTAAAATCAATAAATAAATAGTCCAATATATTCTGGTTAATATCCTTTACTTTTAATAACTTTAGTATTTGTTAACAAATTTTTAAGAAATATTTAAAATTACTCAAAGACATTGCAATCTACTCGCATACCAAATTTGAAGACTAAGTTTCCACCCACTAGAACTCTATCATGCGATAAAAATAGGGAATAATCCCAAGTGTGATAGAAACTTTAACTAGCTATTCTGTGATTATTTGTTCCTATTTAATTTGCGATTAGCACCTCAAAGGGTGAAACAACTCAAGAGTGTATACATTTGATATTTGAAAGAATTCTTGAGTTCTCTGCTGGTATTTACAGGGCATTCACAATTGAAGAGCATTTCAATTGCAGCCACTCTAAGCCACTAGCCATTCAATCAATGTGCCTAAGACGATGCCGGCGACAACAGGCTCAATAAGGCGACCCTGACGTGATTCTCCGCAGACATAAGCTGCAATAAGCAATACCAAATTCCAAAAAAACCAACAAAAAAAATTCGAAAAAATCGAAAAAAGGAAAAGAAAAGAAAAAAAAACCATACCAAATACGAGTATTCAATGATTTTGAGAGTTCAAAGCGCATTGTGGTGGCAGGCAACAAAGCACACTGAATGAAAAGCGACTCCTGTCAAGCTGTGCTCCCTATTTAGAGCCTCTCGTAAGACTACGCCAGCTGCATGGAGAGAAATAGACGGAGAGAGAGAGAGAGAAAATGAGAGACCATTTTGAGCCGCTTTAGTCAAATAGAAGAAATGTGAAACCGTTTTGCTTGGCCTTTTTCTGTGGTCTGGAATGGCGATGGCGATGACGATGACGATGACGATGACGACAAGGATGTTGGATGCAGGACGAATGTGGGGGGAAGTAGGGAGAGCGGAAGGGAGTGAGGCAGCGTACGGCTTTTGAATTTATGAGCGTATTTAATTAGCCAACAACACACACAGCGCCAAAAAGCTCGGCAACACTTGGCCACAATTTGCTGTAAAGGAACCAAAAGGACGACAGGAGGAGAGGAGGAGAGGAGAAGAGCAGGAAAGAACCGATGGCAGCTGTTGGCTTTGATTGATTGATTGAGGCATTGCCTGAGTGGCAGCTGAAGTGCGGCATATTTGATTTGGCTCTCAGATGACGACGACGACATCAGGCCAAAAATGCCGAAGTCCAGGCTCATGAATCTGAATAGAACTCTAGAATGGTATAACCAACGAAACCACCCAACCAATCAAACCACCCAACCAACCAAACCACCCACTCAGCCAGGTGGGTGTTTTGCATTTTTGGTGGATTTCCATTGAAAATGTGGCTGATTTATTATACGTTAAGACAACAGATTTCCTTGGCTTGTGCCACGCCCCCCCGCCTCCTGCTCTATCTGAAGTGTATACACTTCAATTTACTTAGAATTTCATACATATATAAAATATATATCTAGATCCATCTAAGTATCCTTGTAGTCATTTAGCTGACGTCGCGACTTAGGCCTGTACAAATGGGGTGAGTGGGTGGTTCGATGGTTGGGTGGCTGGGTGGCTGGGTGGCTTATGGACGCTATGAATTTGGACACGAGCTTTTCATTATGTTTCCTAGTTGTATATACGCTGTAGTCAATACTAATATGAGCACAATATCATAATAAAGTCTGGATTGACTGGCTTTAAGACCAACGATCTCAGAGACTCTAAAAGTTAAGGCTAGCAAGTTTGTTATGTCGATTCTCAAATACCCTACACAAATAAAATTTAAAACACATTTTTGATAGCTTCGTCATTTTACACAAGTGAAACAAATGACATTGACTGGATTTAAATTACAGGGTATTTGCCTGTCACTCGCTCCCTAGCCAAATCAACTGCTACTTGGTTTTTTGTACCATTTGATTTTGTTTTTGGCACTGTGTGTGTGCCTGTGTCTGTCTGTGTGTGTGTGTGCCCATTGGATAAATGACAAGTGACAAGTGAAGCACAACACGGTTAAATGCGATTCTGCCACTGAATGTCGCAGGGAGGAGAGGAGGGGAATCAGGCGGAGTTGCTTGTCAGTTTAATGGCCTCTTTTTGTTGGAATCGTTGACAGAAAGATTTCGTAATAAAATGCGTATACATAACGCACTTGTATGTGAGCAAAGCCAATGGCAATGCCAAAAGAAAGGGCAGCCGTAAAATGTTGCCCAATGTTGGGGAACTTTGTAATAAACTTGCTTATTGAGGAACTGAAGCAAGCATACGAAAGAGATGTTTATATTGTATGAAAGTAAATGTACATAAAACATAAATACCAACATAAATTAAAGAACATTTTAGGAAAATTGAAAACTGAAAAGTTGAGCAGAATATTTTGGAACAAGGATATCTTTACGCTTTCAATCCCGAGGCCATTTTGGGTGATCGCTTGACCTCTAAAATGATTATATAGCGCTTTAACCGTTAAAATTGTTGATACAAAATGTAGCTAAAATTTATAAGAAAAATGCTTAGCCATATTTAAAGTGTTTTCCTTTTCTTTCGTATTTTTATACATTTTTTTTATTTTCCAAATTGCTTGTGCCTGTTCTTTGTGACAAAGTTGGCCAATCAAAGTGAGCTTTTCAATTGCATACTTTCAGGAGCGGTGCAAAGTAAGGATGCGGTATTAGAATGAAAACTTATATGATCATAGGTGAGTTATTTGTTTGATATTTATATATTTATATATATTTATACATTTAACGTTAAAGAACTTAGTGTTTTATTGATGATAGATAACTTATATAATGTCTGATTCCACAACTTCCGTTTGAATACAAATCGTTTATTATTGAAAGCAATTGGGGGAAACTTATTTAAAATTCCAGCAAAATCAATTGGACGACTTACTTATTTTGCGGTTTTAAAGTGCGTGTTTGGCAGAGGGGCTTTTGGGTTTTCGAGGGTTTTGCAATAAAAGTGAAAAGTTGTTTTTCTCGGCCGCCGGGCTGACCCATAAGTTTGGCTTTACGACTGGGCAGATAAAAATGCGCAATATTTATAGAATAGACCCGAACAACTTGAGAGACCCCAAGACAAACAAAGTGCGAATATAAATAGAGATGCGCCCCCAAGAACCAAAAACATAGATAAATAAATAAAGAACGGGAGAAAAAAATAGAAGAAAATAAACGAAACTTTATCCATTGACCTTGAAAAGTTTTTTTATGTGGCCGCATAAAAATCTAGGCTAAAGCTCTAAGAATGCACCCCCACCCTAAGAAAAAGTCGCATTCATATTTCGCACATAGTGAAAAGTCAAATTTCCCCGCACCGCGCCGTCAGCTATGAAAATGGAAAATGGAAAATGGCCATTGCGAATGGTTTATAAATTGTACACGCACAAAATAAGCGACATAATTCAAAATGGGCCCAAGTTATGGGCATAGGCCTGGGGTAGTAGTGAGGGGGCAGAGGGGTGGGCAACTTTGGGGTGTCTATAATTCATATGCGTTGTTGCCGGAAACCAGCCACAATGGGGACCCACAAAAAAGCTGCTAAATTATTTTTTTATTGCCTGCAAGGAGGATAAGCGGCGCGTAGAGTGGGAGCGGTGCGGCGTGGGGCGGGGCGGGGCGAGGCGAGGGGTGTAGGGGTGTAAGGGAGCTGCAACGCCTGCAGTGACAGTTAGCGTGAACAAAGTGAAAAGTATTGCCAACGGGCACCAAGTTTTGTGCCACACACACTTACCTCCCCCCCCCTAAGACTCACTCCCTTCGCCACGCAACTTTTGTCAGGGAGCGCGTCGCAAACAAAGCACTTGAAGTGAAACTTTCGCTGGCTTTTGTCGCTTTTGTCTTTACTTAACTTTGCCACGCGCTGCAGTTGCCAACTGCAGTTCTAATAGCAGGAAAAACAGAGGAAGTCCTTCAACTGCCAATGCTCGACTTCAGAGATGCCCTGCCCTCTGTTTGTTTCTATATTCATTGTAACTTGTAACTTCAGTCGAAATTCTTCAAAAATATGCATATTCACAAGCATTCTTTAATAAATATAAATAGCTTTGATAGATTTCTTTTCAAAAATATCAAGACATGTGTACTTTCTTTCTTTATATTTTCTTTTTGTTTAACATTCTTAAATGCTTGACTGACCGCCACATCCATACATATATACTTGTTAATTAATTATTATCAATTAATTTGTTTGGCACTTTTACTATCACTATCTCGCTCTTTGCCCTACTCTCTGACTTTTTCTCTTTTCCTCTTCATATTTTGTAATTGATTTTATTTTTTTATCTTTTTCTATGTCTACAACATCCTACAACCTTTTACTGGCTGGAGAGTAGCTCAAGATTACAGTTTTTATGCCTCTCGTTGGTTCAAATTGAGCCACTCCTTTGTGAATATTTGTCATGCAGGGTATTGCAGAGCAATCCGAAACTTGCTGGCAAACGCAAACATCATCATCTCAACATTATAATACTACTATATAATGTCGCGTCTGTGACTATGTACATTCAACATATACATACATACATGCCGGCACTTTCATATCAACCTGGCACAAAGTTTTGTGGCAACTTTGCGCCTGGCTGTTAGAGTACAGTTGCAAGTTGCCAGTTGCAAGTTGCAGGTTGCAGTTTCGCCGACATTTGCAGTTGGATGCGTTACTTAATTTGCTTGCTTTGCGGTATTACACGGCGCGAGACACGTTGACAACCCTGGCAGGCGAGCAAAATATTGTCACAAGCTGGTGGTGGCAACCCTGCCACAAATGCGGATTAAATGTCCCCCCCCCAATGCAAGACGATGTCAAGGCGTGACAGGGGCAGGGGCAGCAGTTTGCTAAGCGGATTGCTGTCTTAGGCACATTACTTGAGTCTTGTATTCAGTCGGCATTCGACATTTACCATTTACCATTTACCACTCGGCCACTGCTGACAAAAGAGCCCCAGGCAAGTGGGAGGGGGGGGGTGGCAGTTTCCCGGTTGAGTTTAGTTTAAGTTTCAGCGCATTTGAGTTAATGCGCTAAGCTCCGTTTCGATTGTTGATGCCTGATGCTTTGTGCTTTCGGTGGAGCATAACAACAATCCAAATGCCCAGTGACTGGCCCCAAAAACTAATAACTGGCCGGAAATGCGACGATATTAGCCTGGCTACCAGGAACTGAGTCTGCGACAATGAAAGGGAAAGCGTAATTAGAAACCAGAGCAACTGCAACTTGTACAACAAACTAGACAATTTCTAATATCAAAAGTAGACTAAATAAACTTGACTTTCTTATTAATTAAGTCTTATACAAACTAGAAAATGTGCATAGCAAAATATATTTTATACAAAAAAGAACTGTTGATCGTGTTTTGACTTCATTTACGAGACTATACGAGCCTTTCCTCAAGCAATACTAAACCAAATAAAAATCAATTGCATCATGTAATTCAAGTAAGAAGAGTAGTCTTTATAATTCTCAAACGGTTTACCTCATAACTAGTGCTTGTTTACTTCTGCAAAATGTTTACTTTTGGTGTATTCAAAAATAAATATTTGTATTTACTTGTCACTGGCAGAAGGTTGTGAAGCTGTTGGCTGTTCAAGGCTTTCAAGGCGTGACTGTACTCCGCATTTGGTTGCATGCAGCAGACAAAAAGGTTAAGTTGCTGAACTGAATAAATGTGGCAAATGTTGCTGTTGTTGTTTTAAAATTTAAATAAATGAATGCCCATCAATTATACAAACATAAACATAAAACTGCAGACAGAGACCGACATTGACCACAAAAGCTGAATGAAAGAGAAAGAGGCATGAAAGAGATAGAGGCAGTGGCAGTGGCAGAGGCAGATGTATATATTTATATAGAGCTGTAAATAGTTGGAAGCACCCACATCAGCTGTCATTCATAAACGGACCACAACATGTGCACATTACAGTTATTACAGTTTGTTTGGCCTGCTTTGCAGTTTGTGGGTATCAACAAAGCCATTTGCCAATTATTGATGGTGGGCAAAACTGTTGCTGATTGCTGGGTGATACCCTGTTACCAATTGAATGGGGCAGCCCCACATATTATATTATTTTATCTTTCAATATGTTTAAATATTAATTATACAATTTTATATTCAAATATATTTTATTCATTTAATTTGAATTTCATATAATTTTGAATTTAAATTTTCATAAACAAAAATAAATAAATAATTAAATAATAAAACTAATACAAAATAAAATAAAAATTATTCTATTTACACTTTGTATACCACCAAAAAAGAGTTTATTTCCTCCTATGTGTCTAATCTGCCCCATCAAACTCAGAGACTATAGGAGCTAGCGTAAGCAAATTTGGTATGCAACTTCTCTAATATATTATCTGATAAAGTTTACTTTACTTTTTGCTTATCTCACACGAGTAAATTGTAATCCCATTTTATAAAGCTAAAAGCTACGATTTTTTGATAATAACAGGGTGTTCCCGCGTCGAGCATTCGCGACTGGTAGCTCGGTCACTTGCCTATTTCTAATTAGTGTGGGAAGTTTTGTTTTTTTTTTGTACGGGTTGACATGGGGCTCGCCCATGCAGCAATCCTTTAGGGGCCAACCTTCAAATAGACATCATGAATGTTTTGTAAAGCTAAAGGATTTTTGCCTGCCCGCTAACATTCAAAAGGTGCGTAAATGAGAAATTCCTTTGCCCTAACGAATGACGGGGCAACTGGGGGTAAAAAAAAAACCTATTCACTAGCTGGGGGGCAAGTATTTGCCAGCTCATTCAATGGGCGAATCCCCACAGACGTTCCTTTCAAACGTCCTCTTTTGAAAGTGCGCGATGCCAGTTGCCAGTTGCTAGATCGTCAGTTTGTCAGTTCGTCATGCCATATTAGTTATAAAACTTTTGGTGCTCCCCAAGCCCCGCTACCCCTCTCTCTAAACAACAACAAAGCTGAGAAAGTTTTGTCGCTTTTGTGCTGGCATTCAGCAGGTATTCAAATATACTGAGAGATAGAGACAGGTAACACAGGATATAAGGATACAGGGATATATGCTGGTACAAATGCGGTGGAGGGGGGGGAGGGAGGGGAGGAAGAGGAGTTTTTGTTTGGATGTGGTCCGCACTAACAAGATAAATCATTAGGTTGCCTCCAACTCAATTTGACTGCTGTCAATTGAGTAACGTTTGTTGTGGTTGTGGTTGTTGTTGTTGTTGTGTGTGTTTGTTAAGTGTGTGTGTGTGTGTGTGTGTGTGTGTGTATGTTTTCTCATAATCGATTTCCAATTTGTTGTACATTTGACAGATTTGTCATGTTTTTGCCAAGCTGTTAAGAATCTACAGCTTATGATTGAACTTAATATACACTTTGAGGTGACATAAGCAACAAGTCTGAGAGAGAGAAAGAGAGTGAGTTAGACTTTGAAGATACCCTGCTCAAATAGTTGCTAGAAATACATAAAACTTTACAAATAACATCGAAATAGTTTTGCGAGCTTACATACCAAATATGCTGACTCCAGCTTCGACAGTTGCAGAGTTCAATGAGGTTAGTCAGATGGAAAAGACTGGAAGTTGTCCACTATTGTTGCACAATTTAAATGCAATGGAAATATATATATAATATCTAATAAGAACTTATTATCATACTTTTCATTGCAATTTAACAGTCAAATTCTACAAACGAATCTTAAGCCTCAACCTTCATATATTTGTTGAGATTTCTTGTACTATTTACTGAAAGCATGATTAAGTTTGCTTGTACTTTTTCATTTTCCCCATCCATCCCAGTTGGTCATTTCGTTGCTCTTTGCAATATCATCCTTTTACGTTTTGTATTATAACATTACTTTTACTTTACGCTTATTTTCCTTTCAGTTTCCAGTTTCATTTTTCATTTCAGTTTTCATTGTTATAATATTATTACATTCATAGTCATTTTAGTATATGATTATTCATTCTGCTTTCACTACTGTTAGTTTTTACTTTTCATTTTATTCTCAAACTGTCATTAAATACATGCATAATTAAAAAAAATTCCTTTGTGGAAACTATAATTTATAGCAACATTTTGCTCGCTGGATATAAGTTGGAAATTTATAGTTTATTTGCTGGATTTCTCATGCATCATAAACTTAATAGACGGATACTTTGATATTTATATGACAATTCACTTGATTAGTTACCGAACAGATGATGATCATGATTTTGAGTGTTTCGTTGTGGCTGCAACTCCAATTTTATATGAGTGATAAAGATTTAAGGAGCCTCTTTGCGGCACTTTTAGGTGCTGCCGTTCACAATTTTTATGGCACACTTAGATCTATTAGGGAGTGCCAGGACCAGGACCAGGACCTGGACCTGGACAACAGCAACAAGAACAACAGGAACAACAATCGGTATTTTTCGACTTGAGCTAACACACGTACAAGGGCCGTAAATAGAATCATCATTTGCCTGATTACCCACCCTGTCCGTCCGCCTCTCCCTCCGCCTGTCCGTCCGTCCGTCCGTGCGACCATCAAGCTCAATGCAATGAAATGTTAAAGCTTAATTCAGCCCATCTCCTTTGCACTAATGAAATGCATTTGCGTCAAATCAACGAAACAAACTTATGCCCAGACCTCAACTCGAGATCTTTGCTCCAAAGCTTCTCTCCAATTCCCCAAGATGTGTGTGTTTGTCTGTGTGTGTGTGGGGCGGTATGAGCAAGAAAAACGCCAAAACCCATTGGGAAACCAATAAAAGTGTAAAGCAAAAAAAACACAAAAAAGAAAACAGAAACGAGAGAAAAAAAGACAACAAAAACTAAAAACGCAAAAGACGAAACAGAAAAATCATAAAAACGATATGAAATTTATGCGCATATTTCATTTCCTTTGGCGTTGCCTTTTGGAACGCTTGCTTCCTGCAGCAGTCGTCGATGTGGGCGTTGTGGCAGCTGGGAGCTGCGAGCAGGGAGCACAAAGGTGAAGACAGACAGAGAGAGTGTGAGAGAGTGAGAGAGAGAGAGAGAGAGAGAGGGAGAGAGAGGGAGAGAGAATGCTACAGTGGGTCTCTAGAAGAAGCATCTTAAGCATAGCCTTTTTTGCTGTGGTCGTTTCTTCGGCCGCTTTATTTGAAATTTTCTCAAGATTCCTGCTCAGTTTTTGTTATTTTCAATATTTTTCTGTTGCTGGCATCGATATGTGTATATATGCATATGTATATGTATGTGTATTATACGCATACATATATGCATTTAGTACTGTTTGCTTTTTGCCAGAGGCTGTGGCACGTTAGTTTTTATACACGACACACTGTGGGGTAAGGGGTGTGTGGTGTGTTGTGTCTGTGTGTGGAGGGGGAACGGGGAAAAAACGTTTTTCCTGCATTTGTTGCCGGAATCAGCGGAACTGAAGCAATTCGAGCATTACATATAATGTGCATGCCCAGAGATGGGCAACATCATCACGTGATTTACGTACGACTCCAGAAGACAACCAAAAAAAACACGAAACCAAACGAGAAATGTAGATTTTTTACATATCACATATATTATCATATTATCTATAGCTGAAACTTTAATTTTTGTTTTTATTTTCTTCATATATGCTATTTAAAATAAGTTTGAAATTGCTCTTCTGTGTTTGGCGCCCAACGTGGGTCACTGACTGGATTAAGCATCCTACGGATTTCTGACATGACTCTGTTGAATATTTGATTTGCGATATGAGCTGAGTTCTGTGAGGTTCAGTTCAGCTGCTAATACTTGACCCTTTGCCGGGTGCTGTCAATATACTATATGGATTCAGGTTGCAGTACTTCCCTGCCACATTTCCTTTTCGCCGACTATTCTTTTGTATTCCTTACCTGCTGCGCTTCTGTAGTGCTTCTTGTGGGAGGACATTGCAGTTTACGCCGTTAACATCGTAAAATGCTTGTCTGTAAACGTGTATAGCCCACATAGATATGGTCACGCCCATTGCTATCGTCTTTGAGACCACACTCCTGCACACACTTGCTACACTCGAAGAAAAACTGATATTCTTCATTCGATTGTAGCCGGCATATTCAAATTTCAATTTAAAATATATTCCTGAATATTTTTTTGCTTGAACCGAGTACAAAATACTCAATAAAATTATTTGTATACTTAAAAAAAGAGTAATCCGTTCTTAATTTAAGAACTTTATTTTTTTTTAAATAATTTATTATTTATTGAATAGAAACTGGGTCCATTTAACACTTTGAACTGCAATTCTTTATTCCAGCTAATTTAGGATTGTTTTAAGAGTACTTGAAAACAGTTAGTATCTAAGCAGATAATCAAAAAACTGCTCTTGAATTTACAAATTTTTTATTTTTTCTAGCATTTTCAAACTGAACAATGTTTGCATATAATTTGAGTGCAATATGATCTTCTCATTATTTCTTTGAGTGTATGTTATGGTATGTTATGGATGCAGAGCCTTTTTCTTGAGATAGGGGCAAGCACACAGCTGCTGCACTTATTTTGCGCTGCCCCCGCTGCCACATTTTATGCATTGTACGACAGAGAGAGAGAGAGAGGATGGGGGAGTGGAAGAGGGGAGATGGGAGAGAGGCAGGGAGATGGTAAATTTAACGTTTATGCGGCACTAACAATAACCTGACCAGCCATCGGCTACAGGCGGCTCTGGTGCCGGCTCTCTGGCCCCGGGGGCTGTGGGCTTTACGGCGGTCATGGTCTTCTCTGGCTGTTTAACTTATTAAATTAGATTGCCTGTGGTGCTGTGGCTAGAGCAAAAGAGAGAGAGACAAAGAGAGAGAGAGAGAGAGAGGGGGGAGAGCGCGTCGACATTAAGGCATCAAATTGCTGCCATATATAAAGCGCGATTTACTGAGCAATAGCCCCAAAAACTTTCATCGTTGGCATGGTGGAGAGGAGCCAGGAGGGGGGAATGATGGGGACGGGCGCCAACATTATCAAAACGCTGGCTAATTTCAACTTGTGCCACCCGCCACGCCACGCCCTGCTCCGCCCACCAAGCGTCGCACACAAAGGCATAGAAATATGCACCCACCTAGAGATTTGTTTGGGTTTTGTTGTTGTTTAGGGTCCAGAGATCCATTCCAAGTGGAAGTATGCAATAATTTACGCCACAATAACGCATAAATCTGTCAAAGTTGCTTAAAAATTAAATAAAGATAAATAAAATGCACGACAAAGGCGCGTTCAAGCGCATCAAAGTGATGAGGGCGGAGAGAGGGGGGGGGGGGGCGGTAGCACGGGGAGCGGTAAAGATTGGAAACTCGAAACTGTCGAATTAAAGGTGGTGGGTGGCCAGGGGCAAGTGTGGGCGCGGGGAGTGGCAGGGGGCAGGGGCATGGGCATAAGTGTTGTGTGCAAGCAATGCGTGAACAAAATAAACAAATAAAACCCAAAGCAAATACAGCAACAAAAGCGGAGCAGGAGCAGTGGAAACAGGGAGCGGGGAGCGGGGAGAGTGGGGCATGCAGCAACAATAAGTAACATTAAGAGAAAACACATCCAGACAACAGAATTCTCAAAGTACTGAATGGAATCGAACAGGAGGGGAGCAGGGGGGGATGGGGGGGGACAGAGGAACCGGACAATACAAATATGCGTGGCCATAAAAAATTTAATTTTATTTGTTCGCGTTGTCTTCACGATTCTCTTGTTGTTGTTGTTGACGTTGCTTCTTCTTCTTCGTCGTCTTCTTCTGCTGTTTTTTCGCAGTACAGAAATTAAATTATTTGCCGTTAATTGTTTACTTCTTTCTTCTCGCGCGCGCGTTCTTTTTATGAATGGGCCTGGTCAGTGGCGGGTCAGGCGGTGGTCAGGGCACAGACCGGCGCTTGGCCAGTCGTCAGCTCATCAAATTGTCTAATTCTAATTTGTGTTGATTTAAATAGTCGCCGTCGCGGAGTCGTTGAGTAGTCGTCGTTGTCATCGTGGTCGTCGTGCTCGTCGTGGACGGAGCGCCATAAAAAAGCGTTAGATGCCGCCAAAAAAGTTTTTGTCCAAATGGCTTTTTTATAGGCCATATTTTCAGTTTCTATGGCCATTCGAATGGGTTTTCGTGGAATGCCACAGGCGTTGCGGTCGAAAGAGTTGCCCAACTTGGTTCAATCATAAAATACACACATACATACATACATAAAAATATATATTTTTGTGGAAAAGCTGTGCGATTTCAGCGTATTAGATTAAACAACACGAAAAGGCTAAGAAGGGCTATAGGAAGTGGCAAAATTTCGAGAAAGTTCATACAAATTAAATTTTGAATGTGAAAACAATCTAGACTCTAGATATTGAGAAAACGCCGCTTGAAATTCAACCGAGTTTTCGGAAAGTTTAGATTGAAAAAGAGCATAGAAATCATCTTTGAAAAGAACATTTTTAAATAGGTCTTGATTCCCAATTAAATATGAAATTTCCACATTTTTAATTATAACCGAAATAAATGCGTGAAAAAATACCACCAAAAACGAAATCAAAATCAAATTAGAAAAGAAATGAAAACAAAATCGCTATCGAAAGTTTTGCAACATATTCATTTGAAAGTTATGAATTTTAATGCTAGTTTTGTTTATTTATGTTGTTTGTGTTTATTTGGTGAGCCCAATCTGTTCTGAATGCGAGAACATCAGGACCAGATTTCCTGTAGCTCCTAAAAATTAAATACAGCAAAATAAACAAAAAAAAAAAAAATATGGAAAAAACACAAACATCAAGGCCAAGAGCTGAGCCTGTGGGGCAAGTCGTGTCCAGGCCTGAGTTCGAAAAACAACTGTCCCCTCCACAACCCTCCCCTCCCCGCCCCGCCTCTCTTCGAACCGACCGGGCCAACTAATTAGTTTTGCATTTTTAACTACCGCACTGTGCCCAGCGGGCAGTGAAGGGGTAGCGGGGGGATCGGGACAAGGACTGGGACTGAGACTGGGACTGGGACTCCCACACGGAGTCGGAGGCAGAATGCGATTTGGGGCTGGGCCGCACGCACGCGCCACATAAAAATCCAGCAACGAGGCAACAAAAACAATCAGAAAACTGCGTGCAACAACTTTTTTTTTGCAAAGAGCCAAGCAACAACAAAAAGAACCGCTAAGAGCGTGCTGTCAATCAAATGCTTAGACAGTGCTGTGCAGAAGTATGTGCACCGCACACTGTAGGCAACTAATACGGTTTATATAAATACGGGCATATCCCCGGGTCTGCAGCTGGACCAAGTTTGTGCAAAAGGGATGAGTATCTTTTAAGTTTCAGGCATTAAATGAAATTTATTTTCTCTGATAAGCAAATCAAAATAAGCCGCGGGAAATACAACGAATCCTAATCGAGAGTGAGGCATGCACTCGAATGAATATACTCTGGCATTATGTGGGTATTGGACTATAGGCTACATATATACCCTGGCAACCATAGAGCAACTTAGTCAAAGTCTGCTTGCCTCTCACAAGAAGTTCAGAGGTATTCAAATTCGGGCAATTAAATGTTACTTGAATATTGGAAGATAAGAAAGTAAATACAAATAGCAGTGTATCTTAGAATTCAATAATAAATGAATACAGATATTAGACGGTAAGAAAAGAAATAGATTGTCCAAGTATTATTATTATTTTTGATATGAAAAATTAAACTAAAATGAAATCTCTTAACAAAAACTATAAATTCTAAATGTGATAAGTTAGCTTCAGTTTAAGAATGTTAAAATTCTCAGCATTTCTCACCATTTCTATGGCAATTCCTATGCAATTTATATTTTAAGCAGTTGTCATAAAATTTCAAAGCGTTAATATTTTTGAAATAATTATTTTCTTATCAAAAACATATGAATTGCTTAATATTTATGTGAAATTAGTTCTACAATTTTCGAAAAGAAAATATTCCTTAAGGTACACAAAAATTGATAAAGTTTTAAAGCTAAAATTACCAAATATTTTCTCAAGTTGTGGGCTGATCCAAAGTTAAAATTTCGGCAACTTTAAATGTGTTGAAAGTAAATTAATCCAAATAACTAAAGCAACAACTTATTTATGCCAAAAATGCAATTTAGCTAGTGGGTAACAATAACTCGAGCATTTTCCCAGCACTCTTAGACACATGCCTTGTTGTTGTTGTTGTTGTTGTTTTTGTCACGTGACACGCCTTGAAGACACACTCTTGAGTTGTGTTCAGTTGAGTTGAGTTGGACGCATTTTAATGTAATTACATTAAATGAAATTTCATTAAATAACAAAAGTGGCGGCGCAAAAGTGGCTCACATCTGGCAAAAAAGCTGAACAGCCAATTTGCTGGAGCAGAAACTAGTTGGGGGGCAGTTGGGAGAGTTAAGGGGGGGAGGGTGTAAACTAGGCATCATTGGCAGTGCTGTTAAGTAGCTTTTTAACAAATTTGACATTTGAAGTCTAATAAATAAGTTATGACAGCAGAATGTGGCAAGTAACTGAATTTCAAATGTGCATGGGGTAGGGAAACTGTCACGTGTTTCTTCGCTCCTCCCGCAGCCAATCCCCTGCTATCGTGATGGACGGTTGACGGTTAATAGCTGTTGACGCCAACACAGAATTGAGCATCCATGGTCGAGTATTTTCTGCTCGAGTTGAGTTACGAGCCAAAAGCAAGCAACGAATCTCTTCTTCTTCTTCTTCATCTTTGCCTTCCTCTCTCTGCTGCTTCCTCTTCAGCTTTCTAATGATGTGCCTTTTGCAATGGCATAGTGAGGAGATGGCTGGTGGCTGGTGGGTGGGTGGCTTGTCTCTCAAAGGTGTTGTCATTAAAAAATGATAAATACTCGCAGCACGGAATGAAATGTGCGGCTTGGACTCGTCCAAATGGGTTTTGGCGTGGGCTTTTCACTTTCGACTATTTTTGAGCTGAAAGCTGGCTTTGTAGATGGCTAACCAGCAACAAGGGAAACAACAACAACAACAAGAACAGGAACAACAACCGGAACAGGAAGAATAGCAACCACCTCAATGACAACGACAAATTTGTGTGTTGTTGTCGCTTGTCCCTTGCCAATAAGCCAAGTTTGCTGAGCAGACTAATTTTGAGAGATGATTGCATGGCAGGCGGAGGACTAAGGACGACGATGATGATGTTGATGATGATGTTGATTATAATAATGATGTTGATGATTAGATGGAACTGACTTGCAGAAAGCGCAAGCAACTGTATGAAAGTGAATGAGATGAAGTTATCATTCACACACTATCACACACACACACCGACACACACACACAGACATTTACACACGCAAAGCGGGCAAGTAGACTTTGAAAAATGACTTCAAGTCATCCGTCATTGTGATAGGAAAATATTGAGCAAATGTCTGCTTGAAATGTGAAAAGCTTTCGAAATTTGCGAGTGCTGCAATCTATTAGTTCAAAGTTCAAAGACAACTAAGTGCTCTAACTAACTAACTAGTCGGCATTTGCAAGCATGGCTCAACGCAAAGTTTAACGCACAACTCTTGATTATTTATTCCGAAATACTACTATCTATATGAAAACCTGAACTGATTATGCTAAAAGCAATTAGTAATTTATTTTATTATGCATTTATTTAGTAACTGTGTCGAATCTAATATCTAATATCTAAATAAATAAAATTAAATTTAACAATAGCTAATGCTGCGTATACTTAATATATATGTATGCTGCTGAGCGTCTATTCAGTCTTGTTGTATAAAAGAAATGTAATTGAAAAGTGTTATTTATAACACTACTAATTAGGATTTTTACATTTTTTACAAGTATCATTTAATCTGACTGATAATGAATTCTGTTTAATTTAAAATTGTAGCAACATTGTAAAAGTAGCATTGTTTTTAATGCTAGAAATTTGTAATAAAATAAATGCTGTCAAAAGTCTCTCACTTCACTTATGTTAACTGTAATTATAATTAAATGATTGTTTCAATGAGCGCATTACAGTTTTAAGCATTCGATTTGAGTGCAGTTCTGTAATGCAATTTTAATCTCGCTAATGCATATGCCATTTAGAATTTCCAAATGCCTTTCTTCCATCAAGTAATTTAAGTAATTTGTAAATGAGCCAGAAATGAGCCAATAGATTGATTCAATTGAAAACAGCATGGAGCCTATCAAAACGCGTCTCAATGATTGGCCCCGACAAAAAGTATGATTGGAGTCTGTTTCACACATATGGTATAGATAACGACGGTTGCTGCTGTTTGCCTGCCTGCCTGTTGTTGTTGTTGTTGTCGTTGTTGTTGTTGTTGTTGTTGTTGTTAATGACACATATCAAACGTCATGCTGCGACACATTTGGCCTTTAAGTGGAGCGCAGGCAGCAAAAAACAGCAGCAACTACAGCAGCAGCAACAGCAGCAACTACAGCAGCAGCAACAGCAACAACAGCAACAACAACAACAGCAACAACAACAACAACAACAACACATGTAGCGCATGTTGCGCCACTAACAGCCAAACGAGCCATTTAAGCCAAACAACAAAGAACTTTGTCTATGCAACGCTGGTTCCCCCTCCACCTACCACCTACCACCCCACGCCAGCCATTGGGTACACGGCGCGGGGGCGTGGCACAGAGGGGCTGCAGGCGTTGCATTTACAAGGCATTTGCTTTGAATTACACATGCAGCCTGGCAGCAGGCAACAAGGGACAGTTATTGAAATCTAGCCAAAAAAAAAAATAAACAGCAACTGCGCGAAAGTGATGGTCCTTGCAAATACCCTGTAAATAGATCTGACGTTTTTGGTATGGACTTTAAATTGTTGTTCCTTGCATAACTTTTGTGCTTATCAACTAGTTTCAATCAAATTTCCCAGATTGGTGTATAATAAGCTAACATATTCCGAATAAATCTTGAAAAACTTAACCACCCGAAGAAGTGAGGAGTAACAATGTTTATTTAATATTTTTTGTAGCCGGCAGCAAATTGCAATAAACTTAAGCAACCCATTGATATAATACTAATATGCGATTACATACTAAATTTACAGAAACTAGCGCCCATAGATCCTGAGATAGGGGTATATTACATATGGGCAAATATATCGATTTTATCGATGCCATCTATATTCAAATATGTGCTGCTGTTGCTATGCCCATTTGAATGCAGCATAATGGCCACAGGGTATAAAAACAATGACATTAGATGGCTGAAAGAGAGGGACAGAGAGGCAGAGAGAGGGCTAGGAGAGGTTTCGAGGAGCAGGGGCTTTGTCGCATGGGAACGCATGGGAAAACAGAGCGCAAAACACGCAACGCAACACAGCGAAATGAAAATTGATTTGTTATGAAAGTCGCTTGTCTCATGTGTGTTGCTGTTGTTGTTGTTGTTGTCCGATTGGATTGGGTTAGGTTGGGTTGGGTTGATTATGATCAATGCTTGGCTTGGTTGGCTGCTTCGGGTCTTGTCTTTTACCCGTTTTCCCAACTATATACATACATACATAAATATGTAACTGCCTTCGTCCATACGTTTTTCCATTTCCATTTCTATATCTATATATCTATATTTGTATATTTGTATATTTGTATATTATACGTGTATTCTGTCATTGTGCCATCTCCCAGTTCTGGCATTCGTTAGCTCGTCGCGCTAATGAACTTAATTGCTTGCAATGGGACTATTAACGGTTAACTACGACGAGTCTCGCTCACCAATACTTAATGACAAAAACCTAACCAAATCGTTCACACATTCGTTGGCACACACTTCAACTACAAATGAATGTCATTACATATTTATTTCTTTGTTTATGTGGCTTGCTTTTTTTCTTCAATACTTTGTAGTATATACCCTTTAGTTGCAGTCAAAGTTTACGGTTTGCTTGGCTATCGTGGGTTTTCTAAGTATTTTGAGAATTTCAGCGAATTTCGTATGAATTGTGCTTGCTCAATCCTGTACTCTATCATCTTTGAGCAGCCCTGAATAATGCAGCTTAGATTAGGAGGCAAATAAGATTTAAAGAGTTTTTCAAATTCCCAAAAATGTATTTTAGATAGGACGGCAACGTAAAATTTTAAAGTATAGATAAAACTTTTGAAACGAATTTCAGCTTAAGTTTTCTAATGATCTTAAGCACAGACTGTAGTATTTTTAATGACGAGTCCTTGCTAATCCTGAACTCTATCATCTTTGAGCAGCCTTGAATCTTGAAACTTAAGATAAAAGATCTATTGAGAAGCAGGCCGTTTTAAAGAGTTTTTCAAATTCCCAAAAATGTATTTTAGATAGGAAGGCAACGTAAGATTTTAAAGTATATATAAAACTTTTAAAACGAATTTCAGCTTAAGTTTTCTAATGATCTTCAGCACAGACTGAAGTATTTTTAATGAATAGTCTTTGCTAATCCTGAACTCTATCATCTTTGGGCAGCCTTGAATCTTGAAACTTAAGATAAAAGATCTATTGAGAAGCAGGCAGTTTCAAAGAGTTTTTCAAATTCCCAAAAAATTATTTAAGCTAGGATGGTAACCTAAGATTTTAAGGTGACCATACAACTTTTCAAATGAATTTCAGCTTTAGATTTGTAATGATTTAAGTACAGACTGAAGGATTCTGACTTAAACTTTGATTTTTTGAGCTTAAAAAACAGTATCTTATGAAATGCTGAAGCTATCTATTAGATCTTATTAGAGAGTATTAAGAGTTTATATTTAACAATATGTTAGACAACTAAATACATAGTATTAGTTTTAATTCTTTATTATATGCTACTACTAAGTGGCATCTAGCTAGTTGCAATTGAAAAAGAGTTGCACAACTATTTGTATTTATGGTGCAAGCTCATTGAGAATGCGCAACATGCAACACGAACACACGTTCTACACATTCAACATTCAACGTACAATGGCGATCCCTCATAGTCGTACCGCAGACCTTCAGTTCGAGGAGGGGGGGGGGGGGGTCAGGGGTGGCGCCACGCATGCGTGTCCCAAGCGAGGTTCCAATTGTTTGTGATTGTGCCTAACTAATTTCGCTTTCGTTATGCGATGTTGCGACTCTTTGTTGTCGTTGTTGTCGTTGTCATCATTGTTGTTGGCAGTTTCAGTCTAAATGTCTTGTAGTTTGGGGCTATTATGTATAATTTACTGGTCATTAAATAGGTTCGCATAATACCAAACAGGAGTGGGGATTGAGCATGGCTTCGACTTGGAGCATGGCCTAATGCCACTGCGAATGGTTATGCTAATGGTAATCGTTCCCTCGTTCGTTCTCAAAATGGGAGCACTATGCTACGAGTGCAACGACCCACAAAATCATTTATCTCTCTCTCTCTCTATATCCCTCCCTCTCCCTCTCTCTCTCGAGCTTAGATACGATAGCCTCGATTCAAATGGAATTACATTCAACTCCACCCGCTTAAACACTCGAACGTGAATCAAGTGCATGCAGCTGTGCCTCACATATGATATTCATACTCTTGCTAGGGGTAGTCGAGCACTGTCTAGCTATATTTGATATATGGAAGGAGGGATTATTCATATTCCATTTTTACTTTTATTTTATTTTACTTTAATTGTTTAGCTTTTAGATTTCAATTTTGAAATGTTGCTAAAAAATATTATTATAATCGAAGAACTATAAATACAAATAAACGATAGAAAAAAGTAACTACCTTTATTTTGCCCAAAACAAACTCTTGTCAATTGAATTATTTAGAACTTCAGACAGATTAACTGTTTAGCAGCAAAATACAAGCCACAATCTTAACCTTTACAACGGCAAGTGTATTAAATGTTCAAACGACCAAAGCTGGCATTTTGCTTGCCACAATGTGGCATACTCGTGCATTCGTGTAGTCGACAATTTTCATATCACTAGCCCGCCAGCTGAAGGTCAGCCACAACACAGAGAATCAGACAGAAAATCTCGAATTGACAGCCACTAATAAAACTCGAATGAAATGCATTGACAAGCCCATCTACGATTAGAAGTGCCTGTGCCAGAGTCTATGATTATACCCAAATACATATGTACATATACATATATATATACATATATGTATGTATATGTACCAATAACATACTGTGTGGAGTCTCACGGCTTGAGAGAGGGGACGTCGCGGGGGTTGGGCTGGGGGGCGTAGACACATGTCAAAATAGACTCATAACTCGTACCTGCAATGAAAAAAATCAAAATAAAAGATGAACAAAAATCGAATGAATAAAATTGATTGTTAAATATTAAAAAGGCAGCTAACACGTAGCTGGCTATGAAATAAATAATTCGATTGGGTAATTGTAAAAAGAGCGAACAAAGTAAAAGCACAAGGCAAACAAGTTACAATGTAGCGCATGAGTGATCGAAGGAGGCGATACCCTGTAAACAAACCTAAGCAATTAACTAGAATAAATAAAAAACTAAAAATATAATTAGTACATTATTTATTTTGCGCATAAATATGAGAAAATATGATTTATTTTCAAAAATTTAATTGAACTAGTAATATTTGGAATTACCTCCATTCACATACCAAATTTGCCACTTTACGCTCATATAGATCCTGAGATCCCGAGATCAATGGCTGAGAAATACAGACAAAACTTGCTGCAAAAATTGTTTCGACTGTTTCATTCGAATGGATCCCTTTCCTACTTGCTACTTGCGTTTATGTTTCGAGGGTATACAAAATCGAAATGGTAAATTGGAATGTAATTTAATCTATGTGCTGGCAAGCATGTTCTATGGACTTGTTACATATTTTCAAAGCCCCTCGTTTTCATTTTCATTTTTATTTTGTATTTTTTTTTTTGCTGTTGGCTTTTTTAATCAAAAGACAAACGGCCGGACGCCGGTGCACACTTACAAACACACACCAACACACACACACATTTGGAGTGTCGCATCTGTGTGTGTGTGTGTGTATGTAGGTCATCTATGACGGACGTATCGTAACCGTAACCGTAATCCGTATCGCAGGGTTCAAAAGGTTCACGCGGTATCGTCACGCCATGTCCAAACACACACACACACACACACACACACACACTTATGAAAGGCGGCTAGCGGGTACACGCCCACAACAGAGCCCAACCCTTGAGCTAACGACTTTTGAGCAATACCCTCGCAAAGGTCGTCAGACGTTAGATATGTTTCTTTTCCTATGCCCAACATCAACTTTGCCTCCGCATCGGAATTAACTAAAACCGCCCTTGGACTATCCATTGATACCCTTAATCTATTTTCCAATTAACGAATGTGTCACACATTCGGCATGAATGAGCTCGCATTCTTCTGTATATGAAACATCATCTTATGTTCAACATCTGATTTCCTCTGAATTATTACGCAATCGAATGAGTTTGTATTTGTATTAAACGCTTTTTTATATTATTCTTATCTTACACACATTATTTCAAATTCATAAAAAACTGTGTCAAATGAATGAGTGGGTATTTATTAGTATTTGCCATGATTTCGATACCATAAACCCATTCAAAATTTTTGTAATTTTTAAATTGATCGACAACTTAATATTTTTTTTAATCACTATTCCCTAATAAAAACTCTTAGAATAAGTAGAACACCAATTAAAATATCAATAGCTCATATTATAATTTGTATTTATGTACAGATGAGCTTATTCTTAATTTCTATAACAATTTTCAATAGTCTTAAAAATACCGAAAAATATAAAATAATGCAATTATTAACTTAAAATCAAATAAAGCTAGCTGATTTCTAGAAAATGCAGAATATTTTGTCAAGCAACTAAAATATAAGCTGTAAGTCATGAATATTTTATAAAATATTTTTATACTTTAATAGCTGTGAATGAATCAAATACAAACGGTAAATACTGTATTATTTATTTATGTGCATGTGTTTTAATAACTTGCCTACAATCATCTTTGAGAGTATTTTCGCTTCGTTGCTTTTCAAAGCATAATAGTCTCTGCTTCTTCTGGTTTTCAATACACTTTTAATTTTTTTTCCCTCTTCCCTCTCTCTCTCCCTCTCTCTCTCTCTCTGTCTCTGTCTCTCTGGTTTTTGTTCACACTTTGATTGCTTTTCATGTAGCGTCATGTCGCACGTTGTGTATTAGTTTGTCTATATGAAACTCAGCCTGAGCTGACCCCAGACCCAGTTCTAGTTCCACTTCCAGTCCCAGACCCAGTCCCAGACCCAGACTGTTCTACAGTACATACATACATACATACATATAGATAATTGTATCTACATCTACTGTATGTGTGTGTGTGTGTGTGTTTGTATCTGTGTCGTATCGTGTTACGTTGGTGCAGTCAAGTGCGCTGCCTGTTGTGACCTTTGACACGCCGAAGCGGCTAGCAACTGCCAATTATGCAATAAAAAATGCTAAATTAATAAAAAGCCAAAAAAGGAACGAAAAAAAAAACACAAAAACACAACAACAACAACAAAACAACTATTAAAAAGCAGAGAATCACGTTATTTACGTTCGGCCGAATTCAAAACGTGCTTCGAGCCAAAAAAAAAAAGCCAGAATATAATGGTCGAGAGTGAACGACTAGCAGTTAGCCTGTAACTGAGCAAAGGTGCTTAAATAATAAGTTTTGATAAACTTTTCATTTGTTTGTTTAATGTTTCAAGTATCCAATTTGCCAGCTATAGCTTATATATACCTAGATCCGGCAGACTTATATACTACATACTTGATGTGCTTAGAAATGTCTAAAACCAAATTACACACAGTTAATATAGCCAGTTGTAGTTTTGTACAGCCACAGGGTAGAAAAAGGAAAATTTTAATTTTCTGTGAAAATTGCCGGCTATAAATTACATATTGCCCGGCCGCGCCGCGACGGTCAGGAAACATAAAACATTTTCGTGTAGTGTCGTGTAAATGGCCAATCCCCCTCCACCCCTCCACCCCTCACCTACACACACACTTTGCCCACCTGCAGTCCACAGCAAGGGCCATTAGATGAATGAGTATGAGTGAATGAGTGGGTACTCGTTCCAAATGACCTTGCCCATAAACTAAATTGAAATATCACCAGCGCCAAATAATCAACTATCAAAATGCAATAAGAAATAATAGAGCAATAAAATGTAAATATTTGATTGTTGCTTTTGGCACATTTCCAGTGGCATAGCAATGAAATGGATAGACATGAAATTATATAATCATATAGACAACATCTACAACCAAGCAGAGTGAGAGAGACAGATATAGAGAGAGAGAGAGAGAGAGAGAACAAAATTCATTAAATAGCATATTTAATATAGCCATTAGTTATGGAAATTCATTATAGAAATTTGTAGCTAACTATAATATTATGAATATGCATTGGCATTAAGTGATTGATAGTTGTGATTCATTGAATATATGTATATACATATATATATATATATATGTATATATATTGTATATATCTCACATAAATAATATTCAGTTCAATCTGAATAGAATTATGGGCATTTGAAGCATTTCGAACATTCCATTTGTGTTTTGATTAATGATAATACTAATTTCATGCCATACTTATTGCGCATTAATTGCAGATTGAGTACACTCATGGGTACACTCATGACTTCCTAGAATTGCCACATTGACAACAGACTCGCATTGTGGCTAACTGAATTGGCGCTTTGAATAATGCATTGGAGAAAGCGAGATAGCGACACAGCGACACAGCGAGAAAGCGTTAAAGAGTCGGATCAAATCTGGGGATATATGTATGTATGTATGTGGCAAATAAAATCCCAGGGGTTCTAGCTTTGGGGCGAGAAATCGCAACAAGTCACCGAATTGTTTCATAAGCGACAAACTGAATTTAAAAAGGCAGCGAAAAAGCGCAGCTGTTGCTTTGCGAGTCCCTTGAGAAAGTGATGAGCTCAGCAGATTACATATATACATATGTATACACACACACAGACACAGACACAGAGAGAGAGGGAGAGCGACATACATACGCCCACATAATTAACACTCTGGTTGACTGGTAAATAAATATTTAGCATGTGTATACAAAAGCTGTGAGGATAGCCTGTCGAAGCCGGCAAACTAAATTTATAACATGCTACAAAATAATAGTGGAACTTGATGTGGCAACAATGGGAAAAATGTTGCCACACACACACATACACAATGGCCCACTTACAGCTTGCCACATTGTTGCTGCTTTTGTTGCTTTTGTTGCTTGTGTTGCCTTTATTGCTTGTTGTTGTTATAGTGGCAGCAGCAACGCCTTCGCCTTGCACAGTCTAATCAATGATTAGTATGCCCCTTGGCCTGGTCTTCTACTTGGACTGCCAATCAACGATGCTGCCAACCAACCGAGCGACCGATAAAAGCATGCAACTTACACACACAAACACACACACACATGCATACAAATTAATAGGCAGCATGTAGAAACTATAGCTTAAAGTGCATTTCTTGGCAGCTGAGCCAAACTAAAATACCCTAAGTAAATAAATTAAATAATAAATAAATAAAATCGAAAATAAACGCATTAAAAATCAAATCTTGTTAAATATAAATATATTCAAAACTATGCCAAGTTTCATCGAAATGTATGCACTGAGATATATATATATATATTTTTTTTAATTTATTAAGTTGATTATTATTTTTTTTAATTAATTAATTATTAATATAATATTGAAAGTGGGATTGATAACCTAACATAAATTGACTAAGTTTGGCGTATGTATATTTACACTTGAATGCATCCAGTTATATAAAACTGTATAATACAGCTATATTGGCAAACTTTGATCTATAAAAACAAATACAAATTTGTATTTGAATGCATCAATATTCCAAAATATATATGTTCTTTGCCACTGATATTGTCACATATCCGATATACAGCTGTGATAAACAACAGTAACAAGTTTCAATAAAATAGCAGCACTGCGAGCTCAGTTCACATGGGTCAAAGGCGCTGTTTCAGCAGCTCACTGACCAAATGCTTCTTCTTCTTCTCACGCCCTGCGGCGGTACGCCTCGTACAACATGGGGTTAAAAAGTTCGAAAGGCGCTAGCATTGTTGATTAAACCAAAGTTTGCATTTGCCAATGCAATTTCATGGCAAGAAGAAGACGAATATGAAGAAACAGAAGCAGAAACATATATGTATGTGTGTGTGTGTGTGTGTGGGTTGTTTAGCACTCAGTTCTTTACTCACCCGACTCCGACTCCGACTCCAACTTCACCCACTCATCCAGCCACATAAGACACTTGGCTATTGGCTAAATAGAGCTCACGTCAAGCAACTGAAACCAAAACAAACCAAACCAAACGAACCGAACTGTACTGAACCGCAACGCATTGCACCGAACCGAACTGAACTGAACCAAACCAAAGCGAACCGAACCGAACCACATGCGTTGCACAAGTTCCTTGCATTTTCTTTATGTTCTGCGTTTTCCATTACTTTTTTTTTTTGGGTTTTTTGGTTTTTTGAACTGTCAGTTGCAGCGTCTGTGGCTGTGGCAGTGGCTGTGGCAGTGGCAGTGGCAGTTCCGGCTTGCGACTTACAAGCTTTGCCGCAAATAATTCTTTTGTGTGCTCGGCCCGGAAAAAGGCAGTCAACGCGCACAATAGGGCCCCGGACTCGTAAGACGCTGATAACGTTCAAGTTGCTGCTGTGAATAAGGCCCATGCCATTGCAATGTGCAGCAAGAGCCTGCAGCAACTGGTGGCAGCTTAGCGGGGCAGACAGAGAGAGAGAGCGCAGTAAGCTTAAAGCTAACATGCAACATGAGTGGGGCAGCAAATTGAAAGTGTTGTCACTGATCAACTACAGCTTTGTGTCTGTGTCGGAGCACAAAAAGGAATGTGTTTGCTTTAAGAATGAGCGAAAGCTCACACTTTAAGGGTTTTACTCAGTGAAAAGCTGCTGCAAGATGGATTAATCAACAGCAGCTTTGTGCTGAAATTAGAACGATAGCTTGCATACAAAAAGTGTAAAGTGTTTTTAGATAAATCACCAGAAAACAAAGATTGGAGAGCGGCTAAAAGCTTTAAGCTCATTTGTTAAAAAGAAGCATTATGTAAGAGTTAATAAATAAATAGATAAATTTGTATTAAGAGTGATTCTACGTTCAATGTGGAAAAAAAGAAAGAAATAGAAGTAAGGAGAAAGCTTAGCATCACATATATATTGAAATTCAAGTATTGTTTAAAACACGAAAATTTTTATAAGCAGCTTTTGATTGTGGAGGTACAGATGATTATTGCGAGTAGAGCTGCTTGAAGTAAGCAGTAATTGTGATTGTGAGCTTTCGCTGAGTAGTTTATTTGAAAGAGTTTCGTTTCAGGGCGAGCAAAGCAAACTTTTGGATCACCAGCAGCTGTTTGGCAGCACTTGATGTCTAGTTGCAGTGTTGACAAGTGTTCGCATGTGACAATGCACGCCAGAGAGTGCATTTTGTAGAGCTTTCGTTGAGAGGAGGATGCCATCAGCATTAGACTGTGTCAATATTTTAGAATGTTGCATGCGTCAGATTCCGGGTGCCACAATGCCACAATGACGATTGGCCTAGTTGCGACTGTCGCGAATTTTGCTCCTTCTCTATCTCTACTGCTCTCTCTATCTCTGTCTCTGTCTCTGTCTCTATCTCAAGACAAGCAGCAAATGTGTGGAGGGGAAAGCTGCTTGGCTAGGCTAGGGTAGAGAGTAGAGTCGGGGTGAGTAGACCGGGATGAAGGTGTGCTTTTCACGTTATGTCTTGAGTTTTCAAGTTTTCCTGCGCGCGTCTGCCTGTGTGTGTGTGCGTGTGTGTGTGTATTTATGCAAAGTGACTTCAAAAAGGATTTCAAACGAATTTGTTATGCGCATTTTGATGTCATTATCCTTAAAAAGTCATTGGCCTACCCGGCGCTGTCATCATCATAGTCGTCGCAGTCGACAGTCGACAGTCCCGATTACCCCCCGCTGTTATGCCGGCGACTAAATCGTCCCGACATCAGGTTTATACTCGCTCATATATACATATATAAGCGGGGCGAATGAGTATGCAAATCTATTTATATGCCAACTACTTATGTGGCTTTGTTTTCGTCCTGTGTGTGTGTGTGTGTGTGTGTCTGTGTGAGTGATGGTTCCACGACCCTGCCACAATACATACGAGTTGTTTAGGCAATTAATTTTCAAGCTTTTCAGATTTAACGTCCCTTTTTTTCCCTACCCCCCTCCCCCCACTCATTTTCCCCTCCTGTTGCAGCGATTACAGCGTGTCGTAAGTTGGGTTAAGCACTTCGGGTCACATTCGGGTTCATTGTATCTTGTTGTTGTTGTTGTTGTTTCACACTATAGTATCGGGATTACGAGTGGCCATAGGCCGTGCCCGAAGTGTCAGTCTATCTAGTGGCGGGGGGGGTTCCAGTGACCGTAAAAGGTCACAGCTTTGCCGCCTAATAGGCACACACATATTGTCATTGGGCTGACTGGCTTTAAAGTTGACTCGTTACTATAAATACCTATATAATTGCTAATGCATACAGTCTGGTGGCTTAATCCTATCTTGGTGGGTTACTCGTTCCTGTCTAGACTAACTCGATATATTACTCTTCACTTATTTGTTACTCGTTGCTGTCTTGATTTTGTAGTTGCTTCTTCTTCTCTGCAGATATACATATACTGTATTTTCATTATAATCTTGATTATCTACATGATAATCAATAGATCTGAATAAACAAAAAGGAGCTTTGCATGACAGAAAAATCCGAAAAACGTAAGTTCTTCAATTTTAAATGTAGAATTATTAAAGAGGTCAAACCATTATGGAAGTTCAAAGTCTAAGAGATACATATCCAAAGTCTTGGGAATATAGATGCCAACTTTTCTGTCATGATTTTTGACATTAAATACAAAAATCTGAAGTTCTTCAACTTTAAATTTATAATTATTATAGAGGTCAAACCATTCACAACATGACCTTGGAATTGAAGATTGGGTCAGTTTTGACAAAGTTCACTTGTCATGATTTTTGACTTGAAATCCTTAAATAGAAAGTTTCTAAACGTTGAATGTAGAATCCATAAGGAGGACAAACCATGATCAAAATGACCTTGGAATCGAAGATCGGGTCAGTTTTGACAAAGTTATGGCACTTTGAAGTCTGGGAAGCGCATTTTTAGGGACTAGGGATCTTCACATGTCAACATCTTGTCATGATTTTTGACTTGAAATCCTAAAATTGAAAGTTTCTAAACTTTGAATGTAGAATCTATAAGGAGGACAAACTATGATCAACATGACCTTTGAATTGAAGATCGGGTCAGTTTTGACAAAGGTATGGTACTTTGAAGGTTGGGAAGGGCTTTTTTATCTGATTTTTAACATGAAATCTGAAAATTTGAAGTTTCTTTTTTTTAAATGTAGAATTATTAAGGAGGACAAGCCATGATCAAAATGACCTCGGAATTTAAGAAGTCTGTCAAGGGCGTTTTCAGGGATCATTTTGAGTTATCAACTAAGTTTTTGTCATTTACTGTATATAGTCAACTCACTAGTTGCTTATGTCAGCTCCTCAAAATTGCACTACTAGTTGCGCACTAATGTCGCAGTCCTTACATTAATCCATCCATTCTATTTTGTCAACTCACGACTCATCTTTCGCAACGTTTTTCTTCTTTCATTTTATTTTGTCAACTCACTTAAATTGTGCTACTAGTTGCGCTTTAATAACACATTCCTTACCCCTCCGGCTATTTGCCTTAACTGTTTATATTTAGCCTGAATGAGTTTGCTTTCTTTCTTCTATGCATGTGTGTGTGTGTGTGTGTGTGTATGTACATATGTATATAGCCAGGGTTCGTCTGAAATTTCGCAGCACTTTGCAATATTTACTTTAGCATGCCTGGCTCAGCTCAACATATTGCGAATTCTGTTTAAGAGAGCTGCGAGCTGCGAGCTGCTTTAGCTCGTTTCTTGGGTTACTTTTTTGTTGTTGTTGTTGTCTTGTCGGTCGAACTATTTATAGATGTACAGCTGAAGCTAATGAGGCCCGGCAAAGAAGCGCAACTATTTAAGCTACTTGACAACCATGGGAAGGAAGTGACAGCGACAAAGAGAGCGGAAGTAAATATTAGAACGACGTCGTTGTGTGTATATGTGTGTGTGTGTGTGTGTGTGAGTCTGTAGCTCGAACCGGAAATGCTCTCATTGTATCGGCATTGGGCATATCAAATGTGCAAGGCCAGACATTGGATATACGAATGTACATACATATATATAAATAAATATATATATATATATATTTAGGTCTCGTCTGTGTCTCGGACTGATTATAAGTTGCGTGTTAAATGTCAATTGTCATAATTAAATGTGACATCCCCATAAAGTCTGGGTAGCATTTGGAAATTAGAAAAAGCTGTTAGCAAAACAAAAAAAAAATAGAAATACAACAACAAAAGTGAGCAAAAATACATGACCATTCCCAAAGAGTATGTCTATCTGTCTGTCTGTCTGCCTGTCTGTGTGACTGTGTGACTGTCTGTCTAGTTTGTTAGTTATGTGATACGAAACTTTTATATCTCATCTAAAGCGGGCTGCTAATTGTATCGGCCTTTGGTGAACGCTACGATTTACGTTCGCCCTCCCCTGCCCCCGTGCCGCCCCCTCGGCACAGGCGACCGACCCTTCTCGCTCATCCATTTTCATTAGGTTCATATATCGGGGCATATCAATTTCTTAACTTTGCTGTTGTTTTTTCTCTTTTTTCGGAATGTTTTTCCATTTTACTTGAGTTTTTTTTTTTTTTTTTCGTTTTTGGTTTTTGTATTTTTATCACAATTAATTAATCTGTTTAATGGCATTGGTGGGCTCGATTGATTGGCCAGCTCATTGGCTCAATGCCTCAACGACTCATGTACCAACTTTCCGATGGCTATCTATTTCCCACTGTTGCCTACACGCCCTGCCCCAACGCATTGCCAAACCGCACCCACCACCCACCATCCACCACCCACCCCCCAACAAGGGCTAGTTAAGCGCATACATAATGCCATCAATCAAATGCAATTATAAACTCGCTCTCTTTATGCGATTGCTGGAGCTGCACACGTGCACAATTCTATGGGGACTCTAGATACATATGTATGTATGTATGTATGTATGTATATGTATAGTCAAGTATTAATGCACACACATACTTACATACGTACATACGTACGTATGGCTCGATGCGAGGGGCATGTGGTCGCCAATTGTGGCAAGTAATGATAATGATGGTGTAATTACCATTCACGTGGCCACTGGCCACTCTGTAGGTTCTTGGCATTTCTCTTCCACTTCCACTTCCACTGCCACTCACTCTCCCTCTCCCTCTCCCGCCACACAAATGGATGGCAATTTACGAACGATTTTGGTCAGCTTGGGGGCGAGACAGAACACCTCGGTGATCGTTATATGCCTATCGTTGTAAGGGCCAATTATCAATATTTATGCATAGTTTATGTCGATTGTTCAACTCTAGCGCCAAAGTTGGCCAAATTGCCCCAATCAACGTGTTGACAGGCAATCAGCCGACCCACTCATTCGTTACTCTGCAAGCAAGCAAGCAAGCAACGAGTTGATGTTTGTCTAAACACGCAAGACACTTACGCATAAGTGGGCGGCATTAATCATGGTGGCTGGAAAGAAGACTTGACGAAACTCACGCGTTGCTTAGAAAGACTAACGAGTAAGTGTTTAACGGTACTGCCTCTTATTTACTCGCTAGCTTGGTCAGCAATTCAAAAGTGCTAAGATCTTAACTCGTTACTTCCTCAATCACTCATTGCTTTGATGAAGTAACGAGTACACTCAAAACAGGGTTTTATTTACTAGTAAGCTTGGTTAGTACCACAAAGTTGGCTATAAAAAGTTGACACCTGCAACTCGTTACTTTCTCAATCACTCTTTGCTTTGATGAAGTAACGAGTTCACTTAAAACAGGGTTTTATTTACTGGTAAGCTTGATAAGTACCACAAAGTTGGCTATAAAAAGTTGACACCTGCAACTCGTTACTTTCCCAAGCACTCTTTTTGCTTTGTTTAAGTAATGAGTAAGCTCTAAACGTTCTTTTATTTACTCCTTAGCTTAGTCAGTACTACTATGGTGGCTAAAAAAAGTTGACACGTGCAACTCGCTACTTTCTCGAGCACTCTTTTTGGTTTGTTTAAGTAACGAATGAACTCAAAACAGTCTTTTATTTACTCGTAAGTTTGATAACTACTAGAAAGATGCTTGTAAAAAGTTGTCACCTGCAACTCGTTACTTTCCCAAGCACTCGTAACTAACTTTGCTTTACTCTCATTTGCTCACTTTAATTGAATTTGCCATCAAGTTGCCTAGCAAGAAGCAACAAGTTAAGCCTCGACACACGTAGATCGTTAGATTATGCCATCTCTAAATTGTAATCAAAATATATAGACGTTAATAAATGTAGCAAGCAAACAATTTGACACACACACACACACACACACACACAAACACACACATACAGCCCTTTGTAGTCGAATTTTGTACTGAAATTCGCTTACTTATGCAAAACAAGACTCGTTCAGCTTTTTTGTTAGCAAATTGTGTTAGCAAATAAATGAAACAGTATTCCATTACCCAGCACTGTTTGTGGGGAGTGACAAAAGAGGAGGGGAGGGGAGGGGGGCTCTGACTACCTTTGAATGGCGTATTTATTTTCATATCCAACACTGACCCAATTCAAAAGCCACAACAACAGCAACAACAACAACAACAACAACAAAGAGAAGATGTTAAGAACGTGACTAAGCAACAGATTTGGAAAAACTATTCTTTGCAGTTGCTATTCTCTTTTTGATTGGCCCGCTTTGTGTGCTGTGTCAAATAAAATAACAATTACGTTGCATAAAATTGCATAGATAGTCGTCAGTCGGAAAATGCGTCTAAGCATTTTCCAATTTGCAAAATATTTAGCAATTTAAGAGCTAAAAAGCAAAGCCATTCACACATAGCGAAAGAGTAAGAGAGAGAGAGAGAGAGAAATAGAGAGCGGGAGAAGACATGCCTAACTACATATTTCATTTCTATTCGTAAAAGTTTCTAATTAAAAAACCCAAAAAATGCCTTTAGGATTGTCTGTGTGTGTGTGTGTGGGGGGGGGGGGGGGGGGGTGGATTGGGTTTGAGGTTTGTTTCTGTGTATGTGTGTGTGTGTGGTTGGTTTTTGTTTTCGGTTATTATTAAAATGATAATAACCTCAAAATCAACATGGCCTCGTAGCGTAAGCTCACCACGCCCCCCTCCCCCCACCACAGCCTTATGCTCGTCCTCATGGCCATGCGTAGAAAGTCCTTTCATGCCATGTTTGTCATTTATTTGTTTGTTTGTCGCCCTCTCTCTCTCTCCCTCTCTCTCTCTCTCACTTTCTATCTCTCTCACTCTCTCCTTTAGCATGTTCATCGTTTGTTACCAGTACTTTTTTTTTTAGTTTTTTTTTTTTTCTGTGCTGCGGTTTGTGCAGCTCAACGCATTCAAAGAGAACCAAGTAGCAGTAGAAGAAGAAGCAGCCAGCAGCCAGCCGAATGAGAACAGTGAAATT
The DNA here is from genome assembly GCA_035045305.1 of Drosophila maculinotata. Lineage (NCBI taxonomy): Eukaryota > Metazoa > Arthropoda > Insecta > Diptera > Drosophilidae > Drosophila > Drosophila maculinotata. Next base: position 6,259,755 of record JAWNPD010000679.1, on the reverse strand, counting down.
TGCATAAATAATAAATGCAGAGGCAAAAAGCAGCAGCAGCGGCAGCGGCAGCAGTGGCAGCAGTGGCAGCAGCAGCGGCAGCCGAATCCAAAGCCGTGGTAGCCGAAAAAAGTCGGGGAGCCTCTGTCGAAAACCCTTAATCAAAAGTTTAAACAATATAAAATATGAAAAATGCTTCAACGAGTAACGAGTGCAGACCGGCAGGGGGCAATCCCCAAATCCACACACAAAAAGCAACAAAATAAAGCAAAAAAAAAACTAAAGTAAAGATAAGAAAACGAAAACGTAAATGAAAACAAGGCAGCAAATCCGTCGCGCACACAGATATCATAATAATATATAAAATGGGGAGTGGGTGGGAGAAAGGGAGGGCATCCTAGTTGGCCACTTGGTCAACGTGTCTCGTCCTGCCTCAGCCACCAGCTGCGTTTTTAAGAGTCGCATCACTAAAAAGTACTCTGGCATTTCGTGGCAGCGTTTTCAGGTTCTCCTTTTTGCATTTGGTTAATGCAAAGAGCCTTGAAATTGTATTTAGTTTTTCACATTTTTTTTTATTTTTTTGTTCATTCTTTATGTACCTCTCGTTTAATGTCTGTCCGAGCTGCTTAGTCGCTTAGTTTCATTTTCATTTTATTCGGCTTTGAGCTGGCAAATGCCTGGTTGCAAATCAACGTTTGCCTTTGACAAAACGCATTGTGCTCATTCTCCCAACTCAATAATTAGCCAATGGTTTGGTCATTTCTTTTTGTGACAGTGGTGTACTCGTTAATTGTTATTCGTTACTTTGGTACTCGCTGGGAATGCCGTTTAATTTGCGAGGATTTGTTTTTTTTTTTTTGTATAAGATTATTATTAATCATTATTTCATTGATATATATCGTTACTCGTTACTCGTTACTCCCTCCAACTCGTTGAGTGGCTGTTGAATATGCAATTCGTTACTTTTGTCTCTAATTGTTAGGTTTCCAGTCACTGCTCGCTAGATTTCAATCGTTACTTGTTACTCGCTACACGTTAAGTCGCTGTTGAATATGCAATTCGTTACTTTTCTCTATATTGATTGGATATCCACTCACTTATCGCTAGATTTCAATCGTTACTTGTAACTCGCTACACGTTAAGTCGCTGTTGAATATGCAATTCGTTACTTTTCTCTATATTGATTGGATATCCACTCACTTATCGCTAGATTTCAATCGTTACTTGCTACTTGATTAGTTATTTTGTTCTATATTAATTAGATTTCCACTCACTGCTCGCTAGATTTCAATCGTTACTCGCTACTCGTTGAGTGACTGATTACCTTGGTTAGCTTTTGATTTACTAGTTTATATCCTACTCACTACTCACTGGACTTTCACGCTACTTCTCGTTACTAGCTACTCGCTGCACGACTTCTTATCATTTTGGCTCGAATTTAATGCATTTTGTTATCAAATCTCAAATCATATTGTTGTTTGTTGAAGTCCTGCTTTCTGCTTATGCGCTCAAAGTTGATTCTTTCAATTATTCATATCCATCAAATACGAATTTTGTTGTTCTGGCTACTGCTTCTTTCAAATTCTTTTGCAGCTTCACATTTTCTAGTTGCTTACCCAATTGGTACATGGCATTTGTGTTTACTCGAAATTGACTCTTAGTGGCCACATAATAATCGTAGAATACTCGAAAGATTTTTGGCAGCTTTGTGCATTTTTAATGTGCATCGTCGGTGGCACTGTCGATTCCAAAACGCAAATGCAAAACGCAAACTTATCCATAAAATATGCAACTAAATTTGCTTGATGGAAAAACCGACTCGCCACACAGCAGCAACAACGTCAACAATTGAGGACACTCTGCTGCCGTCGCCGCCGCTGCTGCTGCTGCTGGTGGCTAGCATAAAAGCAATAGACAAAACAGGAGCAAACAAAAATGGAATTTATGCTGTCAGTCAGGCCGACACTAACACTAACACACACACACACACACAAACACACACAGAGTCGAGACGGTATCCATGCGTGTATCCGAGAGATACGAGCTTTTCCTATCTGTTAGAGCTGCATTTTTTTGCCATAACATTTTGCATTTGCTTGTTTATGGTCAGTCAGAAGGAGATTTTTGTCACTGCTGACACAGAGCAGAGCAAACAGAGAAACGCACAAACTTTGCCCAAAGATGCGTATAATAACGAATAGGAGCAGCAGCAGCAGCAGCAGCAGTTGAAGCTGATGCTGAAGTTGGAGTACTCGTACTCGTAGGTTGAATTGCTTTGGCCAGACAAACAGATACATTTACAGTTGAGCTGTTAGTCACACATGTCGCACTGCGATCACAGAAACAATATGCTCACCATTCATAGCCAAGCCTCAAGAATTTTATATTCGACTGCTGTCATATACCCTGTAGTCATGAAAATGCATAAAGGGTAGCTGAACTCGTAGGGTGTTCAAATCGATTTGATTTAACTATTGATCTCAGCATCTATAAGAGCTATAGTCACGAAATTTGGTATGCAGTTATATAAAGTTTCATTATTGATAACAAATTTAAGTTCACATCAAATTGTTGATTATTACCAACATAACAAAGCTGTCGCAAGTCGAAGATGTATTCAGAATCAATTAAAAATGTGTAGCACTTAAAACTCAAGTTCCAAACTATTTACATTATTTAAACACAATCGCTGGTAAGTTTGGGATATTCTCTAGTCGTGCACTCTCTCAGAAATGTGTGCTTTTCTTCAGCTTTTTGCGGCTGCTGCTGCTGACATCAAGCCCATAATCTGTGCGAAATGCTGTGCAATTTTGTTCAATTGGGCAACCGTCCGCCTAACTGATAGCCTATGTGTGTGTGTGTGTGTGTGTGTGTGTGTACGGACTGTGGTCATGTCCAGGACACATGCTTGTCTCGATGTCATCATCCCAGCGCTTTGCCTTTTGACAGCATGCACTCGGTACATGCGACTAGCTGTGTATCTGTTAGATACATGCCCCATGTATGTACATGTAACTGCTGTCCACGGTTGTGGAATTCGGTGGGGGTTGGGTGGGTAGGGGGGGTTTGGCCAATGTGACAGCCATGATGTATGGTTTTTGTAATATTTTGTGTCACATCAACATCAACAGCAACAATGAACACCACAAACAGGCGCGTCTAAATATTTAACTCGTACTGTGACAGGAGCCCTTTGGGCACTGACCATTTGGCCATTTGGCCATTGGCTTGACGGATGATGCGGCCCTTGACCATCAATTTAATTTTGATTTGGATATGGATATGGGATTCGCAAAGCAAAAAAAAAAAAGGTATCCCCAGACTAGGTCAACCCGAAACACATGAAACTGATATCCATAAAAGATTTAAGCTTCGTTTGCTATGCAGGTGAAATACTTTTTTTGGCATGGGCTTCAAACTTTTTTGTGATTCTTAAAAGTTTTCTTATTTTCTGCTACTTTACATATCTTTTTGTTTGCTCAGCGATATTCCAAATCCATAAATAATAGCTGAATTATTATAATTGGATTTGCATTATTATTGAATGAACAGTAATTGAATTATTGCTGGGCGCCATGATTAATTAGCTGTTATATAAAAGTAAAAGTCACAGGTAAATTAGGTATAAAGTTAAATTATTATTCAAGTTGGCCAGCTTGTCTGTTTCTATTTCTACAAAATGACCAAGGATTAAAATTTCATTTGAGTTTAAAGCAAAGTAAATGTTATTCTTTTATTACCAGCATAATAAACAATCAAATATATGTTTGTATGTATGTATGTATGTATACTCAGGACTGACAGTCGCTGCTCGTTGAATAATTTATAGAAAAAAGTGACCGACACATACACACTTACAGTGTACACTATATATATATATATATATATATATATATATATATAGTTATAAATGCATATGCCCATCATTTGGAATGGCATGCCCAAAAGCATGCTGAATAATGCGAATGAAGCCCAGTGGAATGTCCAAAACTGTGTACGACTATGCTATACCTACATACATATATATATATGTATGTATGAATGCTTGTCGGGATGACAGCAATTTTTATGGCTTAAAATCACAAGCATAGAAATGTGGGCTTTAAGTGGTTTTATGCGCCACATTCGCCGAGTCTTAATGGGCAATCAGGCAACATTTCCTACCAACTTGCCACATCCGCAGCCGCAGCGCCAAGCAACACCATATTTATGACGCCTGACTCTGCCACTCTCCCTGCCCTCCTCTCTCTCTCTCTCAACTTGCAAACTCGCCAACTCGCTCTATCTCGCTGTGGGTCTTAACGCACCCAGTTGCCAACAAGTTTGGCTAATTAGCTGCGCCTGTAGCTCAGCAGTTTACCGGATTTGAAATGGCTAACTTGCCGCTGACCTACATATGCCTGTATACTTTCTACACAGCGAATAAGAAGTTGGACTAGCAGTGCGTATACTTGATGCGAATTACGTATACGTAATTCTAGTAATACATAATTAATATATAATATTATGCACTTAAAATGAGCACACAAATTCTTAGATCAAGCTACAAAAATCTTTAAATAAGTAAGAATGTTTATTAATTTATGTATATTGATCAAGGTCATATATTTTATTTGATATAATGACTTTTTGAGATAGCAAATACTAAATTAGTAAAAATACTAAGAATTTGATCGCAGTTGAAAAAAGATTAAATATACAAAAAATACAACCTACAAGATCGTTATGCTGCGAAACACTATATTTATTTCGCTCAGTGTAAGAACACTGCGTACTCTCAACTTTAAGTGCGTTTAAACTCTTTATGGAAGGCGTACAATCCTGGGGCAAAAGTTACATTCAATGCCAAAATGGCAACGACTATGTATGTGTATGTGTGTGTGGCAATAGAAAGTAGCGAGTGTGGCAGAAGCAGGACGAACACAGCCACCAGCTGGGGTAGAAGAGAGAGAGAGGGAGAGAGAGAGAGAGAGGCAACCACAGTTAACTTAATGGGCGCGTGGCTCTTATTAACAGATTCAACATGCTGCTACCCACACGGCAATACACGGTGAATGCAAATACACACACACACACACACAGACACAGGCACTCACACATATAGACGATGTGTAACGAGTGTGTGATATCTCAGGAGCTGGCTCTGACCTTAAGTTGGCTTTCCACGGCACAAGCCAAATTGGGAACATTTTTGGTTGTTGCTGTAGAATTTATGTGGCACAACAAACACATGCCAGAGACACCGAACAAGAGTGAGAGAGAGTGAGAGGGAGTGAGAGTTAGAGTGAGAAAGAGAGAAAAAACAACAAAAAAGCTGACTAAACGAAAAAAATATATATAAAACCAAACAAGCACACACGAAAAAAAGAAAAACACAAAAAAAAAACAGAAAAATAAGGAAAAGTGCAAACATAAAATTGCTAATTTGAATAAGTCACGTGACACTCTGCAGCGTTAACCTTGACAAAATCAGCGGGTGGGAGGGAGGTGGTCGGTAGGTAGGTGGGGGCGGTCGCAAACTGGGAATACAAATTGAAGATGCGATGCAGCAGTCAAAAGTCACGAATGTGGCAACACCGCAATGAATGTGGGGCGAGCGAGTGGTTTGTGGGTGGCGTGTGGGTGGCAAACGTTGTTGTTGCAAGTGGAAGAAAAAAATAAACTGAAACCAAATACTGCAAATGACTGCGGAGTGTCTTCTTCTTGTTAATACCCTGTCACTATATCAAAGTGTGATAGTATGATCCAAAATACTTTTTTATATATCTTGGGTGAAACAAGACGTTTTAATTTGTTGGTGGATTGAACTCAGGATCATTAAGAGCTAGATTAATATTAAAATACATAGTAGAATATATGCAACCAAACAATCAAGTTAACACTAATCAAATGATCATTCATTCCACCAATGAAAAATATGCAATAGCCAAAGTTAAAGACTGAATATTCTGCATATTTAATACAGATATTTTTAAGCATTTATTTTATATATGCTAAGAATTTTGTAACTATCGAAAAAGTCAAACAGTTTTAGCCAAAATATCAAGTTAAACTATATTTGTATTTATTTGCATATAGCAAAGTAAAAGCTAAACTCGGGAAATATTTTATAATTGGTATTCGAAGAATGTCAAACACCAAATGCAGATTTAAGTTCATTGAAATATTTACCTAAAGATTAGGATTAAAATTGAAATTAAAATATTTGATAATTACAATACAAATGAGTATTATAAATAAAAAGCGCTTAGTGCTGAGTAGGTCAGGGATATTAGGGAAGGACTTCGATTCTGAGCTATGAACGATTAATCGAAAAAACATCCCTGAAAGTGAATAATTGTAAAATTAAGCAAAAAACCATGCCAGAAAATGAACTTATTTATTTATTTGCCATATTTATTTTAATTGCCAAACAAAACAAAACATGTATAAAACAAAAGTTTTCACAACACGTCAACGGCTTGCTTTGAACTGTTTGGCGTTTATAGTTATATTTATACTGCCTCCTAATAACGGTCACTTGACCGTTATAGAGTTATGTCAGACGGTGCAGTTAGCACTTGTGAATTCCGTATTTTTTTTATGGTTTACGGAATTCCCATTCGGTTATTCTGCATTTTTTATGGCAGCTGCAGTTTCCTCTTGCAGTAATAAAATTAAAAAAGGTTTTCAACCTAATTTGCATTTCTTTCGAATTATGCCAGCAATACTACACACATACATACATACATATGTACATCTAAAACAAATTATTCCGACTTCATATTAGCGTACTTTTTTATGCGCTGGTTTTTGGCATAGAGCTCTAGGTAAATTTTGTATAATAAATAAATTTCCTTTCACAAGTTCGGAGTGCTGGGCTTCAGATATGGTAACAGGCTTCATAGTCTTGATATTCAAAAAACATACAGAGTATTTGTATTATTAATATTTAAGAATTAGTCCTTTTTTACAGGGTATGTGCTCGCTGATCACTTAACCAGGCAGCACAATCCAACTTGGTTTGGTTCTTGCTCTTTGGCTTTTAATATGTTATTTATTTGCACTTGCCGAGCTCAATCATAAATGCAACGAGCGTACCAAGTTGCAAACAGCGAATGGCTGCGAGAGTGAGCGTGAGAGGGAGAGTGCGAGAGGGAGGGAGGGAGAGATTGAAATGGCAATTGACGCTAAAAGTGACGCTCGCTGTCACTTTCCATGCAATAACAACAATTAAAAACTGCAAATTGCTGTCAACTTTTATGTGGTGCATATCTGCGTGTGTGTTGGTATATGTGTGTGTGTGTGTGTGTTGGTGTGTGTTTCGCTGTGTGTTGCCTTTTCATTGTTCTTCTTCAGCTTTGTTCGTTTTCATGCTCAACTCTTTCAGTCGTTGCTGTCGAACTCAATTTTCTTTTTCTGCTTTTTTCACTTTTTTTTTGTGTGTATTTTTTATGTGTATTTTGTTCCTTTTGGCTGCCACATGCAAAGTGCAAATGGCAATGGGAATACGGAATACGAAATACGAAATCGGTAATCGCGATACTACCCCGTGTACTCACACCAAATACCCACCCCCCCCCCCTTCGCTCCCCTCGGTGACATATAACACCCCGCGCGCCATCAAGCAACCGTCAGTCATGCAAAGCTCTTGGTTCACTTCATTCGCTCGTTGGACTCTGTGGCAATATTTTTGTTTCACACGCTTTTATTTACATTTGCTAATTGTTTACAACGAATACATAATATTTGTATGTTGCCGAGTGTAGTTTGAGCACTGAATGTGTGCTCAACAAATTATGGAACCACGCAAATGAAGTGCCAAATACACGAGAGAAACTCCCAACGAAAATGTAAAACAGAGTTGCGAACATTTGTTAAATAAATATTGAAACTTTTGCAATTGTGCAAAAATTATTCAAAATTCATTAAAAAATCGAAATACTTGGGAGGAGTATTAAAAAATATGAAACTGCATTCATTTGATGAATGAAACTATGGCAAACACTCGTTACTCGTTACTTGAGAAAATCTCTAAACTATTTTTGTTAAGGACTCTGAGTTGAAGTTGAGCTAATCTATAGATAGCTAAGGCATTTGTTTATGATCAGTTTCCGAATTTGGCGTTACTCGTTATTCGTTTAAGTCTCCAATTTATATACATATATATATTATACACTCGCAAGAACTATTCTAAACTATTCTTACTTGATTACTTGGGGAAATTGTCAGAGAAGTTATTTTTTTTTTTTTTTATAGCACTTTATATTTTATTCTTTATTTTTAAATTATTATTGATTAATAAATAAAATATATCTTTAGGTATTTAAGGTAGTAAAGTTGCAAATCCAATCAATACATCGTCTTAAAATATAACTTAATCAGCTTGAATCTAGAATTTAAGTTTTTAAACTAAGAGCCAGAAAGCTTAAACTTAATTTAAGCACGAAAATGCTTTTAACGAGTTTTGCATACTTGATTCAAGAATGTTTGATCTTTTTTGTGGATTTTTAAAACGATTTTGATATAAAGAAATTGTTGTACTTAGTTAAGATCAAATTGTACTTGTAAATTGTAAGTCGGAATTTCAAACCCATTTGTGTTTCAATATAGAAAACTTTGTTTCTCAGCTGCTTGTCTTCTATTTCTATGTATATTTGTATATGGGTTATGGCTAGATAGACTACAACCAAGTCGTAGTCTTTGTTTTGTTGTGTCATCATCAGAGGTTGTTATCTATGGAAATGGATTAACTAGTTTCGATTTGTTGACTGCTTTTGTCACCTAAGTTTCCTACCCACATTCAGGCCACATTAGCAGCTATCTTCAGTTCTAGTAATTTATCAAATTTAAGTATTTTACTTTTAGTAACTATAGCCGGGGCAAGTTTCGTGTGTATGTGTATGTGTTAGTGTCTGTGACATTTAAATTTGCTTTTTGGCTGTATTTTTGTTGTATTTTGTTATATATTTGTTTATTTTATATATCATGCTGGGCATGTTTCATGCTTTATGTCGGACTTTTAGAGACGAGCCTTTGCTTTTATCTACATATTTAGTCGAGTGTTTGCATTTCCTAATTAATTACAATGCGTGACTTTCATACTTAGCGAGTACATACATACATACATATATTTGAGTATATATATGGTTTTTTATTATATACTTGTATGTATGTATGTTTATATTATATTTCATGGGCCTCTAGACTGTGCTACATTAGCGTAAACCGTCGCACCCAACTCTCGCCCTCTCTCTCTCTCGCTATATCTGTCTCACTCTCTCTCGCTCTCGTTGGATTTTGTGGTTAACTCTCGTCGTTGTTGTTGCGGCAGTTTGTCAATTTAGCTACTTATAACACCCAAGTGAGTGGGCGGCTGGGTGGACAACATTTCAATGCCTGCTCACATGACTTCTGCTTCTTCAGCTATGCACATGAGACAATGCTTTATCATACATACATACATTATACTTTCACGTTTTTTTCTAGATCCACCCCCCTTCTGCTGCCCCCTGACCTCGTGGCATGCTGTGCACCATCTGGTGTCTCCTTTTCCTCTTTTTTTTTCGGCTGTATTTTTCATAAATGATATTTTGTGGCACAATATTTTTCAGTTTTTAAGCACAGCTACGGGCCTTGGACCCCGACAACCATATATGTATATGTATGTATATATATGCAGGCTGACAGTCTGCTCTGTCTCTGGCTCTAGTTTCAGCTCTGGCTTTGCAGGCAGACTGTTAAGTGGTTTTTTGATTAGACCCTGGTCTAAAGAGCAACGTAGCTCCTCGTCCACGATTTATGCGCTTCTGCTCTTCATGGGTGATAAAAAGCTTCGACGAGACAGTCTCTGCCATTAGTAGTTATGCATAAGTGTCTTAACAATGAGTTCGAGCATAAAGCGACTTGAAAGTAAAAGTTATCACAAAAACACACACACATGATAAACTCGACAATTTTCTTCAAGCTGGCAGCACGCTCAGCACAGACTCTATATATATGTACATATGTACATATATATGCAAAATATAGAGTGTGTCTTAATTTCAAAGATTGAAAGCTTAAGCACTTTCAAGAAATTGCTACATAAAGTTTCTCAACTATAAATAAGAATGCAGTTTCTGCATTTCAGCAACTTCGCTGAGTGCGATTTAAATCTGAGTTAGTTCTCAAGACTTGAAATATTCGCAACTAATTAACAAAATATTCCAAATATATTTTGACAAATTTTATATGAGTTTGTACGCTCATTTAGTAAAAAGTTAAATTTTTGTAGTTTCTGTGCTGAATTTTCTCGGACTGATTTCGAACTAATCCAAAAAGTTGGCAGCACGAAACACAAAATGAAGTCTTTTAATATTATTAACTAATTGACAAAAAATATTTAAAAATATTTTCAAATTTTATATGAGTTTGTATCTCATTAAACAAAATGTTAAATTTTTTTAGCATATGTTCTGAATTTTCACAGACTGATTTTTATTTAATCCAAAAAGTTGGCTGCACGAAAAATTATATAAAGACTTTAAATATTCTTATTTTTACAAATTTTATATGAGTTTGTACGCTCATTGAGAACTTTTCAATGCCAAACTTTTCATTGTCAAACTTCCATTCGATGATAAAAATACATATATGTGTTTTAAAACTTTAAAAAAAAAAAACTTTCAAGCGTGAAAAGTCAACTTTATGACCTTTAAAGCTGCTTGCACATATTTTCCCATGATCTTCAGAAAGACAAACACACTGTCAAAATCCCATGACCTTCCCGCCTCCCTCCCATCCTTTGTCTATGTCTCTGCCTCTCACATCTGTTAGTTTTGGATGGGTAAAAATCAATTGAAATTTCACGCACAACGTGTCGAAAAAATTGTGAATGTCATTCTAAGGGAAGTTGACTCTCAAGATATTCCGAATGCTATGCGGTTGTCCATTAGGAAAATGTATACATTTTGTTCTCTCACTGTTGCCGCTGTCAAAGCGACACTAGAGAGTAGGGGGGGGGGGGGGGGCATTTCTTGGTCTTCTCCATCATCTTCTGCTTGTTCGTCTCTAATGGCGTTGACAACTTGTCGTAAGTTGTAATTTTTATGCTCCATATATAAAGAGCGTGTATCTTGCATATTATATAGCTGATTCATGGCCACAATGACTCATGTTAAAATCAAGTTGCAAGCCGCACGTAGCAACAACAAATACAGCAACAACAGCAAGCGAGGGAAATGCCGCCAACAATGGAAGGAAAACAATAATTTCAATTTTTCACGCGCATTTTTCGACAATGTCGGAAATAACTTACAAGTTGACAAACATTTTTCATTGTAGCCCCCCCTCAGCCCGCTTATGCGACAGAGTTGCCCCACCCCCCTCCCTACTCGCCCTTCTCCATGAGGCTTCTTACAATATATTTAAGTACCCTGAGATCTGTTTAGGGTTCGGGGCGCTTTGAATGATGATGTGGGCCGTCAGTCGTCAGTTAGTCAGTTAGTCAGTCAGCGAGACAATTAGATGGAACCCCCCCCCCCCACCCCTCTCTCTCTCTCTCTCTCTTTCACTCTCTTGGGTATTGCGAGTACAGAAGTGAGCTGTCAGAATAAAGCCTGAGTTGTCGCTTAAGCTTATTTATGGTTGCAACCAACCAGTGGCAGTGGCAGTGGCAGTGGCACTACTTGAGTTGCATATGTAAAGAGTATAAAGTATAAAGCACAAAGTTAAAAAGTTGAAACTAATTTGAAAATATTGAATGCTTTCAGGTCGAACTTTTAACAGTGATTAATCACTTTGCTTGCCATTTAGTTGAATACAAAATATACAAACTTTTTTATAAAGATACATTTGCAAATAAGAAAAAGATTAAAGCATAAATGTTCTGTACATTTTTAAGTAGATAAAGTAATGTAAATATAAGTATATGCATTTATAAAAGTCTCCTGCTTTCAGTACTGCTTTGAGCAAATTTTTGTCACAATTTATGCTTGGAAAAATCGGTGAGTTTATTTTACAAGTTTTTTTCACTTTTATTTAAGCTGTATTTTATCAAAACAAAACTAATAAATAAGTAATAAAAACTATGATATTTTAGCAAATACGTCAAACAAATTTTTCTTAAACCCAAATTCAAATTTCAGCATATTCTTTTCATACGTTTTTCTTATTTTTCCCATAGCTTAGATATTTAAGACGGAATATGAAGCAACTGTATGTATTTGTAAATGTATTTGTGTATGTATTTTTCCGACATCCCTTACTAATTTCAATTTCAAACTTTTCTCATTATATTTTGCCCCTACAATTTGCTGCCCCTACTCCACGCACATTTTCTCACGCTGGCCCTGAAGGCAAGTTCTAGTTCATAATTCGATGCGACAGCCAATTTATGATGCATCCAATGGAATTGGACATGTGCCCACTTTTCTAAACGGTATCCTAAACTCTTGAAGATTGTTTTCATCCCCCCCTCCCCCCGACCAAGTGCTCATACATACCCTGGGGAGAGACGGAACGGAACGAAAGGGAGCCACAAATACTTGGGGTACAAATAAAATGCACAAACCTGCAAATAGAGTAGAGAAGAGATGTAAGTTGGATATATTTAAATATGTGCAGAGATATGACTTTAAAATTCAATTATTTTTAAATATACGTATTCATGTGTATGTGTGTGTGTGTGTGTAAGCTAAATTATGTGTGGGTGTATTTTTAACGCATGTCTGACATTGGATAGCTCGACAACGAGCTGCGGCACTTGAGGAGTCCCCCCTTTTTAGCTGCCCTCTATAATTAAAAATGTTTTTAAAGGGTATTTTAAAATTCAATAAAATTGGCAAACACTTTTTCAAGTATGTGGCAGTTAGTACTTATATATATATATATATGTTTGCCTAACTATCTTTTAATCTCAAAGAGTATAAAAATAGGTAAGGAATCATTTTTTTTTTAAATGCTCACAAATTTTTAAAATACCATTACTACTTTTTTTTTGAAGTTACATATCTAATTTTTGCTATTTATACACTTTTAAATGCTGTCTAAATATTCTGAAAATTTAACAAGTATTCTTCGATAAACAATTAATTTATGTCTAAAGCTATCTTATTTTTTGATTTCTAATATATAAAGGGTAGTTTCTTAAGGTATATCCTAGTCGTATACGCAATAAATTTAAAACACACCTACTCGTTACCATATGGTATTTGTGCCAACCAACCGTCCCCTCTTTCTCTCTCTCTCTCTCTCTCTCTCTCTTTCTTTCTCACTATGTTTTCTATCTTAACTCGTGTCCTGTCTAACTCTCAGCTGTGTCTCATTATTTCTGATTTGCGGTGGCTTACGTCCTACCAAAATGAGCCGACAATTTGCCGGCTTTTTGCCTGACATTCATGGCATATTCTACTTAAAATATATATGTATGTATGTATGTACACATATATCCATATATGCCATATATTACACGCATGCCACGCCCTCCAAAAGAGAGGCGTGCAGTATTTTGTTTAAAATGAAATTCATTTCTAGCCAACAGAGAAAGAGAGAGAGAGAAAATCAGAGGGAGTTTGCTGGATTTAAGCGGTTAAGGCGTTGTAATTTATTTTCATGTTGCGAAAAAGAGCGAAGAAGATGAAGCAGACAGCGGAGTAGAAGAAGAAGCAGCAGCAGCAGCAGCAGCTGACACAAAAGATGGTAAAAAAAAGTCGTGTAAATAATAAAAATATTTCACTTTATTTGCTCAGTCTACTTAAAGGACACAACTGGCAGACAACAAGAGGGAGAGACAGATAGCGAGAGAGACAGACACACACACACACACACACACACACACACACACACACACACACACACACACACACACACACACACACACACACACACACACACACACACACACACACACACACACACACACACACACACACACACACACACACACACACACACACACACACACACACACACACACACACACACACACACACACACACACACACACACACACACACACACACACACACACACACACAAACACAGAAACGCTAAAAAATATCAAATTACCACAAGAATTATTAGGTTTTGGTTGGGTTTAGCCGATAGCAACAGTTGAAGGGCCAGCAGGCATAGAGGGGGGGGCAAGCAAGGGTACTGGGGTACAGGGGATAAGCGGCTGGTTTGTTGCTTGGTTAGTTACCGAAGTCGTAGAAAACAAACGTACCAGGAATTCATAAGTAATTCATACAGGTAACAGCGAAGCTTTAGAAGTGAACCCAAGCAACAGGCAGAAATTTAATAACAAATTAAAAAAAGGTAAAAAAAAAAGTTACAACCAAACCAATCTTAACTCGCGACTCAGCTAAAGCGTAAGACTAAGAAATGCAGATAAGTATAATAAAGACAATAATGTCTTATTTTGATACAAAATTTTGCTTACACAATTAAATTATTTGCCATATTTTAATATGTACACACTAAAACTTATATGCAATTTGTTTAATAAACTTAATTTGAATTAATTGCTCAACATTCCAAATTTCAGCTAGATCAAAAGAGTGGTTTAAGATATATTAACAATCGTATGAGTTAAAATACAAACGGGTTAAATCAAAAGCTTGAAGCTGTCATTTTTTCAGCTTGACAATATTTTAAGTTCTTGAGAAATGTCTAAAATATAAAAAATATATATATAAATTAAAATCTCTTTTCTATGGCCGATTTTCTACCTTTCTCTCTGCGCTACACAAACTTTCCAGGGGGACGTCATTAATATACATATGTATATAAATAGCGAAATTTTTACAAATAAACTAACTGCAATAAATAGAAGAGGGTAGTGTGTATAAAGTACTCGCTGGTAGAAAAAAAGCAAAGAGTAACGAGTACGAGTAATGAGTACAAGTAACGAGTGCGAGTAACGAGTACGAGTACGAGTACGAGTACGAGTACGAGTACGAGTAACGAGTACAATGGAATACATTAACACACAAAACGTTAGCGTGCCAAATACCAACTGACAATAACTTGGCCACTGGCAGAATGCCACGCCCCCCTCGCCCCGTTTTCTGCAACAAAAAAGAAGGGGCTGCCAACGGTTTGTTGGGTGCTGGCCGGTTTGGGGTTGGGGTTGGTGTTGGCGATGGCGATGGGGGTTGTGAAGCGTGTAACTGCAACTGAAACCGGAGCGAGAAACATGGTCTGAACTTTAGCTGGAGGCCATAAAAAAGCACTTTGGAACGCATAAATTGATAAATTGATAATATAAATTAACCAATTCAATGTGTGTGTGTGTGTGTGTGTGTGAGTGTGAGTGTGTACAACAACAAAAGGCGGCAAAGCAAACGCAAAATGTGGAGAGCTGGCCAAACATTCAACGATGTGGATGACGATGAGAGGACAAGGACGTGCCCAGGTGATGCCGTATTCCCCCCCCCCCCCTCCACCCCTCTACCGAGCATCCATCAGCAGCCCCTTCTCTGCGCTGCCTTTGGCTGTGTGTTTGTGTTAGTAAGTTGGCAGGTCCTTGGCTTCCTTTTTCGTATGCCATGCAGCACACTTTGATGTTATATGATGTTGTTATGCTCGTAAAAATGCTTGTATACACCACACACACACACACACACACACACACATACACATATATATGTTGTGTTGCCACATGCCACATCACACAGTTGCCTGTTAAGAGGGTGTGTGGGGGGGGGGATGTTGCAACAGTCGGATACGTACGTGAACCACATGCCATGAGCTATTATCACTGCGGCCACACAGCCAGATTAAACAAGCAAAAATGCATGCGGTGAAACGGGTATGCGCGACTCAAAGATACCCTGTTACTAGTTAGAGAGTGCGTGTGTTGTAATTAAAGGCCAAGCAAGCAAGCAAGACAGCTCTAAATATACCCTGTAATCAGGTCGAAGGTTGTACAGATCGACTAGAAGATGCCCTGCAAAAATTAAAGGTTACAACTGGGCTGACTACGCTAAGAAATACTCTTTGGTAATGTTTAAGCTAAGCAAAAAGAATAAATAAAATATATTATGCAATTTATTGCTCAATAAGGGATACCCTGTAAGTTGCATCAGATAACGTGATAAACTGTATAGCACATAAGAATTCACTAAACGATACCCTGTAAACAAGTCCAAGTAAGTAAGAAGAATATTGATAATTTTATGATCGACTAGAAGATGCCCTGTAAACACCATATTAAATACATACAAAAATATGTGCTCCTGAAAAAAAAATGTCATCATGTTTTAATATTATTAAAAATATTTGAAACTTTATTGCAATATGCCAACCCAATTCAATATGGGTTTACAATTAAATAAATAAAATTCAAAAATTCTTACTGCATTTTTGATATAGAAACCCACACACTAAATTTCCTAGCTCTAGATCTTAAAGATGCTGAGTTCATTGGGATGATACGAAAGGAGAGATGCTGAAAGCGAGTAAAGCTCTAGTTTTTAAATATTTTGCTGTGCATTTCAACTGAAGGCTTCATATATTATATACACTCATATTGCAACAACTATAAATAATACGCATTTATATATATATATATATGTTGTACCCTATTGGGCATAGGGTATAAAAATGCAACTCGAATCCGAACACAAATTACTTCGTCTACGCAATGAAGTGCATGTTGTTTGGAGGGGGGGTTGTTCATGGGAGGTGGGGGGGGGGGGGAGGAAATGTCCGGTGCCTGTAAGCGGACATTCAGTAACATGAGCATGTGAATATATTCATACAATTCACATACACACGCATATAATCGCATATGTATGTGTATGTATGTACATATATAACAATATATTCACATTTATGAACACGCTGTCATGTAGTTTAATTAGCTGGCGTTGATTTTGCAACCACAAAAGACACAACGCCGAATGCGACAATGCACAATGCGACAAATGGCCGCAAGCCACAAGCGAATAACCCACTTTTTCAACCACTGTGCCGCCCAGCAGTTTGCACCACTCGAAATGCTGCACTGCAATATTTAACGGCGCTTTAACGGCTACAACTTTAAAATGTAAATTGAAAACAGCAGCATGCAAACTTTTGCCAAGCCACTCGATTAATTGCATTAGAAAATTGCATCGAAAACTAAAATCAATCAGTAAGAAAACATTTTTAAATTGCAATTTAAATGCGAAAATCAATTAAAAACCAAATGCAAGAAAATGTCATTTAACCGAAAATTCCTTTCACATTTAATTCGATTAGGGCACATTTCAATTTACGATTCAATGCCACTAGCTGAAAGTGGCATGTGAATAAAAGATTTCAGGCATAAAAGATTTCAGCTGAGCTCTAGACATCTTAAGGCTGCATGTGCTTTCAAAGCGATCAAAAATAGTGAAAAAGCTTGAGAAAATGCTATAGAGAACGCATTACATAGATATATTACCAAAAAGATGAGCTTTGGACGTTTAAAGAACTCGATTATATTAAATAAAACACGCTAAAGATTTAAATCAAGCTTTCAGCTATATGAATAAAAGATTTCATGAACAAAAAACTTCAACTGAACTCTAGACATATTAAAGCTGCATGTGCTTTCAAAGCATTACAAAAAGTGAAAAGCTTGTGAAAATTGCATAAGGAACGCATTACAAAGATATATAGCCAGAAAGATGAGCTTTGGGCTTTTAGAGAACTCGAGTATATTTATTAAATAACGCTAAAGATTTAAATCAAGCTTTCAGCTATACGAATAAAAGATTTCAAGAACAAAAGATTTCAACTGAGCTCTAGACATCTTAAAGCTGCATGTGAAAAAGCTTGTGAAAATTGTAAAAAGAACGCATTACAAAGATATATAACCAGAGAGATGAGCTTTGGGCTTTTAGAGAACTCGATTATATTTATTAAATCACGCTAAAGATTTAAATCGAGCTTTCAGCTTTACGTAATTTAGTCAAGATAATCTCTTACTATCTCAACTATAAAATACTTAAACTTTACGTACAAAAATAATTTAATAAATTATCAAAGCAAATTGCACCACATTCCGCTCGTTATCAAGATTAATCAGGAATTAATATTCTGCTTAAAATTAAGCTAGTGTGTTGGTTGAAAATCGTTAATAATTACATTTTAATTAACATTAATACAGTCAATTAAAATAATTAACTAGAAAATGCAACAAATGTAAATTGTGCCAAAACCACTTAAAATCAAATATAAAACCCAAAGCGAAAAAATTAAATGAAGAAAATAACGGGAGTGGAAGAGCTTTTAAGAGCGCTAATCAGCGAGCAAATTGGAATCAGTTAAGCGGCTTAAATGAAACGATCAAAATTGAAAACAGCAATAGAAATATTGAAAATGGGGTGTGCTTTTTTTTTGGTTGTCGTTGAAGGGTCGGGTGGGGGGGGGGGGGTGTGTGGTTGGTAGATATACGAGCTGGTTCTGCAATTCGGACATTGTCCAAAGACTCAATTTGCATATGGCGCTTGTTTGTTTGCCATTGTTGCGGTTAAATGGATTTGACGGGCAATTGAGAGGGGTGTGGCAGAGGGCAGGGGGCGAGGGGTAGTTCTGTCGCATAAAATATGTAAATTAACATATTTTATTTGCACTAGGCTATAATATTTAATAGGATTTTAATGCGCGACGTTGTGCACGGCAATCCGGACACGTGGCATTTGAAATGAGTGCGCAAAATTCGTTGAGGTCAAAACAGGAAACTAAAAGAGAAACCGAAAATTGCCAGTTTATAAACTTCATGAGCTCATTAGCGGGCGGGTTGGAGGGTGAGTTCGCGGCTTTGCCGGGCCGTGTGCTAATTGCTAAATCAAGTCAAGCAAACTGAACATGGAGGAGCCCGCGTCAGAAACCAGGTGACAAGAGTCAGTAACTATGCAACGAAAAAAAAAGGAAGAGGAAGAGAACGACAATTAAATTATGTGCTACACGTGTCACAAACCCCCACTGTCCACCCCTTTGCTTACACTCGACTAGGTTGAGTGACTTTATCCACCCCGTCCTTCTGCTCCCGCTCCCGCTTCTCCCTTCGATCCTACAAAGCAGCTTTTTTTTTGCAGCTTGTCCCTTTTGCTTTGTCATGTACTCTGGCTTGTTGTTACAACTCATTAGTTTCATGTACCCCTCAAGCTTAAGGGTGAGAGGGGGTGGGGGCGTATAACGTCAGGTCAGGCGTCGAAATCCTTTGATGCAGTCGTAAACTTTACTGCTCTCTCAAGAGTCCATGCACTGAGTGTACGGAGGTGGGGTGGGGTGGGGTGGGGTGGTTTTTCCGGGGGCCGGGGGTAGTTTTGAAAAATACACGGAAAAAAGGAGAAGAAAACTGTACAGCATGTTGTGTGTTGTGTGTTGTGTGTGGTATGTGGCATGTGGCATGTGGCACCGACTGTGGTTGCAACGTGCTCTTGATGAGCGTCTGACTGGCCCAGAAGTTCCCAAAAGGAAAACAAGTCAAGGGTCGCCGCCAGACGTGCAAAAGTCACGCCCCGACAAGCGCAGCTAGAGGGGGTGAGAGGGGGGGTGGGGAGGGGGGGGGGTGGAGTGGCATCCACAAGGACACCCACACAGTTGTCAGTGCTTTACCTTTGCCCGAAAAACCTCGCTCGCTCTGTTTGTCATCGCCTTTGGGTTCTGTGACCCATTACAAAAACCCCCTACCAATACACCCCTACCCACCCCCCCTTTGGTGAGTCTCGTGTGCACAATTTCTAGTTGGTAGAACGCTTAGACAACCCATTTAGCAGCGTCCTCTGCCAGCTAGTGAAGTTATTTGTACATATTTAATGATCTCTCTCTCTCTCTCTATCTGTCTCTCTCTGTCTTTCACTGTCAACTCTGCACCTTACCCCCAATCCGGAGACCATCCCTCCTGCTCACTTCAACCTTTTCCCTTATGCGATTCTTGTGGGCGCTGTTTGTCAAGGGCTTTCCATTGTCATTTCCTGTTGGTGTTGCTCTTCTTCCTGGCGCAATTACAATTACCTGATTTAGCTCAAGAGCTTTTAATGAGCTTTAAAACGCAGTATGAGTGAGAGCGTAACTGGGATTTAGCTACAATTAGCTCTATTATCAAACTTAATTGTGAGCTTTTGGCTAGCTTGCAAGCTTTAAGTGATCAATTCGAACAGATGTAAAGCTAAACTATACTTTAACTAAATTGTCATAGGCTTAATTAGCCATTTTCTTAATTATTAATTTTCGAGCTGAGCTTTCAAGTTTTACTGTAATTTTACGTTTTTTTTTTGTCCATAAAAATACAACCATGATTTATTTTTTGTAGCTTTATTTACCAAGAGCTTTTGTTGAACTTGAAGAATTTTGATTAATTTCATTTTAAAGTAAGTCAAACTCAAAAGCAATACTTTAATAAAACTACTTAAATTCAGCTTTAACTTTAACTAGAGCTTTTTTTTTAAAAAATAAAATACCTAACAGTGCATTTATATATATATAATGATTTCATTATTTCTTAGCCGGATTAGTACCTCGAACCAGGGATAGTAACCTATGGCAGGCTCCAACTTTCTGGCGTCGCCTAAAAATGAAAGATGTGAAACTAAAACGAAGCTATAATTTCGCTGTAAACGTAACTCGATATAATTTATGTCATGTCACACGCCATTCGATACACTCTGAGCCTGCGCGTAGTATTTTGTGTTATCCATTAGGCCATCTGGCAGCTAACTGTGATCTATGTCTGGGCCCTTTTGAACCGGCCAACAGACCCGACCCACCAGTGTTTCCATAATCCAAAGGCCATCCATTGTTGGGCCACTGAAGAAGTTGTCCGATGGGAGGTGGCAGTGGGGAGGGGAAGGGGAAGGAGCAGAGAAACCGGTAACAATTTGGTTAAGGCACTTTATGAGGCAATCGACACATGTGGCAGGCAACCGGGCTCCAAAATCAAATAACTTTACTAAAAAAGTAAGCTGTTCCTTTGGGAAAGATGGGGATACACAATACAAAGGGGAAGAGAGATGGATAGGGGGGAGTGGACGACGTTAATGGCAATGGTTCACCTGTAGGTAGCCAATAAAAATGCGGTGGCCAACAATAACATATTACAGCATGCGGCCAATAACAATGTAATACACCCTGACCCCCATTTCCAAACCACCTCCCCCCCCTCCCCCTCATCAAACCAAATCTAAGAGGGCAAACATGTGCGTAAGGAAATGCCGGACAATACATGAAAATGTCTATAAAAATAGGTGAAAATGTGTAATAAAAGCTCGCATGGTAATAGAAGAAGAAGCCCAACGCAACAGTGAGAATTTAATAATGGAGAGTGCTCGACAGGAAGTTATCCTGCACCTATGGGATAAATAGCTTATGTGTTTCATTTGCGATCGTTGGCAAATTTACAGGATATATATGCCAGATAGACTTAAAGACTTGTACTTCCCCGTAATTTATTTGCATCTTGTTTTGGGAGAATTAATCAAAGCTTTTAGATGAACTTCATTTTTATGTGGTATATGTATCTATAAATACCTACATACCAAACTTTGTGGTTCTAGCTCTGATAGATCCCGAGTTCAAAGAGGATAAACGTGTCTAACTATTGTGTTTAGTATGCGATCGTTGGGAAAATTTTCGAATAGCTAGCTCAGATTCTAAAATGTGCATCGTTATGTTTATCATAACTATAACTTCTGAATTTTCCAAACACTTAATATTTCTGTTATAAGGATATATAAAATTCACAGTTGCAAGCTAGTTTTTAACCTCAATGTATGGTATTCGAATAGATATATGAAGAATTCAAAATCAAGCACATATAATAATTGTCAGGACTACATTTTTTTTATTTTTTAATTTTATTTATTATATATTGAACAGAAACAGGGTTCATTTAACCCTTGAATTAAAGCTTTAAGATACCCTTCTTTTTCGCATCGCCATTAAAGTGTTACAGGGTATAACAATTGAGAATATGGCTTTGAGCAGAAAGCGGCCGCAACAAATGAAATTTGTACAAAAAGTGCCAAACTGTGGACACCTGTGCATGGATCCTGAGACAGGACTAAAGCTGAGAGTGTGTGTGTGTGTGTGTGTGTGTGTGTGTGTGTGTGTGTGCTGTGTCTGTGTGTTGTGTATATTGTGGCTGGGTTCAGCGTTGGCGTCTGTTTTATTTATTGCTTTTTTTCACTAATTGACAGCAATTTACCAGCTGAAGAAGTGTTAGGCCGAGCAGCAACCTTGCCGCTCCCAACCCCCCCTCTGTTACCAGATGGAACGTGTAATAGGCCAAACAATAAGGAGAACAAGAAGAAGAAGTGGCAGCAGCAGAGGGCGAGGCTGAGAATATGGCATAATATTATATGAGGAAGACATCGCGTGCTGTGGCAACATCTTCCTTTGGCGGCTACTCCCTCCCCGCCTCTGCTCTAACCTGTCACCCCCCCCCCCCTCCTCCATAGGGGTATCATCGATTGGCTTTGGACATGCTTTGTTTTTTTCGTCCTCCGTTTCTTTTTTCATGCGGACTTACTTCATAATTGACAGCTAATTTTGCGTCCTTTATTGCCTTTTGCCACTCGCCGTGTAATTCACTTAATTTATTAATATTTATTTATATGTTTATTCCGGGGCATCCGCAGCGACCATTGTTTACTTTAAATGTCAAAACTAATACCCAATCGACAGCTATGCCACGTCCTTTAATTATGTAGCACAACTGACGTTTTTTTGGTTTTTCTAGTATTATTCTTATAAGTCCTTCCCATTCGAGTCCTGTCTGACATTGACTTCAACACAGGCGTTTCCGGCCTGTCAATTCAACAGCTATTTTCCAGTTGAGCGGGTCATTTACGTGAGAGAAAAATTAATGAAAATGCAGCTACTAGTATTTAAACATAAATTATAAGTAGATTTTCTTTTAGTTGATTAATCATTCAAAATAGTATTTCAAATGGGTTGATGAACAGAAAAGTTACAACTCATGATTAATGATTTAAATTTTAAAACATGATTTCAATTAAAATTATGAAAAACTCAAGTTTATCCATTTTAATTGTAGAATTAATCACAAAGTCAAACCATGGCCAAAATGATCTCGGGATTAAAAATCGGATCAGTTTTCTGAGTTGAATGTCTAAGAAGGGTACTTTTATAGACTTCGGAACTTCGCATCCTGTCATGATTTTTGACATGAAATCTGAAAATTTGAAATTTATAAATTTTGAATTTAGAATCATTAGGGAGGTCAAACCACGCTCAAAATGATCACGGGATTCAAAATCGGATCAGTTTTGGCGAAGTTATTGGAGTTTAAAGTCTAAGAATGGTATGTTTAGAGGCTTAGGAACTTAGTTGCTAACTTTTCTGTAATGACTTTTGACATGAAAATCAAAAGGTTGAAGATCATAAGTTTTAAAAGCAGGATTTGTAAAGAGGTCAAGCCAGGATCGAAATGCCCTCGATATTGAAAATCGGATCAGTTTTGACAAAGTTATGGGAGTTTGAATTCTTGCAAGGAAAATTCTTTTATGAGTATATTCTGCGAAAATTCCGAATAATGTTATTATACCATATGCAATAAATTCGAAGGCCAAAACGAATCCGTGTTGAAATTGAGACAAAAAAGTGTTTTCCTTAGGAAAGCGATTAAGTTTTGCTCGAGTTAAGGAAAGTCCAGGGTAAAGAAAACCATTAACTCTGATATTATTGCAGTTGGCATAACTTTTGGCTTATTGATGGATGTTGAGGCTCCGAAATGTCGACAAGATTCAAAGTGAAAGCGAAGGCGAAATCGAAAGTAAAATCAATGACAAATGAAAGTTATGAGCAGGGCTCGTTAAATACATTTGTTATTTCCGGAGCTGCTAGCCATGCTAATTGATAAGACCGCATAGGGGTAGGGTTCTAGGTGGTAGAAGGAAGGGGACGTTATGGACGTTCCATCAATTGGCTGCTTGAAGTGCAATAGGTTATTGTGTTTTTTTTCTGTGTAATAAACGATTGACATATACAATACATATACATACATACATATATAATAAAATCAAGTCTGTGGCGAACTGAAATAAAAACATCAGAAGCAGACGAAGAAGAGAAGGGGGTTGTGGAAGGGGCAAGTTATGGGTGGGGCGGGGGGTAGGGGGTTGGCGACGACAGCAGCGAAATTTCATTTAATGATTTTATTATGGCTTTACTCGAGGCTGCTTTGACTTTCTATAGCCATACAATAAATATATGTACAATATACATACATACATATATATGCCATATATATCAGTATATTTCTGTTGGTTTGGTTTCCTGTGGCAGTTCAGCCCAGCATAAATGACAAATGTAAATGGCTTTCAAAGCCTATAAATTATAGAAATTCCAGGGGCCATTTTCTATGGCTGCGATTGCTGGCGACAGACAGAAACTCAAGCAGCAGGCCGGCAAGGGTGGGGTGGGGGGTTGGGGGGAGAGTAGGGGTTACGAGGATATATAGAGAGGGTGACAGTCAAAAAGGAGCCAGTCAGCCAGCCAGCTAGTTGCCTGCCGATGTCAATGGTGAATGGCCCAATGTCGATGTTGATGTCGCTGATGTCGTTGTTGATGATGATGATGATGATGATGATGACGACTGCCTGCCAGGAACATTCAGAAAAGCATTGAGAAACATTCAGGAATTTCCTTTTACCCATAAACCTATAAACAAAAATAAGAGTGTAGCACAAGGATATGCTAGACTAGTGCCTCAGTTTGCAACACTAAATAAAAAACCAATTGGAACCAATAATAAAATCAGTCGATGTCTCAAAAAATAAATGTTTTTAAAAATAACTAGATTTTCGAGAGGTATTCTATGAGAATTGTCAATATTTTCGCATTCAGTTTATCGACTTATTCATTTTCAACAGGAATTTTCAATTTTGCAACTAAATTTTCCATTAAAAAAATAAACAGATTTTAAATGGGACTTTGCCATGCAATCAAATATTGCATTATTAATTTTTCTATAAAAACAATTTACAACCAAAAACAATTGAAATAAAATCACAGCTAATTACAGGGTAAAGCTCAGTTGTGCATGCTCATTGAATGCTTGGTAACTTCTACATATTCAGTTCAGTCGTTTGGCCAATCGACAAACAACACGGCAAGTGAAGGGCAGGGACGGCGGGTGCTCGATTGGGAGGGGGGGGGGGGGGGGGAGGTACGTGGTACGAATCCAACTTGAAATGACATTTGCAAAAATTTTAACGACATGACAAGATTAATCAAAACGAAGGGCAACTTGGAACTGTCTGAACGCGCACACACACCCCTTAACTACCCCCTCCCCTGCCCATGCCTTGCAAAAAGGGGGTACGCTTTGTTTTTCTGCTGACAAAACATGAAAAAAAAAAAAAAAAAAATGTTGCTGGTAGGCAGGAAGCAGCGTAAAATGTGAAACACGCACGCATACCAAATTTTTGGTGTCCAGTGGCAAGTTTTTGGTGGCATGGCAACCTTACCACCACCACCACCACTGACCCACCGACGCACCCACGCAGGACACGTGGGGGACACGTTCTGGCCAAGTGGCGAGCGACAAGCGACAAGTGAGAAGCGACAAATGACGAGACAAGCTATCAAGTTTTCTCCATCTATCTCCCTCTCTCTCCCACTCTCTCTCCCTCTCTCTCACTGTTTCGCTAGCCATTGTTTAAAGCCATGACTGAGCACAAATTTAGTCAAATAATAGTCAAGAGGTCGCCCAGCATGAGAAGGCATTTAGTTGCTGCTTCCATTGTAAGTGCTTTGTAAGGCGTCTTTTCACTAACTACACACCACCACCATCATTGGTCCCATCGCAACTTACGCAACGTTGGAAAAACTGTTGTTCGTCCCAAAATGTACTGACCTGCAAAGATAAATGGAAAATCATCGAGAATTAGTTTAGCCTTCAAATTGTTTGTCGCATGTGGGCATAAATAAATGTTAAATATTTCTACGCCAATTTAATCTTGACTTATTTCTCAATATTTCGATTGTTTACATTATTTTGCAAGAGGATTTCAGCTTGAATTCATTTAAGATATTAAGGCTAAGCTAAATAAATGCGTATAGAAAATTATTTCATGAAAAGTAATTATAAAAGTTGAATATTTAGACTTTTAAATACAAATATAAAGCAATTAAGCTGCAAACCGAAAGCTTTTTATTATATATTCTTATGCTTGAAACAAAAAATGTCATTTGAGAAATGAAGCAGAAAAAAAATGGTTACATTTTTCTACAGCTTTTGCGTCATTTGTTCTCATTTATTCATTGTGCCAGTTTTGTTTTATTTGAAATTTTATTTTTTTTATGGATTGCATATATTTTGTGCTCATTTTTGAGGTTAACCCGCAGCTCCTTTCAGTTTCAGCTTCTTATTCATGTTCTTGTTGTTAATCATCTGCTGCTGATTTTCAACTGCTTTGTTCTCGCTTCAATTCCCTTTTGGCCCCATTGTCTTTGCTTGACTGTGTGACATCAGCTGAACTTTGATTAGGCAACATTTGTCTCTTCGCTGCCTTGCTCTTCTTATGCATCTTCTTCTTCTTCTTTTACTTTAAGCAGCTTATAATGTTTACAACAACAACAACGACAGCAGCAAGAAAACTCATTCATCAAAGCGCGCTGCCGCCGCCTTGAAATGTTAACCAAGCAGTGCAATGAAAGAGAGCGAAAGCTTCCGAAAACAACTGTAAATGTTTCGTGAATTATGCACTTCAGCATGCGTTTTGTAATGAACTCGCTCCCAAAAAAACTACCCAAAGCTGCCCTGCAGCTGTGTGCCCAACTGTCACCCCTCCCCCCACCTTTCCTTAACCACATTCCAACAAACAAAAGCGCCAGCTACGCTCTGTGGTCAGTTGCTGTACGTTGTGCGAAATAGGAAAAACCAAAAAGAAAAAAAGAAGAAGACAAACAAAAAGTGTTGAAAAAGAAAGCGTAACAGCGAACAAAGCCAAAGACGCAGCAGCAGCAGCAACTAAAAGTGTAATAATAAAGCACTTCAACCACAACAACAACAGTGTGGTGGGAGGGAGGAAGGGAGAGAGTCAAAGAGCGCGAGCGCGCACTCTTGAACTTAATTTGTATACCCTGCACTCATTAAATATATGTACATATGTATAGCTGAAAATGGGGCAAATGCTGCCAAAAAGAGACATTTGAGCAAACTCTATTACAGTGCACGCTCGATACAGTGAACTCATCAGTTATAATAATTATAATTTGAAATCATCAAAAGGTTTCACTCTTATGAGACTTTATTAATTTAATAATTTTAATCGAATATTTTAATTATTTGAAATTATTATAAAATATAAAAACAAAAAAAGTTTACTCTTGGCAACTATGGAACATTACAGACTGTTTACGCTTTACAGTGTTCACTGTATTTCTAAAAATAATTGTTTATGTTTCAAATGTACAAATTAACAATTTTACATTTTCAAAGAATTTTTCAAGAATAATTGAATTGTGTGCAGGGCATCTGCTAGTCGACTACACTCCGCTCGACTAGTTGTTTCGTCGAGTTCCTTAGACCTGAAAGCCCGTAAGAGCACCGAACCCGTTGACAGCATCTCTTGAGTGATAATCAACATCGTTGACCGCTGCGCCCTTAATGATGATGCTGATGACGCATCTACCGAAAAATGGGCCAGCAAAAAGTGGAGAAAGAGAGGAAGAAGGAGGGGGGGCAAGATAAAAGGGAAACGAGCCATTTTATGCCAGATTTTGCCGTTTTCCTCTCTCCGTTTGTCTTATGATGGAGAAAAATGAGACACTCGCGTGACCTGCACTTTGTCATCTTGATCTTTGTCACCAGGCAGGCCCCACCCTCCCCCTAGCTTAGCCCCTTCCATCACTCTGTGCGTGACCCTTTGGGGGCATTTTTCATCTGCGAGCCAAGGGACAACAATGAAAACAAATGCATTTCGAAACGAGCGTGTTGGAGAGAGAGAGAGAGAGAGAGAGCGTTAGAGAGATAAAGTGTGAGAGTGAGAAAGAGAGATATATGAAATAATTTGTTATTAGTCACCAAGCAAACGAGCGAGAAACCAAAAGGGCGGCATATGAAAAGGTAACCGCAACCCCCCCGCTCTCTCTCTCTCTCTCTCTCGCACTCACTCACCCACTCCAACTCTCTGTCACCGTGTGGCGAAGCAGTCGAGCAAAAGAAATGAGATGAAATGGCAGCCGAGTTGCTTGTTAGTGCAACAAATTACTCAGAAGAAAGAAAGAACGAAAAAAAAGAAAGTCAGTAAAACACAACAACAAGCAAGAGCAACCCCTCAGCCACAACCCCCAGCCCCCCCAAAAAAAAAGAAAGCACTGTGAATCTTGCACACTTTTTTCTGCGTGTGCCCCTCCCCTTCCCCTCTGCAATAGTTCCCCCCCCCTGACCAACCCTTCGCTGACCAAATGACTAAGAAAATTGCTTAGTCAAGCACTTTGCAGGCGTCGCTTTTATGTTTTATGACATTTTACTGCTACCCAAACCCCCCCCTCACCACTTTTATTGCTGTTATCACTGTCAAAGCTCTGCTGCTACTTCATCTGCTTCATCCTTTGTGCAGCAAATTTAAGGATTGCATTGTAGAAAAAAAAGCTTAGTTTTTTATTTTATCTAAACTCGAGAATTGTTTGTGGTTTTTGTTGACGTGAAAAGCTCGGGAAATGTTGTGCAAAACTACACAGCTAATACAATTGGTTGGCAAGTGCAACACTTAAGGTTGCAACATAACGGAGATTGACATTCGACAGCAAAAATATGACAGAAAGCTTTATTTTCTTTATCAAAATATACAATTTCCAATTGAAGCTCATCCTAAAAATATTATACAATAGAACGTTTAAGGATGCGATGCAATAAGGAAATAGTAGAGTCAAAGACTCACTCTTATATTATATAAGGTCTTATATTATAAGATCACAGCATTTTACAGCTAAAGCTCTATTTATTTCCAACCACAACGTTTAAGAAAACAGCACAAAAAAGAAATTGAAAAACAAATGATAATATTACTATAAAAAGCACGCATTCGCGATAAATGAACGTTTAAGGAAAACACACAAAGCAGAAATTAATTAGAGAGAGAGTGAGCAATAGAGAGAGAGAGAGAGAGATATAGTAGTAGCAAAGTCAATTGAAAAGCAATAAACAGGAGATTATTTGATATATTTTCTAGCAAAAGCTTTCATTTTCTCCCACTCTCCTGGTCCCTCTCTCTCTCTCTCTCTCTTTCTCTCTCTTGGCCTGTCATACAAATAAATGTGAAAATATGCCAAGAATTTGTGTCTTTCAAAATTGCATTACAATTGCTTTAGCATATGAATAGCAAAGCCCGCAACCCTCGCACCACCCCCCTCCCCCCGTAAACCCCACGAAAGAATTTCCATATTCAATCTGTGGCAGCTCCAGTTTTCCCCAACTTTAGAGGGGTGTGTGTCCTGTCATTCAGTGCTTCAGTGTGGGGAAAAACGGCTTGAAAATCTCAATGCTGGCCGCTGGGAAATTCAATTTGCGCAACCCTTGCAAACAGTTTTCACAAATTTTCACAAATTTTCACAATTTTCACACTAAAGTTGAGCCACAAAACTTTCCCATTGCATTTTAAATATGCATGAAACTCGGGCTTATGTTTATGCATACAAATAACAATCCATATATATAAATATATATATATATGTTTTTATGGGGTTGCAATTTAAGGGTTGGGGGGGGGGGGGTGTTTGTACATCGAAGGGATATATGCGGAACATAAGTGGCATTGCAAATAAACATTAAACAGACAACAACAACAAATAAAAAGCTCAACTGCGTTATGAAAATTCAGTTTGCCTAACAGCCCAACCCCCCCCCCCTCCCCCCACCACCCCACGCACCACCCAGCAGCCACCCCCTCAGCGCACGCCAAATAAATGCGGCAAATTTTGTTGGCGCATCGATGAAATTCAGCAAAATAAAATAAAATAATATTCCAAAAAAATAATAAAAAGTGCTGAAAAGCAGAAAAACACTTGTGAGCGAGGGGGAAGGGGGGGGGGTGGAAGGGGGGGAGGGGGCAAGGGGAGTGAGTGTGAGTGTGGAAGCTTTTGCTGGCGCCTGTCACAAACTTTCCCACAACGCGCTGACATTTAATAGGTGTCACTGTGTATGTGTGTGCGTGTGTGTGTGTGTGTGTGTGTGTGTGTGTGCCAGTGCGACGCATTTGTGGCTGTTGAATTTGTTTGAATAATTTTCAACACTTTTTGGCAAGTGCTTAAGTGCAGCAGCAGCAGCAACAGGGGGGGTGGGGGAGCGGTGAGACAGAGAGAGCGACTCGTAAGCTTGAGGAAATGCATCAACATTTTATATTTCTGCCCACGCAGCTGGCAAATTGAGAGCCTTGTGCGTGATTTGCATAGACTGACTCTGCACAACTCTCTCGCTCGCACTCACACACGCAGCAGCAGAAGCAGCAGCAGCAGCAGCGGCTGATGTGCATTTGAGCGCGCTTTCTAAGCTGCACACACACACACACACACACACACACACACACACACACACACACACACACGCACGCACGCTCATTCAACGAGTGATGCTCAGTTGCTCGCTCAGTCGTTCTCTCACTCGCTCGCTCTTGCGAGCGGCTTTTATTAAGCCGCAGCTCAATTTCTTCTTGTCGCTTGTCCTTGTCGACGTCGACGTCGACGTCAACGGCAACGTCAACGTAGCGCGTCGTTCAGCTTACGTTTGAATTTGCTTCTTTTTTTCGTTCAGTTTTTTTCTTTCACGTGCCGTGTGTAATTTCATCTGTACACACACACACACACACGCACACATGCATGAGCAACCTTAACTGTTGTTGTTATTGTTATTGTTGTTGTTGTTGATGTCACGTGTCAGAATCATGCAAAAAACTTTTAATTGCAAAATCGGCCAACAAAGCAAAATGTGAAATTAAACTTAAAAAATTCAAAAAAAAAAAAAACACACACACAGACATACAAAGAAAACTCATTGAAAAAGCACTTAATGAAAATATTGAAATATTTATTAATTTGCTAAACTTTTGCCGTGAACCCAATTAAAACTTGCAACTAACTGTTATATTATGTATGTATGTATGTATGTATGTAAATACATACATATGCATATGAAAAATAATAATTGCATAACTAATTGGAATCATTCACCGTAAGCAGCAGCACAAAGCGTCAATTTTCACGTGTGAATGACGTGACAGCGCTGTGAGTCACGTGCCAGCAAACGTAAGAACAGCAGCAGCAGCAGCAGCAACAACAACATAACGTAACGATATGCCCTTGACAATCAGAGTCAGAGAGACAGAGACAGAGACAGAGACTGCGACAGAGCAAGCAATTTAATTAAAGAGCAACCAAAAAATCTGCACTAAATGCAACAACAAATCACCGAAAAAGAAAAAAACAACAAATACAAACGGCGTAACGAGCCGAAAAGTAACGTAAGCAGAATGCCAGACAATAATCCAATAAGAAAACTAACCAAAGAGAGCGGCGGCAGCAGCTGACAACTGTGAACTTTATGCTCGGCCTACGGCGGCCTCTCAATTCAATTGTATGGCAAGCCAGAGTTCAAGCCGTTGTTGTTGTTGTTGTTGTTCTTGTTGTTGCTTCAGCTGCTGCTCTGCTGCTTACTGTTATTTTTGGGCTCGCCTGTCACGCGTCGCCGTAAATCGCTGCGCGCAGCCAGCAGCCAGCAGCACAGCCGCTCTTAGCATTTTGGGGGCCACGGCACGTACAAACTTATGAGACGCAGCAGGCTTGCCAAGAGTCCCAAAACTCGTTAAAAGCGCTTCTTGTGCACTTTGTATGTATGCATGCATGTGACTCTCCCCCCCCCCCCCCCCCTCCCTCTTTCTTTACCACATGTGTTTGTCTTGCGAGTGCCGCAGCTGTTCTTGTTGTTGTTGTTGCTGTTGCGTCTTCTTCTTTTTCTGGCGTTCGCTAAAAGTCTTTCTCTTTAGCGCTTCCATATTGAAAATTGTTGCTCATAATTGAATGCAGTTTAAGCGTCATTCAATCAGTTTCTCTGTGTTTGCGTCGCTTTGCATACTTTCAGGCGTTTGCTAAGAGTACCAAGCAAACCAGGTTGTCAAATATTGAAGTTGTGCACGAAGTTAAATGCATACTTTCTCATCTTATGTTAAATACTTCAAAATATCAGTAATATTCATTTAATTTTGCACATATTTATGCTTTTTTTTTTGAATGTTTTTTTTACCATACATCTTTTTTCTAGTCACAATATTTATGAAAATCAATTGGTAAAAAAAAAAACAATTAATTTTAAAAATAAAATTGTATATATTAATATTTTTGTTTTTTATTTTAAAGCCCAAAAATCTTAAGATAAGATTGATTCAGACTTAAAAAAAGTATATATAGTTAAGCATTTTTGGTTAACATAAAAAACTACTTGAATCAAGAATTTTATACTTGGTTACAGATATTTAGAAAACGAATAAAATTAAAAAATAGAATTTGGTATATTTATTGCCTAGATTCAGTTGATATTATTTATTCGATCCATGCTAAATTTCGAACCTTTTGCGACGACATATTTGATTATACATAATTGAGAATTTCGTATGCAATATTTGGATGCAGAACAGATTGAATACGGTCAAGAGAAATATATATATATATATATATATATATATATATATGCACATATATATTTATGCTAACAACTGGAATAAATATGCATATAAATGTGCAAGGCCCAAGCATAGATTTAGTGGCATATATCTATTTTCTCTCTCTCTCTCTCTCTCTCTCTCTCTCTGTGTGGGAAAAACTCATGTCAGCATTTTCAATTTACCAATATCAAATGGCATTAAAGCGATGAAGCGCAAATTTGTTGACAGTTTCAATTATAATCCACAGCTATACAATAATCATAAAAAAAAGAAATCAAAAATGTCATATCATATATCTGTATAAATGTATCTATATCTATATCTATATCTATATGTATATATGTGTGATATATTTCATTGGAATTATATTATCACGTTTTCTTTTTGACCCAAATGCAAAACTGTTGCTTGCTAATTGCAGGTGTTTTCTTTTTTGCACTCACTGTAAATCGAATTACTTATACACATATATATATATATATTTATATATATACAAGCAAAAACAATAAAACAGAACTCATTAAAATTTACATGGAATTTTGCGCAATAATTTTATTTGACTTTTATTAGTTTTATAATTTGCACATTGTTTTTTGTTGTTGTTGTTGTTGTTGCTGGTTTCGCAGATATTAATACCAATTACAGTTCTAATTAACAGTAATATAATCAGAATTATTTTTTCCTATTTTTGTTGCTTTGTTGTTGGCTAATAACAACAATGAAATGCCCACAATTCCACTTAATTAATAATAAACTTAGCCTAATTATTGTCCATTAACAGCACTGATTTTAAATCTCTCAAGTGTAATAAATGATTCCTGAAACATTTAACTCATTTCCGGCTGCTTAAATCGACATTTTCTATTTTATATGTATTTTCACAGAGTGGCGATCAAAAACCTATAAACGTAAAAAATTCTAGAAAAAATTAACAAAGCTGATTTTTGTGGCTTCAAAATAGTTGCGAAAAATGCACGGTTTTTGTAAAGTGATTAGTTAAAATTTCAGCATATTTCAAATGTATCAGTTTTCATTTGCTGATTTATTCTCCCCGCTCTTCATCTCTCGCTCTCTTTAAAGAGCTTTTCAGCTGCTCCTAAATTATGAGCAATTTTAAGTTGTATTTTGTTTTTTTTTTTGTGCTATTTATTTATGGTATTTGATACAATTCGCTTGGTTGCGCAAAGTTAAGAGGGGGGTTGGTTGCAGGGTAGGGGGTGGGGGGATGAGTGGTCAAAGAATGTTTGTTTCTTGCCGGTTTGTGTCCATTGGCGCCATAAAAACATAACGACGACATTTTCATGGCTTTGTTTACATTCGTTTTGATTTTCCTGTTGGGTTTTCCTGTCTGCCTTGTCGCTTTTCCGCTCCTCGGCATGTGTGTGTGTCTCAGTGTGTGTGTGTGTGTGTGTGTGTGTTGTTTACACGAGCGCACAAGAAAAGTTCAATATCCGCTCAGCAGCTTCTCCAATCAACTTCATCTCCCTATCTCCCAGTCTCCCCGTCTCCCAATCTACCCAATTGCCCATCTGCATCATCATCATCATCATCTGCATCATCATCATCATCATCAGGCCGCATCGTTTAATTATCCACTTGGCTCATAAACTCTTTGTTCAATAAGAAGCAGCAACATTTGAGCTCTTTTCTGTTCCGTTCTGTTCCGCTCTGTTCTGTTTCTGTTTCAGTTTCTGTTCCTGTTTCAATATCATTTTCCGCTGTTTTTTTTTTGTTTTTGTTTTTCTATTTGTTTTTGTTTATCAAAACGCATTGCGGTCCATCTATCGACCTGCCTTTGAGGCAGCCAGCCTTTCAATTAGAGCTCATTAATGTCTGACCAAGTAACGGTGGCCAGGGGCGGGGGTTTAGGAGTTTAGAGGGGGTCGAATAGCTGCCCATTGTTTATAATTGGCATGCACGGAAGAGGAGTGTGAAGGGTTGGGTAGGAGGAGGAGGGGGGGGGGGATGTGCAATCGTGTGCATTGGTCATTGAAATTGCTTTTTAATGTTGGACCGTGCAAACAAATAAACAACGCCACGCGAAGCGACTGTACTTTCTAAAGAGAGGGATTGAGAGGGGGGGGGGGGGGGGGGGGGGGATAATGTGTGTTCCCTGCTCCACTCTTACAGTGGTCACCAGTTACAACATTTAATATTTAATATTTTTTTATTTCACCAAATGCCACATTTTTGTTACTTTATAAACAACAAAAACTAAACATCATTAAACTGAAATTCATAATTTAATAATACATTTCCAACTAATTTTAATTGTTTCGAATGTAATGCTTTTTTTATATTTTATTAAAATTTAAAAATAATAAAAACTGCCAATCATTTTTTTTACAAACAAAAGTAAAATAATAGCTGTTTTTTTTATGAAAATTTCATCAAGGTTCAATGATAACTGTACCGCAATTTAAATTAAATTATTTATAAAGTTAAGTTAGAGGCTGCCATTTATTCTCTAATCGAAAATTAATGGCCAAATATTTAAAATATAAATAGCATTTTTATTATTATTATTATTGGATTGATATTATTAATTTATTATTATTTGATTGATATTATTAATTATTCTTTTATTATTATTATTGTTGATATATTCTTATTTTATAATTATTATTATTTTTATTATTATTTATATTATTATTTTTATTATTATTATTAAAAATATTTTTTTATTATTATTATATTATTATTATTATTATTATTATTAATATTTTTATTATTATTAATATTTTTATTATTATTAATATTTTTATTATTATTATTATTATTTTAGAAAATTTGCAGTCGTTTACTTGCGACCACTGTACCTAGTGTATACATATTATATCTATATCTGCTGGGCGTTTAATTTACGCCTCGAGTCAAACTGTAAATACATTATTTATATGGTCAGGAGCAGCAGAAGGAGGAGCCGGAGGAGAAGTGATCCCAGCTCTGGCGCCGATGGCCTTTGCAGGTTACCCATTCAAATGGCTCAATGGCGGCACACACACACACATGCACACATGCACACATGCATGCAAACACAACTATACATTAAGCATATTACGCATACGCCATGTTGTATATTTAATGCGTATTTACAGCTGAAGTGACACAAACGACTGCAACTGGAATTGCAAACTGCAGCAACTATTACTGCGCTCAAAGGCAATCAATGAAGTGCCCGCGCCAAAGTCCCTAAACTGGGCGTGGCAAGGCATGCAAATGCATGAAACACACAGAGAGACACATGCATATGGTATCTGTGTGCCACTGGAGATATCGAGTTAGCAGCAGTAAGCATTAAATTGCTGCAGAAATGTGACAGCCGCAGGGCGTTGGCTTTCAGAGACATTCAGTCTTTCAGTTAGTCACTCAGTTAGTCATTTGTTAGTCATTTGGTTAGTCGCACCATCACAAAAAGCTCTATTCACTTTTAATTAAGTTCAATGTGCATGTCTGTGTGTGTTGGTGTGTGTGTGTGTGTGTGTGCTTTCAGCCAAGTCAATATCGCATGCCCAACGTACTCTTAGCTTTTATGCTTGGCAGCAGCTGTTTGTTGCCAACTTTCCCTTCAGGCATAATCAATTTCAAATGCATGTATTCCTTGAACTTAATTGCGTAACACATTTTAAGGCAAAATGACAAAGATGCATTTTCTTTTGTTTGGCGCCATTTTAATGATACATCATTGAATTCGATAAGAAATCGCCAGTGGGGCAAGTTTCTTGAGAATGCATAGAAGTTGAATTAAATATTGCTTAGTTTTTGTCTAGTTTTTTAGTTAGTCATCTCAACATTGTTTGCTGTAGGTATGTTCTTTCTGTAATAAAAGATTTCTTCAATATTTAGATCACCCACAAAGTGAACATGGAGGACTGACTAATAAACTGTTACAAATCTTTAAGATTCTGTATTTTAAATTCAAAGAAACATAATCAGATCATTTGGAATCCAAAACAATGTGTTTTTAAAAAAAGTGACCATGGAGGCCAAAGAATTAATCTAAATAAAAATATATATCAGAGAAATGTATAAATAATTAGAATTTTTTGCTCAAAATACTTTTGAATGGAATGTTTTGACGAGATTTTCATTGAAGTGAACATGGAGGACACTTTTTGATATTATTTATTATTTAAAAGTGAAAGTTACATTTCTAAACTAAACGAAAAATTGCTATAGATTATTTTAGCTCTATTATTATTATTGCTTTTATTATATTTAATTGTATTTATATATTAAAAGTGACAATGGAGGACAATTCACATATGAAACTTAAAATTGTAGCACAAATTTGAACAATTAATGACATTTTTTTATACTTTTTACGATTTAAAAGTGAAAGTTACTTTTCTAAAATTATAGAAAGGTTGCAATATATTATTTTAGTAATATTACTATTATTGTTATTATTCTTTATTATTGTTTTATATATTTAAAGTGACAATGGAGGAAAATTCACATATATGTAGCACAAATTTGGACATTTAATGACAGATCTGTTTGGATTATGCGACTTATCTGTTGCTTATAATTTTGTTATATTGCTGTTGCATTGTTGTTTGTGGTTTTACGGTTGTTGTTGTTGTTGTTGCAGTTGCAGTTGTTGTTGTTTTGATTTAATCATGATTTATGCATGAAGCGCGCTTGCTACGCGTTGTCTTCAGTTGCACAAAAGCGTAGACTATGAGATGATTACCCCTCTCTCTCTCTCTCTTTCTCTTTTCCTCACTGCCTCTCATTCTCTGCATCTCCATCTCCTTGGCTGACTCTGAGTCAGTTGGCAGCAAGCAGTGGAAACGCTTGAGTGGCACTAAATCAAATAGTGCGGCCATCAAGCATGCAACGAGCCGTGCATTTCAGAGCTGAACCTGAACCTGCAGCTGTTCAGCATGTGTGTGTGTGTGTGTGTGAGTGTGTGTGTGTGTGTTGGTATTAGTGTGTATCTATGCATCTAGATAGATGGCCTATCGGCTGTGGCCCGTGTTAATATTTGCTTGCGTTTTACGTTGTTTGCGCACTGGCCAAGGGTTTTAGCCCTGTATTGAGGCCTAGAGAGCGAAAGAGAGAGCGAGAGAGCGAGAGAGAGAGAGAGATACAGAGTATCTTTGCACAGTTTTCATGTATTGTTTGGCTTTTAGTGCCGCCTCAGTTGCTGCAGATAGACTGTGTGTTGCCGTCTCTCTGCATGTGTGTGTGTGCGTGTATGTGTGTGTGGGTAAATAGAACTAAGTAACAGTTCAAGGCGAACGCTTTATGGCATGCAAGCAAAACCGAAAAGCAAAGCAAAACTTAAGTAGCCGCCGAGCCGCGCTGTTAATGAGTCAATAATACAACAAACTTGCTTGCGATCTCTATTAACGCCACATCGACAACATGTATCCAAGTATCTGTAACTGGGCAGCGGTATCTGTGGGTACAGCAGAACTTTCAGAAATTCACTACACGACTTGAACCTACAGGAAAACATTGATTTTCCACCTGTTCTGTACTAATTATATGATTTTACAAAAATTATTATATTAAAAAAAAAATTTATTTTGTATTCACTAATTCCAACCTGAACTCAACAAATTATTTCACAAGAAACTCCAATGTACAAAAAAAAAAAATAAAAAAACATTAAAAAAAATTATTGAATTATAAAAATCTGGAAAATGTAAGAGAATTTCTTGCCAATCAACTGTGGAGGCGCAGCATTTCATATTTTGAGGGATCACTGTATGTGTTTATGTAAGTATCTAAACATCAGTAGCTGTATCTGTATGTAAGCATATGTATCTCAGCATATTAATATGAGTCTCTGTGCTTACAGATACATTTGTATCTAACTATCTGCATGTGAGTATCTACATCTATGTAGCTGTATTTGTATCTTTATAAATATATATATATATATTTATATCTTTATATATATGTATCTATATTTGTATCTTTATATATATATTTGTATCTCAATAACTGTATCTGATTATATGAATATGTATCTGTTAATAGTTCTGTATCTGTATGTGCTGCCTTATCTGTGCTTTTTTCCGTTTTGATATCTGTATCTGAATACATGCGCACTTGCATCCGTATCTATACAGCTATTTTAATTATAATTATCTGTGCTTTCAACAGTATAAACATCAGTATCTTATGTGGCCCCAATCATTTTATTGACTGTTTGGCCAGCTAACTAACTTGACATGAGCTGAGTGCTGCCAATGAATGAAGAGCTGCTATTCGAGCGATTCGAGCGTTTCGACCGTTTCGGGCCTAATTGCGTTTTTGATAGGTTGCCAGGCCGTAAATATTTGCGAGCCATGGCGCATTGTGTAAACACAAATACCAATGCGATAATCAACGCTTGAATGCAGCAAAACGGCAGCCAGCATTCATTGAGAGACGCCACTTGATGCTGGCTGCTTCAAATGTCTACATTTCTACGGCTCGTGGCATATTAATTTTTGGGCTGAAGCTTAAGATATTTGCAGGCCGGCAATTGCAAATAATTGCAATTGTTTGCCCTGAGATTCGAATGTAAATTTCTGCAGCACTTAAGAATGTAAAATGATACATTCAAGTCTCTTGGCCTTAATTGCTATATAAACAAAATCAATTGTTTTGCATTTTGTGACAAGTTGGCAAGGTGAGTCAACATTTTAAATGTATCTCAGCAAATGCAATTAAACTTAGGTGTTATTTGGGGCAGCAGTTCAAAGCGATTAGTGCGAGAGAGAGCAAAGGCAAAAGAAAAAGGATACAGCAAGAGCAAGGGAAAGAGTCTAGTGTCAAATTGTAAGCAGTTAATCAACATTTCAATCAGCTTAGCTTATTTGCATTCGCACAATGCAATTCATATTCAAAGCTGCTTTTCAGCTTTGCCAGTTAATCGAAATTCGATTATTATAGGTTTGGTGCAATTATCGTTTAACATAAATTCTTAAGCCCTCTTTTCATTAAGGATTTAGGAATGAAGAGAACTTTGTAGCATTTTCATTATGGATTTAGGAATTTAGAGAGCTTTGTGGCATTTACTCAAAAAAGCAAGCTTTAATGCACTTAAAAGTAGTTTGTTTGGGATCATTGTATTTATAGTTTCATATAAATTGTTAGACACTTTTTTCATTATGGATTTACGAATGAAGATAACTTTGTAGCATTGATTCAAAAAAGCAAGCTTAAATGTGCTTTAAAGTAGTTTGTTTAGGATTATTGTATTTATAGTTTCATATAAATTGTTAGACACTTTATTCATTATGGATTTTGAGAATGAAGATAACTTTGTAGCATTTACTCAAAAAAACAAGCTTTAATGTGCTTTAAATGAGTTTGATTGAGCTTTAATGTACTTTACAGGAGTTTCTTCCAGCTTTAAGTGACTTTTTGTACATAAATAATATTTAGTTGGTATTTGCTATACATTTGCATGTATTCAAATATTAAATTCAAAAGCCTTATGCATATTCCAGCAGAGTAAAATATCTAGCAGCTATTCCTCCGCAAATTGACAATCAATCTCGCTTAAAAGCTATTTTCAGCCATGTTCGTAAAGTAGCTAATTGATGGCAAATCTTTAAGTGAGCTTAATTGCATGCACTTGGAACAATCAATTTATATTAAAGCTTTCAAAAGTGTTTGCCATAAAGTATTAAATAGTTTCTAGAGCTCTACATTTATTCCAGAAAAAGTTGATTCAGTTAATCCTAAACTGAAAATATGATTTTCTCGAATCTAACTATAGTGTTGGAGCTACAGCAAATACGGCCAGACACTTGAAAATAGTGTTAAAAGGCAGCTCAGCTTCCACCTGCTTTTGTTGTAGCTAAAAGTTTTTTGAGTGGTGTTGAGGGGGTTTCGTGGGGGGTTTGGGGGCTAAAACCCATAAAGTGCAATTTGAATGCCAGACACAAGCGCAAATCTAATGCAATTTAAAGCCAAGGCACAAGCTCGAAACTCGAAGCTTATCAATGACCTCTCTGCGGGCGGGTTGAGGAGGGGAAAGAATTTGTTTTTTTTCTCTCACTCTTGTTGGTTTTTCTGCTTGCGTTCTTCGTTTTTTTGGGTTTGGTGCTTGTCATATGCCAAAAATGCATGGCCAAATGGCTGTGTGAAAGAGAAGGCGACACTGCAAGAGTGCAAGAGAGCGAGAGAGAGAGAGCGAGAGAGCGAGAGAGCGAGAGAGCGAGAGAGAGAGAGAAGGTCGCTTGGGTCGACTGGCTGGGCTGGCCGAGGGCAAAGATTTATTTCACCC
Source organism: Drosophila maculinotata (assembly GCA_035045305.1). Taxonomy (NCBI): domain Eukaryota; kingdom Metazoa; phylum Arthropoda; class Insecta; order Diptera; family Drosophilidae; genus Drosophila; species Drosophila maculinotata. Next base: position 6,218,925 of record JAWNPD010000679.1, on the reverse strand, counting down.
GGTTGAAGCAGAAAATTGCACGTAACAAAGCGTGGAAAAGTTTTTGCGAGCCCCAACGCCCCCACAACAACAAAAAAACACGCCCACCACATGCCGCAAATGGCACATGGCACCGGGAAAAATGTAGGAGCTACGTTTTGCAGCCAGGAACTTGGACTTGAGCTGGCTGGCTCGGACTGCAGCCAGCTCGGGAATAGCGCTAGGGATAGGGAAAGGGATGGGCTTGGAGCAGGGAGCAGGGAGCGGTGAGCGGGGAGCCGGCAACTGGGTGAAAAACAACGGAAATTACAAATTGTTGTTTACTTTGCATTTCACTCGCACACGTAAAAATATTAAAAAAAAAAAACAAAAAAAATCCTAATAAAAAAAGGCAAAAGTGCGCAAAAAACAAAAGGGGCGCCCAAAATGAGAAGCCAAAACAAGTAGGAAAAGCAGAAGAAGAAGCAGCAGCAGCAGCAGTAAGAGCCTAGAAAATATGAAAAACACACACACAAAATGAGGCTAAAGAATCGCCAAGAATGGGGCAAGGAATGTGGCATGCCATAGCATACCATAACATGGAAATGGAATTAGTCCTGAATGAGGTGAAGGAGGTGGCTGTGGGGAGGGGGAGGGGGCACAGGCAAGGGCTAGTTGCGTGGCCGAAAGGAACCGTAAGGCGACCATTTTCACTGTTTAGTGTTTAGTTAAATGAGCTTTTCTTTTTGCTACTTTTTACCGCAGCAACAACAGCAACAACTCGAAAAGTGCAAAACGATAAAGAAACAAAATAAACAAAAAAAAAACAAAAAAGGATCAAATATGTGGAAGAAGGAGTGCTGTGCAGAGAATATACCCTGTAACTGTAAGTATCATTTAAGTTTAGTTATAGTTAATTTTAATAAAAAAATAAAATTTATACAAATGTATATTATTGAAAAAAAAAATATATAAATTAAATAGCAACAACTATTTTATTTTGTTAAATTTTAGGGCGTTGATTTTTGTAGCTAAATAAGCTTTTTGAATCATTTTTTTTTATTATACCCATTAGTTAACACATTTCGAATGGCTAAAGGGTATATATGAGCGAAAGAAAAGAAAACAAACGAAAAATTGTTGTAAAAATTGGGTCAATTACTTTTATAATCATAACACACAGCTACAAAAGCAACTTCTCCACAGTTATTCGGAGCAATTTGTTATTGTTGTTGTTGTTGTTGTTGTTGTTGTTGTTGCTGCTGTTTTTTTAGCTTTCTTTATGCACTGTTATTGCATGCCAATAGTAGTTCATAGTTCAGCATTTACCAGTTTTTGTCTGCACTTCTTGCACCACCCCCACCCCCCACTCCCTCCCGTCAACCCTCGCTCACGATTGAGTTAAGATAAACATAAGTACACCAGCGTGTACAGTGTGTGCCAAATGTTCATGTGCAACAAGCAGTTTAATATTTTAACTTTTGTTACATTTATACAATAATTTGTATATATAGATTCGATGTAATTGGAAAATCTGAAACCTCGCCTGATTATTAAATTTTCAAATTATATTATTTATTATGAATATTTTTGTTGGCATAATGCAAATAAAATTAAAGAAATTATGCGTAATTATCCAGTGAATCAGCAAATGATGCTGAATATTCAAATTGTATATTAAATATGTTTTTGTGTATATAATTTATTTTATGGATTTATAAGTCGTTGACTTTTGGCGGCCACTGTACAAGCTGCAGGCTAGCAGTGCAAGTAATTTTAAATGCACACAGATACATAAACACTTTTCGATTTCTGTGTGTGTGCGTGTGTGTGTGTGTGTGTGTGTCTTGAAGTCTGTAGTCTGCAGTCAATTTAGATAAACAATTACGAGCACAATTGCAGGGACTTCCCGGCACCCCACTTGCCAGTGCAAAAGGGGAGCTGCCACCCGGCGGCAGCGGGGCAACCGTTCAGTTCATTTGACCCGCCATCAAGTGGATGTGTGTGGCGGATTGTCGGATGGTTGGAACAATGCAACAGAAGGCGGCTAAAGTCATTTGCGTTGTTATTGTAAGTGGCGCGCGAGTTGAGAGCGGCTCCAAAAATAGCGCAGCAACAACAACAACAAGAACAACAACAACACAATCAAACTTTAAGTAGGAAATAAAGCAAACAGAAAATGAAGCAGCAGAAGCTGAGGCAACAAAAAGAAAGTATCTATGAGTTACACGAGTATAAATTATTACAATGCCGCTGCCTCAAAGATCATGAATTGTTCAAAAGCCAAAGCGAACAAAAAGTTGTTTCTTTTGGAAAAACACTTTGGAATTTTAATTGGCTCAGTGAGAGAGACAGCAAAAGAGCGGGATAGAGATAGAGACCCCATGCAAAAAGGAGGTGTGGGGCAGCTGCATTTGCATGCATGTTTAAGGAAAAACTGGGCGCGTCATCTGTTTACTTTTTTCATTGAGATGGCGAGCATAAATCATGCGATCGTCAGCTATATTTATACGCATCTCATCACAGCCAGCAACAAAAGGCATGCGGAAGAGTTCACACACACTGTGTGTGCCTGTGTGTGTGTCTGTCTGTGTGTGTAAGTGTACTAAAGAATTTTCAAGTGGTACAGACCGAGAGCAGCAGATGCTACTGATGCTACAGATTCTTTTTATGGCCAGCACAAGTTGCCCTCAAAGTTCAGCACGTACTTTGTATGGCCATCAGCTTACCTGCAAAGATGGAGATGAAAGAAGAGGAGATTAGTATGGATAAATAAGACAGAAATTGAGTTTATAAATAGCTAGAAAATGATTGGAGATTGAAAGCTAGACAACCTATTGAAAATATTACATATTTATATTAATTCGCTTTTTTGATCGATTATCGATTATCGAATCAAAAGTTTGATTTAACCATATAAAGTAATCAACGAATTTTAAGAACATTCACAATAATACAAACTGAAAACTAGACAAAATATTAACATTTTTTTAAAATATTACAACTATTTTTTTAATTACTTTTTATTGATTTTCAAGCTCAAATGTATTTCAGTTATAAAATCAATAGTTTGATTTAACCATCTAAAGTAACTAATTAAATTTGAGAGCTAGACAAGATAATGAAAAATTTTGATAAATAAAAAATATTTATTTCAACTTGCTTTTTATTGATTTTCAAGTTCAAATATATTTCAGATTTATAATCAATAGTTTAAATTGACCATCTAAAGTAACTAATTAAATTTGAGAGCTTACACAATAATACAAATTGACAACTGGACAAAATATATAAAGTATATATTTTTATTCATTTTTAATTGATTTTTAAGTTCAAATATATTTTAGATTTAAAATCAATACTTCGATTTAACCATCTAAAGTAACTAATTAAATTCGATAGCTTGCAGAATAATGCAAACAACATGCAAACATAAATTGGCCAATTAGCCAATCGATGGCTTTGGTTAACTGTAACCGCTGCCACTAAGAAGCTACAGCTACCACTGAGACTGAGAGCAGATTAATTACATGAAATGTAGCAACGTTGTCGAATTGCAATTTGCAAGCAGTTTGCCGGCGTTGCCACATGGTTGATATTTGATTGCAGCTGGTTGGCCAATTGCAATATTTCGCCACAATATCTGCCCACAATTGCAGCATTTACAGCACAAACACGCAGCAGGCGCCCACAAAGTGGTCCATAAGTCACAGCCAGAGACAGGAGGCCAGGGTTGCCAACCCACCCAACTCCACAACGCCACGCAACTCAAGGTCTGAGATCTGAGAGTTTGCCCTGCAATTTACAGGCTATTTGCCTAGCAGCCGCGGCAAGGAAAACTCATCAGCGCCATCTGCAAGTGCAACTCAATTTAAGCAACAACAACAACAGCAACAAAAACCAAAAACGAAAAACGAAAAACGAAAAGAAAATAAATGAAACGAAACGAAAAAAAGACGTGGAAAAAAGTGAAGGAATAAAGGGAAAATGTACTGCAAGCATAATTAATTACTCATAAGTAATTCCGCTGGCCTTAGGGGCGCTGGGCGCATAAATATTTCAATTGCAGCGTTGGCAACACGAAATTTGCAACGCCATGAAAACAGCGTCCCATAATACTTATAGGTATTATCCGCGCACTCAGACAATAGACGAAGCTAAGATGCTCTGACTTTCGCAAGAATTTCTATAATTTATGTTTATTAAAGAAGCGTCTTATGGCTGAGTTAATATGGTTTAAATGGCTGCGCAATTTGTTTTCTTTCAATATTATATTTCTTTTGGGTGGGATGTCTGTTTAATTTGTAGCATAAATTAATACAGATATTAGAGCATATATGTACCAAATTTCAGCTGAATATTTGCACATTTTCTGTTTGCATTTAACTAATTTTAAGCAGCAAACATTTCAGTTTACCTACTCATACAATAGCACTACAGAATTTGCAAATATAAAACAGAAACTATAAATCTGAATAAGTAAAATGTTGTTTTTTTTTTTTATAAAAAATTACCCTAACATATGCTGCATATGCTGTATGTATATCTCAAGTCTAATCCCACAAACTCTACCTCTTGTAAAACAAAAACGAAAAAGAACTTTATATGTAAAGCAAAGCTGCTGGCCCATGTGTTATGATGAGCAATACTCTATTAAAAAATATAACAAAAAGAGCTACAAGAAGAACAGCTGAGAAGAAATTGAAACCGAATTAAGCTGGAAATGCGATGAGCGTCGTGCTGCGAGGAGCCGTGCAGAACGGAGCCGTGAATGAATGAATGAATCAGTGAAACGAATAAACTCGTTCGCTGCGCAGTTGAATGACTACAAAGTCGAATTAAGCAGCAAGCCGCAAACGAACAGCAGCAGCAGCAGCACTCACTGTGCATTCACACACACACACACACACATGTACACAAATTAATATGTGTGTGTGTGTGTGCAGCAGAAATTTGATGCGGCTGCTGCCGTTGCTGCTGCTGCTGCTGCTGCCTCTCTCGGCGCTTCTCAAAACGAGCGCAATGAATGCAATTTTAAGCACGTGCTGACGGCTGCCTCCGATTGCTGCCACAGCGTCGTGCTTCATGGACCGCGGCCGAAAAGCGAAAAGCGAAGAATCCGCAGAAATCAACAACCGACGACTTTGAGTGCTACAAGCTTAAGTGCTTCTGATATAGATACCCTACAAGCACTTACAAACAACAGCTTCCAATTGCAGCAAAATATTGGCATTATTATGGTAACATTTTTCCAAAATGTTCAGAATTGTTTGATAATATGTCAAGCTGTTGGAACTACTACTAGATATTTGTTTTCCTTGAGTAATTCCTATGATTGTCATATATATTTATTATAAAATTTCTAGTATAGTCAAATAAAATACTATTATATAGGTATACTAAAAATCAGTGCTATATCTTTAACTATTAAATATTTTTAGGAATGGGAAGCTGGAGAAACATTTCAAATTATGAGGTATATTTCGCAAATTTTCATATTTACAGCTTTACCTTAGTTTATTACTACTGCTCTAAACTATTCCTATCATTTGCTTAACAACTTTACATTCTCCCTATTTACCTACATACAATTTAATCCCAAATTATTTACCTTTAAATATTTGCATACCATCTCTTTCCTGGCTTCACGATCCTCCAATATCTTCAATGTTTCTTAGTGAATTATTATGAAATTCGGCATAGTTAAGGATAGTTATTAAATGTGTCCAACCAAACTAAAATATCTCAATGAAAAGAGGGTTAATCGGGAAAAGGCTACGTTTTTCAAGATTCTTTTACTCCACTTCCTGTCACATACATAGGCATAGTTTGAAGCTAACCCTTGTTTACAATCTATGATGTTAACAGGGTGTATAACAAGATGGTCGCCAGTCGTGCGTGCAAAAAATATATGTGAGTGCGAGTGCAGCAAGTCCTCATGGCAAACAAACAATCAAATGGCAAACGACATTTAATTAAAGACTATGGACAGGAAAAAATGTCAATGAGATTCGCTGGCAAGGTGGGCACCGGGTGGTTTCCAATATATTGTAGGGCCTTAAGACTTATCAATGGGCCATCGACTGGTTAATTAGGCAGACACGCCCACCTGGCAGACAGGCCTGACAGAACGCCCACTGTCATTACACGTAGCGCTCATTTAAATAAATTAATGAATTTTTCGTTTCGACTTCCACTTTTTTTTTCTGTCTTTTTTTTTTTCTTTCGTTCCTCAACGAGCAACTTTTTTATGGCATTTTCTTTGCCTTATCGCCTCCAATATTGACACTGACAGCTAACGTAGGTTTGGGGGTGGGGCTGGTGGTAGAGGGGCGAGGGGGGGTGGTATAAATTGAGATTTCGTGGTCGTGTCACATCGCGCGCCTCATTTGAAAAGACGCGCATCGCGGAGTTTTTCTCTGTTTTTCCATTAGCGCAAAATGCTGGAAATTGTTTATCTTAATCGCTTTCGATGCCGTCCGCCATACAACACGATTAACTGCATAGGGGGGGAGGGGTTGGCGGTTGTGCGTGTTGTCACTCACACATGGCATATACATACATAGATATTGATATTGGCTTATTAACCGCATCTTTGATATGTTGCTCCAACATCTATTGACATTTATGGTCGAAATATTAATTTGTGTTTATGTTGGCATTTAGTGCGTCTCCTCCTCTCTTCCCAGCACCTGCCCCTGCACATGCTCCAATCCCAGGCCCATCAAATTCCAAGAGTAAATTTAGCTGCTGTTACTTTGGTTGCAGCTCAATATTTGATTTGATTTCCTGCTGTGAAGTTGCTTGTAGTGTTGTAGTATGTTGTAAGATGTTCATTTATGTATGCGCCGTTGCCAAATTGCACTTTACACTGTTGCCAATTTTCACGCTTGATAATATAAATGGTCATATAGGTGAATAGACTTATCAGAAATAAGAAAACTATTTTGTTGAATTTAGTTCTGGGCCAAAAAGATTTCAGACAAGCCATATTAATCATTTATTGCCAGTTTTCTTCTCGCACTGTTGCCAATTTTCACTCTTTATAATAGTAATGGTCATATAGGTGAATATACTAATCAGAAATATAGGAAACTATTTTGTTGAATTTAGTTCTGGGCCAAAAAGATTTAAGACAAGCATTTATTGCCAGTTTTCACCTTGCACTGTTGCCAATTTTCACTATTTATCATAAATATGTCATATAGGTGAATATACTTATCAGAAATAAAGAAAACTATTTTATTGAATTTAGTTATTTACCAAAAAGATTTAAGACAAGCCACATTAATCAGTTATTGCCATTTTTCACTTTGCACTGTTGCCAATTTTCACTCTTGATAATAGAAATGGTCATATAGGTGAATATACTAATCAGAAATAAAGAAAATTATTTTGTTGACTTTAGTTATTTGCCTATTTTCACTCCTTTAAATGCAAAAAGCGCATATATCAATTGGAGTATTACAGTTTTTAGGGGCAAGCCTTCAAGCCTTGCTGTCATTTCAAATTGTACAGTGTTGCCAAATTTCATTCAAAAGTTTACACCGCCAAATAAACTTTTGAGCATCAAAAAGCGAATGCTGCATTAGTCATTAGCGCATTTTTTATAGCCATAGCCATAGTCATTAGTAAATTGATTTCCAAATAATATGCCAGCCTCATTTGCGCCTTTTTATTGTAAATTTTGCATAAAAAAAGTGCAGTTAGCTATTAAAGACTGCAGCAGTGCCAATTGTTGTATCAGAAGTATTCTGTGTGTTGATGAGAATGCAACCACAAATTGACGTATGTACTTCAACAAGTTGGCTTTTTTTGTGAAGAGCCAAGATGGCTATTAAAGCTGAGTCTGTTGTCTGTTGTCGGTAGTCGGTTGTTTTCGACTTTGCCGGTTTATAGTTTGTTTTTTTTTTTTTTTTTTTTTCTTTTGTTCGGCTGTTTGCCAGTTGGCAGCTTCAATCAACCGTCGACACACATTTGTCAGCAGTCGAGATTCGTGAGTCGCAAAAGGCGAAAGGCTGAAAGGCACAAAATGCTGCAACATGTAGACAACTGTGAAGCGCTTTCAACGGACCTCTCTCTCTGTCTCGCTCACTCCCCCGATCGACTGGCAACTTATCTGTCAAATGCCAAACGACAGCCCAAAATCTATTAAGAGTGGCTTCCGCCTGTTGCCAGCTGCCACATTTGGCCTCGGGCAGCCAACAACAACAACAACAAAAATACTGAAACAGATGGACCAGAAAAGAAATGGGTGAGGGGCTGCCTGGTGGTGGGTGCGGGGTACGCTGGGAACTGGGTCCGTGGGAGCCCGTGAATGGGGCATCGGGTAAGCGGCTCGATGCGGTGCTACGTTCCGGGATTGTTGGCTTTTGGTCTATGAAAAGCGCATCGAAAAAAGCTTAAAAAAAAGTTTCTTATATTTCCTTTTATTTGTTTTTTTTTTTTTTTTTTTTGGTGTGGCAGTTTTTCGAATTTGGGCGTCTGTTTTGTGTAGCAAACCGAAATTGAAAACAAAACCGAAACTGAAACTGAAATCGAGGCACAAGTCGCAGTCACAAGCAATTTCACGTTATCATGCAGAGCGTCTGTCAGCCAGCCAGTCAATGAGTGAGTGAGTGCTCACTCAGGGGTTCTACGGGATGGGTGGGGAGTGGGGGTGGGGGGAGTGTATCTCTGCATCCCCTTCTGTCACAAAGATTAGCCAAGTTGTCTGCTAGCAGCTGCGGGGCAACAGTTTTGCGTTTGCAGCACGCCCCCCTCCCCCCACCCTTTTTCAACATTTGGAGCCAAGTGAAATCCCCCCACCCCGCCATACGACCACCCACAATTGACTGATGGCTGGTTTCGGCATGCGGTACACATAGGTAAATAAGTAGTCGATGCGGCAAGTGAAACAGACTCCTTGAGAAGTGAGTAATCAACTTGCTAAGCGGGTCACGCGGCGTATGCGCAACGCGTCTCAATTTTGCTGATTTTTCGTTTATTTATGCGTTGATAGCTCTGATTTTCTCATTGCCAAAACTCAAACGTTAATCCAGTGCTCAACCTGAGCTTAACTCAAGCTTTCTAAATGCAAACAGCTAAAAAGCCTGCCACAATTTTGACATGTAATTGTCCTATAAATACTTTACTAGTACTTTCAGTTCCCACAACTTTATTAAAAATGTACCGATTTTGAATTCCCAGGCAATTATAGTATTTTTAAAACCTTCAAAAATGCTTTAAGATAATCTACGTAAATATATGTAATACTATTGAGAGCTGAAGTATAAAACTAGCAGACTTAAGCAATATTAAAACTGACAAATATACATTTTTTATTTTCCTTTTATTTATTTATTTTGTAGACAGTGCTTTATTTAAGTTACTTTGCTCAACGGAAACGATGCTCCTGGGACAAAACATTGTCGGCGGCTGATTGACAGCTAGGCTGCTGAATACTGAACCGAACGAAGGTCTGTGACGGCGATGTGTGATCCTTGATCCTTGTGTTTGTTGGACACATCTTGCAGACTCGCATATAGGTTTTCACTGCATGCCGCCTTGCATCGGATTGCTGGCTGCTTTCCAGATGGCTATATTCTGAGGAATTAGTTGAAGAGTACTTAGAGGTGGTTCATGTTCAGGACTTACCTTCGCCAAGCTTTCTCTGCAGATGCACAGAAGAGTCTCACACAGTTCCTCGAAGAATCCTTGCTGGGAAAGCCGATCTTCAAACAGACAGTCGTCGGCTGCTTTGGCATAGAAGTAGCTGCTCACCAGCCACCAAGAATTTTTCGTCCCAACAGAATCGTTTCCGATGAGGAAAGCCACTTAAAAAAAGGCACTGTCCACCCCAAAAAAAGGATACCAAAAAAGAAATGGGAAAGAGCTTCATGGAACATCATAAAGCTCTCTCCATTTCTTACTGTATAAGGCGCACTCAGGGCAATATGGTTGCATGGAAAACTTTAACCATTTGAGAATTATTAGGCCCTAAACATAGAAATCACTTTTGCCTGACTAGATGAGTTTTTCAATTGCCTACTTTAAGGAGCTGTGCAGAGTAAGGATGCGGTATTGGAATTAAAAATGATATGATCACAGTTGAGATATTCATTTTAAATTCAAAAAATTAATAGCTGATATGTTAAAATTTAATAATATTATTAATAATAACAATCATAATAAAGCTCTGTGCTAGAATATGAAAGGCGTTTCTTAAGCAATGTTAGATGAAGTAGAAAAGCATTCACTGTGGATTCCCATCCTCCTATTCCATATAGCATTTTACTGTTTTTTTTTTGGGTTTTACTTATATATGTGTTTATCTCGATTTCTTTGTTTTTCTCTGGATCTATCAGAAATCCAGTTACAAAGTTGCAAAGCTGCAAAGTTTTTTGTCATCTTAGCCAAGCGCATTGCCTCACATACTGACTGCCGCTAACCATTTGGCTATTTGGCTTTCAAATAAACTTGTTCAAAGTCTCAAAACATACATATATATATATATGTATATGTGTGTATGTATAAATGTATGTATGTATGTATGTATATATACTAGTGCAATTTTGTGGTTCAACTTTTGACTGTCAGTTTTGGTTTCAATTGATTTGATGCCTGCCTCCTGCTTCACAACTAAATGACATTAAGCCTGCCTCACACACACACACACACACGCACACACACTTTCATTGATGGATTAATGACACTAAAATGGCTTAGGAAATGCGTGGGCGTCAACAATGACTGCAGCCAAAACAAAAGAGGCTTTGGAGTGAAAAAAAAGTGAAAAGAAGAAAAAACTTTTGCTTTCAATGGGTACTTTTGGTGGGCGTTGAGCTGGGCGTGTCTTATGCTTCTTAGCTCCTATTTCCGCTTATTACTTGCCACACACACACACACACACACACACACACACACACACACACACATACACAGTGTGGCGGCTTTTGGGCTGATTCGTGCTCATGCACTTCATCATTCGACATTGGGGCAAACGATCAGCCTTTTTGCTGCTGTTGTTGTTGTTGTTGTTGTTGTTGCAGGCTCTTCATCATTTTTATGACGCTCATGTGACAGTCATTTGTATTAATGTGCCACACACACACACACACACACACACACATCATAAAAAAGTAAAGCCCCAGCTAAATCAAACTTCACACATTTTGTTGAACTTGGGGGCTTCCGCTGTCCCCACAATATACCATTAAACCGCCACACACACACACACACCACACACATATCTTCACCTTCAACCTCGCAGCCACACCCGCCGCTGACACGCCCCTTTTGCGACGCCCACTCTGTTTGCGGTTTATCGATTCAAATTGATTTTGCTTTTCCGCCTTTTGTTGCCGTTGTTGTTGTTGTCAACGACATCCTTGGCTATGTCTACGTCTTCACAGCTCCAACCTCAACTCCCTCTCCACCCCGCCAACTGTCAACACCCACATTTCTGCCAGGGCTGCCGCTGCTGTGTTGCTCACATTCGGCTAGCAATTGTATATTGTGCCATAGAAAAGCCATTGACATTGCATGTTTTCCTCTTTTTCCACTCGTATTTCCTGTCAACTCCCAACCCTCTCCCACCCACAGCACACAGCCTCCTGCCTTGTCTTCTTCCCGTAGCACTTCGTCGATTTATTTTGTGCAGCCACAGAAAACCTGCTCGTCAAATTTGTATGTGCCACACACGCATTTGCCTTGCGGTTATCCACACACACACAAGCACACACACATACACACACTCATCAAATCGACTTGTGCTGCACACACACACACACACACACACACACACACACCTGAAGACAACTCTAAGCACGCTTCAAGCACTGCAACTGTACATTTGTACATCTAAATATATATATGTAAATATCAAATAATTTCAAGTATCATAAATTGGAATCTGATATACATATATATATATAGCTCTTATGATAAAAAAAAATTGTATCTATAAGAAAAACAGCACTTGGAAGTTGAAAATATTTGTGAACATTATATATTTTTAATTGCACAACATTTTATTATTCAGATCCTTCTTTTGTTCCCAAGTATACAATATGTTGTTAAATGTATATGTATATATATATATATATATATATATATATAAAATGATTAAGGATCGTATCATATTATATCATATATTGAAATCTGGTTATTAAAAGTTATTCCCAGTTTTGTTGCTTTCACTATAAATACTTTTGTTATTTAGAACTCAGTTCTATACTGCAATAAATATAATTATACTTGGTAAAAGTTATCCTTCAAAAGTAATAATAATAAATAAGCACGGTTTGAAAATATTTTTAAATTTGTCCTAATCTTCCAGCAAGTATTCAATCAGATGGAATATATATACATATGTACAAAATATTTTCAAAGATTTCCCGAATCCATTATAATATTTTTGCAAGTTTAAGGCTCGAAACCTTTTCTTAAGTGCAATAAAAAGTTAACTAGCAACAGTTCCAAATCTTTATCATATAAATGATCTCAAATAGTAACAGAACAAAACTACATACGAAATTTCGCACAGTGTTGGGGCATTGAGTCAGGACATGAAGAATAAATAAAAAAAAAGAAACACACGCCAGGAATCGGTAAATGGATGAGGTAAAAAAAGGAGTGGTGGCGAAAAGGGGGGGGGGGGAAGGGGTGTGAGGTAGGGGCACACACATTGCGAATGGGTATTTATAAATATATACGCACTGTATATATAATAATATTTATGTGTTGATCGCATGAAATGCGCTGTATAAATTTAGCCAGACTTTTATTCGACAATATTTTCCTTTCTTTTCCCATTTTTTTTTTGCGCTCCTCTTTTTTTGTTTGGTTTTTTTCTTTGCCTCGGGCATTTTTATGGGCTCATTCGCTTTTGCGCCTACATTTCTTTATTGTAAGCCTGCAAAGAGGTGGCGAAGGGGTGGAGCGGGGGCAGAGAGGGGGTGGCTAGGGGGCGGCCAACTTGCTGCGTTTATTATTAACTGTCGCAATGTTTGAGGGACGATAATAAAAAAGAGACGAGCGGGGGCGCGGGACGAGCGGGTTGGGCAAAAGTGCGAAAACTTTGGCAAGTGCGAAAGCAAAGGAAAAAAAATCGACAGGAAATACTGGCAGTGAATGAGGCAGTGAATGTATTCGTTATTCGCTATTCGCTATTCGCTATTCGCTAGTCGTATTCATATGTGTGAGTTTTGTGAGCACAATAAACTGGGCGGCCATAACCTTTGCTGGCGGCACTGGGTGTTTCTATTTTGGCCAGGCCAGCGGGGTGGGGGTGGGGGTGGGAGGTTGTAACTGCATTTGCCGTCGCGGTTTATGCGGCTGCCTGCCACAAAAAATTGCGGAGGACGCGTGCCGCCAAATGGCTGCAACAAAAGCGAAGCTTATAATAAAGACATTAACACCAGAAAGCCACAAAGCAGAAATTACTTAGATGGCTGCAAATCTATTAAAGCTGGCATTGGATTTCATTTATTAAAGAGCTTTTAGAGCAAGGCATTAGAAAAATGTATCCATAAGCGGCTAGTTATTTTTTAAGTAACTGCCACGATTTTTATTAAGTTTTTCCAACGGGCTTTTTATTAAATTTTGAGGCAACAACTTATTTAGAGCATTGCATATTTGTTGAACACTTTTGAAAAGTTTTACACTCAAAATTTAATTTTCATTAAATAATTCTCCTATCAACCTTTATTTAAAATTATATTTGAAGTCAGATTTTCAGTTGAAATGTACTTTTTCGATTTTCGTCAATTCTTTCCTTGGAAATATTAAATATTTTATTTTTGAAAAATCATATTATTTGTGTTTTAGTAAAATTATAATTTTCTAAATTTTTCAAAATTGCCAAAGCAGCATAAAAAACACAAAACTCCTCAAGCTTGTCAAGATGTGAAGCTGAAAGACTTGCGATGTGGTTCGGATATATAAAATATATTTGTTTATTCATGGGTGGGGGGTGCTGCTTAATTAAGCTTGGCTCTTGTGCAATTTCGGGCCATTAGGGGGTTTCCCATTGAGTGCGAAGGCACTTTGGAGACGCCTCGAGGTATGCAACAGCCGCAGCAGTCGCAACCGAGCAAGAGAAACAGATTTGCCTGCCAATTAACCTCACACGCTTGTCGAACAATTTTGGGAAGCGCTCGGTCATAAAAAGAATGACAAAGTGCCCAAATCCGCCGAAAACCTTACTCAAGGGCAGCACGCGAGGAGTGGGACAAGGGACGCAAGGCAGATAAGGAAATCATTAGGGTGCGAGGGAACGTGCAGGTGGCAGGGTTATGTGGCTGGGGGAGCGGGAGCGGGCAAATGAAAGGCAGCTGTCAATCAACGGCACAAAATAAAGTCTAGACGACCCGTTTAATGATCTTCATGCAGCCACCCAGGCGCAATCCCCCCCCTTCCCCCCCCCCCAAGCCAACCCCTTGAAGGGCGAACACGTATCAAAAACAGCCGCAAAAGCGAAACGCAATGAAAAGGGAAAGTGCAAAGTACACACACACACACACACACACACACACACAGATACACACACACACACACACACACATGTGTGTTTAGAAAATTAAATGCAAAATACATTTAAAAAAGTACAACAACAAAAAAGAAGGTAAATAAATAAATGAGTGCCAAAGCAAATCATAAAAAGACAAGATGAAAAAGGGGCGCATAAGTGGGTGGCGTGTGGGGAGAGGGGAGAGGGGATGAGTGGGACAGATGGGGCTGCCGAGCATGTTGAGCATAATGAAACAGCATTCAGTTCAGATTGGCAGCGCATCCACATCGACAAGAAGGCAGGGGGCCAGGTGGACGGGGGGGTGGGTTTAGAGGGGGGGATTGGCAACAGACGCGCGGCACTTGAACGCAATCAACGCACAACAATCACGTATCTATCCCTATATGTGTGTGTGTGTGTGTGTGCATATGTGTGTGTTTTTGTAGCAAAATTAAACGCATGCCATAATAATGCGATTTTTCTTCATTTCTGAGAGCATCACATCCCATCAGCAGCCCCATATATGACAACAAGTCAGCAGGTAATCAAAGTGCGTGCACCGACTAGCAAATGCCCTGCAATCAGCTATATATATTACAACAGCTAAGTTAACTGCCAGCTAGATTCGCTCTCAAACTGATTGCTTAAAAGACTTTATATAACAAAAGTCTGATATGTAAAATAAGAAACCGGAAACTTGGCAAATTCCTACAGGGTATCTGAGCACTCACTCTGGCTGCCTGTCGCAGCTGGATGAGGGACCAGGAGCGACGCTGACACCGACACCTCTCATACGGCAAGGGGCAGGGGGCAGGGGGGCAGGCGGCAACTGATGGCAAGCTGACAACCACAAGACGCAAGCACGTCACCGGGCGAAGCGACGGAAGAAGCTGCTGCTGCTGGCGCTGGGCAGGGGCGTAGGGCTAGAGGTATGAGTAGGGGTTGCGGGGGGAGCTGCAACACGAGCAGCCGGCTTGGCAGCCTTTTGTAATTTTGTGCGCATAAAAATCGCATTTTTCTTCTCTTTTTTTTGCACTCGTCTCACACGAAAAGAAAAGCGGCAGGCAGGGTATAAAAAGAAGCTAAAGTTCAAAAATTAAAGATATGCAGCAAACTGCGAGGGGGAGGGGGGCGGGGGTTCCCATAATTATGGCACACCATTTGTAACGCCTTTGCGGAACATATTCAATTAAATGACGACTCTCAATTAACAGCAACTATTAAAATAACAGAGTGCATATAAAAATGTTAGGGTATTCCGGCGGCGGCAAGACGTTCTTTGTTATTCCAGCTGTTTGCTTTTGAAGGCAGCGAAAATTGGCATATGTGGGAAGTAAAAAATGTAAGAAATTTTGTGTGGGGGTTGGGGTAGGAAACTCTGTTGATGTATCACTGGGGTGAACATGAAAACCAGAGCTGCATTAGGCAGACAGATGCCAAAAGAAGAGAACAAAAAGTAATGGAAAATGGTAAATGGAAAGTGGAAAATGGGAAATGGCTAAAAGTTGAGCATATCAAGCTTAGCAACTAATCGGCTTATGAACTGATGAAATAACAGCTATGTGCTAAATTTGAATGTTAACTCCAAGTTCTGTATACTTTATTGATAAGTCAATAAAAATATATACTTCGGGTTTTTCGACTGATAAGTCATATCTAAACATTTCACTAAAAACAAAGAAATTGAGCTTTGGAACTTCCTTTTATCAAACTTGACGATCAACTTTTGTAATCTCTCCAAAAGCCATATCTTTGGCATATATTGTGGTAGGTAATGCTCAAAAAATAGATTTGCTACGTATTGCCAGATAAAGAAAGTATGCATCAGAATGCTACTTATAGAGTTGTGATCAACTTTTGATAGGTGATGTTGTATAAAAAATAATACAAAAAATATAAAATATGTTAAGTGAAATTCGCAATGTATTTGAATCAAAAAGCTGAAATTTGGTATGTGAGAGGCTATTAAGAATTAAAGAACCACTTTCAATTAAAAACTGGTAAAATTTTGATAGAAAAAAAATTAAACTGAATAAAGTAAAGTAAAAGAAAAAAAAATAGCATTTTCAATTTCAAACAGTTGGTCAACTCGGAGCGTTATGAAGTTATTATATAATGTGTACTCCTTTTCATTATGGGTATTCCACGCATTTTTCCCCATTTAATTCTCGTATTTATGTTATGAATTTTAGCTGCTTAGGAGCTGCTTTGGGTGCGTTTTTATGACATTTGAAATTAGTTTTTCATTTAAATGATGTGCGTCCCAAATGTAAACCCTTTTTTTATGCTGCTTTTGGCTCATTGTCAGGCGCGCTTGGCCAAATGTAAATGTATAACTGTATGCTGTGTATCTGTATCTGTATCTGTATCTGTATCTGTATCTGTATCTGTATCTGTATCTGTATCTGTATCTGTATCTGTATCTGTATCTGTATCTGTATCTGTATCTGTATCTGTATCTGTATCTGTATCTGTATCTGTATCTGTAACTGTATCTGTAACTGTATCTGTATCTGTATCTTATTCATTATTTTTTTCACGCCCTGCAAATTAAGTCAATAAAATGCCTAAGGAAATTTATGCACTGAAAGTGTTAAAAAGCAGCAATCGCCGCCAGTTGTGGGCGGAATTGAAAGTTGATGGCTAGGAGGAGAAGTTTGGGGGGGAGGGGGTTAAGCTGTTTAGCTAGACATAGGCGCATTCCTAATTTCCTGTAGGCCTGCCTGCTTTGGCTGCCATTTAATTTGATTGTTATTTCCTTCAGCGCCAATTGGCTGGCCAAGAATCCCAGCCAGGCCAGGACAGAGCGACAGAGCCAAAGAAACAAAAGAAATGGCCAACTGTTTGGCCTGCATACAAATTTCGCATTAGCCGCCATCCAAATCGAATTTCGTTATTCAAGTGGCGGGGCGGGGCGGGGCCGGGGGAGTAATGAAGTCGCTACACACACACCACCCCCAACCCCCCAAACCACCCCCTTTTTTCCAACTTGTTTTGCAGTCAGTGTTGAAAATGGGCAACATATTGGGCCACCCCAGCGGGCCAGTTTTTGTCCAGCGAGGATTTGGGGCTGGGGAGGAGGCAGTGACTGGGGGGGTGGATGTTTGCTTTCGGTTTCACTTGTTTTGCAGGCTGACAACATGCCGTGCGGCATTCATTGGCATATTCATCCATTCATTCATTCATTTATTCGTTTAGATTGAAGTCGCATATAAAATTTCATTCATTTTCAATCGTAGGGGAGGGGGTGCTATAAGCTATAACAGCATTAAAACGTCTCGAAAAACCACCCCCTCAATGCATAATAATGCTCACTGCAAGCAACCACCTACTTACCACCCACTCCCCTCCACTCCACCCCAACAAACCTCCCTTTTATAGACTACGCATATTCTTGGAAATTTCTTTGCTCGACAGCAGAAAAAAATCTATGCTTGCGTTTCATCAATAAGTTCTCCGACTTAAGAAACTTTTGGTATTTTTCCACATTTTCGACATACATATATTTAGAGATCTGTTATATTCGGTATATAAAACTGAGCTAGTTTCAACTTTTCTAGCACAAAATTTTAAAAGGAAACTAAAATAATCTAATAACATTTTAATGTTTTCAAGAAAATATCAAATTTATTAATGGCATAACGTTTGAATACTGAATTTTAATAGAGAAAACCAAGAATTTGTGGATTGAATATTATTTCAGTTTACTGACAATAGAACCTTGAAACTGTACAATAAAATATTTTTAAAATCTTTTGCTATATTATAAAGAAAACTCAGTTTTGACTAAGTCATTTTTGGCATTCTGCAAAATAGCAAATTTTGATACCAAAAATCGAGTTTAATCAAAATTCATTTAAAAATGGACTTTAAATTCTTTAAAATCATTTTAGCCAAAAATGCCTTGAAATGCTTGTAGTTTTTCAAGAATTCAATTAAGATAAAGAAGAATTATTCTCAAAGATAAACAGAAAAGAACGAAAAAAAGAAGGAGCAAACTGTATTTGAAAAACAGTTGACAATTGAGAATTCTAACATATTGATAGTATTTTGATTCTCAACTGTTGTTAAGTACCTAAATGTTTGCTTGTTTCGCTATTACTCAGCAGTTTAAACTTTAAAGTATATACTGGAATATTTCATCTGTTTTAGTCGCAGACTTATCGTAGCGCCTGTCGTCTTTCGTTTATGCCGATACCACGGCGGTTCCGCTTCATTAACATATTTGCCAGCTGCTTTTGGCACATTCTGTTTTTCCTGCTCTTGTTCTTGTTCTCGTTGTTGTTCTTGTTCTTGTTCTTATTCATCTAAATGTGCTGCTTCTTTGCAATTCTTGGCACAATGCAACTGAGACGCCATCGCGTCCCTGGTATATATTTTTCTACTTTTTTTCGAGGGTTAATATGAAGGGGGCGGCAAATAAATACATATATGCTGTATATGTTGTTATGTTGGTGGTGGTGTTGCTAATGGCAGTAATGGTGGTGGTGGTGGTGGATTATGCACCACCAACTACGTCTTCTTCTATTGCTCCTGCTGTTGTTGCCTGCTTTCTGTGTTTGTCTTAGCAGCAAGCAGCAACAACAAGAAAGAAAGAAAGAATGCATTTTTTTGACAAGCCGAAGATTATATACCCTTGCAGAAGAGAGTTCTCATTTCCATTTTTAATTTAAATATTGTATACAAAAAACTGACTGAAACTTACAATTAATGCTGATCAAGAGAAAAAGAATCAGATTAAAAGTGATCGCTTTTAGGTATTATGGTAATTTTTGAATTGTTCACTTTTCAAATTAAAACAATATAATCAATTTTGTACTCCCTTTTCAGAAAGTTAACATTACTTTTAGGCATTTTTATAATTTTTGAATTGTTTACTTTGATATTAAACAACTTAAATAAATGTTCAACTCCCTTTTCAGAAAGGAAAAAGCAAATAGATCAGATTCCGAGTAAAAACCATTACATTTAAGAATAATGATAATTTTTAAAATGTTTACTATTCAAATTACGCAACTTAATAACATTAAATAACAGTGGAATACCTATCAGATTAAATGTGATCACTTTTAGGAATTATCAATTTTGAATTGTTCACTATTCAAATTAAACAATTTAATCAATTTTGTATTCACTTTTTAGAAAGTTTACATAACAGCGTGTTTACTTTTCAGAGCGTACACTGTTATTCATGGGTTAAGTGTTGTCTGCTTCACTGCGTTACATATTTAATGGAAAAATTAGAATACCCTCGGTAAGGGTAGACAAATACATCTCAACTTGTTGGGCGCCGGCGGCGGCAGCCGCGTGTCTGCTGCGCCGTAATTTGGTGACGCATCAGGCGGTAACAGCAACAACAACAACGAATACTATTACTACTACACACACACACACGCACACACAGAGAGAGTGTATCTCATTTGTTTGCCTTGCCCTTTGGCAGCTTCTTCTTTTTTTAGCACATTTGTCTTAGATTTCCGAGTCAATTACATTTGATATGTGTGCGCCTCACTCTCACTCTCACTCTTCTTCTTCATGCTGTTCCCTCTCTATCGCACACTTGTGCAACACTTTAATAA
This sequence comes from Drosophila maculinotata, assembly GCA_035045305.1. NCBI lineage: Eukaryota > Metazoa > Arthropoda > Insecta > Diptera > Drosophilidae > Drosophila > Drosophila maculinotata. Next base: position 6,198,897 of record JAWNPD010000679.1, on the reverse strand, counting down.
ATTTTGTAATTTTTCTTTCAGCTGCTGCTGCTGCTCGACAGAGTTTTTGGCTCAAGTGCTGCTGCTTAGTCAGCTGCGACGCCAGCGGCGCTGCCATCAAAAGACGCTGCTCAAGAGCCCCTGCCCCAAAGCCATCCCCTCTCTCTCTCTCCCTCTCTGTCTCGCTCGCTCGCTTTGTAGCTCTACACTTGCCGCTGGCAAAGCTGAAAATCGAGTATATTCTTTAAGAGGCCCTTTGGCATTTTTAGACGCGTCTGTGAAAAATCTCATGAGCTTTTGCCACCCGCCGCCCGCACACCGCCCCCTTTTGTGGGCGGCTGGCGGCAAGTGAAAGTTTCCGTTGCTCATTTGAAATATTTGCGTAGCCACTTTAAGCCAAAAGTCGCTGTTGCTGCTGCCAGCAGAAGCTGAAGAACGAGATGAAGAAGAAGAGCCTTAAGCCAACTTGGCAACCGGAGCACGTAATTCAAATTTAAAAATGTTTACATGCTTTACATGGCAGAAACAGTGACACCTTCCCCTATCACTACCCCCCCCCCCCCCAGCAGCAGCATGTGTTTGATGATCCAATGTCACTAAAAGATATATAACTATATATATATGTACATACATACATATATTTGCCACTTGCCACTTGCTACTTGCTACTTGCTACTTGCTGCTGTTCCATTTATTTTCAAGATCCAGGCCACAGGCAAAAATAAAATGAGATAGCTCTCTTCAGTTAATGTTTGTCTGCGGCCAAGGGGGCGGTGGGGGGTCATCTGGTGAGAGGCGGGAGCAATGTCTGTCTGTCTTACCTGCAAATATAGAGAGCACATGGAATAATTAGAAAATGAATTGCTTTTGATTGCCAGCGAGAGCTTGGCATACGGAATTTTAGATACGATTTGAACTGAAAGTCACAAGTCACCAAAAAAACTAAATACCCTGTTTTGGCATATGCTAAAAACAATATAAAAACAGAAGATCAAAAATCGAGAAATCGAAAATGAATTCATAATTCAAATATTTAGCGTAAGAATAGTTTGTGCTGAGTTTTATTATCAGTTGAATATATTTGTATATTGTACATGGGGTATATGAGAACCCACATACCAAATTTGCCAGCTCTGGCTCGATAGCTCAAGCTTAATAAATCGAATCCAACACTTAATAATAACTCCTTACTGTATGATACCCACTTTGAATAACTTTACAGTTACAGGGTATTGAAAAGGCTTGAAAATCAATTCGAAATCAAATTGAAAATTGGCAAAAAGTTGCTGCCTTTCATCATCATCAACTGGCAAGCACACACACACTCATACACACACACACACACACCCACACCTACAGCAAATGGAAAAGAAGAAGAGCACTAAAACTCAATTCCACTGCACACTCAATTACCCCAAAATTCTGCACGTTTCGCAGAGTTGACGCAAAGAAATTCGACAAAATCACATTCAATAGAATGTTGCCAGAACATCAAAATGTTAGTGGAAATACAAAAAAAAAATGTATAAAATTTTAAATATATTACATTTAGAAAATAAATAGTTTCAAATCAGAAAACAAAGTTTCAGTTTGTCAAAATGGTAAATCAGTCAAAAAAAAAATAAAACTAAAATTCGTAAAATAGTTTTCAATTCAAAAAACTAGCTTGCAAATGCATATTTAGCTGCAAAATCGGGAGGATTAATTAAAAGCCTTATTTACTTTGTGAACATTCCGTAGGGAATTAATTTTTCGTATTCACAGCTTTGAAGCTAAAAGAAAAAAAACAGCTAGATAATTAAGTTTTAAATGGCAAGTCTTTTTATTCCGTACAGCTATTAACAAATAACGTCTAAAACTGGCGAAGGATAGAGTGAAAGAGTGAAACAGACAGAAAGAGAGAGAGAGAGAGAGAGAGAGAGAGGGAAAGAAAGCAGAGAAATGCGCATAATTAGTGCACAATTTTGGCCTTGGGGCATAATTTGAGACCCAACTCCGTTTGCTTTACAAGCCCGGCGAGCTGTGAATAGTTGCAAATGTATCTCGTACGAATATGAAATGTATCTGAAAGGTGCAAACACAGCTGGAACAACAGCTTAGAGTAGAGGGTGAGCAAAAACCTACCCCTGCTTAGCATGTGCATGTTTTTTATACACTTCCAAAGGTTTTTGCAATTATGTCACGAAATTTGCAATGCAACTCAAATTTCATTTCATTTCATTTATTCACCTTCATTAAATATTTCCATTTGTATGTGTTTAATATTTTTTAAAGTTAAGAGCTCAAGCTTTATAGCCTTATCTACTTGGGCATATATATTTTTTTATTGATATTACAAAAGTATAAGAGAAATATATATGTATAAGTAGTAGTATTTTTCTAAAAAACTAGAATGTGTGTGCTATAACATAGGTCGAATTAACGATTAAATCTATCGGCTACTAATTCAATGTTTGCCTTGTGATGGAGATCGACAGTAGAGTGGTACCAGGGAAGATTATGTACCAATTTTAGTAAAATATTTATTTTGTCAGAGATATTAGCAACAGAGCTTGATAAGTTGCAACTGATTGGATGCATCACTATATTATATAGCTGACTATATAAACTCAGCTCTCGATAAAGTTAAAAAGCTGAAATTTAGTATATATGCGTATTCCTGCTTTAATCTAAATATATATCAAAATCAGCTGGATTGGGATACAAATAATAAAGTTTTGCTTGAATACAATTTTTGTAAAATTACTAAATTAAGCAAACAGAACAAATAGGGCATTTTTGAAGCCTCGGCAACCCTAAGCAAACTGTTATTTCTTAATTTGTTTTTGGTATATTAAACAGAAGAACATTTGGTAGACTTTAATGTTGAAACTGAACTAAGCAGCAAAAGTAACTGAAATTGGAATGTGAAATGCGAAATGAAAATGTGGCCCCGAGAATTGTAAGCAGATGTTTTTTTTTGTTTTTTTGGTTAGCCACTACATTTACTTATAAAAGTATGTGAGAAATGTGCAACAACAACAGCCAGCTGGCTCTCGACAAAATGTGGCATGATGTACAACGTTCCACATCAGGCAGGCAGGCAGGAACAGGGGGCAGGGGCAGCAGTTTGTGGCACGCTTGGTTGGCTTCTAGCCAGGAGACGGCAGACTGAAACTGAGCCGCTCTCTTACCCTCTAACTCACGCTCTCTTTGGCTGTCTCGCCAGGTAGCTGCAAAGGTCACACACACACGCACACACACAGATAGAGCGACACCCCAGGTAGGTCAGTAGTCAGTCAGTGAGTCCCCTGGGCTCGGAGCCCTCATCTGCCTGCTATTCGCTTTTCATGTCCAATAGCTGCCGGCAACAACAAGAAAATTTCTGTTGCCTGTTACCCATCGATCCCAATGTCCAGGCATAAAATATATCCCTCTCTCTCTCTCTCTCCCTCTTTTTATTTATTTGTTTTTCTTTAATTTCTCGCTTGCTCATTTCTTATTTCATATATATATATATAATTTTTTTCAAGTGCACGCAGCCACAGGCGCAAATAGCTGCTGAGAGTTTCTTGCTTAAATGTTGTTCGCTTTTCTATTTGAGTTTTCCTCTGCCACTCTTTCCTCTCTCTCTCTCTCTTCTGCTGCCTTTTGATGTTTACTTTTTGTATTTGTTGTTTTTGTTTTTGGTTCATATTTGATAAGCACATGTTCCACAGTTTGTGGCAAGTGCGATAATTCTAAATATTATCTACAGTCGCGTCGTAACTCGAAGTCGGACTCCAAGTCTATATCGCTGCCACCGATCAGCAAAGAAAACATGTGGCAAGCACATGTGTTGTGATGGGAATTATGCCCAGAGACGTAGCAAGAGAGTGCGAGAGTGAGAGAGAGGGAGACAGAGCTTGATAGGTTTTCTTATGGTTATTATCGTCATATAGAGCAGGAACCTGAAGTGACCCGACCCTAAAAACTAACTGCCTCAAGGTACATTTTAATTGCTTTTTGTCCAAATTTGACAATTGCTTTGTTTAAGTTGAATTCAGTCAATCTTTAAATTTTAAAATAATAGTTCTTTTAATTATATACATGTTGTGTTTATTTAGAATATATTAATTTAAAAACATCATATTTATAAACCAATTTATTTGACTTTAAATCCTTGTAAACTCATAATTCAATGAAAATGTAAGCAGCACAATAATTATATTAAAACAAAAATTTTATAGCTAAAATAAAAATATTCAACAAAAAGCTGCTGAGCTTATTGCTATTTAAACATCAAACTTTAAAGTTCCACAAACTTAACTCTTTTCAAAGTCATAGCAATTTAATAACAATTTTTGTAACAAAAATAAAAAATAAAAAAAATAAAAAAAATATTCAACAAAAAGCTGCTGAGCTTATTGCTATTTAAACATCAAACTTTAAAGTTCCACAAACTTAACTCTTTTCAAAGTCATAGCAATTTAATAACAATTTTTTGTAACAAAAATAAAATCCTCGCAAAAATGTAAATAGTTTTTTTCAAGTATTTTTTATGCAATTAAGTTCGAAATCTAATTACTCGCAAGAGAATAACTAGCTGTACTTGAAAGCTCGAAGACTTCAAGCTCAACGAAGCGATACATTGAATACAAATCGCAGAACTTGATGCGATTTGAAGGACCTAAGAGGGATGCTACAGCCAATTATATGGGCCTGGATTGTACAAGTTTGAACTTGAAGTGCTCTTAACTGAGAATTGCTGCTGCTGCTTCAGCGGTGATCAATTCACGTGTGAAACCCTTCATTACAGCTATTTTCCATGCACGAACTTTGAGAAACTTGAGAGTTGAGAAATAGAAAAAAAACAATCAAGTATGAAGTGGGGGGGGGGGGGGTTATGGTAATATTGCAAATTCATTTGAAATGCATTTATTTAACGACTCAATAATCAAAGTCCACAATCCAATCTTAAAGTTATTAAAAGCCAGCCTTGCAATCAAAATATTCATAGCTACCAACAAAAATGTAATAGGCATTGCCAAATTGTATTTTATAAACCGATTACGTAACCAGTAAAATTTCTAAAAAGTGCAACTAATCGCACATGTTGGTCGCATCAAGAAAACTTGTGTTGCCAAAAATGCACAGCAAAAGCAAATAATTTTGAGAACAGTGAAGCTGAGTGGGATGTACAGTGAGTACAAAGTGTATGTAAACAGGCAGTCAGTGAAGCAATTAAAAGCTCAAACTAGCTAAGCTGCTAAATGGATAACGGGGGCAGAGGCTGCAGAGGGGAGCAGAGTGAGCCTGCTAAGCTGGCATGGCAGAAAAACCTAAAAAAAAATATGAAAATATTATATAAAAATAAGTAAGACTACTCTGGTTGGAAGTGACCGACTAGCAGATGCTCTACAAGCAGCAGTGATTTTTACTTTATCAAAGAGTGAAAATAATTATTAAATTGTGGTTGATTTTATTGTACGATCGTCTCAAATTAAACATAATTAATGGAATTAAACATAATAATGCTCAACTTTATTATACCCATTTCCAGCAATCACAGGGTATTCAAAAAAAAAGGGGGAAAAACTAAACATGTCAGAAGCAATTTTTGTTGCCAAGAGATTATATTATGCACAGCAGATATAAATAAATAAACATGGGTTAAAACAAAAAATAAAACAAAAAAAACAACTATGAGCCAATTTGAAGAGCTAAGCTTGGCTCTCTCTCTCTCTCTCTCTCTCTCTCTCAAAAAAAAGAAAAGCAACAGAGCAAAACAAAAGCCGAGCAAATGATGGACTAGCCAGATGCGCTGTAAAAAAAGCCTACAAACTAAAATAAAATGCAAAAATTAAAGACAATCTGAGAACTATGAAAACTATTAGAAAGAGAGTAGCAAAATAAATTGGAGAATAGGAGAAACAAACATAACTTTTAAATTAGAATATTTAACTATAATTGATATAGACTTTGAAGGTACACAAAGCACAGTGTAGTTCAAATAGTCTAGAATTATGGCTATATTGACTCAGCTGTTTATATAATTTGTAGAGTTTGCTTCTGTGACACATTTGACGTGTGCAGGGTATGGGCAAAAGAGAGAGAGTTTAACATGCATATGTATATCAAAAGATGATATGTACGACCATAAAACAGCAACACCTACACCAATCAAATAAGCCTGGAACAGTAGCAACAACAACAGTAACAACAGCAACAACAGCAACAGTAACAACAACAACAGTACAAATGTAAAGCTTAGCCGCAAGCTTACAAAGTGGAACGGCACTCCGGAGCCTGACGGGTTGACGTACGGGTCTAGCCACTAAGTGGGCTTCTCAATGTCTATGTCGGGATGTGTACAGCTGTACAGGTGTAAGTGCTTGTGTGTGTGTGTGTGTGTGTGTGGTGTGTGTGTTATACCACAAACTGGCTGTTGGAATACAATTGTCAAGGCTAAAGGCAGAACAAAAAAAAAACAACAGGAACAGCACATTGGACTTGGGAGACAGGTATTAAAAGGTATCAGAGAAAAAACAAAACAGCAATGGAAAACGGGTTAGGGTCCTTGCCACACATACATACATATACTATGTATGTGCATATGTATATAAACAAACATACAGGATGCGAGTGCTAAAAGTTGTGACATTTGTGGCCCCCGCAAAACAGTTGAACTGGACACAAATACGAATAGGAATTTCGAATAAGAGACATTTGTCATATGTTGCTTGTTGACTGCATATGTTGGGGGAAGTCTTTAGCAAACAATCACACGGGTATTGCAATACGAGCAGCTAAAACTTTAAACAGTTGACTTGTGCAAACTTTATAAAGTTGAGGTAAACTGAGCTTTTAGTGAATCTTCAATAAAGTTGAATCATATGTGATTTGACTGAATAACATTAATAAATCAGAATGCTAATGCCATGCGAACTAAGCTTCAGGTAAAGCTATCTCAATGAAATTAAGTATACGCACTGTTTAAAGCTTTAATTAGTACTCAAGTTAAAATCAGTCGGTTTGCTGCACTTTATCATATAGTTATCATAGCAACAAACTTTTGGTAATTCATCTCAACTTGTTACTTTGATGATTTAAATACATATTCCTCCAATAGAATCACAATATGTATATAAAAACTAAAAAGTAGGGTATTTAAAAATTCATCAACCCACACTGGCATTTCTCTGGCTCATGAATAATGAAATTACGCACATGCTTTCATATCAAAACTTGGCCAAGATGTTTGTTTATTACTTTTGATTATTTGTCTTTTTGAGCCATCAAATCAAGTACATATTTATGCCAGTGAAACAGACAGACAGAGAGAGAGAGAGAGAGAGAGGGGGGGGGGGGGGGGGAGATAAAGAGGGCAGAGAACCAGAGTTATTCATGTAATTTCGACAAATTCCCCGGCAAACCCTTCAAAATGTTTACATTTTGCGTTAATTAAATTAGATAATTAAGGCCACCTCGCCGCTCTCCCCACTCTCCCCGCTCTCTCACTCTCCGCCACTCTCTCAAGCTGTCGCCCTGGCTGTCATCTTGCTTTGATTTGATTTATTTTCACAAGACTTTCGACTCGGGCGCTTTAAGGTGCTGCCAGAGGGGGGGGCAGGGGGCGGAGATGAGGGCTGTGGGGCACAACGACAGCCCTGCTCATCATCAACATTTGCAGAATAACAACAAAAGCAGCAACAACAACAACAACAACCGCACATAACTATTTCGAAAAGTCGTTGCTATTGCTGTTAGCCAAAATCATAGACAATCAAGGCCCGAATACGTTGAGAAACTGAGACAAATCCAAATGGGGCCCCAAACCGGAGTCGACTCGAGTTGAGTTGAGTCGAGTCGAGTTGAGGCGGGCGCATTTAATTTCACTTAAATCTTTCAATTAAAACTTTTAATTGATTTCATACACACACTCACACACTCACACACACATGCACACTCACACACATGAGTTTGTAGTTTCATGTGGGCGATAAAAAAGCATAAAATATTCTGTGGCAAGCTGAATTGGATTATCCCTTTTGCCATTTAGTTGTTGTATTCATGCCTAGTGGCAATTAATTAATACGCATAAAATATGATATAAAATGAAATAAAACTCATAATGCATAAATTTGCAAGTCAATAGTTTACAACTGTAAATTTATATACACACACACACACACACACACACATACAATACATTCGACTGATATTTGATTTAAGCAAATAATTAAATGCATTAATTTGGAACATATTGCGTTAAGTTTATTTATTAATTTATTAATTGCACATTTTCATTTGCATTGAAAAGCTCGCGTAAATCACATTGTTCACCTCGGGCCACGTTGAACACGGCAAGAAAAACAGAAAGCTCACATAAAGCTTGATAATTATCAACAGCATATGGACAATTTAATTAGTTCATTACTAATAAATATTGTGCATAACTGCAATAAGAGAGTGCAATGAGATAAGTGATAAAAAAAAAAGTAATGCAATTATAAGCAAAAAAAAAAAAGGAAGAGAAGCGAAGCGAGAAGCAAATGGATTCGATAACAATGCTTTGAAAAACCATTAAACGTTCATTAAGAGCAGCAAGAAAACAAAATTAATCAATTGGAAGGGAAATAGACAAACGTCTTTAATCAAAAAAAAATTATAAACAAAATGCAAAAGTACGAAACGAAGATAAACCAATCAATAAGAGTACTTCAAATGGACGGATATTAATTGCTGAACCGACTTTGATTAACTTGGATGCATTTGAATCAATTGATTCAACTATAGTTGAGTTTCACAGGCAGCAACAATTAAAATGTATAAATTGTTGCTGAAAGCAGCATACCCCTAATGCATAATTCAAACGGTTTAAGCATTGAAATCCAACAAGTTTGGTTTTTGTAAAATGGCAAAAACATTTTTGCCATTGAATGGCGAAAAAATGCACATGAACATTTTATGCTCGATTTTCTATTTTCTATTTTCTAACGGCAGCTGGAAAACAACTATTTGCATGCATTGCATAAAATTACGTGCACATTTTTCGTAGTTTGATTTTTGGTTTTTGATTAGAACTAAAATCGATTTTGCGAACAAAAGTAATCGCAGTTTATTGATGATGATGTGCGTGCGTATGTGTGTATGTGTGTATGTGTGTGTGTGTGTGTGTGTGTGCTTTGGTGCTATAATTAAAACGGAACCCTGAGGAAATGCAGATTAAACGCCCATGCGCTTCGACACTTTTGGCATTGACATATTTCCAAAGGCGCAAAACCTCTTGAAATTTGCATGTGGACACCAACAAAAATACAGCAAGCAAGCAAACAAACAAACAAACAAAATAAACCTCAAAATATATATAAGAAAAATGCGACAAATTTTTGATATGCCCAAGGGCAGAACCTGAGCCCAGGAGAGCGAGGGACTCACGTGGTTGTTGTGCGAGGTGGCAGGACAATAACAACAACAACTACAACAACATCATCAACAACAGCAACAATAATAACAACATCATCCTCATTGTTATTATTGTTTGCTGTTGCCGTCTGGTCACACACAAATCGCCGTCATATGTAAATGAAACACCAAACAAAAATTTACTCATCGACACTGACAGAAATATTCAAGTGAAATGTGAAGTAAAAACCGAAGTTTACAATTTAGGGGTATTGAGTCTGCAAGGGAATCTAAAGGCTTACCAAAAGTTTTGATAGCTCAAATTAATGTTCATATACAGTATAAATTATGGTAGTCAATTGTTTTAACTTAAAAATCTAGTTTTTTATTTTTTAATTTCGTTTATATTTTCACTCATCTTTGATTTTGATTGATATTATTGAATAAAAATTAAAAGCAATTTTTTGAGATTCAGTAAGTATTTAAATTAATTATTGTTTAAGAAATTCTCAGTTACTTATTGAAGAAATAATATTAAATATAAGTGCTATATATACATATAAACTTTATAGAGTTTTTTATGTCATGAGAAGAAGTAATTATTCAAATTAAAAAAATATATAAAGTGAAGTAGTTAATTATTTCATTTTTTTTTAGTAAAGTTAAAACCTTTTTATTTTTGCAGTATTTAGGATCGTTTTTGTATACACTGAGTGTGGTCATACATGTACATATGTACATATGTTTGCATGTGTAAGTGTGTGTGTGTGTGTTTGGTTGTGTTTGGTTGTGCTTGGCAGCTAAACGCCATGATAAATTAGTCGGATAGCGCGTTGCCTGCGTGTTTTGCTTATGTGTATTATTATTATTTTTTTTTGTTGTATTTTCATTCATTTTTTTTTTTTTATTTTTGGGTCTTTTGCTCGTTGCACGCTTTGCGCTTTTCTTGATGTGTGTGTGAGCGGTGCGCTTTAAACGCCAACAGCTGACAGCGAACAGCACACACACACACACACACAGGCAGACAGACAGAGAGAGACTCTGTGTGTGTATGATAAATTAACATAAGATTAGCGATCAGTAGCAGCAGCAGCAGCAGAGAGAAAGAAAACAAAAATTAGCCCAGCGTAAAACAAAACGGGCGATTCGAAATGAGAGTGATGGTGAGGGGGGAAGGTAGCGCAAGTAGGTTGGCGGCGTTAGAGGAGGGGTGGGTGAGGGGGAGGTGTAGGTAAGGCAAACATAAATGAATAATGTGCACTAAGCGTAAAACCCACATGAGAATTGAAATTAAAAGGACAATAGATAAAACACACGCACAGAGAAAACACGACAGACACCCACAGAGAGAGTGACCGGGAGGGGGAGAGCAGGGACCAGAGCCCAGTAGTCGTGTGCTCGCATATCCTGCGACAAACACACACACACACACACACACAGTGAAAGGCGCCTTTTGTGCGTTTAGTTCAAATCGTAAATAAATAAAAATAACAACAGCCACTAAAAGCAGCAGCAGCAAGCTTAAGCGAGAGAGTGACAGAGAGTGGGAGTGAGAGAGAAGAGGAAGAGATAGAGAAAAAACATAGCACGCTATGAAAAGTACACAGCAAGCATTGTGCATGTGGGTGTGTGTGGGTGTGCGTGTGTGTGTGTTTGTCTGCAGAACAATTACTTAAGTTTCAATGCATAAATATTTGATGAATTCAATAGCATTGATTTAACAGCATTTTTCATGTAAAAAAGATATGGACAAAAATCGAGTAAATGCTCGACTTGAATGCTGTAAGCAAAAACAGCAGACTAAAATGCATTTGTATATTAATAAAAGTGCATTGGGGCTTGAAAATTTCACAGTAGAACATGTGAATTGATTGTATATCACAATTGCCTCAAGATTGAAAATCGGTTCAGTTTGGACTGATTTTTGACATGAAATCCGAAAATATTGAAGTTGCTAAACTTTGAATGTAGAATCCATAAGAAGGACATGCCATGAACAAAATGATTTTTGACATGAAATCCGAAAATATTTAAGTTGCTAAACTTTGAATGTAGAATCTATGAGGAGGACATGCCATGATCAAAATGACCTTGGAATTGAAGATCGGGTCAGTTTAGACAAAGTTATGGCACTTTGAAGTCTGGGAAGGGCATTTTTAGGGACTTCACATGTGAACATCTTGTCATGATTTTTGACATGAAATCCGAAAATATTGAAGTTGCTAAACTTCGAATGTAGAATCCATAAGGAGGACAAACGATGGTCAAAATGACCTTGGAATTGAAGATCGGGTCAGTTTTGACAAAGTTATGACACTTTGAAGTCTGGGAAGGGCATTTTTAGGGACTTGGGATCTTCAGCAGCTTGTCATGATTTTTGACATGAAATCCGAAATTCGGAAGTTTCTATACTTTGAATGTAGAATCCATAAGGAGGACAAACCATGATCAAAATGACCTTGGAATTGAAGATCGGGTCAGTTTTGACAAAGTTATGGCACTTTGAAGTCTGGGAAGGGCATTTTTAGGGACTTCACATGTGAACATCTTGTCATGATTTTTGACATGAAATCCGAAAATATTGAAGTTGCTAAACTTTGAATGTAGAATCCATAAGGAGGACAAACGATGGTCAAAATGACCTTGGAATTGAAGATCGGGTCAGTTTTGACAAAGTTATGACACTTTGAAGTCTGGGAAGGGCATATTTAGGGACTTCACATGTTAACATCTTATCATGCTTTTTGACATGAAATCCGAAAATATTGAAGTTGCTTAACTTTGAATGTAGAATCCATAAGGAGGACAAACGATGGTCAAAATGACATTGGAATTGAAGATCGGGTCAGTTTTGACAAAGTTATGACACTTTGAAGTCTGGGAAGGGCATTTTTAGGGACTTGGGATCTTCAGCAGCATGTCATGATTTTTGACATGAAATCCGAAATTCGGAAGTTTCTATACTTTGAATGTAGAATCCATAAGGAGGACAAACCATGATCAAAATGACCTTGGAATTGAAGATCGGGTCAGTTTTGACAAAGTTATGGCACTTTGAAGTCTGGGAAGGGCATTTTTATGGACTTCACATGTGAACATCTTGTCATGATTTTTGACATGAAATCCGAAAATATTGAAGTTGCTTAACTTTGAATGTAGAATCCATAAGGAGGACAAACGATGGTCAAAATGACATTGGAATTGAAGATCGGGTCAGTTTTGACAAAGTTATGACACTTTGAAGTCTGGGAAGGGCATTTTTAGGGACTTGGGATCTTCAGCAGCATGTCATGATTTTTGACATGAAATCCGAAATTCGGAAGTTTCTATACTTTGAATGTAGAATCCATAAGGAGGACAAACCATGATCAAAATGACCTTGGAATTGAAGATCGGGTCAGTTTTGACAAAGTTATGGCACTTTGAAGTCTGGGAAGGGCATTTTTATGGACTTCACATGTGAACATCTTGTCATGATTTTTGACATGAAATCCGAAAATATTGAAGTTGGTGAACTTTGAATGTAGAATCCATGAGGAGGACATGCCATGATCAAAATGACCTTGGAATTGAAGATCGGGTCAGTTTTGACAAAGTTATGACACTTTGAAGTCTGGGAAGGGCATTTTTAGGGACTTCACATGTGAACATCTTATCATGATTTTTGACATGAAATCCGAAAATATTGAAGTTGCCAAACTTTGAATGTAGAATCCATAAGGAGGACAAACGATGGTCAAAATGACCTTGGAATTGAAGATCGGGTCAGTTTTGACAAAGTTATGACACTTTGAAGTCTGGGAAGGGCATTTTTAGGGACTTCACATGTGAACGTCATGATTTTTGACATGAAATCCTAAAATTGAAAGTTTCTAAACTTTGAATGTAGAATCCATAAGGAGGACAAACCATGATCAAAATGACCTTGGAATTGAAGATCGGGTCAGTTTTGACAAAGTTATGAGTGTTTGAACCTGTTAGGTATATATTATACAGTAAATTGTATTGAATATAATTAAAGAGCTCGAATCACCAATTAAAAAGCGCCTCTATTGTACTTAAGGTAATTACTTAATTTATTATGTAATCAATTGTATGTAAGATCCCTAACCAATCTGTTGCTGGCTTTAAGTGATGCTTTTACTTTTTAAAAGCAACTCGAAACTTGGAAAACTTGCAACTTTTGCTTAATCACTCTGAATGACAAATGTTAGTTGAAGTTCCAAGAGCCAATTACTAGACATAACCATTGTATAGCTACAAGAATTCCCTTGTTCTCTCGCTCCACTCCTCTCCTTCTCTCCTTCTCTTCTCGTCCCCTCCTTGTTCTGTGACTATCCAACAAGTAGAAGTAAGCTGTAGCTGAGACTGTTCTGGACTTGGCTAAAATGATTTGCTAATTTGTTAATGGCTGCTCAATGTTTAATGGCAAAACACAGAGAAAAAGAGCAGAGCGAAAAACAACAGACAAGAGTTGTAAGTGTACAAGAAATATATATGTATATACATATATATGTATATATATTTATCTGGAGATAGAGTGAGAGTGAGATAGCGATAGTTGCGAGCTACGATTCCCAATTGTCAGTTCTGGCATATTCTACAATTTGTGCTTGTTGGCCAAAAGTTTGCGACTCGAATGAGTTGAGAAATTCTTCAGCAAAAATTGATTAAATTGTTTGTTTTAATTGTGTGTAAATGTTGCTGATTGTTGTTGCTGTTGTTGCTGCTGTTGTTGTTGTTGCTGCTCCCGTATTCAAAGTATTGTGATTATTCAGTATTACCGAGAAATATTCGCACTGCAGCTGCTGATAAGGCCATAAAGATGATAAAGTAATATTAATGCCAGATTAAACAACAATTCAGCATATTCAACAGAGTGTCGAAAATTTAATACTCTTGCCGAGATAATATTTTCCATATATGGTTCCATAATAGTTATACCAATTTTAACAAGCCATTTTCGTAAATTGTGTAGACCTAATTTATACAAAAATTCCATTGAAGGCAAATTCCATTTTCATAGTTATTGGATTTTAATGAAATTTTGCCAATATGTTGCAAGATAATTTATAAAGTAAATATTTTCAAAAATAGCAAGTCTTTCATACAGAAGCTCCATTAAAACTAGAATCTTCCAAAGATATTGTCTCTCGATATGGTTTATTTGGACATGTTTCGCCGAAAATATTATCTAGACCAAGTTATAGCTTTATAGCTGCACTGAGAGCTGAGTTCGCTTGGGCAGCTATATGATATTTCGTAATACCATGGAACCAGTAGTATTTTCTATGGCAAAAATAAGCTTAACTAAGATATCAGTTTGGAATAGTTAGAGATGGGAATATGTTTATCAAGAGTATATCAGTTATAGAATCGCAAATGTTACAAATTTTAAGACATAATTAAAATACCCCCGGAAAGGGCATGAATATGCCAACAGCTTTCATTAGCTTATTGCTCTACAAAATATCTATAAACCAACATATATGTATGTACAAAATGTACATACTATATTATATAGCTTTATCTGCAGCTGTATCTGTATGTGTATCTGTATGTGTATCTGTATCTGTGTCTAGTATCTGTAAGTTTGTTGCGTTTCCTGTGCATTTTGCGACATCAAAACAAATACAAATATCAACACAAAGCAATAAACGGCATATTTACCTTTAGCTGCAAAATGCAAGCGCTTATCAGAGACCAACAAAGACTCCAAGGGGTTGGCAATGGGTTTGGCAAGGGGTGTGTGTGTGTGTGTGGGGGGGGAGGGAGGTAGAGGGGTAGGTGCGCTGTCAAGTTAGAGCTGCAAACAGCTCAAACAGGCAAAATGATTTTCCAAAGTGTCTGTTGGGCAAACGAAAGCAAACAACAAAAGCCCGTTGCAAGTTGCCTCCACAGTAACCGAAACCGCAACCGAGTCCGAGGAACGAACCTCAAACTGAAAACTGAAACCGAACCCGTACCCGAACCGTGCGCGAACCCAAACTGAACCTATAATCAAAGACCATCGAGTTGCTCAGCGACAGTGACAGCGACAGCGACGTCAAAAGCCTCGACAGATATTGTTGAAAAGTCGACAACAGGCAACATGATGGAGACGAAGAAGACGCCGAATGCCACTCATAAGGTAAAGCGCGCAATTGAACAACCAAAAGAGGCGGTTTGTGGTTAAGAAGCGGGGGTAGGTTGTGGAGCACAAGGTGAGCATAAATGCCAACTATTGTACAAGAACGCTTCACACAATCAATGCGGATGATAATGACAATGATGATGACAGCTAAAAGGGGGCAATGCGTATCGAATGGCTCTGCAGGAACTAAGAGAAAAAGGCGGAACAGGGGGTATACGGAATTGGTAACGGGAACCATGACATCTAGGGGAACAGCAAATAGCTAGCAGCAAACAGCAAACATCAAACTGCAGACAGCAGACAGCAAGCAACAATCAACAGCAGCCCAAGAAACTGTCCAATGCGTTCAGCATATTGCAATTGGAGCCAATGCACAGTGGTGCAAAACTCAGAAATATGCTACAAAATAGTAGCATACATATGTAGCAGAACAATATACGAAATATTTTGTATCTTTAGGCAACACCTAGCCAAACAATTTTATTCAATTTAAACTATAATTTTTTTTAATATGATATTTTACTATATTAAAATTACTTTTCAAATTTCATTAAGCTGTTTATACGACGACTATATAAATATAAATTATATGGTGTTTTTTTTTGTCGATCGAGCTGAACTTCAACTTTCTACCTATTTTACAAATCGCGAACTTTTGGCTGGTAAGCTAAACTTAAAAAACCGAACCTAGGCTGTATTTTTAAAACATATTACTCCTATTAGTTGTAAGCAAAATAACAGAAATTATACATTATTGTTATTTTAGTAGAAGATTTATAATACTTTGTTTTTATATATTTTTTTTTTTTTTTATTTATGTGTATATTGAGAGTTATATCGCATTCTTGAAGTAAGTTTTTTTTTTTTAAATAGTTTTTTCACTATAAGATTAGTATTTGTAGTAGCTTTAAATTAGCAATTTTAAATAGTTTTGCGATTTGTGGTAGAAATGAAAACTTGCATTAAGTTATCACTGATTTTACTTAAGTTGCTGCCTTGCTTGACCACAAAAGTGTTGCCTGCAAATGCAGTTTGCGCCACTGTGCAGCTATGCAATTATTGCTCGGCCGCCTGTCATCATCGTCATCATCATCATGATCATCATCAATGTCATTATTATCAGCGACAGCAACATCATCGATGCCGACAACTTTGACTGCTGCTGCTGCTGCTGCGTCTTCCTCTTCCTCTTTCAACTGCTGCAGTTGTTGTTGCTGTTTTGAGTGTTGCCACGAAACATTTTCATTGCGATTGTCATTTCAGAAAAAGTCAACCGCTGCTTGCATTCTTGTTGTTGTTGCTGGGGCTTGCTTATCAGAAGGCAAACAGAACCAAGCACACACACACACACACACACAGACACAGGCTGTGTGTTTGCTTTTTGGGGTTACCGTTATCTTATTACTTATTGATTTTGTGTTATCAGCGACGATGTCGCGTCGCAAACGTTTTTCTCAAGCAGCTCAAAAAACTACAAAAAAAAAAAAAAAAAAAAGAAGCAGAAAATTATGCGGCAGCAAAGTGAAAAGCAAATTGAAAAGAAGATGCCGACGACCCCCTCAAGACATTGGCCATCCGTCGCACCCGCACCCGCAACGCCAGTCAAGCACCTTACCCCCCCCCCCCCCCCCCCTCCCCTGCCCGCACCCACAGCTATTATCATTCCCATTTTCATTTCCATTCCCAGGCAACGAGCCGCGCCTCATTACACTTCAAGATACCTCCGACACTCACTGATAAGGGCTGCCACGAGTGCCGAGGGGGGGGGTGCGGTGAATGGTTATTGGTGTGAGGTGTGAGGGGGGGCGTGTAGTATAGGGGCAAGCGTAGCGATTGTTGCTGTCACAGCGCTTTTTTTTTCGCTTATGGTGTTTTTTTTTTTGCTTTGTCGCGCATTTTATGCGTAAAAATGATGCGCGTGCAAGTTGCATGTTGAACCGCAAAGTAAAACACTGCAGTAACTTCAACAAAGGGCGGGGTTAATGGGGTGGAGGAAGGGGAGAGGGGGGGTGGAGTTAGTAACCCGCTGATGATGATGCCAACGGCAATGGCTTTGTCTTGTGCCCTCAGATACTTAAACGAAAGCAGGCAAAAGAAATAATAGAAAAATAGAAAAACAAATAGAAAATTGAGAAAATTCACTAGTTGAGCTATTACTAGTTGTAAACGACTAGCAGATGCTCTGTACGAGCTTAGAGTGTAGTTAAAGTCTGTATTATAAAAGAATCGAATATATTTAAATTCTCAATTCTAAAAAATATATTCAAGCATACAAAACATTGTTTTTTAAATTGAATATGTTAACTTAAAAGTACATATATCGCTTGAGAGTTTTCTGTATTTAATAACAGATCATTACTGAATTTGTTGTATATAAAATAAATTGTTAACAAGAATCTACATACCAAATTTAGTAGCTCAAACTCTTAGTGGAGTTGAGTTCAATAAGACGAACTTTAAATAATTTGGAATAACTACGGTGTTTATCAATGAATTGTTTTGAAAATAGTTGGGTAAATCAATGTGAACTATAAAAACACACATCCCAAATTTAACAACTCTAACTCCTTCAGATCAATATGTAATACAATATTGACTGCACCATTATTCCTCTCCTTATTGAGTCAGATACTTTTTACACATTTGTGCAAGCAGCAGGCCAAGAGAATCAGATACAGATACAGATACAGATACAGTTGTGTAACGCATTGCCATTGATTTGTGGCAAGTGCAAAGTGACTGTCAGAGGCATAACAAAATATGCTATCTGGCACTCGAATGGCATCTCAAGCAGGCCATAGTGAGCACATAGTTCTTATGGAATTTATGGCATTGATTTCAAATGACACCAAGGACGAGATAAGATTATCAAAATTGAAATTGATTTAAAGTCAATATTACAAGACAAGTAAATACAACACACACACGCAAAATAAAGATGAAATAACATCATAATTGTTGTTGCTGAAATATGTGCATATTTATGAAAATATTTGTCAAACAATTGAAATGATTTTCAACCCGACCAAATTCGTTTTAGTTACAAATTGATTTTCTTTTCATTTATACACATACATTTTTAAAGTTCACCTAAATTAAGAAATACAATTCATTTTTAATCCAGGTCAAAATAAAAAAGTTGAAAACCGAAAAAAAAACACTTGCCATTTGCATGCTAAATAATTAAATTAATTGAAAAGGAACTTCAATTCGTTAAGCAGCTCAGCTGGAAAATTGTAAGAAATTATATTTTTATTAGAATACGAAAAACGGACGCCAAAGCCTTAAATGTATATATGTATATATGTATGTATGTATGTACATATATATACTAAGGGCGCCAGACTTGTGCTGAAAGTTGAAATACTTCATTTTCACATTGTTAGGGCACAAAAGAAATGATTAAATATGTGGAAATATCAACGTTGTCTGCGCCAAACGCAAATTTGCACAAAGCAAAATAAAAAGGGCGAAAATTAAAAAATAAAAAAAATACAAGAGAGAATAGTTATGCTTGGGGCTGCCGATGATGAAATACTCTAGCAGACATAGGAGGGAAATCAAATTTAATAATACTTTAGAACTACGTTATAATATTTTATATATGTATAATTAATATAATACTTTATATATAGTATTAATAAACGATGCGATTTTGAGATAAGAACTTTTTTACGATTTGTTTATGCCAAATTTATAATAAAGTAATTCCATATTGATCAAAATTTGCAAAGATTTGAGAGCTTGTTACCGTTGAGATAATATTTTTTTAACGATTGGTCTTATGACAGCTATATGATGTAGTTGACCGATCTGTTTCATTTCTATATATGTTATATTTGTGGCAATAAGCAGCATGTGTGGCAAGTTGCATGTATATAGGTTTGCTGATTTATCAGTTCGCATAGGCAACTATATGATATATGTATATAGATTGCATTTATGATTTTTTCTACAGCTAAAAGAAGTTTGAATTTCAAGTAAGCCTGATCAAGTATATATATATATACATATAACTAATAGGTTCTGAATTCTTTATTCAAATAGGCAACACAACTGGTTGCAAAGTTCTAATACCCTCTTGCTAGGGCATAAAAAACACTGTCGTCTGCCAGGGCCAGGGCCAGGGCCATATATGAATTGTACTGCTATATATACAGATATATATATATATATATATAAATATATATATATGCTGATGCTTGGGGCATCTTGAAGATGCGCCACACAGTAAAACGCTGTTTGCGGCAGTTTTTCAAGTTCGTTGCCAGCGTTCGCTTGACTGCCACTTGACATAACGGTCTATCTTGCCTCTCTTCACGTACCCCCCTCACCTCCGCTCTCTCTTCATTGCAGCCCCTGTGTTTCTCTTGACTAAAAACTCCCCCTCTGTGACTGCAGTCTGCAGTTTTGGCACTTGATTTATGACCAGCGGCAGCTGCCGGACCCCAGACGCTTTTTGCGGTCTCTCTTCTTCTCTCTTCTCTCTGCTCTTCTCTTCCTCTTTTGCAGTTTTCATGCAACAAGTGCTGCAAACAAGCTGAAGAAGCATCAGCAGCAGAAGATGGAGTTGGAGTTGGAGTTGAAGTTCTTTTCTTTTCTATTCTTTTCATTTCTTTGCTGCTTTTATCTCATTGCAAAAACTGATCAAAGTCAGACCGTTGGCTTTTTTCCGGGCGATTTTTGCAACCGTTCAACTGTATACAAAATTTCAGCAAATTAAGTTGTATGCATTTTTAAGCGGAGTTTAATGTTTTAAATACTCTCGCAATTGCTGTATTTAGTTGTGAGGCAATTTTAAAAATTATTGCTTAAATTCGTTTTCTATGCTTTATAAATCCATAAACATAAAAAATTGCTTCATCTGTTTTTCTAATTTGTTTTTTTCTGTTTTTGTTTTTATTTAAGATTTGCTTTGATGACAGAAATAGTTTGTGAACTTTATATTTAAAAGTGGTTTAGGGGCTTTAGCCATTGAAAAATCGATGCAGAAACTTTTTGATAGTTGGTTGCAGTTTAAAAATTAGAAATAACAAAAGTTTCCTTTTAGAATGAAACTCACTGTCGAGAAATAATTTCTCTTGTTTTAAATGTTCCCAAAATTTCAACAGTTTTTGTTTTTGTTTTCTAGAAAGAGACGTGTAGGTAAAGAAAACTTTTGCTTTTCAGAAAATTAAATATGCATTCAAATATTTTCTAGCTATTTTTCAAAAGTCTAGTTGGACATCTGAAGTTTTTTGGCTACAGGTTTGTTTGTGACAAGCATTTTCAATATAAAAAGAAATTTAAAAATTTGCAAATTAATTTTTACATTTCTTGTGCATATATATCTGCTCAGAAACTTTGAATTTTTGCCTATAAAAAGGTAAACAATTTGGAAACGAATTCCTTGCAACTTTAAACTGTTTTGATTCCAACTAAATTTACAATCTTTGAGTACATTTTTAACAGAATTACAAAATTTTTAAATTTTAGTTTATCTCAGTAGACGTCTAGAAGTTGAGACTTTAAACGTTCTCTTAGTAGTTGCAAACTCAAAGCAATATATATTTATATATATATATAGAATATATCCATTGGCAACTCTTGTAGTTTTTGTGTTCTATTTTCAGTAAATCTGCGCATTGAATTATGGTTCGTTCTTATTACAGCTGCTTGCAAGGGGTTGGCTCGGGTAACTGGGGGTTGGTGGGTGGTGGGTGGTGCTAGTTATAGTCAGAATTCTAAGCCCTATAATCATGATTGCCAGACACGCCAGTTGAGCTCAAGGAGCCTTTTGCCTTTGGCCGACCAGATGGTTGACTGCGCTTCCTGCTTGCCACCCACCCGCCCGCCACCCTGCCACCCCCGCCGCTCGACAATTTGTTGCTGTTTTAGTTGTTGTCGTGTCTGAAGTTTGTTATTATATTAAAATAATATAATGATTATTGCTTAGAGCAGCGGTTTGTGTGTCTTCTTCTTACTTTTGCCTGTTTGTTGTTGTTGCTTGTTGTTGCTTGCTGTTGCTTGTTGTTGTTGTTGTTGCTTGTGGCATGTGAGCATAAATCATTTGAATTCCGCTTCGGTTTTCCACTACGCTCGCTGCGAAGACATTTCGTGTGACGCCATATTTGTCAAATGACGTTTAAATTTATGAGCAAATGATATATGAGTAACAGAGAGGCACACACACACACACACACACACACACACACACACACACACACACACACACTTGAGTGCATGTGCATTGAAGGCGACTCGAATTTGTTCTTCTCGTTGTTGTTGCTCTTGTTTTTGTGTGCGCCCAAAAAATAAAGTTCAATAGCCGCACACACACACACACACACACACTCACACCCTGGTCTAGACAACACACACACATATATATATATATATATATATATTTCGCGTTATTTGATATGCCAAACGAAAACCATATGTGGGCCATTTTCTACGTCTGTTCGCAGCTCGTCTGCTCTGCTCTGCTCGCACTCACACTCTCACTCTCTAGCTGTCTCTTTCACTCTTTCACACTCGCCGCTTCTTTTGTTACACTTGTTCCTGTTGTCGTTGTTGTTGTTGTTGTAATATGTAATTAACGCCTTCAGCATAAAATTCAAAGTGACACAGGCAGCAATTATTTTTTCGACTCACATTTTTTTTTGTCGGTTTTAGGGTAGGTTTTTTTATGGAGTGCATTTTTTTTTTTGTAAGCTGAGAAATTGAAGTACTTAATTTTAAGGACTAGCGATAGTTGGAGTATACAGTTGTGAGGCACTTGTGGAGGATTGCATTTCAGAGGCTCATAAAAATAATAATTTCAATATTTTTGAAAATTTATTTAGGATTTTTATTATGCAAGTAACATATTTTGAAATGACGTAAGCTTGTAAAATCAGTTAAAAAGAAAAATATGTTTACAAAAATGTTGAAATTAAATAAATTGAATAAAAGACAAAAAAGTTTCTCAAATGTTGTATGCTGCATTTACGCTAAAGTTTAGCTTAACTTTTAAGCTCGCAAAAATATGAATACTGAAAGCTCAATCAATTTTGGTTTTCATCAATTTTAGTCATTAAATAATTGTGAAATACTTTTCAATTGAAACTTACCTTATAATAATTGTTTTACATGGCAAGCGGCTGAAATCCATGGATAATCGCTGAATGGATGCACAGTTATACGTTTATGAGCTGCAAGGATCAAACGAAAGAGAGCAACAATTAGATAAGAGAGGCCAGCAAAGAGAGAGCGAGCATCAAACACAAAAAAAGATAATAAAGTTCGGTTCGATTTCAAGCAAAGTTGCGGTTCGAGTTGCGTGTTGGTGTTGAAGTTTGATTGATCACCTCGAAAACGAGAGAGAGAGAGGAGAGAGAGGGGAGAGAGAGAGAGAGGGAGAGTAAACGTTGTAAATAAAGGTAGATAAATGTGGAGCGCAGCGACGAAGGAGTAAACAAAACAGAATACGTTGCGGAGAGCGAAGAACGCAGCCACGGAGAGAGAGAGAGAGAGAGAGAGAGAGAGAGCGGGCTGAATGGCGAGAGGGGAGTGGTGAGAGGTGAAGAGTAACTGGCGCGTAGGCGCTGAAGAACAATAAACAATAAAAGTAAGAAAAGATACAACAAAAATGTGAGACAAATGTTGAGCGATGAATCAAAAACATAACAGCAACAAAAGCAACAAAAGTAACAACAACAACAACAACAGCAATAAAACGCAACTGAAATTGAAATGGTGAAGAGAAGCAACAACAACAAGTTCATAAAAAAAAAAAACATAAAACGCGTTAATTTCAGCCAAAGTAAAAAAAAAAAAAGAAGCAGAAATTGACTGCCAGCTAAAATCAACAACAAATTTCGTAAGTGTCCGTCGAGACAGCGTAAAATTCCAATAAGATTTATGATAGCAAATGTGAATTATTTGATTTTCGATTTTTGTATCTGAAAGATACATTTTGACACTGAGATACGCAATATGATGAATTAGTTCTTATAGATTATTCATTTATTGTGAATCATTAGAAATCGTTATATACGCATGTAAATGTGCGTATAATTTATATTAATTATAATTTAAGCTTAATTATATATGTTTTTTTATATATAACATTTTTGGCATTTCAAGTGCTGCTCAGCTTAATTTATTTTCTAATTCTCAACATATATCACATTTTTCACACTTTTTAACACCTAAATCTGTCTTCAAATCAATTTAAGAAATTTCTTTGTTGCTTTTTATTTACATTGTGTATTTTTTCCAACACTTTTCCCAATTCGGAATCAAAGTTCTCGAGTTGTAAACAATTTCTTCACTTCTTCACTTTATAGTTTTATTTATTGTATTCCTGGAATTTCCTGCTCCAATTTGAGAGTCTCTTTCGATTCTTATGTTCTCTTGTCTTTTATATATATATAACTTTAATTTCTTGGTAAGTTTTTATCATTATTTAGTTTTTAGTACTTTTTAATTTGATATATTTTGTATATTATTATGTTTATCTGTTTTTGTAAATCCTTCAAATAAGTTGATATAGTTTTTAATGATATTAGATATCCATACATAGGTTTCACATGCTGCCAAACTTCGATTTATGAATGTGTCTTTGAAATTTTCTTATCATCTGGAATTCATCGATCAGGAAGCAACAAAAAGAAACGGCAAACTGTACTGACAGCAGCAGCAGCAGCAGCAACAACAACAACAACAATAGAAACAAACAACATGAGGAGTCAGGCTAAATAAGAAGAAGATGAATAAGAAGAGGAAGAAGCTGGGAAAGAAATGTGCCTCAACAACAACAACAACAACAACAACAACAACAACAACAAGAAAACACGACTTGGACTTTAGCTTCAGTCTTTCAGCTGCCTTCTTTTTGGCCTGGGCATCCACACGAGTTGTTGTTGTTGTTGTTGTTGCCTTAATCATCGCCAAAAACAAGTTTTTATTATTGTTGTTGCTGTTGTTGTTGTTGTTGTTGTGTGTTTGGCTTAACCCCAAACTCCAGCAGTGCACTCACTCATTCTCCCTCTCTTTCACACTCACACTCATTCTCCCTCTCCCTCACTCACTCACTGCGCGTCCAGTTTTGTGTCTTGTCGCTTGTTGCATTCAGTTTATGCCCCAAGTTGTTGTTGTCGCTCCATTTTTGGCGCTGGCTACGAAGTAGCAACAATTCCATGTTCCCGTTTTGCTTGCAACGTTTATGCGTTGCAAGAATTGCAAATTCTAACAAATATATTCATGATTTTTGCCATTATGCCACAAGTAGAAAAAGAAGCAACAACGATGGGATGAAATATGTGTAGGTGTGAAAGCAGAAGATACAATTAAATTTGGATTCGTATACAAAAGATACTTTTATTTTCGATTGGCAAGTAATCAAGTCCAAGTCTTGTTATACATATAGAATAGGTTATAACATAAAATAATTGTTATAAATTATCAACCTAACTTGCAGATTTAATCGTTAGAATTAGTTTCATTTAAAAACTTTCCAAACTTGTTTTTGTTGTCAGGTTTTATCTATTAGAATTTAGAACATCAAGAAACTAGATATTATTAGACATGACATTGAATTTAAAATATTTATTATTATGCTGCCAAAAATTCTTTAGTATCTTTGGCTTTAAGGCACTTTTGAATATCCAGAATAGAAAACTGTTTAAAATATGCAGCTATATTTTATATAGTTCACAATCAATTATAGTAAAATATAACCATTTTTCTTAATATTTTTGAAAGGATTTCCCGAAATACAATCCACCTGAACTGACCATTATCGTGGTATGCACATCATGACAAATTATTGTATTATCGCGTTAAGCGTGTGGCATAAACCTGATTAAGTGACGCAGCTGAAAAGCGGCTTCCTTTGGCATTTGTTGTTGCTTTTGCTTTGCCTCTGCCTCTGCCTCTTTGCTTTGTGTATGTGTGTGTGTGTATCTGTTCGTGTGTGTATCTGTGTGTGTGTGAGTGAGTTGAGTCAGTAACAGGAGAAGACTTGAGAGCCGCTTAAGCGATAGCTGAGCCTAAAATTACTAAAAACACAAAGAAAAAAAAAAAAAAATTGCAAACAAAAAAAAAAAAATAGTGAGAGAGCTTTAATTTGGCAGAGTGAAGCTTCTCGCACGAGAATTGAAGCCAAAGAAGTTTTTTAAAGTTGGAGCACAAGAAAAAGAAGACAACAAAGAAGAAGAAGCAGATGAAAACTTTTTTGGAGCATCCCATTGATTTGAGTTCTCAGAGTCGTGAATGCAAAAAATAAAAAAGGAAAAAATACAACAAAAAAATATGTGAACAAAAAGCAAATCTCAAGTGAATCGTGTGAAGAGCTTTCGCTTCCCCCTCGACAAAAAAAAAGGAGTATGCGATAGAAATACTCAAAAGCTGTTTATTTTTAATAGACTTGTCTGTTGAAAATGCCCAGCAGTTATAAAATAATTATGCGCATGAGTTTGTTATTTGTTATTTTTGTAGTTTTAGTCAATTCTAATCATCGATTAGTTTCCCATTAATACTGTATGCTAATTTTGTAATTAGTTTTGCGACGCTTATTTTAAACACTCTGTAAAGCTCAAATTTGGTATATTGGATTTGTTACTATTGTGCCACAAATATGTTTCTACAATAATATATACAATGTATTAAAAACTATTCAACAATGTTGAATTTTAAGTTCATATTAATTTTAGCAAAAGTTTGAAACATTTTCGAATTTATAATTCATAAAAATCCCTTGAAATTTATTTGCAGAAATCAATAAATTCAATATATTCAGTATCACTTTTTAATTTAAGCTCACACTTCTGTACTTAAACTTCTGCACAAAAGTTCTTTTCCATTCACTTTCTCACTCCTCCCCCGCCCTCCGACCAATAAAAATTTGTCATGTCATATTTCTTAACAGAATTCACCTCAAATTACATGGGATATTAACATTTTCGGCTGCTTGACAGCAAATTTAATTTTGTTTGCTCTTCAGCCCGAAAGCCTTGCCTATCCCTCCCCCCTGCCACCCACTTTAGCATAGCTATGCTGCTAATCACCTTTGTCCCTTCTTCTTCTTCTTCTTAGTACTCTTCTGCTGCCGCTGTCAGACGCAACTTTATTAAAAGCGTACACACACACACACACACATAGATAGATTTAAGCAAGCCAGGCACATGGAGCTTTGTCCTTTTTCGGCTAACTGTACTGACTCTCCCAAAAAACACACAACAGCAACAGCAACAACAACATTAACTTCGCTGCCGCTGCCGCTGCTTTCTTTTTCTTTTATTTTTGGCAAACGTCAATTACACGCCAAAGACGCCAGCGTCGCTGTCGACGTCAGCGTCGCAGTCGCCGTCGCCGTCGCAGCTTTTGCAATAAGAACAAGTTTTTTTTTTTGGCAATGCTGTTGTTGTTGTTGGCGTCATTGAAGCCGCTGTTGTTGCTTTTTTTGGTTTTTTTTTTTTGTGAGTTTTTTTTTTGGCCCTGCAAAATGCAATTTTCATTGTGATTCATTTTTGGCTTTTAAATTGGCCATTTTATGCGGTTTTTTTTGTATTTGTTCTTTTAGTTAGTTTTTATTTTGTTGTTTGCTTTGCTGTGCTTTGCTTTGCTATTGCGTTGCTTTGTTATTGTTTGCAGCCACGAACCGGTTAAACGGGTATTGAACATAATAATTATTATTTAAACTGCTGCTGTTTGCATTTCGCATTTCGCATTTCTCATTGTTTATTGCCATTTGTAAATTTGCATGCGAAATTTGAGCAGAGCTTAAGAGCGTTCAATTTAAGCTGCAGGCGCAGCTTTTATTTAAAGAGCCGCCGGCTGTTATTAATATGCTGTTTTAAGAGCAAGCACCAAATGTTAATTTAAGCTGCAGGCGCAGATTTTATTTGAAGAGCGCTGAATGCTGCTGATTGATGCTGCATAAAAGCGTAAGAAAGAGAGAGAGAGAGATCGCGATCGCGATCGCACGCACAGAAAAGCACAGTTAAAGAGTAGTTAAAGGCAGCGCTGTTGTTGTTGTTATTGTTGTTGCTATTACTGTGGCTGCTGCGCTTGAAGAGAGCACGATCGCCAGCTGCGCTTAAGAGCAGTTATTAAGCAGATTTACTAGAGACCTTTTTTTTTCTATTTGTGTTATGCTCATTTCTGCTGCAATTGTTGTTGTTGCCCAACCGGTTCAACGGGTTAATGCTGCACTCACACACAAACACACACACACATATGCATAGATGCATTTAATTTAATTCCTTTGATTTTTTTTTACCTTTTGCTTTAGTCGCTCCGTTCGTCGCAGCTTCTGTTTTGACTTCTGCTGTTTGCTTTAATTATAATTTATTTTTTTTGGGCATTGCATTTCGCTTCTTGATTTCTGCCTATACATATGTATATATTTATTTTTTTTGGAATAATATTTTGCACTCACTTTCATATAAACAACAAAAAAATTAATAATAGCATTTAATTTGAGAGAAAAAAATCACGCGCGCATTTTGTGCGGCACTTATGTATTTGCATGTGCTTCGTTTTGTGCTTGGTATTCTCTCTGCTTCAGCGAAATGAACGAAACTAACTTACAAGAATCACACAGAAATATTATTTTTACGGAATATTACGTTTTAACGCTCGATCTCGAACCCGAACCCGCTGCACGTCCGCCTCGTACGGCTTTGCTTTTGCATCTGCTAACATAGCGGTTGCAGCTGCTGTTAAGCGTAGCCGGCCCAAGCGGCCTGTTCACGCACAGCGCTGTTAACGCAACAGTGGGCGGTCGCAACCGCGCTGTTAAACGCAACGCAACCTGTTAAGCACATGTTGGCACTGTTGGCTCTGTTGGCTGACTGTAAGAGAGCGCAACAGCGTGCGCGTGTGCTCTTAAATTAAAGTTGCATATGCGACAGATAAGTAATTTATGTGTCTCTGTGTGTGTGTGTGTGTGTGTTTCTGAAATGCAACTATTGTAATTGGTAATAAAAGTAACAATTACTGCGCTTTTTTCGCTCGATTTGTTGCTCGATTGCGCTGCTCTCGTTTCTCTTACGTGCAATTGTACAGTTCGATTACTTGGGCGGAGGGGGGAGTTGGTGCTCATCTCACAGAGATGACAATTAGAGATGTGCGGATTGGTAGTGATTTTAGAATGAAGTGATCGTTTAGAGTTGTAACATTAAAACTTAAAAAATATTAAATTGCAAATATTATAAATAAAAATACCGTTTAAAATAAATTATTTCGAGTAATAAATTTAAATTATCTACAAATAATTAAGTACAAGAATAACAACCTATTTTATTTATTAAATTATTGATAATTTATATTTGTGCACTGAAATGCATAAATTCATATAAACCATTTATTTTGCCAAAACTTAAAACTCTTAAATTAAAGCTTGTTACTTAATCAAATGAATATTTGATTTAACTAAAATAGTTTTGTAAATATATTGTATAGATAAATTAAAATACTAAAATCATAAAACAGCCGGTATTAACTTAATTTTTATGAAAATTACACCCTAACACAGGAGCCTAAAATTGTCAGAGAAGCTTTAAGCTCTGCAAGGAATCTTTTCGTCATATAAAATATAAAAATCTCTTATTAATGGGTATCTTAAGGCAAAACTCTAAGGCTAACAGCAATTTGCAACTAATTTGCATAAAACATTAGCTAATACAGAATTATATAATTACTTTGTAATTAAATTCGTACCGTTACAATTTGCATGCAACTCGTTTGGTTGATTGTTGTTTTCTCCATTTGCTCATTTGACAAACTGCGGTTTCTATTTTTATTAATGCTTTTTTGTAGCTTTTTATGTTTAGCTATATTTTTGTGGTTTCATATTGTTCTGAAGTTTCAATCGTGCTTGGCCATTAAATTCCACAGATTTATATGTGTGTGTGTGTGTGTGTTTGTGTGTGTGTGTGTGTAGTTTAGTTAAATTGTGTTGAAAAGGCCGATGATTGTATTTCCGAAATCAGAAACTAGTTACATAAACGAGTAGCGTGTGATTTGCCACAAATGCCACAAGCATGCAACAATTAGCAGCAAGTACAAGATAAGTGCCACTAATAAATTCATATGTAATTAGATTTCGATAATAATGAAATGTTGCAAAAATATAGCAAAATTATATCTAAAAGTTTTAAAAAAATAAATCAAAAATAATTAAATAATTTATAAATTAAAGCTAAATTTTTAACATGAGGAAAGTAACAACAAAATAAATCCAAAAAAGATCTTGCTCAAAATTGACAATTATTATTCAAAGAAATAAACAAAAAACTCGACAAAATACTCCAAAAATACCAAATATATACCACAAAAATACCAGATTAAGCAAATGTCTACCAGACAAATTTTTGAAAAATTTACCAAAAATACCACAAAATTATTATTAACATTTTAAAACAAAATATTTAAAATATACTCCAAAAATACCACAAAAATACCAGATTGAGCAAAAATCTACAAAACAAATTTTACAAAAATTACCCAAAAAGACAAAAAAAAAAAACGAAATTCAAGAAAATATTTAGCATAACAAATGTCAAATTGATAAGCAAAATGAAGCTAAAAATGCCCCCTTGCCACAAATTGTTGTCAAGGTCAAAGCCAACAACGACCACGACCCTGCCCCCCAGTTGTTAAGGGCAACGAAATTTGCTTTAATTAACGGTAACATTTCGCAGACATTTTGTCAAATGAGGCAGCACTTGAGAGTTCCGACGCGTCGGGGGCAAGTTGGGGTCGCTTATTAGCGCCCACTCAACGACCTTGGGCTGACTGATAAGGCCAAGGTCCTTTGTTTTGCCAGGCGACGCTTCCGATGGATAGCGGCATGGTGCAGAGAGGGGTGGGGTGCAGAGGGAGGGGTGCAGAGGTTTGCTTTAGCTTCAACTCACATTTGCCAGGTGAATAGGGGGTCGGCAAGGGGGTCGGGGTCATATCAGCACTTCCTGACAGCCTCACAACAAATTATCAAATATTGCTGCAGCAACACCGGAAATTTGCCACCTACGAAATATTTTGTATATTTTGTTGTTTTTTTTTCACATTTTTTTTTTTTTTGGCTTTTTTTTGTGACACGTCGATTGCTGCCACTGCCACTGCCGCTGTCGCTGTCGCTGCCGCTGCCTATTGGCGTCATAAAATTTGTCAATTTATGGAAATGTCGAAATGTGGCAAATACGAAAAACGTCGCAAATGTTTGCCAAGAAATACACACGCAGAAAAAACAAACAACGCTAAAAAATAAAGTAAAAAAAATTTAATATTTTTGCACCACAATTCGATCATCTTCTTTCTGAACCGCTCCGCAGCGGTTTCTAAGAGGTGTTTGAAAGTTACGTTGTCATAAATAAATACAGAATTTAGCTTTTAATCATATTATTTTGAAACTGAATTTTTTATATAAATATTTATAGTTATAAACTTTATTATAATTCATAAAATAATTAATTATACTTCTGACTATTTTTAATAGCTAAAAAACTCTTTTATATTTTTTTTCAAATACTAATTTAACTAATTTACTATATATTTTTTAAGTACTTCTACAATTTTGAATTTGTAACCACTTTTTAACCTATTGAAATAGTACTTTAAACTTTTTTAACATTTTAGGTTTAATTGTTAAATATTTGTAAGCTTTTTTTGAGCAATTTTAAAGCCACTTTTTTTTAATAGTTTATTTTATTTTAATTTTTATTTTTTAAATTTTTTTTATGCTTTTAATTTAAATTGTTTTTTATTAATGTTAGCTAATTATCCCACATGCTAGTTGCCCGATTGCCACTGATTTCTCTCAGTGTACTCGCACCTTGCCTTGTTACTGGACTTGTCGCAGAGGCATCAGATATACCAGAAGGTACATGGAAGGAGGTAGGAAGTACCTGTACAGTAGGGTGTCCAGGCACGTACCATTTGCACAGGTAGCAAATGCTTTTAATAAAGTTACAAAGCTGACAACAGAATCCGCTGGCGCTGGCGGAAGGGTGGGGGGGCAGCTGCCCCAAAGTGTGGCATAAATAAAAATACATTTTATGTGCGCGTATACTCGAAATTATTGAAACAGTTACTGACAGCAAGAAGAAGCGAGCAATTCATGTTGCTGTTGTTGCTGTTGCTGCTGCTGCTGCTGCTGCTGGGAAAGAGTATTAAGATATTCGATTGAGCTGCGAAACACAAAGATCGAACGGCTTACAATTGAATTGTTAAGGCATCGAAACAAGAAAATTTCGAATTTACATTTTAATCGAACTGAATTTTAAGCATTCTTTGGGCATGTGAAGAAAGAGCAACTGCAATTTGTTGTTGCAAATCTCTTTGGCACTGGATTTTTTTTATTGTTTGTTGCTGTTGCTGTTGCTGTTACTGTTGTTGTTGTTGCTTTCATTGTTGTGGTTGCTGTTAACGCGCTTGTTCTGCTTCTTCTTATTGCTGTTGTTGCCACTGCTGCTGCTGCTGTTGCTGTTGTTGCTGCGCTTGTTGTTGTTGCTGTTGTTGTTGTTGTTGCTGTTGTTGTTGGTAAAACACACAGTTCGCTTAACGACAATTTCTCTCTGGTTGTTCCTTTTGCTTGTTATTGTTGTTGTTGCTGCTGCTGTTGTTGCTGCTGTTGCTGTTGCTGCTGTTGCTGCTGTTGTTGCTGCTTTCTGCTACTATTTTTTATGCATGTGACCACGCTTATTGTCTTTCGACGCATTTGCCAATACCCGCAGAACAGCAGCAACAACAGCGGCAGCAACAACAACAACAGCAGCAGCAACAGCAGCAACACCAAAAACTGCTGACACAACAGCAACAATAACAACAACAATACACAAATTGTTTGCCTCAGCAATTGGCGTGAGTATTTTTTTATATATATTTTTTTTTATTTTCTTATATTTTTTTTGCTCTCTTTTTTTGTTGTTGCTTTTATAAATCATGCCTACAAGTATGCAACGCAATTTTTTTCAATTACAACTCGCTGGCAATTTACTTTTCTAGGCGGTCGCCGGGGTAGGGTCTGCGGCTGCGGGTGCTGGCAGTGTGTGATGGGAGAGGGAGAGGGAGAGGGGAAGGGTAGGCGGTGCTGTTGCCAACGCTGCGAATTTTCTTTCTGTTTCGCTTTTCTGCAATTGCAATTGACAATTTATGTGCTTTTTTTCGGCACAGTTGTGGGCGGA
Organism: Drosophila maculinotata; assembly: GCA_035045305.1. NCBI lineage: Eukaryota > Metazoa > Arthropoda > Insecta > Diptera > Drosophilidae > Drosophila > Drosophila maculinotata. The sequence goes on along the minus strand of JAWNPD010000679.1, from coordinate 6,166,266 downwards.
TCGGCTATTGCTTGTGGTTAAGAGGGGGTGACAGGGAAGGGACAGATGGGGGGGGAGTTGTTGTGAACACAGTTCCTTCAATTTTTATAAGGCAATCGATGCTGAAGGTGCGACTCATTTGAATGACATCGAATGGAGTTGCATGCAATTCAATGCGAACATAAAATAAAATCGACTTCAATTGTAGGCAAAAATGCTCGAGTTCTATGAAAAGTGCTTTCGGAAAGTAGTAAAAATATATAAATATATACATGCATGCATATAAAGCTCAACTACAATTTCTATTTTCGATATTCGTTGTGCTTATTCTTTAAATTATATGTAAATTCTTATTCTTATCAGAAGTGCATTAACTAAAGGGAACTTCATAAACCAACATTTTTATAAATTGAAAAATTATTTTGAAAACTGCACAATTCTTAGATGTCAAATTTAAGTAGAGGACAAATAATTACCAAAATGACATCGGGTTATGGGAGTTTGAAGTCTTAGCAGGACATTTATAGGTATCTGGGCACTTTAGAAGCCATTTTTTTTCTCTTAATTTTTCGCATAGCTTTTTATACTTAATGAGACACTCACAATCAATTAACCGTAAAATTTCAAGATTCTATTTTTTGAAAAATCTTAATTGGTAAGATCCCCCTTATGCTTTTTTTGCCCAAAAATCTGAAATTAAATTTTTGCAAAAATTCTAAAACTCGAAATTTAGAATTAAACTAGATGCCAAACTGCGATCAAAATGACCTTGGGATTGACAATCGGTTCAGATTTGACAAAGTTGTGGCAGTTTGAAGTCTGGGAAGGTCGTTTATAAGGAACTTTATAAATGAATAAATAATAGAAAAAAAAAATGTCTATCTTGTCAGTTTTAATATTGCTAAGGTCTGCTAGTCTTCTACTTCAGCTGTCAATAGTATTACATATATTTACGTAGATTATTTTAAAGCATTTTTGTTGCAGGGCTAAAGATTTATTTGAGAGCTCAAGTCTTTGAATAAACTAGCATGACAAATATCATCATCATAAGTTGTGACAGAAAATCCTAAAAATTTAACTTCATCAGTTTTATATGTAAAATAAATTTAGTGGTCAAACCAAGACTTAAAAGTAAGTTGACAAAGTAACTTTCGGAGTTGAAAAATGTTGTCAGCATTAGTACTAAAGTTTCAAAGTTCTTCAAATATTACTAAATTTTAGTCAATATTTCTATACAGAACTTAAAATCTTTAATGTGTATTTTAAAAATAGCTTAGCTTTATTTGATATTTTTAGATAGAACATTATTTTGTCTAATTGCGTTCACAAAGGATGAGCCGAGCGGGTTGGAGAGGGGACTGTAGAGTGGGCTGGAGGGGGAGTATTGGAGAGGGGGGTTCGCGTTGCTTGCAATAACAGTGAAAATGCATTTCAGCCAAAGTCTGTCAAAGGCAGTTGGCAACTCTAAACAGCAACAACAACAATTCTTGAGGCTTTTATTTAATTAAAATGTCATTATTATTGTGCCTCGCAGTCGCAGTCGCAGTCAGCGTCGGCGTCGGCGTCGACGTCAGCAGCGCGACACTTTGGCAGTTTACAGTTGACAGTTAGTCAGTTCACAATTTACCCGTTAAATGTCAGCGGGAGATTCAAAAAACTAACAGCAAACACCTTACATTCCCGCCTCCTCCCCCCACCGCCCCGCACCACCCTCTGCAACCCAACCCCCTTCGATGGCAAGCTTTTCATTCACAAAACTGCTGCCATTCACAATAGCTGGCGCTGCCTGGCTGCAATTAAAATAAAACAAATAAATGTCGCGTCTGTGGGCGTAGGTGGGCGTAGGTGGGCGTAGGTGGGCGTAGGTGGGCGTAGGTGGGCGTGGCTTTTCACATTCTGACTGACTGCAATGAAATATTTGCCGCTTTTCAAGACTCGCTGTTGCTTGTTGTTGTTGTTGCTGCTGCTGCTGCTGTTGTTGCAACAGTTACAGTTGCTGCAGTTGCACCTTTGCTGCTGCACCTCCCCCCACCCCCCTTCACCCACACCAGCACCCTAAGAGCTACAAATAGTTAGCAACTCAGTCAACGAGAATGCACCAAAGACAAAAAATAATACAAAAAAGATAACATGAAAGAACTGTGTCTTTTTTTATTGCACACCGAATATGTTATACCCTTTTGGACGAAAAAAAAGTCTAGTCTGTATGATCATGTTTTAATTATATATATAAAAACCGAACAGTTGCTTCCCATGGCAAAAATATTATATGTATAATATTCTGATGATTATTATTTTACTTAAAAATATTAGGTGCTTTAAAGCAACTGCTAAATAACTGGTGAGTGTAGCTAAAATATATATGTATATATTAAAAAAAAAAAACGATTATAAGAGCTCATCTTTCATATTATATAGTACTACGATCCGAAGAAATTGGACATACTGTCTGTTCTTAAAATTCGTATATAACCAAAGTTGCATCAAGATTCTGAAACTAAAATCAACGAACATGGCTATTTCGATTTGGATACTGATTGAGAATTAATATAATATATGTATATAGCGTTACATACTTGACGACAAATGTGTAATACCCTTTTAGAAGTGTATATAAAAAGTGCAGACAAAGGCGCCTTTTGTTGTTGTTGTTGTTGTTGCTATAAGTTGTTGACAACGACAAATAGTTGATGGATGAGGCGACCTTCACCTGGCTACCTAAGTGCAGCAACCACCACCACCACCCGCTACACCCACTTCCCCTGCACTGCCCACTCGCATTCCGGACACAAAAGCAGCACCGTTCGCGAACAAGAAATCACTGGATATAACACCATGATAGGCTAAAAGAGGGTGAGAAAGAGACAGAAAAAGAGGGAGAAAGATGGAGAGAGAGAGAGAGAGAGAGAGAGGGAGATTGAAGACTAAGGGGTATATCGATTGAAAACCAGTAAAAATGTGCCTACCAAATTCCAAATCAATTTTCAATGTTTCTGTGCCACAGAAATCTCTTTGGGTTGGATTCAACATTGTCAAAAAGCTCATTACACCAAGAACAATATATTTAGTCCTCAAATTCACTTGAAAACCAATTGGAAATCATTTTTTTAATTCCTTTTGCTGAACTGTCACAAAATTCGAAATTCCAAATTCGAAATTAATAAAAAGAAAACAATTTTCTATATACTTTGTAAGCTCAAAACATAGCTAAGCTAATTTTTCGGCAGCTTTAAAGCTTTGGCTAGAGCAAGCAATGACGGAGGCGGAGACTGAGGAGAAACGGCGGAACTGCGTGACAGCGGCAACGGTTACGGCGATACCCAGAACAAGCAGTCCGCAGCCGGAGATCAAACAGCTGAATGTGAGCCCGGGGTAAGTTGTCATTCCCGCAGTGGCAAGAAACCCACTTGTTAATCCTTGCTAGCTTGCAGCTACCGCAACTCACCCGGTTGCGATGAGAAGGTTTATCCCACGCTGCGACTGCGCCTGTGCGACGTTCCACAGCAGCAGCAGGAGCAGCAGCAGCAGCAGCAGAGCTCCGCTGGGGCACTGTGGCAAGTTGCACGCCAAGCGGGCGGCAGCACCACAATTCAGCCGCGACAAGCGGTGACGCAACCGCGACGCGTCTCCACGCCACCACCGATCCTGCAGCCCTCAAGTAGTGGCTACTGGCCAGAGATGCTGCCAATCAGCCTGCAGGACGACGATGTCGAACAATCGCCGTCGCAGCAGCAGCTGAGCGATGCGGAGCAGCGTCGATTGACCTTTGACCAGTGGCTGCTGTGCAAAAGGTGAGTTGAACCACAGTGAGATCCAAGCCTGGAGCTGGACTTTCTAGTTCAATTCAGCAGTTCACATTTTACTGAACGAACTTATCTTTCATTCAAGTCCCATATCGTTCAGTTGGTTGAGTCATGATCTACTTTCAAAGGTGAACGACTGAACGATTTGGGGGTCAAATGACCAACTGAACGATAAGGGCCTTAAATGAACGACTGAACGATTTGGGAGTCAAATGACCAACTGAACGATGATACTTAATGAACGACTGAACGATTTAGGAGTCAAATGACCAACTGAACGATATGGGCCTTAAATGAACGACTGAACGATGTGGGAGTCAAATGACCAACTGAACGATAATCGAGGATATAGTGCAGTCGTTCAGTTTAAAGACTAGTTCCACCGAACCTGAATAGCTTGAACGATTATGCACAACTCTAAACTATAATATTAAACACACTGAACGATAATCAGGGATTTAGTTCAGTCGTTCAATTTGAAGATTAGTTCAATCGAATATTAAGCACCATTCTTAAACCGAGTCCAACTTGAAGTTATTCTAAAAAATTGTATTCTCAACCGAGTCAAGGTTGATTATGATTCCATTATATTCCATTACAATTATAATATAAATCAATAATTTAAAAATTTTAAATTTAATTTATGATCCAAGTTATTTTGACCACAAGTTACATATTATTATATTTTTGTAAAGAATTATCAATTTTATATATTTATAATATATGTATATGTAAATTAAATATTTTTAAAATATAAAAAATCAGCCTGTTTTTTCATTAATAGTTAAGTATTGATATAAATAGCTGGACTCCAAACATTAAGGGTATGCAAACTTCGGTGTGACCAAGAAAAATCTTGTTTATTCAATCAAATTTTAATCCGAAATTTGCAGCAAAATTAAGTCGAACTCATCTAATAATCTGCCACAAAATAAGCTAGATTTTCAATTAAAGAATAGGAGAAAAGTGTTTTTGTTTTAAAACAATACTCGCAATTAATTTGAGCAGAATAAAAATGTTTAGCTGAAAACTCGAATTATAGAATAGATTTGAATAATGCCAACAGAATTGTCAGTAACTTAAAGAGTTATAGAAAATTCGATTTGGGGTAGTTCGACTGTATTTAAATGCTAACCAATTGTTTCTCGCTGTGTACCACAGAAAGCAGGAGTCGCTGCGTCGTCGTCAGTGGCGCCGCGAGATGCATCGTCTGAATGACATGAAGCAGCTGCGCCAACAGATGTCGGAGCAGTGCTATGCGGACTGGCTGCACGTCAAGCGGCGGCGGCGGGTGGAGCTGGCGACGGCGATGCCACAGCTGCCCAGCATTCTGGTGGAGGCGGCGCGCAGTCGCAGCGCGCAGTCGCAGCGCTGCTTGGAGCAGTGGCAGCGTCGCAAGCGGCTGGAGCTGGAGCGACGGCGCAAGCAGCAGCTGCGCGAGGAGGAGGAGCAGCGTGTCCACGATCAGTTACGTCATCAGCTCTCCCAGCTCGCCTGGCAGCGCTGGCTCGCCGAGCGGGCGGCCAAAACGCTGCCCGAATCGCAGCCGGAATCGCAGCCCGTCCAGCCGCCGAGAAGAGGCCGGTCAAGAGCATCGGGAGCAGCGCCAGTGACGCCGCAGCAGCAGCAGCGCATTCTGGAGCAGCAGGTGGCATCCTTGTATCTCCATGTGCCGCTCTCGACGGCGCAGCGTGCGCTCCGACGGCGTCTGGATAGCATTGATGGGTTGCAGATGCAGCGGCGTCGCAATTAGCCCCCAATTTATCAATCAATCCTTCAGTTATGTCCTTCAGTTCGCCAGACAGCTTAAAGCTTCACTAAATTTCATGTTATATATAATAATAAAACTAATTTGCAGATCATTTTGAGCCGCACTAAAAACAAAGCTCGATCTTATCATTAAAGCTCAGGGAAATAAGCTTACATTTTATTGATTATAATTGCTGTCAACAAGCCGAGCTTTAAGTTATAAGCCACCTTTTTTAAATTTCCAAATAATATATTCGATACAAAAGAAGCTTTTAATTATGGAAAATTGTTCCTAGAAAATTATAAATGAAAGCTCCATAATAGGGGTAAAAATCACTACATCTAAGGCAAAATTTCTACAAAATGAATATATTTTCCATAAGATAAAAAAAAAATTACTGTATCAACGAGGAATACTTAAGCTTTTATTTACAATTAATTTAATTTGATTAAAGCTTTCAAGAGTTTAGAAAGTTGCTTTTTAGTTTAGTTAAATATTTGTATTGAAGCTCTCTCTCTCAAAGCTGTTGCTTAAAGCTGTAATGTGGTTTTAGGTCAGGCAGTATATGTCAAAAGCTTTTCACTTCATTGTAAGTTAATGTCAGCTTAAAACACGTCACACAGCACCGATTTTAGATACTGTGCTACTAACCAGAAGCTATCTGTTCAGTCTAGGCTCAATGGGACTTTACAGCTAAGAGTTAATTACAAATGTTTCGACTAGCCCAAAACTCAGCCATACAAGATTGAAAAGCGCTGCTTGGACCTATCGTATTGGACGTATCCTAGTTCGGCTTCCAAGTTTTAGGTTAATTCAATTAGGGGCACAAAAGCTGAACACCTGCGTTCCTTGGGGTGAGGCAGGGGATGTGGGACTGAGGGGGGGGGGATGAGGGGGAGGGAATGCACAACTTGATGTAAGCCGCTGACTTTGTCAGTCAGATGGCAAGGAGTCGGAAGCCCTAGGCGCTGTTCTAGGCCCCGAGGTGCTTCACGTCTGGCCACACTGCAGACAATGCACGAGGGGGGGGGGGGGGGTTGACCCACAAGACCAGAACGCAGGGTCCACTCGCACACTTGCCCACTTATCCTTTTAATCCATTTTCATTGTGTTGCTCAGAGACATTTTTTGGTCAGGCAACAGGACGCAGCACTTGCCTGAAACGCATGCCACCAACACAACCCAACCCCCAACATATGCCACACACACACACAACCTGTGTCGAATCGATGCCTCAATTCCCTAGCGAAAGAAACAGAGAGCGAGAGGGGTAAGTGAGTGGTGGGGAGGGGAGGGGGTGTAGCGAATGCAGCTGCTGTTGATTTGAGTGCCGGATAAAAGGGAGCCCACATTTTAGCCAAAAATTGTGCTGCTTGCAATGTTTTGTGGCCCCTCCGTCTCCGCCCCGCCCCGCCCCACCCCGCCTCCACATTGTAGTTTGGTTCGTTGCCTGCTTGCCTTGCTTGCCAATCCTGCTCCAGCGGCAGCTTCAACTTCAACTGCAACACCAGCTTCAGCTTCAGCTCTTCCTGCCTCATTTGTAAAGCTGCTTGCAACATTTTTTGTTGAGTTTTTCTTTCACTCATGCAGCTGCTGGGATTCAACAATTGCAAACGGTGATGGCCTGATCGATGGGGAAATTGTGTTGCCGGACTCATTGATCATAGAGGGCAAGACCCAAATTAAGAGCGGCACAAGGTGCACGAACTTGTAGTTCCTGCTGCCACAGCTGCCACAAATGCAATTCTAGTCACAATGTATTTCAATCAAGATGATTTCGCTGTGCGTCACTGCTTTGGCTCAGTTGGGCTTTGGATAAGACATGAAACAGTATTCCTAAAGGCAACCTAGGCACAATAGGAGGTCACTTTTAGGAAACATACTTTTTGCTTGGAATATAGGAACGAAAGTTTGCTAACAAGCTTATCGAGGCCTAATATGATAATTGGGTTAGGTTTAAAGAGCTTTTAGGACACGTTCTCGCAAGCTCAAGTACCTATACCTGTATATAATTCCTACAAGGATTTATATTATTTTTTGTGTAAGAAGAGGAAGCACACATCAAAAGCTGAGTTAACTTTGTTAGCAATGTTTCGATAAAGTTCTTGCAATCCTAAAAATCATTTCAGTATAAGTAGAATCTTTATCTTTATTTTTGATCTTAAATAATATGGGTAAAATCTTTTGTATTAATTTGTTCATTATTTCAACCAAGAATCATTTTGCAAAAAGCCAAACAAAATATAGTATTTAAAAAAAAGGAGGTCAAAAAACTTGAAAATCTATTATAATTAAGATCTCGATCGACATATTATTTAGAAGTGTAATTGATTATAATTCAAATCTATTATACTTAAAAAATCGATTGCAGGAAATTTAGATTATACAAATGTAATACATAATAAATTGGTTATTTCATAATTGTAAGAAACATATAAGTAACCGCAAGTAAACGAATACAAAAGTCCTTTAGAACAAGAAGAATCTTTCCATTGATGAACTTTTGAAACTGCTGCAAACTTTAATAGATTACTTTTTTATTAGAGCTGAAATTAATATGTCTTAAGATGCCTGAACTTGGAATGCGTATCAGTTACGTTCCTTTCGAGAATATGGCCTGTTTACTAATAGGATGCTTTTGTCATTCACGTTTGCAACCTAAAACTTTTCACCCTGCGGCTTGATGGTGATGTTCTGCACCTGTGCGATGAGAGGATGGAAGACGGCAGATAAGAAATAGAATGGCAAGCATGTCAGGCGGAGCACTCACTTGGACATTGGATGGCGTGCCGATGGTCCAGAGAATGGCATCAGCCACATCCTTGGCGCTCAGCATGGGCATATGCTGCTTGATGACGCCTTGCAGCTGCTGCGGCAGGATGTCCGTGTCGACAATGCCCGGGCTGATGCTCTGCAAACGCAAACGCGAATATGAGACGTGACTGGACTGGTCGGGTCTGGTCTGGTGGTGGGTGTAAAGGTTCCCTATTGACTCACCGAGACCCGGACGCGGGTCTTGTGACGCTGAAACTCCTGGCGATAGATCTCCTGCATGGCGCGCAGCGCAAACTTGCTGGCCGGATAGATGTTCAGGGATGGCAGCTGCGGCCCCAAATTGGGCACCTGCTGTCCCGCCACGCTGTTCACAATGATCACGTGACCCTCCTCCTCCTCCTGGCCCTGCCGCCGCATCGCTTTAAATGCCTCGCGTATGCAATACACACTGCCCATGATGTTCGTCTCGATGGTGTCGCGTATGCCGGACGTGTTACCCTCACCGCTCAGCTCCGCGGTGGCCATGATGCCCGCATTGCTGACCAGCACCTGCACGCCGCCCAACTCCCGCTGCGTCCACTCAAACGCCTCCAGCACCTGCGCCTCACACGTTACATCGCAGCGGCGGGCATGCAAGCGATGCTGCTCCGCATGGGGCAACTGGTCGCGCAGCTGCTCGATGCGCTCCTGGCGTCGCGCCAGGCCGACAACAACCAGACCGGCACCGACCAGGGCCCGTGCACAGGCGGCACCAATGCCGGCACTGGCGCCGCTAACTACGGCCACTTTGTTGCGCCAACGTTGCATGCTGACGAGCTGACGAGCTGACGATTCAACGATTGAAAGACTAATGTCCGCTGCTAATACTGGGCCACACACACTGGGCCAGCTGGAAGACCTAGCAATGCAGGCAGCAGACTCGGCCTTAAGCCGTATCGATTTACGCCAATCCCACTGCTACTCCCAATGCCACTCGCACTCCCACACTGCCACCGTTTGGGGCAAGCCGGCAATCGTCTTATGTGATGGCCCTCCTTTCAATTAGCATACATCCTTAGAGCATTCTCCCAACAGAACAATAATTACGGAACACGTGGCTCCATTATGCTTAGCTAGCCTGGGAGTATCGGATTTGAACTATATTCAATTCAAGTTGGTCGCTTTTAATGCTTGAATTAATTGGACTCTCTCACGGCAAAGGTGTATTTCAGTTGTCATATGAATAGGAATAATATAATAACCCTTGAAATTTAGGTAGGATAATAATATTAAAAAGTCTTCAACCTTAAACAATTATGTTTATGTTATTTTTCACTTACTTTGAAAAATTTAAGTACAAGAAAATTTAATTCTTTATAAAGTTAATTGGTTTTGATCAAATAGGGCTTTTGAAATTATAGGATAACTTTTAAAATATTATATAAAAAGAATCCATTAAATTTGTAAAGAGGAATGAAATCTATGAAATCTGGTAGAAATTTCAAGGATACATTTTTGATAAATTTGTGTGTGCCACAGATTCGCATATTTTAAAATCGCTAGTAAGATTTCCATGCTGTAACGAATACGAGTGAAAATACCAGAAATTTCGTGTCTTTGATTTTTATTATTTATTTTTTCTTTCTATTCGCTAGTTTCCCTTATGCTACGCGAGACTTTTAATCAAAGACAACTATTCCCACTAAATCCGCTACCTACTTACTTTTCATTATTTGGTAATATCTTCAACTGCTAACTAAATTTATATATGAACTGACTTGACTCTTTTTCGCCCACCTAAGCAATTTTTCTCTGTACAAAATCGGATTACGGACAACTATAAAAATATATAATGCTACTGGACTAAATAAACCGATGCTAAAATCGAATCCAAATTAACGCCACGGTTTTGTCTTCGGCTGTTCCTTGAAATCGCGGCACTTAAGCAGCAGCCTCGGCTCAATGCTGCTGACGCGTTTCTGTAGAGCTTCCGGTTTCTGTGGTACCGCCGGCACCGTCTCCTCGGTGAGTTTGGCCCGCGACCCTGAGATCTTGCCGGCCTGCATCAGGCGAATCTGTTCACGCTGACAGTTGACTTCCTCGACATAGACGGCGTGACGCTGCTGCCGCTTGAGCTCATTCTTGACCCGCTGCTTCTGATTGTGATGGGCGTCCTGGGGCTGTGGCTCTGGCAGCGGTGCACCCTGCTCCAGCCAGCCCTTTAGCTTCTCCTGCAGGTGTTCGCGCTTCTCTTGGAATTTCTTGGGCAGCACTTTGCTGTTCTGTATGCCCTGCTGCTGGCGCAGCTGCTCCACCTGCTCGTCGTCCAGCTCACACTCGTGAGCCTCAGTCTCCGGAGCTGGCAACACTTTGCGCATCTCGCGCGCCCGCTGAGCGTTCTCCGTGTTCCAGATGAGTGGCTCGGCGAACATGCTGTTGCTCCTTTTGCCGAGCAGCGCTCGTTCGATCTCTTTGGGTAGGCCGACATCACACTCTACTGATTTATTTTTGATCGGCTTACCTTCTAGCTGCTTATCCAGATCCTGATTTTCCTTAACTCCTAGCTCCTTTTCTTTGGCGTTTCCCACACCTTTCAGCTTGTGCTCCGTCGTTTTTTTGGCGTCCGCCGCCCGGCCGGTTCCCTTGTGCTGGCACTCATACTTCATGGCCTGTGGCCAGAACTGGCGACGTGGCTGCGCCAGACGCTCCAGCCGCTCATAGTCTGGACCGGTGCGCACCGGTGGCGTCTGTGCCGCCTTCGGTGGATTCCGACGTGCCGTCGGCAGCAGCGGCTGCCATCGTTTGGGATTTGTGTAGTGCGGCGCATTGGTGGCGCGCAGCGAGTCCATGCCGCGACCCATGGCCACTGGCTTGGGCTTGTTGCGAGATGCCTCCACCCACTGCTCCCAGGCGATGGCGCTGAGTTCGCGTCGCGTCGAATCGATGAGCTGCTGTCGCATCAGCCGCTCCTCACGCTCCAAGCGCAGCGCCTTCAGCTCGGCCAGCTTCTCGTGCTCCCAGTCGAGCAGACGGCGATGCGCCTCGTTTGCGGGAAGCGACTGACGGGAACCGCTCCCAGTCGGACGTGTGCTCATATCGGATTTGGCGCGACGCATCAAAGTGGATTTGGACTCAAACCAGTTCTGGTATTTCACCTGCGACAGCTCTGTGCGATCCCTAGCGCACTGATCTTGCAGCTTGGCGATCGAGCGGCGATCCAACGCGTCCTGCTGTGCAGCCTCACTACAGGAAATGCATGCAGGGAGTTAGTAGGGAGTCAGGAGTAGACATTTTGAGAAAGTGTACAAAGTAGGTAGAGAGTAAGGATTAAGAAGCTGATAAGTAGTCGGTAAGTAGTGGGTAAGTGGTTAGTTAGTAGTTAGTTCGAAGGGGGCAGTAGGTAGTGTGTTAGTGGAGAGTAAGTTGTGGGTAAGTAGTGGGTAAGTAGTGAGTAAGTAGTGAGTAAGTAGTGGGTAAGTAGTGGGTAGGTAGTGAGTAAGTAGTGATTTAGTAGTGAGTAAGTAGTGAGTAAGTAGTGAGTAAGTAGGGAGGGAGTTAGTTAGTAGTGAGTAATTACTGAGTAAGTGGAAGAGATCAAAGAGCTTACTTTTTGGCTGCTAGCCAGGCATAGAAGGGCGACCTGGTCGATGCTGAGGCGCTGTTGTGTCTTTTATATAGTTGATCGTGCGAATTCCCCGCACCATCCAAGCTGTCGCAGGGATTCTCCGGCTGGTACCTCTCCGGCCATGACTGCTCCGAATTGGACTCTTCCGAGTGGGCCATCTCCATCTGCTGCTTTTCTAGCTGGCTCTTCTCCGGCTGGGACGTCTCCGACTGGAACTTCTCCGTGTGGGTCTTCTTCGATTGCGACTTCTTCGACTTGAACTTCTCCAGCTGGGACTGCTCCGAGTCGGACTCTTCTGAGTGGGGCATCTCCAGATGGGGCCTTTCTGGCTGGGTCTTCTCCTGCTGGGACTTCTTTGGCAGCGTCTTCTCTGGATATGAATTTTCCGGGTGAGTGAAGACACCCTTCTCTAGCTGCGAATTCTCCGGCTGGGACTGCTCTGCATCAGGCATTTCCGAATGGGGCCTCTCCATCTGGTGCTTTTCCGGCTGGGTCTTCTCGTGCTGGGACTTCTTCGAATAGTAATTCTCCGGCTGGGATTGCTCCGAATCGGAATTTTCCAAGTCGTTCTTCTCCGGTTTTGACTTCTCTAGCTGGGTCTTCTCCGGATATGACTTTTCCGGGTGAGTGAAGACACCCTTCTCCAGCTGGGACTTCGGCTGGGACTGCTCCAAATCGATCTTTTCCGAGTGGAGCCTCTCCATCTGGTGCTTTTCAGGCTGGGTCTTATCCCGCTGGGACTTCACTAGATTGGTGAGGAGCCACATCTCCATATGAGACATCTCGCGGTGGGTCTTTTTTGATCGATACTTCTTCGAATGGGACTTCTCCAGCTGATATTGCTCGAAATCTGCCTTTTCCAGCACGGTTATCTTCTGCTGGGGATTTTCCGGCTGGGGCTTTTCCGGCTGGGTATTCTCCTGCTGAGCCTTCTCCGGGTAGAACTTCTCCGGGTGGGACGTCTCCGGCTTGGACTTCTCAGCATGGATCTTCTCCTGCTGTGATTTCTCTGGCTGGGTCTGCTCCGTCTGAGACTTTTCCGGGTGAGTGAAGACTCTCTTCTCTTGCTGTGACTTTTCCGGCTGGGGCTGCTCCGATTGGGGCCTATCCATCTGGTGCTTTTCAGGCAGGGTCTTCTCCTGCCGGGACTTCGCTAGATTGGTGAGGAGCCACATCTCCAAGTGGGACTTCTCGAGGTGGGTTTTTTTTGATCGATAATTCTTCGACTTCAGCGGCTGGTACTGCTCGAAATCTAACATTTCCAGCTCGGTCTTCTCCTGCTGGGGCTTTTCCGGCTGGGCCTTCTCCTGCTGAGACTTCTCCTGCTGAGACTTCTTCTGCTGAGACTTCTCCTGCTGAGACTTCTCCTGCTGAGACTTCTCCTGCTGAGACTTCTCCCGCTGAGACTTCTCCTGCTGAGACTTCTCCTGCTGAGACTTCTCCTGCTGAGACTTCTCCGGGTGGGACCTTTCCGTGTGGGCCTTTTTCGATTGAGACTTCTTCGACTTGAACTTATCCAGCTGGCTCTGCTCCGAATCGGACTCTTCCGACTGGGGCCTCTCCAGCTGCGAGTGAGGCCTCTCCGGCTGAGTCTCATCCGGCTGAGTCTTCACCGGCTGAGTCTTCTCCGGGTGGGTCTTCTCTGGGTGGGTCTTCTCCGGCTGGAACTTCTCCGGGTAGATCTTCTTCGATTTAGACATCTTCGAATGGAACTTCTCCGGCTGGGACTGCTCCAACTCTGACTTTTCCAGCTGGGTCTTCTGCTGCTGGGTCTTTGCTAGATGGGCGAGGAGCCACATCTCCACATGGGATTGATACTTCTTTGACTTTAACTTCTCCGGCTGGCACTGCTCGGAATCTGACTTTTCCGGCTGGGTCCTCTCGCACTTATATTTCTCCAGGGGAGTGAATGCCCACTTCTCTCGATGGGACTTCTCAGAGTGGGTCTTCTTCGATCGACACTTCTTCGAATGGGACTTCCCCGGCTGGAATTGCTCTGAATCGGAATATTCCAAGTGGGACTTCTCCTGCTGGGAGTTCTCCGGCTGGGTCTTCTCCTGCTGGGACTCCTCCTGGTGGGTGAAGACTGACTTGGAATATGACTCCGGCTGGACTTGCTCTGAATCAGAATTTTGCATGTGGGATTTCTCCTGCTGGGACTTCTCCTGGTAAGTGAAGACCCACTTCTCCAGATTGGATTTTTCCGGGTGAGTCATCTTTGAGTGAGACCTCTTAGAATGGGTTTTCTCCGGCTGGAATGGCTCTGAATCGGAGAGCTCCAAGTGGGTCTTATCCTGCCGGGAGTTTGCCGGCTGGGTCTTGTAATCCTGGGATTTCTCCGGATTGGTTAAGACGCATTCCTCTAGCTGGAACCTGTCCGTGTGGGTTTTCCTCGATCGAGACTTCTTTGCATAGGACCTCTCCGGCTGACATTGCTCTAAATCGGAAAATTCCAAGTGGGTCTTTTCCTGGGAGTTGTCCGGCTGGGACTTCTCCGGGCGAGACTTTCTCGATCGAGACTTCCTCGAATAGGTGTTCTGCGACTGGGACATCTCCAGATTGCAATACTCCGAATGGGACATCTCCAGCTGGGACTTCTCCGGGAGAGGCCTTTCCTGTTGATGTGATGACCGCACTGTGAGCTGCTCCTCAAACAGACTTTCGTGCATGTGCCCATGCCTTTTCTCCATGTGCAGCTTCTGTAACTGGCGGATATCTTGCCGATGACTGCCAGTGGAATCGGCATAGTAGTGAAAACGATGGCGATGATCATAGCGACCCGGACTGCAAACCACTTGGCTCAATGGAGGCGAATCACAGAGATTGAAAAGACTTACCGTATTTCGGGCTTCGGTACATCCGATGGGATGCAGTTGATCCTAAGATTTTGACAGGAGGCGATTGTAAGTGTACCCGGCTCCGTGGAAAGCACAACGCGCATTACCTCATTGCCATGCTGATCGTTGGTAGCCACATAAGCCATGGCTTGGTTTCAGGATTTAAAAAGAGTCAAAAGAATCGAATTACGTTATTCACTTTTCACCTTTTTAAATAAATCGTATAAGTCGAATTTGGTTATTTTCTGTGTGATTGATGGTTTTGTGACTGAATATTTTTTTGGGATTTAGCTTAGCTCAGTCTCAGCTGTTGAAATTTCACAGAATGCTATGATTCAAACAAACCCAACTAACAAACCTACTCTGATCAGTAAGAGCAAAACGAAAATACTATACACATATGTGACCGGTGCTTTTCTGGTGATACAAATATATCAATTTAATAAATATATTTATCAGAAATGAAAACTTGCATCAATTTAAATTGCCCTGACATTAAAATTATTATTTTTCAAGTTCATTATGTTTATTTCATTAAAAACTTTTTATTAAGCTTAGAATTGCCAGAAAATTTATTCCTATTCACAATGCCTTTTATTCTTGGAAAAAAAAATTTAATAAATATTGAGAACATTTTTTTTACAAAATTAATGCACATCAGAGTTTTTGGCAAAACTACCTTTATTTTCTATGTTCTTCGGTTACACATGTTTATCCCAGAGTCACATTGAGGCTGCTTCAAAAAGATGGCAGATTAAAGACAACCTTTCGAATGCACACGACTCACAGAACTCAGATGCACAAAGCTACTTTGTGTCTGGTATGGGCACAACGGATAGCGAGAGTGGCATTTACTTAATTAGCTGCTACAAGTTGCTAGTTGCACTTCCAGGAATTCCACTCTAATGCAAAATTCCCTTCCCGCCGCCCAACTCTCCTCTCATAAGTAGTTTAGCATTTAATGCAGTTACGACCTCACAAAACTCATTCAAGGACTTTCGCAGCGTTGACAACCAGCCCCCCACTAAGCATTTTATATTTATATATACGTATATATATATATATAAATATATATATGTATGCAACGACATTGGCAACTTGCGGCGTCACTTGACGCACTTAAGTCTAAAGGACTTAGTTTAAAATTATACTCCGGTTAGTGAAGTTTTCGCTGAAGTGACGAATCTTAGATGCTCTTTTAGTAGAGTATTAAAGAAATTTCAATGTAGTTTATTCTTATAGTTTTATAATCTAGGTCTATCGATTATCATTATAATGCCCCAAAATCAATGAAACAAATAAAACTCATTTTTAAGCAAGAAAACGAGTCCAAGAAAATTATTTGAAATAATATATAAATAGCCAAAGTTATTAAGTATTTTAGTATTTAATATTAAAAATTAATTTTTTTTTTAAAAAATTTAAACAAATATAAAACTTTATTTTCTGGAAATACATTTGTATTTAAGTATTTAATATTGAAAATGAATTTTTTTTTTACAAATATTTCTTACTTCAATTTAAAAATGTCTACAAATATAAAACAAATTTTCTGTAAAAACTCTATGATTTAGATATTTTTATTTTATATGCATATATGTAAGTTCTACCTTAAGAATGTTTCCTAGCTGTAACAAATTTTCTACATATAGCTTTAAAATGACCAGTTTTATGCACTTTCAAACAGGCAAATTCATTTTAATGAATTTTTGTCTCTATGAAGAGTACTTTCCGCTAAAGGACTTGGTTTTTTTCGAAGCGTTAGACAACACTGCCAACTTATTATACCCTGCGTTGGGAGATATAATTGGAATGCGTCGGTGACAACTCATTAAAAAATATTTGAGCTAAGTTCTTTTGTGAAAAATTGAACAGGCAAGCATTTAGCCGGAGACAATGTTGCCCCCATGCCGCATGCCCCTTTGCTGTGCCCCAACAAAATGCAAGCACTAAAGTCAACGTCAAGCAGTATCCATATATATCTACTACGTACTATTTTTAGTTGCGTCTCTCGCTCTTTACTCCCTGCACTCTTTGTGTCTAGGGAGCATTCCGCTTTTGGCCAACTTTGGCGCTGACTCCATCTGCTCTTTGTATGTGTGTATGTGTGTGTGTGTGTGTGTGTGTGTGTTAGTGTGTAGCCCGGTCAGGTACTTAACTTTTAATTATGCCGCCCGGCGTAGCGTGTCACTGGCCAGCCAGTTGACCAGCTGGACAGGTGTCATGATTAAATCGAGCAGGTCCGACGGCAGTCTACCCCAAAGTACCCTACCAACCTCCCCCCCTCCCCCTCTCCCGCTACCCTGTCTGTTGGGTGTAATTATTTAGCTGGCACTCGACTTTGCCAGCGTGCGATACTCGTAATAAAATGGTAAAGAGCACCCCTACCTGCAACAAATCCAGGTAACCTATTTTCCATTTCCATTGCATACTTTTAAGCGTTCATTGTGATTTAAGTGCAGCTGCTTGAACTTTGACCTCTGCACAATTAAAGGCGAAAGTTCGCGCTGTTGGCCAAATTCGACGATCCCCAAATTTGTTAGCCCAACTAATTTGCGTTCTATATATAGTAAGTATATACTGGGAATATGCTATATTTGTAGCCATAGCCGGGGGGTATTATAATGTGCATGTCGTACATCTAGTTAAGCACTTCTTCAAGTTCTCGCCAATTTGCAATGGTTGTTATGCTTGTTCTTCTTCTTACTATTTTTCCCGTTTCTTCATTGTTGATGTTGTTGTTGCTGTTGCTATGCATTTTGCATTTTCCGTTGCACTAAAAGTTGCTCATTTTTATTTTGTACCCCAAGTTTTTTATACCCTGCGGAAGTGATTGAAAAAAAAGATGGGGTATCACAGCGCTGTGCAATTGTATGTAACAGGCAGAAGGATACAGCTTGTAGCCTAATTAATTAATATATAATTAATCTGATCCCATTGAACTTGGAAACTATAAAAGCTAGAGTATATATATATTATATATATATATTTACTATATTTACTTGTTTATTTTCGAGCATCCAACTTTTGTTTTAAATATTTCATAAAAATCAAATAGTA
Organism: Drosophila maculinotata; assembly: GCA_035045305.1. Lineage (NCBI taxonomy): Eukaryota > Metazoa > Arthropoda > Insecta > Diptera > Drosophilidae > Drosophila > Drosophila maculinotata. The sequence goes on along the minus strand of JAWNPD010000679.1, from coordinate 6,148,458 downwards.
TTAAAAAAAAAGAAATTAGAAAGTGCAGCATTTTCGAGAGTACAAAGCACTGTTCCAGGGTATCTGTTAGTCGCGTCGGGTGCTCTTTGAGAGCCGGGTTATTTGTGTTGTTATTATTGTTGTTGTCGCATCCCAAATGATTTTTCGTGGAACCCCAAAAACTTGACTGTCATTTAAGCATTGAAGTGCATTTCACTGGAATCGAGGTGGGCTGCAAGTAGTGGGCGGTAGTGGGCAGTAGGGGGGGGGGGGTAAGTTGTTGGGTGATGGTTGAATTTTTGTAGCAAATGTTGCAACTGTGTCCCAACTGTGCACGGAGGCTAATGGCATAAATTCTCGTTGCTGTTGCTGTTGGTGTTTTCTTCTTGACTGGTTTCTCTGGCAGCTACTTTTGCCGGTTGTAAATAATTTCGAATGCTCCAACACAACATTTTCAGTCGACGTCAACTTTCGCTTGGAAAATGTTTTCCCATTTTCCGAACAGCAGCAGCAGCAGCCGCTGAAGAAGAAAAGGAAGTTGCCAGGCCAATGGCCTATGTGCGGCATGATGCATATCAGATATGGGGCATGTCACACAATCACACACACACACACACACACACATACACTGGCAACTGGCAACTGCCACAAGTGGCAATTACAAAAGTTATAAATATCAAAATTTCGTTTGCTTTCACAGAAATTGAGTGAGTAAAATGAGAAAGCTGCCCCGCCGCAAAAGTCTGGCCTAAATTAAAGGTATCACAAACACCACAACAACAACAACAACAACACCAGCAATATTCGACTGTCATTTGCCATAGAAAAGGCAAAAAAGCTCGCGCGTCCAGCAAAAGTGGAAATTTTCATTGGAAGCTACTTGCTCCGTCTCTCGATCGACAGCGTCGGCAGCTTCATTGTTCCAACTTTTGATTGATTGATTGATTGACTGTCGTTGATTGATACTCAAACTTTTCTGTATCGCTGTTTGTGTGTGTGTGTGTGTGTGCGTCTCTTTATGGTTGTGTGCCGAGTCATCAATGCGGTCCACTTCATAAACTGACAGCCGCACAGTTGAACTAATTGCAAATGTTAGAAATTACAATTACATTAAGCAAATATTTTATATATATTTGTATATATAATTGTAATTTTTTTTTTTTTTAAGGGTTTTTATATATTTGTACATTAAAAATAAAATTATTTTCTTCTTATTAAGTTTTTATTGTTTTGTATTCGTAGAAACCATTTTAAGAATTTATTTGCTATGTTTAAGATGCTAAGTCTTGAGGCAAAAGCTATATGGCCATACAAAAAGCAACTTACTATTTTTAGCAATATAGTTAAATTCTTTAATATATATTTCTACAGTTAATTAAGATCTCAACCCTATCATAATCAAGCAGTCAAAAAGCTTTCATTTTAAAAGCTTTGATATTCGCTCTTTAATTTCATTTCATTTTCATAGCAACTGAGCACACTGTGCCGTGACGCTGCACTTGAAACTTTTAGCGAACATTGTGGCAAAAACAACAACGTAATTGTTGTTGTTGTTGTTGTTGTTGCTGAACGCGGGTGGTACAAAGTATGTCATTTATAAGCGACTTCTTGTGGTTTCATTGCTGTCGCACACACACATACACATAGAGCGAAAGAGCAACAGAGAGCAAGAGAGCGCAAGAGAGAGAGAGAGAGTGGAGGAGTGAGAAAGATAGCCAGCTATTGGGATAACGATTTTGAAGGCGAATTGATGTCACTTGGTCGTCATTCATATGCGGCGTGTGTAACGCCCGTCCGTAGATTAACCTGCACTCATCCACACACACACACAGGATTTTGTGTGTGTGTGTGTGTTTTTTTTCTATTCTGTCCAGTCACTCGACAAACGGAAGTTACACTCAAGCGAAAACTAATTTCATTTCATCAGAATTTGACTGGAACTTTTCCCATTTACTTGACGCTGCTACGTGCTATCGTTTAGTGTGACCACCCTAACCTCAACCCTACCAACCCTAGCAACCCTACCGATCCCCCAGCAACAAAAGTTTATTGGTTTGACTTGTGACGCGCTTCCGTCCCACCGTCCCACCGTCGCCCCGTCGCCTACAACGCCATCGACGCAAAGTAAAAGGTTAACTGAATAAATGCGTTTGCATTGGGCGTCTGTCTGTGGGTCTTGGGTGGCCTGGGGAGGCTTGACTCGAGGTTTTTTGGTCTGCTGCTCTCGGTCCATATAGACATCAAGCCTGCAGCACAACTTATGACCCAGCATTATTTGCCACTGCCGGCTGCAATGGCAGTGAGCGCCGAAAAGTGCGCTGCGAACATTTTTGGCTGCCACTTTGTCAAGGACACCTCTTTGGGTGGCAACGGCGATGGCGGCGCCGAGTCGCACACTCGGCAAAATAACGGGACATCTCAATCGTAATGCAAAAATTCTTATAGTAGGATTTATTCAGTATACCCAAAGCTAGTTCAGAACTAGTTGCTAGGTAAGCACTACACGTAGTTAGTTCTTCACTAGCCTTAAGTAGTAAGTTTCTTCAACTTTAACAAATATAAGTGACACTAATATATAAAGAAAATGCTTACTTTTAACTACGACTGTTTTTTCGGATTGCCTTCCTTTTGAAAAACAGACATTAAAAAAAAAATATATATTTAAATTTATTTGTCGACTTACGAATTTTAGAGATCTGGTCCACGTCCTTGGCTATGAGCCCAATAGCTAAAATAAAAATAACTGACAATGAATATCATCCATAAATGTTGTATTATATTAAAATAAAAATAAATAATAATTATGTATTTTCAAATTTGTTGAAATTTTAGAAAGAGGTGTAAGATTCTTAACAAAAATGTAGTTGATGTATGGATAATGTTCTATATATCTAAATAGTTTTTTATTTTTTAAATTCAACCAACGTTTCTTACGAAAAATATTCCTTAAAGTGTAGAAAATGTTGACACTCAGAAAAATAAAAAAAAAAACAATATTTCATAATTAGTTTTAGCAAAAAAATTATATATTTTCTTGACAACTGCTGCAACTTATTGTAAATCAATTGCCAAGATCAACATTTATATGGTGTGATACCTTTTTTTATTATTTTTTCTCGAGTGTAGCACTCAACTCAATTCGACTGAACTCAATTCAACTCAACTCGTCGTTGTCGTTGTCGTCCTTGTTCTTGTTGTCGTAGCATAACGACTTTTGGTTCATTTATTGCTCAAGTGATTGGCGATAATTCGCCGCGGGACCTGACGACCTGGCGACCAGGCAACCAGGCAACCAGGCGACCAGGCGACCAGGCGACCAGGTGAAGCAGCTCGCCAGGTGAGCCGCAGCCAAGTAACGCGCCCGCTTTGCCCTTAAGCGTTTTGTGATTGCTCCCCACTTTTGTGGTCACTAATGAACCGAGTGGAGCCAACGAAACCGGCAAACGGATCAGCGGAGCAACGGAACAACGGAACAACAAAACGATTGCAGCTTAAAGCAGCAACAGCGTTTCTGGCCAAAAGCTCCAAGCCAGCTAATTAATCGCTAATTGTGGAGCTTCAGAACACGGATTTGGCTTAACAGTTTGACTGTTGTCTGATAACATTAACTGAAAGTGCCGCTACTAAACTCAGCTGAACTGCAAAACAAGAAAAGTAGTTAGCTTTATTATAAGCAGCTTTGCGAGCTTTCAGCTTAAAGTTCAGTTCACCTAATGCGTGTCGGAATGATATTGTACCAAAGAGGATCGTTGAATAATAAAGTGATAATAAAATTAAAAATATGATTGTTTTGTTTCATATAATTCGACATATGATTTAAAACTATAAATATTAATTAGTTACTTAAATAAGTAAGAGTAAGAGCCCAACTAGGAAATACCCTGATCCAAGTTCTTACATAGATTTATATATACTTTATGGGGTCGGAGATGCTTACTTATGCCTGTTACATACTTTTGCACAAAACCATTATACCCTTTTCCCCATTTTAAATGGGTTCAGGGTATAAAAAAAATGAACAACAGAAATTGTTTCTAATTTTGAAATTTTAATTTGAAGTGTAGCTTTTATAAACAAAGAATGTTGTCGCTGTAATTATGTTTCCGTTACTTTCCAACATTATTAGCTAACTGTTAACTAAACCCAATCTCAAATGTTATATAACAGCTTTGTGGCTAGAAACTTTAGACATACTTGTAATAGAATTGTAAGCGATCTAGGAAATGATGGGCAAATCATTTGAATAGACTCGCATTTGCAATGCTTACCGACACCATTGGGGCAAATGCGTGTACGTATGTACAATTGACGGACACACACACACACGCACACACGCACACACATACGCACACAGATATCACACTCTTATCCGTAACACAACTCACAATCACTATTTTCAATACAAACGAGACTTGTTTCCTTTGTTGCGTTTACGCTGCGTTCCTCTAGCTAGCCATACACACACACACCGATACACACACCGGCACACACACACACACATGCGCGCCATGTTGCTTTCATATTCCATTTTCAGTTTTATGCATGATTTATGCGCCATTGTCCGACACGCCGAGTCGCCATCGCCCATCGCCCATTGCCCATCGAGCCGCTCACCTCCCCTACCTACCCACCCTACCCTCCCCCCCCCTTCTCCACCCTGCCCTGCCACCCCTCTTAACATGAAAGCGAAACGCAGACGTGGCCAATGCCAAAGTCAGTTGGCAATGCACATGCTACTACTGCCCGCTGCCTCGCTGCCACGCCGCCCCGCTGCCACGCCCACAAGCCGCTCCTGCAGGACACATTTGCGCGTTGCTGTTTAGCATTCTATTTATGTCGAAGCATCGCCGGCGCTCGAACCTAGCGCCCAATACCCCAAAACCCCCCTTAAACCTTATCTCAGTTCCTAGCCCAATGCCTCCTATCCCGATTCCTATGCAACGGACACACACACACACATACACACACATATACACACACACATTTTTTTCGGGTGTTGCCTGCTTATCAGTGCACACACTTTACACCGGCAACGTAGGGCGTGGCGGCGGCAGGTGGGGTGAAGTTGGGTTGGCTTTTGGGGATTGGTTTGCAGCGGTAGCGATTGGCCACAGCACAACTTGGCATTCATGTGAGTGCCACACACACACACACACAAACACACACACACATGCACAGACAGATATGCAGATATACTTACGAGTGCATTTATGCATTTGTGGTCAACGGCATTGCCAAATCCAACAATACACACACACACACACACTCCGTTACACTTGCATATACATATAATACACTGGACAAAAAAACGGACTTGATTCAGTTTGCATTCTTAAAATAGACTAACGTATTGACTGTCATCCAATGTTAAGCCTAAAAATATAAGTTAAAATCCAAAAACTTTTAAGTCACAATTTTTAAAAAAAAAAAAAAAAAAATTAAAATTAAATACTTTAATTAGCTTAATCTCAGATTTAATGATTTATATGGGCATACAGTATTTTAGTAATTTTATATGAAATCTGAATATGTTACAAATAAATTCAAAGTATGCAAAAATGTACAATCAGAGTTTTTCAGGTTTTCTAAGTTTTAGAAGTTCAAGTTTCCAAAGGATCACCGTACTAAAATATGTATAAGTATGTATAAATTCTTACTGTCTTATATTTAATTAAGTATTTCAACATTCTCTAGAAAATTTTTCTGTCAATATGCAAAACTCTAATTTACATATAAAAAGATGAAAAGAACAGTAATTCGGGTAAATGGAAAAGTTAACAGCTATGGTTTAAAAATGGATACACCACTTTTCGTTCAGTGTAGCTTTTGGTTGGAAATTGGCCATTCAAATACATATACAGAGATAGAGTTTTCTGCTCGGTGATTTTTCATATGCAACTATTCATGTATTCACGTGAGTTATGCCACTGCCCTGGAACCATTCACCTGGCCCACCCACCCAAAGCTCTCTCCACACTCTCCTCTCTCCTCTCTCTCTCTATCCGCTCTCTCCCATTGTGACTGTATCTCAATGCGGTGTCCAAGCAAAATTGTAATCTGTGATTTGTGCTTTGTGCTTTGCATTCGCTTGCCCAAGCCACAGACCAAGTCCAAGACCAAGAGCAAGTCCAAGATGGAGACTGAGACTGAGACCAAGTCCAAACCGAATCCAATCTAAGTCAAGCTAAGGTAATGCTTTGATTTCGACATTGTTCGCTGGTTCCAGATATCTGATTTCTTCTTTCTGGTTTCTTCTTTCATCTTCAATATTATTGTTATGCTCAAAGTCTGTCAATGTGTGTGTGCTGAACGCTCTAAGCAGATTTCCCCTAATGGAATTGCACAGCTTCATAAATGTCAAGTCTAGATAAAAGTAAATACTACAAATTTGGTTCACATGCCAAATTCATTTACGCTTCGACTCAATATACTTCGCATTTTTTTGTCTCGAATTTCATAGAATTTTGTTTGCAATTTATGTCTTTATTTATGCCAATTTCATGCTTACAATTTAAGTACCTGCGGCAATCAAAATATTTTTGGTATTTATTTAACACATTCGATTTTTATTTATACAAAAAAATTCTCAGAAATAGCAAATATATATATTTATGTGTATGTGTGCCATTATTTACTTTGAACTTGCAAACTACACAATTTTCCAGCATGCATTGTTGTAGCTTTTGCATATATATTAATAAATATGTAGGTGCAGAAAGTCAAAAATGAGCAATGAAATTCGCACGGAATGCGAAAGGAATCGATTGTGAGTTCATTAAAATTGTTTGTATGAATTTCAAATTTCAAGCATGCCTTAAATTGTATAGTTCAATGTTCGACTGATGTTCATAGTTGAGGAAAATATTTTATCAGAAATAAATATTTCAATATCATTAAATACCATTAAGCTGTACAGCAGATTTGCTTTAAAATGATTCAGTTCAGTTCCAGAAAAGTCTACACAAATCTACACAAGTCTCCAGTTTCGAAAACTTGGATATTTTAATGAAACTAAGATTTTTGTTATATATTGCAAATTACTCAACTCTACACTGGTCAATTTAAACTCTACACTACTCTCCAATAGGGAAATATATCAGTTTTTTCCATGAAACATGAGCTCAGATAGGGTTCAGCTTAGCTATCGTGTTTTGCACATATCTCCAAAGGTCTACACAAGTCTACACACGTGTTCAGTTTCAAATGTTGTGGGATATTTTAAACAAAGTAACTTTTTCATAATATATCAGCAACTTACCAAAGTTTACACTAGTTATACTAAACTCTACACTAGTCTCCAAAGAGTAATATATATCAGTTTTTAAGTTTTCCGATGGTTTTCAGCTTAGCTGTCGTGTTTTCACAAATCTCCAGCGGTCTACAAAGTCTCCAAAGCAAAAATTGCAGTTAACTTTGTTCGATTTCAATGTTTTTGAGAGCACGGCGGCAACTATAAAGCCAAAAACCAAGCAAACTCAGCGCACAACGAAATGTTACAAATTCGATAAATGCAACAAATACGCAAAATTAGACTTCAGTCAGTTTCGCAGCCCCACTCCCACAGGTGTCATTTGGTAGGTGCCTGTTGGCGCTATCATAAAATTGCTGGATACGTTTCGACAACCGTCAGCCGGCACTCGCCGGACTCCAGTCGCCCGGCCTGACAGACATTTTGGCCAGGACACTCGAAACGCGACACAGGATGGCGATGCGAGGCACGTTCAAGACTGCCTTGCCGCATGCAATGCTCCACTCAACTGTGGATGCTTTCTAGCTATTTTTTAATGCACTTTTGTGCTGCTCAAAATCTCTACACAAGAAATTGAAAAAATATAAAAAATACAAAGAAATGCAGTAAAAGAAGAAGAGGAAAAAACACCGAATGCCACAAAGTAGAATATAAAAATCTATCCTTTTTCCAGCATGCGCGACTGAATGCATATGCATATATATATATATATATTTCTTGTTGTTGTTGTTGTTGTCGTAGAGCCATTCATGCTGTTTGCCATTGTTTGCCACCTGGCACACGCACTCACACACACACACACACACACACACACGCACCCACACACACAGATACTCACAGCAGCTGCTTCGAATCGTTGCCTGCTTTTCTGCACCCTTGACTTAGAGAGCATTATAATTTTATTAGGACACGTGCAACACATTCAGAGAGTCATTTATGGGCTTATAATGCATATATAATCTTAATCAGAACAGCAAGCTAGATTATACACAGCCTCTGTCTGTTTAATTGTACTATGCGTACTGCAATTTGGTATACTAAATATATATATATATATATATTTATATATGTATACATATGCCTTTTACATAAATACAATCTGAAAGGAATTGAGTTTTTCTAGCATAAAATGTTTACTTCTTCTTAGAAAAAGGTTAAAATTCATTTGTATCAAATTTGTTTTCATATTATATGACTTTATAATAAAGCTTTCATATAAAGATCGCACGAAATTAGATTCAAGGTAAAATATAATTATCATTATTATTATTGCTGATAAAAAAATCTTTTAAAATATCCGTGAAATTTTTTTTTACTTTTTTTATTGAGCTCTAAATTGCTTAACGAATTTTTGTAGGATCTTTACTATATATTATACCAGCATAAGAGTGTAGCGAGTTCGGCAAGCCGAATAACATTATTTTCTTTTTTAGTTTTTAACGTTTTTTTTTGTTGTTTTTGTTGATTAACTCAAAAAGTTATGCGCTTGCAGTTGTGTTGATGGCCACTTGAGTGGGCGTGTGGCACTTGCCAAACACACAGACACACACACACACCCACCAGATACACTTACAATCGCAGTCACATACACACACATGAATCCAATTACGTTGCATATTTGTCTGCGCATTTCTGCATTCACACAAAAATGTTGCATGCTTTGGGGCCGCAGCTGAGAAATGTTGACATTATCAAAACGCCATTAAATACCTGCTGTGTTTGCGAGTGTGTGTGTGTGTGTGTGTAAGTGTGTGTGTGTGACAGTGTGCGTGTGTTCAAGTGTGAGCTTGCGTTTTTCTTATGACCTCGTTTTTTGGGGCCGGTATCTGCTAGATGTTTCAGCACAAAAATAACGCATACGCCATGCTGCACATGTAAATGCATTATTCGACATGTGCTAACATGCACGTGCCTGCATATGCTTCATATGTATTATTTTATATACATATTAAATATACGCTATACGTATTATCGCGAGTTTTAAGCAATCTCTTTCACACTTTTCATTTATGTTTGTCTCAGGTCCTTTGATTTGTTGATTTTCCTTGCCACTCGCAAATATTGTCAGGCAGCAAAAAGTAAACACTTTATTTGGCCACATGCTTGTTGCTCACCTGCAGAAAAATTCTCTTGAAAGAAAACCCATTTAAAGTTTATGAACTTTAAGAAATATATTTTTTTTATAATTTTTTTTAAAAACAATTCAAGTAACACTTTTTAAAATTTTTTTCTTCAAAATTTTACAGTCTTGAAATCGTTTTTTTTATTAAATTTGGGTGTCAAAATTAGTATAAAAAAATAGGAAAAGTCATTCTGAAATGGATAATTTTTCTGTCAAAAATAACGCCGAAAATGACAACAAAATTGGCTTGTAAAAATCAAAATCTCTATAAATGGCCTTTTAAATGCCCTTCTAAGACTTCAAACTCCCATGATTTTGTCAAAACCAAGCCGATTTTCAATTCCAATGCTATTTACATTGTGGCTTGACCTTTAGAATAATTCTACATTAAATTTTGATAAACTTCAATTTATAACAATATTACAAAACTTGACAAGTTAAGTTGCCAAGTCCCTAGAAATGTCCTTCTATGATTGCAAACTCCAATTACTTTGCCAAAACTGAACCAATTCTCACAATAATTCTACATATAAGTCTATAATATCAATCAAAATCAATTGAAAATCCCATAAAGACAAGATTGACATGCCAGATTCATTGAATTTCCAAATTTGATTTGGGGAGTATGAAATTTAGCTCGATATTGTTAGTTAGGGATGGGAAACAGTTTAATTGAAATTGCTAGGCAGCGGGATCGCCGCCCAATTTGAACAACTGGATAAACGAAAGCGCTTTTTGAAAGCCAAATTTTGCTGTGTACTAGTGTGTGTGTGTGTGTGTGTGAAAATAAACCAAAATTGCTGCTAATTCCGAGGGATGAGCGAGGCAGAGGCGTGTATGCATGCGTTGGTGGGTAAGAGGGGGCAAGGGGGGGGCGAGAGACTGATGACCGCTGCGATTGAAAATCGCTTGCTTTGATTGACTTTAGACCCCAAAAGCCAAATATGCAAATTGAATTAGTTTTTGCACGACTTTCCCTAACGCACACACACACACACACACACACACACATGTGTGCGAAATTGGCCATTGGCCACAAACCAAGTTGTCACCTTTTTGTGTGTTTGGCGGTTGCGGCGTTTGCGTCAATTTGAATGCCATAAATCACTACTGGACCTGGGACTCGGGAGCCGGAATTTGGGAGACCAGGCTCGAGACTAGTACCCAGAAGCCACGCCCGCCGCACCCGGACGCCGCCGTGGCCTAATGTCGAAGATGCGTTTCCGCCGCCAACCGGAAATGAGTTGTGAAATGAGACGCCAAGAAACAAAGAGCAGCAGCAGCAAAAAAACATATTACAAAAAAAAAAAAAAAACTAAACAGAAAAAAAACAACAGAGAGTTGCCGCAAATGATTAATTGCTCGGCATTTGTGCGGCTCGTTAGACGTCGAGCGGGTTGGCAAACATAAACAAAGCACAGCGAATAGAGAATCAAAAGTTCGGCACAACGAAGTTCAATTACCCTAACAAATGCTATAGTGACTACAGTATAGTCAGCTATGCTATGAAGGCAAACTGATCTATGACAAAATATGTCGAGCACAATTAAGCATTAAATTCTTGAAAAAATAAATTTAAAAACTTTGCAATTTTGTATAACAAAAGATAATTCTCATTGGATTGCTCAAATTAAACCTATATTAAGATTTTGCCTAATCTGGATTTTTACAGCTTTAAATAGCACACCAAATGTGGTTAAATTTGGTCAAACTAGCATATTAAACATTCCAAAATTTACATTTAAGTGACTTTATTAAAGTTTCCTTTCTCGAAAAAGCAGCTTAAGCAAAAACTTAATTTTAGTCCGATTATTTCTATGGCAGTTTTATTATTTTGTATACAAATTCGCTCGGTTTTGACATATGTACTGTATCAAATTTCATAAAGCAAGCAGTTAGAGATATTAAGAAAAGCTATATAGACTCAACTTATCAAGAATATACATATATGCTTTTAGAGCTTAAAATTGACTCATTTAATCACCTTCTTTGTGTTACACATGTCCTGAAAAAAACCAATTACCCTGTTGTTTTTCAAGGGGCATAGAAAGAGAGAGTCCGTTGCCTTAGACACACATCAGACGGCGACTGTTGCTGTTGCTGTTGATGTTGCTGTTGGTCTTGTGGCGGGTTGTTTGGGGGCCAACAATGGGTTAATGCAACAAAACAATTTTTCAACATGCTTTCAACTTGGCCTAATTGAATTGCCAAAAACTAAAGCTGTCAGAAATGCGTTGGTCCACAAAGGACGCAGACCAAACCATACACAGAATACACACACACACACACATACACACACATACGCACACGCACAGTCGGGCAGACAAGATTAATGAGCATAAATCATTTCAAACATTTTTCAAATAATTTATGAAAATTTCTGCACTCCCAGCGGACTTGTCGGAGGTCGTCAGCATTTTTGGGACTCATTTCTTGCTGGCAGTTTTCATCGTTGTTTTTTCGCATTGTTTCATTTCGCATTATTTCATTTTGTTTTATGCTTTTATTTTTGCCTCTCTCACATACTTGTGTATCCTGGAAAAATATGTGCCAAAAGGTATTAGCAAATTGTGCTTAGATACATATTTGCACCTGGATCTCAAACCGACTTAAATAATCTTTTACATATTTAATTAAATACTTAAAATTTCAAAGCAATCAATAACATATTTTTAAAATTATAATCGATAACGTAAATGGGTAAATAAGATAAATTAAATACTTTTATTGGGCAAAGGGTATCTGGTTTTGGATTGCTTTAGCTTTATCTATAGGGTATTCTCTAGTCGGGCCTATCAGCTCGAACATTCTGACTTGTTATATTTGTGGTAGAGCTTTTTGGGCTAGTCAAATTTAATTATGCGTGAGCCAAAAATATAAACGCAACCATCTGCTTGAGATCATGCGAGTATTTAGTTAAATGGAGTGCAAAATGTTATGGAAACTTGATTCTAACTCAGCTCAACTTCCAGCTGACAAGCGGAGCAGCTTATCCTTTCACCCGGTGTGCATTGTAGTGTCTGTTTAGTGTTTCCCCATTTCGGTTGCATTTGCAAGTTTTGAACGCATTTCTTGGCACATTTTAGCACATGGCTTAAATACTTTTGCGATTTCTCGTACTCCCAGATAAGCTTGAAGCTTTCGAATTATTCCATCTAATCCGTAGATACTCGTTCGGTGCACAAAACCCACTCAAACAGGTGGAGTATTTTCGGTTAAAATTTTATATATTTATTTAACATTATGTTTGATATGAACCTTGTTGTAGAACAGTCATGTTGTGTTCTCTGTTAACTCCGGATGTGAAAAATCTGTGAAACGCCATTTTGAAGGCTAAAGTGACTTAGCTGATTTGTGCTTATGGAAACATGTGTGCCGTGTTGTTAAATAGCTGTAATTGAGTGTTGCGTGTCTATTATAGATATAGATTATATAGATTATAGATAATATAACAGAGCTTGTAGCCCAGATATTAACAATAATTAATATCACTGAAACGTTGTAGTTTAAAGCTTCAAGTAGCTGCAGCTCACTGAGGTGTCTAGCCAGATGCCAAGTGCCTCAAGCTCAAGCACTGCCAGCAGCAATTTCAAACAATGCACGCATCCTTAGGCAGATCCTTTGATTCGATAGTTGTCGCACAGAGCTCAGCTGACAACGGCACTACTCTCGATTACTCTCGGTTTGGGTTGGAATTTGGCTTGAAGTTGTGTTGAAGTTGGGTTTCTGGGTTTTGGTTATAGGTTTGGGTTTGGGTGTTGGTCTGGGCACATTCACAGGCCTGCAATTGAAAGCCAACATAAATCTTGTGTCCAATAAAATCGTGAGGCCAAATTTTCGTCTTCTGTGTGTAGCAAAGCAGTCAAATCTGAAGCACAGGTAATTTGTATCTGTAAGTTGTTGCTACATACTGTTTTGCTGTAGTTGTATCTTTAACGATGTATATATAACTCTAACCGTAATTATCTATGTATATTAGCCCAATATTTGTGTATGCAACTGTAACTTTATATGTATCTGCATCTCTGCATCCAGCCAGCCGCATATATATAGCTGTTTCCGTATTCTTAACTGGATTTTGTAACTGTAAAAATATATATTCATATATATTTTACATCTGTATCTTAATGTGTTTGCCTTAATTTCTATGTAATTGCATTCATTTCGGTATCTATATACTCACATCTATGTTTTGCACAGTATCTTACATGTATCTCAATATCCACATTGTTGCATCTGCAACTGTCTGTCTACCACAGTATGTGGGCACTGTACCTGCAATTTGTGCCACTCCAAGTGAAATATGAGTGGCAGCCAGCAATTTGCAAGTGTTGAAGCAATTGCATTGCTAATTTCGCCCCTCAGAGAGAGAGAGAGGGAGAGAGAGAGAGTTCCATGCTGCTATTTAAAGAGCCAGTTAATCATTGCCGCCTGGCAGCAACTGTTGACTATATTTGGCATTGATCAATTTGATGGCAACTACTTGACACTTACCCAAGATACAATTTTGGAATATCTTCCCTTTGCACACAACTCTTTGTCGGCTCAAGTGTGTAATTAATTTCCAATCTGTGGCATTGTGGCTTTAATTAGTTAACTGGGCACAATTAAGAGTTGACTATAAATTCAGCATTATTTGCTCTTAAATATTGAAAAATATAAAATAACAATTTAATACTATTAATAATAATTAAATGCTATGAAAGTTCAGCAACTATAATGCATAATTGATTAGAGTTGCAATTAATTTATACAATAATTAATCAAGTCATTTTTTATTAGTTATTTATTTAATAATTCTTATTTTTTTGAAAGTGTTGCATTTAAAGCTCTTAACATTCTTTTCTGTTTATTGAAATTTGTATGCTGTGGATTGTTTCATAATAAAATCATAATACCCCTTGCAAGCCTATCAACAAAAAAAAAAAGAAGCAAAAAACCAGCCATGATATCCTGTGACTGAATACATTTTACGCCCTATTTTTTAGGCCGTCATTTTTACGGCCAAAACAGATCCCACGTTTATTTATAAATGCGCATATGCTTTGAGGACGGGCAGCAAGGCAAATAAATCATATACATGTACATAAATACGTATACGTTATATTGTATACGTATACGTAATATATATAATATGCCTATATATGTTTCATAAGTCTGTCTGTGTATTTTGTATGCATTTCGTTGAAATTTACATAAAATAATATCAGAAACCGGACTAAAAGTGGCAAAAACAAAAGTAGTGTCGACTTGTTGTTGTTGTTGTTGTTATTTGTCTGCTGGTGATTCATCCAGACCACAATGTAAGGCAGTGAATGGATGCAACCAGTTTTCTAGTTGCCGAATTTAAATCAGTTTTGCGAAGTGCTAAAAATTGATGCCACATGCCACACAATCGAATCATCCCGTGCCACATTTTGTTGCGAGTATCTGTCAACATTTGTTGCATATTTTCCCGATTGTGTTCTATGAAAACCGATTGACAAAATGCAAATGCAACTGCAACTGCCGTCAATTGTCCATTCGGTCCACCCCAGGTTAGGTGGGCTACTCACAGTTCACAGGTTTATCTGGTTGTGATTCCATTTCATAAATGCGTATGCCATTAATTTGTTGCAACATGACAAACGGACAACACTTTGTCAATAGACAAATTCTATTTCTGTTGCACATAGAACAAAATGTGACCAATTTTAATAAATACATATGACTTATGTTACAGTGCTACAAAATAATGCTATGAAATCGAGCATAAATAATTCGCAGCTGGATTAAGTCGACATCCATTTAGAAGTGTTGGCTAACAAGCTTTAAGCTGTTCCGTAAGCACAATAACAACTTAAAGCTACCATTCGCAACTATTCGCTTTCTAATCTAACTTTTTAGTATTATCTTTACTGCGGGGAATCGGCAATTGTGCCACAAATGTCGCTTGTGATTAACTGCTCCAAAATAATGTCAAAATAGGGGACGGGGGGAGCGGGGAAGGGGGATGGACTGAAAAGAGCAGAGCAGAAATGAAATAGTATTTATTTATTTATTTACACATGCAACTGGCTGGACAAACATAAATTGCACAAATGCCAAAACTAATCACAGGACAAAAACTTTTGGCTTATGTGCGTTTGCAGGCGTTTGTCCGTTTGTCGGCAAAATGCAAAAAGTTGCGCGGCAAATTGCAAAGCGCAAAAGCGCAAAACAAAAATGACCAAATGCGATGCTTAGCACATTGTCAACACAGTCAGCCAGCCGGTGTGACAGTGTGTGCGAGTGTGTGTGTGTGTGTTTTTGGTATTTGCATAAAATTTAAATTTCATTTCTTCGATTTGGGCCAAGTCAACGAGGCAACGAGCCAACGAGCCGAGGGTCGCTTTAAGGCAACGATTTGTATGCACGAACGTGCAGGCCCGAATCCCATTTACAACTCAATGATTTTGCAAATCACACACACACACACACATCCACGCACGCACACACACACACACAAAGGGCGGGGGTAGCACGTTGCGGATGAGCAATTTGAAGCGCATTTGCAAATGTGGCACGACACGTACTTAAGCAGCAACATTTGCCAGGGAGCCCAGCATAACGGCTAATTACACGAAAATTTCAATGATTTTGCTGCGGCGCCCTTCTCGGCGATTCTCATGGGTTCGCATGCTTTTCGTCCGCGCAACAACCGTTGGCGTCTGTGCTTTACGACTGCTGAAACAATGCCATTTGCATGCAGGCTTTAAAGCAAGCCAAAGTGTGCAAATTAGTAGCATAGCGTGCTCGACTAGAAGTTACCCTGTAACCATAACTCAATACTTATTTATGGCTACTATACAAATTCATTTACAGTTTTTTATGCATTTGACAACAGCTCAGCTGGCTCTAGTTAAAACTTTTCTACTGAAATATACCCTGTAAATACAATTTACAGACCTTAATAGCTCAATACTCTTTAAGGCTGCTATAACATTTTTATTACAGATTTTTAGCTATTTGACAACAATTTTGGTGGCTCAAGTTGACAATTTTCGACTAGAATATACCCTGTAAGTACCATTTACAGACCTTACTAGCTCAATACTCTTTGAGGCTGATATAACATTTTGATTACAGATTTTTAGGCTTTGGAGAACAACTCAGGTGGCTCAATATAAAACTTTTCGACTAGAATATACCCTGTAAATACTATTTACAGACCTAAACACGAATAAGAACTATGCGAAAGCTTATTATGACTACTAAACTCGAAGCTACCCTGCATATGAGCAACTGGCAAAAAGAATGTCATCTACTGAGATAAAACTAGACTGAGCTTGCTCGACCAAGAGTTACCCTGTAAGCAGATTCAACGCAAATTTAGCTGCACGAATGATATGAAAGCTAAAAACAAATATATATAATAATTTATGAATCAAATGTAAATGTTGAATACTCCCTTTTGTGCACATTTGACAGCTGCAGGGTATTAAAATGCGAGAAAATCTGTTTGGCTTGACCTCTGGCATACGATAGAAGTAGTCCAAAACTATCTATGGGCGTATCTCACGCACAATCAGCATGGGCTCGAATTCGAATACTTGGACTTTGACAACCCAGCCACACCCCGCCTCCAAAGTGTTGTCAGTCCATCTGTGCTGTTTGTTGTTGTTATTATTGTTGTTGTTGTTGTTGATTCTTAAAGTTTATCCGATTGTTTAATGAGCTCTGAACGAAATAGAAATCAATGATGCGAATTTTATGTGCTTTTGCCAGACCGAACCGACTGGACAAACTGGACAAACAGACAGGGAGGCAGCCAGAGAGAGAGGCCGGGAGAGAGAGAGAGAGGGAGAGGAAATGGGAGAGAGAGAGACATGTCACATCAATATGGTTATGCTTTGTGTTAGGATTGTTTGGTCTCTGGCTGGAACACACATTTGTCGACAAAATAATAAACAGTTGCCAAACACACACACACAAAACATGTGAACAAAAGGCAAAACTATAGAGCAAAAAGTGCGAAAAAAATATATTAGAAAGGCAAAAGGCAAAAGGAAAAAGGAAAAGGGAAATGAAACGTCCAGCAGCTGTACGAATCCGCAATTCCCCACTGAACGCGGACACACCAAAATCGGACTCGGAATTCAATGAGAATAGGGGCGTAGGAGTTGGAAAAGGGGCGTTGGGGTTGGTTATCAGAGTGGGTGTGTTGCCAACTCGATTGCTCAATGAGTTGCGAACGCAGAAAAATGTTTGCAAATATGCTAAAAGAGTGAGAATGCAAACAAAAAAAAAAAAATATATATATATATATCATAATACCGCATACCAGTTATGAATAGTCCGAGTCCCGAGTCTGATTCACTCATGATGAAAACTTTTTCACACAAAACACAAATACAACGGCGAAATAAAAAACAATAAACTTTACACATGCGATTCTATTTTGTTATTTTAGTCAATACACATTTTTCATATTACAAAATCTACGACAGAAAAAATAAACAAAAACAAAATCCAAAAAAATGAGCAAAGTTGCCATTCATCATAAACTTGCTGAATACCAATAAAAATGGTGAAGGATTACCGTATGGTAAACGTATTTCAATTGAAAGTTCCTATGAAAAACCGTAGAATATTTATGAGCCATTCGGTTTTGATGTTCTAGTATCACTGGACCAGGTGCAGCGTGAATTTCCACCGGGACTTAACTTATGGTTACTTGAATTTGTTTTCAAACTGAATATTAAGCATGGAAACTACATATTAATAACCATTACTCAAGCAGAATGTGACATTGCATAATCATGTCAAAGCCACTATTGAATTCCGCTTTGTGCGCTATTCGTAAATGTTTCACAGGCTACGCAGACTTCAATTAAATTGCGTAAAGTGATGCTCTGAATATAAGCCAAGATTATAATCTCAGGTTTCTCATCTGCTTAAGAACTATAGATAAATGTTCGTATTATATTATTATTATTCTCAGTGCTACTATGACATATAATACACAGAATTTTGACCTAAAGTTTCACCTTTCTTTGATAGTCAATAAAAATCAAAAACTACAAATATTCAAAAAATACTTGTTTGCTTTTCAACAAAATAATCTGTCACTTATAAATCAGTATTATTTAAGATATGTTGCACATCATCAACACCCTCCCCTCTTTTCCTCACTCTCTCCTTTTGCCACAGTTGCCAATTGTGTTTAAATTGGCGCAATTGAGAAAGTTTCTGAGGAAATAAAGGTATTTTTTTTTTTTTTTTTTTGTCAGCCTGTTGTTATTTTGATTTTATATTTATAATAAAAATATTTTACGAGTTTGATTTTATTTTATTGCTTGCTTTGTTGCCTCAATATTACTTCTTTTTTTTTGATCCAAAGGCCAAACGTAATATATGTCAATAGAAGGCGGGTGGCACTGGGCACTGGGCACTGGTCACAGGGAGGTGGTATAAAGCGGTGGGACTGAGATATCAGCAAACAGGTCAGCTGGAAAAAGCGTTCAGGGTCAATTGATTCTAATTACTTGGTCCAGGTCCAGAATTGTTTTTAGGCATCGTGAATCGGGCAAACGAAATGCGTTCCCGTTGAAGGCGTTGAAGCGTTTTATGCATTCAATTGGAAATACATGTTGAAAGTGGTGACACAAGGGTGCTAAGGGTGTTGTGGGTGTCGAGGGTATTCACCTTTGGGTGAGCGTAGACTTGGAACAGTGTCATAAAATATGAAAAATCAACGAGACGCCTAGCAACAGGAACAGGAACAGCAAAAGCAACAGACGGCAGACGGCAGAAGGCAACACTGTAGGGTTGCCCTTTGAGCTGTTGGTGGACACTGATAAATTTTTAATTTTTTACTTCTTTTTTTTTTTTGGTGAATGTAATCAAGTGTATTCTGCTGTAATAATTGAAATTCTATTAAAACACATTTAAAATTTCGGCCGCTTTGCATAAAATTAAATGTTGCTGTTTTCAAATTGCGCTACAGTATATGCTGGATATATTCAAATCTTACCTGACAGAAGTTGAAGCTGAATTTAAACAGACTGCACATTTATTTCGATTGAAAAATATATTTAAAGCCATTTTAAACTGATCCATTAAAGTTGCCTTTAAAACTGGCTTGTAAACTTTTTGATAAATAAGCCAGCTCCAAACTTAATTAATTTCGGTCGCAGGCAAAAATGAGCAAAAGTTAGTGGAAAAAAATTCCAATGTTTGCACTTCACTTAAAGACTGTTGCTGCTGAAGTCCCGGCAGCAAGTCAGCAATTTTGCCGCAAATATTTATGTATTTTCTTTGCCTATTCTCGCCATTTTGCCAGACGATTTTTTATAGATACGCTACTCAGAGACACCAATAAAAAGATACATAGATACGGATAGTTACAGTTCGCTTTTTTTGTTTTTGTTTTTCTTTTCGCACTATCACCACAAATGAAGAAAATGCAAATTGCTTTTTCGCACTTCAAGCGTTGTTGTTTTGTTTGTTGCATTTTGTTTTTTCTATTTTCGTTTGTTTTTCTTATTTTTTTGGTTTTTTGTGCACTTTATTTTTGCTGCACATTATGCGGCAGCAGCGACTGCTTGCTGCTGCTGCTTTCTGCCCTTTGCTTTCTGTGCAGCAGCATTGAGTTGTTGCCACACAGACACACACACACACAAGCACTCACACTCACACACAGGCAGACACTTATACAAATGGGGTCAAAAGTCTGCATTTTTCAATATCACTGGCGCCGAGTCCTGGCTGCCAACACACACACTCACACACAAACACACACACCAACAGCAACAGCAACAACAACAACAACAACACCAACACGTACACAAATTTATGCATATGTGAACTTGTAAAAGGGTTTGCCGTGAGTATTTACACACCCTGAACTTTATGTTAAAGCCTCAAGGATCGCATATACATGTATGTATGTATGCACATATACATACATATATGTGATGCAATCGAGAGCTAACAATGCAACAAATCTATATGCACACACACACAAACAGGCTCATATATATGCAAAAATACATGAGTACAATTGAATAGATGTGAGTGCAAGTGAATATATGTATGTATGAGTGCATAAGCGTATATTTGTGTAAATTTTGTGCTTATAGAGGGAGTACATATATATATATACATAAGACTATATATATATATGATTTCATTCACCGTGTTTTATTTTATCAAAATAAAGTAATTTTTAATATCTGACATCAAATTTATTGTGCCTTGGTCTTTCAGTATTCGTTTAAGCTGTTAAATATGCTTTTGATAATTAAATATTTTTACTATGAAACATTTCAAATATTTATATACATTTTAAAATATTTATATGCACTTAGTGCATTTAAGTTTACTCCACAGCACTTTTTATGTGCCTTTAAACCGCTTCGTGCTCGATAGTGTTAAACAACATGACAAATAGCGATGCAAGGTGTTGAAAATTTTAAATTTAATAGGATACAAAAAAAAAAAAAAAACTGTACACGATTTTTAATGATTATGTTTTTACTAAAATGTATTGTGTATTTATGTTAGTTTTAATGTTGCAATTAATGTGTTCTAAAAGTCACGAGCATTTGAGCTATTTTTTAATTTGGTTTTGAGCAACACTTTTTTTTGGTTTATTCTCTGATTTTTATTTATTTATTTATTTATTGTTTTTTTTTTATACTGGTTGGATAGGAATTTTTTGGTATGTGTTGCCAGCGTGGACTTTGTTTTCATCATGTTGCATAAATTATATTCTACATGGCAACTTGTGGTGCAAGGCTTTCCCCTCCGCCCCCCCCCCCCCCCCCACTTGTTTAATCCAACTGCCATGTTATTTATATATATATTGTATTTTTTCGCATTTACTGCAAATTGTAATTCTTGCACAGCGTTCTTTTAGCGTATATTTTGAAATCATTATTAATATCTATATTTTGTACATTTCGGCACTTGACAATGAAGTTTATGCAACAAGCGCAAGTGGCGCGGCGCAAGTCCAGCGCTCAGTTAGTGTGTGCCATTTTGTGGCGTCTGCTGCCCTTCACCCCATTAAAAACACCAACCCCAAAGAACGCCACCCAACACGCCCAGTGGTGAGGGGGCGGGGAGGGGGGAGGGGGTTGTGGTCTTGCATGTGAAATGTGCTGACCTTGGATGCGAGCCGAAGCGTGTGACGGCGTTCGGCATGCGGCATGTGGCAACCTTTATAATGGCAGCTTAAATTCATTTACATATCGTATAATGCATGCTCGTATCATCATATTTGTATAGCGACTTGAATGTGTGTTTAATTACTTCGCCAAAGCACACACAAGCCAACACACGCGCACACACACACGCACACGCACACATAGGCGTAAGCCCTCTCTCACATTTACAGTTCCAATTTTTAAGCCTC
Source organism: Drosophila maculinotata (assembly GCA_035045305.1). Classification (NCBI taxonomy): domain Eukaryota; kingdom Metazoa; phylum Arthropoda; class Insecta; order Diptera; family Drosophilidae; genus Drosophila; species Drosophila maculinotata. Next base: position 6,126,729 of record JAWNPD010000679.1, on the reverse strand, counting down.
GAACACGTGAACGCCCAAAAGTATGCAGCAATTTGTTAAGCCGCATCTGTGCAGAAAATCTTTCACATGCAATGCTGCTATAAAAAACATAATAAGATTTTGCATAAACTGAAAAGTGTCCACAGACATAAGACTTGTATGATTAGAGCCTCATTATCCATGAATCGGAAATATTATTTTTTCATTTTTTTTTTTAGTATTTATTATATATATATATCGAAATGTTGAAAATCTGTTGGTATTTAATCATAAAAAAAATCTGTAAAAAAAAGAGAAAAAAATCCAATTTCAAGTCATAAAAATGGCTACACGTAAATTGCAACCACAAGTGCATTAAGAAATCATGAACCAAATAGCTGACGAAAGAGAAAGCAATAAACGAGTGTCTCTCGAAACGAATAAATGAAAATGAATGAAGTGAATGCACTGAGTGCAAACGATGAGAGGCCCAATCAATGGAACAAAATGCCAGAACACAGCATAACAGAACAGAAAAGAACAGAACAGAACCGAGACTGAACAGATACAGCAATGGCTTTAAGCTGAGGGCCAAAAGTGGCTAGCAGCAGAAGAGGAAGAGAGACAGAGAGAGAGAGAGAGAGAGAGAGTGAAGGTAAAAGCAAACAACAAATAAATTTGATAGGAAAATCCGAAAAACTAACTCGTTTAATAACTCGCACTTGAGTGGCAAACGCAAACACAGTCGCTGCGAGAGTGCCACAACTTTTCGACTGACCAGCAACCAGTTTGCTAACACTAACACACACACACACACACACACAAAAGTTTCGTAGGGTAAAAAGCAGCGCACAAGTCGCAGGAAGCATTGCGGCACTCCCAGGAGTATTTGGTGTTTTGTAAGTACGTGTATGTGTGTGTGTGTGTGTGTGTGTGTGTGTGTGGCAGGAGCTAGTCGACTTTGTATGCGCTTGCAGAGAGGGTATACATATTTTGTATAATATATCAATATTATCCAATATTATATTGATTCGAAAAAACAACTTCTAAGTTTCCCAAACTCACCAGCTATGAAAACTGTAATAATATCTTCCTTTCAGCAATAAATGATGAACAAATAATTAATATATATCAAAAAGCAGCTACAAGTTTTCAACGTTCAAAAAGTGTTCAAAATATAGTTGCAGTACAGCAAGGGTATTAAATGTGCGGCTACTTTTAGTGAACTGCTGTTACTCGATTTTCAATTTTTTGCGTTTGTTGCCATTTTCAATTGTGCAGGAGTGTAATAACTTTAAGCTGCACGGCAGACAGAAGTCGGGGAAGTGGTGGGGGAGGAGGGAGGGGGGAGGGTATGGAGCGCATCAGTTCGGTTGGCAGAACTCAAAAGCCAAACTAAACCAAAGCAAAATCCGGCAAAGTAAAGAAAAGTCCAGCAAAATAAAAACACGTGTACCCACGCACACACACACAAACACACGCACACACACACACACGCACACACATACGCAAGCCGTCGAGTGTGCGCCACCTGTCGTTCGTTGCTGGCATTGTGTGAGTTTCTGGTAGCCAGCCCCTACCCCTCTTTAGCCACCCTCTCCTTCACCGCACCGCTTCACTTTCGTATGCATGCAAAGTTTTAAATTTGCTTAATCAACAAAATGCAAATAACAGCTCGTCAGGGATTTTTGTTTAGTCTTGTTTATGCTTTATTTACCTGCCCGCCCCCACCCAGAAGTCCACCCCTTACACTCCTCTCTTTCTTTCTCTCTCTCTCTCTCTCTTTCTCTCTCTCCCTCTGTCTTTCTCTCAATCGTAAGGCAACACTCGAATTCGTAGCTTACTGAACAGAATGGATTTCAGCACTCGCATGTATTATCAGGTTCCCACTGTGTGTGTGTGTGCATATGTGAGTGTGTGTGTGTGTGTTGCTCTTTTGTCTTTCATTTCTAATTATGAATAGCACAATTTTTGCTCATGTTACTTAAGGGCTGCTGTTCGAGGCATACCTCAGTGGAGGATACCTAATTGTTATACAATTTGCCAAATAAATATTATTTAAATTAAAATTTTTGCGCTACCGGCAACTATTAAAAATGATTTAACAAGCTCATAATAAAGTTGTGAAAATGTGTTTAACGCGCAAAATGATAAATCTCCGACCACATAATGTATATAATGTATTATATTTGAATATATATAAAATTAAGGCTCTCGTTTGGCCTAAAAAGCACAAATTTAATTAAGTTTTATTATTTATATTTTAGGTATTTTGAATTTTATTTTTGAAGTGCTTTTGATTTTGATGTAATTTTATTATTTTTGAGCAGTTTTACATATCTGGTATATATGTGCTCAAGCAAACTGTTACCCTTTCTAATACTTTTCTCACTTTTCTTTTGCTGTTGTTTTTCTTTTGCTTTTGACATATTTTTACATTCTTAATTTAATGCACATATTTTTGGCAAACATATTCGCATTGATTATCCTTCAACTCCCATCTCCCCATCTCTCTTACCCCGAACACTCATTGTAGTCATCATTTACGACTGCTGCCGCTCCAATTACTTAACATGCAGCTGAAGTACTTTTCAAAAATGAAAGGAGAGAGAAAGAGAGAGAGAGAGAGAGAGAGAAGTTGACAGAAAGGGGGAGAGAGGGAGAGAAAACATGAAACTTTAGCCAAAAGCCGAAGGCTGTCGCCCGTCGGCATCGGCCAAACATTGTCGCAACGCATTCAATTTAACTTTCACAATTGCAATCGCATTGGCATTGCGACATTCACTTTTCATTTGAAAGCACCCCATCTCTGGGCCCTACTGTGGCCAACAATTGGGCGTGGCCGGAAGTTCGGGAGTTGAAGGGAGTTGTTGAACTGTGGGCTGGTCGCTGAATTGGAGCCGCTGTTGGCGCCACATGCGCCACATGACCACAGGCTATAACTCATGACGTTTGTTCAGCCTCAAACCTCCCCATCCCACCTCAACCCTACAACCCCTTTCTCACACTTGCCCTCCTCCTACCGTCGCGACGCTTACCCCCGGCTTCTTACCACTTGGCGTCATTTTTCGGCGTCAACTTTGCTACGCCCGTTCATTCATTCAATTGTCACAGTTCGCACATGCACACGATCCTTACCCCCCCCCCCCACCCCCTCCCCCGCCCTTCTCTTCCTCTCTCCCTCTTTGTCGCACTTCCTCTTTCCGTCTTACTCGCTTTTTGTCGCCTGCCGCACAGTTTTCAATGTCACTTTGTCAACTTATTGTTTCGTGTGCCAAACCAAAGCCAAAGTCTATATAAAAATCAGAGCGAAAATTTCCGTCACCATCCAGCCGATCTTTGTACACCCTAACTGAGGAAAGAAAAAGAAAAAACATTGAAAACCATAAAACTATAATGTAATTTCTAGTTTTATACAACTTTGAATAATGATAAAATGCCTTAAATTAATTTTAAATTTGATTGATAGTTTTTTGAAATGATTAAATAAATGATTGATTTGATCGGTAAACATTGACATAAAAAGTAAATACATTAAGAATAATATAAAATATATAAATATAAAATAATAATATATAATAATATAATATAATACTAAATACATAATTTATTCATTTCCAATTTCACAGAAAGCTGTCAAAAAAAAACTTTAATTATTTATCAGTCTAAATTTAATTAATCCTTGCCCAATTTTATTTTCATATGCTAAAATTAAGAATAATTTCATATTTTAAATAAAGAAAATAAAGTAAAGTAAGCAAAAGCAGTACCTGATTTATTTTTTTACTTAGTTCTTAAGAGCATTAAATCACAAAATAACATACGAAAATAACAAAAAAAAAAAAAAGAAATGTAGTAAAAATATTTCTATGTTGTCAAGTATAATGATATTTGAATTGAGTGTTTTTATTTTATTTTTGTCTTTTTGCTGTTGTTTTTTGTTTGCTTAGAAGAGCTGCGATGACAATCATCAATAGTTGAGCATTTCGCTAGGGTGTTGTAAAAGGATTGGGCAATACGAGAAAATACACAAAAATGTACGAAAATGCCAACAGAAAAAAAAACAATGAGAAAAAAAAACACAACAAACGTGAAAAATACAATGAGCATGTGGCGTAAACAGCTTTCGGGCCATGTTTCTATTGTTGTTTGCTTTTTGTCGCCTTTTGTGTGACACTCACTCACACACATACTACGCGTGTGTGTGTGTGTGTGGTGAGTGTGGTGTGTGTTACAGTGGCATGTATGTTGGCATTTTGTTTTTTGCTTTTTTGTTTGCACAGAGAGAGAGAGAGAGAGAGAGAGAGAAAGAGAGAGAGAGAAAGAGAGAGGGAGAAAGAGAAAGAGAGCGAGCGTGCATAGAAGAAGCAGAGTGTAAAGTGCAAGTTGGCAGCTTGGCCGCTTCCGTTTCCGCTTTAGCCTGGCATCGCTGCCAGCGGCAACAGCAGCAGCAGCAGCAACAATAACAATGGACAACAAATGCTGTGCGCTTGCAACAGCAGTTGACTCAACACACACACACACACACACACATGTGCAGTGACATTTGGTTTCTTGTTGCCTACTTTTTGGCATTGCTTAAAATCATGACAAAACTTGCTTGCCACAGGTTGTTGTTGCTGCTGCTGTTGCTGCTGCTGCTGCCAGGCAAACAAGCAACAACAGCAACAACACCTGCAATAACAATAATGCCCGCAAATATGTAGCAACAAACCGTACAGCAAGGCAAACAACTACTACAACAACCGCAATATCAATAGACAAAAACTTTGTTGCTTGCTTTAGTTAGTTGTTGTTGTTCTTGTCGTTGTTGCTTTTACCTGCTGCAATTTCAAGTGAAATACTTTTTGGCAGACACATGCAGCGCCGCCTTTTAATGCTTGCAACTTGCCAGTTGACAGTAAGCAAGTCGTAGACACAAATGCAGACGCCACTAGAGGCAAATAGAGTACAAGAAAAATACAAAAAAAAAAAATATATATATATATATATATGTATAAATACGTATAGAGTGAGCGGAGCGTTCTCTTTTGTATACTCTTGCATTGAGTACTAGAATTTTGTACCGCTATAAGCAACGCCTAAAAGCAGGCAGCAGCAAATATCAATAATATAAATGGAACTGTATGTATTAAATATAATGTTATATTACCGTTAGATAGCAGATAAATAAATATTTTTGCCAAAATTTATTTATTTCATAAATTCAGAAATATTAGGCATGAAAAACTGTATTATTTATAAACATTACGTATACGTATTTTTTTCTTACTTTAAGCAGAAGGGCTAGACTTAACACAGCAACAGTTACAAATTTAGTAGTGCCATTTGATTGCTTTCACAAGAGTTTGTTGAAGATCAAATTAAATATATAAACATATCTGTCTGCAAGAGTATTGAATCACAGGCAAGTAAAAAATACGTTTCAAACGAGAGAAGGTTTCACTTAGTAGGTGGCGTCGCGTAATTGGCTGCTGCTTGCCAATAGGAGCAAAACTTGTCGCCGTCGCAGCGACAGCCAAAGCTAAAGCTAAAGTCAAACTCGAAGTAGACAAGAACAGCTGCCTTCCGAAAAGGCGTCGAAGCTTTTTCCAAGCATCGAAAAGTATGCAATGCAATTATCATAACCATTTTGGGAAGACTCTTTTTGCGTAGCTAGACAGAAGGGAAGAAAGATAAACAGAGAGAGAAGCAGAGAGAGAGAGAGAGGCAGAGACAAAGTAAAGAAACAAAAAATACGAATTTAAGATATAAATGAAAAGAAAAGAAAAAGTAATATAAACATATATATAGAGATAGTAATATGGATAATGATTAAAAATGGAATTAAAGTGGACATGGGAAGGGATAAAAAACGGAAATTAGGAATAAGAACAGAGAAATAAAATAGAGCGGTAAGGAAATAAAGATTGCGATAGAGATAAAGATACAATAATTGGGTATTGTGATCGGGATAAGGATCTATAAATTGGGAATAGGGGAAGGGAAAGAAAAAGAAAACGGAATCAGGGATAAAAACAGGGAGATGGAATAAGGTAGTTTCGATATATGTAGATATAGATATATATAGCAATAGAGATACAATAATTGGGTATTGTGATAGGGTTTGGGATCCATAAATCGATGGCTTAATTCCTCAACTGAAGCCCTGCAAAACTCATTCCAAGAAACTGATTATCATATACCCTAATCATTTGACATTGAACGAAAATGTCTAGAAACTTTTCCAGCTCTTCACAAGTATGACGCAATGTTTCAATGGCTGTCGCAAAAACAATACAAGTCGGTGTTTGTTATGGCATGGAATTAATGACTATATATATAGAGACTGAATATTGTTGGCCGTATTATGCAGTATTATTCAGGCAATAAACGCTGATCGTCTTATCGTCAATCAGCAGCTGCTTCGTCGTTGCGTTTGCCATGTGTCAAATTGTGGTGCTGGTTAAATGAATTATGCGCTGTTAAATGGATTTCAATATCATAAATGCAGCATCGATTGCCTTGTAATTGTTATAATTAACTGGCATGCACGCACACACACACACACACACATACGCAAGTAAACGTGCTCATAGAACGTGTGGTGTGTGTGTGTGGTGTGTGTTTGCTTATAACAAAAGGCTTACGCGGCGTATACGCAATATTTGCTTAAGCCGCTTGCTTGCCGCGTATTAAGCAATTTACTTCAATGCGATGGGGGAAATTTAATTATTTTTCAATCAACAAACACGCCTGCCTCCCACAGCCAGCACCCCCCCTCTGCAAACACCCCAAAACACTTCTAGCCTGTTTTCCGCCCCGCTCATTTGTATTTACCGTGCGCTTGGCACGTCCAAAAATTTAATGACTGCTTTGTGACAAAGCGCTGCAGGTGTCGCCCCGCAAAAGGACACGACGACCAAAAAGAAAAACAGACCGAAAAGCGTAGAGGAAAAGCAGTGAAAACAACGTCAGTTACGGAGCAACTGAGCAACTGAGTAACTGATGCATTTTCATTTCGTCAAGCAACAAAACTTTCCCTTTGCATTTTCCCCCATAACCCAATTTACTTCCATTCGCAGGCTGACATTTTAATTAAATCCCTAAACTAGAGATTCGCTCTCGTTCCTATCCTCCACACCATTCATCTGCCATTTTTGTTGTTCTCGTTGTAACTGTATGCTGTTTCATATGTGGCTGCCGCTTCCCAGGAAACGCATCGACATTGGCCCCAATCTCTGCATACAACTCAATCGACAGCTGTCGACAAGGATGTTGCTAGGACCTGCAATCCAGCCAAATATATAATCATTCTCATGCCAACGCAGAGCTTGTCCTGCGGACAGACACAGAAATGCATAACTATTCAAATAGATTGCTGGCGACTGCCCTGTGATAGCATCCCATGATAGCATGTTCGTCATAAGGAATCACTTTACTAAATTTATCCAATTAATTGCAAATTGGTCCCTAAGCGAAATACACTTATGCTCTATATTGGGTTTTTCTGTCGACTAGAAAAAATCAGACAAAGAAAATAAGAAAATGTGTATTTAAAATGATATGAAATTAAAGATAAATGCGTGAATTTATAAATTCGACTTTAAAATTATATAATTAACAATTAATTGTATTAAAAGATAAAATCTGGGGCTGTTTAAATTGCAAATCGGTTCAATATTTGCTGCAAAAATTGTGGAAAACACAGAAAAACCCAAACAGACCAACAATTAACTAATATTAGGTGTTATTGATTTGAATTAATTAATTTAATAAATGTAAGAGTAGATTAAAATAATACAAATTATAAGTTAAAAACTAAGAGAGAGTGAGAGAGAGACATCCTGTGTTTTTTATTTTTTATGGCAAAGATTTTTGCAGTTTAAATTTCCATTTTACTTTTGCTTGTTTATTATGTGCTCTGAAAGAATTCCTTGTTTCAATTTGCTGCATAAACTTCACAAACATCCGTAAATATGAACAAGAACTAATAAAAAATGGTTAGAGCAAAGTAAGATAAACAAAACAAAAAATGAAAAATAAAACACTAGACAATAATATTAAAAATTCAAAAAGTAAAGTTAAGATAGACGTGATATGAAATTTAAGAAATGAATACTTTTATTTCAAATCCTTACACATATGCTATTTATTCAAAAAAGGCAAACTTTGATTTGTATTTATTTTGCAGTAGCTTTGATATTATAAAGTGTTACTTTAAATGTAATTCCGACAAAATCGCACACATAATACGAATACCAACAATAATAGTATTAATAATAATAATAGTCATAATAATAACAATCTGATAGGGAGCAATGCCTAGACAAGGGTTCTGGATTTTCAATGTGTGAGTTTGTGTTTGTGTTTGTGTTGTTGGCCGAAAGGGTTTTTCGAACGGATGCTAGATGAAGAGATTCTTGTATCTTGTGGCATGATTCATTGTAGCAACAATTTTGAAATGTTTATTTATTGGCAGCAGCAATCGAACGGTGGGGGAGCGGATGGGGGGCCTTTTCGATTGTACATATATGAAAAAGTTGTCAGTTTCGGTTTCAGTTTGAGTTTGAGTTTCATTTTCGGTTTTTAGTTTAGAGTTCGAGTCAAGTCAAGTCGAACCTTAACACATATTGTTATCAAAACAAGTCCACGTCTTATTGTTTGACTTTTTGCCATTTTTGGCGAACTTTCTCGCATAACGTTTGTATATAACGTCATCATCATCATCATAATGACTGCTACAATGATGCTCAGTTACCCGCTGTGCCCCATTGTCCTTCAACTCCTGCTCCTACTTCTACTTCTACTCCTACTCCTGCTCCTACTCTTGCTCCGTTACTCGTTCAGGTTATGTGAGAACTGTGCGTCTTCTTTTACTGCCAAAATTCTTCATCTCCTGCTGCTGTCGTCTCTCTCTCTCTCTCTTAACTTATTATTGTTGTTGGCCTACATACGTTTGGCATATCGTTAACGTTGTCGTCTTTGTGTCTAGCTGTCTGCCACGCCCCAGCTCCACTCATCTATCCCTAGCCTAACTCCTACCCCTTAACCCATTCAGCCCCAGCATCCATCCCGCTGCGTGGCGCGTTTGTTTGTGCTTATGAGCACATCAATTCCTTGTCTGTGCCCCCTCCCCTTCCCCTTGTCCTTGCCCCTCCCTGCGCTCCTCTTCAACCTGACTTTTGGTTTCTTGCTGACTTGGTGTCGCCTTTTAGCGCACATCATGCTCAGAAACCAGGGCGGCAGACTCTTCAACTACTTTGACTCTTACTTGAGCTTGTCATCACTGGAGTAGATTTCATTTTCGAGGAATCTATCTTATCATAGCTATAACCTTTTATTCAGATAGTACTCAAATAAAACTGTTTATATTAGACTGCATTAATATATACTTATTTTGCTCTCTGAGCAATCGACTCAAAAGCAAAGCTGCATAAATTTTCAAAACGACAGCTTAACTTTCATTTTGACCTTTTGTAATATTAAATAACATATATAAATACCGGAATTATTTTTACAGCTCATAAGAAACACTTAAATAAATAAATAAAACTTAAACTTACACAATAAAAGCGAATAAAATGAATACCGCTTAAAGATGCCAGTTAAATGAAATATATATAATATACAAATATATATAAGGAGATTAAAGGCTTAAAAGCTCCCGAGCAAGCTTTGTGCAGCGAGTGTAAAGAACTTTAACAACAGTTTCGTTTTAGCGAACCGCCCCTTTTCAAAAGATATTCACAGTTTTCAACTCAATTCGCAGCGAATGCAGAGCTGGGTGAAATGACAGGGCACACACTCGGTGAATAGATAATTGCATGTTGTGCAGCCCTCGCAGCACTGGCAGACATTCTGGCCTCAATCAAACCTCACGCAGCGCACCACATTACAACGCAGCGCCGGCACCACAGTGCGTATGCGTATTTTTGGCGCAATTTATATTGCTTTCAGCATGTGTGTGGATGTGTCTAATTTTCAGCATGTGTGTGTGTGTGTGTGTGTGTGTGTGTGAGTGCTGGCTGCTGTTTGACTTTGCTTGACTGCCCGTCGGGGGCTGGATGTGGCACTGCCACTGACTTGGCTCTTAACTTGGCCATTTCCTTGGGCTTGTGTTTGCCTTGTCTGTTGGTTTGTTTGTTGGTTACTTGGTTTGTCACACCACCAACCCACGCCTCCCTCAACTCAGAACTCAGCTCAAACGCAACTCAAACTCAACTCTTTCTGGCCAATGTCAAGAGAAGCGCCTGCTGGCAAATCAATCGTGACGGTGCTTGGGGGGGGGGAGGCGTATGCGTAATATTGTAACAGTTGAAACTTGTCGGCCGCTGAAGGCCAAGATAATGATGTTTGACTGTAATTTTCGGCAGCCTTCTTGTTGTTGTTGTTAGTCAAATTAACGACGCCAAGTTTCCAGGACTCTTGCCACCCTTTCGCAAGACTGAAACCACATTTAAGTGCAAATATTTGCTAGCTTAAAGTTTTAATTTGATTCCATTGCTAATTCATGACAGCTTCACGTTCGTTGGGCCCTTTAACCCATGTGCTGGTGTTATTTGAAGTCAGCCGCCTGTGCAATTATTAGCCACAAAAATGTATTTGCTAATTTTGCACAAAATTGATTATAATTGCATAATTTGCATACACTGCACGAAATATCACTGGGTAAAAAGCCAAAAACCACAAGCTCTCGTAATTAATTGTATTTTATTCTAACTGGACCAAGGACCTTCGGCTTATTAGCCACATGGAAATTAAACATGTGGCTTAATACGTTTCGTGTCACAGCAGAGCTTGCCCCAGCTCCTTCAGCCCGCCCCTCACACCCCCAGCGCCTGCTTCAATAACATCAAGTGCAAATTCAGCAAAAGTCATCAAGTTGCTGGCCATAACAATTGCCAGAAAGACTTTCATCAGGCCAAGGCTCAAAAAGGATATGCGATTGCTAAACTAGATAAAGTCGGAGCATGCATGTGTGTGTGTGTGTATCTGTATTGGTTGAGGTTTTTTGGGCTCATAATTCTTTGGGGCCAGTTTGATTTGCGATGCGGCACACGTTTCATTTTTATTGACCAAGTTGGGGCTGCGTTTATTGCCGCATAATTGAGTAAATATTATGAATGAAACTGATAATCTGCAGCCATTTACTATTCGATTCCCAATGTTTATAAGTCTCTGCATACGTGCCTGTATGTGTGTGTGTGTGTGTCTGTGTTTGTGTGCGTACAGATGATTGACAATGCAAATGGCTACATGCTGTGCATTCCGAGAGCAATGTCAGGCGATAAAAAACCATTTGACGAGACAACAATTCAAATGATGAAAACATTTATTCAGCTTCACATCTTTTGCAAATGCTCTTTTTGATTGGAAAGCGCTTTAGCTATGATATTGATTTTGGTTGTAAAAAAAAATGGTATTTATTTGGGTATTATTTTAATTATTATTTCATTTATTATATTCTTTACAAGTTTTATAAAATCGTTATAGAATTTCTGCCATAATTAGCAAAAATGGTAAAATGTACGTGCAGCAAAAATCAAGATTATGTCTATTAAATTTACTATCCAAACATTTTATAGAATTTAAAATTGTTATAAACTTATAAAATTTGCAGCCTGTATAAATATATATGAAGAGATCCACAAGCATTTGGGCTAAGAATTTAATTGAAATACTTATATATTTTTAAGAGACTTTTAACATAATATAAAAATCGGTGAATTAAAGACTTTTTTTTTTTTTATTTTTTTTTGTTATTTTTTATTGTAGAGTAAAAACTAAATAGTTGTTCTCTGATATAAATCGTATATCAATGGCAGATATATGCAACTATACAAGGATATATATATTTTCTCAAGGAGCAGCTGCAAAAATTTTGTTGTTGTTGTTGTTGTTGTTAAGCAGAAGACGTGTTCATTTCCGCGGATTGACTGAATGATGGCATCAGATGGCTGAACACCATTGACCATAGACTGTGCTGCCAGCATAGACATTAATCCCGCACCAACACACACACACACACACACAGTCGCACAGCTGGTGTGTGTATCTAAACAAAACAATGATGATTGAAATGCAGCGTGTAGACTGTTTTGCCAAGCGAAATGCGCCAATTTGCAGGCAACACACGCACCGGTGAACAGTCAAACACAGTCGAACACACACACACACACAAACACACACTTACTCACACACACACATAAAGAGACAGGGACACAGACAGCGAGAGAAGGAGTAAGAAGATGAGCTCAAAGACTTGACCGGAAGTGCCGACTCAATGGTCGCTGGTGGCAGAGGGTGGCATGAGCATGAGGGGTGACTGGTAGCAGGAGTCGTCAAGCATGTTATCTTGTAGGCGTGGCCCAAGCCGTCATGCGATCCGTTTGCATTTGTAGAAATGTGTGAATTATTAACTGGCTTTCGCCTGGCAACGGCTCGCTTGCCGACTCGAATTAGCACAGGCAATCAAATTATGCAGACACTTGACATTGTGCCAGTGCAAAGGAAGAGAGGGAGGCTGAGTGACAGGGGGAGGGGGGTTAACATTTCTGTTGGTATCGCATCACATGCCAGCAATGCCAACAACTATTTGCACCCACTTGAAGACGCGACGGAGAGCAGCAAATGAGCCGCAGGTCGTGGCCATAGCGACAAATTCCAAAAATTTGCAAGCAAAACCAACAAGCCCCCCACACGGGGGTGGCTGACAGATTGGGGGGGATGGGGTGGCTTTAAGAAACGGTACTTATCAAAGCAACTTTTGATTCGGCATGCAAATGGCAAAGCCAAAAACGGAAGCAAAGAGCAAAGCGAGCAGCAATAACTAAGGACATGAAGTGCGATAAAAATAGCATGAAGTGGGCGCAGGGGCGGAGAGGGGTGTTGGGCGTGTGTGTTTTGGGTGTGCGCTTGTGGTAACAATAATATTTGCCTAGTACTTTGTTTTCGACTCTTAACAGTTCGCCGCATTATGCAAAAGCCAGGGAATCAATTTTCTAAGAATTCCATTTGAATTTCGCACAAGCGAAATTTTAACAACTAAGAGTGTTCTTGTCGAGAGTGACCGACTAGCAGATACCCTGAACGCAGCTCTTGAATTCATGCATATTTATTTATCTGCCTTCTTCTTCCATTGGCCGGCCCCATGCCATGTTCATACTATATCTTAAATATCTACTTTGTTTATTATCCGATCGGTATGAAATTTGTAGAACATAAAGATGGCAGCTTAATGTGTAAATATGCTAAAATATTTTACAGGAATCGGGTGGAGGTATCTCAAAATTAAAATATTATTAAAATATGTATGCTATACGAGAATATACATACCAAATTTGGTGCATCTAGCTCTTAAAACTGTCAAGCTATACCCAACAAACACTGGTCTGGAATCAAAATTATCGATAACTTTTGAACGGGACGAGATATTGGTAAAATTAGATAAACTTGATCCAAGAACTTCCTTAAGAGATGTTTCCTTGTGCCTGTTACATACTTTTGCACAAAACCATTATACCCTTTTAACCCATTTTCAATGGGTCCGGGGTATAAAAATATACCTCATTATTATATGCAGCGATGCGTGGCAAATAGGATGAGTTTTTTATTTGGTAAACTGAGTGTTGGAGACGAAAGAGTAGATACATACATATAGAAATATAGGCTACAAAGGATGCTAACAAGACTTAAATGTCTTTAATGCAATTTTGTTTATAATCCATTACAACATAATTAAAACAACAGTTACATTTAGATTGAGTAACAATAAAAGATTTCATATAAATACACTACGGTGCTACAAAAATTCCAAATAATCAAAGCTTTCTGATTTGAGATGGATTTATAACGACTAATATAAAAATATGTCCCAGTCATCAAAAAATAAAATTTTTTTTTAAAATTTTATAATCTTTAAATTGTATTTTTTATTGAATGTGGGTGTCAAAATTAGTATAAAATTCTATCATTCTGAGATGGTTCATTTTTCTGTCAAAAAACACGCCAAAAAGGAGAAAAAAAAATGGCTTGTAAAAACCTAAATGCCTATAAACGCCCATATCTTTGCCAAAACTGAACCGATTTCCAATCCCGAATGCATTTTGAGAATTTTGATTCTCTACTTTAATTCACATCACATCTAAGGTTTACTTAGTTTTTTTGTCGATATTTTTTTTTTGGCCAAAATCATGTTTCTAATGCCTGTTACATATTTTTGCACAACTTCATGATACCCTTTTTACCCATTTTGAGTGGCTTCAGGGTTTAATGACCACAGTTTCGACAAGATTTAGCCTTAGATGTAAATATGGATAAGAATACAGATATGAATACAGATACGGTTATAACTACAAATACAATCGCAAGGGTCGGAAGTGAAACCGCAACTCGTAGCGTTAGCGCCTCAAAGTATGCCACAAATGTTGTAAGCATTTAGAAAGTATTCTGGAGCAACTGGAAATTGTCTGCGAATTGCTTGCCTCGTTGCCTACAACAACAACGACAACAACAATAACAATAGAAATAAGAAAGAATTGAAAGCTGCGAGCCCGCATAATTTGTATTCCCATGCCGTACATTTAAAATAAGATTGATATAGGGTATTATTACTTTTAGGTTAATATACTCGAGATCGTTGATGTTGAAAATTAGGTTTAAAAATAGGAATATCGTTTTATAAAGGTACATGTGTATGAGGAGTGTAACTGTAGTTGCATGAAAATACATGATATCTTCAGATAAACTAAAAAAACACTTATTCTAGGGTATGTTTTAGTCGAGCCAAGCTTAAATGTATAATACCACATATTTATATATAACTATTTGTGTGTGAATAGAGAACAACTTAATATACACGAGATAGGGAACTCCAGAGATTGCTACAGGGTAGCTCTTAGTCGATCATACCTCATATATATCATACTTCATGTGGGTAGTGTAGAATTGAATATATATCTTAAGATAAATGAGTTAACAGATAAAATGTGACGAATTATGTGATATAGGGTATCTCTCAGTCGAGCACTGTGATCTGTTTGCTTCTGCTGCCAGCATAGAAGTGTGCTGCTGGCGTGACACTGTTTAGGGGTCGTGTTCGGTACTTGGTGCGCTTTGGTTGCGGTTCTGTGTGTTATCAGCATTCCATCTGCTGTCGCTGAGGCTGAGGCGCTTCCACATCAACGAGCAGACGCCGCACGGCGTACTTGGGGCATGTGGCAGCTACCGGCACTGGCGGCAACTTGCGGCTGCTCGCAACTCATTACAATTGCTCCAAGATGGAGTTGAAGTCGTCGCTGAAATTTGTTGCTGAAGTTGCGCTTATTGGCTCATTTGGCACAGCCCCGCGGGGTCGCCAAGAATGTAGCAATGAGATGGGGGTGGGGGTGACGTCAACGATTTACTCGCCAAGTTGAACTTTTGCGGCGTGCCAGCGAATTCTTTAGTTTTTGGCACACAAATCGCTGCCAGTTGCGGCAGCACCCACACCGCCATCTGCCACCCCAGTGCCGACCCCGACCACGCCCCCTTTTTGTGACCCCTCGTTAGCGGCAACTGCATTTGTGGCACCTTTCCGAGCAGCCGCGGAATTTGCGTGTAAACCAAATTTAATGCCCTTTTTTTTGTTGGCCGTTTGTGTGCAAAAGTTTTGTGCAAACTGCATAAAATTAAAACCTGAGCTGTGTGCATAGGTGTTTGTGTGGGCGTTTGCGTGGGCGTGGCACACAGCTGTACTAATTGTGACTTATCGTAAATTGACAGCGAGACGCTTCAATTGTTGCACGTTGCTAGCAATTGCTGAATTGCACACACAGCTGGAGAAAAATAATTAAAAATTTACAACAAGTGAATGACTGACTAGCAGTTACCCTGTTATTAGAAATTTGCTGCAATTACTACAGTGAAGAACATTTTTTGGAAGTGCAGAAAATAAAGCAAGTCAAATTTATTTTGTTCAGAATGCTTGACAAGCATATACCCTGTAATATCAGGTCTTCATTTTTAACATTTCTATCCAATTTTATTGGATTTATTACATCCCTAAACTACTTTAAATCCACGAATTGCCGCCAGGTCCATTTCACCCCACTTCGTCAGCTTACAGGGTAGCTGCGTGAGTAATTCAACATACGAAAGTACGTTGATCCCAATAGCTCAAGTGTTCTCAGTAGTTTCCTGCGCCTCACTTCATTCAACTCTCACTTTTAACACACAATTTGTTTTCACTCTGAGCAGCAATCAGCGAAGTAAAAGCAGAAAAAGGCAAGCAAAGCGTGGAGTAGAATAAGCCGGCAGGGGCGGCGGGGCAGGCGTGGCAGGCGTGGCATTTCAAAAAGTTAAAATGGTAAAACATGAATACGCGTCGCAGCGAGGCAACTTCCAAGGAAGCAGCAAAACGGCTGCAGGATATGCAAAAATTAAAAAAGTCCAAAGTCTAATGAAACCAAAAAAAAAGATTGAAGTTTAACAATGCTACGAATGCGGCATACCCTTACAAAAATTATTAAAGTGTGATTAAAAATGTTTGATAACTTAAAAAGTTTTAGCTACTCAAAAAATATAGTTATATTTTGCACTTAATTTTAAAATAGAATAAATACAAAAAAATATGAAAAATTGTCAAAATAAATATATATAAATAATATATTATATAAATAAAATATTATATAAATAATATATGCACGAGAATGCCATATATACTTATATATATATATATATATAAATATCAAATCGGACTTCAACTTTCAATATCTCAGCTTTTAGCTATAAAATAAGTTGAACATTTATATAAAATATGCTTTAGTTGAGGAAAATGCAATATTGCATTTGAATGGATTTAACGTATGATTACAAAGAGTGAGTGCTATGCTATATCTTGTTTATATATATATATATATCTTTGAGGATTCACGAAACACATTTGTTATACCCCATTTGGCAAAAGCCAAAAGGAGAGCTGTAAACAAATATATGGGTGGCAAGAGCAAGATGCAAGGCATGAGAATGGAGGCGCCACAAGGCGTCACAGCGTGCGGAAATGGATAACGCGCGCCCCCGTTGTTGTCTGTGTATGTGTATGCGTATGCGTATGTGTGTGTGTGTGCGTGTGTCCTGTCGCATGTCCTGTTCAGTCGCATCGCTTTGTCGCTTCGTGTAGCTGTCGCTCGCCTTATCGCCAAATCCAAGCCAAGGCGCTCAACATTTCATTTCATAAATTTCACTGGGTAGCGCTGGAAGGCTTGCAGCTTCAGCTACTGCTTAATTCCTTACATATTGTTCTGTTTGTTCTGGTTGCTGTAGCTGTGGCATCAACAGAAGAGTACAACCTCAAGCACAGCGATAAACTTTGTCGTGGAGCTTTGTAACGACACTCGAAAAGCCATCACCCATCGCGAGTTTCACAGACGTTTTGCCATCAAAACTTCTCCGAAAATCATCTTCAGGTTCTTTCGTACCCTTACCCTTACACTTCACCATCCCCTTTCCCTTCTCCATCCGCTTGCCCCCTTTTGTACTGGCTTGTTCTGGCTCTTTTGTATTGCTCCACGCGCTGCGACAAAAACAAAGGCAATAAAAACCGGAATCTACTTAGCTGTTAAGAATCTATTACATGAAGCCACTCGGATATCAAGATGTATACTCCAAAGACCCATATGAGAGACATATAGAGAGACAGAGTGAGAGAGCGCTAGAGTAGGAGGAGGGGAGGCAGCGTTACTGCGCTTTGTTGTCAACAACTTTTGAATGCAAAATTCAACAAATTCAAATTTGGCTTCAGCATTTCTTTTTTGCTTTTCTTCCCTTTTTAATATGATAATTAGAAGACAAACGCAAAGTTTTGCTCCAACTCGCCAAAATTTATATTTTTTTTCTATTTACAAATTGCGATTACACATGTGGTTGTTTTGAACTTTAACGGGTTCTTTGTTCCACTTGCAAAACTGGAATATATTTACGTTATTTTTTTAAATTTTCTAAATTAAAGTATTTTATTTGTTTGTGGCTTAAATTTAGCTATATTGTATCAGAAAACACTTGGGTATTTTAAAGTTTGCAGACGTTTAGAATATTTCTATTTATTTATCATCCCAGTTGACTAAGAAGAATTTGCAATTCCTTATGACAATTTGCTGGTTATTAAAAAACTACATTTTATTTAAATATTTAATCACAAATTTTCATTTCATTTTTCACACACGCTTACACTCGTTTAGATCCCTCTTAATCTACATTCACCTGTTCTCCATGGTCACTTGGTTAACATTGCGAGCACTCAGATTAAAATTTAATGTATACAAAACAAATCTGTTAACAAATTCGAGCATTTTCTCCTGTGTTTCCGGGGCTCAACCCGTGAAATCAGCAACAAAAAAGCAGCAGCAGCAGCAAGTTTTCTAAGCTTTAAGGCCGCAAATGACATAAAAATGTCGCATATTTGTTGTTGCTTGTCGTTTAACTCATTTGTATTGAAAGCGTTGACTGGTGCTTGGGTGTTTGGCAACTTGTTGCTTCAGCATCAGATGAGCCTCAAATATGTAAATAATATGAGACGTGCAACATTTGCTGCTAATCCCCAAAGCGAAAACAGCCAGCTTCCTCCCCCCCCATAACCACAACAACAGCAGCGAAAGCGACAGCAACAAACCCCGATTACTAACCATAACCACTTACACACACACGCACAGGGTTTTATGAATATTACACACAAAGTATGCCACTTGAATGAAAAGTCTCTGTAAAATGCTACAACAGCCAACCCCAAATTTAGTAAAACGCTTGAAGCCGCCCCAACGGCTTACAAATATAACAGCAACGGCAACGGCAACAGTAACAAAAACCGAAAAAGGAAAAAGGCAAAAGGGACATGTGTGTCTTTCTGTGTGTTTTGAATATTTAAGTATAACGCGGCGTATACGCAATATGGCCGCGTATATAGCGCATACGCCGCGTTGTCTTTTGACGACAACTTGTCACTCACTTTGCAGTTTGATGCCCACCCTTTGACTAGTGGAGTGACAAATGCATATGATAGGGCACAACTACACCCTAGGGGTTGCTATTCAAAAGGTTTTTGCTTTTGCCTTCTTTTCATTTATTTTTTTTTGTATTTTTGTGTCGTTGGCAATAAAACGTGACTAAATGCTTAACGATTATTCGAGTGTGCCAAAGGCCTCGAATTGCAAAAGTTTTGCGCTGCCTTCAGGTGCAACTTAGACACACGCATGTGCATGCACGCACACACACACACACACACACGTCGCAGCAATGATTGTGCTTGACACATTGAAAAAGTTGCTCTTTGCGCTCCTCCTTTTGTGCATATTTTTATGCGCTGGAATTTAAAATCCTACGCACAAGATTGTGTGCGTGTGCGTGTGTGTGTGCGTGTGCGTGAGCGTGAGTGTGTACTAGGCATATGTGGAGTAGGACAGCCAACATGGCGCCGTTGACGTTCTCATCAAGCGTCACCGTCACCGTCACCGTCGCCGTCACCGTCGTCTTCGTCGTCGAATGTCATTTAAAGCGGCATAAAAATGATGACAACGTTGTCGGGGCATCAGCTGCAAACGGCATCATCATCGTCTACCAACCCGCTCTCTCTTACTTTCACTCTCTCTCTCTCTCTCTCTCTCCGTTACACTCTCTCTTACTTTCTCTATCACTCTTGCGCTGCTTGTCTAGCTTGTGCGCCTGCCATTATTGTTAGATACATAATAAATATGCACACATCCTTAAATAACATTCATTTTTATGACTCGCAGGCTTTTGACTTAAGATAATTAAGGCCGGGCATGTGGGCGACAAAACGCTCGCACCGAGCGAGCACACTGAACTAGTTCAAGGAAGCAAGGAAGCATGGCAGCGTTGTCATTGAGATTATCTCATCGTAGGTAGGCAAATTAATTTCATTATCTATATATAACTAAGTACTAATTAATTGCAACCTGCTGGCTATTGCAAATAATATACATAAAAGCTGAGCTGACACAAAACGCAAAACGTAGCAGGAGGTCAAAGCCAATAGGATGGATGCTATGATTAAGCAGCGCATAACCACTTAATTAGAGTAAGTGAAAACTAATGACAAGGCAGTTATCTCGCACTTAAAGCTGGCTCTTGAAGCTTTTATGTGCTTTAAAGATGTTTGCAATGCTGCTTTAAATACAATACTAAATATGTACAGTTGCTAGATTAAGTGAGCTTCAGTGCATACAAAATCAAACGGTTTATTTATACTAAAAGCATTTTTGTGCTTTTGAGGTTACATCCACAATTTTTCATAGTGAAATTATCGATATTTTGTGCATTCATTTACGCTTTCTGCTTAAAGTGAGCTTTATTAAAGTACTTAAGTTTTAATGCGCTTTAAACGATTCCCTCGAGCTTTTCATAGAAAGATGTGCATTAAATAACAGTAATATTATTATAATCATTTGGTCAAACTTTCAAGCTTTATTTATTTCCTCAATATTAATCGATTGAATGAGCTTGAATACATGCACATTTAATGTAACTCAAAACTTTCATGTGCTTTTAAAGCTTCTTCACCGTTTGTCAAGTGAAATCAGTCATTAGGATTGAGAACGGTACTCGTATTTTATTATGTGATTCAGTACATTTTCAAAGCTTATTTGTGAGATGAAGTGCTGACAATTTCACCAAAGCTGTTGATTAGCAGCTTTCCATACAATACTGATATCTGATGCTGCTGTATTTATGTGAAAGCTTATCTCTCGCAAGATTAATCCAATATTTAGAGTCCCAGCGCACACGAACTAGTTCATTGAGCTGAACAGAATAACACACACACACACAACACACAGCAAACACACAACACGCACACTCACACACACGTACACACATACAGCTGCAAAGTTAGTTTCAGGCTTTTCATGCTTATTAGTTGACACTAAGGCCCCAAATCCAGTCACTCTCTCCACTGCACAATGCAGCACGGATAAATTCCGCATTCAGAGTATATAGTATATATATTGAAGGCTGTAGCAAATGTTGCCGCAGCCGCCGCACAGGTGCCACACGTGGCTGAATGCGATTTGTTGTGGGTTTTTGGAAATGCGCGCTAAGGCATAAAATATCACGATTATAAAATGCAAAACAATGTGAGAGACAGCAACAACGTCAACAATAACAACAACAACAACGACAACAACAGTTGCTTAGCTGTGACATGGAATATGATATTTTATAGGGCATATTAGTTTTGGTCAAATATTAAAATTTCATTGAAGTTTTTATGAAAAGAATAATATTTGTAACATGATATACAAATATTTATTAGTACTAAACAAAACAATATTTATGTTTGAAAAATAATTTTCTTAAAGTAGTCTTTTTTCTACACTAAGAAATTATCTATAGTGTTTTATCTATAGTTTTTATTATATATTTTATGAAAATTAATTGTTTTAAAAGAGTTTATAATTTTTTTTTTAGCTCAGAAATAATTTTAGTTTTTTATATATTTCAATTATTTTAGAGAAGTTTTGTTAATATATTTTTTAATCCAGAAATTGTCTATAGTTTTTTATATATTAATTTTTCATTTTTCTTTCATCTAGTTGAACAATTAATGAATATATTATGTATATCTATGAAACTTAATTCCTATAATTTTCATGCGATTTTATTTGAATGTTTTTGAAGTTAATTTTCAGTTCAGTTATTAAAATGTAAATGACGTATTTATCTGCCTTGTCTATGACGACAAATATAAATACATAAATATATCACTTAACTGTTATTAGGCATTCTATAAATCTTTAATATGCTGCCGCATATTGTATAAAGAGCCAAGGTCACGAGGTATTTGGATACGCTCGGTTTCTCTAGGGCATTGAATCTTCGATGAATCAATCTTGACTTTCGCTTTTGATATACATGAGTATATAAATATGTATATGTATTGGATATGGATATGTATATATATATATATATATATATGCATATAGACGCCTAAATTTGTTGTTTCATTTTAGTGCTGATGCTGCTGTTGTTAAGTGGCTCACACATGCCGCCATCTGCGACTCTTTATCACCTACCCCCTATCCCCTATCCCCTACCTGCTGCCTCCTGCCCCCTGCCACCACCACCACTTGTGGACACCTGCCCCAACTGCCTGCCCATATCGGCGCTTTGCTGTCTGTCGCTCACGCTGCGTCCATGTGATGGTCCAATAAATAAGTAAATGTGCGGCCTACGACACACAGAAAGCCACACACATGTGGCAGCTGTGTGTGGCGCCGGAATCCTTGTGTTGATTAGAAAGTATGCAACGGCATTGGCGTAACGGCAACAACGTAAATCAATTAGTTTTCCACATGACAAGACGACGTTAAAGTCCTTACACACCTGTATAAACACCAGCATAAACACCTGTATGCCTGCGTGTGTGTGCGTGCGAACTTTGAACCAAAAGTTTACGACAACCACCTTAAAATCCAAGCCAACAATATTAGCAGCAACAACAGCAACTTAAGAAGCATTATTTGGGGCATAAACACAGCGTAAGCCTCGATCCCGAAAAAAAGGAGAATAAAAATAAATAAACAACAAGCAGGAGAGAGATGTGTGTCTCTAGGTTGATGACGATTGAATACCCTTTCTTTAGTTAAAATATATATTTTTCTACCGTAGCTAAATTCTTGATAAGTTTTCACCAATATATTATTCTCATAATAATACTTGTAGTTGGAGAGTTAAACACAAGAAAATATAAAACCAAGCTAAAATTATAAAATTAAAATATAAAAATATATCTAACAATTATAAAATAATATATAGACTAATTTATTTATATTGTACTCGAGTTTTGTGCTGTATGAATATAATATAGCACCTCATCTTACATAATATATTTTCATTTTATCAACTCACTTGTTACATTCATTAAAAATCAAAAAAAATATTAAAAATATTAAAACAAATATATATTGAATAAATTTAAAAAATATTTAATTTTACACCCAATAGCTTTTATATCCCCTATATGATATAGTGATCCGATCAAGTTGCCTTTGACACATGTACTGCCTGCAGCAAAAAAAATCTGCTACACTTTTCGCGAGAAAATAATAATACCCATTGAAAGGATATATAAAAAAATGAGCAAACAGGAGGGCGAAAAAAAAAACAAGGCCAGGCAGTAAAAACTCATTAAAATTAACACTAATAAGCTTTGTTCCGCGCCCCAAAACTGAAACTGCAGCAACGATAACAAAGTTGCTGCAACAGCAGCAGCAGCAGCAGCCGTAGCAGTGGCAGCAACAAATGTCACTTGATGCGATACCTCGTCCTTCGCCGTGCTCCCCCACCCTTCGCACTGCATTTTGTTTCATTTCATTTCGTTTCGTTTGGTTTCGTTTGTCATTCGCTGGCCATTTTCATTGCTAGCGCCCCTCCCCCCTGCCAGCACCTTCTCACGTTCGTGTTGTGCACAAAAAGGATTCCGTTGTCCAGCGTCGAGTGGCATCTTTGTTCGTGCGGGGTCAGTCGGACGAGGGCGGCGCGAGGCGTGGTGCTGGCAACATTTGTTGTAAATGGCTCAACAAATTGCGCCAAACAAAAACAGGCAACGAAAAAAAAAACACACACACACACAGAAAAAAGTAGAGGCATGGGTTAAGGCTAGGGCCTGCGGGGAGGGGAGCACACACAAAAACAGGACAGAACAGCACAAAGAATCAAATGATGTGCAACATAAGCGCCTCTTACGTGGGCGTGTTAGTGGGCGTGCCAAAAGTGTTGTCGATTGTTGATGTGACCGTTCAAATTGTGGACCAGTAACCATAACAATTGTGGCTAATTAAATCCAAGTAGATTTATCAATTGAGCTCATCCGCTTAGGATAAATTGATTGATACAGCTCTATTGATTGACATAGAAATGTAAATCTACTTAATAGACAGGTAAGTTAATAAATATGTATAAATTGTATATCGATTTGACGATTCTATAGGAACGGTTATTAGATAAGTGCATCGATTGTGTGTTAAGTTGTATAGATAGGTATAATTATTTGTAAGTGGGTATTTGTTCAAAAGAAGATATAATATGAATCGATATAATGTATATCGATTACACAATTATATCGCAAGTTATTAGACAAGTTATCGGAATGAAAAGATATCGAAAGCTTTATCGACAGGTATGATTAGCTGTAAGTGTTTATATTTTCATAGATATTAAAATATAATATATATCAAAATAACGTATATCGATTAAAACAATTCGATGGGAACAGTTATTAGATAGGTTATCGGAACGCAAAGATATTGAAAGTTTTATCGACAGATATGATTAGTTGTAAGTGGTTATTTCTTCATAGACAGATATAATATGTATCGATAAAATGTATATCGAACAGACGATTCTATCGAAACAGTTATATGATATTTCTTCATCTGAGAATATCAGCTGTAAATAATACAAATTTCAACAAATTTTGTATAAATCGATAATTATCGATAACTTTAAGCAATACAAATTGCTTCGATATGCACACATACAACAATAAAGCAATTAAAGTAATTTGGCTTCTACTTTGAATGTTAGCAATATTCTGTCTGCGGAATCCGGTATCATTACAGATAAGCTTAATGCTTAAAATGATCCATATCGATATCAATAGTTTTCAAGCTTTACTTACTTGCAGGGCAAATCTTGAGCGACATTTTAAGCGAATCCAACGATAAATACAGAGAAAAGCAAAACTGAAAATGGCAAATGGAAAATGGAAAATGTGAAATGGGGTAAATGTAAACTGAGAACAACAGAAAACAAGATGCTGCAACTTCTACAAATGGCGACTATTTTGTCGCCAAACAAGGACAAATTAACGTATTGAGTTAGCTGTAGCACGTACTGAACACAATTGGCCATTAGGAAATGCCTGAGACAACACACACACACACCCACACCCACACTCAACCTACACACACCCACACTCAACCCACACACACACACAATGTTCTGATATTTCTATCAGTTAGA
This sequence comes from Drosophila maculinotata, assembly GCA_035045305.1. Lineage (NCBI taxonomy): Eukaryota > Metazoa > Arthropoda > Insecta > Diptera > Drosophilidae > Drosophila > Drosophila maculinotata. The sequence goes on along the minus strand of JAWNPD010000679.1, from coordinate 6,101,778 downwards.
TAGAGAGAAAGAGCTGTTTTTGGGTATATAAGTACTGGATGAGAGAACATGTGGCCCATGGCTCGTACATTTTGCGACAAGGACAAACAAGTGACATCGTCTTAAAATGTTGAACATCATTTTTTATTGCATTTTCAGAGCATTTCGACTGGGTCGCTAAGGCGAACAACTTGGACATTTCTTTTGCGAAAAAAGGTCCAAGATTCCAAATGGGTTTGGGTTTGGGTTTAAGTTTTTGGGTTAGGGGTTTGGAGTGTGGGCAGGGGTTTGGCTTTGGCTGGCAAAAAAAAGTTTTCTTCGCCTTCGCGTCGTGTAGGCGTGGCCTCTCGCATACGGCAAAAAGTTTCCGATTTTAGCTCCTAAACATGGTACTGCTGCTAAAAGAGTTTAACTACTTCTGTGGCCAACACAGAGCTACCAAAAATTACCAAAAGTTCAGAAAGTTGACGAGCTAACTTCCACGCCTCCGCCACCGCCTCTGCCGCCGCCCCTACGCCCTCCCACAACCCGCTTCACCAAGCTTCATAGAGAGAACTGAAATGTCAGTTAGTATATGATTGTACATACTCATATTTGTTTGTGTGTCTGTGATTGTGTGTGTGTGTGTGTGTACGCGTATAACCCCATGTTTGTTGCTTGCGTGTTTTTATACACTTTCGTTGGCGGGTATTCCAGTTTTGTCACGGCACATGTGAACCATGGAAAGAAAACTTAGTTATTATTCAAAAAAACCTTAAATCCTTTAAGCTTTACTCATAAAAAATGGTTTAAATAATATGATTTCAATATTTTTAGAGTATGAAAATATTTTGTTATTAAATTTTAATTATGTTTTTATCAAAGAAATGTTTAATTAAAACTAACGTATTTAATGAAACTCATAATAAATGTAAAACAAATAATCGTTTTTTTCTGACATTTGTATCTTTTAGCTGACGTCCTTATTCATATTACCGCTAGGGTATTTAAGTTTCGGCAATCGAAAGCTTTTCTTCCAGCTGTATCCCCCCCCGTTTTGTATATTTTTTTTGTAGTCGTCGTCGTCTAACCCAGTTATTGCTGTGTTTGTGCACCATTTGAATGAGTTAAGCTCATTTGATTTGATACTTTTAATGCGGCTTTTATTTTCGCCAGTTGCCATTTATTGTTCATATTTCTAAGCGGCCAACGGCATAAATTTATGTAGTTTGAGTTTTATATATATAAATATATATATTTTTTTATTTTCAATGTTTTGTTTTTGTTTTATACGCAAAACGTGTGATTAATGGAAATACAGAACATGGCCCGGAGGCGCTACATTATTATTTGTATTTTGATGTATGTTTTCAAAGTGCGACGGCCAAGCCGAAAAGGGACAAGGAAACGGGTATGGGAATCGGAATGGTATTGGGACCAGGAACTGGTCCTGGTACTGGTCCTGCCTGTGGGATTGAAGCAGGTGTTGTACTGATTCGAAATCAAACTGATTTTTAAACAGTTTTTTAAACTGAAATTTATTGAATTATTCTTTAAGCATTTATATACAAAAGATTATCTTATTTTTTCTGCATCACTTTCTAAATAAAATTGAATATCATTAGAATTCCATTATCGAATATATTATACTGCAGTTTTTAAGGCAGCCGATATTATAAGAGATCTGGGGGTTGATAATGCTATTATACTCAAAAAAGTATGCTATACAAATTTTTATGGAATTGGTGAATTTTTTTTAATTGATAAAAATCTATTGTTTTAATTTTATAACAATATTAAACAGCATCATTTTAGATGACCTAAGAGAATACAAATTTTACAAATTAAAAAGCTGTTATTAATTTATAAGGCTTCTCAAAGATTTGATGAAAAGTTAATTTTATAGTTTTCATTGTATATTCTTCCTTTAAATCTACTAGGTAAAGGTTTAAAAATTGATATAAATATATAATGTAAAAAAATGTACATTTAGATTAAAAGCTGACAAAAACGATAACAAATATTATTTTAAGAAAGAATTATAAAAAATAATATTTAAAATATTTAAAGCACCTAAAGAAACAATCAAATTACACACAAGCTGTAAACTTCATGTTAGAGTTTCACTAACAGCCGAAACTGGTGCTACTTGTGCTGTTACTAAAATGTTGCATGCAACATTTTGTGTTGCCGCTCTCTTAAGCACAAACTCAATGCTCTTTGACGTTGCGGCTGACTTGTTAACATTGTTGGGGCAGGATCTGAGGGCCAAAGACTGGAAACGGTACGTAACAGCGAACGGGATGGGGAGGGGGGGTTTTAGTCGCTAAAGCAATAACTAAAATACGGCTTAAAGCATTTTTGCATGAAGGCTGCAAATTGAATTGAAAAGTGTACTCAAGCCAGACGGAAAATCAGTGCGAAAATGCGGCTCAATTGTGGTTGCTGTGGCCAGAAATAACATCGATTTTGGGTCTAACGACATTTATAATGATGCGGCTGTGGCAAAAACAGCTCACTGAATGCGAGACTCCAACGGCTGCTGCTGCTGCTAATGCTGCTGATAACGATGATAACGATGATTACGTTGATGATGTTGATGATGTTGCTAATGCAACCTTAATGATGTTACCGAAATATATATAACACATACCTATTGCCTAATTCTGTCTCTCGCTCTCTCTCTCCCTCTCTCTTTCTCTCTGTCTCTGTCTTTGTTGCATACTCAATTACCGCAAGCGGTTGTAACAATTATGAAATCTTTAACCGTATAATCGACCGTCATGGAAGAGTACTAAGCCACAGGCTTCCCGGCAGCCAAGTAATGGACCATGTGAAAATGTAAATCAAACCCAGACAACCGACAAAGTATACTCTAGACCCAGCATCCATACCCCCCCCCCCCCACCCCATCCCTTCCCTCCACAGCACTTCCGGAAAACCTGGCTCCTCGTTTCGCTCTTTGTTTGTTGTTTTTAATATGCCCTGTAGCCAAAGAATCGCATAAAATGATATCATAGCAAATATACATATACATATAGGGTATACAGATAATATTTAGTAGAAGACTATTAAAGTCAAATATTTTGTCAGCAGTAGAACAAAATGTACTTAACAGGGTATCTGTGATTATGTAGATAACAGTCATTCTCTTTTAGAAATCGATCAAAAACTTTTTAAGAATTTATAAAGAAGTAGAAAAGACGAAAGGTATCTGCAGGTCTATCACATATTTTTCGTCACCTTGCTGCTGTACGGTGTGTACAAGGGAGGGGCTAGGACAGGGGCGTCTGCAATAACCCAGATGTATGATAATAAAAAAGGCATTGTAGCTGGTCATTATGCATGCTCATGCGAGTATCTGTCATGGTTAAGAGAGAGATATGCGTGACATAATTACAATGTGCCGAGCAATTACCAAAATAGCCCCGACGGCTTGATTAATTACAGGTAACAGGTAACTCCTGCACTTGACACCCAACTGACCAGCCGACCAGCCGACAAACCGACATAGACACGTTTAAGACCCCGCCCCTTAAGTTTGCTTTGTATCTCTGTCATTTTTCTTGAACTGATTACATCTGGGTCTTGACTTAGTCAGTTCCTTTGATATATAAGCTAACTGAAAGTAGTAGACTTACACATACATTTATCTTCAGCTCTAGGTAGCAATAAATATAACAATAATAGAGCAGAGAAAACAGAAAACAAAACAATTAGATCTATTATAAATAGTCCTTAGACTGTAGTATGCAAAAGTCAAGGGAAAATACAATTCAAATTTCTGGCAGATTGTAATTGCTCGAAGTTTTCATAAACGAGCGACCACTGTAATTAAAGACTTATGCCAGCTAACGTGATAATAGCTACATGGAGGAATTAAAGTTTCAGCTGCATTGGGTTATACCTGATAAAACTTGTAGACTTGCCAACAAATGTTGCTAAAAGTTTGCACAGAGCTTACTTAGGCAGAAATTAGAGCAAGTTATTTATTTAGAAATCACACACACACACACACACTCACATACATGTCTACAAACACTTGGCAGATAAGAAGCAAAAACTTGCAAACTCCGAGACGATTGCAACTGACATCAGGCATCAACTTGCCTCAGTTTTGGGCTGCCAATTTGCATTGCATTGGCATGGGCTTTTTCAAATGGGATGTTGGGTTAGCTTCTGGCCTGGGGGTTATTCACTCCTTGAAGAAATGGACGTGAAAATGGGCATATAAATGCACTTGGCCAAATCATTTGAATATTACAACATTGCCAAATCAAACTGGGAAAATCAACAGCCAGTTGCCTCAACTAGGCAAATTGAAAACATGTAAGCATGTAAGCATGTCCTTCAATGGAAAATGCGCGACGAGCACATACCCTGTACTTCAGACAGAATATACGCAATACATAATTAAAAGAGTTTAGAATAAGGAAAAAAACATTCTGCGTATACGTAATTTTAGTAAATTTATTTACAATTCTGACTGTTATTCTTATTTATTTATAAGTAGGGGAGGCAAAAGTTAGCTAAATTTCGTCTTTGTGAAACTACATACAAAATTTGTTGCGTATAGCGCTGATTATCTTTGAGTTCAGATACTTCAGACAGAATATAAAAAAAAAAAAAATGCTGCGTATACGTAATTTTAGTAAATTTATATACAATTCTGACTGTTATTCATATTTATCAATAAGGGGGTTAGACAAAATTTAGCTACTTTTCGCATATGAGAAACTGCATACAAAATTTGCTACTCATAGCATTTATTATCTCTGAGTTCAGATAGATAGTTTATTCAGTCAAAAGTGCCCGATTTTGCTGCTTGCAGGGTAACGGGTATAATTATTTTGTGTATGTTGTCATGTAATTTATACATGCTAGCTATAAAATATCAAATAACAAATACCTGAGGCTTCAACTGCCCCTTGATCTCGCCACCAGCTGTGCTCAATTGTCAAATTTGTTGTGCTCTGGTCTCTCTGGTCTTTTGTTGGTTTTATTTATGATTTATGTATTTGGATTTAGCAATAGATGCGACGAGTAAAGCAAATGCAATCATTTAAATATTTATTTACACATTGTGCCAGGATGCGGCTTTTCCCATTTGTGGTGGGCTTTTACTTTTTAGCCAAATGTTGACCCAGTCCCCAAACAGCGCAGCTCCAAATCCCCAAAACACTTACAGTTAGGCTGTTAACATGCCGCAGGATACAACTGGCGAACTCCAACCCGGTTCGAACCGGCTTCAAACCATTTCAACTTTCTCTCTCTCTCTATCTCTCTTCCTCGATGTTACTTTCTTTGGCCAACATTTGCGTTTTGGGGCAGTTAAGAGCATGCTAAGGCTTTAACATAATTGCCGTCAAATGGCCCAACAATTTGTCTGGCTTTTCCCCGCCTAGATGTGTGTCACTGTGCTATCATCCTCCCCAGCCCCCCCCTTCACTACCTACCCTTCGACAACATCCCCTTGAGTGGAGACCTGCTATTTGGGCTAAGCCGCTGCTCCCTGAACTCAGTCAATCAACAGGTGGAGCTGGAGCCAAGCGCATGGCTACTAATAAAATTAATCATACTTCATAATATTTCCCAACAATTCTGAAAGATTCTTTTATGGGTTATAAATTATAATACATATATATTTTAAAACTCAGATACGTTCATCTGTCTATACCTAATATTTTCTACATAACTGAAAATACTTAAAAATTCACTTTAAAAATCTTGCATATTATTATTATTAATCAAATTCTCTATAGTTCTCAGAATATTCCTGCTTTGAGTAATCATGATTGTTCAAATTTTTCTGACTCATTCCTAGTTGTAAATTGTCCTTTTATGAAATTAATTTTCTCGCTTTTGATTAACTAATTACTTTGACTTATTTTTGCGTCCTTAAGATTTTTTCTCCAAGAACTGTTGAGAGTTGACAATATTAAATAATGATTAAATAAAATATAATAAATATAAAATATATTTCTTCATTTCGTGATATATCTGTAAAATGTTTGAGAAAAACTTCTATGTTCATAAATGGCTCATAAACTTTATCTGACTTGCAGTAAACAAAAGTTAAGATCATATTGCAATAAAGTAAGCATGCAAATTCAATATAAGCTAATTATTCCTTCTTATTACGTGTACTAAAGTTTATCTCTTTCTTTCTCTCTCCGAAACTTAAGTCGCTCCACTAAAAACCAATTAAGTGTTTATAATGCACATTTAAGTGCTATAAAATGCAAATATGTAAGAGTCGTATTTGTATTTTTGCTGAGCTCGTCGATAAATCATTTGTTTCGCCAGTGTGAGGGGGCTGAGATAGGGGTAGGTAAGGGGTGGGGGGGACAACAAAACCCATTGAATCGAATTTATTCACATTTAACGGCACTTTGCAGCTTACGGGCCCGGGCTACCCCGAGCAAAGCTGGCAACGGGATAACGGTAACCGAATTGTTGACAAACTTAAAGCCAAGTGCAAAGCTTGCCACATATTGTGGCAAATTATCATCATAAACTCGTTTATTGGGGACACCTTGAAATGGCCCAAGGACCGACAAACGACGACCGACAAACGAGTAGCAGTTATTAAATTCCATTTAAATGTAGTTCCTAACACAAAGCTCTCAGCAACCACCCCTCACCTACCCTCCTCCCGAAAAACTAACGACCCCATCTTTATATACACGGCGAGAAAGCAAACAGAGAAAGTGAGAGAGAGAGAGGGAGACAGAAGCGGAGGCAGCGAGAATGTTGTTCAAATCACTTGTTAATTAAGTTTATTGCGGCACAGTTATTCGGCTCGTCTGGCAAGTTTTTTGGTTAAGGGTTGGCGGGGGAGAAGGGGTGGGATGGGGTGGTGCTGAAACCCTTGATGGGGCGTATTATGGGCGCTTGTGGAGTGGGCATTTTTGCTCGTTATTGCTGAGCCTGTTGTGCACTTAAGTAGCCATAATAGTGTCATGCGTATGATAAATGATGGCCCATGTTCAACACCCATACACACACACACGAGTTCACACCCTCTCTTTGAAGGCAGGGTTATGCAATGGCCACACAAAATGCGTGTATGCCATATGAGAAATCTCTTCAAAAACTTGCACAAAAGTGCATACCCAATTTAAATGTCAAATGCAAATGCCCTCAACAATAATTCTCACTGTCTGTCTGTCTGTCTGTCTGTCTGTCTGTCTGCCTCGCCACCCCCTTTTTAAACCCCTCCACCACTCTTCACCGCCACACACGTACACCAACCACTTTACAATTCCTACTGCATTTTATGAAACTTTAATGATCGTGCATTATAAATTATGCTGCGAAATGTGCGCAGCCTAGAGATGACATAGATGACGTATAACATATACTGGTCATCACACACACACACGAACACACACACACATATACACTCAGTTTCCGCTGAAAAGTGTCAATTCCTATTTGACAGACAGTCGGACAGTTGGGGTTGGGGGTGAGTTCCGTACAAAGTCAATGTCTCAAAATGAATTGTTTCACATGTCACAGTCGAGTAAATATATTTTTACGCATTCAACGGCCATTTCGAGTCCTTGCGATGTTCCTACTACGCCCCCCCGACCCCCTGACCCTGCAGCGATTTACGCTCTAACGACATTGCTCCTTATACCCGCACCTAAACACTGTCCCATTGGGTATGCACCCCAATTCAAGAGTTATTGAAATAGTAAAATTGACTTTTTTTTAAATTATTTGCCTAATTAAAGTACATTAATATGAAAACTAATCAAATAAAAAACTAAAAAAAAACTTTAAAAAAAACACCTTAAGTTTCTTAACTGATATTTGCTGTAAAATCACAAGAAAGCTTTTTTCTGCACAAAAATCCGTATTTAATAGAAAATGCAGAAAACATATGCGAAGAAAACCAAATTCATATAAAAAACAAGCTTTAAGAGAACATCAAAGCTTTAAGCATATCCGTTTGTGGTGAGCGCACTTTTTACGTTCTTAAATATTTAATAAGCCAATCCGATGACTTTAGGATCATGAACTCAAACTTTGAAAGCACATTAAAGCTTTCAGCTGAGCATCTTTTATCTTTAATTTGGAAACTTGATTAGTGCTAATATTTTTTAAATATTACCATAAAGTTTGAAGTGTCGATGCTCTACGAGTAAATACTGCGATTTTCTAATATTCGTTTATTAGGATTCCCAGCATAAAGCTCGAAGCTCAGACAATTGGCAATAAGGTAAAGTTAATTTATTATAAGCGTGCACATTTAGGTAATATAATAATAGATGCTTAGCCGGATATACTCAAGTCGGATATTGCCGGCGAAAGCTCAACGGAACTTGTGTATTTCCGAATGTACATTAAATAGTTTTGTGCAGCGACAAAATGTGTGACATATTACATAATAATTTTCGCATTTTTATCCTATTAACGTCAGCATGGCAAAAAATAATTGGACATTGTCGTAATTTTGCAAGCGATTTTGATTGGAAGTTACGTGAGCGAGTGGCACAAGCGAGAGGGCGAGAGAAAGAGTGAGAGAGAGAGAGAGGACGGAACCACGAGACAAGCGATAAAATGCGAAAACAAAGCAATTGCTGTAAAAATATATAAATGTGTGTGTATATATTTTGTATATTACCAGCAAATGTTTGCCAATGTGTGTGTGTGTGTGCCTGTGTGTGTGTGTGTGTGTGTGTGGGAATTGAATTATGCTCGTTTAGTAAATATTGTGTGCACGGCTTGTGCATCAATGAATCAAAGTGGCTAATGCAGCCAGCAAAATGCAATTGCACACAACATTTTTGTCATGACAACAGCAACAGTAATTACAGCAGCAGCAGCAACAGCAGCAGCAGCAGCAACACACAGCAGCAACAACCGTTTGTAATGGCCAATGGGCTAATTAGTGCGTTTCTTAGACACATATATAGTATGTGTATAAACATATGTGTGCGTGTGTGTGTGTGTGTATGTGTTTGTATACATCTACATTGTATTTGCAACAGTAAATTACGTGACAAAACTGAGCAAAGCTCGTTTTAATTAGAAGCCATTCGGCTGGTCACAACAACAGCAACAACAACAGCAACAACAACAGCAGTAACAACAACAACAACAGCAACAATGACAAGCAATCTGAAACACCAGCGAAAGGCACAAAAACCGTTACTGAAAATCGTATAAATAATTGACACATTAATTGAATTCAACACATCAGCAATCCATGAATATTTCTTGTTATCACTGCAACAAAAAAAAAAAAAAAAATGATATTTATCCAAAATATATACAAAAATATAAATTGTATTAAATGCATATAATTTAGATTTAGTAGTATTAAGTCGTTATCTTAAGTAAAACAATGGGGTTTTTGAAGAATTTTTCCCTAAATCTAATCATCATCAAAGATTTAATTTTTATAGATATTTAAGTTGAACAAAAGGGCCTCGAGTTTGAAAATCGCATTAGTTTTGAATATGGCATTAATAGGGACTTGGGAACAAACATGCCCAAATTTGTTCTATTAATCGAAAAAATGTATTTGATCTAAATTTGATAATCAGTAATCGGTTGAACATTTATTTATGTAATTTAATAATCTTATTATTATAGTTTTTTTTTTTTGTGAATATTTGAATATATAACAATGTGACACAAAATGATGAGATTGCCGAAAAGGTGGCATACATTAATTAGCAATGAGGCAAACATCAATTAAAGTGAGAGTCAGTCAAAAGCGTCACGAGTTGAGGGAGATGCGACAAATGCGAAGGCATTTGCATTAATACAGAGCGATGTGGTGGCCTGAATGAGTAACAGGACGAATAGGAGGAAAAGGAGGAGACGCTACTTAAGCTGCTTGTAGGAAACCGCAAAGCTTTATGCCAAGCGATGACATCAGCGACACCCACGACACGAGCGCCAAGCTGCTTATGAAAATCAAGATCAGCTCACAAAGCGAACCGGAGAGATACAGAAGGGAATGGGGATGGGGCGGGTGGTAGTAAGGGCAAACCAAACGCACGCCGTGCATAAAATGTTTTTAAGTGCCAGGAAGCCAGCTCAGTAAAAGGCAATGGGGTGGGGGGGGGGGAGGCGTGGTGAGTTGAGGACAGGCGGCACGGTTCGCTCGACCGCAAGTGGCGCCGCTGGCAGCGAAAGAGCCAAGACCAAGGCAAGTGGAGCGACATTGGCAGTGCCATCATCCTCATCAACACCATCGCCACCAGCAACCAACAACCAACAACCTTCATCAGCAGCAGCAGCAGCAGCAGCAGCCAGCATCATTATTATTATTATCATTATCAACGCGACGGCACTTGGCGACGCTGACGTCGCTGGCGACCGCAGGACACGCATAAATGCAGCTGCAACCAGCTGCAAGTTTCGTGCCACACTCAAAACCACTTGCAGCTGCGGTTGACGTTGCCGTTGCCGTTGCTGTTGTTGCAACTCCATTACGAGCATACCAACTCAGCAGCTCCGACTCCCCACTCCCAACTGTAAACATTCTCAACATTTATGCATGCAACCGGCCAGCCTGTGCCTAATCTCGAGCACATTTTCCACAGACACTGCTTCAAATTAGGCGCGAGAAGCAGGCTGAAAAAGAAGCTAAGCTACACTGAAAGTACTCGATGTCAACTTATCTGATGCCTATAAAATGTAGAATCACAAGTCAAGATGCTATGGTTGAGAGTGCAAGACTGCCAAATACCCTGGATCTGCTTCTTTTCTCAGTTTATTATGCGTTCCTAACAGAACTTTTAGGCCATAAAGGATGGCATTATTCTATGAATATAAATCCAAAATCAAAGTTATTTAATATTTTTGAAAAGCCGGATTAGAAGTCATTTAAAAAGTATTCAATAAAAGAGCTTACACTTCAGAAAACCAATGTAATATTTTCCCGCTAAAACAGAAGCAGCTGCAATTAATTTTTAGCAATTTGCACAAGAATGGGAAAGTTACACATAAAATAAAGTTATTTTAAGTCCGCATACCAAATTTTCTTACACTAGCTCTCAAGGTTCTTGGGTTCAAAGAGGTAACATTAGCGAAAAGTTAGTTGGATAGTTGCAGCTAGACTCGACTGTCAAGTAACAATATTTGTGCTTGTCTTTTATGGCCACTTCCCAACATTTGCAGCACAGTCAGCAATGCTTATTTACAGGGTACATAGTTCAAAATTTAAATGACGCGTTTTCGTTGGCGACAACAACCAGCAGCCTTTCAGCTGTGTGGCATCTACTCTTGGCTGGGCCAAAGATGCAAAACAGTTGCTTGTTATTGTTATTGTTATCGTTGCTGTTGCTGTTGCTGTTGCTGTTGTTGCTCTTGTTGCTGTTCGTGTCACTGGATGGTGTAACTTTGCCTTGGCTCTGACTTGTTTGCCACAAGATTCACATGTTGGCTCATGGCATTCATCCTTTTTAGCTGTCATCATCATTGGTAATGCCAGCGTGACTCACGCAAAAATATACTACGGAAGTCTATTTTTGACAATGGAAGTTTTTTTTTTTTGACAGCTGCATATATCACTTAAGCTTTTAGTCTTGCACAATGCAAGTTTTCTTAAAGCTCCTCTTGTTTTTCAATGTCATCTTAGAAAATCGTTTAAAAAAAATCTAAGCCAAAGGAAAGCTCTCTGTAAAGCTTAAAGCTCTTCTTTTTTTTTAATCTACAAAATCTTTAAAAATGTAGGAAAGAAGATTGTGGATGAAGCCTTAATAAACGAGCTTTGAAAGCACGTATAATCTCGCATGTAAAATGAAGGAGCTTGGAAAGCTCACTTAAGCTTTAAGCGTTAGGCTCATTCTGTTTGATTACTTCAAAGGAAATCATAAGCTTTCTACACATCCTTTCAAAATTGAAGCATTCACGCGCTCATCTCTAGTTATCATTATTGGCTTTTCCTTCGGCTTCGGCTTTTGCTTTGGCTCTGGCTCTGTCTGCTGCTGTTGCTGCATCTTGGCTGTAATTAATCGTTGTTGTCACTTGGTTTGGCCACTCGAGCGTCCATCCGTTTCATTGCCGACCAGTCCAGGCCCTTTTGCTGACTGCCCTTTTACCCTTTTACCCTTTGCCGTGCACATTTTGTATTTATCTACTTGATTCAGTTTTGCGGCACTTTGGCCAGCTAATTTTTATCGTCTGCCTTTATGTGCATCACTTCACACCCAAAGAGTGTATTTTACAGTTTACTTTAAGCATTGTTCTCGGGCTTAACAGCTTTTTGTTTTCGGATTGTCATAGGTCTTTGTTTATTCGGTTTCGGAAGCTAAAATATCAAAGAAATTAGCAAATCTGTGCCAGACAGATATTTCAATTGAAAATGAAAGCTTATGGCAATGATGGTGGTAGAGAATGAATAAGATTTTAAATATATTAAGTATTTAACAACTATTTTAAGCTTGGTTCTTTGTTGAGAAAAGTTCTTAAACTGGGATAAATCGCTGGACACTAGGATAAAGAATAGCTTCTGGAAAAGTCATTTTATAGGTCTAAGAATTGTCAATATTCTCCAATGTTTATAATTATTATATAATGATGATTTAAAACATTTTAAAAATACTATAAGCCTTGCAAGAGAGGCAAATAGATAAATCCTACAGATACGGTAATCTATAACTCTTGATTAAACAATATTATCATAATGTACAAATATTTAATGTATTAAATATACTGTAAGTCAAGTTTTTCTTTGTGTAAGCAAAAGCGATAAATTTCAGAAGCATGCAAACAAATAATATATTCAAGATAATTAAACGTTGATAACATATAGACAATAAAATTCTGTTTATGTTCTACAAACCGTTAATCGGCACACACGTAACTCTATTATTTAACAACTTCTTTGGCAAAAGAAGAAGGAAAAACTTTCAAGAGCTAAGCAGCATCTATAAATAAATAACTCACTTAAAAGACAAGCACAATGATGCTTTCTACAAGGCCGGAACATGATATGATACCAAAAGATACAAATGTATCTACAAAACTCGTCGCAACTTCATAAATGTTATGTTTCACGACAAAGTTGTGGGAAAGCTTTCAGGCAGAAGGTCGCCAAATTCCGCTCACACACAAGCCATAAACTTAACTCAGAGTGAAACAGCGAACACAGAGAGAGAGGAGATTGGAAGAGGAAAAATGGGGTATACGAAGAAGAAGAAGAAGAACAACAACAATGCCAATTATTATGCAGCATCTTTTGTGTATGGTGGAAAAGTTGCCGTGTACAGTTTATAAATTACGGTCGTACACGCAACTTAATCCGCTTTAATAGTTTTCCTCGCCTCACACAGATTTCATCAAGAACTTGAACCCAAACAGAAAGTGAGAAAGAGATAGCGAGAGAGTGCGAGAGGGAGCAAACACACACAGAGCGTCCCCTGTGGAAATTTCAGGTAAAAGCCAAATGACCGAAACGCAAAAAAAAAAAATAAACTAAATAAAAAGGGGAAAGTAACAGCAGTGAAAATCACTGAACTTTTAGCACAAAATACTTAAAATATATATAAGTACTTTATACAGAAAGTTAGAATGTTAAAGCCAAGAGTGCTTAACTAGCAGATACCTTAAGGTATGCTTAAAAATAAATTTCAAAGAATTTCCCAATTGCAAGCAGAAATTCTGATTGAGAAACACCAGAGGCAAATATGCTTATGTACAAACTTCTGTTGCACAATTTAGTAAATAGCTTTTTAAACCAGTTTTTCTGGTATGGTAATGAGAAAAACCAGAAAAAGTTATGTAATCTAGAAATAAATTAAATAATTTTGATCAGAAGCATATACCTTATAGGTATATATCCAAGATGTCATCTACTCCCTAATTAATGTTGCTTGGTAATGCGCTTTAGTAAAAAACAGAATGGAGTATTTTAATTAAAAGTTACCAACAGCGAATTAAACTATAGACAGAAGATACCCTGTAGTCAGTTTTAAAGCGTATACAACATTTTCAACTTAAGCTTCAGTAATTTCTCCAGTGAGCTCGTCCCCAAAGTAACATGCATTTAAGATACATTCTAGAATTTAAAATTTATCAACCCGTTGCTTATAATATTTGACTACTATATAGTGTTATATAGTCAATTTTGAGTTCTTGTTAAATCGGAAATATAATTTTGAGATTTCTTTTGCTGCCAGAATAGACTAAACTTCAAGCCACCCAGTTTACTAGTTTTTTTGGCTACAGAGTATTTAAACTTTAATTTGCCAAGAGTTTATTCATTATGTGTGGATGTTGAATGGCATACGAGTATGGTGAATGGCATCCCGAATTCTCTTTCTCTGACTCACTCTCGCTCTCTCTCTCTCTCTATCGCTGTCTCTATCTCACTTTTTATTCATATATGTATCTTAACAACAAACGGCACAGCGCAACGATTGCAACGATGGCAGCCAGTTGCTTCCTGCCAGAGACTTTAGCGCGCTTCTCAGTAGTTGTAGTTGTTGTTGTTGTTGTTGTTGTTGTTGTTGTTGTTGTTGTTGTTGTTGTTGTTGTTGTTGCTGTTGTTGCTTGACTGCGCCAGTTTGTAAACGAAGCGAAAGGGGGTAGGGCTACGTTTGAAGGGGGGTCGGGGGAGGGGGGGTTGGGTTGATATCACTGCATGCATACGCTGTTTAGAAATGAATGTCTTCCGCTACCGGTGAAGTGCATACGCATTTAAGCAACAACAACAGAAGCCAGCCAAACATGATGGCGACTGTGTGTGTGTGTGTGTGTGTGTGTGAGTGTGTGTGAATGTGCTTGAGCGTGTGTGTTTGTGTGAGTGTGTGTTTGTTGTCATGTTGGGGGTTAGTGTGCTTGAGAGATGCATTTGGCAGTTGAGGCGTCGCACAGTGGAACGAAAGTTTAGAATGCCAGCACAAAATATAGTAACGAAAATTACAATTATTATTATATTATTATTTCTATAATTTAAATTGCAATTATTAAGCGCAATAAATGACAAACAGACAGGTGAAACTCATATCAATATATAAGCTTTTATTCAACTAAAACTACTTTAATATATTATAATTAGCGCTCCGCTTTATATTTGATTTAACAAAATTGTATAGTTAAATACATAAGTAAAACAGAAAACTTTTAAAAACACATAAAATCTAAAATTTATTTTAAGTCTAGTCACATTTAAGCAAACTTTGTTTCATATTTAATATATCTAAAAATGAATCAAACAATAATAACATTATTAGGAATTTATTTTAAATTATATAATATGTAAATAAAATATAGAAACTTTGAAATAATATATATATATATATGTATATACTAATTCATTGGCTATTTAGCACTGGTTGTAAGATTCTCACAATTCCAACAACAAAGTATAGCAAATTAATATAAAATTCGTACCACTGTGCATTGTTGTCTGTTTGGCCAAAGGGGAATGCACTTAGGATGACATCAATTTTAGCAGCTGCTAACAATTTTGTTAGATACCCTAACCGATACCCTAGCGTGTACCACATATGAGTTTAGCTAGTGACTGCATTAAACTATATCCTTAATATCCTGTCAGCCGCGGCTTTGGTGTTGACTGCAGGCAGGCAGTTAAGATACGATACGATACATAAAGAGACGGAACGACACGACAGGAGACAGGAGACAGAAGCAAACCCAATCACCTGCCTAGTTGCAAGTTTTTGGCAGTTTAATGAATTTTCCGCGGCATGTGGCAGGGCTGGGCAAGTGGCATGCAGCAGCAGTTTGAATTTGCCTCAAGGCTTTAATAAAAGCTCAATTGGGGATTAAACAGCTCAGCACTGTTTTAATTGCAATAATTAGCTGCTAAGCGAGCCGAGCTGCGATTTAAGCCAATTTAAATTGGGCTTAAAGTATCGCTTACACATGAGATATTTTTGCCTGCAGCTAGAGTATAGTATTAGCTTTAAATTTTAGTTCAGTTGAATTGCATTCGCACAAAACTTGTACACAAGCTGATAGCTTTTATTTGCTGTTATCAAATTTTTGCAATGTTGAAATTCAAATAAAACTAGCTACAACGAGAGTCAAAGAGTGACAAAATTAAAAAGCCAAAATTTAAGAACGTAAATCACAAATTTGCATATTACTTTAATTTCTAGACTTTTTATTTCTATGGTAAAAATTAAAATAATAATAATTAATGATTGATTACCTGTTTTTAAGGGCCAATTCCAAAGCATACTTAATAAATTTATTCAATATTTCTCAAAAAAAAAAGATACAACAATGTTCTATCTATGATCTAGCTTAACTGATCTCCCATATATAAATGTATAATAATATAAATGACAGGGTGCTTCTCATTTCGTTGTTATCCCTTTTTTACAACATTTCTTATGCTCGTCTTGTTGTTGTTATTTGATTGCTTACTTGTTGGCGTCGGCTTTAAGGTGGCAGAGTCCAAGCACGCCGACATATGCCTGGCATGTACTTAAGCACACACATACATACGCACACACACACACACACACATACACACATGTGTGTGTATATTATGTGCATTAATATAGAGTTTTTTTTTTTCAAGCTGCGAAAAATTGTTTTTGCGCTATCGACTTTTGTTTGCACTCTGAAAACATGAAATTGAAAGGAAGTAACTGCGACACAGACACACACACACACACACACACACGCACACATACATATGAATGGGCTGGAATTTTGTGCTGGTGCGAGGCGTTTTGTATTCGAGACAAAAGTTGGCCGAGCGACTGGTGAGAATTATGAGTTAGTTGAATGCAATAAACTCATGCAGTCTCCTATGTGTGTGTGCGTGCGTGTGTTTGACATGGAAATGCAGCCATTTAGGCGCACCAGACACACACACACACACACACACACAGCAGGCTAGTCGAAGCAAAAGTGTTAGAACAAAGAAAGCAATTCACGGAATATTCGTAAAAGTCGTGAGCTGCAAACATTAACGTGACTCGCTAAAACACGAAAAGTTAAAAAAAGCTCGGTAAAAAAAATGAATTTATTAAAATTAGCTAAAGCTTCAATATTTAAACAACATTTTGGAAAATATTATTGACACCATTACACTTCAAAAATCTACTTTAAAGCTTTATTGAAAAAAGGTCTACAGAATTTCCAGGTTACGTTACTTGACTTTCAGTATGATCGATTTCTGAGTTTATGACTTGTGTTGCAACCGAAACTATCGCACGAGACAAATCGTGTCACGTGTCACGCGCCCATCTCTAGCGGCAACTGAGTGTCAACATGCATATGACGAAAATTTAACAACGCAACAGTGCAAAATAATTGCAGGCAAACAACATTTTTCTTTTGCACGAACAGAGACACACACACACACACACACATATATATAAACATGCACACAGCATTGTACCACTATAATGCAACATAGTTTGCACTTTCACCCGACAACGTCGCCGGCGACGGCACCAGCGACTGCAGCAGCAACGCAGCTGAATGCTTCCTGGCTGTCAGCCGCACACACTGGGTCACACACACACACACACACACACACACACACATAGATATTGTTGCTGTAGCATATGCATACATAAAGTGGCGTCGACGCCAGCGTCGGCATCGCGTCGCCTGTAATGAAGCAAATTTGCTTAATTGCGTCGCTGCACCAAACAAAAATATTGCACATACGCAACGTGGGCCGGGACTGCGACAGGGACCGAGGCCAAGGCATGCGGCATCAAGCAGTGCAACTCAGTGTGTAAGGCGCGTGGAGCACGAGGGGAAATGGAGAGGGGGAGGGGAGGAGGGGGTGGGGGGCGGTACGTTAGACATATAGAGGGGGACGGTGCTGAAAAACTTTCGCATTGCATTGCAGGAAGTGTTGCAACATTTCGCGGAAGTGAGAAACATGCACACAAAATGCAGCCAAGCAGCAAATGTGCCAAACACACACACACACACACACACACATGCACACACACGCGGAAGATCTAGCTCTTCCTCTTCTTCTTCTGCTTCTTGCAAACTTCTTTCAGCATGTAAGTGTATAAAGTGGGAGTATATACATATATGTATATATTCATGTATAAACCTTCAGACCTCTCATAAAGTGCGTTGTTGTATTAACCGATTTGTGAAGTTCAGTTCACTTTATGTTTTTCCCTCATGCATGTGGCAGCAACAACAAATGAGCGTTAGGCACGCCATTAACAAAATTACTGTTGCATACTTTTGAGCGAAAGGTCAGCTCACAACTTTGGACTGTAACTTTACAGAGAGTATGCGAATATTGTCACGAACACATTGTAGAAAACATTAAACACACCTTTTCCTCAAACCCTTGCACTAACTTTCTCCCATTATACCTACATTAAATGCTTTTTTTCTGTACGAAACGAATAATGAAAAAACAAATAAAATTCAACAATAAGATTAAATTTTAATTCAATCGAGTTTCGAGACAGTAAAAGTATTATACAAATTCTAAAGGTTCGAGATTCTATCAACGAATATACAAATCTATCAGTTATACAGACCCTAAATAAATAATTTATAGAGATTGAGTAAAATATATGAATATAGTATATGATTATTTAAAAGTGCAGAACTAACAAAAATTAAAATATAAAATTTGTAATAATAATAATATTATGTATCAAAAGCAAATTGGTTAATTTTATCGTATTAACAAAAAAAAATAAATAATACTATGATCACAGTTGTATATATATATATAGTTTAGTATCCATTAATAAAATCTGTTTTAAAATATTTTATTTAATCCTTTTTTAAACTCGGTTTTCCTTTGTCATTTATGACATTTCAATTTAAATCATAAAGATTTCAGACCAAAATCTAAAAGCAAACAATTAAATACACATTTTACGCCCAACATAAAATCATCTTTTAATATCTAATCAATCTTAAAATAGATGCTTCACATTGAATTCCAATCAATTTATGAAAGTGAAAAGCTAAAATTGAGGCAGTTGACAAGGAAAAAAATAAACCTTGGGCTGTTTATAAATGAAAATGCAAAAGAGGAAAAGCAAAAGAAAATGAAAAAAAGAAAATGAATTGGTATTTTTGGCTGCCTGTTTGATGGTAGTTAAAAATTAAAAATGTAATACAAAGAGCAGGAATATAAATCGTCTTGTTGAACGAGGGGTAGAGAGGGGCGGTAGAGTGGGGTGCTTGCGGGGCTAGACGCTTTAAGGTAACAACTTCAAGCATCATCAATCAAATGGCCAGTGGGCAGTGGAGCCGCTGGTTTTTTTTTTTTTTTTTGTTTTTTGCGTTGGTGTTAGGGTGCGGGGGTAGTCGAATCAATCAGCCCTTATCGCGCCATTAAATCAGAGCTTAAATATCAGTTTATTGCCGGTGATTTTTATATGGGCAGCATGGGCGTGGCCCCAATGGTATGCAGTCAACTTGTATACAATATGTATGGACAATTGATTGGGTTCGGATTGCTCGTAAAAACTGAAACTGAAACTGAAACCGAAACTCAAACTGAAACTGAAATGTTGTGGCCTGTTAATTTTGATGCTACTGACCAACAGGCCAACATCCCAATAGCCGAACCAGTGGCGAAGATACCAGCTCAGCTCAGATCATCCACTACGTGCACTGCGAACTGAATATTCAAATATAAAAAAAAAAAGTTAAGTTCAAAATAAAATAAAATAAAGAAAGCATAGGCTAAAAATTATAAAATTGCCACATATGTTATCTTATTATGCTCAGATGTTATTCTCATTTTAAAATAATTTTAATTGCTGCATTCCGGTTTTTTTTATAGAATAATAAAATGAAAACAAAGATTGTAAAACTTCAAAATTTTTAAGTCTTCAAGATCAAAAAAAAATGTTCTCAAATGTTGGAATTTTTGATTGATTTACTTTACGATTTAAAGTATTTGCATAAGAAAACTATCTAACATATTTTTTATCATACAATCAATCAAATCATCAGCCTGCATGAGAAGATTGTAAATAAAACATAACTAAAAAAAGAAAAAAAATTCATTTTTGTCACAATTATTCATATTATGTGCCATAGATATGAATACTAGCATGTATCTAGCAGTTTTTCACCAATTTTTCGTGTGATGGATTTTCTAAAGCCCGTAAAAATCGCAATGTTTTGAAAATTAATGCACAGCTTTGAAAATAACTTTAAGCTCAAGCGAACGAAAAAACAAACAAAATGAAAAATTGCCAACAACAGTTTTCCGCATATTTTCCATACATGTGGGTGAAATTTTTGCGGAAACTGAAAACAGGAAGCAACTGTAAAATTCAGCAGCGCAGCACACTTTTTGTTTCGACTGTGCGTTGATTACCCATCAGTCAACTCGAACATTTATATATATATAAATATATATGTATTTAATTTATATTTATATTTATATGCTAGATGTATGCTATATGATGTGTCAGTTAATTTATAGTCCATTGCACGTGGGCCATTGTGTGCATGACAAATGGGAAAATGCTGCCGGTAAGCGCAACAGTTAAGCGTGAACAGCGAACGGCTAACGGCAGTCGCATTGAACCGTAACCATGACCTAAGTTGGCCAACCCAATGACCCCAAAAATAGGCAACAGCGAGTGAGAAAAAGAGCAAGAGAGAGAGAGAGTGGGAGTGGAAGTGAGAGGAGGAGCAGTGTTAAAGTTCAAAGTGCTGGCGTTTCAGCAAAAATTGTCCAAAACTATTTTAGCGAAAGGATTATCCAGCAGCCGATGAACAAAAGAGGCAGGAATGTGAGTGAGCCAGACAGGCAGACAGACAAACAGATATTACAGACAAAGGGGGGCGGTGTGGGTGTGTATTCTAGGAGGGGGATGGGAGGGGGGAGGGTGAGCTGTATTTCAGTTGATTGACAAGCGACAGGCTGCGAGCAATGTCATTCACTCCAAAAACAAGCAATGGGTGTGCAAAATGTTGAAATGAATCTGAATCTGAAAGCGTATCTGGAAAAACTGTACGCTTAAGCTAGCAAATAGTAAAGGTGGAGGGTGGTGTGTGGCGGGTGGGGTGGTCTTGCAAATTTTGGAAGGCTGGCTGCTAGTTGAAATACTTTTGCCGGCATTTGCATAAAAATAATTTGCATTTCGAACTTCACTTGCGCCGCAAATAGAGCAAGCCAGAAAGCGGGCTGGAGGTTGAGACAGTAGGGGTGGTGTGGGGGGGGGGGGTGGTCTATACACAAAGGGGCAAAGTAGGCGCACGTTTTGAAGGCGTATCGCCACAGTTTGAAGGCATCTAAAAACAGAGCTCAACAATTGAAATTGAATCAGCAACAAAATCAGCATTCGAGCCGCAAGTAAATGAAGCAAGGGGCATGTGGTGGGCGGCAGGATGGCTGTTCGCCGGGATGGGGCTGTGCCCACAAATCACCAGAAATAATTTCGCATTCAACATCAGGCGTCAAAAGCAATTCAAATGTTTAAAAACTCATTTGAATACCGCAGCAAAACGCACAGATCTGTGGCATTTATTTTATTTTTCGGCTTTTTTCCTCACACAGGCCACAAAACGCTTTTCGAGACAAATGTCGGTTACACAAGTTGTGTCTAGAACAAAACCTCAACATAGTCAGCACAGTCAGACAGTCAGCCCAGTCAGACCAGTCAAACAGCCAACTGCAACTCCATTTGCTTTCATCCGCATGGGGCATATTCATTCGTGCCACACAGGTAATCGCATTTAGACACAGTTTCAGTTGCAGACAGACTCAAAGTTTGACGAAAAATATTTTTGGAAAGCGTTTGAGAAAACTCTGTGAACTTATTTTAATAAGGCCATCCGAAATTGAACACAACTTCTGTAAGGCCTTAAAGCAGTCATTTCTAAAGCATTAAGATATATATATATTGAAGATCGGATGAATCAAAAGCAACTGTACATTTGTATTATTATATTGAATCAAAATTGACATTTTACTGTAGGCAGTACATATATATGAAGGTATGGGCCACATCGGACTCATATGTCATATGGGACGATTGATCGCTAGAAAAGTTCTTGTATAAAAAACTTTGTTGAATATCGGATATTATCATACAAGTCAATCGGATGTAAATTAAGTTTTTGGTTTTTATTCATTTTAAGAAATTTTTAAATAAATAATTCAAATATTAGCTTTAACCAGTTGATAAAATTAAACCACAAATCGCTGATATAATAATAATTAAAGATAAATATCCGTTATCAATGATATATTTTTGCAGGGTAATTGGTTGTCGTCTAATAATAATATATATCTAAAAATTAAAAAAATGGTCTTTATTTTTTGCTTGCTTGTTGTTACAGGGTATTTGATAGCTTAATGGAAAAAGCCAAGAACTTTTGGTTGTGTTTCAGTAGCTTTAATTTGGAGTAAAAAGTATGTGGAAATGGATGAAGGTATTCGTTAGTTCGGTGTTGCGGTTTTGCGACGAGCTGCTTGTGCCACAAACAGAGAATTGAGGCAAGATAAGACATCAAGTAGAAAAGAAAGAGAGAGAGAGAGAGAGAGAGAGAAAGTGGGAGAAAGTAGCAATGTAAATGTAGCTGGCGGGGGATAATTCTTAATAGAGCAAGCAACAATTGCAGTTGATGATGAGGCAAGAAATATTGGGGTGCTGCAGTCGCCACAATAAAGCACGAAATCCATTAGAGATCTAAAGCTATTAATGTAGCTGCTGGCCACGACAGGACAGGACGGGACTGGATGGGATAGGACATGGCCAGGACATTCACGTAGCCGTCGCTGATAGCGTCATTTTGGGAATAAGTAGTCCACTGATATACGTATCAGGATGGGGTCGGACGTTGGCAAACGTGTGGACATTAGGGGCACACAACGTGTAGGCGCCTGTGCGGCCAGTTCACTCTAGAGATGGAACGCGTATCTAAAATTGCCAACACGCACGATCAATATTTCTACGAACACGACTTTTTGCGACTCTATCGGAAATTAAAAGCCACATAACTCAAATATATGAAAGTCTCGCAAATAGAAAAATTATTAATTCTGACGGAGAATCTAAATGCAAAAGTGTTTAAAATATAATCTCCAATTATATATGAAAAAAATATAATATTATACTCAAGACAATGCTAATCTCTAAGAATTTCTAAGTCTCAACATTCATAAAATAATTTAGAAATAATAGCTTAACTACAAATTAATCTTGCGTATACTCGGCGTATACTTAATATTACAAATTTGGAAAGGTAAAAAAATTCTTGTACCATATAGAAAACTTACACATTTTTTGGCAACCACTTTAGGGCACTTATCCAAATTATAGAAACAATTTAATCTTGCGTATAATTGGCGTATACTTAATATTTTAATATGGAAAGGCAAAAAAATTCTTGTATCAGATAGAAAACTGACACATTTTTTGGCAACCACTTAAGGGCAGTATTCCAAAATTATAGAAACAATTTAAGCTTGCGTATACTTGGCGTATACTTAATATTCCAAATTTGGAATAGTCAAAAATGCATGTACCAGTTAGAAAACTTATATATTTTTGGGGAACAACTTAAAGGCACTTTTTAATTTAATTTTATTTTTTTAATTTAATTTTAAAGTTTTTTTTTTACAAATTTTCAACCTCATTTTGAATTGAATTTTAATTTGCTTGGCTTTATATTTAAAATCCTGTGCTAAGTCGTTCTGAGTCGTGCGTGCTTGTGTCACAAAAGAGGCCACGATACGCTGAACCCGCTCTAGGCGAGTGGTTGAGTGGGTTGCCGGCATATATCGTGTAATAACCACACAAAAATGTGTGTCAGCATCGACGGCGAACGGCAAACGGCGTCCAGCCATAGATAGAGCCATAAACAGATGCGTGATTTCCATTAAAATATAATGGAAATTCAATGTATCGAGATTAAGCCACAGTACACACACACTCTCACACACACACACACACAACAAACACTAGCTTTGGGGCTACGTGAAATCATAAACAAAAGGCAATGCCACAATTTGTGTGCGCCCACGCAATGCCACCCAGTTGTTGGCCAAGAAGTGCACCACGTAGCAATGGCCAAAAGGGCTGACCGCCTCTGCCTGGCCATGACTACCAACTACCAAAAACTGACAACCTGAACCAGGGTCCGCAAACTCTAGCTTGGCCAATGCCAACGGGGGTTGCCCACAATGGCAGACATGTTGGCCAAAAGCCCAACAGCAATTGTCCATGTATGTGTGTGTGTGTGTGTCTATCTCTCTCTCTCTGTGTGTGTGTGTGTGTGTGTGTGTACATGTTTTGGTCATACAACGCCTGTGATTATGGCCAAGGCAACTTGTGCAGCGGCACTTTAAGCATTTTCTCGAATTTCCAACACTTTGCCGTCACCAGTTTACAGGCAACCTGAGCCTAACCAAATTTCCTCAATTTCCCCACCTACCATTTAAACTGTTTACAGTCCACTCAGTTACCGCAAGTTTGTCGAGCCAAATCGAAGTGTAATTAAACCCATTTTGTAGCACACAGCGTTAACGGTTTCAGCAATTTGCATTTTTTTTGGCCTACTGGTTTTTAATTACTCGTTAAATAATTATTTGTTTCACTTTTACTTTAAAGTAGATAATAAATAAATTAATTTAAATTTGTATTTTAAAAGTATAACTTTTATTCACACTTTTAGTGGTAATCACTTAATAACTTTATATTTTTATTTATTTTTAATTTATATTTTTAGCTTAGTATTATTTTTATGCTTTTGTTAACTAGTAAGCATAATATATTTCAATTAAATTTTCAATTCAACCATAGTAAAATGATTGCATTTTAATGCATATTTATACCGAGTTAATTATATAAATGGAATTTTTTTTTTCTGCTGAAAACCAATTAGATGCCGTTCAGCTAAATTCCGAATCATAAACAAAAACATTAACGAGAAAGGCAGCCAAAAAAGAGCTGGCAAAAAAGAGAATTGTTAATTGGGTCAAACATTAAAATGTGTGAATTTATTTAGGAGCGCAACAACAAATAAATAATACAAGCTTACAAGCGAATAGAACAACAAAACGAACAACAACAACAAATTTCCAGTTGTTAGAGGGGGGGGGGGGGGCGGTGTCGGAAAGTAAAACACACAGAAGACAAATCCGACGTCGGTCGCAGCCTTTTCACATAATTATTAACAGAAATTAAATGTCAAGCAGTCGCCAGCTCTTCGTCCCCCGCAAGTGTAACCCCCCCCCCCCCCCCCTCCATCTGAAGCCCGCCCCTTTTAGCCATGTTTTGCACTCAAACAAAGAAAATATCAAAAGAAACAAGAAAAAGAAATTAGAAAGAACAGAATAGGTTGCGAAAGCTGAAATACACTTATAAATATTGCAAGATTTTGTGAAATCGTTGGAAAATTCTGAAAATTCCAAATTTCACAAATATATGTATCTTAATTTCTCATAAAGTTCACTTGACTCATACGTTTATGAAATTGTGAACCGATTTAATCAGTTTGAAAAAAAATCAGATATATGTACTAGATTAGATTATACATCAGTTAGAATAAGTAACTTTATGATATACGTTTGATTTTAATAAATGTTGCAGCTGCCACAAAACTAAGCATTTATACCAAATTTCACTAAAATTGCTAGACTGAAAGATGAGTTCGCAAAGGTAGCTATATGATATAGTGAGCTGATATCAGTGCTTTCAACATATGCTCTACATATGTATAACTTAGGGAAACATATATTCAAAGTTTTCTCAACATAGCTTTACTGAGAGATCAGTTCACATAGATCATTCTGATCAAGATTTCTACACAAATGCGTTACATAATCGCTGACAAAATGATAATATGCCTTACGCAAAGAGCATCAAAACGGGCATAAAGAGTTGATTTGGGTTCTGGTTGAAGGGGGAGGGGGTGGTGCGGGTTTTTGGATTAGGGGTTCGGGTTCGGAGTTCGGGCATCTGTTCTGATTTGTGGCACGTGGCCAAAAGGCGGCTGACGAGCAGCAGCAGCAGCAGCAGCAGCCGCCTTTGGTCGCAATATTTTCCTTGGCCCTGTGCACAGTCTGCTTTTTGGGGTAACTGTTTACATAATGCGAGCGCAGCATAAAACCCGTTAAGTAATTATTTGGGCCGCTTCAGCATTTGGCCAGCACATTTTTGGGGCCAAGTTTATGAAGTAAACGACAAAGTCGTCGCAACATTTTACGCACTCGGTAAATTAATTGATTATGTTAGAGACCAACACCTTTTGGGGTCCCTTGGTATTTCTTGTTTATTGCACCGCGCGCCGCGCAACCCGCCCCGCCCCGCCCACACTTTAAGCTCATATTTTATTTTCGCGCCCTGCTTTGTGGCTTTATCACTTGGCCGCGAGTTAATTGACCCACTCCAGCGGCGGCAAAAAACTGAGTTGTCTTTGCCGCATTCACTTCAGGCACTAAGTGAGCCTCAAGTTTTTGAGTAGCCTACAATTTTGCGCCCCTTTCATTTTCATTTTCTTTTTCGTTTTCTTTTATTTGTATTTGCCATTTTTAGTACCCTTAAATGAATTTTCAAACATTTGTGCTATTAAATCAGCACTGATTTATGGCGACTTCTGGCCGAGCGCCTGATTTATCGCGCCTTTAATTTGAGCTGCGTGACCTGCAAACAACCACAGATAAATTGCAATTGAATATAATCGTTAAATATAAAATCTAGCATGTAATAAGTGGTTACGATACGATATACAGCACTTAAACCATACATAAATCGTATAGGAAGGGTCAGTAGATACGTGACTAATTGTATTACACAAAATAGAGCGAGAATAACAGAGTAAGTAAAGCTTTCATAAGCTTTTCAAGTAGTTTTCTCTGCTGACATTTGATAGTTCATTGTGACGTTTATAAAAAAAAATAAATTTGCTTAAAGCTCTAAGGAGCTTTTAAAGCTGCTTGTAAGGCGGCATTTTGCTCAAGGATCAGATCGGTTCTAGCGCTAGAGCTTTGAGATTAAGCTTGTAATAAGCGCACTTTAAAATCGATTAAAGCTTTTAAGAGCTTAAAAAGCTCTTTGATTCGATCCAAACTAACTAAAACACAGTTTTTAATTATAATTTAAATTTTGTTAGGTTAATCAACATACATTAGCTCAACTAAGTGAGCTTTTCAAAGCTTTAGAAATTGTTTTCTTAGATGATACAAGATTTTAATAGAAAATTATTCCAGCTACTTAAACCTTTACTGAGCTTATATTATGCACACAATTTTATAGAGCTTGGATAAAAGATATTGTGGAATTGATGTAATGCACTTAAATTTGACCAAAGTTGTTGACAGCTTTTAAAGCCTTTCTATTACGTATGTTGTCTCGCCCAAAACAGAATGAAGCATGTCCTTTGCTTAGCACCTGCTGCGTTTATGAAGAAACTATTAAACACAATATAGCAAATATTCAAAGTGTCCCAGCAGCCAAGCACAGTGTGACTGAACTTTGGAGTGGGCGGCGGGTCGGCGAATATTGGCAATTGAGAACGGAATCAGAGCTCATGGAATGGTGAATGGTCCTGGGACCGAGCGCTGTCTGGAGCACGATCGGCTTGGGCAAGAGGCTCGAGTTAAATGTTTTACAAATTGCTTCAAGTTTCAAAGAAAATTCAATAGCCGCAAAAGTTGTCTGCCCCCCTCACATGCCCCATCCCGCCCCTTTTGCATGCTGCATCCTGCGGGCAGCTAGCCTGTCTATCTGCGTCCATCTGGGCCGGGCTATCAGGCGGAGGCAATTCAGTGAGCCAGAGGCACAAAAACTGTTGTTGGCTTTGCTTGTTTTAGCTGGCCGGCATATTGCGTATACGCACCGAGGGACAAACAAGGATAACAACGAGGGTGTGCCGCGCTGGACACCCAAGGACGATAAGTGGGCGACGCAATCAGGAGCAGGCAGCTCTCTGTCTCGCTCTCTATCTCTATCTCTGTCTCTCTCTCTCTCTCTTTCTAGCTCTAGCCAGGGCCGTTTATTGCTCTTGAGGCCTTAAATTAAAAACCAATTAGCAACATCTGTTGGCCATGTTTCCCCATTTGTTGGCCACGTCGATGGTTACGGCAACGGCAGCTGCTTCATCATCATCATCAGATTTTCTTGTTATTGTTGTTGTTTTTGTTCTTCTTCTTCTTGCTGCCGTGTGGCCTTTCCTTACTTTTTTTTAAAACAAAGAGCCGCCTCGATTTCGTAATTCGTCTCTAATTCCTAATTCGAAATTTGTAATTCGACCGAAACGGTTTTTGTCATTGTTTACGTTGTTGTTGCCCATGTTTTGTGGTCATGCAATATGTCATCTGTTCAGCTTAAATTTCCTACCCCCAATCCCCCCCCCCTTTCCCCTCGCATGCTGTGTGTAATGACGCTGGCAGCCTCAAGTGCTGTTAATTGAGCACAAATCAGGCCAAATGCGACTCAACGACAGCTGCCACAAAGTGCACTACAAGTGGAACAACAGCTCCAACTAGAACTAGTGCTGCAACTGGGAGCTGCAAGTGCAACTGGAACTGAGCCCCTCAAGTGTGTGTCTCCGCTGCTAGATATCACAATATTGAGCAACAACCTCTTCACTCTAGTGCTTGATTGTAGGTAAGGACGGCGAAAAAATCACGGGCTAATTGTTTACAGTTTTTCACTCAAGTATTTTCCAAAGCGCCGCGATGATCCCGCTACTCCCAGCAAAGTGTGGTCAGAAGCAGCAATGGATAAATTTGTCAATTATGCCAAGTTATATATTTAAATATTTTACAGATATACTTATATTAAATATTATATATGTATATTTAAATATTATATAGAGGAATTAGAATTAGGCAATAAATATGGCCAAGTTATATTGAACTATTGAATATTTTATAGATATTTTACCATATTATAAAAGACACAATTTAATATTAAAATATTATAAAGAGGACACAGCACATTTTTCACAGGGGAATTAGCATATGAAACCTTATAATTTGTTTAAAAAACAAAAACCTATTAAAAATGAGATTTAAAGCAAATAATTCATTTGGTTGCTAACCAAGCACCTTTCGCAATAGGTTTTAATGTTTATGGTCCTTTGCTACCATAAGTAAATATAGATTTTATGGCCGTTGCTCACATTTCACTCATATTCTGTTTACTATTTGCTTAATGTTTATATGTACTTTATGGGGTCGGAAATGTCTCATTTTGCACTACTTTACCCATTTTTAATGGGTAGACTGTATACAAAATTTTCCAAATAATGTGTGGGTTTTTAATGTGAATTTTTTAACATAACCAAAAAGTTGAAAGAGTTGTGAATAATAAAAAAAAAAATATGACAGAAATATTTCGTAAAAATGCAATAAATAAAATATTGGCAACAAATAGTATTGTTTGCAAGAAGATAAGTGGCTTAAGCACTTATAGTATATTGAAAAAAAAAAAGTGTCAGAAAACTTATGAAAAAATTGTATAAATAAAATAGTTAAGAACTTTCCATTTGGGGCACACACATAAAGCCAATAATAAGTGCTGATAATACGTACACGTATGTCATAAAGAACTTGCGCACATTATGGAAATATTAAGTATGTTGGCTGGAGGAGCATAAGCCGCAACAAACATCCGTGCCTCCCCCCCCCTTTCCCACCCCCTCTTGGTTATAATTAAACGGATTAAGTGAGCGTCAAGCGGGTGGCAACGAGTAGCACTTTTAACGCCAGCGGCCATTTGATGGCTGAGCAGCAGCGAAGCTTTTTTGCGCTGATTACGCAACTGTATGTGTGTGGCACACACGCACACCCAATCACACATTCATAAACGCACCCCTGAGGCTTAAGGGCGCCGCCCTTTTGTGTGTGTATGTGTGTGTGTGTGTGTTGTTGGATTTTTGCTTGAAAATATGCAAAATCGTCTGAAGAGCCGCGTCGAGCTGTTAATTACATTAGAGCGTGCACACAGTCTCACCAGAGAGAGAGAGAGATGTAGAGAGGGGGGGTTCGGGGAGAGAGAGAGACCACACACACACACACACACACACACACAGACACGCCGCTCGCGGTGTCAAGTGGCGTCTAACAACCGCCTTGTGTCAAAACATTAAAGTGCAAAATTAACTGACACGCGGCGTCGATTTCGTGCCAACGCCAACACCTAACCAAAAGCACCCTCACCCGCCCCCCCCCCCCACCCCCCTCTCCTCCGACAATTCCTCCCTTACATTCCCAACTGCATTGCCACATTTGTCCCTTAATGCTTTTTGGCTTCACAAATGTGGACGCTTTGAATATATATAGTATATACATATATACCATATTTTTTTGTTGTTGTACTTTTGCTTAATAGTTGTTGCCACTTTTTCCCGGACGTTTCAACGCCTCACAAAAATATATATATATATATATATATCTTTGTTGTTATTGTTATTATTGCTGTTGCTGGCATTTCATGCGCTGCGCCACTTAACGATCATAAATTGCTGGCATTTAAGATATGCGACAAGTGCCAACATCAACAATACATTGGCCAGTCAGCTGCTCAAGCGGCGTATACGTAATGTTTACTGACGAATTTCATCTTTTGTAATGATTTAACATTTTTTATATTTACAAAAATAGTAGCATAAAACAGGAAAATTGCTTTAAGAGCGCTTGAAAAAAAAGGCAATGTAAATAAACATTTGAAGGCAATAAAAATGGAACAGTTGCTGACTTTTAAGAATAAATTAACAATTATATAACATTTGAGTGAGTATAACTTTAAATTTTGAAGCACTTACAAGACTTGGGATCTTGCTTGCGTAATAAGCCCGCAAATACATCAAATTTTACAACACCAAAGACAAGTTTTAGAATTTAAAATAAATTTAACACGTTTAAGACTTAATTTCCAACATATTGAAAGAAAAATATTTGCCAAGCAACTACAAAAGAGCAGGCAGCTAGCAGTAAATTGTTGAATTAATTCCATTTTCCAACCCACTTTAATTGCACTACCCAAATAAGCCACAAGGCGTATACTTGATATACACACATTATCGCGCATACGTCACGTTGAACAGAAAATGTTTAAGCAGTTGAATTTTAATGCCAGCAACAGAGCTGCGGCGATATTCTGGGCTAAAGCTAGAAGCTGAAGCTGAAGCTAAGCTCAATCGAGCGAAATATTGAAAATTACAAGAAGCGGGCCGCATGTGCATAAAATTAAATGCCATCACAGAACACCACCACCGTCATATGCATAACCACAAACGGATCCACGTACACACACACACACACACACACACACACACACGCACACATTTACCACATGCAACATCCACTTTGAGAGCAAATTGAGCAAGCATCACCGCAGTTCACAGTTGTCTCTTTTTCATTTTTCAACACTTTCAACAGTTTCACACATTAAGCGTGTGTGTGTATGTGTGTGTGTGTGTGTGTGTGTGTGTTTTAATATTGACTTGCTACTTTGGCGGAAATTGGGTTAAATGGAGCAAAGCGGAGATTGTCTCCTTGGTGAAATTGCATTTGAATTAAATCAGCAGGCAATCTGCAGTCCATTTTGCCACATAGCCTGCCCCACATACATGCCACACACAAAAGAGCAAACCTTCTGCTATCAATACCGTCACCTCTCGCCCGTTTCAGTTGGTGCCACTCTTTTCAAGCCACCCTAATGCTCGATGGGCTACCAATTATGGGTATTAGTGGTTAATAAGTCACAGTGCCC
Organism: Drosophila maculinotata; assembly: GCA_035045305.1. Classification (NCBI taxonomy): domain Eukaryota; kingdom Metazoa; phylum Arthropoda; class Insecta; order Diptera; family Drosophilidae; genus Drosophila; species Drosophila maculinotata. The sequence continues at coordinate 6,070,186 of JAWNPD010000679.1, read as the reverse complement.
TCAATTGGATTCTTAGTTGCTAATTGAACAGCATTTTTCCAGAGGAGGACGCAATGAGAGAGCAGCGGCAAGCTATGTGGGTTGGGTTGTAACCAAGGCGATTATGAAGCGCATCATTTCAATTTAACCAATGCAAAAGGGAAGAAGAGAATGCTTAAAAACAGAAAGAGACTGCAAAAATGCTGATAAAAACCAAGCAAAAATATAATTAATTTCTTGGTAGCAAAAATGAGTATATAAATCGATAAATAAATATGTATGGATAGTGGAATTTGCCAAACTAACCTTAAAATGCAGCTAACCTATTTAATATATTTTTTTCTGATGTTTTGGTATACTAAATATAGTAAAGTACAGGAGAATATAGTTAAATAGTGTAATTTAATCATTTTTAATATATTTTAGTTTTTATATATAATGTTGAATTATGAAACTTTTTCTTTTCGCTAATTTTTTAGTTGTTTTTAATATGATTACGTTATAGTTATAGTAACTAACGTATACTTAATATAATAAAAACAAGTAAGAGTGCTCTAGTCGAGAGTGCTCGACTAGGATATACCCTGATCCAAGGTCTTACATTCATTCATAATTATTTATCTGAGGGTCATACCTCTAAAAATAAGTATTTCTGGGAAGTCGGGGAGAGGTATCGAAAAAGTGAAATAATTTTTTATGCTATAGGAGAATATACATACCAAATTTGATGCCACTGCCTCTTATTACTTTTAAGCTATACCTAAAAAACACCAATCTGGAATCAAAATTTTTCAACAACTTTTGAACGGGTAAAGATAAAAAAAAAATTATGAGCTTGTATTAAGCCGGCAATACGAAAACTTTACACATATAAACTCTGTAGATCATTATTTGGAACGAAGTTTAACACTACATCTGAGGCTTATGAATTTTTGAAAAAATTAAGTTTAGTTTTTTTTTTGGCGACAAAAGCATAAGGGGGGACCCTTACCAATTTAGATTTTTTCAAAATATATAATCTTGAAATTTTACGTTTAATTGATTGTGGGTGTCTCTACACGAAAAGTGATTTAATGGTAGTTTTTTGCACAAAACCATTATAAACTTTATCCCATTTTTAATGGGTGCAGGGTATAAAAATGGCATATCAAAGTTGAGTATAGTATATATACCATTCTTGATATTATATAGTTAAAGTATATAATTTTTAATTATGTAACTTTCCCTTTTTGTCACTGATCTGTAAGAATGCACCCATTTGACATTTAATTGACATTTCCATTAGCTCCAACTAAGCTCAAATTCGCCAACTCGCTGGCCATTAATTGCTACTTTCTGTTTGTTCTTGTTCATTTTGTTTGGCGTTTCATGCTCAAGATTATTCTCATTTTCACTTTCACCTGCAGTGTGGCGCCCCTTTTGGCGGTGCCTTGCTCCGGCTGGCCATTTAATAAACCCGACGCTTTACAGCTCTCGGCTAACTTTTGGAGCAGCAACTTTTTGGCAACTTAACAACAATTTTTGGTTATGCAAACTTGCAACTTTTGAACGAAGCAAGCCGGCAAGCAAGCAAGCAGCAAGCCACCAAACTACCGTTGCCTTTTATATTGCTTGATTCTAGCTACCAGTTTCCGACCATTTCCACTGGCAGCAAACACAAAACTTTGGCGCTTTACGCGGTTAATGCTGAGAAGCCGAAAACTCGTTGCATGTGACGCAGTAATTTATGTGTAACCTGCACCAACAACAACAGCAACAACAACAACTGGGACAAGAACATCAGCAAACAGCAACACCTTGGCAAGGACTCCGTCTTCATTCTCATCGTGTGGCTCATCCTGACGCACAGCCGCACAGCCGCACAGCCGCCCGGCCCCCCCAGCGTGCCCCTCTATTTATGGCCATTATTTGCGTGCCTGTCGAAAAAAGTTTACACCCCGGTCACTTGGGCAATGCCAAAGGTCATGCAGTTCTCATTCAGGTCAGCTCCTCCTAAAGGGTTCAGCTTTGCTAGAGTCTTAGCCCTCTCATACGGGCACCATACATTATAACGAGCTACAGTCTCTGGAATGCCAGCGTAATGAATTGTTTGCCTAACTCGTGACGGAGGTTCACAAATTTCGATACCTTATCAAAGTGAAGGCTCGTTTCAAATGACAAGGTGCTGACGTTTGAGCTGGGTATATAGCACAGTGCTCTTATGTAATCATTACTTTGTATAATTACTTGTAATTACCATTGCTGTTCTAATTAAGCAGCAATTGGTCATAGAGGTGCCTTTCTAACTAACAAGTATCATATGCGATTTAATTACCATTATAATTACTTGATTAATCATGACCGAAAAAAGTAATTACTTGTCAAAATTATTTGCAACAATTTTAAATGATAATTGCCATTTCATTTAAAGAGCTTATACTCATGATAATTACTTGAGTAATGCTAAGAGCGTAATTATTGGCTGCTCGAATTTAATTACCACTGTATTTACTGTAGAAATATATTTTGACATACGAATTGCTTGAGTAGCTACTCCTAATTGAGTTGCATTTAATCATTTAATTGTCCAGTGTAATTAAATACTTTTAATTACCGCCAATTACAATTACTTAAGAAATTATGCCCCAACAGTTTAATTACTTGAGTAATTATGCATGAAAATTGCAGTTTGCAAATTACACACCTCGCACATACACACATACTTAGCTATTCTGTTTTATAGACACACCCACACACACATACACACACACACACACCACGCTGCTGGCTAGAAATTTAGATTTGCTGTGCAACTTTTTAGGTGTACTTTGTTCGTCGTGCAACGCATTTTGCAGGGCTTTGAATTGAAAATTAAACTGTCTAATAAATAATTAAGGGTATGAAAAGTCGCCCGTAACTGTGACGCCCATTCAACAACGTCCAAGTCAGTTACCTCAACGTGTGTGTGTGTGTGTTGTTTGTCTGCTTCCGGTGCCGAAAGTTGTGTGTATGGTTGTGTGTGTGTGTGTGCGGGTGTGTGGTTGTTTGGCTGCGATTGGCTGTTGTCTAAATTAAATTATAGCTGACACCACGCAGACCCCCAAAGAACTCCGCCGAAGGAGACTGGGCTCAGCATTAGAGATGAGCTCGTTTCGAATTTCACTTTCAACACGAGACGACTATTTTTATATTTAATCTAATCCCTGACCAAATGAACATTGCTTTTGGAAATCGAAATTGAGTTATGGCAAAGCTGTACGCATTTGAAGTCATAGAACAATATTTTTAGTAACTTGAAAACTGACATGTCTAAATTTCTGTCATGATTTTTAATACAAAATTTCAAAATTGTAATTAACCCAACTTTTAATGTAGAATTTAAGAACATGACAAAGCTAGACCAAAATGTCCTCGGAATCCTAAATCGGTTCAGTTTTGCCAAAGTTATGGGTCTTCGAAGTCTTGGGAGGCCATTTATAGGGACTTGGCCACAAGTACAGTTTTTAAACATTTTTGGAGTGATTTATGACAGAAAAATTAACTTGGTCAGAATCACTTTTTTATTGTTTTTTATATTAATTTTGACACCCACAACCAATAGAAAATAAAATTTCAAGAATCTATTTTTTGAAAATCAAATTTTGACAAGGGAGGATTCCATGGTTTTTTTCCAAAAAAAAGTTAAAAAAAACATATATTCCAAATTGCATAAATTTAAGATGTGGAATTTAAGTAGAGAACAAATCATGACCAAAATGTCCTCGGGATCTTAAATCGGTTCAGTTATGGCAAAGTTATGGGAGTTTAAAGTCTTAGAAGGTCTTGTATAGGGACTTGAGCACTTTACAAGTAAATTTTTTAACATTTTTGGCGTCATTTTTGACAGAAAAATTAACTTGGTCAGAATCACTTTTTCTATTGTTTTTTATATTAATTTTGACACCCACAATCAATAGAAAATAAAATTTCAAGAATCTATTTTTTGAAAATCAAATTTTGACAAGGGAGGATTCCATGGTTTTTTTCCAAAAAAAAGTTAAAAAAAACATATATTCCAAATTGCATAAATTTAAGATGTGGAATTTAAGTAGAGAACAAATCATGACCAAAATGTCCTCGGGATCTTAAATCGGTTCAGTTATGGCAAAGTTATGGGAGTTTAAAGTCTTAGAAGGTCTTGTATAGGGACTTGAGCACTTTACAAGTAAATTTTTTAACATTTTTGGCGTCATTTTTGACAGAAAAATTAACTTGGTCAGAATCACTTTTTCTATTGTTTTTTATATTAATTTTGACACCCACAATCAATAGAAAATAAAATTTCGAGAATCTATTTTTTGAAAATCAAATTTTGACAAGGGAGGGGTCCATGGTTTTTTTCCAAAAAAAAGTTCAAAAAAACATATATTCCCAATTGCATAAATTTAGGATGTGGAATTTAAGTAGAGAACAAATCATGACCAAAATGTCCTCGGGATCTTAAATCGGTTCAGTTTTGGCAAAGTTATGGGAGTTTGAAGTCTTAGAAGGTCTTGTATAGGGACTTGAGCACTTTACAAGTAAATTTTTTAACATTTTTGGCGTCATTTTTGACAGAAAAATTAACTTGGTCAGAATCACTTTTTCTATTGTTTTTTATATTAATTTTGACACCCACAATCAATAGAAAATAAAATTTCGAGAATCTATTTTTTGAAAATCAAATTTTGACAAGGGAGGGGTCCATGGTTTTTTTCCAAAAAAAAGTTAAAAAAAACATTTATTCCAAATTGCATAAATTTAAGATGTGGAATTGAAGTAGAGAACAAATCATGACCAAAATGTCCTCGGGATCTTAAATCGGTTCAGTTATGGCAAAGTTATGGGAGTTTAAAGTCTTAGAAGGTCTTTTATAGGGACTTGAGCACTTTACAAGTAAATTTTTTAACATTTTTGGCGTCATTTTTGACAGAAAAATTAACTTGGTCAGAATCACTTTTTCTATTGTTTTTTATATTAATTTTGACACCCACAATCAATAGAAAATAAAATTTCGAGAATTTATTTTTTGAAAATCAAATTTTGACAAGGGAGGGGTCCATGGTTTTTTTCCAAAAAAAGTTCAAAAAAACATATATTCCAAATTGCATAAATTTAAGATGTGGAATTTAAGTAAAGGACAAATCAAGACCAAAATGTCCTCGGGATCCATAATCGTTTCAGTTTTGGCAAAGTTATGGGAGTTTAAAGTCTTAGAAGGTCTTTTATAGGGACTTGAGCACTTTACAAGTCAATTTTTTTGTCATTTTTGGCGTGATTTTTGACACAAAAATGAACTTGGTCAGAATTACTTTTTCTATAGTTTTTTATATTCATTTTACCACCCACAATCGATTAAAAATAAAATTTCAAAAATCTATTTTTTGAAAATCAAATTTTGACAAGGGGGGGGTACATGGTTTTTTTCCAAAGATATATAAAAAAAAAATTTTTTCAAAATTTCATATTCCTGAGATGTGGAATTAAAGAAGATGACATATCATGACCAAAATGTCCTCGGGATCCTAAATCGGTTCAGTTTTGGCAAAGCTATGGGAGTATGAAGTATTATAATGGCAAACATAGGGACTTGGGAGCTTTAATGTAAAATTTGCGTGTCACGAACGAAATCACGTGACACGCGGTCAGCACAAATCCGTCTAAGGGTGTTACCTGCGCCCAGGTGAGTTTGGCGGCTTGCATTTGTCTGCCTGGTTTTTTAAAACCGTAAAATTGTTGTGCAAAATTTATAAGTAAATTGCTTTTTATGTTGTGCAAAGTAAAACCACTGAAAAGCTGTTTAGTCTCTCGCGAAGTGTTAGCAAAATACTTTCAGCGGCTTGTAGTTGCGTTCGGGTTAGTTCCTCGCATGCCAGTGGCTGCCACGTGGGGAGTGTGGCACGGTGGCCTCTATACATAGGTAGCTACCAGCCTGCATTCCGCTACATGGGCTTACTCGACAACACCTTTAACAGCGAGCAGGCAGGGGGCGGGCAAAACCGCGTAATGCGCCCTCCATGCAAGTATTTCGCGTTTTTCAAGCTTGTTTGTGTTGTCCTCTGCTGTCCTGTTCTGTCCTGTGCTGTGCTGTGCTCAAAGTGACGTTAAAAGGTTTATCCCATTGAAGTTTCAGTTACAGTTCGTCTTGCAAAATTAAAGTAAACGGATTAAAAAGTGCACTATCCAGCCAGCAACCTTCAAATGCGCCAAATCAAAAAGGGTTTAAGATAGTTAAGTTTACAGAACAAAAGTTTCACGTGCGAAGTTTAGCATATCTTTTTTCAGATGAGCTTTAATTCAAATTCTTTGACAAGCTACAAATTCAGTTACTTTAGCAGAGAACTCAAACTTGAATGAGCTAGTTTTCCATTACTCTCTATAAAAAGTTCTACGGAAATATTTTCTAAAATCAACTTACACTCTAGAGTCTAGACACAAGCATTTCAATCTGAAACCTACCTTAATTAATTAATTTTCAAAACAGTTTTGTTTTGTTAACGCTTGTCCACCGACCAACTGTAGTGGTCCGATCTGCGCCCATGCCAATTTTCATCAAGATAGCTTGAAAACTGAGAGACTAGTTTGCATAGAACCATATATACGGATATGGCTATAGCGACTTGGCGTAGCAACAGACGGACAGACGGACAAAGCTATTTCGAATCGTCTTGTCGTGCTGATCAAGAATATATATATACTTAATGGGGTCGAACATATCTTATTCAATGCGTCACATTAATACCCGAAAAGAATATAGAATAGTTAAATATGTAAAAGATATTGCATATCTTAATACAAACATTTTGATAATTTTTTCAATTTATATTACAAAGGATTTTGCCACTTACAAGTTGGTTTGAGCCTTGCAACTGTCCTCACCTATGATTTAAAAAAAGTTGAATTAATAAATGCTTTGTCGAAATGCCTTATAGATTACATAATGCTTGTAATTGTGGGTTATACAAGTTGCGGCAGTTAGAGTAGACACAAGGATAATTGAAATTAAAGCTAACTTATATGTAGTGGACAAAGGACACGTTTGCATATGGGGATTATATACACACATACATCTGATATACAGAAAGCATAATCTAATGTAGTCATTTTTTGCGCTTCTTGGGTTTGGCTGCATTATTAACTTGCTCGGATTTATCCTGAAACTGCGGCAAGTCCGCGCAGAATAGAACCTGTAAATGGAAGATTTTCAGACAGCTCCTGTTATACTGTTAAGGACTTACTGTTTGCGCCCAGCCCGCGTATTTGCCATGAAGCTGTTGAAAATGCTGCGCCACCTCCGCATAGATCTTTGTGGTCACGCTCTTTTGGCCAGCCAGATGGGGCAGATAGTGTCGCTGTGCCAGCTTATAAATGTGCGTATCAATGGGCACCGCCTCCAAGTGGCCCAGCGACATCAAGCAGATGCAATCGGCCACCTTATAGCCAATGCCAGGCAGCTGCACCAAAGCCTCACGTGCCTCTGCATAGGGCATTTGACGCAGCTGCTCAAACCAGGCATTGCCGCCAAGCTCCTGAATCTTTTCCAGCGAACGCGCTATAAATTTGGCACGATAGCCGAATTTGGCGGCACGCAATTCCGCATCCAGTTGACTGCAGGTGCGTCCATCGAGCGCTTTGAGTGCGGGAAATGTGTACTCATCCTGGCCATGGAAATGCCCAAGCTTGTGGCCATAAGCAGTGCAGAACCATTGAATCATGGAGGAGATTCTAAAGGATTTAAATGATGAAATATGCAAGATATTGCATTTTTTTCGAGCAACAGTTTTTACCTTTTTATATTATTATTTTGACTGCACATGAAGCATATGATGTTCTCCAGCGGCTCCTGTGACAACATGCGCACCGGCTTGCTCACAAATTTGCCAAACTGCTCATCTGATTTCATCCAAGTGGATTGTTCCTGCTCTAAATCAAAATCAGCGCGCAGATAATCGCTTAATACTTTGCTGAAGTTGTCATTCTGCTGGTCAGCGCCTCCTGCTACATGTGCTTCATAGGCAATGTGCTCGCTCTCCGGCGTCAGCACCCAATAAGTGTTTTGGGCTACCCCGCAATATTTAATTTTTGGTGCATCGCACAATTTGCGCCAACTGAAATTAAATTGATTTTAATAATGTTGGCAATCGAATAACTCTAAATACGCACCGAAAGCTTTGGCCGCCTAGAAGGGTACGCTCCAGATCGCAAACACTAGCGGCCAGGCGTATAATACCCTTATGTTTTAAGGTTTTTGTCATTTAAAACCCAATTCAAATTGTAAATCAAAATAAAAAATGCGCGAACAGCTGTTAAGACGCCGATAACTTCTGACGAAACTATCGTTGTGGGTGTGCTTTTGATAAGCGATTGCATTATTGGCATCGATATGTGTAACGTGCTTGTTGCAAATTTTAAAATATTTATGTAATATTTTTTATTGTGTGTTTTCTTACAAATAATGCATTTACGCTTATATTTAACTATTGCTAGTATTCATTATTATATTGCGATAACAACATCATTGCTGGACGCGTGTACTCATATCGATGTATCGTGTATGTTGCTATTAAATATCGGGCCAAATACTGGTTATTGCTTAAGCATATGTATATTTTCTTGGATGCAAACGAATAAACACGAGTATTTAAAGATTTCATTTTAATATACCATTTGGTTTATAAGTATATTTTTTATAGAATGCTTTGCTTCTTCAGTTGCATGCTCGTGCCGTGTCACGCGCCCATCTCTAACTTCAATTCACACAGCTACATGGAAATCAAAGTTATTTAGTATTTATAAATAAGATTGTGAAACAGCAGCCTGACAACACATAAAATAAAAACAGGAGCTTTGAGAACAAAAATAACAAGCACAAATAAAACACTATTATGTCAGGCAGCCTCAACAAGTATACGAATCAAATGTAAGTTTAGTACTGGGAAACCGCAAATCGAAAGTCGGAAACTAATTTAACCCGGTTTCGCCCAAAAAAGGCATCAGAAGCAGCAGACGCACAGGAATATGCAGAAAATGCCGCATAATCTAATCGGTGATCCTGGCGTGCAATTGGGACAAATGTAAGTTAAAATTAGTAGTAATGATAATCATAATCATAATCATAATCAAAAGATGGCCTAAGAAAAAGTCCTTAGTGAATCGATCCTTAGTGAGCACATCCTCATTAAATCGAGCCTTATACCACCAGACTTCTAAATGTCTCTCTTGTCAGGGCCTAGAATATAGATCTAGAATATAGATCCAGCAGACCAATTTCCTCACTACCTATAATTATTCCATATGTAAATAGAGTATAGGATAGTTATAAACTAGCAACCCAACTTGGAAAAGGCACTGGGTTATATGGCCTTGGGCTTCTAACCCAAATCCTCATTGTTCAGTTACCCAAATGTGACTGAGACAACTCTTCTAGCGAGGACTACCTCCTCACCTAAAATTGCCAGATCAACTTGAATCCATTCGAAAGCAATTTCTAATATTTGCCCTTCGTGGAGTCAATGGGAAGCATGCGAGACATATTCCGTGCTGCGACTTTCCGCAGCATTTGCCATGAAATGTTGAGCTAGAATCCTTTGCACTTGTCAGCCTTATTAGTATATCCGCGCCGTCCCGTCCAAATAGACATTATATTTATATACCTCTTCATTTTCCAACAAAAAACCTAAAACTTTCCTCTTCCAGGATTGATGATCGTGAACGGGCAATTGTGGATAACATGAATGCAGATCAAAATGCCGTAACACATCTCAAATATATGAATACGGAGCGGGAGATTTCGCTGCCCTTGGATAAGCCGGACAAAGCTATGGACAAATATATAGACAGTCAGGAGGACGGTGAGCCATTAAACACACTTGTATTCACATTTGAGACTAATCCAACTGTTTTAAAGATGGTCAATCTTCAGATGTTTCGCTGCGCAAATATTTGGTCTTTGGCGTCCAGTGGGTTTCGCTTGTCACGGAGAATCTGCTCAGTCATCCGTTTATAGTGCTGCGCCGTCAGTGTCAGGTGTACAATGCCTCGCAGCGCTATCACTTGCATCCGTTTCAGCTGCTGCCCACCATGGTGCATCTGCATCGACGCCAGGGCGTCACCACGCTGTGGAAGGGTCTGGGCAGCTGTCTGCTGGTGCGTGGCATGACTCTAGCCATAGACGATGTCATCTGCAAGTTTACCAGCTGGCCCAAGGACGTCGATAGCCGCACCACGCTCAAGCGTTTCGGTCAGCATATTCTACTTAAATGGTAAGTCTATAAAAAACTGCTACAAATATCTGGCCTATTCCTATTGATACTAATCTTTTATTTATTATTCCAAACACATAGCATCAGCATTGGCCTGGTTGTGCCCTTCTATGCCGCATCGCTGGTGGAGACCGTGCAGAGTGATATAGCCAGCGAGAAGCCCGGTTTGTTGGATGTCTTTCGCGAGGGCAGCCTGCGGCTGTTCTACTGGAGCTCACCGCAAAAGGGACGCATGCTGCCCGCCTGGGCGTTGATTGGCCCGTGCGTCACCATGGGCATTACCAAGTATATGTTCGGCCTGGTTATACGCGGCGTCTCCGCGCGCATTATGCGCCGTCGTTTGACTGCAAAGCAGGAGCAGCGTGGCGCCAAGCATCGCGATGATACGCTGGAGCTTCAGAATGCTGAGATCTATACGGATCTGATTGCCATGCTGACCACGGAGGTGCTGTTCTTTCCAATCGAGACAATACTGCATCGCCTGCAGTTGCAGGGCACGCGCACCATTATCGATAATCTGGACAATGGCTATGCTGTGGTGCCCATATTGACCAATTATCAGGGCGCCATCGATTGCTATCGCACCACCGTGCTGACCGAGGGATTTGGGGGCCTGTACAAGGGATTTGGCGCAATGATACTACAATTTGCCGCCCATGTGGCTGTCATTAAGCTGACCAAATGGATTGTCGGACAAATTACGGAAGTTATCTCGAATCGACCGCCAGCACGTATCGTTCAATATTATAATCTAGATCGCGGTGTTGGCAACTCCAATTCAACCACCATATCGCCGAGCATTTCGAGCACAGAGCTGGACGTGCACAGCGTGGGACACCATTCGCTCGATTAGCTACAGTTTGGTGCTCATTTTTCCAAAATTTAATGTATTCGCCATTATCGTGGAGGGGGGGAGGGGGGCTATAACTCAATCTATCGCTCTCTATGCAGAGCAGCAGTCTGGCAAGTTTCTATCTACTGTTTTCATTTTGCTGTGATAACTTCCGTGCTCGCCCAAGCAGCGAGTCATATATTTTTCATCTATATATATATATATTTATTACATAGGTATATATATATTTTATTTAATTTTTTTGTTTAGTTATCTAACCGATCAACCAGAATAAAGATTAGCCAAGCATGTTATTTGTTGAGAACTGTGTGAGGATCAGCTATTGTTTTACCCGGCATATCTTTGGGTTATTGCCAAACTAGTGACATTGTAATTAGAACTTTAAAATTAAATACAAAATCTATAAAAATGTAAGTGAAAGAAAGCGCAATTAAAAAAAAATGAAAAACATGTTTTGCTTTAAAAAAAAAATCAAGTGGATTCATTTTCCTAACCTTTCCCAAGCAACTGTTTGATGTTTCCTGTATTCCTCCATTGAAAAAATCTATTAATCCATAATATATAGATTTGTCCATCTGTATGCCACAAAATTTGACAATCGGACAATAAATAAAATCTAGACACCAAATGGTCGGCCAAAATTCATAATCCAAATCTTTCTCAATAAAATCGTATGTGGGCATAGGTCCCAATATTTCACTACCATAGCTTTGTCAAAACTGAACCGATTTTCAAAAGCAATGTCCTTTTAGTAAACTTTATGAACTTGAGTTATTCAGACTTTTTATCAAACTTTCATAATTTTGTCAAAACTGAACCGATTTTCAAAATCAAAATCAATGTTGTTTTGGCCATGGTTTGATCTTATTATTAATACAACATTTAAATCTAGAATTTTAGCCGATATACAAGCACAACAAAATTGTATATAGTCAAGGGTTGAAATTGAAGAAATGGAACATCGTCAGGTCATATACTCTATGTGGTCTTTCAAAACAAGATAATAATTTGAATAAAAAGTTTCTCAATATGTCGTAGAATGTCTATAGATCTCGACGATCTACTCATAACCGATGTTCAACTATTGAAACAAAAGAGATTATCATAAATGATTTTCATTTTATATGGTTTATCTAGGTAGTTCTCAAACTTCTATACATATAGTACAACAAAAATGTTAAACGAGCTTAAAGCTTAGTTTACTCCGACTATTCCGGCTTGTAGGTAATGCTCTCCTCATTGAAATTGTGCACCTTATCGTACCAGATGTCCTCCGGCGCATCATCCGCACTTTCGAAGAGTGTGGGAAATGGCGGCGCATCCGTTGGCTTGCGCAATGGCAGAATTGTGTCGTAGATGTAGACCAGACCGTTTGTCGAGCCGGGCACCGCGCTGCCCTGCACCCACATCACATTGTACTTGGTATTGATGCGCCAGATGCGCAGGCCCTTGATGATGCGCCAGCGATTGCCCATGTGACCAGGCATCTTGGTGCCTGGCCAGACGCGTCCCTTCTCGCCGCCGCCGCCAATGTTGCCGGCGCGACGATGCGTCTTCGTCACACCGTGGGAGGCGGGCATGCCCTTGAAACCGTGACGCTTCACCACACCCTGGAAGCCATGATCCACGCTGCAAAGGCATTCGGATTAGTTTTGTTGATTTTACACCACGGAATCTTCGGTCTGCCGAAAAGTGTTACAAGGATCTACTAAAAAGGTAAGCCCCGGCTATACTCACGTCTTGCCGCGCACATCGACAAATTCGCCGACCCGGAAGTGTCCCACATTTAGGGGCGTGCCGGCCGCCAGAGCCGCCTGCGGCGAGACAATGAAACGCGCCAAATTCTTCTTGGGCATAACGCCCGAGTCACGAAAGATGCCGCAATACTCTTTGGTCAACGTTGCCGGATTTGTGCACTCCGCTCCGACCAGAACGCAACCGTATTTGTTCAAATTATGCACATGGGGTCGCTGTGCTGGACGATATTCTTCTGGCGGTATATATTTGATGACATGATTGTCCACCACCTGCAGCAGCGTGGTGCGCACACGTTCGCCATTCTTAAGCCACAGTGGATACTGTCCAATCTTGCGGGCGATTAAGCCGCAACGTCGCGCACCCGGCGTCCAGGGTGCAGCATCTTCTGTGGGCGCCGCGGGCGTCTTGATCAGCTGTTTTTGTTCGTAGGTTTGGATGCCCTTGATCAAAGCCGGTGCGCCATAGGTGTCATGGACCACCTCCTTGATGAAACTGCGATTCTCGCCAGTGACCAGATCATCCGTTCCCTGCAAGAGGCATATGTTAAATATTATTATTTATGATAGATAAGTTTGCAGAAACTAAATCCAAATTCGGTGCATATGTTTTTGTTTAATTTATATGTAGTCATATATACAATAAAATAAAATAAAAATATGTTGATAAATTTTTAAGTTTTTTCAAAAATGTATTACTTGTAAAGCAGATATGGCTAGCAGTTAAGATTCTCTATACATACCGTACGCTGCTGGCGTATAAACCAGTAAGGATTCCTCAATCGTGGCCGGCTCAAATGACCCTTTTCCCTCACTTGTGTAATCAAAACAGCAGCCGACGAACTTCCACTCAGTCTATAGTTGTTGTTTTGAAAGAAAATTAGGTTAAAAACATGCATAAGGCATTTATTAATGCAGACACATACCGTAGGCGGGCTAAATCGCATATAACAGTGCGCAGCATATTACTTATATAATTGTTTTAATACAAAAAAATCAACTTAAATACATAAATAACAACATGCAGCGCACGGCTCGAGCTTAGTGATGTGCGGCAGGCAGCGGCCACAGAGCAACAAAATATCGATAGGCAATAAATGATCAATGAATAGAGGGAAATTAAAAAAGCTGGCAAACAGGACATTTAATTGTTATTGCCATATAATGTATGTTGCAAAAATGTGTAACGTATTACAATTCGAGACAATATTCTAGTTGCCAACATAACGGCTTGGAGTAGTTTTATAATGTATCAAGCTAACGTCCGTTGTCGGCATCTGGCAACGCTGAAAGTAGAAACTACAAAATTGAGCTGCAAAACTATCGATCTTGGCGCCATTCCATATAGTGGATGTTTTTAAACAAAAATCTAGATACAATCGCTTCAATTTTATTAAATTTGAATTGCTTATGGGATTTAGAAAAGCTTAGATCTTAAAAATAATATTACAACTTACAAACAAAACATTAAGTGAAGCTATTGCAAACAACTGTGATAGTGAGTGTTCAGAAGTAATCAGTTGCTCAATACTATCGATAGTAGAGAAACCAACGATAGCTGAATACCTGCTAACCTTTTCGATTTATCGACATTACAATCGATAGCTTAGCAGCTCTATTACAAACACGTGCAGCGCGCTCTGAATGCAGCGTGTTCTGTTTTTGTTCCCATTACTCCAATCTGATTAAACTTAAAAGAGAACACACACAAAATGGGTAAAAAGTCGAAAGTTGGAAAGACGCGCAAGGATAAGTTCTACCAGTTAGCCAAGGAGACCGGCTTCCGTTCACGTGCCGCCTTCAAATTAATTCAGTTGAATCGCAAATTTGGTTTTCTGCAACAATCTCAAGTATGCATCGATCTTTGTGCCGCTCCTGGCGGCTGGATGCAGGTGGCCAAACAGAATATGCCCGTCTCCAGCATTGTCGTTGGCGTGGATTTATTCCCCATTCGCGCTATCCCCGGATGCATTGGTTTAGTGGAGGATATCACAACGGACAAGTGCCGCCAAATGTTGACGAAGGAGCTGCAAACCTGGAAGGCGGATGTGGTATTGCACGATGGTGCACCGAATGTGGGTCGCAACTGGTTGTATGATGCCTATCAGCAGATATGCCTCACTTTGAATGCCCTCAAGTTGGGCACCCAGTTCCTCCGCAAGGGAGGATGGTTTGTGACAAAAGTGTTCCGTTCCAAGGATTACAATTCGCTGCTTTGGGTGCTGAAGCAGCTATTCAAGAAGGTGCACGCCACCAAACCCAGTGCATCCCGTAAGGAATCCGCTGAGATCTTCGTTGTGTGTCAATACTATTTGGCACCGGATCAAATTGATGGCCGTCTCCTAGATGCCAAGTATGTGTTTGAGGAGTTGGATCTGGAGGGCACCAAGAAGAACAGTCTGCTGCATCCGGAGCGACAGAAGCGTGTCAAGGCCGAGGGTTACTCGGAGCAGGACATCGCACTCCGGAACGATTTGGCTGCATCGGAATTTATGAAGGCGGAGAATGCTTTGGCGGCGCTGCAGGGCATTGGCTCCATACGCATCGATGATGATCGCATTGCCACGCATAAGCGGACGACCAAGGAGATACTCGAGTGCTGCAAGGATCTGAAGGTGTTGGGCCGCAAGGACATCAAGGGCATGCTGCTCTGGTGGAAGCACATCAAGGAGGAGCTCTTCAAGACCGACAAGGAGGGCGTCATTGATGAGCAGGATGCTGCAGCAGAGACCCCGGCACCTTTGACCCAGGACCAAATCGAGGACATGGAGGATGCAGAGCTGCTGCAGCAAATCGAATCGCTGGCGGGCGAGGAGCAATCGGAGCTGAAGCGTAAACGCAAAAAGACGCTCAAATCGAAGGCGAAGCTGCACGAGAAAATGAACCTTCACATGGTGATCAAGGGCGACGACGGTCCCGTCGAGGAGACAGAGCACGAGATCTTCGATCTGAAGGATATCCAGAGCACACAGGAGCTGAACGATATGCTGGACGTGGAGCCGGACTTTGATGTCGAGGGCGATGACGTGGAGCTGCCCAAATTGCCCAAGTACAAAAAGTACGACAAGGATGACAAACGCATGGACGACGAAGCCAACTATGAGAACGATGATGAGCCCGATGTCAGCGCCGAGGAGGATGAAGAAAGCGATTACGACGAGGATGGCCTGGGACTCAGCGACAACGATGATGAGGATCAGCAGGAATCCAAGGGCAAAAAGAAGAAGAAGCGTGGCGAACATCCGCTCATCAAATCGGGCGATTTTCGCGACAAGGACACCAGGCGCCAGCAGCGTGTGCAGCTCTGGTACGAAAAGGATAATCTACAGAACGTCATCAACGACGAGGACGAAGACGAGGAGAACTATGATCTGGACAATCTGGCCAAGGCATACAAAGCCAAAGGCGTTGCGGTCCTCGGCGAGAATCGTCCGTTTCCGGAGAGCAGCGATGCCAGCAACTTGCTGCTGGGCAAGAAGGCCAAGCGACGTGCTCGCCACGATGACCAGAAGGAAGCCAGCAGCTCGGAGTCATCCTCCTCCGACTCGGACTCGGAGCAGGAAGTCGATGATGATGCGACCGATAAGGTAGTCGGCGATATAGCCAAAGGTGAGACGACAAATTAGTTATAGTCCATAGACCATGTTAAAGAATACAACAATAGAGTGAGATGGAGAATGGGAAGCTAGGTTAGGTTTTAACGATAAAAACATCCTGTGTTAATAGCACCTAGAAAAAGGGAATGGACATAGATAATCTTAAAAAATTTGAATTCAGTTCAGTAAGTTTATCTCTGGTCACTGCTGTTATTAAGCAAGAGATTATGAATTATATTCCTACTGATAGGATGGATCTGGTAGGAGTACAAATAAAGCTTAAAATATGATAATAGAAACAGTGGATTGGAGCGAAATAGCATGAGAGATCAAGAGAGAACAAATAGCTGGGTTTATTTTGAACGATAAAAAATAAAACTAGTAACAAGGCATGAGAATGAGAGAGAGCGATAGAGAGACCGAGAGATGGAGATACAGAAAGAAAGAACAAATCGGTTTCACGGTATAAACGATGTCACCCTTTTATATAGATATGTAGATCTCTTCGCTAAAACATGTTATGACTTTCAGAAAAATATAGTCAAAAGTATAAGCATATCTATAGATCTATCTTATGTGTTGCTCTTATTCAGTTAACAAAGTTGGTTACTATAAATTCACTAACTAAATAACAGTATTATAATAAAAAATAGTCTCGTCTAGTAAATGTGTTGCTATTAAGGATTATCTTATCAGCTCTTATCTTTTCTATATTCGAAATATAAATTTGTAAAATTTCTCTCTTTTGCTTACACAGCACCCAAGGCGAAGAAGATACGCTTGAACGAGGAGGAGCTGGCGCTGGGAGCGCTGATGGTGCGTGGCAAGAAGACGCGACGTGATCTGGTCGATGCCGCCTGGAATCGCTATGCGTTCAATGATGAGAATCTGCCCGTGTGGTTTGAACTAGATGAGCAGGAGCATATGACCAAGCCGCAGCCGGTGCCCAAGGAGCTGACGGAGGAGTATCAGCGCAAGGTGCAGGAGCTGAATGTGCGGCCGATCAAGAAGGTAATGGAGGCAAAGGCGCGCAAGAAGCGTCGCTCGACCAAGCGTCTGGCCAAGGCCAAGAAGGCGGCGGAGAAGATAATGGAGAGTGCGGATGCCACCTCGCAGGAGAAGGCCAAGCAGCTGAAGAAGGTCTACAAGAAGGCGCAGGAGAAGAAGAAGGAGATCAGCTATGTGGTAGCCAAGAAGCATACAGCCTCCCGTCGCGCTCGCCGTCCCGCTGGCGTCAAAGGTCGCTATCGTGTCGTCGATCCTCGCGAGAAGAAGGACAAGCGCTCCATCGTAGCCAAGCAGCGGCGCGAGAAGGGCAGCAAAGGCAGCAAGGGGCCCAAGGGCGCCAGGGGTGGCAAGGGTAAAGGCAAACGCTAGTAGACGAAACAAATACTCTACATACCTGTAGCTTGTAGTCTGCTTATGTAAATGCTAATCTATAGAATAAATATAATCCTAGTGCATAATAAACATTGCATTATGCTGTTAATGTTGGCAAGAGTCGTAAATGTTAACAGCAACAGCTCCACAACTGTTGAGTATATTCAGATAAATCGAAATGGATATGATTAAGGAACCTTGCTATAATCTGGCAAAATTAGAACTGAAACTGCATTGGGCTTAGAGCTGCTGGTAAGGTTAGAAAAGCTCTTTTGGGTAGTCTTATATCTCTATATATATTCTCAGGCCTGACAGATCCTTTAGAGCTGCTCCTGAAATAAAGTTCATTAACTTAAATTTCAATTTCTTATCAACAGTTTTATATGTTTGTTTTCAGCCATTATCTAAATTTTGCAATGGGATTTAAAATAGATTTTCACATAGATCTTTTGCAATCAGATTGCTGTGGTTGGAATATAAATCAGAAATATGAAATTTCCAACAGTTTCACACCTTGTTGGTAAATATTACAAAAAAACAACTTTACTTCATGAAAGGAATAAAAATGACAGCTGAAAACTTCGAGATCTTTTTCTCCAATCAATCAGTCAGCTGGCTATATATAAGGATAATGCTGCTGACTTAAAGCTACCACTAACGTAAAGAATATACATAACTTTCTGATATGATCAAGAATTATAGCTAGAGTACAATAACAAATACTTTTACCAGCTGTTACAAATTTAGTTTGGCGATTTCCTAGTTAATATTGATATATAAAAAATATTTGACTAAGTAACAAGCAATTACAAACTGGTGGATTTATACTCGGTTCATTTACAAAAATATTTAATCATTTACAGACATATAAAAACAGCAGATAAAATAGAAACTGTTTGGCGATTTTCAGAGCGCACTGCTGGCCTGATATTCATAGAATTTCTCGTCGTCCTGCTCGCTGAGGCGCAGCTTGTGCTCCTTGAGCAGCTTGCTGAGGTGATGTCCGACATTGTAGGCAGCTGCTGGCCACAGGTTCTCTGGTGTCTCCTTGTAGACATCCTTGACCACATCCATGGCCTGCCAGCGCTGGCCGGGTCGTTGGATGAAGAACTGCATTATCTGCTGTTCGCGCTGATTGCGATGCTGTATATAGTATTCAATTTTGCCGATGGGTTCTTCGATCACATTGCCATGGCCGGGATAGATGCGTTCCGGCCGTATTTGCAGTATTTTATCCAAGCTGCGCATATACTCGAACAGATCCTCAAAGACAGCGGTGCCCTCGCCTGGAAGCATTGATGGGAATGCAATTATGATACGTTTAAGATCTAGGATCATCAAGTACTCACCCAGGATGCAATCGCCGCTGAAGAGAGTGCCATCGTCTGTGGTAAGGACGACATGATCTGTGGTATGTCCTGGCGTATGAACAATGCGCACCTTGGCGCCATCCACGGCGAACTCCTGACTGTCCAGCAGCGGTTGTACGGGTATATGCGTAGGTATCTCCGGACAGAGATCGCTGTCATCGCTACGCCGGAATTTGTACACCTGGCAATCTGGATTGAGAAGCACTTTAATGGCAAAGACAAGCAACACTCAAATATAGATTTGGAGACCATACAAGAAGCATGCAACCAAATGGATTCAAAATACGCACCCTTATCGGCCAGCGTGGAACCCACAATGTCCTTGACGCCCCCAACGTGATCGTGATGCCAATGGGTCAGGATTATGGTTCCAATGGAGGCCTGCTCCTGGCGCAGCACCCCATTCAGATGCTCTATATACTGCGGCACATCCTCATCGCCCGTGTCTATAAGGATGCGCCTGATTAATCAGAAATACTATTATTATTAGTATATATATGGTAAAGGATATAGTTAAAAACTATCAACCTGAACATCCATTCCAGCCTGGGATTCAAACCCGGATCGGATCCTCTTATATATATTTATAAATATATTTACATTCATTTAAAATTGAACTTTGATCTTCAACTCACTTTTTCAACTTTGATCTTCAACTCACTTTTTACCGTTGCCCAGCAGATAGGTGTTTGTGCCCTGGAGGGTCATCGGACTGGGATTGCTGCCGAGAATGCGTATTATGGAAGATGTTAGACGTGTTACCGGCTGTATTAGTGCCATGGTTCTTCAGTGATCGTTCTTTAACTTCTGTCTGTGGTAATCCCTCGCTCTTATCAAGTAAATAAAGCAATTGCACTGTAATCACTGCTCAGCTGTTCCGCAACAGTTGCGCTTTGGAACAAGTGTGCAGACACTGATATTTTGCACAGCTGGTCTGCTGAGTTCACCCTCTACTATCGGTATCGATATTTTAGTCCGGCTAATACGTATCGAAATTTAAAATTGAATATCGATTATAATAGCTTATTGACCGTATGTTAAATATCAAAATTAGAAACATTTTGAAGCAACAGAATCCCCAGCAGTTCCCTTCGAGGACTTCCAACTCTCATAACTTGGCCAAAACTAAACCGATTTTCAATCCCAAAACCATTTTGGTAATAACTCGGACTACATATTGATTCTAAATTTATAGTTTTAGCATTTTTGAAAATATTATTTTTTCTATTTTTTGTGAAAAAATCATGTAATTCCCCCTTGTCAACATTTTTTTTTTCAAAACTTAGAATTTTGAAATTTTATTTTTTATTGAATAGTATAAAAGTATATTCTGACGAGGTTCATTTTTCTGTCAAAAAACACGCCAAAATTGACGAAAGAATTGGCTTGTAAAAACCTAAATCCCTATAAATGGCCTTATTGAATAAGACTTTAAACTCCCATAACTTTGTCAAAACTGCACCGATTTTGAATCCCAAAACCATTCTGATCATTATTTGGCATTTTATTTAATTCCACTTCCGAAACTTATGTAATTTTGAAAAAACACTCTTTTTTTGCGAAAAAAGGTGGAAAACTTTTGTCTTAGTACATTTAAAATTGATATATTATGATTTTTATTTGTTTTATAAAACTATCATTTAACTCCCCCTTACTCATTCTGGAAAATCACCGTCTTGAGCTGAGATCGACCCATTAAGTTGTACAAAAATATGTTTTGATTTCGGTTTTATTATTTTTCGTAAGTTTTCGTTATTTTTGTTTTGTTTGCTTTTCTTTTGACTAGGATGCAGATGCTGTATATATATATATATATATATATACTATACATGTATATATAGATAACTATTTTTTTCATTTTCATTTTGATGTGTTACAAATTACAATATGAACTTAAACGTTTCTCAAAAGTTCAACTATGTTTTTTTTCTCACTTTTCATTTTTCACATACATACGAATTGCAATTGTTATTCTAGATTGAGAATGAGAAAGAGATAGATTGTGAGAGAGTGAGAGAGGCATTTCTGATTGCATATAGAGACGATGTGTGACCAAAACAAAGTAGATGATAATAGAAAACAAGTCAATTGTGCCTGCATACAAGATAAAGAAACAAATTCAAATACAAATACGAAATACAAATTAAAGTAATTTTATATATATATATATATATATATATATATATGTATATGTATATATATAAAAAGTTAGTTAAAGTATTGAAAATGCGTTTGCCTAGCGATAAAACGTCGCATATAATATACATAATCATAGTAATACATAAGAGAGATAGATAATAGTTTGGATAATATAGCATAATTTTCTTGTGTGTATGTATGCGTGCTTTAAAATAGAGTCGTTTAATAATATATCAATATATGCATTTATATATTCGCATAAGCTAAAATTAATGATTAAGTCGAAAAGTATTTTCATAATATTGCATTATTATTTGGGGTTTCTTTTAAGATTTCTTTAAGTTAACTATTACTTTTACTTTTGTTTTGTTTTGTTTTGAATTAATGGCCACGCGTGTTTTATTTTCTTTGTATGTCTTTTGTTTTGTATTTTCGAAGACACATTTTCGAAAAAAAATGTATAAATACTTTGTTGTTGTTGTTCGTTTCGTTTCGTTTTGTTTTGTTTTTCTTTTCTTTTCTTTGTTGAACACATTTCGACCTGGCTAATTACTAAAGTATTTTGTTTTAGCTGCTTTCATAAATATGTATATATTTTGTATAAAAATAAAAAAAAATACATATATACGCTATATATATATATATATGTATATATAATGTATATATAAATGTATATATGCTTGCTACAACGTACGTTCCATAATATAATAATATTCAAAAAGTGGAAGAGAACATAAAGTGTAATAAAAATGAACAACCCAAAGGATGCCGCGAGAAAAGCTTGACTAAACTACTGGAACTATTCTCACAATATGCACTATGTATTTTTGATGATTTTCGGCTTTTTTCTTTTTTCTTATTTGATTTTTTTTTTTTTTTTTTTTTTTTTGGGCTTTCAACTGTGTATATACTATATACTATATATATATATGTAAATATCTATATAAAAATGTATATGCTATAAACTGACTGTTGTTGCTGCTATCGCATCTTCTTCTTAGCTGATCATTTCGCGGTATTTCAATTTGTGCTTGGTCAGCATATCGGTGACGGTGACGAGCTTCTTTATCGATATTATATTCGACAGTTCTTGCAACTCGGGCAAATAGGAGACGCAGATGTGATGCAATGTGGCTAATTCACGACCTGTAAGGGAAAACAACATGTTGGCGATAAAAACAATTGATCGATATTTATCGATTTTTGAATTCTCACCCGTGTCCTGTGCGTTGTGATTGGTACTCTGCTCAACAAACATGCCCAGCGGCGGATTGGGATCGCTGACCAGCGACAACTGATCCAAAAAGACAATCATGCGCTCCTTGTTCTTGAGTATAAACGGATTTACCACCTCCATGTATTGCTCCTGCAAAACGATAGCAACGACAATCGATAAATATACAGAAATATATATATAATATATTTGTAAATATAATCATAAAAATAAATATAATTATAAATACAAAAATATATATTGTATAAATAATATATAAGTACAAGTATAATTATAAATATACAAAATAAATAAAAATGTAAATTAAATCTAAAATATAAAATAAATAAATATCCCTACACATTTAGTTTTATTTATGTGCTCACCTTGCCGCCAAATTCGATGAGATTGGCCAGATTCTGGAGGCACTTGGCCACCATGATGAGGGAGCGTGTGGCCGCCGTTGGCGGTGTCTCGCTAACAAGGCCGAATTGGCGCGGATTGAGCAGCGACGGGCAGAGCAGACGCAGGAATATAAAACCGGAGACGACACGCGTGCGCACCAAACGCTCCGTTGGCCATTTGGCAACGACCGCCTTCTGCAGACAGTTGCATATGTAGCGCACATTGCGTGGACATGCATCCGGCGATGTGAATATGGACTGGGTGACCAGATCGAGTATCTGCAGCAGGAACTCGGCATTTGTGCACGCATCATCGTTGACATCCATTTTGGTTGGATTCAGCTCCGCCGATTGTTTGCTCTCCAATATACGCTGCACCGTTTCACTGACAGCCGACTGCAGAAATCCGCTGCACTCGGTCCGCATATACAAATCCATTAGTGTGGTTGCCAGCGAGGCGCCACGGAACAGGGTCGTCGTTTCGTTCTCGCGCGCCACCTCCGCCTGGCACAGGATGCGTATCAATTCCGTTTCGCGTTTCTCGTGTCGAAAGACACGCAACAGTGCCGTCGCCAGCGGCACTCGATCGTTGTGACACAGCTCGGCCAGCGCCTTCACGGCATACAGTTCCGGCTCGAGGAGGAGCTGCTGCAGCGGACTGTACTCCTCGCAGGGCATTATCAGATCGTCCAGATAGCGCATGCGCAGTCGGAGTGATCCCCATTCGCCCATTGGTGTCATGCCAGTCAGCTTGTACCAGTCCTCCGTCTCCTGGCCGTTCTTCAGGCTAGCCAAATCGATGGTCAGCTCCGCCACCTCCGAGTCCTTGCCGCGCTTGCCACGCGACACCACGGTAATGGTCAAGGACACCACATCCGGGGGCACGTCGCTGCAAGGCAAATGGAGGAAATATGTGAAAATGTGAAACGGAACATAAATGAATGCTAGTGGGAAATGTGAACTTACTCGAGTACAAACTCCTCCTCCCAGACGGGATCGGGCGCGATCTTGACGCGCGTCTTGCCAACCTTGACCTGGTTGAGCGAAATACTGCAATAGGGATTTGGCACCAATTTAAATGGCAATCGATGCGCCTCCAGCACATGCAGATTGAGGCAACGCAGCTCACGCAGACGCGACACCTTCTTTTGGGCGCGACTCAGCTGCGAATCGCATTGGGCCTTCACCGCATTGATCCATTCGACATAGCTCTCCTGGCTGGGCGCACACAGATAGGTGACGGTGGCCAGACAGGGCAGAGCACGCTCGACAATCTGAAAGCAATAGGGTCGCTCCCAGAGCGAATCATGGCACTGATAAAGATACGCGCACGACAGATCGATGAGACCCTTGGGCTTCGTCTTTTTGGGATTGTCATAGAAGCACAACTGGGTCTCGGTGCCGTCGTTGATGAGCGCAAAATAAAGCTGCTTCCATTTGGTCGTCTTGTCCGACTTCTTGTTGAGATGCCCATGATGCTTAATACCCTTGATCTTCTTGAGGCCAATCTGATCGCGACATTCGCGCAACGTGGCGTAAATCTTCTCAGCTGCCTTCTCCACCACATACTGCTGATTGAATTCCGGCTGTGTGCCATTCACTACCGGATGATTGAGTGAATGCCCCTCGACAATTTGCTCTTTGCGATACCGATTGATAACCGCATCCAGGCACTCGAACGTCCGGCCGCCCATCAGGTAGCGGACACCCTTCTTCTCAATGCGAAATCGCTGGATCTGATTGTTGATGTGAAAGAAGAGCGAATAATCACCGGGTGAATTATCGCTGGGTCGCACTAGAAAGCTGCCAGGACCAGCTGCAATGAAAGGACCATACACATTTAGTAAAGGGCTTTAAAAATGTAATATTCTGGCCTGTTTTCATTTACGAGAACTTTTCAGAAGTAAACTAACTGAAGATTGAGACTAAATTTCTTGTCATTATTCAAAATCAGTCAAACGTTTAAAATCGAATAACTTAATCATGTTTCGGATTAAAATATTCTATTTCAATAACACGAGATGTGACTCTGAACTACACCCGGGCTATATCTGATATCTCGATAATATGATAATATTGATTTCCGTACTCACCCTTGACCAGCATGTCGACCGCCTCGTTTTTGGTGCAATTGGGATGGAACCAGGGGAACACCGTGTTGGGATCTATGGACACATCGAGATCGTCGACCAGTTCACGGAATATCATGCCCTGTTCACCGGTACGATGCGCCGTCACCCACAGCCAGCCGTCGCCCATGTCGTTGTGCACAAAGAAGATGTCGCCCTTCTGGAAGCTCAGCTCATCCGTTTCCGGCATTTTCGTATATGGCAAAATGGCCACCACACGCTTCTTATCATTAACCGGCTCCGGTGGCGCAACGGGAATAAGAAGGCGCTCGCGCTTCAGCAGATCACTGCACGAGGTATAATAGCCAACGAGATCGCTGAGGGAAATGAACTGACGTCCGCCAATGTAAAAGTCACCACAGACGGCCGTAATTCTAAGAGAAGTCAAGAGGATACATTAGAAACCTATTAAGGAATATTATATATACATAAATCGCTCAAAAATTAAAACTAGTTATATATGTATGTACTATATTTTCTTTAATATATTTTAAATGCATGTTTTTCATATAGCATAGGATTTTTAACATTCTTTATTCAAAAGTGTTTAAAAAAGACGTACTCAAAGTTTGGAACTTTTGTTGGATTTTCTAGTTGGAAATGTAATGAGCAATAGACCAATTCAAAGGGTTTTTTCAAATACTATACTCAAAAATAACAAAAGTTTATTTAAAAACCTCTGGATTTTTTTCCATAATTTAAATTTCATTAGTTTCATATTTACGAGCGATCACTGTGTGATGACCACTTACCGGAAATGATTGATGCCAGTGCGTCCGTAATAGCTGAGCACATAAGAGCCGGGCTTTCGATCACTTTCGCGCACTAAACACAAAGAGAATGAGAATACGCAATGATGAATACATGTTAAAGTTAAAGATGAAAATGAAGACGAAGACGAAAAAGAATACACACCCAGATAACTGCCCAATTTGCCGCTGCCACGAAGACGCGCCTCCGCCGAGTAGCGATCGAGGCGTCCATGGTACCATTCACTCTCCGGCGGTGCAATTATCGCCGGACGCTCGCCTGCAAGCAAATAATGTTGAAAAATGTGCCAAATTAACAGCATTACACAACACACGCGACACGGCACAAAACACAAAGTGTGGCAAAAAAATAAATAAAAAGAAAAAACGTTGTGCAGCAAACCAAAAATGAAATACCCTAACTCCAAGACTTGGGGTACTCTAATTGCCAGAGTTGGAAAATTCAAAAAAAAAAAAAAATCGTTTTAAATTTTCGGTAATGCAAATCGATATATATCAATAGCTTTGGTATTAAACTTTCTTTTTGATGGGCATGCAGAGAAATTCGAACTTTGGAGACAAAAAATATCGCGTTTGCTTGAAATCACAGATAAGATATCAATGTATATAGCAATGCGACTGATCGATAATTATCGATAGATATGCGCATATATCGTTGCCTACTTATGGGTGTACACACTTTACGACACGGCCAGTGGACCCTATTGCCCTGCATTTTGAATATAAGATATCGAAACAAACAATATTGCCAATATGATAAGGGAAGGCGGCAGGGTAAAAGGGCTACAAAAACCGATAGGCATGAAATTCGATATTTTTTGTTTTGCGGTTAATAATTGACATACAAACGTTGAGCTGCATTTGAGCGTGCAAGTGTGCGCTTTTGCGGTTTGCACTTGCTACAATTGACAAAAGCAAAAAACAGCAACAGCCACAACAGCAATGAGAACAATAAAAACAATGCAATAAAATGCTCGCAGCCTTTTTGTCATAAATAGAAACGCGCCAGACGCAAGAAACGTACTAAAATAAAATACAAGTCGAAGGCAGCGACGCGTCTAATCAGTAGACGCTGCCCACAAGCTGCGCCATTAAACATAAATAAAATGAAAAATATATACATACATACATGTATGTACATGGCAGATAAATATACAAATGCATATGTGTGTGTGTGTGTGTTTCAGCCGGCAATTGATAACCGATCACAAATAGTAAAATGCAAGCAGCGGCCATTTTGCTGTCAATTTGACAGCGCTGCATATACAAAATGTTTACAGCGATCAATTGTCAACAAATGCGTCTATCGGTTATCTAATGCAAATGTAATGCGATAAGCGTACACACACTGTCACCTAAAGGTCATCTGGAGGGGGGGAGAGTGCGAAAGAAAGAGAGAGAGAGAGCGCTAGTCTGTGACTCACAGACAGCTACGCAGACGCAATAATTGCCAAGCTTATTGTTGCTGCTGTTGTTCTTGTTGTTATTGCTGTTTGGTTAGGTTCCATGACGCATGAGCACGCGCGCATGACACAGTAGCAGTAAGTGAGTGCATTGCACCTTGAGAAAAGGCCAAGCCAAGTGGGCAGCCAGCCTAGAAGCCAGTCGGCGCAAGGCTGAGCTCACAGCTGATGATTCACCCAATGTATACAAATATGTACATATATATGTCTACATATATGCATGTGTATTTGTGTGTGTGTGTGTGTTTGTTTGTGTGCATAAGCACGGCTGCAAAACTATTATATTTTCCAATTAGGGGACAATACACGACTTGAACTCGAGTTCGTTTATCGAACCGAACCTATTGTTAAAATGCATTTAAATGCAATTATTTACACGATAGTCCGACAAATGAATAATATATTAGCGTAATTAGATGCACGTTTAAATTTGTAAACAAAGCAGCATACATATACATATATAAATATCTAATATGTACATACATATGTATGTATATATGTATATTATAATTATATGAACACAATATTTGAAATGAGTCATTTTTATATTTGGCTTCTATAAAGAAGTAGAAATTTAACTCATATTTGACAAGTTTCATATGAATATACATATATAAATTACATATATATGTACATATATAAATTAAATTTACAAAATATTTGCCGAGTTGTAAAAAATAAATAAGCAAATACGCATTAAATTGCAAATTCAAAAACGTGTAACTGTTTAAATTCAAATTATTTTCAGAGTTGAATAATTAGAATTAAATTGCAAAATGTATTCAAAAAAGTATAACAGCTACGATTCCTGGTTCTCTAAGGCACTCTTTGTATGCAAATCAAAAGGAAGTAATTTCAAAATGATTCACTTTGTGGAAGTGTTGCCAGATTTGAGGAATAAGTACTCACCATTTAGCATATGGGGTCCATCGAATTCATCTTGGTCCAATTCCTGTGCCAGATCGGCCAAATCAATGCCACCAGCGGCCATCATGGCGCCGAGACCCGTTATACCGCCCAATGCCGCTAGGTTGCCGTCATCGGAGCCGCCCGTTGGCGATCCAAGTTTATCTTTCTGTATGACAACGTCCACATTACCCAAACGCATAAAATCTGCCATTGATTGGTATTTTTTTTTTTGTATGTGTGTGTGTGTGTGTTTTGGTATTTTTTGGTTAGAAAATGCAAATGCGTATGTTTATGTATGCATGTGTGTGCGTGTGCGTAAGCAGCTGTGCAGTTGTTTGTATGCAGGAGTGTGCGTGTCTGTGTGTAAGCTTTTGTTTTTGTAGCTGTTGTTTTGACACGCTGCGCCTAACTCACAATGATAATGTCGTATGAGTTGTTATTGTTGTTGTTTTGCCGGTGATGCGTCGCGCTGTAATAATGCAAAACAGACGAAAGCCACAATGAGTGGGAGCGAGAAAGCATGAGCTCGTGAGAGAGCGCGGTAATGCATATGCATGTATGTATATATGTATGTACGTATGTGAATGAGATTTTGCAAGTGTGGGTGGCGTTAATGAGCGAGTAAATTTACAAGCAATTTATTATAAACAAAAGTGCAATGTGCATGTGGGCTTGAGTGTATGGGTGTGTGCGCGTGTGCCGGCAAAAAGCATGCAACTTAAATAGCAAGCAGACGTCTCATTGCATATGTGTGTGTATAACACTGATGAGTATAACACTTACACACACATATGTATGCCATGTACATACAAGGAGCAATGGCACAATAAAAATCAAGTAAAAAAACAAACGTTGAATGAAAATTTCTCGTTTCCGTTATGACCCCCCACCACCCAAAAATAAAAACAAAAAACCCCTCCCCACCCTTGAAGTTGGATTTTATGCGGGCACTTTATGTATAGTCCTAATTGCCGAACAATTGCGGTACATTCAAATACCGTTACCAATTCAATGTATTTGTGTGTGTAAAAAAAAAACAATGCAGAATTTACGTACTCGGATTCGGACTCCACCCTCTTTGGGGTATATGGCCACCCCTTTTAAGTACACACACACACACAAACACTCCACACAAGCAAACGAATAAGGCAACAAAAGAAAGCAAGCAGAAATTTTCTACACTTACGCTCTGTATATATATCTGCGTGTGTGTGTGTGCTGCAGTGCGCGTGTGTAGGTGTATAGGTGGGTGTATGTGTAAATTTTAGCACCATACACGAGACGACGACACACAGACACTAACACAGACACACAAATAGAACGGGGCACACACTTTCAGGACATTTCCAATAGGTTTTGTTGATTTGTGTTTCGATTTGGTTTAACTAATTCACTAATTTGTCGGTTTCAATTCAGAAATACTCGATTTGCCTTTATACTATGTGTGCCCGCACCGTGTCCGTGGAATACGCGTTTTGTTTTGCGGCGCACACACACATTGGGGATGTTGATATCACAGCGTATCGATACATTTAACATTTTCACTATATACCAGGCACATCGATACTTATGCAGTGAAACTATCGATAGTTCAGTTAGAGACTGTATCGGAATTTTTTGAATTTGCGAAATAAGTGATTTTTTAAAGTTAAATATCTGATAGTGTTCACCTACATATATGGTAACACGTATTGCATTAATTTATTAGGGATTTCTGATTCAACCGATTTTGAATAGATTTCAACTTTTGGTGCATATACACAATCAGCTGTTTCATACAAAAACAAAACAAAGCGAAGCTATTGAAAAACTGGGCATTCTGATAATTAAGCTCAGCTCCTAAACTAGCTTGTAAACTTACAAAATATTCGTTAAAGAAGATTTTTGACTTTCGTTCGGCATTTTATATAAATAATTTTAATTTGTTAGCGCCAAATTTCAAACAGAACAGCTGTTTCGCGAAATCAAAATCAATCCAGATCAACTAATTTTTATTTGCATCAGTTCATGGAATCCCCTAAATATATTTGATATTTGCATATAAGTTCTCTTTTGTTACAGCTGGTGTGCTCAATTATCGACACGCGCCCATCGCTCGCGCTGTCTTCCTAAACGATAGGGCAAAGCTGGCTGCAACGATATATCGATCGCCACCAAGGGTCATCTCTATTATGAAGTATTGCTATTTATTTTTTGACAATGCGTGCGCGAATTTGTGGTTTGTTGTTGTGTGTGCGCGTAAACAGTTGAAAGTATTGCCAAAGTGAAATAACGCTGAATATATGGAATAAAGACAACGACAGTTAAACGGATACAAAGCACCGCCCTTTGGCAGCTAGCCGCATAAGCACGCACACACACACACGCAAATATACTTACGTACTTACATATATACATTTAACATATTTGGCTGCAGGTTGCAGCTGCAACGAAAATCGTTAACAAAGCAAAGGCAGCATTGAGAATATGATAAATCTGGATACATCAAATAAAAATCAATCGTCAATAATGCAACCATTAAGCTATTTTCAGGTAAGTAACTGATAATAGCAACAACTTTAAAAAATCATATGTTCCAGTTGACATTGTTGTTGTTGTTACTAGAGCCAAAAGTATTGCGCATTGTTAATTCATTATTGCTCACGAATCGCACGTTGATAAAAAGCAAGCACAAGCAAACACACACACACACATGTATGTCAATGTACGCAGGCAGCGGCAGCTGTTTAGCACACATACATATGAATGTAATAAAATAGCCAGGCTTTTAGAAGCCCAGCCTCAAAACAGCTGCGTCGCACTTTACCGTACACTTGAAAGGGGCACGGCAAAATCAACGATAATCGTGTATGTGTTTGTCAATGTGTGTGTGAGTGTGTGTGTGTGCATAAACAAGTGCTCACCATAACAATAACAAAGGGTCCAACACTGGCACTAACCGAACTACGATTATGAATTCTGTGATTTGACAGCCTTCGCCGCTGCCTTTTCATTTGCCATCTCGCTTGCACACATACAGTTCCTGTATGGCGAAATTCATTAAAAAATAATACAGTGATCGCTCGATAATTAGAACCGTTGCGGTTTCAAAGTAAACAGTCAACATAGGAAATTGAATTAAATACTTTTTTATTAAAAGTAATATTAAAAAATAATATATATTTTTAAAAATTTTAAGTTTTGATTTAATATAGTTCAAATTTAAAGTTAAAGTTCAAAGTTGAATTTTAATTAATAAAAAATTATGAATAATTAATGAATGAATGATATTTACATATAATTAATTAAATTAAAAATGTTTTTTTTTTAAAATAAAAAACCACAAAGAATACTAAGATCTTTAGTTTCAAGTTGCTATTACGGAGAGATCACTGTAATGCAGCTGATAAGCGCTTGCTAAGCTGCGTAGAGGCCACAACCATATTCCGGCAATAAAACACGTAAAACGTACTAATATTGTGTTTACATTTTGTCAAGTCAATAAAAAAATAGTCAAAAACAAAAAACCGTTAAAAATTAACTTTAACAGCAAGCAAGCTGTTAACCGTCTGTAAACGTACTGTCGAATATCAATATTTTGTTGTTGTTAATGCATTTATATACACACTCACACGTACATATGCATGCATACGGCAAGTAATAATAACAAAAGAAATGCCAGACGTATTTTTTTTTTTTTTTTTTTTTAATAAATTGCGTCGTCACTTATTTGAGCAGCAGCAACAGAAGCACAAACGTTGCCAGCAGTCGCCGTTGAGTCATAAAAAAATCTGCGTTCAGCCGTTGCTGCTGCTGGGCCAACGGCACCTGTAAACTGCTGCTTTCGTTAAGTTCTCATTGCTTCTCATTTTCCTTTGACGATGGCCTTTCTAGTATCCATAACAGAGGTGCGCCTGTAAATATCACCCCATGTTAAACAACATTATCACCGCTCTCTTTCTCTCTCTTTATATCGCTCTCTCTACTCAGGACGAGGCACTGCGATCCGATATCATAAACGATGCCGAATTTAAATCGATACCATTCATCAATACAAATGAGCTCGATTCGATAGACAATTCAAATGGATCAACCTCGCGGGCATTTCTCTTCCTCGATGCGGATGAGAATCTGCAAATCGCAACGCCGGAATTGTTTTGCAAGAAACTGAATTGCCACGAACTGGATAAAATCAAGGTGATCTCAATATTTGGCAATACGGGCGATGGCAAATCGCATACGATGAATCAAGTATTTTTCGATGGCGAGCCCGTATTTCGTACATCCCCCGAGCAGAGCTCCTGCACCATTGGCGTCTATGCGGCCATGCAGCGGGAACAGGGTGCTCTCTGCCTGGACACCGAGGGACTGCTGGGCATCACATCCAAAAGCAGTAAGCGCATGCGCATGCTTCTAAAGGTAACCTGTGACCTATCGCAATCTATCGATTCACCCACTAATCAATTGTTTTTAACAGATACTCGCCATTTCGGACATTGTTGTTTATCGGACACGCTCGGAGCGTCTGCACAGCGATATGTACGAGTTCCTGAGCACCGCCTCCGAGGCATTCGATGCGCATTTCACCCAAGCCCTGCAGGTCATGGGCAATGGCAGCACTTTGGGACCAGCTGTGATCATATTCCACGAGACGCACTACACCAAACCCCTAGAGAGCTGTACGTACTAGATCGTGTTCTAAATTCATAAATTGGAGAATTTTCAATCATTAATCCATTTTTAAGTTCATTATCCGATTTCACTTTGCGGATATAATTTTTGAAAACTCTCAATGTGGTCTATAGAAATTTTCAAATTTCAATTGTTAATTATTATTTTCAAAATTAAATTAAATTCAATTAACTGCATCATAGGTAGTGCTACTTTGGGAAACTGTCAACTATTCGAAAACTATTTCAGTTTATAGTTTATACATATTTTATTTCTTTTTTTTTTTTTTGCCTATTTCACAACTTATCAAAACTTGTTTCTACTTATTTTAATGTTTATTTTTGTTCTCCTATTTTCTTCGGATTAAATCACACCCATTAAATCTGCTCTATGTTTATTGTACACCTATGCTAAATCGCAGTTTTACTCATATTTTACACATGGTTCCTAGCCATATAACATTTTATATGTTTATCGCCATTTTATACTCATTTTCATATTTCACTTATTTTATACATATTTAGCCGTGGAGGAGAGTGCCGAGGATAAGCTGCGTAACAGTTTTGCCAATCAGAAATTTAAGACAAACGCGTTCAGTTCGCTGCGCTATGTGGGCATCCAGACGGATGCGAAACACTCGACGAATTTCCAAAAGATCAGCGATGCACTGCGTCTGGAGATTGAGAATACATCGGTGCGTTCGCCACGTCAGCCATCCGTTGTATTCACGGCAATGAAACTGCTCAATCAGAAGTTCGCTGGCGAGATCATCGAGAAGGCGATCAATCCATTTCCGGAGCAATATTTCACGTGCGGTGCCCACTGTGAGTCCTGCAGTCGTCGCTGCCAGCGCTCCATGGGCCACGTCAGCGATGGTGAATCGCACTTCAATGCGCAGCCCTGCAACTATCAGCACCAGTACGAGAACAAGCTGTATCTGTGCAAGGCCTGCTACAACAATGGCAAGGAGATTGTCGTCAGCATCCGGGCCCAAGCCCAAACGGATACGACCTGGTCCGGCCTGGCCAAATACGTGTGGAAGGGCGATGTCATCGAGTGTCCTTATTGCGGTGAAATCTATCGGGCCCGCCAATATTGGTATGGCAACAAGTCGCCCGAGGCAAATGTGGTGCAGTAAGTACAAATTTCCACATTAGATTCAACATTTTGTTGTTGTTAATATTTAATATTATTAACCAAGCGCTGCAAGAAAAGTCGCAACTCTAGGAAAAATAATGAATGTGATTGCAACAATCAATAATCAGTGACTAATCAATCGCATTACTAAATTAATTTCATTTTGTTGGCTTCAGTTTCTTGCCTATGTTGCTTACATACATATGTCTAAAAACGAAAAGTAAGCAAACACGATCAATCAATCAATCACTCAATCAATTACTTACTTTTTGCAGCGTACAGATCGTGCATGTGTGGAAGGGCGGCAATTCGGCACTGCGCGCCAATGCGCACTCCGCCCAAATGGTCCTGGACAGCGTCAGCAGCATCAGCGAGGGCATCACCAATATTTCGGCACCCTGGACGAAAGCCATCAGTGGCCTGGTGGCAGACAAGGTGGCGCCCAGCTACTGGCGACCCAATAATGAGATCATTGTGCGTTAAACAAACTCAAACTCAATTCTTATTTAAATCGCTCGCAAATTTTAATTTAGCTGAAATTGAAATAGTGAATCTCAAACTGCAGTTGTTAATATTTGTGAAATTCGTAAAATCATTTAAATCGTATTTTTATAAATATTTATATTTCTTGATTTTAAACACTCGAGCATAGAAATTATGTACAAAATTGTTATCATTAACTTTTATTTTGAGAATTATTTGCGAATCGAAAAGACGTCAGTAATCATTTTTATTTCTATAGATAATTGTTATTAATTATATGCTCCCATTTCATATGCAGGTTTGCCACGCGTGCAAGCGCAACTTTGAGCAGAGTGGCATATCCAAGCACCATTGTCGCGGCTGTGGCGAGGGTTTCTGCCACACGTGCAGCCAGAAGACGCTGCCGGTGCCAGCACGTGGCTGGCTGCAGGGGGTGCGGGTGTGCAACGATTGTCACCAGCAGCTGCAGCGCAAATCGGATGCAACGCCGGGTAAGAAACATAAATAAAACGCCAATCATCTCTCTCCTTCTCTCTCTCTCTCTCTCTGTCTTATACCAGCACCTCCTTTTCAAGCTGTCTCTTTCGCTCAGCAGAGCTTTCACTTTATGTAATAAATGTTTTATTTATAAAGTCAACTAGTCACAGACTTGCGATACAGGACCTCAGCACTCTTTTTGCTTGCTTCGCTATTGCTCTTGCTACCCCCTTCTCTCTCTCTCTCTCTCTGTCTCTGTCTCTGTCTGTCGCTTTCTTTTTTGGTCTGTAACAGTTTCTTGTTTGTTACACACACAGCCCAAGCTCAAGATCATGCTGAATTTACTTATTGCAATTCAAATCTGACTATCGCCTGCACAGGCTCCAGGCCGACCAACGATGAGGGCGACATCCTGGTGCGCAAATGCGGCGAGACCATCTACAACACAATCAGCAACTATGCCTCCGTGCTCATCGACTATCCCAAGCGTAAGTATCCATCGATAGGCAAACTAGATTGCATTTGAAAACTGTTTAACAATCTTTTGCAGAGATGATCAAGGACAGCGCACGTCCTTCGTACTGGGTGCCGGATGCAGAGTCGCCCAGCTGCTTCATATGCAAGTCAACGTTTGGCCGCGCCGACGAACTGGAGCTGGCCAAGCAGCAGGCAGCCAGACGCAGCAAACCGAGCAAAATCAATGCCAACCGAACTGATCCCAACAGCCCAAATGGCGCAGCTGTCGACTGCCGGCGGCATCATTGCCGTCGCTGCGGTCAGGCCATCTGCAGCAACTGCTCCAAGCGACGCATGCCTGTGCTGGAGCGCGGCTGGCAGACGGATGTGCGTGTCTGTGATTCGTGCGCCTGTGTGCCGCAAGCGTCAAGTAACTGCAGCAGCGGCAGCATCTCCAGCGCCATTTCGGATGCCATCAATGGCGATGCGACCGCAACGGATAATCGCCACAGCGATTGCAGCAGCAATCTCAGCAGCTGCAGCGACTATCGCAATGGCAATGGCAATGGCAACGGCCACTGCAATGCCAGCGATGATGCCAAGGCCAAGACCGAATGAGACGCGGCCCATGCGGGCGGCCACAATCCCAACAACAATCCAGTCACAATCTGGTCCAAGTGTCCAGGCAGGCGTTAGACACGTCTAAACACCCTGCTGCTTGTCCCGATCGCGCCGGCTGCCTCCGAGCTCAAGCTAGAAATCGTACAATGTGATATACCATATGTTCAGATGCATGTACCATGTACTATATATGTATATATATATATATGCTAAAAAATAGCAGTGCCAGTGGTCACAGCATTTAAAACTGTTTTTTGGGGTTTTCCTAATTTTGCATTGAGCCAATGCTCACTTTTTGAAAGGGTCATTATGTCTACCTAAAAAAACCCCAAAAATTTCCGATGCAATTGCGTCCCGTTATGTTTTTGAGACGCATTCTTGTGTATGTACCGAAATGCAGCGCCCCAAAATAATAGCAGTACGTTACAAATGTAGTCGGAAAATTAGGAAAAAAAAATTACAGCTCCTGTTAGTAAGTGTTTTTAAGTAATTCAACAATATTATGATATAATGTAATCCTAAATTGGTACGTATTGATGTTTTAATGGGTAGAGGAAAGCGTTGTTTGGTCCCTATTCATGTAATAAATGGCTTAATGGGTAAAACCGGTTACGTCAATATAATAGAGGATGCAATGCCTTAAGGAATATGCCTTTAAAATTGACATTTCAGCAGGATAATGATCCCAAGCATACTAGTAAAGTGGCCAAAGCATGGTTTGCATCTGAAAAAATCGACGTGATGCTATGGCCTGCGCAGTCTCCAGACCTTAATCCGATAGAAAATTTATAGGGATATGTTAAGCAAAGTGTATCAATAGGAAATCCAATAAACAGCGGCCCGTTATGTCAAGTAGTTAGAGAGGCATGGGCTCAAATCCCTGTGAAGCGCTGCAAGGATCTCATCGACTCCATGCCACGCCGATGCTGAGTCGTGACGTGTAAAAACGGATTTACTACTAAGTATTAGATCGATAATAGCATATAGAACATGAAACGTTACCGTTAACCTAATTTTTAAACTCTATATTTTTTTTGAAGTTAAAACTGATATTTTTTTGGAGCTCTGCATTTTGTCATTTTTGTTTAAATTTAATCATGTAAGAAAACTATATTAAATGTATAGCTCCCATAACTTACAAAATTCGGAAAATGATTGCAAATTACTATTTTAATAACTTTATGAACCAAAATTTGACTTAAAGTGATATTAGACACTATAACAGGTGGGGCGCAACGGCACTGCTATTATTCAGCTCACAGCTGTATATATATATATATATATCATATATTTATATATATATATATATATATATATATATATAATATAATAATTTGCTTATCGACTTTGTCTGTACATACATACAAATATATTATATAGTTACATTCATATATCTTTCGTATTCAATCCTAACTGCATCTCTATGTGAAACAATTCCTTTTTTTTTATTTTTTGTGTTTTTTAAACTGAACTAGTATAATTGTTTAACTGAACAGATCAAATAAAATAAAATGAAACCAAAAGCCTTATGAAAAACATGATATTACTTTTTTGCGTATGAATAAGTTATAATAATAATAAAGTGATGAGATGACGAGTTTATGACTTTTGATGTGGAATAAAAATAGATGCAAAATTATAACCAAAATGTCTTCGGGATTGTAAATCGGTTTAGTTTTGACAAAGTTAGGGCACTTTGAAGTCTGGCAAGGTTTTTCTAAAAACTTGGGAGCTTCACAATGTCACTATTGTTTTCCTTATTTATGACATGAAATCCGAAAGTTTGAAGTTTCTCAACTTTAAATGTAGATTTATTAAGGAGGACAAACCATGATCCCAATGACCTCGGAATTTAAAAGCGGTTCAGTTTTGACAAAGTTATGGCACTTTGAAGTCCGGGAAGGGCATTGTTAGGGATCTAGGCACTTTACAAGTCAATTTTTTTTGTCATTTTTGGCATGATTTTTAACAGAAAAATTACTTTTCCCATAGTTGTTTATACTAATTTTGACACCCACAATCGATTTCAAATATAACTTAAGAGAACCTAAATTTAGAAAATCATGATAGGGGTATGTTTTATGCCTATTTCTTTTTTTGCAAAATCAGTTGAAACAAGTAAGAGTGCTCTAGTCGAGAGTGCCCGACTAGGATATACCCTGATCCAAGGCCTTCCAAACAACGAAAAGTTCCTTATAAATGACTTTCCCAGACTTCAAACTGCCACAACTTTGTCAAATCTGAACCGATTGTTATTCCCAAGGCCATTTTGATCATTATTTGGCATCAAGTTTAATTCTACATCTCAATATTTTGAATTTTCGGAAAAATAAAATTTCGATTTTTTTTGGCGAAAAAAGCATCAGGGGGGACCCTTACAAATTTTGAATTTTCAAAATATAGAATCTTGAAATTTTACGTTTAATTGATTGTGGGTGTCTCAATTAGTAAAAACAAGTAAGAGTGCTCTAGTCGAGAGTGCCCGACTAGGATATACCTGATCCAAGGTCTTACATTCATTGAAGTTATTTATCTGCATTCATACATAGAAACACACACACATATACAAACACAAGCTGGCTACGCGCGTCATAAATTTGCATTAATTCTTCTTTTTTTTGCTTTAAACTATGGTACATTAAATCGTTAATAACTTCTTTGTTTATTGTCTGATCAAAATGAAATTTGTAGGACACAAAGATGGTATACCATTAAAATTACGTATTTTTCAAATTCTGTGAGATTGGAGAGGGGTATCCAAAAAGTGAAATGTATTTTACCTTTGTATGCTGTAGGAGAATATATGTACCAAATTTAGTGACTCTACCTCTTATAACTTTTAAGCTATACCCGAAAAACACTTGGCTGGAATATTAATTTATCGATAACTTTTGAAAGGATTGAGATATCGAAAAAAATGATAAACTGGTCTTGTCCCGGCACTACGAGAACTTATATTTCAAATATTAAGTCTCTAGCTTTTGTAGTCTCTGAGAAACGTGCGTTCATACAGACGGACAGACGGACAGGGCTAAATCGACTCGGCTATTGATAGTGATCAAGAATATATATACTTTATGGGGTCGGAGATGTTTCCTTATGCCTGTTACATACTTTTGCACAAAGCCATAATACCCCTTTTTCCCATTTTTAATGGGATCAGGGTATAAAAAGATTCTGAGGTGTTTCATTTTTCTGTCAAAAATCATGCCAAAATGACAAAAAAAATTGACTTGTAAACGCAAAAAGTCCATATAAATGCCCTTCCTAGACTTTGAACTCCCATAACTTGGTCAAAACTGAACCGATTGTCAAGTTTGAGGCCATTTTGTTCATGGTTTGTCCTATATATCAATTCTACATTTCAAATTTATTCATTATTGAAAGTTAAATTTTTTCAAATATTTTTGCGAAAAAAGCATAAGGGGGGACCCTTACAAAAATTGATTTTTCAAAAAATAGATTCTTGAAATTCTTTTATTAATCGATTGTGGGTGTCAAATATAATATAAAAAACTATAAGAAAAAAGATTCTGAGGTGTTTCATTTTTCTGTCAAAAATCATGCCAAAATGACAAAAAAAATTGACTTGTAAACGCAAAAAGTCCATATAAATGCCCTTCCTAGACTTTGAACTCCCATAACTTGGTCAAAACTGAACCGATTGTCAAGTTTGAGGCCATTTTGTTCATGGTTTGTCCTATATATCAATTCTACATTTCAAATTTATTCATTATTGAAAGTTAAATTTTTTCAAATATTTTTGCGAAAAAAGCATAAGGGGGGACC
Source organism: Drosophila maculinotata (assembly GCA_035045305.1). Lineage (NCBI taxonomy): Eukaryota > Metazoa > Arthropoda > Insecta > Diptera > Drosophilidae > Drosophila > Drosophila maculinotata. The sequence continues at coordinate 6,030,355 of JAWNPD010000679.1, read as the reverse complement.
CTTACAAAAATTGATTTTTCAAAAAATAGATTCTTGAAATTCTTTTATTAATCGATTGTGGGTGTCAAATATAGTATAAAAAACTATAAGAAAAAAGATTCTGAGGTGTTTCATTTTTCTGTCAAAAATCATGCCAAAATGACAAAAAAAATTGACTTGTAAACGCAAAAAGTCCATATAAATGTCCTTCCTAGACTTTGAACTCCCATAACTTGGTCAAAACTGAACCGATTGTCAAGTTTGAGGCCATTTTGTTCATGGTTTGTCCTATATATCAATTCTACATTTCAAATTTATTCATTATTGAAAGTTAAATTTTTTCAAATATTTTTGCGAAAAAAGCATAAGGGGGGACCCTTACAAAAATTGATTTTTCAAAAAATAGATTCTTGAAATTCTTTTATTAATCGATTGTGGGTGTCAAATATAGTATAAAAAACTATAAGAAAAAATTTTCTGAGGTGTTTCATTTTTCTGTCAAAAATCATGCCAAAATGACAAAAAAAATTGACATATAAACGCAAAAAGTCCATATAAATGCCCTTCCTAGACTTTGAACTCCCATAACTTGGTCAAAACTGAACCGATTGTCAAGTTTGAGGCCATTTTGTTCATGGTTTGTCCTATATATCAATTCTACATTTCAAATTTATTCATTATTGAAAGTTACATTTTTTCAAATATTTTTGCGAAAAAAGCATAAGGGGGGACCCTTACAAAAATTGATTTTTCAAAAAATAGATTCTTGAAATCTTTTTATTAATCGATTGTGGGTGTCAAATATAGTATAAACTGGTCGAGAGTGCCCGAATAGGATATACCCTGATCCAAGGTCTTACATTCATTGAAGTTATTTATCTGCATTCATACATAGAAACACACACATATACAAACACAAGGTGGCTACGCGCGTCATACATTTGCATTAATTCTTCTTTTTTTGGCTTTAAACTATGGTACATTGAATCGTTAATAACTTCTTTGTTCATTGTCTGATCAAAATGAAATTTGTAGGACACAAAGCTGGCTTATTAATGTGCAACTTTGTAAAATCCGAAGGTCATACCTTTAAAACTCAATTTCTGTGAGATTGGAGAGGGGTATCCAAAAAGTGAAATGTATTTTACCTTTGTATGCTATAGGAGAATATATGTACCAAATTTGGTGACTCTACCTCTTATACCTTCTAAGCTATACCTTAAAAACACTGTTCTGGAATCTTAATTTATCGATAACTTTTGAAAGGATTGAGATATCGAACAAAAAATGATGAGTTTGTGTCGAACCGGCAATACAGTAATTTGAACATAATTATAAAGTTTCTAGCTTTTATGACTTTCAAGTTATGCCTTAAAAACACTGGTCTGGAATCGAAATTTATCGATAACTTTTGAACGGGTTGAGATATCGAAAAAAAAGTTAAACTTGTATTGACCAGACACTAGGAGAGCCAATATTTCAAATATGAAGTCTCTAGCTTTTGTAGTCTCCGAGAACAGCGCGTTCATACAGACGGACAGACGGTCAGACGGACAGACGGACAGCCAGACGGACATGGCTCGACTATTGATAGCGATCAATAATATATATACTTTATGGGGTCGGAGATGCTTCCTTATGCCTGTTACATACTTTTGCACAAAACCATTATACCCTTTTTCCCATTTTTAATGGGATCAGGGTATAAAAAAAAGTTTGCAAAAGTGCGCAAACCTTAAAATTAAAGTAGAGGCCAAATAATGATGAAATGGCTTCGGGATTCAAAATCGGTTGAGTTTTGACAAAGTGGAAAAATGTGCTTCATCTGGATCCAAGCATGCTGTGAAAAAATTCGAGATTCGAGAGAGCAGCTTGTAAAGCACAGAATAGAAAACATTCATTGCCTCATATATTTTACTACAGCAAGGTAAGTGTGCTCTCCAAAAAAAAAAAAAAAAAGATTATTACAAAAACAAAATTTTCAACAAAAACGTAATATAAACAAAACCAAATTTCTTCTTAATTTTCAGAGCAAATATCAAAATGTTGATAATCTTTAGCATACGAGAGAGGCTGAGTCGCAGACGCTATCGCCTATCTGAGATGAATCAGGATCAGGATCTGTTTATATTGACAACCATAACATGCCTGGAGGTATTCGTTGTTGCACATCCGCCAAATTTTGATTGGCCACCGGAGTCGGGGCAGGAGTCGGGGCAGGAGTTGGGGCAGGAGTCGGGGCAGGAGTCGGGGCAGGAGTCGGGGCAGGAGTCGGGGCAGGAGTCGGAGCAGGAGTCGGAGCAGGAGTCGGAGCAGGAGTCGGAGCAGGAGTCGGAGCAGGAGTCGGAGCAGGAGTCGGAGCAGGAGTCGGAGCAGGAGTCGGAGCAGGAGTCGGAGCAGGAGTCGGAGCAGGAGTCGGAGCAGGAATCGGAGCAGGAATCGGAGCAGGAGTGGGAACTGGAGCTGGAACTGGAGCTGGAACTGGAGCTGGCACAGGAGTTGGAAAAGGAGTTGGAACAGGAGTTGGAACAGGAGTTGGAAAAGGAGTTGGAAAAGGAGTTGGAAAAGGAGTTGGAAAAGGAGTTGGAAAAGGAGTTGGAAAAGGAGTTGGAAAAGGAGTTCGAAAAGGAGTTTGAACAGGAGTTTGAACAGGAGCTGGAAAAGGAGTTTGAACAGGAGCTGGAACAGGAGTTGGAACAGGAGTTGGAACAGGAGTTGGAACAGGAGTTGGAACAGGAGTTTGAACAGGAGTGGGAACTGGAGTTGGAACAGGAGTTGGAAATAGTGTCGGAACAGGAGTGGGAACTGGAGTCGGAAATAGTGTCGGAACAGGAGTCGGAGCAGGAGTGGGAACTGGAGTCGGAACCGAAGTTAGATTCACAGCCGAAACCGCAGCCGGAAGGTGCAGTTCTCTTGCCATCAACAATTTGCCAACAACTATACACATTTTTTAAATTGCATGTTAAGCGTATCGGTTCACTGATTGTTTCAAAAATTCTATCTGGAAATTCCATTAAAAAACTAAGTTTTTAATTTCAAATGAATTTTTTTTCTAGCTGGTTACACATAGCAAAAAAAAGAAGCTAAGTAAAAAAAAAACATTAGCCACCATTTTTGTTGTTGTTGTTTATTTAATTATAATATAGCATTGTTGGTTTTTGTTTCGTTTTTGTGTTTATTTATTTTAAAATAATTATAGTTTAATCCATATATAGATTTATGTATATATGTAAGTATATATACCGTTCTGTTGTTTTAACAGTTAGATGAAATTTTTATATTTTGTTTCGTTATTCGTTATTACAATACTTTTTCCATCAAATACTAGGAGGAAGGAAGTTAATTATCAATATTCTTGCGTTTCTAGTTAGTTCTTGTTACTGTTACTGTTACTCTTACTGTTCTTCTTCTTGTTCATGTTCGTACACACAAAATGAAATTAATGGAAACTCTGAGGAAAATCATGTTATTAGATAAAGTTCTTCGAGTTTCTTAGACTTTTCCATTGTAACAAAAGAGAAGAAAAAAAATTGTTAGTTTTAAATTTGATTTACATCGTATACATGTTTTTGTTTTTGTTTTGTAATTGGTTTAACTTTGCCATAAATATGTAATAAAAGGGATTTTTTTTTTAGTTATTCGTAATACTTGTTGACCATTTTTTTTTTTTAAATTTCGCCTAAACTGTTATACGACGTATAACAGATTCAAACGCTGCGCTTTGCTGGTATACAATTTGTAAAGTTTTTTTTGTAGTTTTCTATTCATGTTTTTTTTTTATAGGTATATGTATGATAAATGGGAGTTTCGTTCTAGTATACATTTGTTCTTCTTCTTGTTGTTTATGGTATACAATTTTGTGTTGCAATCGTGAGTATACATATTTGTATATATATCTATATAGATGTTTTTTATCTTTTTGTATATATATATATATAGATCGTATTTCATAGTATACATGCGTTTGTTGTTTTTCTTTTGTTGTAAATTTAATTTTAGTATACAATTGTTTAGTTCTCGTCGTTAATATTTTGCGGCTTAGAGACTACGAAAAAAATATATAACTATTTAAACTAATGCCTAGTAGAAAGTTCATCTCATTTGTTTTTTGTTTTTTTTTTTTGTAATTTCTCAAAAGTTGTTGTTTTTAATAATAGTTGTGTGATTTTTACGTATTTGAGGTTCACAAATAACATTAGAGCGCAAAAAAGCTTTAAACAAATGTTTTCGATTTTCTTGTGGCCGGGGAGGGCGGCGTGTGTGAAATTTGGATTTAAAAGCGAACGTAGGCTTACAAATTAATACAAAACTCTTTACTTAAGCTAAGCACACAAAAAGCTAAACAACAAAAAAACAGGTGAATAAAAAATTAAACAAGGCAAAAACTTGTGCACGCAAATTACAATTTATTTTTTTTTTTTTTTAAAAAATTAGTTAAGTTGGTTTTTTATGTTTATTAATTAATTGATATTGCAACGCAAAATGGTTTCATTATGTGGTATGTATGTATATGTATATATGTATATGCATGCACAAATATATACATATGTATATAGTATATAGATATATATCAGCTGCCTATGTCTGAGTGTGCGTGTGTCTGAGTGTATTCATTGTTTGTTGTTGCTGACCAAATATACAAAGCTGTGGGCTGTGTTTTCAGTTGTTGGTTGGTTTCCTTTTTTCGTTTTTTTTTTGTTTGTTCTTGTTTGTTTTCAGTACATAATAATAATTAAGACATAATCGTATACATAATTGATTGTATGCTACACACACACACACACACTCACACACACACACTATCAAAAACACGCACGCGAACTTTGAAGCACTGTCTCAGTTTTGGAGACACGCTCATAAAATATATAAATATATATATATATATTTGTGTATACATATTGTATATTCATTGTTACAAAAAATAAAAAAAAAAACGGTTTCTATTAATGCATAAAATTATTAATTTTGTTAGCTTTGGCAAGCCTATCCTCAAGGGCTAAGATCCTGATGCAAATTGGGATCATAGCCGCCCATGCTATTATCATACGGTTGCTGCTGATCATAGCCGCCGGAGCCCATGGGATAACCCATCGAGTCCTGTGGCGGTGCGGGCGACATCATTGGCGTTGTGGTGCCACTGGGCGGACCGGCCATTGAATACGGCGAGGCGCCGGCTGCCTTCTTGGCCGCATACAAATTGGCCTCCTCCTGTGCCTTGCCAATGTTCTTCTTGTAGCGAATGCGCTTATTGCCAAACCAATTCGATACTTGCGACACCTGTCAAACGAGCATTTAGTTGATAGTTGAGATTGTTGCTATTATTTACAAAAAAAACTCACCGTTATGCCACACTTGCGCGCCAGCTCCTCCTTGGCCTCTTCGGATGGATACGGATTGCTCAAATGACTATAGAAATACTCGTTGAGTATTTCGGATGCCTGCTTGCTAAAATTGCGACGCTTGCGTCGTGCGTCCAGGAAACGTGATCGCAATATCATGACCGCCTCGCAGGTCGATTGCTTCAGCTGCATCTGAATCGAGCTGAACTTCTTGTGGATTATCTGCACCATGCGCTCAATTTCTTTGGGTGTAATGGGTCTGTGAAAACATAAAACAAATGTATTAAATACAACTGCATGAAACTCTTAGCTAAATGTGATATTTGAAAATTGTTGGCTGCATTTTTCATATAAATTTTGTACAAGTTTATTTTTGAATTTATATTATCTAATGAAAACAATTACTGATTTAAAATAAGTATGCTGGAAATAGTATTATTTGTTTTAATGCGCTAAATACTTTTTTATTTTAAAATCTAACAAAAATCTATATTAGATGGACTTTATATGATTTCGAATAAAGTTTTTTTTTGGATTAATAATAAATGTTTTGATGTGCCTAAAAGTATTTTAGCACTGCTTAGATTAAGCCGTGAGTTTAGTATTTGTCCTTTAATTCTATTTACAAATATCTGACGAATTAAAACAGAAAATGACTTTAAGTAATGTACTCTTAAAGTTGATCAAAATACATTTATCTATCAGGGATCCTTATTGTTAGCTCTGTCTCCTTATCTACTGCTTTGTTATCCTCTCACCTGGTGCGACTCTGCTCGCGCAGCAAGTTCATGACGTGCGTGGTGAACTCATTGCAGGCCTGTTCGTATTTCTCCAGCTCCTGGTGATAGATCTGGCGAATTTGGGCCAGCTTGGCACGATAGTCCGAATGTTCAATGGCATTGTCGGCCCCATCGATGGACAGCGAGCCGCCCTGGCTGGCAGCCGCAGCGGAGGCAGCTGCTGCCCCACCGCCGCCCTTTTCAGGACCAGCCACGCCCTCGGCGATGAGCATGTTGTCCAGGCGCATCAGTTGCGGATCTGGTGGCTCCTCCTCTTGCGTGTTGCGAATTGAAAGTACTGCAAAGAAAAAGCAAGCAAAACGAAAAAACACAATCAGCATGGAAACATTTTAAAGTTTCTTTTGGTACAGAAATTGCAAAACTGGCAGCCAAGGATGCCTTGCACTGTGGTTCAAAAGCAAATCATATGGAAATTGAAATACTTTTTTATTTTTGTTAGCTTAATTTTGAGTTGAAATACACCAAATAGATTAGCAAAAATATTTTTAAGTTTCTTCAAGTGTCTTTATAAAAATAAATATTGTATAATTTTGCAGCCTTATATTTTCTCTTTGCCGAATTTTAATAAATATATCCTAAAAACCATATCCCTACCGCTTCAAAAGTAAACGCATTTCGTTCAATGTCGAACGAGTTTGCACCACTGTGCGTTGCCAGTGAACAAACCACATTGCACGTAGTCAGCAGCTAGCTCAGCGCTGCTCCATAATCTTATTGCATTGTTTTTGTTTGTGTGTGTGAGTATGTTGGTGTGTGTGTGTGTGTTTCAGTTATCCTGCTAAGCTCTACACGCACAGTAGGAATGGGGCGAAAAACGTATAAAATTTTATTATCCGCCACTGTCGAAAGTGGCAAGCAAAGGCGTGCGAAAAACAAACAACAAACAACAAGAAAACTCGATGAAAGTTTTCACTAAACACACACACACACACACACACACATACATACTATATATGTATATAAATAAATGCATGGTATTTGTTACGTTGCCATATTGTCTAGGGAAATGCGTGTTCTTGTTTGGTATTGTCTGTTTTCTTGTATTATTCGCAAGTCATGGCTGTGCATGAATTAGATTTTGTGCCACATGCCACATGCCGCATGCCGTATGCCGCATGCCACTGATGCTGCCTGCGTGCCACTGTTGTTGAATCTTAATCACGTTGCCAAGGAGTTAGTCCGTCCAGCACAAAACTGTAGCTGGAAAACATTTCGCGAATGCGAACAATTGACTCGGTATTTCCCTTCCCCCCCCCCCTCCCCATCTCCATCCCCATGCCACATCCCCTCTCTTTGCTACGCACGGAAAAGCTCATCAGCATTGCCACAGCGTACCCAACAATATCTTCTTCTTCTTGTTGTTCTTCTATGTATTATGTATATGTTGCAAGCAGCAGCAGCAGCAGCAGCAGCCAGCGTCGCCGACAAAAACAATTGCCCAGGACGACAGGATAAGCATAAGCACAAGACAAGTAATGAAATCTACCCGTCAGCCGTCACCCATCCCCCCTCCACCCTCCTGCAACTTGGCTCAACTGCAAGTTGTTCCTGTTGCCCACTCGCTGTGAATAATACAGTTCTTCGACAACTCCTTGGGAGCTGTGGCATCCTTGAGAGTTGACTTTAAAATTCAAAGCGAATTTACCAAAAACCCAAAAACCAAAAGCTGATAAAAGTTTTGTGTGGCCAAACTTTCAATACGACATTAGCTCACAGATAAGCATATTTCGACGGAACAAAACCAAAATTGTATCCAGCTTTAGTCGAACTTTAAGTCAAGTGATGCTGGAATAAGTTTTACTCTAGTTAGGCTTTAACTGAATTCAATTCATACCTGCTTAAAGCTCTCAAAACCAAAAGATACTGCAACATAAGTTGACGTCTGCATTAAATCTTTGAGCTTCAAGTGAGATCAAATCACTTTTGCTTTAAGCTTTTAACAGAAACAATTAAAAAGTTATTTGAAAAAAACCAGGAAAGTTTTAATTGAATTCTTCCTCGATTTTCAGACTATGCCTTACAGGTTTTCATCTCTTTAACATTTAACAACTTTAACCTCAAGGAAGGATTAATCCTGCTACTCAGTTTCTCAGCCTTTTATTGCAAGTTTTAACTTTCGTGTGCTTTTAAGGCAATTTATTAACAATCTTTCTCGATTTTTAGCCTATACCTAACAGTTATTTATATCTCCAACATCCAACAAAATCGCAAGCAAAATATCAACTTTTACCTCAAGGAAGGATTAATCCTGCAACTCAATTGCAAAGTTTTTTGTTGCAAATTTAAAGTTTCGTGTACATTTAAGGCAATTTCTTAACATTCTTTTCAGATTTTTAGCCTTACCTAACAGCTATTTATATCTCCAACATCCAACAAAATATCAACTTTAACCTCAAGGAAGGATTAATCCTGCTACTCAGTTTCTCAGCCTTTTATTGCAAGTTTTAACTTTCGTGTGCTTTTAAGGCAATTTATTAACAATCTTTCTCGATTTTCAGCCTATACCTAACAGTTATTTATATCTCCAACATCCAACAAAATCACAAACAAATATCAACTTTAATCTCAAGGATTTCCATTTCATATAAGCTTATGCCCAAAAGCTCTTAATAAACACATAAATGCATTTGACATAGAGAGACACCCAAGAACAGCTCATTTGTGAGCAGAAAAGAAAGGTGCAAAGACGTAAATTAACATTAACCATGAGACATTAACATTTGTAGCTCATGTAATTAAAGTGTGTGTGTATTAAAGCAATTGCTTCAAATGATATCACAGAGAGAGAAAGAAAGAGAGCTTCAGTTTGAAACATATTGCGCCACCGGCGACAGCTGCTTCAATATTCCAATGAAAAGGTATGTGGATGCAAGGGCGAGGGGGTGGGAGAGTGGATAATGTTATTATAAGGATACACACAGAGCCAGAAGCGAGAGAGAAGGGGGGGGGGGGAAGTTGGCTGCTGGGTGACATCGGTGGTTGCTTTATTTGGTTAAGGTTAGCCGGAATATTGCTAAAGTTTTGCAAGACACTTTGCGGCAAATGTGGGGACAGCGTATGGGGGTAGGGTGTAGGGGCATGGGGGTAGCTATAGGTTGGAGCAAAATAGGGTGTGTCTACGCTCTGACTATCATCCAAATTATTAGCAGTCTTGCATTGGCAAAGTTTCGGCTGATTAGAAAATGAGTTTGCAAGTTTCTTATCTTTCCAACTTGTAAATCAATCAATGGGGGAAAAGGATTTACAGCAATCTTAACTCATGACTACTGTAGTTAGTTAGTTGTTGTAGATCTTTTTGCATATGGCATTTTAGAAAGCAAGCAAAGTAAAACTTTGGCAAACAGCTTTTGCTGATTAGAAACAAGCTGTTTTAACATTAAAGCTTTGACAATTCTTTGGAATTTTATAATCAATCCTAACTCATGATTTGTAGTTAGTAATACTTTAGTACTTTCCTTATCAATAATATTTTCACTCTTTTGAATTTTTCTGTTATGAATTTCTACAAAAATCTTTAAAAATTGGGCTAAAATCATTTCAGTAGAAGTAAAAACAAAATGTATATAAAATTTGTTCACTTATATTCCACCTTTGAGAGTTGAAGTATTTTAAAATCCCGCCTTACGTATATAAAAAATTACTATTATATTTATCTATAGATTATGTTCGTGACTTTATTAGTAACTAGTAGCTTTACCAACTTGCAATACTGAATTTCTAAATATATTTAAGCCTAACATTTGTTGTTTATAGAGTATGCTCATATCTATACCAAAAGTTTAGGTTCTTACGCCAGGTTGCATTTTAAATTTCAGGCTGTGCCAAATTTGCAAATAGCTGTACTACGATAACCCTTTTGTTTCGAGAGTAGTTCAAGGTGGGGGGGTTTAAGTAGTTAGGGGGACAGGCGCATCATTTGCGTATCTAATGAAGCATTTAAAAGCAGCCAGCCAAATTGCAGATAGATACATAGATACATAGATACATATATATATATATATATAGCTGCCGAGCAGTCGGGGGTGGGGAACTGAATGGCATTTCCAGCTCGTAAATTTGAATGGGGCAAAACGCCAAAGAAAGGATAACAGCAAGGAGGCGTCGTCGGCTGCCTCCTGTATTCATGTAATAAACATGTCGCAAGCTGTGGCGGGGTGTTGTATCCGTCAGATACAAGTATACATATATATCTATCTCTATATATACTATATACATATACAATACTTGTGCGTGGTATTTTGCATGCCTGTCGAACAGGTTTGCGCTTTTCAGAAACTAATTTCGAGACGCAGACACGCTGATAAAATATGTTAAACAAGGCGAGAAACAGAGACAGAGAGAATGAGGGAAAAAGATAAAAAAAAAGCAACTGAAGCAAAAAACTTTTAATACACTTGAAAAAAACATTTTAATTTTGTCAAGAAATGTGCAAGAGACAATTTTGTGCACATAAAATCATTATATTCTTGATCAGCTCTCATCATTCTGTATGGTATTCAATATGTTCTATGCAAACTCAGCGCTCAGTGAAGCTATCTTGCTAAAACTTGGTATAGATGTTGATCAGGATCACTATATCATATAGCTGCCTATGCATACTGATCTGCTGGTATAGCTATTTTGTTGAAACTTTGAACATATGCTGCCTTTTTGCTGTAGATTTCACTTTTAAAGCACCTCAATAATATAGAAATCATGAATTTAAAATATTGCTGCTATAAATATTTGTATCTTTTTTTATATAGAAAGACATCATGTGTCGATTGCATATCTATATTTATTTCAATTATGAATACATATATATGCATTTTCTATAGCAAACTTGTCTGCAAGTGTATTTAAAGTTCGGCACTCCGAAAATATCTCTTTTTGCCTTGTTTTCTTGATTTTGTTGTATTTTTAAAATACTTGTTTCGGTCATCAGCAGCGGCAAAAGCACAAGTAGCAGCAATTCCCCCCCCCCCCGCCCTTCCCAACTTTCAATACGTAGTAGCCCCCCCCCGCTGCCAATGCTCTATCACATAGCTTGGGTCAAGTGTTCTTCTTCTCGGAAAGTTTTGTACTCTTGTTTACTTTGTCGGCGCCCGCCATCGATACCGGAGGCCCATGGGAAGTGTTATCGCTTTGTACACAAACAGCACACTTGGCTAGATAAAATACGAAATTACTGTAAATATATATATATCACATATATACACACACATGTGTAGTAACCTATATACATATATATATAGATATATATATGCATGTGCCTGAGGCGATTTCATTTTACCTTGTGCGGCGGCGATTTGCCGGGATCTGGGGCCGCATTAGATAGTTCGTAAAGCTCTTCACGTTCTGTGACCCCGCCCACACACAGCCCCTTTCTGTGCAGTCACCTGATCGAAAGGCAGCATGCTAACTGTGTGACCAGAGCTACTCGAAGGGTGTGTGTTGGAAACAAACACCTTTTCTAAAGTATCATTGGGAAATAACATTAAAAATAACAACTTTAAACATATTTATATGCATACCCTGCTTTGGGCAGACCCATATGTGAGTGGGTTTAATAAATCAGTGCGGCAGTATGCAACTAGAAAGTGATTTCAACTTGTATAATACTAGTAGTTGAAAGTTGACTGATTGATCTGAGAGCATAGTAGAACTGGAGCTACGAAATTAGGTATAGCACTTCGCATAGACAGCAGAAGTAGTTTTTAACTGTAAAATATAGATCCTAATCACTTGTATTCGACTATCTGTAAAAGCAAACTCATTGATCTCAGAGACTAGAAGAGCTGGAGTTGTGAAATTTGGTATGTTTGTTGGGGGAAACATGTTAATATCACTAGAGTTAAAAAAGAATCCATATATCAGCTGGCAAACCTTGCTTTACACATAAAACAAAGAAGAACTTGTCCCAAAAAGTGTTGTTCCGCTGCAATGCGTACAACAACTGAGGACAGATTCTGGCACAGCACTGGGTACGCACCCCATCCAAATGACAGTGCCAGGGAAAAACAACGCACAATCCGAGAGCTGTAAAAATGGTGAAAACTCAAGACGCTGGCTGGGGGCCCAAAAGGCAATTTCGCAACGGTGCGCATTTGCGGGGGGTTTCTTTAGGTGGGCAAACCAAACGGGTGGTTTCACTCCTCGTGTTGGATGGTTGGGTGTTGGGGGGAGGAGGGAGGTCGGCTTGTACTTTAGGGTTAGGCATTGGCAATGGCAATGGCAATAGCAACGTCGGGGCCATTTAAAACATCTGGCCCACAATCAAAACGCGCTGTTATTGCCCATTTTGCGTCGCTGCGTGGGCGTAATATAAAAGAAAAGTAAAGGAGAAATAACCAAAAACAGAAAACAAAAAAAAATGAAATTAAGGCAAACTCGATTTGAAATTCAGTAGAAGGTGCGTTCAAGGATAATAACGTATATGCAGGCATTTCGCAGTTGGGGCAAGTTCCCCAAACGGTGAACGCCCCCCCCCCCCCCCCCCCCCAAGCCAACTACAACCGTAGCGCTTCCAGCGGCAATTCTAAATTGCGAAAAATCTGGTTAAACAAGAAATATTCAATCTGTACTTTAAAGTAACTGCTATGTTATAGATTTTAAATTAAATGATTTATCAAGGCCAGTTTCTCACGGTTTCTATATTTTAAAGGGAAAATTCTTCAAGATAATAAGAAATTTGAACATAAAAACAGAATCTGAATTAAGATTTTAATTTCAGAACAGTACTAATTTTCGCAAAATTCTTATTTCCGAGCGTTCACTTTAAAAGAAATGGAAACCGACTAATTGAAATAACGATACTAATTTCAAAAAGTTCTCATTTCGAGCGTTTACTATACTCAAGCTGGTTTCTAAATGCAAAGGGAAAATTAATGATTGTCATTTACAATATTTGAAATGCATTGATTTTTATATATTTTGAACATTTTTTAAAGCAAAAGATAATAAAATGGGTTTTCAAATAATTAAATTTGAGACGCAAGGATCATTTATAATGTCGATTCTAATATGCGAGTGTTTACTGTAGTAAATATTAAAGTTTGCTATAATATCCCTATTAATGATTTCTAAATTCGACAAATGCTCATTTCACAGCGTTTTTAGGCAAGTTTAGCGGCAGTACCCATATTAAAAGTTAAACAAGATTTTATTTATAGTTTTTTCAGGTATAACTCACCGGTCTTCTCCTTGATCTCGCATAGCACCGAGAACAGAGCCGGCTTCATGCGATGACAGTTGAGTGTGTGCTTTCTGGCCTGCGCCTCGTCGAGGGATTGCTCCGAGATGCTCATGATCTGTTGCAGGATTTCGCCAATATCCTTCTGCTTGCGCACCTCATTCTCGTTGCCCGCGTTCTGGCCATCATCCTGGCCGGGTAGGCCGTATCCTTGCGGTGCCATCATGCCACCAGTGTGGGCCATCATGCGATCCTCCATGCTCTGTCTCTGTATGTGTGTGTGATGCTGTATCTCGCTCTCTGTCGCACACTCTTTCTTTCGGTTCAACAACAACAAACACTAACTGCAATAATAACAACAACAAGAAACAAACACGTTTAATTACGTTCGTATTGTGTGCTTTAACACATGTTGCAACAGGCAAAAATAACACACTAAAAAAATATATACATAGAGTCTACACAAATCTAAACATCGAATCAAAAGAATTTATTTCTCGTGAACTTTGAAAGAAGCGCGCCAAACGTCTGCACGCAACGACAACGCGTTACCAACTGACTTCGACTGACTAGCTTGGCAACTCTACGTGCCTGCCTGTCGTTCATTCGTTCGTTCAGTTGCTGCTTCTGTTTATCTCTGCTCGGCTGGCAAACGACAGCAAAACGAGCAATGTTAATCCGACTGTGTGTAGCGTCTTCTTCTTCGTTGCACTGTGCAAAGAATGCTGTTTAATAGGGCGGCATTTGGATTTGCCCGGGGGGCGCTGGGATGAGGGCAGGGGTGGGGGCTTCGTTTGGGTGTCGGCTGCTGCAGCCTGTTGTAAATAGGAGTGGCGACAGGCGAAATTGAATTTGCAAAAGGATCTAAACTGATTTGGTTTGACATTACGTCGATAATTAATGTTATCGACATATCGAAGCAACTTAGTATGCAAAGCTATTTAAATTGTTATTGATTGAGATTAAGATCAAAAATGCTCTTTTGATGCTTCTAAGAGTAAATTCTTTGAGATTGATATCAGTGGCGAATTTAATATCAATTAATTATGCACAAGTCGTGTTTCAAAGTCTCTTGATAGATAACGGGTGTCAAATATTGTGTTACTAACTTCTTTAATGGAAATAATAGAAAGTTTGAGTGAATCTTATCAAGAAGAGATTAATTTCTTTTTTTTTCTAAATCACAACTAATGATACTTCATATACGAAAATTTCAGAGTGAACTGCATTTCTTTTAGAATTCGAACTTTAGCAATAATTTAGTTGAATTGGGATACAATCAAAACTGTAATTTTTGTATATATTTTAATGCCCTAATATAGTAAAACTTGTAGAAATTGTACCAAGGCTGATATTAATAAATTACTAAAAAGTTTAACCTTTTATTGCAAAGTATATAAGCATTTATATTCTCATAAGATCGACAGCGATTCCTACATCCCTGCTAATCCAATGTATTAAGCTTTAACAAACAAAAAAGCCTTGTGTCATTCAAGCATCTTACAAATAGCATCGAAAGCGCATTTAAATATCGCATGTAGCCCTGTTTGTATGCAAAAGTATAACAATGTGTATGTGTGTGTGTGTGCGTGTGTGTGGGTGGTTGAGAGAGCGAAGAGCAAACAGCGGGAGAATAGACAGCGGGCAGCTGACACACGCCAGGGGCAGGGGTAAAGGCAAAAAAAAAGTTACCTGCGTACTAAACTCAAGTGTGTGTATGTGTGTGTAGAGTGCATTCACATTTGCGCAAGATGAGAATGAAGAAAATGTAAATGTTAATTACTTCTTTTTTTTGTCAAGTGGGCAATAAAAAAAAGAAAGAAAACCGTAATTATGTTTGCACAGCAGCCAAAAACAAACGGAGAAAGCAACGTTGACCTTCAGTACACACATACATATACACACATGTGTGTAAATGTATGCTGCATGCGGACAAAGCGCATCAAAGGCTGCGCAAAAAAAAAAAAACTAAAACAACAAAAGCGAACGAAAACCTGTTTAATACAAATACACACGCACAAGCACACACACGGAGATAATTCTTGGAAATCAGAGCCGCTTTTTTTTACAAATTCTTTGCTACAGTATATAACAGCTCGTATAACAGCATACCTAAATTTGTTATATTTATTTGTGGTGTTTGGCCATAAATATTTATTTATTGTTAACTTACACAGTATTAAGTTAGTTTACAGTTATGTCTGTTGTTTTTTTTCGCCAGCTGGAATTAAACAAATAATGCACTTGCTGTAAATATTTATGTAAATGGAGTATGCACTAAAATTTCTCGTCTCATTTTTCGTAAATTTTTCAATGCTTCTTCTTCGTGCCATACGTCGCCACTTTTTCTTTGTTTATTTGTTGTTTGTTTATTGGCGTTTTATAAACTGCATAGTTGCATACTTTGTTAATGCATACTATCGTGTCGTTAAGTATACTAGTATTTGTTTTGACATTAATATACACAATAAATTAGCGAAAATTATTTACCACCAAAAAAATCTGCTGCTGACAAAAAATGTATCTTATGTGTGTTGACAGGGTTGTTATATCGATAAGTTGCATTCGTTCTGCTGTTTACGTTGCGCATTTTGCGCTAACGTTGCTCAGGTTGCGTTCGCATCGCACTGTTAACACGTATGAGTTACTTTACATGAACATGTTAGGGAAGATGCGCGCCATTTTTGAACCTAATTATATTGTATAGTTTCTTACTTTCGTAATTTATCTGCTTGTAAATTCCTTAAAATCTTTGCTGTTAAGTTCATGTGCTGCATTTTACATCTTGTTGAATAATAACTGAACAAATATAAAATAAACAGACTTGTTAATATTAAACAAGTGCGAGACGTTTGTTAATTGACCTTTATGTTAAGTTGTTATCAACATAAACAACCCTAAACTGTTTCTGGTTGGATGGTATTTTACATAATATGTTTCTTATTCGACAATTTACATACGTGAAACAAGTTTTTAACATTATAATGTGTAGCGCATTACGTTAAGTTAACATGGGCATTTGCGCGATGCGCACTGTGAGCAACATGTTGCGCGCAGCCAGCCTAACAGAGTGCTGTTAGCAACATAGACCGCGAACCAGCAGGACTATAAAGCGTGCATAGCTGCTGCGGCAATGTTAATTTGAGTCGAGAACTCGTTGAATGCGGTCGTGTGTTGCCGGTTAACGGGTTTTTGCAATATTTACTTCGAATCCAATTTGCGCGGGTTCAACAAATAAATAACAAATATATAAATGAAATGCACATATTGAAATATTACTAAATAGTGCGTGTGTTTAGTGCATTTTGTTAGTGTTTATTTTATATTTTTTTATGTGTGCTTAATTTGTTGTTGGTGTGCCCAAAAAGGGTGTGTACTAACCAAAAAAATCGTGTGCAGCTGTAAACAGGAGAAGGGCGCAGGAGTAACGAGCGAGCCAGAGAGAGAGAGAGAGAGAGGAGTGCAGTAAGTGTTTGATTGCGATTATGTGAGGGTGGGAAGGGAAAGGAAAGGCACGCTTAACAGTGGACTCAATAATAACATTGCAGTTGCAGTTGTTTTTGTTGTTTTTGCTCATTTTTCTAATGCTTTTTCTATTTTGCCTGCTCCTTTTCTGGTTGTTGTTGTTGTTGTACTTGTGTGTGTGTGTGAAAAATCAATAAAAAAAACACCCATGTGTGTGTGTGTGTGTTTTGTTTGTTTGTATTTGTGCAGCAGCCGGCTGCTCCTTTACAGCAACAGCAACAACAACAAACGCTGTTAATAACTTTCAAAGTCAAGCGCTTTTATGATTTGGATATTGTTGACTTGCGTGTTTAATTAGTTTAAAGCATGTTAATTTAACTAAATGTTGCTATTTTTGCAACCACTAAAGAGCAAAACGAAAACAAACAATCCAAAAAAAATAGGTAAAATAGACGGGAAACAACAACAAACGATAACGCCGACTGCGCTGCTTCTAACGGTGCTTGCCGCTCAACTTAACGAAGCGAGCGAGAGCGCGCGCTGAGAGCGGCATAGTTTATGATAAGCGCAAATGAGACAAAGATGCTTAAGCAGGCAGTTGTGATAAAAATCCCGGCTAACTTTATGTATGCCAAAATTGTTAACGTGCAAAAATAACTTATGTATGTTGTTTTTAATTGATAAGCGCTGTTATTAACATAGCCATGTGTGTGTGTGTGTGTGTGTGTGTTATCAGTGTTTCAGCTGCAATTCCCCTTTTTTTTTGGTTGCTGCTTCACTGAACTTCCCTTTTCCCTCTTCCCTAACTTCTCCCGCTGCGCCCTAATTTCAAACAAGTACCTTTTATTTTTGGGGTAATCTCGCAATGAGTCACTTCATAGGTGTGACTCACACACACACACTCACACTCACACACACACACACGTAGGTCATTGCATGTCCTTGACAGCGAGATAAATATCTCAAAATGCCACTTTAACTTTTTTTTTTTTGGCGACAACAACAATTTATCAAAAAATAACTCGAGCAAAAGTTTTTTGGCGCCTATGGCGTCACTTTTAGGGGCGTGGCAGTCACGAACAAAATTCACCAAAAATCTTGCAACTTTGCTTCCGATGAGCTCACATTAAGAGCAAGGAACAACAATAACAACAACAACAACAGCAGCTGCAGCAGGAAAAGAAGAATAACAATAAAAACAGCAACAACTCACGAACTTGACATTGAATTAACTCATGGGCGTGGGACTTTTGGGGGGGTGGTAACGACTTTTTTTAGCATGATAAAAAGAAGTAAAACAAAGTAGTACAAAAAGCGGTTCAAAAGTGGTGCAATAATATAACCACGGTTGCCACTTAAAGCGAATATTTTGTAGCATATTTGAAAAAAAAATACAATTTTCATGAAAAGCTTTTCAACATTTTTAAATGTATTTATATTTTATATTCATTTTGATCAGTTAAGTAAAACAAATTTTTTGTTTTGTGTATATTTAATAGAAAATAAAAAAAAAATTTAAAAAAAATTAATTTTTACCAACAAGTTTAAAATGAATCATCATTGATCCTTTTGTACCATAAGTTGAATAAAACAATCTTTAATATATATGTATATTAAAATATATTTGATTTTCACTTAAAATTAATGCAGCTATTTTATTTAATTTATTAAAACAAAAAATTAAATGAAAACATAGCTTTTTTATTTGTACCAAAAAAAGGTCCAATTGTGCCACATGTGGCAACCGTGATTATAATCTTTAATAAGTTATTTATGTATAGGCAAACATATATGGGATTTATAGGGTATTTACAGGGTATTTACCATGCCCTGCATATCCCTTTAACCTCAGCCTTAGTCTCGAGGCTTCGAGGCCAGGCAGGCGCTCAACTGGTGGGAACCGAACTCAGGCTGTAGTCACAGTCACATCTGATTTGGAGAACAGCGAGAACTGGGAAACTGAGAACGAACCCGTTGCCCGCCTACCCGTCTACCCACCAGTCCGCCAGTCCGCCACTCCGCCCGCCCACTTCTCTGCCGCCTACTGGCAAAAGTCGCTGCCCTTTTTTGGGATTTAGCTGCTGCTGAATTCGCCTGCGCAAATTCCTGAGCATCGTTTCGGGTGAGGAGAGGCGACAGAGAGAGAGAGAGAGAGAGAGAGGGGTACAAAGGGTAACGGCGCGTGCGCCACGTTACGCTCCAAGGAGCTGCTGCTGCTTGGGATAAAGTTGGTTAAGTGGAGCTGCGGCTACAAATTTATCGCTGTGCGGCGTGATTTTTTTGCTTGATTTGAGTAAAGTGTTTTCTGTTTTGTACTTACATACATATGCATGTACTTACATACATACATATATGTACATATGTACATATACCCTACCAGGGTATTATCATTCTGTCACCAAATTGGTAATGCTTTAAGATTCCATTTTGGAACATAGAAAGTATATGGGCATTTCCACGGGTGTCGCGCGGGACATTCGTAAGCTTCTTCGATGAATATTTACAGTTAATCTGGATTGGATTGATCTCTTTACATTTTTTTTCAATTAGTTGTTGTAATTGAAATTTTGTTAAATAACTGTCGTCATGTATCGGCTCATTTGACACATTAAATATTAAAGAGAAAATGGTGCTAAAATGAACAAAATTAGAGAATCAGTTTTTATGCTAGTTCGCAGTCGATTTTCTCATTATGTTTATTGAAATGGGTTGGAAATTGTTAAATTTAATACAATTTAAATATTTTTCTTCGATAAAAAAATATATTTTGGTACCAATAATGATTTTGAATTTTTCGGTGCTGGTGGACATTTCTATGGAAATGCCCATATATACTTCTGATCCGCATCTCGTGAATTCTAAATTAAGTAAGGGGACATACCATAACCATAAACAAAATGGTCTTGAACTTGCAAATCGGATTTTGACAAAGTTATGGGAGTTGGAAGTCTGGGAAAGTTATTTATAAGGAACTTTTCGTTATTTGGGCACTTTACAAGCCAATTTTTTAGTCACTTTTGGCATGATTTTTGACAGAAAAATGAAACACCCCAAAATCACTTTTCTTATACTTTTTTATACTAACTGTGACACCCACTATCAATTAAACGTAAAATTTCCAAATTCTATAATTTGAAAAATCAAAATTGGTAAGGGTCCCCCCTTATGCTTTTTTCGCCAAAAAAATCCAAAATTTAAATATTTCAAAAATTCATAATTTTTAGATGTGGAATTAAAGACGATGCCAAACAATGACCAAAATGACCTCGGGAGTGACAATCGGTTTAGTTTTGACAAAGTTGTGGCAGTTTGAAATCTGGGAAGGTCATTTATAAGGAACTTTTCGTTGTTTGGGCACTTTACAAGTCAATTTTTTTGTCACTTTTTTCGTGACTTTTGACAGAAAAATGAAACACCCCAAAATCACTTTTCTTATACTTTTTTATACTAACTGTGACACCCACTATCAATTAAACGTAAAATTTCCAAATTCTATTTTTTGAAAAATCGAAATTGGTAAGGGTCCCCCCTTATGCTTTTTTCGCCAAAAAAATCAAAAATTTAAATATTTTAAAAATTCATAATTTTTAGATGTGGAATTAAAGACGATGCCAAACAATGACCAAAATGACCTCGGGATTGATAATCGGTTCAGATTTGACAAAGTTGTGGCAGTTTGAAGTCTGGGGAGGTCATTAATAAGGAACTTTTCGTTGTTTGGGCACTTTTCAAGCCAATTTTTTTGTCACTTCTGTAGTGATTTTTGACAGAAAAATGAAACACAACAAAATCACTTTTCTTATACTTTTTTATACTAACTGTGACACCCACTATCAATTAAACGTAAAATTTCCAAATTCTATTTTTTGAAAAATCGAAATTGGTAAGGGTCCCCCCCTTATGCTTTTTTCGCCAAAAAAATCAAAAATTTAAATATTTTAAAAATTCATAATTTTTAGATGTGGAATTAAAGACGATGCCAAACAATGACCAAAATGACCTCGGGATTGATAATCGGTTCAGATTTGACAAAGTTGTGGCAGTTTGAAGTCTGGGGAGGTCATTAATAAGGAACTTTTCGTTGTTTGGGCACTTTTCAAGCCAATTTTTTTGTCACTTTTGGCGTGATTTTTGACAGAAAAATGAAACACAACAAAATCACTTTTCGTATAGTTTTTTATACTTATTGAGACACCCACAATCAATTTAACGTAAAATTTCAAGATTCTATATTTTGAAAAATCAAAATTGGTAGGGTCCCCCCTTATGCTTTTTTTGGCAAAAAAATTTAAAATTTTATTTTTTCAAAAATACATAAACTTGATATGTAGAATGAACCTTAATGCCAAATAATAATTAAAATGGCCTCGGGATTGACAATCGGTACAGATTTGACAAAGTTATGGGAGTTGGAAGTCTTGAAAGGTCATTTATAAGGAACTTTTGGTTGTTTGGGCACTTTACAAGCCAATTTTATTGTCACTTTTGGAATGATTTTTGACAGAAAAATGAACTCAGGCGGAATCTCTTTTCCTACAGTTTTTAATACTAATTTTTACACCCACATGCAATAAAATAAACAAACTAGGGTATTCAATCTTCGGTAGCTGAAATTAAACGGTTACTTCTTGTTTTCTGTTCAGATTTGTTTGAAGCTCTTGAGGGCATTTTACGAGCTTGTTTATGGGCTTGTTGTCAATGTCGCTCATTCGCGACAAATGCTCCGAAAAATGCGCTGTATGTATTTATATACATATGTATGTATGTATGTATATATAACTAAAACTTACACCGCGTCTGGCGCTCTGCAAATTTGAGGGATTCGTTTTGTGTTTAGTGCTTTTGGCGCTGACTTGGCAAATAAATACTTGCTACAGATACAGATACAGATACAGATACAGATACAGCTACAGATTTACAGATTTTTTAATGCTGTGCAGATAAAAAGATCAGATGAAATTCTTGCATGTAGCTTGATGGAATTTATATCGTCGCTCGATTCTTGATATTACAAGCATTTTACGATCATGTAATCAACACCAATTGTTATTTGTTAAGTACAATAGGTATCGTTGATTAGCTATAAAGCAGTCTGATCCGTTTCAATATACAACTGGAGTGAATGGTAAGATTTTGTCAAAGTTTGCACAATATAATTTTAACAAAAGCTGAGTTCGCATAGGCAGCAATATGCTGTATAGGGTTAATAATCAGAAAAATTAAAAATAACAAAATATTAAAAAGAAAATTATTTAAAAATAATATACATATTTTTAAAAATTAAAATTATATATTTCAACTCCAAAAATGTACCCATTCTGATTTTGACTAGTTTTCTGTTTTATTTGAATACTGAATAGTGTAACAAATTTGAATGTATGTTTTTGTTTTTCTGTTATATATGTTCATGAAGTAGTCGTTATTGTTCCTATTTTAAATTAATATTTAATAACCTCAACAATAAATATTTGCAAATGCTATATATATAAAAGAGAAGTCAATAAAGCACCCAAAAATGTTTTTCTAGACATTAATGAACCCAAGAACCGTTATTGTTTAGTTTTACCTAACTTTGCCAAAGACTTACTGTTTTGTTTAGGTCTATTATGTTGTAGTTCTCAGTTCTGGTTTGCCAAACATAATTAGCATAAGCGGATGGGCAGCAAATTAAACGCAAAGCAGCAGTCGAGGGGGGGGGGGGACCTGAAAGAACCGTCGACGACGACTAACTGTTCTAAACTGTCCAGCGTATCGACAATGTGACGGAACGACTGAAAGACCAAAGTGAGCAGAGTGACCAAAGCGACCCGAGTCGTTGCCACTATTCATAAAGTTTATTGCTCCACATGCAGCACATTCTGTGGCACGGTTTCGCAACGAAATCAAAGAGCAATCTGTAATCAGTGATAAAATAGTCGTAACTTTTCTCTCCACAACAAAACAAAAAAAAAAAGGGCAAACAAAACATAAATTACTAAATTGGTATCGTTGGGATACGGAGGGATGCCGCTCGCTCAATTGTTTCCGACTGGGTTGATGACACAGCCAATTCCAGTCCAGAGATGATGTCTATGTTCTCTCTCTCTCACACTCTCACTAGGTCTTTCGCTTTCCATCTCTTTCTCTTTCTCTGGCTGCTGTGCAAATTAAATTAACTGCACATATGCAAAACAAAACAAGTAAACTATGAATATTCAACGTAGTATGACCTAAGTCTATAGTCTATAATAGTTCGATGTGGGTCAGGCGAGTTACGTAAAGTAACTGCTAAATTAGATCAGCCTATAATGCTGGGAAGCTTGGGAAACTTTTGAGACTCTTGAGTCGCTATCTTTCAAGATATCTTATCTGGACTGCGGAATATAATCATAAAGTTCCCAGACATAAAGCCAGATTCTGGGGCCTGCTCCGGCTCTAGTGTCAACAGAAGCAATCCTCCAAATGGGCTTTGGATTATATTCGTAAAATCTCCAAAATACATATAGCCGCTGCTAAGATTACAAAGGCAGATTCGTTTACTCCAGAAAGAAACGTTTTGTTGAGCTTTTATAGTAGATATCTTTGTATGTAATTTATATATATAAATTATATATAAATATGTAGAGATAGATAAAAGATAGTTATATATTAAATGTAGATAAGATAAAAATAGTTAAAACAAGTGGATTAAAGATATGGATTTGATAGGTATGACTAAATATTTGGCCATATATATACATATATATGATGATTTTAGATGTATATAGTAATATGTTATAGATAAATATATATATCGATATGTGGATTTTGGGTCGAGGCAGATATAGATAAGATATAAATATTTGGATTATAGATACTACAGATTATATATATTGTATCAGATATACAGGATAACAAAATTATATATACATATATGGTCGTAAAGGTACAAATATCGATAAATGCATTATAGATATACGGCTAGGAATATATTATAAAAAAAACATATTTGTACACATTGTTAATGTCAAGAAGTATATATAAAGATAATGGTATGGATATTTCTTGATAATGTTTTATTTTTTGATATGAATATATAAAGATACAGATTTGAGATTTAGTTAGCAATGGTATGTTTATCTATATCTAGATCTGCAGCCATAAAGATCTCTCGGAAAATTCACAACAACTCGTTCAGTCACTTAGTTCGTTTAGTTGAGACAATTGTGACTTGATCTACGATCATATTAAATGCAATTGAATGCAGCTGCAGGAAGAGGAAGATGAAGGAAAAGAAGCCCTATTAGTGGACCTGGCCGTCGGATTGGGGTTACACTTATTTTGTTGTTTATCTCAAAGCTTTGTCTCTCGATTAATTTAGCATCCAAATTGCGACGCCTTCAATTGAAATATGCTCGCATCCAAATGATTTGATTAATTGCGCAGTCATTGCTATTGCTGGGAGGTAGTACCAATCCCACCACCCCACCACCCACCACCCCACACCCCCTGTCCCTGCCCCTATATCGGTCCCACCCACTGATACGACCGATCTTGTCTGGCTTGCGGTTTGTGTGGTCTCGTGTCTGGATTATTAGCTCTTGTCATGCTATGGAAAAAAACTTTCCAAGCTGTTTCTTTTTTTTTTCTCTCTTTTTATTTTTGAGTTGCCCAACATCTGTTTTCCTATTACCTTTTACTACTTGTATATAAATATATACATATGTATATACATACATATATATATAAATATATAGTATAGTATATTCTATTTCCTTTATGATCAATATTTCAAATACTTATGCGTCTGTCAAATGGAAAAGTGAATTTCAACTCAAGGGCACTTAAGATTGAGGGGAGCATCAAATGCAGCGAGGGTCGCACAAACCGTTGCTGACAGCCAATCCCCATCAAATTTGTTGCACTCTCAGCTGCTGTCATTTGAACGCTGAAACAATTTCGCTTACAGCGCTGCCTGACACAACAAATTGCTGATGGGGGCAAATAGCTCTGTAAATATTTATAAAATTTGAGTAAATATGCTTGTCAAATTCCTGGGAATGTTAGCAAAACGTTCGGAAACAAATTGTCTTGCCATGTAATATAATCTATTATATTTATATATTGTGTAATAATGCTCAGTTGCAAATATTTGTAAATTCCTGAAATTTATTTGTCGACAGTTAAAAAAAAACCCAAAATAAATAAAAAAAAAAACAAAAAATAAAATACAAAATATTTACATATATATTCAGATACAAAACAGAATATATAAATACCTTAAAGACATTTTTCAAAAAAAGAGCTTTAGTTTCAATGCAGTGAGAGATACAATTCTAAATTTTGGAAAATTCTTGTTGCTTATTTACAAGCGTGTCCACTGCATATGTTTATATATAGATCAAAATATTTCCACGCTCTCAACAATTAAATGTTACTTTATAATTAAGTCCGCACGTGCCTTGGGGGCGCACCAAGTTTCCCCCATTAACAGAAAAAATAAAAAATATAGATGATTTTGTAGCGACTAATTTTAGCTTTAAGTTTGGAGTTTTACATGTGTTTGCTTAGTTTTTATTATTATTTTTTTTTTTTTTTGGTTTTTGGGGCACATGATATATGGCATAGGAAATTATGATTTGACAGCTGCATGCCTGAAAAGCTTTCAGTTGATGTCTGTCAAGAAGGAAATTAGCTTTTTACAGCAAACAACTTAAAAGAGGAAATACTCAAAAAGAAAATAAGGAAATGCTGCAACTACAGCTGGCACAGTTAGGATTCGAGGAAATTCTAAAAGTGCGCGAGCATTTAAATCAACATAAATCAATGTGCAAATTGCCGGACTGGCAATACGTATTGTCTACTTTAGAAAGAACTTAAGATCTGCCGCAAGACGGAGCCAAAAATTTAAGTGCAATCGATACAAATTTCAAGTTCTACTCGCCATTTTCATTATTTAATACCCTTAAAAGAGGTATAATAAAATGAGTCATGAAAATAAACTATAATAAACCAACTCAATACAAGATACATATGTATCTGTTCTATTTGAACTCAGTTCTCTGTGCAGCTATCTTGTTGAAACTTGGTACAGATGTTTATATTTGCTGCAGAAAGTACATAAGTTAGTGCTGACTGGATGGGATCAGTTAATCATATAGCTATAGCTCAGGGAACTCAGCTCTAAATCAAGTTATCTCGCTGAAACCGATGTTTATTTTGGCTGTAGGTAGCACATATGACAATCTCGGTTGAAAAGCTTATAAATTAATTCAATAATGCTTAAAATATTGGAATACAAAACTTATTAACAACATATACGTACATATGTAGTTATTGTAGGAAAAATCGATTGCATTTTGTAAACTTTATTCTATTACTAAAAACAGAATATTCAATGATATGTCTGTTTATCTATTACATAGTAAGATTTCATAGGAATAATTATTATTATTATTTTATGATTATTATTATTATTTTATGATTATTATTAATTATTTTATGATTATTATTATTATTTTATGATAATTATTATTATTTTACGATTGTTATTATTATTTTATGATTATTATTTTATGATTATTATTATTATTATTTATCACCCATTTGTCTGCAAGGGTATTTGATGTTCGGCGCTTAGCGAAAGTAAGCAATTTATTCTCGTTTCTGCTGCTCGAGTGCCAGAAGCAGGAAGCGAACTAAATATAAAACCAAGTGATGGCCCTGATCGCGCCATATGTGTAGCGCAGGGGGAAACCCGAACTGGGAACTCGAGCCCGAGCCCGAATACGAATAAGAAGTGGCCTGCTGTACTCTCTGTGCAACGTGCAACGTGTGGCATTAAGGCAGCAAGCGGGTTGCGTCCATTACATTATTGCTGCGATCTATTAGCAAGCGACAATTGTGAAGCGATCGCGAGGGAGTAAGAACAGAGAGGAGGAGGGGGGGGGGAAGGGCTACGGGACAGGGACTCGTCCAGCTGGCAGGCAGGCAGGCAGGCAGGCAGGCTGCGTCTAAAAATAGACACAGATGCCTTTAGCAATTGCCGTCAAGTGGGAGGCGACTCTCGATTCTCGATTCTCGACTCTCGAACTTCGATCCGCCGTTTGAGTTCGATCGGCAATCTGAGAAATGCGATCTTGATCTCGTGTCGTGTCGTGTCGTTTCGTGTCGTGTCGTGTTTGGCGTTGAAAGGCTGTGCGGCAATTGCCATGCAAAACAACAACAACAACAACAACAACGACATTCAAATGCCCCAGCGCCATTCGCAATAAACCTGAGCATTAATGTTGCTGCAGTTCTTATACCCTGCATCTAATGAAAATGGCCAAAAAGCGTAACATGAAGTTGTGCAAATTTGTATTACGTAATTACGTATTGGTTCCAGGTACTTAACCGACAAAGAAATAGTGAAACTATAATACTTATAAAATAAAATAAATACACTGTTGATTTATATAACAAAAAAAAAAAATGTAAATAAAGATATTTAGTTTAATATCAATTTTAAAATTTATTTAAAATATTTTGAAAATAAAAACCAAAAAATAACAAATTTTTAGAGTTATGTTTGCCCTTGATTTTTGGTACATAAACACATTTCAATGCTATTTTTATGCTCTACAAATTTTATGACGATGGTTAAATAAACACAGAAGTTATTTAGGAAACAATTGCGCTTCGTATAGGCCTCAGGGAAGAAGTTTTATGTATGCATACTATAAATAACTATGTATGTATATATTTTAAGGCTGGGCATAGGGTATCTTCTAATCGATCAATATCGACTGGAGGACTCATGTTGCTGTTGTTGTTGCTGCTGCACTTGAATTGATTGTTGTTTGACATGGCCCACGAGCCGTGGAGCAACGTTCATACATATATGTACATATGTATGTATGTATATATGTATATTTACATGTCTGTTACGATGGCCCTATGGTTACCGTCTAGACGTGGTCGCTGGCCTGCAAAATGCTGCAATTAGTTCAGTTTGCGTTGTGTCGATTGTTTGTCGAGTGCTTTTTTGTGTTGAGCTCAATGGACTAAAGGTGATTATTGGGCATGTCTATACTCTCTTGGATAAATTATCGATACACGCTATCGATAAATGTAGCGATAACATAATGGGAAATATATCGATAATCTCAACATTTTTCAACACTTTGACTTTGATAATGGTTATAGCAACAAATAGTTGAACAAAACTAAATCGATAAAAAATACTAAACAATTAAATTTATCGATAACATTATTTATTAAAATCCAACTTTAATGTACATCTAAACAATTTTAAAAAAATCGCTTTCAATTGAAATAAATCAATCATTTACATGCAAATTACTCATCTAATGTGTGACGTTGATTTGGTTTATCGATAAAAATTGTCGCATTGGGAGCTTTGAGTTTCTTGTTTTGCGCCACAATTTGCATGTGTATATGTTATTCCTGTCTTTTGGCTCTTATCTATTTGTACACAAGCCAACACGAACGAATGAACGTTGTGCCAATATTTGCCAACTGTGTCCGCAGTTGGCCAAAAGGCAGCGCCAGATCATGCAGCAGCAGCAGCAGCAGCAGCGGCGGCAGGAGCAGACAGAAGAGAGGCAACAACAACAACAATAACAGGAACAGACGCTTGCAATCTTATCGTGAGCAAATGTTTGAAAAAAATGTTGTTTTGAAATGGCAAATGTCAGTACACTCAGAAAAAAGGCTGTTTCAAATTTGATCACAGCCGGGAATTTCGAACTCTTTGCTCCTAAAGTTTGAAGAAAAATTCGTTCAGAAATATTCTAAAAAAAAGTATAAGTTAGCTTTCGACTTGAAAAGCGTCCTTTTAATATAAATAGGTACTAGAATTTTAGTATTAAGTAATCAAAATACTCATTACAAACATTTTTGTGCTTGAAACAAGTATTCAAAGTTCTAGTTCTTAACTTAATATATTAAATTCCTAATTCAAGCTCGATAGGTTTTTTTATTTGAAATAACATCAAGATTGATTTATGAACTTGAGTACTTAAAATATGCACTAAATTTTTTACAATCAAGTAATCAAGTTCTTGACTTAAGAAATATCTCAATTAAAACATGCGCACTTAACTTAACTGAAACAGACTTATATTAAGGAATTTTGTTGTTGAGTTAAGCATTTCATTCTGTAGCTTAGCATTTTCCATCTTGGCCGAATTTTGACAACGTTTGTATGGATTTGAGTACAAACCATCTTATTTTTCTAAGTGTAGGGCTAGGGGTTGGGGATGAGTTTGTGTGCGTTGCCTTTGGCTTTTGGTGTTTAAGCTGCACTAATGAAGGGGTTGGGGGGGGAGGGTGGGGGCAGTTGACAGTTGCCTCACATGCACTGTGTGCTTAGGAGGGCAGGCGGAGGGTAGCCGGAGGCGGAGGGGTGTCATTGACACTAGCTGCTGCTTATGGGCGTGTTAAAGGATGCAACAACGCAAACTGGGCCCTTATCAGGCGCCTCTCAACGCAGCCGTCGCATTGTGTCTGCCAGCAGACAGCAGCCTGCAGCCTGCAGCAAGCAATGACCTTTGATGCCACAAGCAACCCCAAGCTGCAACTGCAACGAGTTGATTTAAGCAATTAAGGGGCAAGCGCTCAGCTGCCACTCCTCCAGCTTAGATGCGGGTTCCGTTTCGGGTCAATGGCTGCACCATGCAAATATTTGGACAACAGCAGCAACAACAATTATTCTCTTGAGCGCTTAATTGCCCCTCGAATTGTAAATCAATTGAATTGCCATTCGCGATGATAATACGAAAAAATAAATTTCTCAAACAAAAATTGATTGTCAAGTGTTTGGCGGCGATTCAACACTTTCACTAGACAAGAAACGAAATAATAAAAGCAAAGAGCATAATAGAAATACAGTTAAAGAAAATAAGTGATATTGATCTGGTCAAAGTGTGAGTGAACGACTAAAACATACCCTACAAGTTGGTTCTTCAAATTGATGCTCAAAGGGAAGTTTCAATAGCTTTGTGTTTTTTTTTTAATGTGAGTGTATGTTTTTTTTCGGATTACATTTTTATAGTATTTTTAGTTACTGAGTTCAGACACATAATTTTAATATACTTATTATTATCGGGTATAAAACTGCGATTGTAAGGAAGTAATTAAAAAAGCGAATGTTGGGGTTTATCTGAAGCTACATACCAAATTTCACGACCTTAGCCTTAAAATGCTCTGAGTTCGTTGAGGTAAGACACAAGATTATGTGAATAGAGGGACAAATGGCTGATTCATACTATTAAAAGAAGAGCTGACTACTTCTTTCCTTTACACACATTAAGCTAGCTTATATACCCACCCATTCGTTCCATTTACAGGGTAGTTAAACACACATTTTTGCCACTTAATGCGCTTTGAGCAACTCTCAAATCGAAAGATCTTTCATTATTTATTTGTGTTGTTTGAGCTCTTCAATCTCTAATAAGTGTGTTGCCACATCGTTGACAGTGCCCCAAAATTAAATACAAGCTGCGCGCAGAGATAGAAGCGAAGAGGGGGGTGCGGGCGACAGCTGCCTTATATATTTGTTTGTTTGCTTGTTTTTGTGTAGATTTGCTTTGGTTGCCGTTTCGGTTTGGCCTTCAAGTTGCGCATTTGTTATGGATATGCTACATAGTTTCAAGACTTTTCACGCACTCCATCAAATTAGCGCTGCCCCTTAACACCCTTTCCCGATTTCCTTTGCCTTTAGAGTCGCCTCGGAATATTGCGTGACAGTTGTTCATTGAGCAAAGGCAAAGCGTTGCATGCTTTTCGGCTGCTTAACAATTTTTTGGTTGCTCCCCACTCTTTCTCTTCCCCGTCTCCCCCTTTTCACTAGCCTTCCATGCATGTTCTTAATTATAGATCCGCTTTTTGAGTGCAGTTTGGCTTAGTGAAAAGTTGTAACTCCTAATGATGGTCTCATCAACATTAACATTAATAGTAACATCAACATCAACATCGTCATCGTCATCGCCTTTGTTATCGTTATCGCTTTGTTGACCTTGTTTTTCTGTTTCTTTTTTTTTTTGTATATATTTTCCTAGTCATTCTGCGACCACACCTGTTTGCATTTTGTCCATTTCACTGACGAATTTTGTTCAGTGATTTTACTTGGAACAGCTGTTTAATGTCTCAGTTTTGGGTGTGTGTTTGTGTGTGTGTCAATGTGTGTGCTGTCACTGCTTGAACAACTGTTTAAAGTACCACCTTACCGGCATTGCCCATTTTCCAATCTTAATCAGTCTTCAAGGTTCCCAAGCAGCTTTTGGAAAATATATTCAGAGTCTTAATGAAAATCGATAGATAGTTTTATTGCATTAATTTCAAGCTATGATTGAACTGGGAAAATAAATATATTTACTGTGGAAGTTTGTTGAAACTTGTTTCGGGATTTTAAAAGGTACTTTTGAAGCAAAGCTTTTTATTCGATTTAATTTGTTTCAAAATATTTTAAGATCTTTCGAAGTACTTGGAAAAGGAAACTATTTGCAGCATTTCAAATACTTATTTCTTTCAAGAGTTAATCCCAATGAGAATACTCATTTAATTTATTTTATTTCCTATATCCAGGGCTACAAAGATAACCTTATAATTTATGATTAAATCAATATATTTCCCTACCTTATATATTATATGAAATTGATATGAATATTATTGATGCTATTGTTCTTACAGTTTTTATATAATTTATAAGATCGGGCCAACATTAGATATATATATTTTTATTTAATTTAAATACATACATATATTCAGTTTTATTTAATTAAAGTCCACTTTTACCAACCCCTTTTATTTAACTTAATTCCACAGCTGAAAAATAATCGCTTAACAGTTGACAACCCTCTTGTGGAGCTTATCCAATTTTTGGCTAGCATTTGATATGCACAGGGAAAATACCCTTGACCAAAACGTAGCATAATTAATTATTCCCAGCCGTATTACCATTTTGTGTTCATTGACAAACTCTTGAAATTTGGCAAATGGCGAATTCGCTATGAGAGGGTTTCTTTTTTGTCTGCGACAATTGTCGAACTATAAATGTTTTATTCATTGTTGCGAAACTGGCCAACAAGTCGTATTTCTATATTCTAATTTTTCTGTTTCTCTTTGCAGTCGGATTTTGCCAACTTTCCTTTTGTGTGCGGTGCCAAAGCAACTTTAAGGTAAGTTAATAGCTACCAAAGGCTATCGCCTTGGGGGTTGCTCTGGGCGGTGGGTGGTGGGTGGTGGATGGATGTGTGCGTCAAAGCAGACAAAGCTAAGGAAGCACAAAAATGCGGAAAAAGTCTGTGAAAGTGCATTGCACGAGGGGGGTAGGAGGAGAAGTAGAAGTAGGAGTAGGAGTAGGAGCAGGAGTAGGAGTATGGGTAGGAGTAGGGGTAGGGGTAGAAGTAGAGGTAGGGGTATGGGCAAGTGGGAACTGCGTTGGTCTTGACAATGCCAACGTACCTTGACGAGCTCTTACAGGTCTCAAAAGTTCTGCCTGCACCCAACCCACTACCCTTATGCGAACCCAATCCATGTTCCTGTTCACACCCTGTAGCCAATATTTATGGCTACCAAAAGGGTATCATGAGGTTGTGCAATTGTGTGTTACAGGCAGACGGAGACATCTCTAAACTCATAAAGTATAAGCATATGTATATACGCATTTATTCTGAAGTTGTATTTAAATATTTGGCTAACTTTATTTGCATATCCAAAAGTAGTAGTAAAAAGTAGAGAATTCTTTGCCAAAAAACCTAAACTAGAGAACGAAATTTCACAAAGTTTTCTTTATAATCCTACAATTCCTAAATGTGTAAGTCTGTTTTGGAATAAGTTAAATATGATTTAATATATAAGACTTTATTACAGGGTATTTGCTAGATGTCCTTCTGACATCCTCGACTGGAGCCATCTAACTGGCTTTATTTCACTCCTTGTTCTGGCTTATTTTCTATGGGTTTGGGTGCGTCTGTTGGCGCATATTAACGCTTGCGGTTATTTGGATTTTAGCTTATGCAATGCACAAACACAAACACACACACATATATATATAAATGTATATGTACTTCTAGCCTGTTTGTCAAGTGTTGTTGTGCCGCTGCTGTTGTAATTTTTATGACTTCGAGGCTTTTGTAACACTCACACTCCCATCGCCATCCCCATTCTCACCCCTCTTGTAAATATATTATCCCCCTTTTGCTGTCTGGCGCTTTTGCAACCCTTTTGTAGCCTGTCTTTATGGCTGTGCTTCCCCATTTTGTTATTTATTAACGCTTCGCAGGCGCAAAATATATTAAAGTGACACCACACAATGTTTCAAGCTGATGAGGCGTCTCGAATAGCCGCCGCCCTAAAGAGTATGCAACACATTTAGCTGCACAGTATTTTTACAACGCATCCACAAAGTATGCAGCACTTTTGCGCGCAGCATTCAAGCGTGCAGCATTTGCTGAACATAAAACTATTGCGTGCTTTTAGGGGCGGTGTGAAAAGCGTTTCAAATTATTAACAGCAACATTTTTTATTGTTCTTTTCAAAAATAATTTAGCAACAGTCAACTAACAGAAATGTTTTACATACATTTCTGGCTTTCCGTTTTGTTAATTTAATTCAACTTCAAATATTCTTTTGGCTTCAGATCCTCCTTTGCCTTCAGATACTCTGCCTTCAGATCCTCCTTTGCCTTCAGATCCTCCTGTGCCTTCAGATCATCTTTTGGCATCAGATCTTTCGGCTTCAGATCATCCTTTGCCTTCAGATCCTCCTTGGCCTTCAGGTCATCCTTTTCCTTCAGATCATCCTTTTTCTTCAG
Organism: Drosophila maculinotata; assembly: GCA_035045305.1. Taxonomy (NCBI): domain Eukaryota; kingdom Metazoa; phylum Arthropoda; class Insecta; order Diptera; family Drosophilidae; genus Drosophila; species Drosophila maculinotata. The sequence continues at coordinate 5,996,824 of JAWNPD010000679.1, read as the reverse complement.
ATCATCCTGTGGTTTCAGATCGCCTTCTGGCTTCAGAGCTTCTTCTGGCTTCAGAGCCTCTTCTGGCTTCAGACCCCCTTCGGCCTTCAGACTCCCTTCGGCCTTCAGATCCCCTTCGGCCATCAGATCCCCTTCGGACATCAGATCCCCTTGGGACATCAGATCCCCTTCGGACATCAGATCCCCTTCGGCCATCAGATACTCCTTTGCCTTCAGATACTCCTTTGCCTTCAGATCCTCCTTTGCCTTAAGATCCCCTTCTGGTTTCAGATCCCCTTCTGGCTTCAGAACCTCTTCTGGCTTCAGATCCTCTTCTGGCTTCAGACCCGCTTCGGCCTTCAGACCCACTTCGGACTTCAGACCCACTTCAGCCTTCAGACCCACTTCAGCCTTCAGACCCCCTTCGGCCTTCAGACCCCCTTCGGCCTTCAGACCCCCTTCGGCCTTCAGATCCCCTTCTGGCTTCAGATACTTTTTTGGCATCAGATCCTCCTTTGCCTTCAGACCCTCCTTTGCCTTCATATCCTCCTTTGCCTTCAGATCCTCCTTTGCCTTCAGATCATCCTGTGCCTTCAGATCCTCCTGTGCCTTCAGATCCTCCTTTGCCTTCAGATCCCCTTCTGGCTTCAGATCCCCTTCTGGCTTCAGATCCCCTTCTGGCTTCAGATCCCCTTCTGGCTTCAGACCCTCTTCTGGTTTTAGATCCCCTTCTGGTTTCAGATCGCCTTCTGGTTTCAGATCGCCTTCAGACTTCAAATCGCTTTCTGGCTTCAGATACTCTATTGGCATCAGATCCTCCTTTGGCATCGGATCCTCCTTTGGCTTCAGATCCTCCTTTGGCTTCAGAGCATCTTTTGGCTTGCAATACTTTTCTTCAAATCCTAAGCCTTCAAAACTGATAACTGAAAGTCTCGGTGGCGTCGGCCGCGGAGCTGGCCAATAAGGGTTTTTCGGACGTGAGTTGGCTAATTCATCAAGGCATGTCAGAGTTGGCAAAGGAACCAGCTCTTTAGGACCCGCACTCCGGCGAGATTTAAGGCGATCCGGCTTTTCTAGTTTCTGTCGGTATTTCATTGTATTGTTTTTTGCTCTTAAAATAAAAAAAACTTTATCTTATTAATTTTTTGTTAAAAGTTAATTTTTGTGGAGCACACGAACCTTTCTGTAGTAAAATATATCGAGTAATGAAGGTTTTCTATTCTGTGCACTCGAACGTCTCTCGAAACTGAAAAACTTTTTTTTTAGAGCTTGCTTGGTTACAAATAAAACACATATTTACAATATGCTGGATCAGGGCCGGATTATTAAATGTAATACATGGGCACAAGAGCTATGGCGCCCTATTATGATTAACCATAGATTCAAATTAATGCGATTTCTTCAAATATTAAAGCACATATATTTTGATCGATATATCACCGGTCTAATAACTACGAATAACTCCAGAAAATGGTATGGCATTATTACAGAGAGTGCGTAACACCATAGTAATTCTCCCAAATTATGTTGGTATTGATACTGTCGCAAACGTTTAATGAGGTCATATTATTAAAACTGTTCTTTTCGGGAATTTCTATTCGCAAAAATTGTAATAACATCGTCGAACTTGAGTTCACGAAGCACAAAAACTGACTTTCTTGTCTTACGGAGGCCGCCTAGATGTGGGAGCCCTGGGCAGTTTCCCCATCGGCCCATGCTTTAGTCCAGCTCTGTACACGATTAATGTGAGGATTGATTAGTATATATGCTTCTTGGTCTCTAAATCTATTTTGCACAAATGTGTTTGCAGAAATAATTGAAAAGAATCAACACGCATAGTTTTTATGGAAGCACAATTTTTTTTTTTGGTTTTCATTGATGAAGTTACATGGATTTTAATATATTTTTCTAGAAATGAGTTTTCCGTTTATGTCTATAGATCACATTCATCCTTCTTAGCTTCCATCAGTCCTGAGTCTCGGCATACCGCAACTCCCACTTGTGACGGAGGAGGTGGTGGTGGTGGTGGTGGTGGTGTAGGTGGTGGTGGTGGTGGTGGTGGTGGTGGTGGTGGTGGTGGAGGTGGTGGTGGTGGTGGTGTTTGCGGCGGTGGCGGCGGTGGTGGCGGTGGCGGTGGCGGCGGCGGCGGTGGTGCCATAGTCGCCTCTGACAAGGTCAGTTGTGACATTGCATTTAGTATGGGCAAGGGCAACTCAGGAGCTGGGTACGAATCCTTGGCACGCAGAACAATCCGAAAAGGAGGCATAGGCTTCATTGTGCAATAATAATCTTCCTGAAAATATTAAAGAAAATTTGTAATATAGATTATTTAAATATCTTAATAATATGTGCGTTCTCATTGTGGCCATAGGCATAGAAATGATACCACTGCAAAAGAAGTTAGAGATTTCAATATCGCAGAGTAGATTGCACAAATATCGATAAATCACTGCTAGAATTGCAAAGTTATCGATTTGCTTGCAAGCTTTTTATACTTTTACAAAATAATAAAAAAATGGAAAAATAGCTACATTTCTTACTTACGTTTTAAGAATTATTTTTTCTTTTGTTTTTTTGTTATAACTTTTTCACTTGGAAGCCGATCCGTTCGGTTGAAAATGAAATCGACTGAATGTTTTCTCTCTGCTTTAATACCAGGTCTCTGAAAAGCCAAATCTGTTTTTCAATGCTTGCTTGGAATGATATAAAAACACAATTTTACTAAACGCCATACATATTGTTTTTTTGTTCATATTGAAAAGCATATTTAATGGTTTTTCATTTCATATATTTTCAGCTTCAAATTACATTAAATTGCTGTTGGGTTTTTGCAGAGTATTTGGTATCCCTGAACCCATTAAAAATGGATAAAAAGAGAGACTATAAGAGCTAGAGACTTTATATTTTTGGAATATAAGTATGGTCGGGATACCACAAGTTTATTTCATTTTATCGATATCTCTTCCCGTTCAAAAGTTATCGGTAAATTTCGATTCCAGACATGGGCATAACATGAATGCAGATAAATAATTATCAATGAATTTAAGGGTACCTGCCAGTCGGACACTCTCCACTAGAGCACTCTTACTTGTTTCAGCTTCAAACTGCATTAAATTCTTCGACACATTGCTGTTGGGCTTTTTTTTGAGAGTATTTTGTTTTGTTTTTGGTTTTTGTTGTTGAGATATGTATTTCGAAGACAAAGAGACGCCAACGCAACAAATTTCACACCGCCCCTGAAAAATAGTTTATAAATATTTAAAGTAAATGTTTTGTTGCGCTTGTTTGTTGTTGTTCCGTTTGATTGTTTGTTGTTGCTCATTGATTTTAATGAAGTGCCATGCTTCTATGCTTCCATGATTCCATGCGGAGGCGTCTCGCAGTCAATTTAAGGATCGTGGGTGGATCGCAGCTACCCAAAGCGATTGCCATATCAAATATGTATATATCTGTGGCAATGGCTTGAAGCGCGGCTTGGCACTGAGAGGGGTGGGGAAGTCGGCTTCGTTTAGGCTTAATTAACAGCATTTTGTACAAATTTGGTTGTCATCGTTAGCCATACGGCGATTCTTGTCCAACGCAGCTGGCAACTCATTTTGCGTTGGCCAATCGCCAAAAGCAACGCATTTTTCGTCGGTTTTTCTTCGGTTTTTCTCTGTCTCATTTTGCGTAATGAAAAATTGCAGTTTTTTCTTTGCAGCTGATGACTGGCCCGCCCCCCAAATCTAACCTGACCGCTCCCCCTTCAATTTTCTATGACCAAAAGCATTGCTCAACTCGCATATTTGCAGCGGCGATTTGTCCCACTGGCCAAGTGTCTTTGGTTTGGTCTTTTGGGCCGGGCTTAAAGAAAGCACTCCCAAGTAGCTGGCAAGCATGCGAGTCGCAAGCCACTGCTACAGTCATACCCCCCCAACTCAAAACCACTGCCATAAAAGTAAAAAATTATTGAAAAAAATTATTTTTTTTATTTATATATTTTTTTGTTGTTTTTATTTATTTTTATGGTGTACAAAGTATAGAACGTAGTTATTGACTATCAACCAAACTTGGAAATCAAATCAATTTGCAAACATCCATACACTCCGCCGGGGATTCGAACCTGGATTCTCATTTTAAAACTGCTTAACTTGCAACTTAAACAACTGAGCAACTGAGTATTACATAAGACACGTTGTTATTATGCCCTTATATATAAAATTATAGCAGGTGTTGATTTTGCTTCCTAAATATTGATGTTGAGAATTTTAACAAACCAGAAAACCTTTACTATTATTTGTCGAAATTTATTATTATATAATAATATCTATAATAGCAAGTACAAATGTTGGACATAGACATTTTTCGTGACAATAATAATACGATTTTGTTGGGTAGACTTGAAACATGAATTTTGTTCAAAAGTTTCTAGAAAAATGATAATAGGTCAAAATAGTACCTATTATAATGTGAAACCAGCAAAAGATCCACTTGGGGAGGTTCGACTGTAGTAGCTTTCCATCGAATGCGTCTAATGCACGTTTTCCAAGACGTGCGCAGACATTCACACATAGAGACCCAGACCAGACATAGACCTCAAACGGCCAGCGGCCAACGGCAAACGACAAACCCCGACCCAGACCAAAGCACAGAGACCCAAACTAAAACCCCAACCCGAAAGTCGCAGCAGTGCTCTAGGTCAAGGCTGGGCGCGGCGGGCGTTGCGTATACGTGATGCGGCAGCGGCCAATTGTTGCTTATTGTTGTTTATTGTTACTCATTGTTGTTGTAGTTGCTTGTTGTTGACACTTGCAGTTACATCGATAAGCAAACGGAGAAAGCTGCAACGACGACGGCAACTACTGGCCAAGAAATAAACATAAAAAATAAAAAGCATAACAACAAGATAGAACAACTGCGTTTGGCCGACGTTTGTATACCCTATCAAATAGTTACACAAATATCATGCCCCACAAAACTGTGGCTTAAATCTTTATTGTAATTGAATTCCAAAAATTTGTATGTTTTTTAAAGTAAAAAGACCCGGAAGGTCAAACTTTTCCATGCATTTTGAACTTAAATTGCGTTTCCTGCTTTAAATGCAATACTGATTTAGAGGTGAAAACTTAATCTTAAAAATAGAATTTTAAAATAAAAATTGTTAAGTTTTAACCAATTCATGACTGTTTTAAATTTGTATCTAAAACCACATGGGATACTTCAGAAACTTGAGAGAAAATCATGATAATATGATACTATATATGATTAGATCTCAAGTAAGATCATTCAAAGGTTACAAAATGTGAGCAAATCTTAACGTAAGAGTAAGCAAAATGTATTAAAAGCGCTCTTGACACATGGCCAGGGAATGCGACAGAAGATTTAAGATCTGCAACTGCAGCAATTTGATTTGTGGCCACCTGTCAACAGCAGCTGCCCATCTCTGCCCCAAAAACAATTGCCACCAAATTTTGTGCAGTTCTGCTGAAGTGCTGCGCTTAGAAAGTAACATTTTTTGACTATGGGAACAGGTGGGAAACCAAACTGGGAAAACCGAAAGTGCTGCCTCAGCGCACGTACTAACGGTAGATCATCTGCGGGGGAAATATAAAGTAAAGAATGTTCAGGCAACTGAATTGGGTCTAAAACTGGGCTTGTTCCCATTTTACACACACTTGAAGCTGCAATTATTTCTCGTTTTGTATTTTTCATTTTGGGGGCAAGTGAAAACGCGTTGATCATTGTTGATAACAAATTTCAAATTAATTGATAGATGGACTGGGTTCAGCGCCAGAAATGAGAATAATACCATGACTGTACCATTGAGTACTTCAGAAGACTTCAAACCCTCATAACTCGGCCAAAACTGATCAGATTTACGATTCCGAGGTCATTTCTTGAATGCCTTGACCTCTTTAATAATTCTACATTAAAAGTTACATTTCTTACAATTTTCGGATTTTGTATCTAAAATCATGTCAGAAAAGTTGACATCTAAGTTCCCTAGTACCTGAAAATTACTTCAAAATAACATAGCTTTGAAATAACTGATTAGATTTTTATACATATATAATAATATATTTAAAGATGATGAACTTAAATTTTTGAAAATTGGGAAAAACAAGTGGGTTGGAAAGCACCTCTTCTTAATTAGTAATTTTGATTAAGTTTGAAAATCGTAAAAAAAACCCATTCTCTTACGTAATTTCAAGCTGTTGTACATGAGAAAGAATTAAGATCAGATTCAAAGCAAACAGCTGGCTGTGTTTGGATTAAATAATCTACTTGTGGGAATGGTGGCGTGTGTGCTTTATGCATATACATATTTTGTTGGCCGTAAACAAATTAATTGTTACGCTCTTTAAAAGTTAATCACAACAGACGCCAACGTTCGCACAACAACAATGGCCACAAGCGAGTGGCATAAAATTAGTGGATGAATTTGGAAAACATTTAACGAAACAAAAAAATGGTAAATTTTAAAGCTGGGAATTAAAAAATAAAAAAGATAACGAAAATAACAACAACAAAAAACACCACAAATGGCAAACGGCAAACGGCCCAACGCCTTTGAACATAATTTATGGCCAATTTGATTTTATTTTCATTCAAATTTTATTTCACTTTAAGTCGCTCTAAAGTTGTTTATTTTCTCACTCTTTTTCTTTCTTTCTTGTTCCATCTTTTTCTTTCTTTGCAAAAATTGTTGTATAGAAATTTACAGCCAAAACAAAAAATTAAGAAAAAAAATTTAGTTTTTTCGTTGATGATGTTATTTAGTAGCCCCGACGAAGAAGAAGAAGAGAAGGCAGGTGCCAGCGATCAGGAAGAAGCAAAAGATGATAGCAAAGAAGAGGAAGAAAGACAATTAATTGATGGGAATTTCTTTCTTTTTTTGAGCTGCCGGTCTTTGGATTCGTTTACATATTCAAATAGAAATCGAAAGCGTTTGATTTTTTAACTAATTTTTGTTGTGGTTGTTGTTTCTTCTTTGTCCCCCTCTCTCTCTCTCTCTCTCTCGCTCTAGCTGACTCTTTCTGTCTTCAGCTTCTAATTTGGCTATAGAAACAATAGACGCGTGTGTTTTAAAGATAAAAATGATGATGATGATGTGTTTGGGGGATTACATAAAACTTATCAAAGAAAGAAACCAAAATTTCGGTTGTATTTTTTTTTGTTCGATTTGTGGCTCGATTTTTCTTTTTAGCGAAATTAAGTAATATATATTTTGTGAACACCTCTCTCTCTCTCTCCCCTCCCCCCCCTCCACGAGAAAGGGGGCGTGTCGTTTGGCTAACGATGCGGCTGACTGATTTATGCGGCGTGAGAAGCGCAGAGAGAAGCGACACTCAAAAGTAAGGCAAGTGTTGCAAGCGTTTCTTTAAGCTATTAACTTCTCTGCCGCTTCTTCTTCTCGATTTACCTTGGCTTTTCCTCTGGGGTTTTTCCCATATGACACATGACCAAACAATCGACTGCGCTGATTAACAGCAATAACTGTAATAACAAACTACTACTTGACTTTTGTTGTTGTTGTTGCTGCTGCTGCTGCTGCTGTTGTTGTTGTTGTTGTTGTTGCACACATTTCACGCACTCACGTTTTTCAATGCAATACTTTTACACATAAAAAAGCCGCAAAAGCCGCAACTCGCAACTCGCTACTCGCATCATCACCCCTCCCAGGCCCCGCTGCCATGCCCTCAAGCTTCAAGCCCCTTCAATTCAATTCAACACACATTTATACATTTTTATGATCACTGCTTTAAATGCTCTTTCCAAAGAGTACATAAGCTTCGCGATGATGCAGCAAACTGAGTCATAGGAAACTTGAACTGGCGTTTCTCTACACCCAATTTAAGTGGCAGAAATAGTTAAGTTCAACATTTGTTGAAAAATAAATATACAATCAAATTAAAAAGATATAAAAAACTAGCACATTAAATTTGAGTTTCTTTCTGCAGCTTCTCCTTTGATTGGTTGCATAGTTAGAGCATTTTCGACTTCGTTTTGGATGATTTTGTAATACTCTCCTTAAATCTGTCATGTTTTGCTTGCCTCAGGCTTTTCAACATAAGCAATTATAACTTATAAGTAAGAAAACAAACAACTGAAATACTTTTCGTGCGTACTAAATAATAAGAAGACCAATGAGAAACTAAAACTCCAACGCGACTAGGAAATACCCTGCAGAATTAGCAAATAAAATGTAAAGATAACAAATTTAAAAAAAATAAAATAAAAAATTAAATATTTTATGGCTGTCAACATTTTTATCAAAGGGATAAAATAACATTAAAATGAAACAAGAATGTTTGCCCAAATATACAAAATTCAGATTTTAAATTTTAAGCATTTTTTTGAAAGTGATAAAACAACATTAAATTCCGAAAAGAATGTTTGAGCAAAATATTAAATTTAAATGCAGGATTAGTCAAGGAAACTTCGAAAACCTGTATCCACTTTACACTTTAAGTCTTAGACACTCGTGTACCAATTGAAGGGTACAAGGTATGTGAAGCAGGCAGTCAGTCCGTCCGGCAACCGCTTGACTTTGGCACATATTTTTTTTGGGCCCAGCGGCCAAACATGAATTGCTTCCGAAATTCAAGCGAATCTCTTAAGGATTGCCAAAAAAACGAAAAAAAAGCCAAAAAAAGCAAAGCAGAAATTGCGCAAACTGTTTGCAGTGAATGCGGAATGTGGAATGACCTTTCGGTGCGAGCAGAGTTCGAGTCTTTATTCTGCGGCACATTCAACCTTATCATTTTGGTTTTGCATTTGCATGCTGAGGTTCGGGTTGAGGTTCGTTTTTGGTTGAGGTTTCGGTGTCGGACCTGGGTTCGGGTGTGGCTGCAAACTAAAGTTAATCTTATGAGTAAACCTCTTTAATAAGATGACAATTATATGGCATCTAATGCGCTGTCCAACAAATTTACGATGCATTTACGATAAGTTGCGTTGATTTCTTTTAATGACACCCCCGCCCCTCCCTCGACTTTCCCCGCTCTCCGTCTCTCCCTCTTCTGTAGCGCTTTGAAGAACTTTGACCGAATGCAGTGGCGAGAGATCATTAAAAGGCTAACAAAAAGGCAGCTAAAATTTATTTTTATAATGCTCACAGGGCAGTGAAAAAAATTTGATCGAATGCCAGATGCCCTAAAATTTGTATCTCAATATTTCAAGCATTTCGAATATTTAGAAAATATATTAAAATAGAGCTGCACCTAAAATGATAGTAAAAAATGAAGTATAATTATTGTAAGCAGTTTTCAATTAATTTATTATTTATTATGTTAATGTTTTATACAGCAACTTCTAAAGGTACAGGGTATGCACAAAAAAAAAAAAACAAAAAAAAAAACTTAAATTGTGCACAAATTTAATTGCAAATTAAAAAGTCAGTGGCGATGTGGCGCATAAATTTTGTGACGATGGCCATAGTCGCAATCATGTCCCATATCTTAAATCGTGTGCGAGAGTCAATGCCAAATGCATGGCCACGCCCACACACGAACACGCCCCATTGCTATGCATCAGGCTAGAAAACTTTTACTTTGAACTTTGACAAAAACAAAAAATAAAAATATATATGTATATGTATATAAATAATAAACAAACTGGATAATCAGGGGCTAGGCATGGGCAGGGATTGGGTTGGCTGAAGCAAAGGGGACGGAGGGAGCAGCGGAGGGGGCAGGTAGCTTGATAATAGCCGTATGCGTGTCTTTAGTATGACGCCCCCCAATTTATTGGCCAGCTTGGTTTTTGGCTTGGCTTAAAAGCAAATTTTATTTTAATTTGATTTCTGGTCACCAACTCAGCTCCAGCTCGTTACCCACCTGAGTGCTATCCACCTGAGTCATTCAACCCGCGAGAGGCCGCGAGCACAACTTTCATATAAGAGAGACCTAGCCTGCATATATATATATATATATATATCTACCCGCGTTACTTTCTTCAAAAAATTTGAAATACGCCACCAAACGAGAGACCGCCATCCGCTATCCGCCACTTGCTACTTGCCACCCGCCGCCACCTGTGCGAGGGCGGCAGCGTGGTGCAGGGGGGGGGCAGGGGTCGCCAAGGTAAAAGGAGATTTCGTTGTTGCTGTTTTGGTGGGTGAAACCGATATTAGCTGAGCGGAATTGTTAATTAACGCGTACGACATATGTTAATATCAAGCCAACCTGTACAGTTTGATTTTTTTTTTCAACTTTTAGTTTGTGTTTTTATTTATATTTTTATTTTTTGTTTATGTTTTTTGTCTTTGGCGAAACGGTCCAAGCCGGAAAGGCGAATGACGGATGCGCATAGTCTGTCCGATGTTGTTTAATTTGTGTGTGTGTGTGTATGTGTATGTGTGTGTATAAAGAGCGATGTGGGAGGTGCTGGCATAAATGAATGACTAATTCTTGGGTGAAATTTGTTGAGGGCGAATTTCGTTTGTCGTTTATCGAGAGCATATCGATACGTTTATCGATTATATATGTAAGCTTAAATTTTGTGTTATCAAAGCAAATGATTATGATCGGTCCAAAAATGTATCAATCAATTATGAATATTTTTTTTTAGTTTTTCTTAAATAATGTGCACGCCTTTCGATAACAGTTTTGTACAAATTAATCGATTATTATATATTGTGTTTATCGATCAATTAACAGCTGATCTTTATCATCAATTGCTTGTGGGCAAGTTCGTTGCCGAAGTCTTTTGTTTTGAGTGTCACCAATTTCAAAAGTAAGTTCTGTTCAACTCAATCAGTCAATCAGTCAATCAGTCAATCAGTCAGTCAGTCAGTCGGTCAATCGCAATGAACATGTAAATACGGCAAAACTCATCGCCTGTCACACACTTGTCACCAGCGTCTGCCGACTTCGAGCCCACTTGTAATGCACAGCGTGTGTGTGTGAGTGTATGTGTGTGCATGTGTGTGTGTAGTGGGATCGAAATGAAGTGGTAAATATATTATTTATTTTTGTTGTTGCCAATGCGACGCGTGTTGCGAACGAAAATGTTGTGTTTATTTCTGCCATTTCGCTTTAATTTCTACAGCAAGAATATCAAAAGGCTGTTTTGGGGCAACTTTGGGGGCTTTCTAGTGAAATTGAAAACGCATTTAATAACAAGCCAAATTGAAATGCAAAGACAACAACAGCAACAACAGAAAACAGAAAAAACAGAAAAAAAAAAAAAAACAGCAGCAGCAGCAACCAAAACTGTTGACAAATTTCACTTTCAACAGGGCGCATGCACAATGCTAATGGCCAAGTGGGAATCTCTCAATTTTGTAGTTTCGTATCGGAATCTGGAAACGGCTTCGGATTCGGAATCGGAATCGGTATCGGATTGAGAGCTGAAATTGTAGTTAAGGTTGGCAGCCTGAGATGCATAAATCAAATTTCACAAGGGCCGCAAATGAGATGAGTGCGTCTCTGATTAGCGATAACAATTTTGAATGCTGGCGGCGCCATTGACGGGGGATCGGCAACAACAACAACAACAACAATAGCAATAACATAAAATTTGATTAGCCGGAACCGCCCGTTTTTGAGGGCGGGGGTGGGCGTGACCCAACGAAAGTGTTTGGCCGCTGCAAATGAACCAGAAATTTTTAGTTTTGTGGGCCCTTTTTAAATATGTATACCCTGTAAACATGAAATAGGTAAAAATAGGGTTTAATAAAGCTGACTTTGTACTTTTCACTTCAAATATCATACTATATGATCTAAGGAACTAGAAGCTGTAGGTATATGAAAAGACATAGGTATATTTTTCCCTTTTTTTTATCAAGTTTGTTCAAGCTTATTTTATTTTTTAAAACCAAGCACAATCACAATAATATTAAGTATACATATATTTTAACAGCAAAATTATAATTTCTCAAAACTTCATAGCACTCGTGTAGATAAAACCAAATTTATTAGTGAAAGAGTGTTTTAAGCTGCAAAACTGAAGAAATGTGGTTGGGGCTCTGCAGAACTGATTACAGGGCAACTGTAAGTTCAGCAGTTTCAACTAGACCATTTCTACATGTCAAATTTTAGGGTATGTTAATCGGTTCTGTGTGTGCTCGAAAGTTTTTCACGTTTTCTTGAGCAATTCGCTGTGCAGCAGCAGCAGCTAATGGAAAATGATGTTCATCTAGTAATAAGGCAAAGTTTCGATTGAGATCTTGATGACTTTCCACTGTCTCTGATGAGTTGGCACAACTTGATGTTACAGCTGAGAGTGAAAAAGGCCGAATTATGACGTGTTGCACAAGCTTTTTAGAGAGTTAGCTTCACTTACCCCACGAAAATATTATACATTAATCTAATAACATGCCACAATTTTTAGTTTAATTTGTATGTGTTTTCTATATATTTACAGCCAAAGATTAGACAACGCCTAGCTAATGACTACATTTAATGAACTATGCTAAGAGGTAAGTGCATCGCTTAATAAACATGCCAGCAAGTTTGTTGCCTAAGTCTTTCGTTTTGAGTCAAAGCAATACCAAAGGAAAAAAACCTATAATACGCTAATGAATTGCCAAAAAAAAAAAAAAACAAAACATTAAATAAAATAAAAAAGTGCGAACCGTTAATTGTGCCTGAGTAGGAATTGGGCCCAGATCAAGCGACAGAGACATTGACAACGATTTAAACAAGGACCGTTACATAAAGTAACCACATACCATGATTTTATTTTATTTTTTTCTGTTTACCTCTCTCCCTCTTTTGTTAGACCTGTATATATTTATAGCTTACATGCCCTAGAAGAGGGTTTTATAGTTTTGTCATACAATTTGTTACTAATTTGCGAGTCGATGTTTTAAAAAGGTTTACCAGGTTTACCTCTCCTATGCAAACTGATCTCTTAGTAGAGATATCTCAATGCAGTTGCAATTAAATGCAGACGTATTGGATTACCATATCATATAGCATAAAGCATAGGAACAATTGGTCAAAAATATTTTATACATTTTTTTCTTCGATAAAAAATGTACAATTAGCATTTTATTGAAATCTGTCTATTATTATTATATGGTCTTCGGTTAAAAATAGATTTCTTTTCTAAAAATCCTACAAATAATGCTTATTAATTTCAGATGTTCACAAATCACATAGCTGGTTTATTTGAGATTGTATTAATAGTGTATTTAATTGTCGTTAAATTACTTGCTATTATATTCTCTTTTTCTTTTTATGCTTTTGCTGTTGCTTTTGCATGACACTCGTAAATATTTTTGAGCAATTGTCATTAAGCGGCCCGATCGGACCTTTCGGTTAGCGTCGTTTTCGGCTGCGACCTTAAATGGTTTTTGACTTTGACTTCATTGGCTTTGCGCCGGCAATTGGCGGTCCGCAATATTATTATTATTATTTACTTATATATTTCTTTATTTTTTGCCCGTTGTGTTGTCTGCGGATTTGCAAAGCTAATTAAGTTATTTGACTTGTTGTTTGTTTAGTCATGCAGCGCAAAGCTCTTAATTCTCAAAAACTACAATAAAAAAATGAAAAAAATTCGTACAAAAGTCAATAAAAATGAAGCACAAACAAGACAAACGCAATTCAAATGGTAAAGAGTTATGAAAATATCGAGACCTGTAGGTTGTGAAAATAAATGCAACATTTTCGAAATGCTAACAAAATAGAGGTTAAAGATATCTTAGCAGCTAAGAGGTGACTAACATGAACTCTCATAGCGGACCAGCTTTGAGAAGTGATTCCTTCGTGAATGCAGTTTTGTAGCGAGTAGCTTAATGTGCTTATTTGTAATTACTCTTGTAATTATTTTAGGTATTTCAATTGCTATTCTAAGGTTATTTAATAGTTTACTAGTTAAATCTCAATTAAAGTTTACTTGGATTAAGTAAATCCCTGGTTGTGTTTCAACTGTTTTAATTACTGACGTAATTACTAATAGTAATTGACCATTTTCCGATTTTCCGATTTTCCTACATTTATTTTCAGTTTGTGCTTCAATGCTTCAGCTACTTTGCGGGAAATGTCAGCTATAAATAGTTAAGTTTATTTTGCATTTTTAAAAGTGCAACTCAATAAAAGAAGCAATAAAATAACATAAAAATGGGAATGGAAACAACTTAACCTCAAGAGATAAAGTGTTAAAACAACAGATTCTTGACTTTTGCTAGATTACATTTTAATATTTAGTATGTTCCACTCTCTATAGTTAAACGGTCACTTGCCACGCACAAGGTAACCTTCGAGAACAAAACAAAAAAAGAATAGAAAAACCTTAAAATCGAGCTTAAAGTTGAGAAAAAGATTCGACGAAAAACAACGATTTTCAACTTGACCTTAAGAGCAGCTCTCTAAAGTAGTTTTTTCTTTGCAGCCACAGATTCTTCAGTTTTGAATAGTTTATTATCTAGATGACACTTTGCTTAGGTTTTTGCAAGTTAAGTTTTTTGTTTCGTTTTTTTTTTTGTTTGCCAAAACTTATTTTGCGCCTTGTTTATTGGGTGAGCAGGCGCAAAATATGCACACAAAATAAGTTTTGGCAACGCCTACAGTGGCGTCTTTGGCATTAGTCACAGTCTGCATGTTATACCGAAGCATAGCCAACAGCCGGTTTGCGCTCTCACGCTTTTTCCAGCTCTCTCGCTCTCTCTCAGTTGCGCTCTCTCAGTTTTATGCTCACTCGCCCACACTGACGAGCTGAGCACCTGTCGCTGCAACTTTGTCTTTCGTGCAAACTTCTTCGGCTCGCAACGCTGTCGTCGTCGTCGCCGTTGCCGCCGTCGCCACTGCTGCTTTGACCAAACCTCAGCTTGGCGTTGCGGTGGGCACGTCTTGAGCTTTCAATGCGTTGCCAGCCGTCGATAAGAACGCACGCGAGAGACCGCCCGTACTGAGCTAAAGTCATATTATAAAGATACATCAAATTAACGCGCGCGCGTGTTAAATATATTTATTATTTTTGCGCATCTTTTTTCGCACTGTGTGTTTAGATAAACGGTTTATTTTATATTTTTTTTTTAAGAAAAAAAAAAAGAAAGAAGTTAAATACAATTGTTTTAATGTTTTAAGCGCATTTGATGCGCACTGATTATTATTGTGGCTTAGTTTTCAACTCGTTGACAAACTGATTTTCTGTGTCATGTGACAGTTCTGGCCGCCAGGTGTCGCGCCTACAAAAAAAGATAAAGAAAATAAATCTATCAAGTGTTGCCGCAACAATTGAAAAATGTCAGCCAAAAATCAAATGAGCGTCTTCATGGAGAAGATCAATACGGTGAGTGGGGCACGGCAACAAAATAACGGTGCCAAATTAGCCGGTAAAACTTTAGGAATGTGCCAATATCTAGGCGAAGGTCTTCTATTTAATCTACAAAAATATTGCAATTATAGTTGTGGTATACACAAAATAATTGTACTTAAATCGAGAATAGTTCGAACTCAAGAGAACTTATTAAAAGCAAATCTTTGCTTAGGTTTATATTGCAGAGAATTAAGATGGTATTTCGTTTTGTTTAAAGGTTGTTTTATCGAACTATTTCAAGATTTCAATTATATTTTCATGCATATAAATCAACAATGATTTTCTGCACGAATGCACAAATTTATTAATTGCGCTTTAAATTATGGCATGGGTTTTCTTAGTGTAACCATTATAGATATTTTGAAGTGGCTTGATTTGAGCCTACTGCTTATTGGATACTTATTACAGCTATTGGATTATGAATGGTACCTTAACTTATATCACTTTCGATTTCCTTTCGATTGGAATCTTATTCGCTTTAATAAATATTGGAATATTTTTCATATAGTAAGTAGATTTTTAGGCCTAATTTATAGTCATTTCCATTTTGGCTCTACCTGCAGATATTATTTTTATATATTTATTTTTTGATTCGCAAACACTCATTTTGTTGTTTCTGCAATTGTTACTTAACAACAGTACATATTGTATAAAGTGCCCAACTAATCTGACTCTTAGTCTATAAGAAATAACGTTACTTTTCTTTTAAATAACCTGTGCTTAATCTCATACATTTAGAAAACTTTAAATGAGGTACAGATATTGTTCACATAGTAGCGAAACTTTTTTCTTTTGTTGTTCTTTTCTGGAATTTTCTCTAATGAATGTGCAGCTATAGTTCCTCAAATATAATTAGCCAAATACTGAGAGAGTTCTTTAGTTTTCATAGATTGCATGCGGTTGCCAAAGTTTTCTTTAGTTTCACCGAGTTTTCATTAGTTTTGCATTGTTTGTTGGTTGGGCCTTTGTCAAGCTATTGAAAGAGGTAATTTGGGGGGAGTGAAAATGAGTGGTCGACTCATTTGTCATTTGCATTCAGTGCTGGCTGTCAGGTCATCAATAAATTGAAATTGAAATTTTTGCGCTTAGTTTTCCAATCGCTCAAAGCCGAGCACTCGTCGCATTTTGATTGCTGCTGCCCAACAACAGCAACAACAGCAACAAAAACGCACAAAATGAAAGTGAAATGCGCTTCAAATTAAGTGTTTTGTCTATACGATTTGTATCTGTGTGTGCTTGTGTGTGTGTGTGTGTGTGTGTGTTTGTTTATGTGTTTTTGTGCACAAGTGGCCGCTTCAATGAGCCTCAATTGAATGACTGACGAAATGCTGCGCACCGCATAATAAACGACGTCCAAAAGAAGTGGCTAACAATTTTTATGCAGCCAGAGTTAGCAGCACTTGTTGCTTGTTGCCGTTAGCTGCTGCTGCTGTTGTTGTTGCTATTTGTATGCAACAATAATTAATAAATAATGTTCATGGTGTGTAAATGTGGGGTGAGAGTTGCCCAATTGATCAATGAGCACGCTCGATAAGT
Source organism: Drosophila maculinotata (assembly GCA_035045305.1). Lineage (NCBI taxonomy): Eukaryota > Metazoa > Arthropoda > Insecta > Diptera > Drosophilidae > Drosophila > Drosophila maculinotata. The sequence continues at coordinate 5,980,060 of JAWNPD010000679.1, read as the reverse complement.
TATCGGGCACATTCACATATCGAATATGGCATATGGAAGAATCCCACAAAACATATTAACTATATTCAGCTATAAATGAATGTGTTGAAATTTTTTAGTTTTTTGGTATTGCTCAAAAAGTTTGCTTGTTAAGTCAACGGGTGCATATATCGAAATTTAACTTTCAAGTATTCAATACATTTATTTAATAGCATTGAGCCAAAGAGGGCGCAATCGATAAGTTATCGATAACATACATATGTATTAAATGTGAGCTTGCTAGAATCTACTAAATGTGTTTTTAGTATTCAGTTTTTTATGGCTGAATAAATGAAAATAGTTGTCTAATTGCCCTAGTTTGCTATCGGCCACAAATATTGAACTTATTAGTAATTAGTAAAATTAAAGCGCATCCAACCCAGCATTGTAAATAAGCTCAATTAAGAAGTTATCGAGATGAAATCGTTCCAGAAGCTAACAAATTAAAAGAGTAAATGTGAGCTAAAAGTAACTCAAGATACATTTTTATCAAAAAGAACTCAACGAGTTTAATTTTGAATGAGAAAAGAAAAAAAAAAAACAAAACGAGCTCGTTACGAAATCTATAAATGGAAATATAAAAAATATTTGAATTTATGGAATATGCCGATAAATTGTCTCTGGGTCAATGCCAATTATTGGCAACTGTCTAGAACAGCTAGCCATAGCTGACGTCATGAGCGGCCACTTGGGTCTGATGTCTGATGACAGGAAGGGGCGGGGTAGCAATCGAACCAGTTTCATTGGTGGGGGAGGGGCAGAGGGAGAGGGGATGGCTGTCTTTCAACCTGTATTTGCAACGGATGCGCTTATGCAACCCGAAATTCACATGCAAAGTGCAGGCTTGAGAGAAAGCAGGTGGAACAATTATGGGGAGACAGAGGGAGGGAGGGGATAGCTGCATTACGGGTGCTAAATTCTAGCGCAACTTGCGGTAGTTGACGTCACAAACGAATGACTTAGGCAACAAACTTGAGTGTGCTGTGTGGCCGGGCAACGGGACATTCTTTGCAAGTGCCGTTATTGTTTGCGCAGCGCATCATCAGACAAGCAATCAAATTTATTGAAATTTTGCATGCAAACTACTAAAGAAAAACAATTTAAAACTTATCGAAAATCATGTTATGCAATGTCCAAGCTTCGTAATTGACACCCAAACTGGCAACAAGAACCAGTTAAATAGAAATAATATGTGAATCGTCAGTTAGTAGGCCAAAAAGCAACTCAACTCCTCTTCAGCGCCGCTGAAAATTGCAGCCAGTAGGCGACATGCACTCGACTTTGTCAGCAGACAGTCAACCAGTCAACCAGTCAGTCAGTCAGTCAGTCAGTCAACCAGTCAGCTAGTCTGTTGGCCCGGCCAACAGGTTGCTGATCACTGTCGAAGGTGAGGCGGTTTTGGCTAATTACGAGCACATTTTTTTATAATACACACATTTGAAATGTGAACGCAATAAATGCCATTAATTGGCCAGCAAGTGTCAAGTGCGTGGTGTTGGTGCTGATGTTGGTGTTGGTGCTAACAATGTTGGCAGCGCCCTCAGAAATGTCAGCTAACACGCTACACACACGTTAAGTGCACTAGGAAGTGGCCATAAAGTTGCATTCATAAATATATCTATATATCGTATTGATTTGATCGACAATTGAATCTACAGCATAAAGTATAGAATTGAATAAATATGGTTAAATAAAAGTAGACTTTATAATTCAACTTCCTGTTTCTATTCTATTTGTTTATATATATTTAGAATCTATCCAGTTTATTAAGCAGGAAAACTTAAAAGATTATACGTTTATACGTCTTTATATATTTATTTATTTATTTACTCTCGACTATTAAATTTAATTTGCATGTTTTAAAAATCAAACCAGCATTATTATAGTTTTTTAATTAAAAATCTCATATTTGGAGATGAATAGAAATTCAAAAAATTGTTTTACTCAAAATTTATCCCATGATTTAATATTAGAAAATCATTTTCATGATTCAAACAGCTCAAAATGTGTTGTAAGCAATCCCAGATACTCTATATATATATACTATGTATATATAAATATCGATCACTTGACTATGATTTAAATGCGCATTTAGCTGCTGTACGCACACTTACCGTTGTGCATTCAATGTTTTGTAACCAAAGACAAACCGCCAATGCCAATGAAAAATACTCTTAGATTAACCGCTTCCTCATCCATAGACCTGGTATGGCTACAACTGGGAAGGTGGGGGGATCTATTGATAAGCAAATGTTGCAACTTTTCTCAGTTCTCATTCTAAAAGGCAGCGGCTTGCGTAAGCAGTCCGCCCCCCTCAGACCCCCAGCGCCTCCCCCCCCCCCCCAGGTGCGCAATTCGAGACACCGCAAGAAAATTCAAGTTTTGTCGCATCGTTTCCCAGCAAATGCCTTTTTTATATATACATATATATATATATATATATATATATGTTTGTTTGTTTGTTTGTTACCCGATCCCCAAACTGATGGCTGATTTAGCAAATTTTTTGCTGTAGCCGTTTTAGCCTGGCTCGTTCAGTTCAGTGTTCAGTGTTCAGTTTTTTTTTTTGGGGTTCAGGCCGAGTTGAGTGCGCTCGCATAGCTGTAAATGCTTTGACGGCCTGTAGACCATTTATGGTGCGACTCTGACCCATATTGTAAGCGTTGGCCAACGGCTATGGAGGCCTATGGACAGCGGTGCCAAATACGGAAGCCATGTAATGCTAATGAATTGAAAAGCAAACCAAACCAAACCAAAGCGAAAACTGAAAAGCCAAACTTGAACATGTCCAAAAAAAATCAAAAGACGTAGAAAAACAGCCGAAGAAAGAGAAAAAAAGCCGAACATTTGACAACGCTGTTAAAAAGTTGTAATAATAATTTCCTGCCTCTGATTTGCATGCTGCAAGTTTTGTTAAACATACTTAATCATTGCTACTTTATGTAGTGCCGAGAAAGACGGGGGAGACCACCTACGCGAGATGACAGCTGCCTCTTTGCTATCAACATTTGTATACCCTATAAATATTATAAAAACTAAAACTATCTTTTTGCTTAGGCATCTTGTCTTTCTGTCCAGAGCTGGAGTTATTTTAATAAATAAATACATACTATTACTATCATAATTTTCGTGATTATGTCTCATATGTGATCTGTATAGTCTCTATAGATTTTTGATAAAAATTATAACTTTATTGAACTCAGGAACTAAATGAGCTAGGGGCACTAAATTTGGTATGTAGCTTCTTGTTTACTATTATATATTTGCCATATGACAAGCAAAGTTTTCCAAACATAATATTCGATATGAATACTGTATATAATCTCATTCAACTCAGGAACTATAACAGCTAGAGTTGCTACATTTGGTATAAAAGTCTGATATTATGATAATATATACATATAAATATAAATACACTCTTACAGAGTATCTGCTGGTTGTTTTTCCCAAGCAAGCACATTTCTTACCTCTTATGGATGCGGGTTGTCAACTCTTATGTATAACAATTTATTGAAATTGTAGCAAAATATTTAGGCAAAGCCAAAGCAAAAGCAACAGCTCAAGTGAAAGTCTACACAAAATTTGATAAAACATACTTTAGTATCTTGTTTTTTTTTTGTGTATTGTTTTTTATTTGCACAAGTGTTGATAAGCAGCCGTGACATACGAGCACTATCAGAATTTTCTTTCTTCTCGTTCTTGAGCTGTGTTCATCTCAGTGTCAAGCAAACAAACAAGCGGTAATCACAAGGTTCTGTTCTTTTTATGAATTTAGTTAGTAACTTTGTTAAGATGCTTGGCAACAGTTCAGTTGAGTTTGCATTGATAACGAGTGAGTGCTGATAAATTAAACATATAAATAAACGAGTACTGCTAGTACTAAAGATATAAACAATATACAAATTTATGATAATTTAAATACAAAATTTTTGTATAAAAAAGTAAAATTTGATTGCTACTATAATTAAAACTAGCCTAAAAAGGTCTACCATGTGTAAAATTAGTATCGTTGTGGAAGAAAATTAAGAAAGATAAATGTTAAAACAATATCATAGATAAAACGAACTAAGATTAAAAAAATGTTCCATTTGAGTTTTGGCAACGTTTTCGAAATGTGCTGTCAACTCAAAAGAGATTTAGTCAATTTTTTCACATTTTTCTACAAGTTTGACATACAAATTGAGCAACCAAATCGTAAAAGTAACTTTTGAATCTGTTCAGTTTCGAAACATTTTGTTCAATCCTGTTGCGGTTGCAAAATGTTTTCTGCGTAACTTGTTTGCCCCAAGTAACAAGTTCCTGCTGCCCTCCTCTTCACCCAACTGATTAATTAACAGCATTGCAAACATCAGGCAAAGATGCAACTGCAACTAACAAACGTGTAGTTAATCTCTTCAAGCCGACCATTGTAAACTCTTACTTTTGGGACTTTGTCAAGTTATAATTTGAATTTTAATTAAGAATTTTCAGTGATGCCAAATTCTGGATTCAACTTATAAATGGTTTTCTTTTCTGTGCTGTTCCTTTGAATGTCGAATCTTTTTCTTAGAGCTGGCCTTAATCGATTTAAGAAACATTTGCAAATTTGCATGGGTGTGGAGTAAAATGATGAATGCAGTTGAGAGATATTGGCGTATTGTTTATGGCATCGAAGTTAGTTGGTTAATCCCAGTTTTATGTGCTGTAAAAAGAAGCAAATTACAATTTGTTAATCAAGCGTCGAAGTATCGTGATTGATTGGAATGTCAATAAAAGTCACAATCTCCTGCTAGGTAGCTATATGGGGTCAATCCATCTAACCTGCTGGCCTTCAAATGCCGAAATTGGCCAAAAATAAAAAGCAAGTTGGTAAAAGTTGCACGCTAGGAGGCGTGTCTGCACTTTTCTTCAGCTGTGTGTGTGTGTGTGTGTCAAGATGTCAAGAGATGCACACATGAAAATGGAAATGAAGAATGGAAGTGGGCAGAAGTGGGGAGAGAAGTGAGAAGAGAGGCCATGGAGATTTCACCTAACAGCAACTATACGAAATCGCCAACTTAATTTGCAGCATTTTAAACGTGGTCAGCACGATCTATGCAATCTTCTGCTTTGCCTTTTCTCTCTCTCTATCTCTATCTCGCTCTCTCTCCATCTCTCTCTTTCTCTCTTCTTTTTCTTGTCATTTCTTTTATTTTTCTTGCATTTTTGTCGCCAGCGCCTTAAAAAACATTTTCACTTTCGTTTTCGATTTGTGTGTTTTGAGGTTTCGCGCAGCGGCTGCTGCTGCCTCTTAGCCGGGCCAATAATCACAATAATCGTGGTAAGCGGGCAGTCAGTCAGGCCTGGCCTGGCCTGGCCTGGTCTGGTCTGGTACGAGAGATCGCCGTAAACTGGTTGCCAACGCTCTGGCCGGATGCTTGGAATTTTCGGATGCCAAACGAAAGTGAAAACGGCCGCCAAGAAGCCAAAAAGCAAATGAAATCAAAATTGAATTTAAATAAATTACGTATGTTAATTGCAGACCGGGGCCAAGAAAACTGTTTTTTCTTTTCATCTTTTTACCCCCTCAACTTACAAGCAAAATAAAGAAGAAAACATAAGCAACCAACTCCCAACTGAAACTGAAACCGTTTTTTTTTTTTCGCGAATTCGACTTGCGGCTTACTTGAATTAATGAGGGTCAAGACACTTGACGGCTTTGGCTTTCTACTGCTGCTGCTGCCGCCAACAACAACAGCGGCAAAAGCAACATCATTATTATCAAGCTGATCATCATCAGCTTTATCGACACCTTGAAATTGCTGCAGGTGGCTGTTCGAGTTGGGAATGCCAGGTGGAAGCTGGAAGCTGGAGGCTGGAGGCTTGGAAGCCGAGGGCTGGCCCTGGCGTTAACCCAGAGACTATGTATTGAACTTGAAATGTGCCTGTATATGTGTGTGTAAACTTACAGCAAAACTGAAGAAAAAAACGAGTGCTTTCGCTGGGAGTTACCCTGTTTTCTTTAAAATAACCGAAAGTTTACATAAACTGCATTTCAGGCACTGTCTCTAGTCGAGCTCTCTAGACGCTAATTAACATAACATTCCCATTTTATGAAATGTTTCACTGAATAATTGACTAGTTAGTTAAGTGGGTGAGCATAATGATTAATTAGTTGCAAAGAAAAATTATGAAAAACAATGCATAATAGGCAAAATCCCTGTAACCAGCCATGAGTTATGCTAACGAAAATTCGCAACATACGAAAAAAAACTCACTACGAAGAAAAACTCACTCACTCTCCTAAATAACTTGGGTGTTTTTTGACCGATTTTTTTTCGATCGATGTTTAAGGCTTAATTATGCCATTCCAAAGTAAAGACATACCAAAAATCAAAACAGTGGGGGATTTAGAAAAAGTTTCAAACGCTTGATATGTATAATATATGAGAAACTCTATAATTTGTTCAAGAGTTTCCTTAAGCTTTAGTATTTTGCAAGATATGCTTGAAAAAAACGCAGGTTGCAAATCGATATATATACTTTTTATTATACCCATTTCGAATGATTAAAGGGTATACAAAATTGCAGAAAGCAAAACAACAATTGCAACAAAAAAGGTTGACGGCTAAGCACGTGTCTCAACTTAATTCAACCGCATTGTTATGGTGCCCCTTTGCCTCTTTGTGCCAAACTCCTCTTACCTCCTCTTCTTCTTCATCTTCATCGTCTTCTCTTTATTGTTGCTGCAGTTCACACATTGAACGCATTTTTCATGCCAGCAATCAACAAGCCATTTATAAAGCTACCAAAGCTGTGCCCCTTAAATCCGTATCCTGTATCTACGTAACTGCAAAAACAGTTATAAAGAGGTCACTCCTCATGTTGTATGCATATATATATATATTATACATATATATATATAAATATGAATATTACTCATCTGTGGTATCATTAGCAACGCTTGTTCATGATTAATTGCGCTCGAGTTTCAGATTTCATGGCAAACCATGTTTGAGAAAACCTTGACTGCTGTGAAACACAAACTACAATACTTATGAGACAGAAACTATAAAGCAAACTCTTTATTAAGTAGGTGTGCTTCTAAACGATAGTGTTTCGAGTAGAGAGATACGAGTATTGCACTTCATTTTACCTTCGTTGCAGTTCTTTGACCCTAAAGAATTTCGATTAAAGTGATGGAAAATAATAGAAAATAAAAAAAAAAAAATTAATTTTTTTATATAAAGAAAAAAAAATTGTATCTCAACATTTTGTCAACCATAACTAAAAAGTTAAAGTCTCTAAAAATGTTTCATTATATTTTAACATTTATCGTTCGAAATATTCTATATGGAGTAGTGCTCAGAATCGAGCTCATAGCTATTTAATGACTTCATTAATGATCGCTTAGGCCAATTCTTAAATAATAGCCCATAATAAGCTTCAATTATAAGTATTATCTCAGCATTTGCCCAGCACCCACAAAAAAGGCAAACAAAAGACTTGGAACACAAACTTGATTGTCACTTTTTCACATGGTGGCATGGGCAAATAGTGTGCTTTAATCTTAACAAGTATCTCATTTGTGAGTGGAAATGATCTCATAATCAGTTTTGTGCGAGTGTCGCTCAATTAAAGGCCAATTGAACAATGCGTCTCGTTTAGTCAATTAAATGGCCAGAGCGAATTATAAACTGATCAAGAAAGAAAAAAAATATTCAAAAATAAATATATGAAATACCTCGACAATAAAAAAAAGAAGTTCAAACAAATGAAACTTGTTTTTGTGTTTGGCACTTTTCTTAAACTTTTCTTTTCCGCTTATTGAAGCCGGCATTTGTTTTCCCCTCCTCCCCGCTTGTTGTTTTTTTTTTGATTTGCTTTGCATTGTTTGGAATTAATAATTTATATCGATTTTTATAAGCGCCCGCGGCGCACATCAATTGATTTACCGGATTAGCATACACACACATGCAAACACACACACATACACATACACATATTCAGGTATATATGTATTTATGATCCAAGCCGATGTCGAACCCATGTCGACTACTTTTTTTGTCTTCTTTTCTTTCAACTTTACAAGTTGATTTTGGCTGAAAAATTATTTGCAATTTATGAAACGCGTTCACGGCAGCAACAACAACAACAACAACAACAACATCAACAACAACAACAACAACAACAACATCAACAACAACAACAACACTAACAACGAGACGAAAGTAAAAGTTCAATTAAATAAAGATAAATTGCACAACAATTGCTGTTGCTGTTGTTGTTGTTGTTGTTGTTGTTGTTGTCGTCGTGGTTGTTGTCGCTGTTGTCTGCCCCGCTTAGCTCAGCTCAGCTCTGGTCAAGTCCAAGCCCAAGTCGAAGCTGTGGCTGAATTTGAAGCTCAGCTCTCGCGTCTTGAGTATCGACTTAGTTTACGTAAGTCTCATAAAAATTTCAAAAATGCAGAAAAAATCACTTACGTGACAATGGCAAGTGCCAAATGCCGCCCTTAGCTGTACACGCCCACAATTTTACTGACATTTTACAAATTGATAAAATATTAGGAGTAAAATATTGCGCTTAAGGCAAATTTCAAAAGCGCTAAATTTTCCGCTGCCACAAAAGTAAAAGTTTTCGTCCAAATCAAAAGACATTTAATGACAATTTCTAATAATACTTAATACACTGAACGAAATTAATGGTATGTTTTGTTTTGAAATACTTGTTGTTCATGGTTGGGACTTTAGATGAATACTTTATTTAAATTTACAAACACAATTTTCGATCGAAATTCAAACTCAATTTATTGTATGAGAAAATAAGTTGAGAAATGTGGTGAACTTATTGGCCTAAACCTTGAATCCATTCAAATTGGTATAATGAAGTTGGGCAAATGTATGTAAGATGCATAAGGAAATATCTCCGACCCCATAACGAGATTGGGATTATTAGAGGACTGCTTCAGTATCGGTCCAATAGTATTATAGAGCTGAGTTGGATCCAGATTTGGGCGCCACATCCTCTAACACTCGCCCAGCATATCCAATTGAGCGGGTCCGGCAACAAAGAAGTCATTCGAGCATTGGGGATGGCCAAGTAGTTCCATGAAGCAGATGAGGGGTTTCAAGGTATGGGCATCCATCCAACCACACTGCCGTTATATATAAACGGTGACTGCACGTTCATAATTGTTACAGATTTATAAACAAATCAAATATTGGAATTCACAATTACAGAACAGTCGGATTTTCAGAGAATCAAATATGAATCGAACGATTTTTCCCACATAGTACAAAACTTTTTGTTGAGTGTACTATGATCATGAAAGTGTTAAGATACTAAAATAATATAATAAAGTGTCAAAAGTCATTTGGCCAGACACAAAGCATAGCCGTGAGCTCTGGCAATCACCTAAGCAAATAAAGCAAAAAAAAAAAAAAAAAAATTAAATAAAAAAAAAATCACAAGACAACAGAAAACCTACTCAACAAGAGGTTGTGATAGAGGTTGGGGCAGAGAGATATAGTTGAGGTAGTTGAGGTGCTGAGGTGCTGAGGTGCTGAGCTGATGTTGTAGCATTTCATTTCAGCGCTTTCATCGTTGATTGGCGATTTGAAGATGAAAGAGAAACAAATAACAAAGCACGGCCGTTGGGAAGTCACAAAAAAGGCCAATGCATTCAAACAGATACGTGACATTCAAATGGGCTTTTTTCTGCAATGCAATCATGATGATGATAATGTTAATGATGATGCTGTTGCTGTTGCTGATGATGATGATGACGATGACGATGACTAGCTAACTAAGTTTGATGATGTTGGCTGACTTTTATGATAAGTTCAATGATCATAGCACGTGCTGAGTGAGCTTCTTGGACAAGACTTTAATCCAGCTACATATATTCTATATCTAAATACTGTTGACAGTACAGTTGAAGATAACTGACCATGGAGGACATGCAAATGTCTCTCTAGATGAGAATGTTAGATTGACGGCGACATTGAATGACAAGTGACTGATGGTTTGATAATTTAGAGAAGAACTTGCTGATATTTTAAAGACCGTTTTCGTGCGTGTCTTACAAGTGACCATGGAGGACCAAAACTATAGACTATCTTCTATAAAGGTGGAAAATTATAAAAACATCTGAAATACTTGCGAGCTAATAAGATAGAAAAAAATGTTACAACGTTTAAAAACAGCAAAATGTTGGAGCAAAACACGCATGTAGGAATGCGCTAGCAGAGAATGATCGACTAAAAGATATCCTACTGAAAAATTCAAATAATATAATAAAATATAAATAAAGAATAATTTAATATAATGAAATATAAATAAAAATAATAAATAAAATATTTTTCTTTTTGTAAGATTTGTCAAAACTTTGATATAAAAAATAAATAAATTATATTTGCATATGAAAAGCAATTATTACTTTCAATCTGTAAGAAGCTAATGATCTCGAGGGTTAATATATAGAAATACGATCGGACAGATATTCGAATATAAGGGATCAACTTTAAAATATATATTTTATATAATCGAGTTCTTTGTTGCTTGAACTATGTGGGGGCTTCTTATTTTTTACCTTTAAATATAACCATTCATTATGGATGCAGGGTATCAAAAACATACCGCAGTATTTTGCACGATTTTATCGACGATTTTGGTGAGCTGTGCGGCAACAGCAACAACAACAGCAGCAGCAGCAACATTGTTGTTGAGAGGTAAAGTGCACACGATGACTGAAACTGAGCCAGAGCTATGGTTACAGCTAATAGCTAGAGCTTAAGCTAAAGCCAGACCCAGAGCCTGAACCCGCGACACCAGCAACAACAACAGCAACAAAAACAACAACAACAACAAGAGTACCAACACCAAGCCTAAATCAAGTTGCAAGAATGCGGAATAAATGTCATGATGAAAATGAAACAAAAAGCTAGAAAAAAAAATAAACGCAACAACAACAACAGCACACACGTTAAACGCCGCTTAAGCTGAAGTTGAAGCCTTTGTGCGCGTATCTTTAAGATACATTTATGTATCTCTTGATATGCCCAGATACTTAGTTATTGCATTAAGAAACATGTTTCGAATGCTCCAAACTGGTGCAACGCAAGTAGGGGGCGTTCTGCCAGGGGAGGAGTCAGTTGAAAAAGGAGGGGGGGGGGGGATATATATGAAACCAATACATGACAATTGCGCGTTATTTATGACTTGTGCAGCCATCAAAACGAGTTCTATGCTCATTAGAAAACATTTATTGAAAAAAAAAAAAACAAGAAACATGTAAAATGTGCTGAAAAAATATAATTAATTGCCATTTAGTTGCAGCAGCAGCAGCAGCTCATTTGAAGTAAAAGTCGCGGCACACAAACTTCGAAACGAACTTTTCAAGTGCTTGTCAAGTTTTCAAGTTTTCTGGCGTGTTTCTGGTGTTTCAAGTTTTCAAGTTCTTCCGTCTGCAGCGGCGAAGGTTGCCGCCACCGTTTAGGCCTTCTGCTAATTGTGCAGCCAGCAACTCCATTTAAAGCCATTTAGCCCAATGGCAATCGATAATTATAAACTTAACTAGTCAAGCATTAATATATATCTATATCTATATCTATATATATATATATATATGTATGTATATACTATCTAAATTTAGACAATTCTTTTGCCTCACAGCACTGGCTGCAGCCTTAGCCATAACTCTGGCGCTGGCCTCTTAAACTTTAAATGTCAGCTATAGCAACAACAACAACAACAACAACAACAAACAAACAAAAAGTGCACAAGAAAAATGCCAAAAAACAATTCCAAAATCCAAAAACCACGAAACATTCAAATGGGAATGGCTTAGGTACTCCTACACCCCCCCTTTCCACCCCCACCACGCTATAAATCATTTGACTCGGGTCAAGTTTTCAATTTGGGGTTTTAACGCTCATTCGCTCATCTAATTTTTCTTTCGTGATCATCTTCTCCCTTTTTATGCCCACAATTTGAATGCATGGCAAATTGTTTTGCAGATCTTTCAACCATAACCACAAATCCATGCAGATTTTATATTTAGTATACACTGTATGTTTGACTTGCACTTAAAGATACAGTATTTAATTTGGCAAAGCTACAATTTTTGCTAGATTTGTTTACCCATTAATAATTTGTTGGGTATCTTGAGGTTTGTTGTTTATTAAATGTTATATGTGAATTCTGAGAATTGTAATTATTCGAGAACTTAGATTTACTAAGTTAAGGAAACCTGAAAGGAAATCTGTTAATTTCAGCAACAGCTTTTCAGATTTCGGATATAAATATTTGAAAAGTCGAAAAAGTATTGTATTATGCAATTTTATTTATTTATTTATTTAACAATAATCCTTGCTTGTTATTTTTTAATATAATTTCAAGCAAAGTTATTCTGTTTTGAAAAGTCGGAAAAGTATTGTATTGTATAATGTAATTTAATTTATTTAACGATAATCCTTGCATGTAATTTTAATATAATTTCTTGCAAAAATATTTGTATTTTGCTTTTTGCGTATGTGAGGATGATGCCACAATTGCAACAACGACAGCAAAAACAACAGCAGCAATAATTTGCAAAGTCATTTCTTGTAAATTTTGTATGCGAACTTGCTTATAATAATAATTAAAAAACACTTTGGCAACAGCTTGCAGCTTGTACCCCAAGCCTCGTTTACAACGTTGATGAGGTTAAGCACTGAAGATGATCGTTGGATCGCTGGATCTGTTGGATCTGTTGATGATGAAGTTACAAATGAAGTTCAAGTCAAGCGCATAAAATGGCAAATTGTTGCTATTGTTGTTGCTCGCTGTTGACTGTGTGGTTATTGCTGCCATGACGAATGCGTTTTGCGGCGGGGCGGGGCGGGGAGGTTCATTCAGCCAGCCAGACAATGGGCCACCATGCAGAGCTAAGTATCCGAATCGCCCCCAGAAGGCCCGCAGCAATGACGACAACAACAGCAACAAAAGCGACAACAACGACAACTTTATCCAAGTGAAAGTTGTGTCCAGAGTTGTTGTCGTTGTTGCCTGCGGGGCAGGAGATGATCGGCCGAGCGAAACGCAAATCTTGTGGCATAATTTGAAATTTGCTTATGGACTTGTCGCTGGCATTTGCCAACTTGGCCAAAATGACCTGACTGCCGCCTCATTTCAATGTGGTGGCTGCACCCAATCAGTTCAGCTCGCATTCGAGCCATAAATTCTTGAGCCTGCTCGACGCCTATTTGGCTAAATATCAAACGGTACTTAGATAACCCATTCAACGCTCGTAAATGTCGCTCAAGTAAAAAACAAAATCAAAAGTAAAACGACTTGAAACTGAATTAGAGCCAGAGCCAGAGCCGGAGCCCCAAACCCATAGATAGATCCATTCGACAAGAACTTGACACCTCGGACGCAGGCAGGCCCCAAAAACCGTTAAGAGCCACATAAATTACATTTTGCTTGTAATTTATGTGCCGTGGTGGCATAAACTATACAAATACTTTCGGTATTGGGTATTTAGCATTTAGAACGTCAAGGTATCGAGTTAAGATTGCAAATACGTATCTCAAGTCTGTCTGGTTAAACATTTGATAAGCCTCCAAGTAACTTCAAGTCCTAGTTAAAGCCATTCCCATTTGGTCTAGGCATGGAGTTTAAGTTTTTATATAGTTATAGACTAGAAGTTACCCTGTATCAAGTAGTACTTATCAATCAATTGCGTTAGGTCTATGAAAGAGCATAATTTTAATAGGCTTATTATTCTACAGCATGTACACATGCTTAAAATTTTCAGCAAATTTTATATATGTTTTGATTCTAGGAAGCTGCATACCAAATTTGCTAACTCTAGCTCAAAGAGATACTGAGTAAAATATGTATATAAAATTGATACTTCAATTTTATTGAATGAAACTGTTACAAGTTCATTATACCCATTAGACGCACTTAATGCTTGTAGGATATTCTAAAAAGCGTTGCTTGTTTTATACTTCCCCCTTCCTGTCCACCCACCTCTCAACTTTTTGTATAATTTGTTTTTTTTGGGCTACCAACATGCAAAAATGAAACTGAAACTGAAACTCGAGCCTCAAGATTTGAAATCGCATTGTGTTGCATACTTGGCCGGCAGGTGGCGCTGCTAGCATGTAATGCAGAGTATTGTCTAATGGTAGGGAGGGGGTGGGAATTGGCAGTGGGCAATGGGGGATGGGGGCAATTGCCTTGTGTAATAATTTTAACACCCGCATGCCTGATTACCCGATTTCGATTTACCTTTACTTTTTTACTTGAATTTGGATTTGCTTTTGATTCGACTTTAATTTCAGTGGTGGTTGTTGTTGTTGTTGTTGCTGCTGCTGCTATTGTTGCATGTAAACAACACCTTACAACACCTTCATCACGGTCCAGCGCCAATTGTTGTTGTTATCGTTGCGGCTGCTTGTCTCTGGTTGCATATAAAAAAAAAACAACATAAAATAAAAAAAATCGAAAGCATGAAAAAAAAAAACCACATCATAATAAAAATAATAAAAACAAAACAACAAATTTATTGTCTAAAGCTATTTGCTGTTGCTGCTGCTGTGCAATTAGATATACGATTGTTTATACGATAGTTTTGTTGTTGTTATTGTTGCCTTTCAGGTTCCGCATTTTGACAATGTGTGTTTTGAGGGAAGCTAGGGGAGTTGCGGGACTTATGTCTTTTATTCAAGATAATCTTCGCCAAGTTTTTGCTCTTAACGCTTTGCCAACTTTAGCGCGAAAGTCTCTTCACCTGCCTTCAATTGTTGCTGCCATTGCCATTATGATGGGATGCGTTTACAAAAATTTCCAACAATTTTTTTTGTGCACTTGCAAATTGTCATTTGACGAGCTCTGGGTTTTGAATCGAATGGTAGGCTAGATTCAAAAATATATGTATAAATAATTTGATGGGTTAGAAGGGTCTTAAAAACACCCATTTCTATTAAAAACATTTTTTCTCCTTTTTTTTTTTATTTATAAACGTAAACTTTGATTGATTTCCTGAAAAAATGCATTTTGATTTATATTGACTTTTATCGAAAAAAGTATTTTATTTCGTCGAATTAAATTTATAGTTATTTATGATTTTTGTTATGAAAGTTAAAAATAAAAGTTTGATTTTTGGACTGAATTTTTGATAAAAATTTAAATAAAAAAAGTTGTATGCCCATGGAGTAAAAACAAATCGTTTGGTGTCTCCAAAAGTATTCTAGCACATATCAATTATTTTTTTTACTTTTAAATATGCTTGATAAGTGTTACTTTCGGTCCCAGAATAAAACCCATCAACCCTAAACATGAATTTGCTTTACAGATGTGCCTTCTAATCAAATAAATTCTCATGTGCGCGATTAGTAAAATTTTGTGTTTCTTTTTTTTTTAATGTTTCAAAGTCTTTTTGACTCAGCTGCATCGTATAAAATTCATTGAGCATTTTTTCTTTATGTGTTGGGCAAAGTATGTTAATCCCCTTTAAAGTGCAGCAAATTTGCCTAACAGTTGAATGTAATTATAGCCAGCAATTGTAAATGGTGGGACATACCATAAAATGCAATTAAAGAGCGTGCTGACAAATGCACTGAAAATGCAGTGAAAATGCACTGAAAATTTGCTGAAAATGTGCTGAAAATGCTGGCAATTAACTGTCAGCGTTGTCAGGCGCAAAAGACCGTTAGTTAGTTGCTTTCGTTAGTTGGTCGTAATGACTATTTTTGGACCGTGCGACAACACCAAAATGCCAATTGGCCAATTGCCTGCCCCGCAGCCCCCCCCCCCCCCCCCCTCCGCCACTGCCTGTTGCCATAAGGAAAGCGTACAATGCGGCGTATGATTGACGAATGCATACACATTATTTACACAGCTGCTGCTGTGTGTGTGTGTGTGTGTTTTAGTGAGTGTGTGTGTGTTTATTTAAGCGGCTCAATCAGCTGCCTGCTGACGCACCAATTGCCATTTGATGTGACGTTGTGACGTTGCAATGCATAAAATGTGGGTAAAGATGCGCTTAGAGCGCGACAAGACAGCTGATGAACGAGTCTTGTGGCAAAAAAAGGAAAAGTTTCACATTGTTGTTGTTGTGAGTAGCTACAGCAGCAGCAGCAGCAGCAGCAACAGCAGCAGTTGCTACCGTCGCCAGTTGGCGCTTTCAACATTTCGTACATGCATTTTTCCTGGCATGCGGAAAAACAAGTTTTCATTTTCATGCCGCTTTTGCGCCACTTGATTGTTCGTCTCTGGTATTAAGGGCAGGCGCATTGTTGTTATATGTTGTACCCATTGTTGCTGCCCAAAATGTGAACCGTTGCCAGCGGCAGCAATGTCTCTTAATGTGTTAGCGGCCCGCTTCTCACTTCCTGCCCAGCGCCTGCATGTTTTCGATTTCAATTTGATTTTCATTTCCATTTCACTTTTCGGCGCCCACTTTATGAAGTTATTACGAGACAGTCGGCCTCCTGCCTCCAGCCTCCTGCCTCCTGTCGCCTACCTCCTGCCTCCTGTACTATCTGAGTGGGTGTACTCGGAAATGCATCTTTTCCTCTCCCCTTCACTGTTTTTTGAGGAGCGGGGCGTGGCAGACAAGTGTGAAAAATGTAACGATCATGCGATTCGATGTGGCGCCAGTGTCCGGGACTGGCTGCCAGTTCCTCCAGCTGCATGGCAAACCAATGGGAAAATGACAATGCATATTATAGTCAAGCATAATTGTGTAATCACCGTCAATTCCTTATAATAAAACAATTGGTTTATGCATTTTTAAACAGCAACTCGACACTACCAACAATTGAGCTGCCATTGCAATTTGCCCCAACAACAACAAGAGTAGCCATGATGCAAATTACGAAATTGGCAGGGACGAGCCACAAGTACGCATATAGCCATAGCCTATATACATACATATATGTATATATGAACGATTCAAATTGTTAATTCATATATAGTTATAGGCAACAAGGCTACTATTTTCTTGGACTAACAACAGTAGCCGAGTAGCAAATTACGTAATAACTTGCAACTCCACAAGTATGCCTATGCCATAAAGAGCACAAATTGTTCTTGGGAATGCATTTGTATATATTTTCAAGCTATAATTATACAGTGGTGCACCGGCAACAACAACAAACCAGCAAGAATGGCTCTAGTAGAGAGTGCACGACTAGCAGATACCCTCTTTCTTCCACTAGCCTGCTTCGATCAAATCTGACCAGCAATACGAGAACTTATAAATATAAATCACAGAGAATTGAATTATTTGTCAACATTTGCTAAACTGCTAAAGTATATTTAAAAATCGTTCGATTCATTATTCTCATTTGAATCTCTGAAAATCGAACTGTACTGTAATTTGTAATTGTGAATTGCAATATTTGATTTTTTGAAAAATCTGTAACAATTATGAACGTGCAGCCACCGTTTATATATAACGGCGGTGTGGTTGCCATGGTGGGCAAGGATTGCGTTGCCATTGGATCCGATTATCGCTTTGACTCAAAGGAAACAGCAGGCAGCGAGCATTTCAAGAAGATAGTCCAGCTAGACTCACGTTTGTTCTTGGGTATGGTTGGCCTGCAACAGGACGTTCAAACGGTTCGCAGTCATCTGATGCTGCGCAAGAATCTCGATAATCTCAAATTGAATCCGAATATGCCGCCCGAAAATGTGATGAAATTGCTATGCAACTTGCTGTACGAGGAGCGCTCGACTCCTTACATGGTTGAGCCCGTGTTGGTCAGCATGGATGCCCATACCTTGAAGCCCCTCATCTGCAACATGGAACTACTTGGCCATCCCCAATGCTCGAATGACTTCTATGTTGCCGGACCCGCTCAAGTGGATATGCTGGGCGAGTGTAAGAGGATGTGGCGCCCAAATCTGGATCCAACTCAGCTCTATAATACTATTGGACCGATACTGAAGAAGTCCTTCTCTAATAAGCCCAATCTCGGCTGGGGTGCCACAATTTACATTATTGAAAAGACTAAGGTTACGATGCGTTCTCTTCGCTCTCTCTAGACTCCGTTTTTTGTTGGTGCCTCAAGCGTAAATCGTATAAATATAAATAAAATATAAGCTGTTGTGCATTAAATTGTTTACATATATCTTAAGAAACTAATGCATATCAAGTACAATTGGTCTCTGAGATCTGCTCTATCATAAAGACGGACGGACAGAGATAACACGGCTAGATCGACTCGGCTGTTGATAGTGATCAATAATATATATACTTTATGGGCTTGAAGATGCTGTTTTGAGCTGGAAATATAATTTCCCAGTGACTATGTTTTATTATGTTGGAAATATACAAGATTTTCATGTTGTCAAGATTTAAATGTAACCTGTACACAGTCCTTATATTTGGAATTGCAACATGGATTTTAAACTAAAATGTTGTTTCCAGATTTGAATGTAGTATTATTATAAACGCGAAACTATTGCCTTTGAACATCGGTTGATTTTTGACAAAATTATGGCAGTGGAAAATTTGAGCCCGTGACTCTGATTTACTGAGGTTGATCAGTCAGTCTTTGGGGCTGGGTTTGTCCCAAGTCTTGAACTATTTGCTGGGGTGTAACTTTATGAACTATTTCAAAATTTCGCAACGCTTATTGCTGTTATTGCTGTGTCTTGTCGTGGGCAACATCGCGACGTCTATTGACCCTTCTAATGAGCAAACAAATATTGTCTTTTTATGGCCAAAACAGATGGGCAACAATTTGGCCGTAACGCTTTATTAGGCCCCACGCTCGCAGCCAAAAGGAAATCAAAAAACAAAAATCCAAAAAATTGAAAATACCAAAAATAAATAACAAATAGTTGAAATGACAAACAAAAGAGTCAGCTTTTAATTAGTCTTTGGCCAAGTCAGCGACGCCCACACATGACGTTGCCAGATTGTCGGCCTATGAGACAAACCGCTAACAGTTCTAAGCCGATGCTGAGGCACTGAAGCATTGACCTGATTTCCTATCTGTCTGACGACAGCGACGACAGTTGACGACAGTTGGCGTTGAGTTGCCAACTGGGCCTGAACTGGAAGTTGGCTCAGAGAGAGAGACAGAGAGAGAGATTATAGCCAGCTGTTTGGTGGGAGTCTGTTGGAGACTGGGAGTTGGGTTAGTAGGTGCCTAGAAAGCAGTCGTTGTCGCAATTGGCCTGAGAGTTACTTAACTCTTGGCTCTAATAGACGTTGCCAGACTGTTGTACAATAGCATGTTGACGTGTGGCCAATCACTTGGAACTGCTCCTATTGCTGCTGCCTGCTTATACAATGCTCCACA
This sequence comes from Drosophila maculinotata, assembly GCA_035045305.1. Classification (NCBI taxonomy): domain Eukaryota; kingdom Metazoa; phylum Arthropoda; class Insecta; order Diptera; family Drosophilidae; genus Drosophila; species Drosophila maculinotata. The sequence continues at coordinate 5,960,780 of JAWNPD010000679.1, read as the reverse complement.
TAAATAAAGCTCCCATTACATGCATATTATTATGATGTATTCAATTATTAATTAGCAATACGATCGTATTTTGCATTCGCATTTTGCATAACAACAACAACAACAAAAAAAAAACAAAAGGCGGAAATTCCCAAACCCATTTTCAATTTCCATTTCCATTTTCATTTTGATTCCCATTCTACTTGTTTGTATCTAGCCTGGGCTTTGGGGCCCACACGCATTAGCTGAATAATAATATCACATTAATCCTCTGTACAATTTCAACACATGTCAAAACGCATTGCAACGACAATTGCCCAGACATTTATGACAGCTGGCAACTCTAGCTAGAGTTGTACATTTTTCCATATACATATATTTCACTTCAATTTGCCCACGCGCCGAACAATAACGAAAACCCACGAGACACAGACTGCATAATGTTAGATATACAGAAATCTATAAACTATGTATGCTCCATCTAGAACTAATCGCCACAGCAAATACCCTACAAAAAAGACAGCACAAAAAGTTGTAATAATCGAAAGATCAGCAAAAAGGGGAGAAGATAAACCAACTGAATAATCTTGTATATAGTATAATATATAAATTTAATATTTGCTTAGATAAATGTAGCATTCGATTTGATTGTAACTATCGAGAGTCATTTTTCTCGCGTATATTTTAAAGTTTGTTGAATAAGTACCATTTAAATATACAATACAATTTTGTATAAAAATCTATCATTTCTGTTTATCAATATAAATATCGATGGTTCGTTTAAATTGATTAAGATTGGTTTACATAAGAATGCAATTTAAGCGACCCTGAACAGCTTAAACTAGTTACATCTTAACGATAATCCAAATATCACTTAATATCGACAATATCGATAATATTGTAATTATTTTTTTAGTAATATCATTGATATCACAATCAATATTCATACGAAAATCAACTAAAGTTAGATTCTACACAAAAACGATTATGTAAAACAAAAAAATGCCAGCATTTTTTAGTATCGATATAATCGATAACACTATCGATAGGTTTAATAAATTAATTAATTTAACATGTACAAAAAGTTTCACTCGATAAAAGAAATTGTGATAAAAGAAATCATCTATGGACTCTGCTGGAGTAAGTGTATCTGACAACCACACACGATAGGCTGTGCCAACTGTCGCGACCAATGAATTGAATGCAATTGCATTTGTCTCTTGCCTTGGCATGCGAGTTGACAGCCATTTGTCTGGCCAGACACCTCGGCCCTGTCAGCTTTGGGGGCTTAGACCATTGTCGCGGTGGAGCCACGGGCAGCATGAGGAGCCAGGAGGTGGCTGCCAAGAATGTGTGACAATGCTGCAAGTGGGCATGGGTTATGATCTTATAAGTAAACAAACTATTCCCCACGGCTTTGCTCCCGTTACAGAGTATCACTGCCAGAGAAATGTGCTTGAAATGCATAGAAAACCAAGACTGGCAAAAGAATTTGAGAACAACAAAAATACTTCCTATTCAACTTGAAATACATAAATAAATGTATTACTTTGGTTGTTGCATCAGCAAAGGAGGAATCAAGGAATCTAGTATTGATATTAGAATATATTTCTATATAGTTGGCCATGACTAACATTTCTGAATTTATGTTTTTCAATTAACACATATTATAATTGTATTTAATTAATTTTAATCAATTTATTACTGTTTCCTTTTTGCTGGTTGGATAAGAGTTTGAAAACAGCTGCGGAATGGTACCTATTTATCAGTATTATAGTTAATTGTTTTCCACTCAAGTCTCTGTCAGTTGGCATTGAAAACCCGGTTAATTACAAAATCAAATATCAGTCAGTCAATCAGCACAAATTGTTTTTAGTTATGTTTCAGTTGTGTGCAACAAAATAGCAGCGCCAGTGGTCACAGCATTTAAAACTGTATTTTTGGGATTTTCCTAATCACGCATTGAGCCCATGCTTACTTATTGAAAAGTTCATTAGGTCTAACTAAAAAAAAACCCAAAAAATTCCCGATGCAATTGCGTCCCGTTAGGTTTTTTATGACGCATTCCAAAATGCAGCGCTTCAAAAGAATAGCAGTGCGTAACTGAAATAGTCGCAAAATTGGAAATAAATATTAGCTGCTGTTAATAAGTGTTTTATATACATATATATCGAATTACAACTCATAAAATTTAATTGCATTTTTCATTTACTTGCAGAAGCTACAATCGTGTCCCATTGTTTGTATTAATGAGCCGGATACGCACAGCACCAATACGGAAATATTGCAAACAACGCCGGAGAGCACACTAGAGAAGCCCAAAAGCAATACAACAGCAGCAGCAACAGTAACAAGCAACAGCAGCTGCATAACAATCAATGCAACAACGCCAACAACAGCAAAAGCAACCGCAGCAACAACAACAGCAACAGCAGCAACTGCAGCGACAACCAGCAGCTCAGCGGGTGTAACAAAGATAACAATTACCAGTGACAACAGCCAGAGCAAAGGCAACAATAACAGCAACAGCAGCAGCAACATAGTGCTTAATAGCTACAACAGCAGCAGCAACATCAGAAGCAGCAGCAGCAACAACAACAACAACAACAACAACAACAGCTTAATATCCATCACCAGTTTGAATAGCTGCAGTGATTTAAGTCACGGCAGCACAGCAACACTCACACTCAACAGTCACAACAGCCGCAGCAGCAACAGTTGCATCAACAGCAACAGCAGCAGCAACAGTCGCCCCAACGGCAGCGCCAGCGACACCAGCTCTGCAAATTTTCAGGAGCGTTTCGATTTTGACCACTGGAAGAGCATTCTAACCGATTTCAGTTGCTTCAATAGCTTGTATCGCTACTGGCATCAGTACGGCAGCAACAGCGACAACAACAGCAGTAGCAGCAGCAGCAGCAGCAGCAACTGCAGCAGCAACAACAACAACAACAGCAACAACGGCCAGTCACAGTTGGGCATTGAACATGCTGATGAGAGCAACAGTTTGGGCAGCGGCGCCAACTCATTTTACACACATAATATCCTAGGCTATACATTTGGCTATCCCTTTGGGCTTAGCAAGGAGGACGTCGACGACACCAGCGTCGTTTGCAGCAGCGCCAACGGCTACAAGAAGTCGCAGGCGGCCAGCGAGACGCCATTGCAGAAGCACTACAGACAGCAGCAGAAGAAGAAGATGCCCGTCTTTCGGGGTAGACGCGTCTGGTGCGGCTGCTTCAAGGTAAGCATGCTTGCCACAAAATGTGGTAATACAAAATATGAAAAACTGTCTATAGTCACGTGCCAATTGTTAACATAGCATCCATCTGCCAGCTCCCCCCGCCTGACCCACTTGTACCCACTTGTACCCCTGTAATTCGAGTCAACGATTCGCCTCATATCAAATTGTGCACGAAATTGCATAAGTGACAAACAAAAAAACCAAAAACAAGAAACAAAAATAACAAAACGTCAAGCAAAAAGAACATGAAACAGCAGCTTGTGATGATGATATCGTAGCAACAATTGTTGTCTGAGAGCTGCCCAACTAAACCCAACAGAACTTACCTACAGTTACCTCACAGTTAACTGTTTAAGTGACTTTAAGCGCTGCGCTTGAAAGAACAAACGAGTCGACAGCTATTCGTAAATGGTTCTGAGGCATGCACAGATGCAAGATTGTCAACTGGCAAATGTGGAGTACAAGTATCTCTCTAGAGAGAGAGAGAGAGAGAGAGAGTGGTAGAGAGAGAGAAAGACAGAGAGAGAGAAAGACAGAGAGAGAGAAAGACAGAGAGAGAGCAAGAGAAAGAAAAAGAGAGAGAGAGTGAAAGAGAAAGACAGAAAGAGAGCGGACGAGAGAGAGAGAAAGACAAAGAGAGAGAAAGAGAAATACAAAGAGAGATAAAGAGAAAAACACTGAGATATAGAGAGAAAGAGAAAGAGAAAGAGAAAGAGAGAGAGAGAAATAGAGAAAAATACAGAGAGAAAGAGGGAGAGAAAGAAAAGAGAAAAACAGAGAGACAAAGAGAGAGAGATTAAGTGAGGCATTATAGCAACTCCCTATAAGTTTATCAATATACTCGTGATATTATTACTTCTAATGGTGCACCTTTCGTAAGGTACGAGTGAAGGCCAGGATGAAGAGAGTGCACAGCTTGAGACTCTCTTATGGACCCATGCAGTTTTGCTTTAGCAGGCTTTGAACTTGTCTCTTAAGTATTTGAACCGTTCTCCCTTGAGGATCTCTTCAAAATAAAAATATTATGTTGGAACTTCCAAGAGCAGTTTACCTTAACCTTTAAGCTGTGATGTAACTCCTCAGCAAACTTTTAATTGCCAGCAAAATAAAAAACCCATTCCCAGATGCAATATTCTGGTCACTTTTAGCCAGTCTTCTACAGTTTCAGATCTCGTTTTTTTTAAATTTTAAATGTTGATTTATTTTCAAATCCTTGAAAGACTTCTGAAAATCGCGAAAATCTGTAACTGCGGCAGTTTCAAAGCTGGAGTCAGTAAATTTGGTAGTAAGATTACTGATCAACTTTCAAAAAAGTCAAACCACATACATTAAACCCCAACCTAAGAAACAGGTTCTTTTCTACTCTTCTGTATTCGGTACTTCCTATAGAGTATGTCACAGTCGTTGCCGCAACGTTCTTACTGAATTTTTATATATATTATATATATATATATATATGTTTTGTCTAGTATATCGATTACAAACTTTTGATTTCAATTTCAATGCAACTGGCAAGGTTGGGCAATAGCCAAAGTTCTCTAGTTGCTGTCTGTCTGTGTGTGTGTGTGTGTGTGTGTTAGCAATTTGTAATTGGACATGCACTGTTTGTTAACGCCCCCCTTTCTGGAGGAGCCAGCTACTAGTTGCCGCTTGAGCGGCTCTTTCAACTTACGGAATTTGATATGACTTGATTTTAATTGTTGCCACGTTCTGTTTGTGTTTGCAGGATGATGAGCCGCCGGAGATTTGTGTGGTGGAGGGTGCGTTCACGTTGCAAACGCTGACGCCCACGCAGCCGATGCCGTCTGTGGATGAGCTGGACACGAAGTTTGCGGAGCTCGTGGAGGAGCTGGACTTGACGGCGCCCAACAAGGAGGCGATGCTCAGTTTGCCGGCACAAAAGAAATGGCAAATCTATTGTTCACGCAAGCTGCCACTGGATGCCACAGATGGGCCGGATAACACAGCCATAACGCAGCCACCCACAGCTGAGCATTATATCGAGCGACTCAAGGATCTGGTGGTGCATGTCTCACTCTCGCCGGAGGATTCGCCCAGCCATGAGCTGAGCAATCGCATGGACAATCATGCCGCCTTTGTGGATGCATTGAAGACAGCGCTGCGGACATCCACGCACAGTTTTGTCATGCGCTTCGTGGAGCAGGATGGTCTGCCGGCATTGCTGGGCTTACTGCTGCAGCTGGACATACGCGTGGCGAACAGTTCGCTGCACACCAGCCTCATTGGCTGCATCAAGGCGCTGATGAACAACTCGATGGGACGCGCCCATGTGCTCGCCCATCCCACGGCAATCGATACGATTGCCCGATCCCTCGCCGCGGATAATATACGCACAAAGATCTCCGCCTTGGAGATACTGGGCGCGGTGTGCCTGGTGCCCGGCGGACATCGCAAGGTGCTGCAGGCGATGCTGCATTTTCAGGAATTCGCCACGGAACGCACACGCTTCCAGAGCATCATCAACGATCTGGATCGCTCCACGTATGCGTACAGGGACAATGTGAATCTGAAGACGGCTCTCATGTCCTTTGTGAATGCGGTGCTCAACTACGGACCCGGCCAGGAGAATCTCGAGTTCCGGCTGCATCTGCGCTATGAATTCCTCATGCTAGGCATCCAGCCAGTTATCGACAAGTTGCGCACCCACGAGAATGAGACACTCGATAGGCATTTGGTAAGTACATCTCTGGGAGATTACAGCAAAATTCGTAATTTAACCCACTCCTCTGCCTGCTGTAGGACTTTTTCGAAATGGTGCGCGCCGAGGATGAGAAGGAGTTTGCGCGCCGCTTCAATGAGGAGCATGTGGACACCAAAAGCGCCGGCTCCATGTTCGAGCTGCTGCGTCGCAAGCTGAGCCACTCGCCCGCCTATCCCCACATGCTCTCCCTGCTGCAGCACATGCTGCTCCTGCCCTGTAAGTAGAATCCGCCCCGTTGCCCTTGTCATCCGCATCCCCATCTAATGTCCATTTGAATCCTCGCCAGATACGGGCCACTGCACGGAGCACTGGCTGCTGATTGATCGCGTTGTGCAGCAGATTGTGCTGCAGGTGGAGCAGCGTCCCAGCAGCGACCTCATCGCGGATCCCGACGATCCCGGCAAGCAGCTGAAGCTGGCCAGCGAGTCGCCCGTGCATGATCCGGACGTGGCGCCGCTGCAGATCGATGTGGGCAAGCTGGTGCGTCTGCTGGTTAAGGAGGAGCAGCTGACGCAGGCCCGCAAGCGTGCCGATGAGCTGGAACGCGAGAACTTCGAGGTGCAGTCGCGCCTGGCCAAAAAGGAGCAGGAGCTCGATCTGCGCATGCAGGAGAAGGAGGATCTGGAGACCGGGCTGGCGCGCATGCGCGAACGCCTCGAAAAGGAGTCCGCCCAGCACTCCCAGGCGGTGCAGCGCGCCCAGACCGCCGAGATGCGTGCCGAGGATCTGCAGCATCGCCTGCAAAGCGAGCAGCAGGAGCGCGCCCGTCTCGAACGCCTCGTCACCGAGGGCAGCATACCGGATGACCAAAAGGTCGCCGGCCTCACCGGCTGCAATGGCGCCGTCTCGCCGCCGCCACCACCACCACCCATGCTGAAGGCGGTGCCACCACCGCCGCCACCAATGGCGCCCGACATGCTGCCACCACCACCGCCACCCTGTCCCGGCGCACCACCGCCGCCGCCCAACATGGCGCCAGCAATGGGTAAGTTTAATCCACTGGACACAGTCACATATATATCATTATTATATAACGATAAAAAGAACTCAATTTATGGAAATAATTTTAGTTAAAAAAAAAAAACAGATTATTTAATATATTTTTCATAAACTGTTTTGGGTGGGTTTTTGGAACAGTTTTCTCACAACCCGTTATTTTGTTTTGCCTCCTAAATACTAAAAGTACTAAATAATAAAAGAGTTTAAACCTAAAAAAAAATAATAGCTTTTGAAAAAAATTATATTAATGAGAAGCAATATAATTAAAATTAAAAATTAAATATATATATTTTTGAACTTAATAATATAATAATAAAATATAGTAAGATTTAATAATAATTAATTTAATAACTACACTCTTTAAAATTAAATGTTAAATGATTTTTTTGTGAAATGTGAGAAAAAACATTTCAATTTGAGAGAGAGAGAGAGATTTGTATAGAAAGCGCCCTTAAGGATACTCAAAAATGTTAAAATTTTTAAAATTCTCAAAATTTTGAATTTCTTAAACTTTGCTAGTCAATTAATTCCAACAGTTATTAAATGTATGCCTCGTTTAGTTAGCTTGAATGGCATTCAAAAATTAATTAACAATCAATACGACTAGAAATTAAATTAGAGGAAAATGTTTGTGTGGAAAGTTGTTAATCTATACAATTGCAGCTCCAGCACCACCCAAAGTGGAGTTGCCAAAGAAGAACGTGCCACAGCCAGCGAATCCATTGAAGAGCTTCAACTGGTCCAAGCTGCCCGATGCCAAGCTGCAGGGCACCGTCTGGAGCGAGCTGGACGAGAGCAAGCTGTACAACAACATGGAGCTCGAGTCCATCGATAAGCTATTCTCAGCCTATCAAAAGAATGGCGTCTCGGTAAGTCTAAAAGTCGGCAGGGAGAGTGAAACCTAGCTGATCTCTCTCTCTCTCTCTCTTTGTTCCCTATGCAGACCACCGATGGCTCTTATGAGGATCTGCGCGTGACGGGCAAAAACAAGCAAAAGGTTCTCTCCGTCATCGATGGACGTCGCGCCCAGAACTGCACGATTCTGTTGAGCAAACTGAAGATGAGCGACATGGATATATCCAAGTAAGTGCAACTCACCGGAAAACTAAAAGACCATATAGCTAAATAATATATATTGCAGAGCTATACTCTCCATGGATAGCAATGAGCAACTGGCGCTGGATATGGTCGAGCAGCTGCTGAAGTTTACGCCCTCGGCGGAGGAGCGTGCACTGCTGGACGAGCACAGCGAGGACATCGAGTCGCTGGCACGTGCGGATCGTTTCCTCTACGAGATATCCAAGTGAGTAGCCCCCACACCTCATACAAGTGATCCATTACTATCAATTATATTTGCTGCCCATAGGATTCCACACTATGAGCAGCGCCTGAAGAGTTTGCACTACAAGAAGCGCTTCATGCTGACGGTGAATGACCTCATACCACGCATCACCAGCGTCATGGAGGCATCCAGAGAGGTGGCACGCTCCCGACGACTCCGCAAGCTGCTCGAGCTGGTCCTGGCCTTGGGTAAGTATTCCCAAACCCATAGACAGGGTATGTGCCACTCAATATATATTAAACACTACACTACACAACAGGCAACTATATGAATCGTGGAGCACGTGGCAATGCCTCTGGCTTCAGGCTGGCATCGCTGAATCGCTTGGCGGACACCAAGTCGAGTGCGGCCAAGGGGACAACGTTGCTGCACTATCTGGTGCAGGTGATCGAGCGGAAGTTCAAGGATCTGCTCAAGCTGGAGGATGATATACCGCATGTGCGCGGTGCCTCCAAGGTGTCGCTGGGCGAGATGGACAAGGATATACAGATGCTGCGCACCGGACTCGCGGACGTGGCCCGTGAGATTGAGTTCCATCGCAGCTCGGGACCCGCTCAGCAGGGCGATCGGTTTTTGCCCGTTATGCGGGAATTCCATGCGCAGGCATCGGTGCGTTTCGCCGAGCTGGAGGACAAGTTCCAGGACATGAAGACGCGCTTCGATCGCGCCGTTCGCCTGTTTGGCGAGGACGGCTCCGTGCTGCAGCCGGACGAGTTCTTTGGCATCTTTGACTCGTTCCTGGCGGCCTTTGCAGAGGCGCGTCACGACAACGAGAGCTTCCGCCGTCGCCAAGAGGAGGAGGAGAAGCGCGCCAAACAGGAGGCGGAGCTGAAAAAGCGCACCATCGAGCGCAAAAACAAAACCGGCCTCATGAGCAGCGTCGCCCGCAATCTGGGCCTCAAATCTTCCAGCAATGGCAGCAGCAACGCCGCCGGCGACGCCAATGCCAAGAGCGACAACAAGGGCGAGTTCGATGACCTGATCTCGGCGCTGCGTACCGGCGATGTCTTCGGCGAGGACATGGCCAAGTTCAAGCGTTCGCGCAAGGCTCGCGTTCTCAACGGCTCCGCCGGCAATGCAGGTACCGCTGGCACCGGTCAGACATCGCCGCCCCGTCATGGCAGTCTGCAGCGCGAGGAGAGCGGCAGGGAGCGTGAGCGCACCGTGAGGCGCCAGTAAAGGATGTCCTTTGGTAGTCATCAAATATTTATATCCCTTTTTTTGCGCTAGTATTTCCTTTTTTTTTTTTTGTTGTTGTTTGCAATTATAGTATTTTTCTTTAAACAACACTTATGATTTATATGCTATATATACAGTTATAGCTAACACGCATCAAACCAAATTTTTTACAAAAAAAAAAACAAAAACAAAAGGAAAACCATTTAAATGTAATTTGTAAACTAATATACAAAGCAAAAGAAAAAAATGTTATAAACGATGAAAACTCCAAAAAAAAAAAAAACAAACAGATTGTAGTGTACCTTTTCAAATTGTATTTGTATTATTGCGACAAACATTTATCTAACTATAAAGCCTAACTCTTAACATATTATATAAATAGTGTTCCATAAAGTGTTCCATAAGCATGGAACAAAAGACGTTACAAATTTGGAATATGCTCAGTAAATGAAAAACAAAAAAACAAAACAGAAACCGAAACCGAAACAAACCACACATAATCATAAAGAATTGCAAAATATAGATATATATATAGCACTATATATTATGCTATATGGTATAAAAAGCGAGTTTTGAAGGCGCCTGCGGCCTGCCATAAAAAAAGTCATGTTCATTATTAACATTTATATTCTGATTATTATATTATATTGTGTATTATCTTCTATTATAAACATATATACATTTTTTTTTTTAGCACGAATCTCGCTAAATACTTATCGGAACGCACTTTTATAAAAGATATAGATATATTATAATATTATAATAAATATTTAATACTAAAAGCAAGCAAACAATCCATTGCAACGGATCATATACATATATATATGTATATTTATATATTGACATGTAGTACATATACATACATATATGTGTGCGTTTTCAATTATGATATTAAAATACAACTTTAATTATTGCAATTTGCGGGCATGAATAAAGAGCAAAAGTATTAAAAAACAAAAGAAAATTTGTTTTTTGGTTTTTGTAAATTTAGTATATATTAGATTCAAAACAACTTGTATGATTTTTGTTTTCCTATTTGTTATGTGTTCTGTTTGCATTACGTGCGCTCGTCGGGCTGCTCCAGCCACTTGCTGATTGCCAGTGCTGACTCCACATCGGCTGTGCCGAGACGCCACTCGAACTCCTCGTACGAGATGCTCTGGCAGGTGCCACCAAACGCCAGCTCCTCCAGCTGCTGCAGTTCCGTTTCGCTGCTCTGAGGATGCAGATTGGCGACGCCATCCGATGGCGGCATGCTGTCCAGCAGACATTTCATGGCTCGACGAAAGTCGGAGCGCTCGATGCGACCGCTTCGCTGCGTGTCGAACATGTGAGAGAGCAGACGCAGCTTCTGGGCGCGTCCGTCGGCCCGTCTTAGTGTCAGCTCGCCAAATTGCGGCACCAGAAATGTGGCACAGGTGCGCACAAATTGGCCAAAATCAATGCGATCGCTCACCATATCCGTCGGTTGCTTGGCAAAGAAGCCATCGATGATCTGATGATGCAACGGATTCTGTACCAGCTGCGGTATGCGCAACAGTTCCGTGGGCGTCAGATAGCCGCGCTGCTGGCGATCCAGTGCCAGGAAGCGCGAATGCAGCTGCTCCACTTGTTCGGTGGATAGACCGGTGTCCTCTTGGTGTTCCCTTATCTCCGCCACGCTCAGCTGGTGGCTAGCCATCTGGCCCATTATAGCTGATTACTGCTCTCACCTGTCCTTCCCCACAACAGCTGCTCTCTGCTTTTCGGTATTCGTTACTTTTCGGCTTCACTGGCCGGCAAATATATTTATTTATGTGCTTATGACACTGAATTCACAGCCGCGTTTGGGGCTGAGCAAGCACCCAATGTATGTAAATAGTTGCCCATATATACCTAACGACAATGCTACCCTTGCCTAACAAAAAATGTTGCCTACTTTTGTGCGCAACTTGCAAGATATAAGCCGAGTCGGCAACCTTTTTATGCCCTGAACCTATTAAAATTTGAAAAAAAGGGTATAATGGTTTTGTGCAAAAGTATGCAACAGGCATAATGAAGCATCTCCGACCCCATCACTCTGCAACTCTGACCCCATAAAGCATATATATTCTTGATCACTATCAACAGCCGAGTCGATCTAGCCGTGTTATCTCTGTCCGTCCGTCTTTATGATAGAGCAGATCTCAGAGACCAATTGTACTTCATATGCATTCGTTTCTTAAGATATATGTAAACAATTTAATGCACAACAGCTTATATTTTATTTATATTTTTACGATTTACGCTTGAGGCACCAACAAAAAACGGAGTCTAGAGAGAGCGAAGAGAACGCATCGTAACCTTAGTCTTTTCAATAATGTAAATTGTGGCACCCCAGCCGAGATTGGGCTTATTAGAGAAGGACTTCTTCAGTATCGGTCCAATAGTATTATAGAGCTGAGTTGGATCCAGATTTGGGCGCCACATCCTCTTACACTCGCCCAGCATATCCACTTGAGCGGGTCCGGCAACATAGAAGTCATTCGAGCATTGGGGATGGCCAAGTAGTTCCATGTTGCAGATGAGGGGCTTCAAGGTATGGGCATCCATGCTGACCAACACGGGCTCAACCATGTAAGGAGTCGAGCGCTCCTCGTACAGCAAGTTGCATAGCAATTTCATCACATTTTCGGGCGGCATATTCGGATTCAATTTGAGATTATCGAGATTCTTGCGCAGCATCAGATGACTGCGAACCGTTTGAACGTCCTGTTGCAGGCCAACCATACCCAAGAACAAACGTGAGTCTAGCTGGACTATCTTCTTGAAATGCTCGCTGCCTGCTGTTTCCGTTGAGTCAAAGCGATAATCGGATCCAATGGCAACGCAATCCTTGCCCACCATGGCAACCACACCGCCGTTATATATAAACGGTGGCTGCACGTTCATAATTGTTACAGATTTTTGAAAAAATCAAATATTGCAATTCACAATTACAAATTACAGTACAGTTTGATTTTCAGAGATTCAAATGAGAATAATGAATCGAACGATTTTTAAATAAACTTTACCAGTTTAGCAAAAGTTGACAAATAATTCAATTCTTTGTGATTTGTATTTATAAGTTCTCTATAAGTTATTGCCGGTCAGATTTTATCGAAGCAGGCTAGTCTTCTCAGCTGTCATTACAAGTTTCAGGATCTATAAAAAAATGCAAAGGCCTGTATGGCTGATTGTTGATGATCTTATAGTTTTTGAATCGATTTAAAATATATTAAAGTATTATATAAATTAAAATCTTTAATAAAACAAAAATAACATTTTTAGAATATAAAATATATTAAAAGAAAAACAAATATAATAAATGTATAAAAAAAATATAAAAATAATTAAAACAAAAAAATGAAATGAATAAGACCAAGCTAAAGCTATGTATACCTGGATAAGGAAAACATTTGAGGAATATGGATGGACTAGGATATATGACCAAGTCAGAGAAACTTTTCTGAAGTGTCACCAGTTTAAATATACGATGGCTCTCAGATATCCTCGTGTGTTTCAATTGTAGTCATTCTATATTTTAAAGGAACTGATATAGTTAGATCGAGTAGATATATAGGTGCGAAATACTATACATTTGGTAAAAATTATATTTATATCAAATAAAAATATGAGCTCCTATTTCATGTACTTTCCACAGGATATGCGCAAGTCAGGAGTTTGATTTCAGCATAAGTTAAATGCCATTGAAATCGAGCTCCTTTTTGGCTTCTGACTTGGCCGCACAAAGCTGGCAGAAACCGTTGGGCCGAAATTAACATAAATATTGCGAAATCAGTAACCGCATGGCGAACAGGATCAGTGGCAAGGACGAGACGGCGAATAACAATGCCGCAGGCATTGCCAAAAATGTGCTGTGAATGTATTGCAAAACAATAAGCAAAACAATAAATCAAAATATGAAATCATAATACGAAGGCAGCGCCCGAGGCACATGGAGAGAGACACAGAACAAGAGAAAATGGTGCAAGGACTCGCCCAGGACGCGAACAGCTGTGCAAGTCCAAGTCCGGCGCCCATCAAACAAAAGGCGGAAATTTGAGCAGGCGCAGGAGGCAAAAACAAGGATGCAAGAATGCAAGGATGCCAGGCAGCGAGTCGCAGCATCTTGCGGTCGCCTCCTGTGCGCAGTTTCTTTTTTTGTTTCATTCATTTTTTTTTTTGTTCGCATCTTGGCAAAAAGTCCTTTGTGCCGCGCGTTTCATAAACATAAATCTTAATATGTCATAATTCGTTATAATTTACGAAATAAAACCGCAAGTAGTTCGCGCCAGGATCTGCCGCAACCCGCTGCTTCAGGAGTCGCTACAACTTGAAGTTGAAGTTGAGAGGTCCTTGGCTACAACTGTGGTGCGCCTGGTGGTGGTGCCGGTGGTGCTGCTGCTGGTTGCAGCTCCAAAAACTAATCCCTCAAATTATTACCCTAATCGCCTCGTATTGTCGCGGCTTAGCGACCTTCTCCCAAAACTCATTTATCATTCCAAATTATCAAAAAGTAAATAAATATGAATTTCATTTTTTTGTCTGCTCTATTTGTTTTATTTATTAAAAAAAAAAATTGTGAAAGGGGGAGGGTGGGCAGGGGGAGTCGGGTGTTGGGTAAAGCCTTTTCCATTGTTTGTTCACTGAAAAGTCAGCTGCCTGCGCTTCTGCTGCTGACCTTTGCAACCGGCGTGCGGTCAATCGTGCTGCATGTAAACGTTCGTGCCAGGATCAGGTCCTTTTACGTTTCCATTTCCATTTTCATATTCCATTTGTGGTTCAGCTTAGTGGCGCACGCGCCTTGCCTCTAAAGTCCACAGCAGCCGCAGCTTTTGTTTGTTTAGGTTATAGCGCCTCCTGCCTCCTGCGTCCTGCGTCCTTTTGTTGTTGTTGGTGGTTTGCTGTGCGCTGACCAAATGATGCAAACACAGAATATTCAAAAATATAAAAAATAAATATGAAACACTCGTAATATGACATGTGAGCAAATACCACGTTTTTCCACCGTTAGAAAAACAAAGGAAAACTCCAAGCTGAATGCAATGCAAACAACGGTAAAATGTCGAAAAGGAGTCCAAATTCTATTAAATTGTGTACGTGCTATAAATGTTTGTTAAACTTATTTTTGGAATCCTTATATAATACTTGCTTACTTTTCAATATTTCAATTTGCATAGCTACTGTTGAATTTCACAAATACTTTGGTACATTAGAGATACTTCTCTATCATACAGATATTTTTGTCTATCACAGATACTTTTATATATAACAGCTGCTTTTGTAACTTACAGATATATGTGTATATTTTAAATGATTTTTTATCTCACAGATGCTGTTGAATCTTATAGACATGCAGTATCCAAGAACATGTATCGCACAGATACATTTATATCTTATAGCAGACGTTCTTTAGCCGCAATGTTTTCAAACAAAAAAAATTGCAACAAAATTACAAGGAGGAAAAAAAAGTAAAAAGTTGAAAAAAATGATTTCTCAAAAATGCATAAACTTGAAATGTACAATTAATAAAAATGTTAAATCATGATCAAAATGTGAAAATCGGTTTAGTTTCGGGAAAGTTACGGGAGTCTCAAGTCTAAGGAGGTTATTTGTATGCCTTGTAATTTTTGGCATGATTATTGACAGAATAATGAAAAAATGAAAAATTATTGTAAAAAGATATAGAAGTACAGATGATTAATGTTTTTAAACGATCGCATTTCGATGAGATTCTCAGATCGATTTGAAGCACTTTTCGTATTCATTGAACTTAAATCGTATTAGGCTACTTTAAAGGCGCTTTAGATTTAAATAATAAAAGCATTCGCTGCATTCATATTCATAGATTCATATTCATATTCATAATAATATTCATAATTGTAAGCCCTACCCCGATGCTGCAAGCACACACACACTCACACAGATGATTCTGATTCCGGGCAGGACACCCCCCTGAAGATTTGGATTATAATTTGATATTTTGTTGAGTTCGCTTAAAGTATGAGAATTAGCATTTAAATTGCCTCATTAGCCTTCGAGGATAATGTTGCACTTTTGCATGTTGCCACATGTTGCAGCAGTCGGCAAAAGAGTTCATATCCAAACGCTTTGCAACACTGCTTGGAAAATAGAAAAT
The DNA here is from genome assembly GCA_035045305.1 of Drosophila maculinotata. Taxonomy (NCBI): domain Eukaryota; kingdom Metazoa; phylum Arthropoda; class Insecta; order Diptera; family Drosophilidae; genus Drosophila; species Drosophila maculinotata. Next base: position 5,945,176 of record JAWNPD010000679.1, on the reverse strand, counting down.
GGAAAAGAGAATGGGAATGGGAATCGGAATCGGAATTGGTTTTGGAGTAGTACGAACTATAATTTCGTTAATCAAAACAAAAACAGCAATGCACAGTAGGAGCAGGGCAGCGGGCGAGGGGTTGGGGGGTAGAAGGTAGGGGAATTGAAAGAGGTCCATTGTAACGCCCATCGCAGTGCCGTGTCGATAATTTAGAAATTAAATGTAGCTCGCAATGTGGAACGGCGCAAGCAAATGGACAAAGGGAAAGGCCAGGGACATGGGCAGGAGGAAGGGAGCAGGAGAGGGGAGGGGAGGAGAGGGGAGGCAAGTAGCGAAATGCCACAAATAACACAAATCAAATCTAATCAAGCAAAAAGAAAGCGCCGCTGCGACTTTCCCAAGACTCTGGCGTCGCGGCAAGGGGTAGTATATAAAAAGTAAAATACCGGGCTCTCTCTATCCCCTCCACCTCCTCCTCTACCCTCACTGCTCACCGCTCACCACTCACCCCTCAAAACAACACCACACAAGGACAAAAACAAGGCAAGGGCGCCTTACACAAAAAAAAAAACAAAAAACCAAGGCCATGGTCTAGTTTTTTCTTTCATTTTCTAATTTTCTAATTTTCCTGCACCTTTGTCGTGTGTTAAGTCCTTTCACTAAGCAACTGCAATTACACGTAGTTTTCATTTTCATTTTCATTTACGTTTCCAATTTTCGATTTCGATTTCAATTTCGTTTTGGGTGTTGTTGTTTTTTGTGTGTTTTGTGCTATATTCTTTTCTTGCCTCACGCCACCAACGGGTGGTGCAACACAGGCAAATGGGTGCGGATCCTTGCGTGCAGCTCCTTTCGGGGTGTCAAGCATTTTGGTCCTGTCCGTCGCTCATCTGTTGTTGTTTGTGATTTCTTTCGTGTACTCCGTCGAGCCTTGTAATTATTTAGTTTACGTTCGGTTTTTTTCTTTCTTTCATTTTTTTGCTTTGCACCACCCCTCCCCTTCCCATCCTGGCTGCAGCTCAGTGGCTTGGAAACTCAAGATTTCATGCTTAGTTTTCGTAAATTACTAGAAAAATAAATACATATTTTAGCTATGGACTTGTATTTACTTAGCAGATGAGATATGGATATTACAAGCGGTCATCACAAAAAAGAGTTTTATTAAATATAAAAAAAGTATCTTCTATAAATTTGAAAAATTATAGCTAGATTCATAAACTCAATTTTAAAGGAAGAAATTCAATAAAATTCAAAAGCAGTTTCAAGTTTTCACTTTTGTGACCTTATCAATAGGTTAACAATTTCTGTACACTCTTAAGTTTCTTATCATATGCGTTTAAAAAAATGTTGATAATTAAATTAATGTCATGAATGTTAGTTTTTGAAAGCAGCTTTTCTTGTACTATCATTAAAAATGTTGGCTAAGTCTCAAATTTACAATAGATTCACTGAGAAATAATATTAGAAATATAATATAATATAACATAATAAAGTTGTAGAATTTTCTATGAACAAAAGCTGTCTCTGAAGTACATATATCATATATATCTTTATTATATGTTGATATTATTAATTATAATTGATAAATATAAATTGCAACACGTATAAAACATTTGAATTTCCTTTTATATTTAAAGAAAATATATCTAAATATCTCTAGAAACATTTGCAAAATTGTATATCTTAATTGAAAATATATATCTTTAAGATAATAGTACTGAACACATTCATGCAAATAACTTTCCGTATGCGGTTCACAATTTGAAAGTAGAGTATGGGAACTATTCAAATCTGAACTGAATGTTCTTAAGTGATCTCTTATGGGAGAGTGACTTTGCGCTAATCAATTTGACAGCTGCTGGAGCTGTCGCATTCTTCCTTGCCAGTTTCCAATAGTACCGCCTTCTTCCCCCCTCCCTCTCCCTCTCCCTCTCGCACTCGCTTTCGCTCTCCCTTTCGCTGTCAATTGCCAGAAAGCAATTAGTTAATTAAGCGCAACTTGGAGTGTCCCGTTTTGGGAAATATATCACTGTAGAATCGCTTGCAGTTGACATTTGTGCAGCATCATGGAGACAATTTGCATATTTAATTGAACTAAACAGAAAAAGACCAACAACAAAAAAAATAATGAAAAAAATAAAGTAGAAAACCGAAATTGTTTTCTACAATTTTCACATTTTCGGTTCAGAAATTTATTTTTTGGTTTATTAATAAAATCATAGAGAAAATCAAGAGGCAGCAAAGCACCTCGAAAAGTGCCGCAAGGAGCAACTTTGTGAGACGATGGATGAAGGATGAAGGATGAATGAGGAAGGAGGAAGGATGAAGGCGAGTGGAAGTCGAAGACGTCCTGCGGCGTTTGGCAAAGGGCGTTCAAGGGTTAAATGCAAATGAAGGCAGACAAAAAACGGAGCAAGTATTATTTTTCTAGGAAAAACAAGCATTTGTGGAGAGACGTTCGGCTGCAGGACATGTCCTGGCAAAGGCAACCCTTCTGTCAAACGATTGTGATAGATCAGTAGTTGTCCCGTTATGGAACCCGGGCCGGACGGGGACTCTGGGCCAACGTCATTTGGGACGTTTCTAGACGTAGATGCGGCTGCTCAACAATTTAATTTGCCGCCAACTTGATTTCAGCTCTCTCTCTCTGTCTGCCCATCCTTTTAGGTCCTTTTCTCCTCTCTCTCTCTCTCTCTCTCGCTCGCAACTCCCTTTTGGGACATTTTCTCGCATTTCACTAATGAGAAAGCTGCCTTGTAAGCGCCTCTTTGTCCACTGTCCAAACATTGCGACTTTTCTCGCATTCTTCACTTTCACTTTCAGTTTCGCTTTTCTTTCTTTTCCTTTGTTCGCCTTTGTTTTGGCCTGACCAGTGCTGACCAAAGGCGGACACGCCTTGAGGTTGAGTTTATTATGATTTATGCATTGCATTGCTTTTCATATCGCATCAAATCAAAATGTCAAAACAATCTGTTTACTCAACGGTTCAAGGGTTGACCGCCAAAAACGGTGACAAGTGTGCAATGGTGTGCGACTAATAGACACCCTGTATTCTGCTTTATAGATACTATATACTTTCATAGATTTTTTGTTTATTTCTCAAAATTATTATTATATAATTTATTAATCAATAATATTGATCATAGTGAAAAGAAACTGATTTCAAAAATAAAAATATAATAAAAATTTTAAACAAATATAATATGAATAAATAAATTAATAACAGTATATATAATAATTATATTATAAACAAATATATTAATATTATATACATTTTATGGTTATACAATAGTTGTGCTACAATTTATACAGCCTAATGCTGAAGAAGATATACTTAAGAATAAGCAGATCTGCTCTTTCGCGAGTGCATTAATAATATTTGTAATGCTAAAGAAGATATACTTAGAAATAAACATAAATATATATATATATACCCTCAGTTTCCTAAATACCCCTTTCACACATTTAGCAGTGCATAGAAATATGAAACTGACCAAAAGAAAAGCGCGTGCCGCGTGGCGTTTAGGAAAACAAAGAAATAGCCACCGGGAAAAACTGGACGGATGAACGAAGAGTCAGACAGGCGGACAGACGGACAGACAGACAGACGGAGAGTCGGTCATTTACAACCCTTTTTCCCCATTGGGCTGTCAGTCGCCAGTTGCTAGTTGGCAGTTGGTCAGCAGCAGCAGCAACAGCAGCGGAAAATGCGGAAAATGCGCGTTGGGTGAGCGTGAAAAATGAGAAAATCATTAAAATCGACGCATTTGATGAGGGTCGATGAGATGTCAACATTCAAGCGGCAAGCGGCAAGTGGCAAGTGGCAAGTGGCGTTGGCAACTGCTTAGCATAAGAGGCATCTGCTGCCAGCTCTGATGCAGCTAAACAGGTTGATCCTTGGCGATGCGATCATCCTGACCCAGCCACGCGCCATTTATGTAAATGCCGGCGGGGGAGCAGCAGAACAGCACCTGCGGGGGCCCCGCACTTTTGTTGTTTGATAACATTATAATTGAGTTGCTGCAGGTGCTGAACTGTGCTCTAAAGAATAGGCATACTGAAAGGCATATTGAACCGGTGGTAGTGGGGAGAAGGGGCGAAGGGGCGAAGGGGAGTAACTGATTAATGGCCATCCCAAATGAGATGATCAAATCGAGAGAATGAGAAATCACCGTATTAGATTGGCATGGCAAACAACAATTTGAATTCTTGCTGGCGCTGCCGGCTAAAGTAAATGTTGGAAAAGTGTCCCGAATCCAGTTCTAAGCGAGTTGGCAAGAAATAGGCAGAGAAACCGAAACAGGAACAGAAACAGGAACAGGGACAGCAACTGGCTGTGTGGCAGGCAATTAATGCGTCAGTTGCACCGAAGCGGAAAACTGGTTCGCAACTCGAGAAACTCGAACTTTGTGTGCGCAACATTGAAGCATTCGACACGGGCGGGCAAGGAAATGAGCTCCTTGGGCAGGATTAAGACAGCGACTGCTGCCAGTGTCCTGACTGGGAAAAACTAGCTTTGCTGCAAAGTGAGAAAGGCTGCAAACGAGAGGTGTACAGCAATAATATATCAAATTTTAGCTAATTATGCTAATGGTTGCAAACTAGAAACTTCACTTTTAAATATCATTGACTTCGACAAAATATCAAAATGACTATGTAACTCGAAATGTGTATATTTAGCATTCACCCACAGTACTCTTGGAACTCCTCTCTCGCGAGTGCATTTAATTTTCAATTCTTCTTTGTGCTGCAATTCGTAAACGTTGCGCAGGCTGCTTTTGCTTACGGTATACAAATTCAAATATAATAAAAATGGTATTTCATAATTTATTCATTATTATTATTATTATTTTTGTCAAAATGCATGCCATAATTGTACCTTAAAAAATTAAATGTAAACTATATTTTTCTACAATTCAATCTATGTATACAAATATTTAAGCATCCTTTGCCTTTTACCTACATTATCACAACTCCACAATATCCTTTTCTTGGCCAGTCCGCAAATGAAATGTTGTTGAAAAGAAGACTTTTCGTCATTCATTCGGGATTGGGATTAACTGAGCGACTGGACACGCGTCTCACAATAGTATATATTTGGATTTGCCTTTGTCTGTGTCTTTACGTAATACCCTTTATTACAGATTCGTTTCGGTTTTGACAATTTGTAGACCTGCCTGCCGGGTGACTTATACTAAAATCCTTTGGGTTTGTTTCTCTGGATTTTTAGTACCTGCTCCGCTTAAGATCGCATGCAAGCCGGAACAGCGGCAGCTTCTCGGCATTTGCGACACATTTGTTACGCCTTTCCACACGCCGGCAAGTGTTCCAGGACTTGGCACAGATCCCGAACCTTTATTTTATGACTGTCCTGTCGTCCTAATGGGTTAAGACGGCATTTGCTGAGGCGCAGCTAATGCACAGATCCTTTTCATTCAGTCTGCCACTCATTTAGATTAGCATTCACAATATTCAATATATGCAAAACGCACTCGGAGCAGGACTTAGGACGCAGGACGATCAAAGAAGCCTAGAAACAAATTGGAGCAATGAAAAGCTGAAGCAACGCCTGCAAAACACTTGCACCTGTTCCCGCGACGATTGACGATCGTTTGTCCTGTCGCAAAGGACCTGCCACTACCAACGACTTCTCTCCCTCGCACTCTCCCTATTGATTGCCTATCGAGCAGCTCGTCAGCTCTCCAGGTCACCAGGCTGCCAGAGCCGCAACTCAAGTGCCGAACGATGACTCTAAACGAGAGCAGCGCCGAATTTTATTTGGGCACCCGCTCGACTCGTTGCTACTTAATGAAGACGAAGACAGGTGCTAGGACATCTCAGGTCGAAAAACGAGCGAAGGACCTCACCTCAACATCAACTCAGGCGCACAGTGGTCGGCGGACTGTCGAACAAATGCTGCAGGAGCAACTTATTCCAGCCTAAAAACTATCAAACTATCAAATTCAAATTCAACAATACAAAAATACATTTTAATTAACTAAATTAGTCTAGAAAATGGATCATGACTGAAAAATGGAAAAAGGTTAGTAGAAACTGCAGTACATATGTAGATATTGCATTGAGGATCTTAAATATGCCTCAGATCAAAGTTGATCCTATCCATGGTCTTAGAATTGAAGAATTTAAATTTAGTAAATATTGATGATAAATTTTGATGAACGTAATATAAGTATTGAAATTTAGAGATGTAGAATTAGAAGATGTTTTATTTAAAACATATTTTACAACATTCCTAATATTTATTAAAAATGCAATAAATTGTAGAAAAATTATGTTAAGTAAATCTAACATAAATTTTATGTTTTTTAGCGACCTTTTTAATTATTTTTATGCAATTCGCTTGGAAATTTTCATGGTACACATTTAAATTTAGTGAATTTTGATGAACGTTAAATAAGTAATTGATATTTGAGATGTGGAATTAGAAGATGTTATATTTTAAACATATTTTACAGCTCTCTTAATATTTATTAAAAAATTCAATAAATTGTAGAAAAAGTTTGTTAAGTAAATCTAACATATTTTTATGCATTCCGCTTGGAAAACTTTGATGGTACACATTTATATTAAGTGAATTTTGATGAACGTTAAAAAGGTAATTGATATTTGAGATGTAGAATTAGAAGATGTTATATTTTAAACATATTTTACAGCTCTCTTAATATTTATTAAAAAATTCAATAAATTGTAGAAAAAGTATGTTAAGTAAATGTAACATATTTTTATGCATTCCGCTTGGAAATCTTTGATGGTAAATCTGTCAAAGTTGTGCAAGTGAGAATTTGTTTAATGAACTGTGGACTAGAGTTGGCCACTCCGCCAGCATAATCAGGCAACCCTCTGTGCCGGCACTGAATGTGGCCAGATCGACAGCAGTTGGCAGCTAATTAGGTGCTGCATACGCTAATTTCCAATAATTTCCTACTTTTCGCACATGTTCGATGCCAAAAGCCATTTGTAAAGCGGCAGCAGATGATGCGGGTCCAAGGTGCAATTTTATTGCAACGACTTTGACTCTCTCGACTGCCTCTATGTGTGTGCGTGTGTGTGTATGTGTGTGTGTGTGTGTGTGTGTTTAAGTGTCATTACATTTTTGCCACACGCCCTTTGAGAGGTTTCCTCGATTTTAATGATATTTCGGTTAATGCGCTGGACGGGGCACCGATATCGTCAAAATCATCAAAATCATCAAAATCGTCGCGAAGCATACCCGATTTATGGGCGGGCCATAAAACTTGTGGACCGATCGTAAAACTTGGAAATCCTTGAGCTGCAATTGCAACCGCGCGTATCTCGTGTCCTCAACTGCTTATTAATGTTATGGCGCCCCGTAATAGTGGTTTACGAGCAGTTTAAGAAACTATATACGAAAAACTATTCGACTTTTTTACGCGTTTCGTGTGACATCTTTGTGTGTAAATATTGTGGAACAAACTGGGTTTTACATAGGGGAATCGAACAGTGGAAAACAAAGTTTTACGGCTTTTGGTGGTGCAACCAAATGCTAGTTACGGGTAGGCCACAAAAAACTAACTGAACTATGCAGGAGAATAGTCAGAGCTATAAAAAGGTAAACAATTGATATTCAAGTGCACTTTTCCGAGTATTCGCACCCGGGACATGTGAGTAATAAGTACGCTATATTAACTGAGTTTAGGTATAGCTCTTTTTCACACTTTCATATCGTAAAACGAATTCATAAATAGTTATTAAATAATATTTAAAATACCAAATCTTTCGATTAGTCTTTTTTAGCCAGTTCATGTAGAGTTCATTATAGGTGCTTAGTTTCGGTAAGGCTATGTTGAAAGAAACTGTTATATCAGTTTCACAGTAGAAATATGATAACAAAAACGTTGTCTTTGCATTGTTATAGAGTTGTATAAATAATATACTATGTATTTACATTCTATACAGCGTTTAATAAGTATCTCTGATTGTTGGTGACAGCCAAAGAGTTGTTTCAACCCTCTTTTTATTTTACGCGTATCTCTAAAACTTATCTTTACAGTGTGCTATAAAACCTCTTTAAACACCCAAAGTTAACAATGTTATCATAGCGAGTTTCAGTACTTAGTTTCAGCTGAGGATCACAAGTCAGTGAAATCAAGATTGTGTATTTTCTCTATACAGAGTGTATCATTCTAGGTGATCACAATTGATCCAAATTTGTTAGTCATGAGTTGCGTTGAGGTTAACCCAAGCAAAAGTTCAAGTTTAGTCTTATCGTATCAGGAAATCAAAAGCCGCAAGGCAAACAACTCGAAAGCTGAGGGAAATTGGTTTAAGTGCCAAGAACCGGAATCCTAAATATAGGTCACTTAATGGAAAGCAATTAGAGTAACCCAAAACCCAAAGCCCAAATACAAACATTGTAGCTGAGGCTGAGGCTGAGGCTGAAGATGAGGCTGATGCTGAGGTAAAGGATCTGCAGCATCTTGGCGAACCACCTTTGACCCCTTTTCGTTTGCCGAATGCTGACCGTAAAGATTTTTAATTACCCAAGGACCTTTTCTTATCCTGCAACAGATCGGCATAAATGTATCTATTAGTTTTGCGTTTGGCATTGTCGGTGTCAAAGATTGTCGTGCAAACAACATTTACATATAGAATCGTAAAGAACAACAAAGGACAAACCCTTTACTTCTCCCTCTCTCAATCTCACTCTCACTCTCTCTCTCCCTCTCACTCTCAGTCTCACTTACTCACACGCTTTGTCTCTGTTGCTCGCTTTCAAATGCAAATGCGTATCGATTGAATTGTTTGATCTTGCGGTTTAGCTAGAAAATCTGTAACCCTAAACCAAAAACTATTTGAGTATCATTAAGGGATTGTCCCTTGTGGTGAGTGGGCGTCTAGTTTGGATATACATACATATGTATATCTCATATAAAAACGAATCTTTTATCTTATGCCTATACTAAATGTTCCACCAAGCAAAAGGATTCCAGTTTGGTTATACTTGGTATTTAATGATTATGCAAGATTTATTACTAGACCTTAGACAGAGACGAAAGCTCTCAGGTCCTGTTCTTAGTATATATCGTGTACAAAGACAAAATATCAATGATATATGTATATATCTGATATTTAACAGATACAAAGTAAAGATATCTCACTTTTTATATTTATTAATGATCTTCTACTACATCCCATACAAAGCCGGAATGAAAATGCGATTTCACACGTTGCGCTCCCATTTCGGACAGAAGCGGAGCGGCACAGGACAAACTCAATCAAACAAAAAGCAAATCTGGAAAATCACAAGGCCAAGGACATATTCCAACTTTGGCGCGCAAAAACCCGAAACCCGCAAGGCAAGATGTCCCAAAAAGCAGACCAAACAATAAGAAAAGTGTAAAACAGGAGTAGCGTAGTGGAGAGGAGAGGAGAGCAGCGGAGAAGCAAGAATTGAGGACAAGGAACGAAAAATGCGCACACGTCACATTGATTAATCGTCTCGTCTTCTCTATGCCCCTCTACCTCTCTCGCTCTTCCTACCTCTCGCTCTCTCTCCCTCTCTCGCTCTTTGGAAATCAGATCCTTTGACAAATACAAATAGTTGGCAAAATATGGTTCCTTCAGCTCACAGTTCCGGATACCTTAAGAACTTATCGCGCACGTCGCTTGGGATTAGTGCGCTTACCTTGCCTGCCCCTCGCCCCTTAGCTCTCTCTCCGCGCTCCTGTGCTCAATAGTCCTGTTCCCGACTGCTCCATTTATTGACAGTTGCAATTGCCTTGCCACTGACATTGATTGAGTTGCGCCTGGAACGAACCAACGTTATCTTTCGCCAGGACGATCTTTATCAACAGTTTGGTTTGGCCAGCTGCCAGGAACAGTTAGGATCTGTGCAAAAATAGAAAACCAGTAAAAGTTTCACAGGATAGGAGTATATGAAAAATAGCTTTAATTTTGACAACAAATTTAAAATCATATTATCTAACAGAAAATATTTAATAATATTTTAAAGTCAAATTTCGAATACGAAATGATTAATTTGAAAATTTCAAGTCTTCGGCTGCAAAAGTCTTTGGATTTAATGCAATTATACGGATAGGCAAAGGAACATGGCCATTTTTAGGAATTTTGAATTGAAAAATCTAAATTTTATATAATATATTTAGATGTAATACAATCTAGTAATAATAAATAATGAAAGTAATTTTTAAGTTGTATATTTAAATGCAAAAACAGCTTGTAGCATTATGAAACTTAATAAATGATTAGTTGCAGCTTGCATTTTAGAGTTTTTGTTACTGCAACGGTACTGCTGCCCCCCTCCCCCCCTACACTCCTTGGCTGCTTGGCAATTTCCGGCCACTTAACCCATTGCGGGATCGGCAACTGGCGGCCACTTGAACCAATTGCCAGACACTTGAGAACTTGCCACGTTCCGATGTTGCATTGGTGTTGCGTTGGTGTTGCAAATGCAGGCCACGTGCCACACAGCCTCTTACACACACACACACACCCTCACACACACACACACACACTCACACACTCACTCACACACGACGACAGCTGTCCCTTGGGCTCTGTTTGTTTTCGTTCATATTGTTTTTTTGCTCGCTCACATTTTTTTTTTTGGCGCAATTGCCGCAAGGTGTGCCCCAGTCGAAGACGACGCCGACGCAGGAGCTAAGGATCTGCGAACGTGTGTGTGCAGCCTCTTATGTGACAAATCAGAGCAGAGCCGATGCTGAGCAGCTGCTCTGCCAGGGGAAACTCAATTGAGCGCACAGCAACAATGGACAGCAGCTAAATCAGCAGCAGCAGCAGCAGCAACAAGGATGCGGATAAGGACACGCAGCACAATGGCAATGGCAATGGCAATGGCCTGGGCCGTTTACTTGAAAGGCATTTAATAGACATTTAAGGAGAGCCTTGCGCCAGCCAGCCAGCCAGCCAGAAGCTAACGACCCACGCATTGCCACAGATCCTTGCGCCCAGGCAGCTGTTTTCTTTGTGTCCTGGCCTCAACAATTTTCCATATGCCTTTTGCATAACTTTGTTCTGGCTGGTTGCCTCACAAGCTGTTGGCCTAACAAGCCGCAGAGCGCCATATACTACTTACTACTACTACCTCCAACTACTTACTGTCTACACATTAAACAATTTTGGTATTCATTTTAAATAATTTGTAGAATTAAATTCACTTTAATTCCAAAATTGCTTGCATTTAATTCCCTAGAGAATTGATTTAAGTTTTCATTCTTTTTTGCTTGTACATAGTAATAAAAATATAATCAACATTTTTTATTAATTTTGAATAATTTTTTTGTTGAGATGACTGTAAGAAAATATTAAGTTAAATTTTCTCAACACTTTATTTATTTTTGAATGAAGTTATCATAAATTGTATTTTCAATTTTATTTAATTTAAATTAAACATGTTTTAAAATACCAATATTAACTTAAATTGAAATCAATTTTTTTCTGTGTATATATGTGCTGTCACATAAAGCCAGCAAGCATATCCTTAAAACCATATACCAAAACATTTATTTTTTTTCTACAGCAGCAAATATTCAAATTTATGCAAATTGTGCAACGCTTTGTTGCAGTTAGCAGTTGACAGCCAAAAAGGGGCACCCACAGGAACCAGTGGGACTGGGAACCCGCAGGACCTTCAAACAATAGCTAGCGGAATGCGATCGCTGCACAGGTGTCTGATAAATGCCATGTAAATGTTCGGGGCAGGATATACGCTATACGCTGTATGAAGGATATTCATGATATGCAGGATATGCAGGACTTGCTCGCATTTAACTTGCTGCGCAACAACTGCCAAGAGGGTAGTTCAACGACTTTCTATTTTTTAGTTTCCCCTTCCTCCCAACCACTCCTAACCAACCTTAAAATTCGAAACATGAAAACAAATTGCTGTAAATGGTTGAAAATCTTTTAAGTCTCTCATATATGCATATTTTAAGACTGTAAGAACTAGAAACTTCATATTTGGAATATAAAATAAATTGCAGTATAAGATAAAATCCTTCAACTTTTTGAGACTGTAATGAAAAGTAATAATATTCCATATATTCATTAATCAGTCATCAATATTCAAACTCCCCAAAACCATTCCAAATAATTTACTAAAAATTAAATTTCATAAAAATTATAACTCAAAATCATGGCAATTTTATTACGATAAAAAAAATGTTCATCAATTATTCGTTTATCTTAAATTGGAATCTCAATTTGAAGAAGGCAATTGAAAGCTTTTAGCAACAATTTTGCTAAATTCAAAAATAAAAAACACAAAATTCAAGAATTTTCCAATTAATAAATAGGGCACAAAAAAAACAGAAAAAAAATTGTTGTTTAAAATTATATTGACAGCCAAAAGTTAATAGGATTCCAGTGTTGATGCGGAACTCGTTTTACTTCTCCACAAAGGAGAAGCTGAGACGCCGCTTGGTCGCCGCCTCCGCCAGGCTGGCGTCAAGGGGAGCAAGCTCCTCCTCAAAGTCGCAGTCGCTGGTGGAGTTGTGTCCGCTGTCGGGACTTATGTGACGCTGCGTGGATCGAGAACGGGATCGGGAGTGGGGCAGCTTCTGGGCGGAGCGTGAGGCGGCCGCGAGCAGCTTCTGCGCCGATTGCCGCACGCTCGACGAGATCTTCGTGGCGATCTTCCGCTTGCGCCGCACCACCCGCTGCCTGCGCAGCTGCAGCTGCAGCGAACGCCGCTTGCCGGGCACAGATCCAGATACAGATAGCTCCTGCGACTGTGACTGTGGGGAGCGCACCTCGCGCTCCTCGTAGGTATCGGGATGCCAGTACTCGCAGAGATCGCTCGCCGGATCGAAGGCCTGTCGGTAGGTGGGCGAGTGGACGACAGTCCTTGCAGTCGACTCCTGTTCCTCACGCTGACGTTGAGGTTGATGTTGACGTTGACGCCGCAATCGTTGGTGAGTACGCAGAGAAGGAGCAGCACCTGGTCGATCCATTCGATCCATTCGATCCGGTCGAGCTGCAGCTGGCGCTTTACGCGTGCTCTCCAGAATGGCATCGATCATGCGGTCCAAGGTGACATCGCCCATTTGGCTGGAACTGAGCGTCGTCTGCTCGAGAGGAGCAATCCTGGCTGCAGCTGCTCCATTTGTGACCGCTGTGGGCAGTGGCTTCTGTTCCAGGTAGCGTGGCTTCTCAAAGTAGCTGTCCGGGATTCCCATGCCCCGGAGTGCCAGCAGCGGACCAGGAATGATGTTGTTCCCGTTCTCGTTCTCGTTCGCGTTCCCGTTCCCAGTGGGTCTGTAGCTGGGGGAGTACTCTGCCTCGAAGGTGGGCAGGGTGGAGGCATAAACTGTTGGCTTCCCCTGACTCCGAGCACGATAAAGTGTGGGCGTAAATGTGTGAGTGGGCGTGGGCGTGGGCATAGGCGTGGCTGTCATAATGTTGCTGAGATCCCGTAGCAGGGGGGTGCGGGGACAGGCAGCAGCGGGCAGCGGCGTTGAAGTCAACTGGTTCTCCTTGCCCAAATGCCCAGCAGGCAGCAGCGAATTCCGCTTGACCTTCAATCGCTGATGCATTAATCCTGTGGGAGTCGGAGTGGGAGTCGCCAGTGGATGGGGGCGGGGAGTGGGGCAGGGAGTTGGAGCTGCCGCATGAAAGTCGCTGTAGCTGCTGATGATGGCATTGCCAAGGACAGCTTCCAGTGGCTTGCTGGCGGGCTGCTGGGCGTCCAGGTAGGAAGGACGCGGCTGGTTGACAGCCCACTTGAGCATGTTGGCAGCTGTTGCAAGTCTGAAAGTAGCAAAAGGATTCAAGTTAAGGATGAGAATCAGGATCTGCCTAGTTAAGCAACAGATTGCCATTGTCTGCTGGCGCAAAAAAAAAAAAATATGAAAAAGAAGAATAAAAACTCGCTGAACTTGTAGCTAGGATGCGGCTGTCCGCAGACATCCCCAGCCGAAACGAGTTTGCTGCTCAAGCTTTTCGCAAGGATTTCAAATTCGCACTAGCGCTGGCAGCTTTTGCCTTTGCCTGTGCCTGTGCCTTTGCTTTTGCTTTTGCCGGCTGGCAACAATTGAACAATTGAAAGGCGCGCAAAAAGCAAAAAAGCAAAAAATCTGAAAAATAAAAGAAAAGCAAGTTCAGGACGAGGACGAGGCAATTTCCAGCTGCGTGCAGATTTGGGTCTGTGGATGGATGGATGTGTGTGTGTGTGTGTGTTTTGGGTGGGTTTTAAAATGGTGGCTCTTCAGTCCACGGCACACTCGCTGGCCATTTAAATGTGGCTCAAGTGGAGCGCGAAATTCGATGCTCTCATTCTCATTCTGATTCTTACACTCATACTCATACTCATACTCAGTTTCAGTTACTCATTTCTCATTTGTGGCACAGAGCACTCGAGAATGCGTGAAAGCATTTTGCGCATTTGGCCGCCTCGTTTTGCTCTGAAGCCCACTTCAGATGATCCTAAAAATCGAAAAAAAAAAAAAAATATTGCGAGTGGAAAAAAGCCAAAAACGGAACTCGAAGCCACGGCAAACAAAAAAAAAATAAATACGTGACGCACGCGCACATAATTTTTATGAATTTATATATGAAATTTTAATGCGATGATTTTGAATGGGGTGTTTTATAATTAAGTTTCTCACAGAACACTCGAGTTGGCTGAGTTTTTGGTTGGCTGCTTGGTTGCCCGACTTGAGCAGAGTTGAGTTGCATTTAATGCATTTTTAATAGCTAATCGTAAAAATGCACTTGTCTTCCTTCAGCTTATCTTTACCTGCAAATATTTAACGGGCAATGCTTCGAATTGTGCTCCTTGTTGCGCCTTTTCCAAAAAACAGTTATCACACCAAATACGCGAGAGAAAAAAATAGTTAATATGCCGAAAAATCCGAAAGTTCAAAGAAAAAGAATTAATTTCGTTGCTCGCGTTTTGAAATGAACGAACGAAGGTACAGAACGGAACGGAACGGAACGTCCTGTCAGGGGCGCAGACGTAATGTGACTGATTCTCGCCAGGCACGTCATGTTGCGTGCTCAGCTCTGGTTGAAGCGCAACAACAGTTAACAGAATCAACCACCGCCAGCAGCAGCTTGCGCTCTTTCTTGTTCTCATTCTCATTCGCATTCGCATTCAATTTCAATGTTGACGGACTTTCTTGCTTGTATTGGTATTTTAGCTGCTGGAATTTATGGCAGAGAGTACAAGGCGCAAGACAAAGAGACAGAGAGAGGGGGAGGGACAGGGAGAGAGAGAGAGAGAGTGTGGGAGTGGGAGTGGGAAGAGCAGCAGATTGAAATTGAAATCAATTCAAATGCACTGAGCGCAATCAATCAAACATGATTATTATTAAAATGTAATTGAACATTATGGGCTTTAAAGTGTCCTCCTTAAATACCATAAAGCTCATTAATATTCAAGTGTACTGCAATTTAATGACTTTTTATTCGAAAATATATTGATCTTTTAATAATAATTATTTTGCACTCCAATTGCCTAGTTCCTAGATTCTCGTTTTATATTTTATACGATCCGTATAGCTTTGAGATTCTGGATTGTTCTCCTACACAAGCATATTTGCTTATTGTAACTTCAACATTTCAAAATAAAATTTTGTCTTCATAGTCTCTCTCGTAGTTTCGTACTGTCATTTTGATACAATATAATCCAGTTCAATTTTTCAAAATATCCTAAAAGCATGACTCCATTTTGGCGCTCCATGATCGCGATGGCTTTCTGTTCAAATGTGTTTGTCTTTGCGGTGATTGTATTGATATTGAATAAGGACATTATGTTAATTCTGGAACTGAACTGGAACTGCACATCAGGGAACTGTTTCGCAAGAACCGGTCGACTGCTGTTCTATTGTCTCCGCAAGCCGCCCGTAGCAGTGACCGAAGACGTGCAACAGCAGCTAGTGGATGCGAATAATAATACATTATTCCTATGATCGGCGATCGGCGATCGGCGATCGGTAATCGGTAAGCCAATCATTGCATTGCATTTGAATTTCAATAAATTTGCGAATCGGTCCAATCTTCCAGTAATCAAGAACTTAAGTATTTCAAAATCGAGCTCCGTTCAAATTCCCATAAGTTTATTTCCATTGAAAACAGCAAACTATTGAGTGAGTACTTCAAATTTAATTCAAATACATACATATATGTAGATTTATTGCATATTTTTAGGATTCGTTTTGCGCCCATTCCGTTTGTAGTTCGAGAACTGTGTATGCTGCTTTGGCTGATTCCTGGACAAATTTCAGCACTTAAAATGTAATCCCTAATCCAAATTTGATTTAATCTATCTATGCTGCTGCTCACTAAAATAAACATATTCTTCATCAGTTTCTGCACAGATCTTAAATAAACAAGTAAGAGTGTTCTAGTCAAGAGTGCCCGACTAGGAGATACAATGAACCCGGTTCTTACATTCATAATTCTTTCATACATAGAAACACACACACACACATACAAACAGAAGCTGCTGGCTGCGCGCGTCATGCAATTGCTTTGCTTCTTCTTCTTCCATTGGCCCCAAAACTATGTTACATTGAATCGTAAGCAACTTCGTTGTTTATTGTCCGATTGTAATGAAATTTGTAGGACACAAGACATATAAATGTAAGACTATGTGAAATTCGAAGGTACCTCTAAAACTACGTATTTTTAAATTTCTGTGAGATTGGGGGAAGGTATCCAATAAATGAAATAATACAAAATAATAAAGTACATAGCAAGCAATTTAATAATAAAATTTAGTTACATAACTCTGTTCTGTAAGGTTTAGTAATCTTCGACGTTCCAAGAACTAGCTTCAAATGCTAAAGTTTCCAAATCAATCAAAAGCATCAAACTGGATGGACCGATGCCTTGGGCCTGCATTATCCTAGTTTTCTATATATCTTTATATATATATATATATATATATGTACATATGAGATAAGTATGCGTTTGAATGCTAAATTATGGCCCATCATTCAGAATTTCAAGTTGCTGATGGAGACGGGAGTAGGGGAGGCAGGCAGGAGTCGGGGAGTCTGTCGGTATGTCGGGGAGGCACAAGGACGAGCGCCTAATTCCACACAGCTGTTCATGGTTGAGGGGTTGCGGGGTTTGCTGGGTCCGTGGCGCTATCGGCGTGTGATTCAGGATTAGCTACCTCCTCGTCTTTTACCTACTTTCTAAGCGTATTTTATCTTGATGTCCTTGCTGTGTCCTGTGTGTGTGTGTGTGTGTGTGTGTGTGCGTGTGTTGCGAGGGATAACGCCCGTTTAGGCTAACAGAAAAGCGAAAGAAACAAAAAATAAATAAAGAAAAGGAAAGGAAAGGAGGCAACACCAACAAAAATCGGTAGCAAATCTGAGCGTGAAGCGTTCGCGTCAAGGATTCTTCCTTTTTCGCAATTTCCAGCTATGAGAAATTGCGCAATTGTTGGGCAATTTATTAGTGGCAAAGTTAGGACGTCCGAATTGATCCTGATCCTCTGAAAGGCAGGCGTTGCCTCTGCCCTAATTTATCTTCCCTGCTCCCTCTCCTCTATGCATCTATCTCCTATCTGGCCAGGGGCGTTGTAGTGACCAATGCGTTAAATTGGCTGTGATTCAATGCCTTGCCTTGCGTTGCCTTGACAGCACGACAGATTATTGTTAAGATCCTTTCGCTGCCGTTGCAGCTGCCCCGCCCATCCTTGAAGCAGCTAGCGCGCGTTCTCTCAATAACAATCAAGCAGCAGCTCCGATCTTCCATATTATTGATTTATTTCCATTTGTCTGTCTACAATATATTTGGTTTTTTTTTTGTACATTTATTTATTGACCAATCGCTCAGCTTTAAACTGGAGCAGCAGCTGGAATTTTGATCCTTGAAGCAACTAAATAACCAATCTATATATATAAATATTTGAAAAATCAACTATATTATATATATTATATTTGTTATATACATACTTTATGCTATTTGTTGTTATGATCTAGTTCTACTTTGCCTTATTATTATTACTCTGAAAGTAGACAGGTTGCTAATAAAATATGTTTTATTTGTTCTATAAGTTTGAAAATTTTTTTAGTGAAATTAACAATTTATTTTCAATTTTTTTTACTGATTTTGTAAATATATTAATGAAACCAAGGGCAAAAAAAAATAGTCCTTATCAAAAGCGTTTTCAGTCTGGAAATATTTAAATCTAATAATTTATTTACCGTTATTATTTATTTATTTAAAGATGGGATTTATCAGTATAAAATCGTTTTCTAACTAACTAGTGCATTAGTTTGTAGAATTTGTTCTACATTTTTAATTCCCATCCTTCAAGATACCCCACACATTATATAAGAAACAGCTCTATAAAATACAATAACAAATTGATAAGACTCCATTCTATAGGCCAATGACAAGTGTTCTACTTGGTGGTCTTCATGCCGGAAACGCTGATATCCTTTGGTTGCTGCTCAAGTGAAATCCTTTGATATCCATTCAATTGAATTTGGCCAAATAAATGTTTGCGCAACAAAACAAATAATAAATTTGGTGCACAGGAAATTTGGCAATAAACTCAGTGAGAGCTCTCTTAACTCAGCTGTACCCTCTCTCTCTCTCTCTCTCTCTCTCTCTTTCTTTGTCTTTCCCTTTCGTTCTATTACTTTCACTGTACTTTGAGCAGCTGTCGCTTGAGTCTCAAGTCCTGATTCTACATTTTACTATCATAAATTTGCGCTTTAAACAAAAGTTGGCGTCGACAGCGACGTCAACGTCAACGTCAACGTCGACGTCAGCGTTGGCGTTGGCAGCAGCGTAGGAAGTTGTTCGGTTCCCAAAGAAAGAAACGGCGTAAGGAGTCCGGAATCAGGCATCAGGCATCAGGCATCAGGAATCCGCTGCCCGAGCCCTTTAACCAATAAATTGCAAAACAATTGCACAATTTTCCACAACATTTTTCTTCTGCTCCTGGCAGCGGCAGCGACGCCAGCAGCGGCAGCGGCGCTTGTCCCATAAACAATGAGCTAAATTGTACAAAGGTTTTTCACAGTGTGTGCGTGTGTGTGCATGTGTGTGTGCGTGTGTGTGTTGTCCTTTTCTTGGCGAAAATTCAAGGTGAAAGGAGCCACACGCTGCGAGAAAGGTAATTGAAAATTATGTTTTGTGGCGTAAGCAGCGAGCAGCGGACAGCGGGCAAAGGAGCAGCAGCTGGCAGCAGCTAAGCACACACACATGCACACACACACACACACACACACGTATCTTTGCCGATATCCTTACATGCCGTTATCGAGTAAACGGAACACAGAGCCACAGCAATCGCATGTCCTGACCAACTGTGGTTTTCGGCCAACTGTTTTGGCCAACAAATTGCATCAGTTAGGAAATTTCCAGATTCAGCTTATATCTCAAACAGTGTGCTGTATAATGAAACTATAATTCAGAATATCTAATTTAAACATTGATAAAACATTAATCAAGGAATCTATAAAAATACAACGAACAGAAAAGGAAACTTTACATAATGTTAAAGAACAAATATTCTATATATAACTAGGGCTTAAGAATACCAAAAACAAAAATGTAATAAAATAATGAACCTATAGTAGCTATAATATATACTTGATTTGAATCAATATCTGTTATATCTGTGTGTTAAAGATCTTGAAATAGTAATAAATATTACTACATTTTATTTTTCTTTTTAAGCAATAAAATTTTGTACGAAACAATGAAATATTCAACAGATCATTGAAAAACCGTTTATGAAATATTACAACCATAAAAATAAAATAATAAAACAAAAAAAAAAAAAACAAAAAACAATTCTGAACGCTTATACAACATAGTCAGAGTAAAGTAAGTGAAGTATTTCATACTTTCATTGTCATGCTTTCATCAATACATGCAAAACTTCTATACTTTATCACAGATTATTCAGCGTGCATAGCCAAAGAGTTATTTTTAATAATTCGATTGACTTAATCGCAGCCATTCAACTGGATAGTTGAAAACGCCTCCCACCCAGCTGCAAACTTGCAGTAGTATTTGTGCAGCCGCTGATTGAATGCCAGCACACATTCAATGAATTCCTCTGCCTGAGTGTCTCGAGTTTGATTGAATTGAAACACTGTTGCCGTTGCCGCTCTCCGAGGCTCTCACAGCACGAAAGGCGCTCGCTCTCTCGCCGCGCACCCTGCGTCTGTGACAGCGCGCGCTCTGCGTCGACGCAACACGTTTTTGTGCTTTGCGTACTCAGTGCGCGCAGCAGCAGCGGCGGCCGCTGCGAGAGGTCACTCAGTCAGGCAAGCCAGTCAGTACACAAATACGAGCCGGTCAGAGCACACGTCTTTGCTCCGTAAACGAAACCGAATCTGAAACCGAAATTCGAATTCAAACTGACAACGTATACAAAATCGAACAATCTCGCGCTGTGCTAACAAAAAGTGAAACATCGAAGAAATTTATTTTTATTTTTTTACTGGTGCAACTGCAAAATCGGTGTGCAAATTCTTGTGAAAAGGTAATTAAAAGTGCATTGAAAATGGATGCGAAAGCAACGTTATTTCGAAAAGCTCAGCAAAGTACGAATCATTCGAATTATTCGAATCGCACTCATAAATTCACTCATATTCATATTCATCTTGTGGAATTTGTAATGCATTTCGCATTCCTTTGGCCCATAATTGTGCATATCAAATTCGCATATAATAAATATTTTCTATATGCAATTCAGCTTTTTTTCTTTACTCTGTTCAAGCTCTTCAGCGGGGGTTCCCATATGGAATATATTTAGCTCGCCAATAGGGAACTTAATTGTACGTTAAAGGGTTTCTGCCCAAAGTGCCTGCAGCGACAGCATCTACCGAATTTTTCATGATTTCATTTTTGCTGCCTCACTGATTTTAGCCTGAAACTGAACTGAAATACTCTTCTCGTCATGTAAGGGCAGTTGAAAATAAGGACTTGCAAAACTTAAAATTGGTCAGCCTTCAACTACAATTTTTTTTATTTTAATTGACGTTTTTTTTAATTTCTTTGTTTAAATTTTTTTAAAAAAGAACTTTTGAAAACTAAATGGAATTGTTTTTAGGAATCATTAAATTTAAAATATTTAATATTCAAATCATGATATTGTAACATTTTAAATAGAAACTTTTACAAATTTGGATAATTTTCAAACTAGATTAAAAATTAAAAAAGATGGCATTTTGTACCACTGTATTTATTTTTCTATACATATATATACTTACGCACATATTTACAATTCTTTCGCGAAATTGGCCGCCGAAAAGCGCGCCAAAAACTCGCCCGGCAACTAAGCGCTGCGAAGGAGGCGCAAACAAAGTTAAAAAGCTAAAAGAGACAAACTAAAACCAGGCCAGAGGAATGCCACAAAAATACAAACACACACACACACATACATATACACATATATAAAGGAACATATATAACAGGTCAATACTAACCGAACAACTTTGTTTCCTCCCGCACTTGCAGACGACACCCACAAAAGCAGCAGCAGTAAAAGAAGAAAAAGAAGAAGAAGAAAATGCTCAAGTGGGCTGTCAACCAGCCGCGTCCTTCCTACCTGGACGCCCAGCAGCCCGCCAGCAAGCCACTGGAAGCTGTCCTTGGCAATGCCATCATCAGCAGCTACAGCGACTTTCATGCGGCAGCTCCAACTCCCTGCCCCACTCCCCGCCCCCATCCACTGGCGACTCCCACTCCGACTCCCACAGGATTAATGCATCAGCGATTGAAGGTCAAGCGGAATTCGCTGCTGCCTGCTGGGCATTTGGGCAAGGAGAACCAGTTGACTTCAACGCCGCTGCCCGCTGCTGCCTGTCCCCGCACCCCCCTGCTACGGGATCTCAGCAACATTATGACAGCCACGCCTATGCCCACGCCCACGCCCACTCACACATTTACGCCCACACTTTATCGTGCTCGGAGTCAGGGGAAGCCAACAGTTTATGCCTCCACCCTGCCCACCTTCGAGGCAGAGTACTCCCCCAGCTACAGACCCACTGGGAACGGGAACGGGAACGGGAACGAGAACGAGAACGGGAACAACATCATTCCTGGTCCGCTGCTGGCACTCCGGGGCATGGGAATCCCGGACAGCTACTTTGAGAAGCCACGCTACCTGGAACAGAAGCCACTGCCCACAGCGGTCACAAATGGAGCAGCTGCAGCCAGGATTGCTCCTCTCGAGCAGACGACGCTCAGTTCCAGCCAAATGGGCGATGTCACCTTGGACCGCATGATCGATGCCATTCTGGAGAGCACGCGTAAAGCGCCAGCTGCAGCTCGACCGGATCGAATGGATCGAATGGATCGACCAGGTGCTGCTCCTTCTCTGCGTACTCACCAACGATTGCGGCGTCAACGTCAACATCAACGTCAACGTCAGCGTGAGGAGCAGGAGTCGACTGCAAGGACTGTCGTCCACTCGCCCACCTACCGACAGGCCTTCGATCCGGCGAGCGATCTCTGCGAGTACTGGCATCCCGATACCTACGAGGAGCGCGAGGTGCGCTCCCCACAGTCACAGTCGCAGGAGCTATCTGTATCTGGATCTGTGCCCGGCAAGCGGCGTTCGCTGCAGCTGCAGCTGCGCAGGCAGCGGGTGGTGCGGCGCAAGCGGAAGATCGCCACGAAGATCTCGTCGAGCGTGCGGCAATCGGCGCAGAAGCTGCTCGCGGCCGCCTCACGCTCCGCCCAGAAGCTGCCCCACTCCCGATCCCGTTCTCGATCCACGCAGCGTCACATAAGTCCCGACAGCGGACACAACTCCACCAGCGACTGTGAGCTGGAGGAGGAGCTAGGATTGGGATTGGGATTGGGAGTCGGTCTGGGTGGGGAGGAGCTGGAAGCCGCGTGCAAGCTGGATGCAATCTGGATGCAGTCGGAGGCGAGAGATGCGACCAAGCGGCGCTTAAGCTTCTCACTAAACGATGACAGCTGATTGAATTCAATTGATTACAATTATTTTATTAACATTTTTTTTTATTAAATTAAGACGTTTTTTTGTGTAAAGAATAAATAATTTAATGATGGAAATTATGGAAATTGTATCGCTGGGTTTTCTTAATGAGCGGTTCCTTGTTCCTGGCTCCTGAGTCGGATTCCCACAGTCGGATTCACTCATAATTTTTATGAGAAGCATTTCAACCAAAAACCACAAGAGAGTTTCGAGTCTAGACTCTAGAGAAACCAGCATTTAATGCAAAATACCACTTGAGATCCAGCGAAGCGTGGCGCAGGGTCTTCAATTTCTCGGGAAGGTGAAGGAAGCACAAAGAAAAACACGGGCCACATCCAAGTTGCAAGTGTTTCCCACAGCGCCTGCTTAATGGGCGTTTTTATGCTTTGATAGCTACCCAGAATGAACACGAAGGAGTACCAGAGACAGACCGAGCAGGAGAGAGGGAGAGAGGGAGAGAAACGGAGATAAAGGGAGAGAGATAGAAGTAATATACGTATAAAGTATTATTATGTGGGCCAGCAAAATTTTATTAGTTTCACGTGCTTGAAAATAAAGTTAAGAATAAATATCTGAATAAATACGAGTATAATAAAGTTAAAGTTTGGATGGAGGTAGATTTCTTTAACTCAGTACAAGTTTTCTTAAATAAATATCTGAATAAATACGAGTATAATTAAGTAAAAAGGATGGAGGTAGATTTCTTTAATTCATTACAAGTTAACGAGTTGCTACGATCGTATGATTAGAATATTTTTAGAAAGTCCCAAGAATGAGATCTACTAGGAGCTAATAGTTATTTATAGTAGGAAATTATGATCTCGATTCCAATAGTTGAGATTAATCTCTTCAGATGATATAGGCTTACAATAACATATATTTATTATGATAACATTATTATTATTATCAAGCATTCAGTTTAGATAGTATATATCTTATATCTGGAAAAACGTGGAAACTGCTTTGAATTTAACTTGTTGAAGGTAAACTCGTAATAGAGTTATTCTCAAGATGCTGATAATCCAGTTTAAGTTTTTGTTCAAGAAATAGTATTACCAATAAAAATCCAAGTGATCTACTAAGAAGTTCCTCTTGAAATAACCAAATATGCTAAATACTATACCTTCATTATAATCCAGTTTCAATTAGCCGATAACATGTTTTTAAAGTAAGGCACTAAACTTCCAGAGTCTTTAAGATGTTGTTAATTAAGAAACACCCGCTGAGCTTTCTAGTTGAATATAATGAGGAAATTCTCAACAGTTTCCCAAAGCGCACAAATTGCCGCATTTTATAGCACTTTAACCCTTTACAATAAGCAGAGGGATGTGGAAGTGGAAGTGGATGTGGAAACACTGTTGTGGCCATGGCTCATTAGCTGGTCAAGTTGACCGGACCAGATCGGGCCTATAGCTGTTCAATTGTAGCGATCATTAGGCTCGGCGTTAAGTGAGCTGTCATAACATCGGAACGCAGTCCGAGGGTTATGCAAATTCCTTGATAGTGGCCTACCCCCAACCCTTGTGACTGGTCAGCCCTTGTTTAATCTGCCGGCCAAGAAATGCCGTTGGCTAAGCTAAGCCGTTAACACTTTCTCAACGTGTCCGTTTTAGATACTCTTGTTGAACTTGAGGACTTCCCAGGCAAATGCCCAGTAGAGCGTAAAAGTTTTCTTAAGAATGCGCACAGAGAGAGAGAGAGAGAGTGAGAGAGAGAGAGAGATGGGAGGGGGTAGTAAGGGGGTAGGGTGGCATACATGTGTTGTGCCTTTATGCGGCTTGACAGATGACAAGCAAATGTAAATAGCTTATGATGTGATATGTCTGGACATCGATGGGCGTCATCATATCATTGCACCCAAAAGGTCACTCCCAACCCGTGGCCATACCCCGGATCGGAGCGAATCGGAGCGAAGCGGCGCGGCGCGGTCAAGCACACATCACATCCAAATCAAAGTAGAGCAGGTATTTTCCCTGCACTTTCTTTAGGGTACACTGAAAAAAAATCCAGTTTACTGTTGCCCAGCGGTGTCAGAAGTAAATTCAGATTGTGTTTCAACAAATTTATTAAACTAATCATAGCATTTGATTCACAATTTTACAATATAACATAAAATTATATATATATTGATTCATATACGCCCAAATAATAATAATTTTATATTTATAATTTCCAATGCTTATATTTTAGATTATTATCCATATTTTACATTTTTTTTAGTTACTTTATGTTTATATTTAAGTTTTTATAATTTCTTGTTTTTAATTTATATATATATATATATATATACTTAACTAGCATCTTTATTCCACTTAAAGATATTCGATATTCGGAATTTATACTTTATTGTTTAATACTTATTTTTAGCAATTAAATTATGATTACACATTTTAAGAGTTGTTTGCTTCCCCTAATAAAAACCTACTGTGATTCTTAAATTATATTTTAAGATTCAAATACATTTCTAGTAATTATTTTCTGTGTAGGCAAGTTCGGGCCTGTCATACCCTTTTCTGTACTTCCGGGACAGGAACTGGGCTAGGGGCTGGGCTGACCAGCGGACAGTTTTGCCGTCTAGCGGACCAAATCACTGGAACTTGACAAAGGTTACCCCGTCGCGCGTCCATCATCGTTTTTTATGGGCTCACCTTTTCTTGATGCGTGTATTTCTCTGATTCCCTGTCTGTGTAGTTGCCTTTCTGTTCTACTTGTTTTGGGCAGTTGCACTTTATTATCTGGTTCTCTAATGATGCGCCTTTGTTCCTGTCATTGTCTTCGGTCTCTTTCTGTTTCTGTTTCTGTGTCTATGCTTCTGTTACTATTTCTATTTCTATTTCTTTTTCCACCGGGGCGACTCTACGACTTGCCGTCTCATTTAACAAGCAGCTCTTTAATTTTATTTTGATTGAAAGTGAAATGGACTCGACTGAGGCAACTGAGTTCAGCTCGACAGCTTTGTGGGAATTCGGGGTTCTACATTCTAATAAAAGTATGCTTAAGCATAACTAGTATTTATAACACGTTTATAATATAGAGACAGAAAATATTAAACTATAAATTATATTAGGAGCACACTTCTCACACTTTATAATTTCACACTTTGCTTCAAGCACTACAAATTAAAAATGTTCACGAGAATGAAAAAAGTTTCTAGAACATTCCTTAAATTTAGTAAACCATCAGCGTTGTGACAAAGTAATATCAGTTTGACGCTTTAAGAGGGCATTTTCAGGATTCCGGATCTTGAAAAAATTTGTTTCTCAGGGATGTGGAATTAATATTTAGGACAAACCATGTCCAAAAAGATTTCGGAATTATAAGTTGGTTGAGTTTTGACAAAGACTCGACCGTTTGAAGTGTTGGTAAAGCATTTCCAGAAATTCAACTAAGTTTTGGCAAAGTCTTGAAGGGCATTTCTAGGTATTCGAATACTTTCCATGTCAAAGTTTCAACTACAGTACTAGTTTATTTATCTATACTCTAGATTCTATAGGTACAAAGTGCACTCATAAAGCAATTCATTTGGCAACTCAATTCAATTTAAAACGCCCCTACAATGCACACACACACACACACACACACACACAAACAGTACACAAGTTAATAGAGTGTAATTATTATTTGTGTTAACAATGGCATATATGATGATCTCTTATTCTCATTTTCCAACGCACAGAATCCATTGAAAACCCATTTAATGGCACACTTTGATGGGGAAAATTCGAAAAGTGGCAAAACTGAAAAGTGGAAAAGCGGGCACACTTTTGGGATCTAATTGCGATTTAAACGGTACTCTCGAGTGGCGAAAATTGTAAATTGAAACAGCACAGACACACACACACACACACACACATACAGAAAACTACGCACACAGAGCACCCGCTTGATTTCTGCCCAGAGGCAGAGTGACAAAAGTCGAAGGCATTCGATTGACACACAACGCACACCTTTCGACCCGCACTTTTCTCTCCATCCATTTGCCACCGGCTCGGCAGCCAAGCCAGGTCCTACTGGTGACTGGTGACTGGCAACTGGCAACTGGTAAGGTCCATGCCATGGTCCATGGGGTCCGCCCGCTTGAGCGCTGGCCACGCACGCGTGCCTCGCTTATCGCTCGGGGAATCGGGGAATCGGGGAAGGTGGAGAGAAAACAGTTGCGAAAAACTGGCAAAACAATGGACGCTGATCGAGGCGGGTAGCGGTGGAAGGGGCAGCGGGCGTGAGTCCTGCATGTCCTGTCAGGAAGTCGCATGTCAGGCCGTGCGAATGTGTAAACATGTGCAAAAATACCAACAAAAAAAAAACAAAACAAAACAACACAAAAATAATAAGGAATGTGGCGACCGCGAAATACTCTGTTCTCAGCGTGCAGTTGAATATTAATATAATAAAAAAAAAATTTTTAAAAAAAAAACAATCTCTCCTTATAAGACTAATTTCTGAAATTATAAATAATAAATGTACTTTTAAAACTAAGATTTACAACTTAAATATTAACTGATACACAAGAATCTTAGGATTAGATTAATTTTGATAAATATGCATTTAAACATAATACCTATGAAAGAAATAAAAATTAAATATTCTTGAAGCTAAAAATATATTATATCAAAGATATATATATATATATATAATATAAATATCAAATAATAATATGTTATTGCACAAACGAAATGTACTCGTTTTTTAATTTTCAAGCAGAGTATATGATGAACTCGCAGGACTCGCTTAACAGTTACAAGTCCTCACCTTAGATTGGCATATCCTGCGGGTCACTGCCGCCTCCAGTATAACTTATGTATGTATCATTAGACGTAGGCGCTAAATATGCATGTCCCACTCTCTCTCTCTCTCTCACTCTCTCTCTCTCTCTCTCTCTCTCTCGCTTTCTATCGGTCTGTCTTTAAGGCAGGACTCTTGGCAAGGCCAAGGCTCTAACTAGCCGTATCCCTCGACAAGTCAAGTAAAAACTCACCTGTTGTCCGCCGTGCATTGTCCTTTGTCCTTTTGCTGCGTGCCATACATTTTTTGGCTCCTGCTAACAGCTCTCAGCTCTGGCCCAATTATGTGACGCAGAGGCTAACATTGTGCTACATATAACATGTTATTTTCTTATGCACCAACCATTCATCAGAACCAATTGCCGACAGCAGGTGGAAAGGTCACGGCAACTGGCTCAACGACCTATCGATTGACCCTATTGACCCATCCCAACGATTAACACAAGCTGGAAATTCAGTTAAACTGAGAGTAAAAACTTTAGCATATTCTCGAAAAGTTATTTGAATTAAAACATTTATACAGAAAAATCCGACAGCACAGCAAAGTAGTTAAGATTTAAAAAAGAAAAGATACAAGAAAATTCCTAATATTTTTGTAAAACAAATACTCACTTAAATGTAGCAAAAAAGTGTATAAGAAAGTAGGATCAACTTAAAGATCTAACAAAATGTTATTAAATGAATTATTATTATTATATCATTTATAAAAATACCTTTAGTACAATGTCAATTTTAATTGGGTTGTTATTATTTCTTATGTGGCTCAACGCTAAACATAAAACCTATGATAAATGATGATCAAAAGTTTCGCACATCTGCAATCGCTGAACTGCATACACATATTTCGAAAGGACATACATATTCATGTGGATGTGGATTCTCATATGCTAGCACATAATATAATATATCATCATGCATCATCGGGCTGCCATAATTGCTGAGCCGAGATACCTTCGCAGACACCGAACCCAAGGATGTCCAAAGAAGTAGAGATTCAAAGAGTGCGAGAGATAAGTTATAAAAAATGTGATCTAACAAATGTTGCACATCATGATGCGCATATCATTAATGCAAATCTATGGGCCTGGGTCAGGTTTTTTTTTCTTTTCTTCGATTCCTTTTTTTGCTCTGCTTCATTTCTGTCTCTTTTTTTGCACTACCCTTAACTGTCATGTCACTGAAAATATTATTATAACAATTGTTGCAAAACTGACGGCGTTGCGATCAAAGAAATGCCAGCAGCAAGGACAGCTTGAATGAGGGAGAGAGAGTGAGAGAGAGAGAGAGAGAGAGAGAGAGTGAGAGTGTGAGAGTGTATAGAGAGATATATATGTATATTGGGTTGGGTCTGCATCTTTGTCTAGTTCATTAAGTGCGGCTCACTTGACAGAGGAAACGGCTGTTGAGAAACCCTTTCGATAGGAATAGGATTTGCGGCAGAGCCGTGAGAGAAAAGAAAACAGCTTAACCCCCCCCCCCCCCTTTGATCAGAATTGCACCCCTTTCCCCTGCCACTGCCACTGCCGCTGCTGTTGTTGTTGTTGTGCGCTTGAAGTGCGCAAAAATTTAAATGACGTCAAATCAGATGAGTGCGAACTGAGCTGCATTTCGATCCGATATGCGATCGGATTAGATTTGAATCATTTGCAATTTTCCGCATTTGCGCTAATGAAGAAAATGCACGTTACCAACGCCTTGAAAGAAAGGGTCCACACAATCAGCTCAAGAGACCAAAGGATAACTCAAAATACAAAATACCCTTGCACACTTTAAATGGCAGACATAAAATATCATATTCGTTTTTCAACAAGAACGTGCAAGAACTCAATTTATCAACTATTGGTACTATGCCAGCTATATGATAAAGTTCTAAGATACGGCTAATTTGTATACTATTTATGGTTTAAATCTCCGCAATATTTCATAATGATTACTTATAAGCTTTGAAGCAAACCTAATTTCAATTATGATTCTAAATAAAACTAATTTAAATTCTGATTCTAAAAATAGAAATCGAAAATTACTCTTTGGATATTTTTGAATTTTTTTAATAAAACTAGAAAAACAATTATTGTTTCTATTTAGTAATAATAATTACTTTACAATCTTATTTAATAAATTACGTATAATCCAGGAAAAGTTACGTTCCTTGATTAGTACAAATTTAAGCTGGAGCTCGAGCCTCAAGGACTAACCACTATATATTTTAAAAGTTAAGAGTCTAATGGATGAGATACTAAAAATCAATTGCTAACGATTGTTTAAAGGTCTTCCATGCATATGTTATAGAGACACGATCCGACAGACTGCGATGTGCAATTTGAACAGAAGTTAAGAATATTTGACTTATGGGATACTTCCCCCCATTAGCCCAGAATGAAAATACGTCTTTTTGAAGGTATGACCTTCGGATGTGACATACTCACACATTTATATGCCATCTTTATGTCCACTATTACTTGATTATATTTATTTTGACACCCACATACAGAGGATAAATAGTGTTTGTAGGTGTGTGTGTGTGTGTGTTTCTATGTATGAATGCAGATAAATAATAATGAAGGAACGTAAGGACTGGGTTCAGGGTATCTCTCTCGACCAGAGCACTCTTACTTGTTTGTGAATTGATTTGTCCAACACATTTCGAGTGCAACTTTCAGTTCGCAAAATTTCCGTCCCTCCGTCCGTCCGTCCGTCTCTCGGTCTATCTGTCTGTTTGTCAGGGGAGTGCTTCAGTCTAAAGTTCTGGCCAGGGTTGCATCTGAAGGCACACAGGTAGCGTGCGTTACGCTCCGCCGATCTTCGTCACCGTCGCGTCGTCGCCATATGTGTGTTGCCAAAAGCCGACAGGCCTGACTAAGCGGGACTTTAGCTATTTTGCATAGACTCCAGAGCCGCAGTCTGAGTCAGAGTGAGAGTCAGAGTCAGAGCCCGGCAGCTGTTGGTGAAAGCTATGCGCAAAAAAAAACACCAACAAAATACAAACAGAAAACAGAGAAGAGAGAAGAGAAAAAACCACGTCTAGAGGGAGTCGCCTTGTCGCCTGGTAATTGAAGTTGAAAGGGCAAGAAGCAAAAGGGAGTCCTCGAGAGAGGGGACAGCCAAAAATCAAATATCATATATCAACTTACATATCAAAACAAGATGGGAAAAACAAAAACAAAAGTGCCCAAACCCAAAATCCAGGCCGTTTCCATTACCATTACCATTTGCTGAATAACATTTCCATTTGCATCCTTCATATTACATGCGCTCACACCTTTCGCGCGCCAAAGAGCGAGGGACGCAGGACGCAGGACGAAGGACGAGGGGCAATGCGACCTGGCAGCTGTCTAAGTTACTGATAGACAGGCACCCAGAGCCACAGACTCCGTCTCCGACTCCGACTCCAGATTCAGACCACGTAACCCCGAAGACATATGCAAATGTCATTTATGCTAATTTCCCAGGACACATGATCGTTTTTTTTTTCTCTCCACTGGCATTATGAATTATTGAACTATTGGCAGTCTAAGCAAATATAAATTGAGCAATAAATCTGAAGGAAAGGGGTTTTCGGGCGTTAGAATCAACGCTGGCCGCGCCCCCTTTATTTTTTAACCCAATCCCAGAGAGACAGGACTCTCTAAAGGCAGCGACATCGATACGCGTGAGTTTTTTTTTGTATACTATTTTTTATTATTTATTTATTTGTTCTTCTTGAAGCGAGCATTTAAGAACATGTGACATGACACAGTCAAAAACGTAGGAGCTCTGATGCAATTACGATAAGGTAGATAAGGCAGATAAGGCCAAAAAGTAGCGCTATGGTCAAGCTAAAGGCTAAGTGCAGAGAGAGCGAGAGAGGGGGGTTAGGGAAGTTGGGCAATTAGACGAGTTAGTCGGCCGTTTGATGTGCCCAAATTGAGGTAGCAAACTTGGTAAATGCCCACGTGGCCAAAAAGTGCAGCTGACAGTTGGCCAGACCCTAACTAAAGGTACTTGCTTATAGAGCAAGGAGTACATTTTACTTGGTTTTGTAAATTGTTTCCAAAACATCGGAATTTAATCATTGAACGTTATCTGGGCAAGACCAAGTATACATAGATTTTAATTATAAAAGAATAATTACAAGACAGAGATAAGTTCTTTGTAGAGAGATAAGTTCAAATTGGCCTACCAAGGCTTAAAGATTTGTATTCAAATTAGTATTATAATTAAATTGTATAACTAAGAAGAGTATTTATTTATTTATTTATTTTATTTAATTTAATTATGTTGCTAACGCTACAAGTATATGTACTTTTAAGTTATTCAAAGCAACGTTATATATATAAAATATAATAGTTATAATTTGATTAAATCTTTACTTACCTTAGAAAAAAATGCTTCGTTTTTGATAGATTCCATATTATTTCTTACTATTGCCAGGATGATGAACTGTTATTTGTACAGAATACAGTTCTATATATGATATACCAATTTTGTGAACTCAGTTTATGAAAAGCTTAAAGTATATGGTGACTTTTAAAAATAAGTTCTCTTATAAATTTGACTATTTCTGATTAACTTTTAGACTGATATGATCTACACCAAAGAACTGAGTTAATATATCTTAAAGGAAAACATATATATATATAGATATATAAGCGTTTCTCTTAGTTGCTTATGACAGTTTGAGTTAGGATCAGTGAACGGATATTGTAACATAGATACAATAGTTGCATTAGAGGCAGTTCCCTAAGCCAACTACAATTGTATCTAATTTATATATACTTATATATATATATATATGCAAAATAAGTACACCCGCACAGCAGCTGCTGGGTAAAAGTAAGGAAAGGATTTGCGACACCTTTTCAGGCACCTTTTCACCCAACTCAAGATTGTCGCAAGATTGTCGCAAACTGCGGCAATACGAAAGCAAATTTCAAATGAGTTAAGCCAAATGGGTTTCCAGCAGCCATGGATTTGAGAATTAGAATACGCACAGATCAACACTGAGAGATATGAATGAATAGATGAATGAACGAATGAATGAATGAATGCAAAATGTTTACTTTGTACTACTCAATGGGTCAGTCCGGCACACGCACAGGTCAGTCCGGCTGGCTCAGGTGCTAATGAGCAGGTAGTTGGGATCGCATACCAATAGAGGCCCAAAACAGTAGGCGTACTTAATCCTTTCGTCACTTAATTACTGCTAGCCACACCTGAACTATGGCACACATTTTGGAATGCTCTGCACCCATTCGGTAAATTATTCCAAAGAATTTGAACAGCCTACCTGAAAAATGTATATGTATACTTAAGTAGTGATCAGTTAAGAAGCCGAATGGATCAGGTTTAAATAAAGATTGTACATAACACCTACACAAATTGTATGCATCAGATTCTAAGCTCAACTTTCGACCGATTGTTGCTATGGCAGCTATATGATATCGTAATCCGATGCTGGTAAAACTCTTTCGACAGATTGTTAGTAGGCAGGCAAATGTATTAATTAAACCAACAACTACACATATACCAATTTTCAGCATCATAGCTAAAGCACATCCTGAGATATAGCCAATAAAAACTATAAATTTTATATACAAAAAAAATGCAATACAAAATTGCTCATATAAACAAATTGATAACAATTAGAAAATAAAGCACATTTTATTTTGATCATGAAACTGGAATATTTGACTTATTTAAAATTTATAATTGTAAGTTGATTTTTTAGAAATTATATAAATTTTACACCAGTTCCACATCCAGTCAGTTGCGCTTTACTTCCACGTCATTCTCTTTGCTCAGAGTTTGTTCACTTTATCGATGATACGCAGTAAAGTCTTGCGTACTTTCTCATCGGCAATGACAGAGATTAGTGCCTTGTTGCGGTCCTCGATCGTTTGGACAGGGGTCAGCTCAGAGGTGGCCGCGTTTTTGGGATCCTTCTCTCTGATAAGCACCACTCTGTCCGGCTGCTCCTTCTCAAGCTGCGCATCCGCCTCTCGCTGCTTCTCCGCCTCCGCCTCTTGCTCTCGCTCCTTCTCGGCAGCCAGCTCCCGTTGCACCTCCTTGGCAGCGGCCTTCTGCACGTTCTGTTCCTCATTTGCCACACGGCGCAGTGTCTTGCGCTCCAGTTTGCTCATCCTTGGCGTCTTCTTTTTGGATGGGTTCGGTTGCTGGCTTGAAAACGGCTGAATTGGATTCGAATTGTCGCTAACTGCGTTTTGCATCATTTCATCAAGTTTCGCACGCTTTTTGGCCTTTGATTTATTCGGTTCCTTTTTGGGCGCTGTTGGGGCGGCAACATCTTCCGGTCCTTTATCGACAGTTGATTCGGGAATTACTGGCGTTTTCTTGGCATCAGCTGGAGCAGCCAACTTGGATTTTTCCGGCTTTTCCGACAAAGTCGACTGCTTGGCCTGAGCTGCCTTGGGTTTGGGTTTCTCCTCGGGATTGGGCTTCGTCATGGATGCCTTGGACCCATTATTGTTAGTTTTTAGCGGCGACGTCATCTTGGTTGGCTTGGCTTTCTCTTTGGTAGTAGCTACAGATTGGTTTCCTTTTGCTGCTTGTGCCACAATATTATTGCTCTTCTTTTCCACATTGACATTTTCCGTTTTATCGGGCAAACTTGCCTTGGCTTTCGGTTGAGTTGCAGGTGATACAACTTTCTCAGTTTTGTTCGATGCTTTCGATGTTGGCATAATTGGGGTGTCATCGGTGGCCAGCTTGGAATAGAAATTTTGGTTTGATTTTGGGGTTGCTTGTGGTAATTTTGTCTGTGTCTGTGCTTGTGTTGCATGTTGCGCTGCATTTCGCTTTGCCTGATTTGCCAATTTCAGTTTCTTCTGCGAGGTCTTTGATGGTAATTGTGTCTTGAAATCCGCATTGGGCACCTTCACATTTTCTTGAGTCGCTTGCTTCAAAATCGCCGGAGTTGGCATCTGTTGTTTGGCTGCTTTGGTCATCGCTTGCTTGGTTAACTTGGCTTGATCGGCTGACTTGTCAATCGGTGGCCATTGCTTAATACTTTCAGCACCTTCTAGGGAGGGGAACTTCAATGTTGGCTTTTTAGGATTGGCTTTGGCTTGATCAGTGTCTGGGCAAGGCGTCGTCCAGGCTGGCCTCTCAACTTTCTGATCTGGCAACTTGGCAGATGTGGAGCTTGCCGGTGGCTTAACAGTTGCACCATTCGTTTGGGAAGCTGTTGACTTGGTTGAGGTGGGACTTGTCTTGTCATTTTCCTGCGAGGGCAAATTCCATGCTACCTTCTCAGGCTTTGGGTTACCTTGAGCTGCTGTTAACTTGGCGGCGGCTGTGGGGCCTGTCGGTGGCTTCGCATTTTCAGCATTCGTTTGGGTACCCAACTTCCAGGCGGGCTTCTCAGCTTTTGGCGGAATCTTTGGGTTGCCTTGCTCTGCCAACTTTGACAATGTTGGGCCAGTCGGTGGCTTAACATAGTCGGCATTTAACGGTGAAGGCATCTTCCATGCTAGCTTCCTTGGCTTCGAATTACCCTGATCTGTCAACTTGGAAGATATAGGATAGTATTTGATATTCTCTTGTGAAGGCAACATCCAGGCAAACTTCTTAGCTTCCGGGGCAGCGCTCTTGCCAGTTGCCTGAGAAGTCGAATTTGGAGAAGTATTCTCCGCATTGGATTCCACTCCTTGCACAACGTTTGCCGCATTTTGTTGAGTATCTTGTGGCAATGGTGTATTTGGATGTGATGACGGCATTACAGCCACCGGAGTATTGTTATTTTCATCGGGGCTTAGTGCCTCCGGTAAGTTGGCATCAGTAGGCGGCTGCTTGTTGCACGGCTGCTGGTTGCAAGGCTGTTGGTTGCACGGCTGCTGGTTGCACGGCTGATCGTTGCACGGCTGCTTATTGACCGCCTGCATGACACGTCTCGGGGCCCGGAATTGCTTGTGGCCATCCGAGTTCTTATTAGCCGCTTCCATGGGGCGTCCATTTGACTTTGCCTGCTGCTGGGGCTTACGAGCAGCTCTCGAGCAGTCATTCAAAGTTGCTTTATTGATGACATTGAAGGCTTCGAAGCCCGGCAACTTCTGTTTGCCACCATTGCCGGCTGTCACCCTAGTAGCCTTTGGCTGTAAAGTACATTTATATACATATATATTTATGGATAATGCGAATGTAATAATATGTCAACAAAAAAGCAAATAAAATAGGGCAAATAATTTGTACAAAATTTTCTCTCTCCTTTAAAAAGATTTAACAACTTTTTCAAGAGTTAAAAAAAATCTAAAAAATTTAAAACATTAAGAAAGAACAGCAGGTGGAATCCTGAATGAATTATTAACTTAATAAGCTGAAAGCTATATGATATAGTGATCCATTCCGGCAGACTCTGATATATGTATTTGAAAATTTGGAAAGGGCCAAAAAGAGCTTCAACATAATTTTAATTTAATGGCAAAAGAAGATTTCTAACAATGCATTTAAAAAAAAAATGGTTTTCCAACTTTAAATGAAGTAGTTTTTAATTAATTAACTAATTGTTATATGAACAGACAGATTGGGATCACAATATTTTAAATTGAATCATAGAAAAATATTTGAAAATAATTTGCTGTCATTATTTTGAATGTTGCTTTGTAAAATTTGAAATCGAACTAATTCCCTATTGTGTTTCATATAATTTCTTACCGATTGCGATTTGGATGCAGTGGCTTGTTTTGGTTTTTTGATTTCCTGAGCAGCTCCACTCAGTGGAACATCTGTTGAGGCAGCTCCTGCTGATGCGACTTCTATTGTTGCAACTTCTATGGCTGTAGCTTCTGAAGGTGCAGCTTCTGTTGGGGCAGCTTCAGTTGCCTGATCGGTCTATTTAAAGATATAATAGTATATATAAAGTATATAATCTATAAAATATAATATGTAATCTATATTATATAATGCATAATCTATAATCTATAACCTAAAATATACAAACTATAATCTATAATCTAAAATCTTTAATGTATTGTCGACTCACACTGAACGATTAGCTTTATTCTTCTTTTTTCTTTGTATAGTAGTACATTCATATCGATAGGTCATCGATATCCGTCTTACACAATGTGACCTTACAATACTATTATCAATTTACATACTATCTTAACATAATTACTATTTATGTTAAGTACTATTTGCGTTTATTATATACATATGTTTTTGTTATACTTAATTACTAATATTGCACTTACTAATACAACCATACCGCTTTTGTTTGAACACGGTTTGAAAATAATTTTTTTTTAAATTTTACACGATTTAATTTTTTTAGCACGATTTAAAATTGATGAAATTCCCTTTTTGTGCATACAAGCAAATAAACTTGTCAGAGCAATTGAAATGTGTTTATATTTTGTGAACTATTGTGAACATTTTTTTTAGGGCAAATTTGTTTCTCTAACGTTACATTCAATTTAATTTTAACGCATTAAGATAAAAGGTAAGCCAAGAAACATTTTACTTTCATTCAGCTATAAATATTTTTTTAATTCTGTTAAATATCTTATGTTTTTTACAAATTTTAATAGGTTTTAGAGATAAGGAACCAATCACCTATATTTGCATACGATCAATGTCTTTTTTTACACCGTTTCTTTTTACACTGGTTTTTTTGGAACCAATGTAACGTGTAAAAACAGCATTAGGTGTATAATGTATATTCTCTAATCTATAATATACATATATAATCTATAATCTTAAATCTTAAATCGAAAAACCTAAAATCTATATCTACAATCTATAATATATAATAATATAATATAAAATATAAAATATATTATATCTAATAACGATAACTAAATTTCTTATGCTCACCTCCTGCTGCGGCTGACTTCCTGCAGCTGCAGTTGACTTGGACGCAGCCTGCTCCTCGGTGGCTGCATCGCTAGGCGCGTCCGACTCGCAGGTCGAATAGTAGGTAATCACTAGCTTCTCGTTGGTACGGATTATATAGACATCAGCTGTGGGGGATATATCGATCTCCTTAACATTCGCCTCACCGCCAGCTGGGTTAGCAATCGATGACTGCTCGTGCGGTACTGCTGGCATCGTGACGGATTCGGGCAGCTTCATGCCTTCGATACCGGCCGGCATCATTTGATATCTGTAGGGTCCATTAGCATTGGACTTGGCTTGTGGTGTTGATGCTTCCAGAGCCGACTCCACCTGAATGCTCTGCGCAGGCGCCTGTGGAGCTTGCTGCTCCTGTTGGTACTCCACGCCCAGTGCTTCGTTGGTCACTTGGTAGCTGCCCTGTTGATCAGCACAAGGCTCTCCTTGTGGTGCTGATGCTGCACCCTGCGGCAGGAGCTGCTCAGGAGCCTGAGGAGCTTGCTGCACCTGGTACTCCACACCCACTGCTTCGCAAGGCTCGCCTTGTGGTGCTGGTGCTGCACTCTGCGGCACTACCTCCAGCATCTGCGGAGGCGCCTGTGGAGCTTGCTGTCCCTGTTGGTACTCCACGCCCATTGCTTCGTTGGTCTGAGGAGCGCCAGGCTCACCTTGCTGTGCTTGTGGTGCATATTGTGGAGCCATCTGCATTGGTACTTGCTGTCCCTGCTGGTACTCCACGCCCATTGCTTCGTTGGTCTGAGGAGCGCCAGGCTCACCTTGCTGTGCTTGTGGTGCATATTGTGGAGCCATCTGCATTGGTGCTTGCTGTCCCTGCTGGTACTCCACGCCCATTGCTTCGTTGGTCTGAGGAGCGCCAGGCTCACCCTGCTGTGCTTGTGGTGCATATTGTGGAGCCATCTGCATTGGAGCTTGCTGTCCCTGCTGGTACTCCACGCCCCCTGGTGCGTTGGGCACCGGATAGCTTTGCTGCTGAGCATACGTCACCCCTTGATGCTGTATATACTGTGGCAACATCTGCAGTGGAGCCTGCTGTCCCGGTTGGTACACCACACCCACTCCTTCGTTGTTCACAGCATAGTTTTGCTGCAGAGGAACGTACGGAACCAGCTGCTGTGGTGCGGGCTGCAACTGATGGGGCTGCATGCCATATGCAGTCGGATATGGAGAGTACGCCTCCGCTGGTTGCGGCATAATCATGATGGGCTGCTGAATCTGCTGCTGTCCCACCAGCGGCTGCTGCGGATAGTTGTACCCCTGTTGGGGGTTGAAAGAATGTGTTGCCCCGGCAACTGGTACCAGTCGCACGGGCTGAGGCTGATCCGGCGCATTGCCATTCGCCGTTGTCATCGGTGTTGCATGCCCCGGCTGTCCCGGCAGCACGGGCTGTACCGAGTACGCCTGATAGACGTACGAGGACGGATCCGTGGTATTTGGGGCCATCGGCCTATAAGCAATGGGGTACGCCGGCGGATGCTGCGGCTGCAGTTGCATCGGCTGATAGCTGTACCCGGGAATCGGCGTATTTGGAATGTGCTGCACGTGCTGCGCCTCCGGGTTGACCACTTGCGGATAGCCGAACTGCTGTGCATTGTACCAAGTTCCATTGTGATAAATACCTGTATTCGCCGTTTGATTTATTGCCGACACGTGCTCGCCGTTATTGACAACATTTTGAGGTTGCATCGGCCCCTGCCCGTAGTTGGGATGGGGGAACCTTGGTGGATGTTGCGGTGGGCACTGATTTGGGTACATTTTTGTAGCAAAAAATTTAAAGGCACAAAAGTAATTCGTCAAAAATAATATAAAGTTTGAATTTACTTTCTGAGTGTGAAGAGTTATTTGTTCAGAAAAGCAGGTGGGATTGTCCAACACATATTTTAGGGTTCCCAACACAACAAAAGTTCACAATTCGATTGAACAAAATCTAGTTGATCAAGCAGGTGCTTTCCAACACTACCAGCATTGCAGGTCAGCTGACTATGCAAAACAAAATGGCGCCGTTTTGCGACTCAAATTGGCACAATTAGGCAATTTGTTAAATATGTAAATTCATAAAAAAAAAGTATAGTTAAAAAATACCTAAAATATGCCAATATCCTTTTTTCTTCCACCAATTTTATTAGCTGCACTTTTGAGGGTCATCAGTAATCTATATATATCTATCTACCAAATAAGACGATTATAGCCTCCATGTGTGGGATATATACATATATTATAATAGTATTATATATTAGTATAATACATAAATACAATAGCATAAAGCATTTTGAAAGCGGTTACAGTTAGCAGTACCTTTCCAATTGGCTGCGTCTCGATCTAGAGCAGTGGATGAGCTTTCACCATTTGCGGATGGGCTCTAATCTGAAGCGTACCTTTACCTTGGGTGGACATTCACCTAGGGTGTACTTTGACCTCGGGTGGACCCTGGAGCGGAGCCTTTGCCTGGTATTCCCTAATTCGCTCAAGGTAGTTCGCCGCTTGTATAGCTAAAATTGAAAGAAATGCATTCATACATATGTATGTACATATGTATATATTTATTAAATGTTGTGATTCCACAACATTAACAGATACTATATAGCAAGGATCATAGTTCCTTACAGAGTTCGACGGTATATAAAAAGGCAACCATTGTTATTTATTCCTACAATTTTCTGGGATCATCTCAACTAATGTGTTGTACTTTGCTTTGCTAGGGTCAGGAGCCGAGCTAGACAAATATTGGGTTCGGTCAGGGCAGGGGTAGGGCCAGGGCCAGGGGCAGAGGCCACTGCGACTGAAAACAACAAATGCCAAATATATAAACGTTTAGCGGCATTTGCATATTTAATTGTAAAGAAAATTACCAACAATGCAAGTAACTGGGAAAATTGTGTTAAGAAATGCAAAGAAAATCAAATCAAAATGGGCTTTTTAGCGTGAAAAAAACAGCGCGTATTTATTATTGTTATTCCAGCTCGAGGGGGGGATCAACGTTCAAACGTTTAGCTATTCGTTCATTGTTGTTGTTCTTGTTTCTGTTGCTGCTCATAAATTTAAGGTAGAAAACGGGCGGCGATCGCGCATCCCGACCGCAAAGCCATTGGCCAGGCAAATTGAAGAAAGTAAATTTGAAAACCAAAAAACAAAAAACAAAAAACAAAAAAAGGGGGTTAAAATGCAAATGATGCGACATTGCGTAACATTCCCAAACGGGACGCGTACACATCACAGCATGTCAGTGCTGTCGTCCTTGTTCATGTCCTTGCGCCTTGCGCCTGGAAGTTTGTCAAACGTTTGACAGCCGGACGATCAGGTTCCATGCTGAAATTAATGCATGGCTGCAATTAAATTTGAATAAAATGTTCAGTTTATTGAGTATTACCTGGCGTCTTACCCTTTCTCGTTTCCCACTCGGCTCCGTCTCCTGACATTTGCCTAAACTTGTGTAATTGATTAGCCAGCGGGCTCAGCGAGATTTCATCATGCGTTTCCCAGTCGCATGATGGAATAATATATTTCATTATATACATATATATATATATATATATATATATCTGAGTGTATAAATAATAAACTAACGCTAAATAATAAAAAAGTTGATAATAAACATATTCAAATTTGAATTTGGTCAGGTGCTGCCCAGCAGTATAGGCAGCACTTTTTTGCGCGTTAGCCAGCACTAAGTTGGCTGCGACTGCAAAGCAGTCTGCAGCATTGCCAGATCGGCAACTTTCAGCAAATCTAATTGTTGACGTCACATGCAGTTTTGTTCGTTTCCTTTACACGATTCGTATATTTCGGCGCCAATCTTACTAGTTTCGCTGCTGCAGCGTTGACAGATCGCTGCAAATCTCAGCAAGCCAAATTTTTGATGCCAATTCGATTTTGGAGTGCACACATTTCATACAAATCGTATACATATACATACATACATACATATTTCAGCCCAGACTTTTGCCTATTCAGCTAACATATCTAATACACAATATGCTGCAGAGTATTGTACTCTTTTTGGACTGGATTTTGGTGACAATGTGTAAGTGCAAACATATATACATACATATGTACATACATATGCAAATGAAATTCAGTTAATAACAATTTGTACGATTACAGTGGACTTGTTGATTATTATTTGCTGGTATAAGACGGATCCATTCAATTGCACCCACATCAGCAATATTAATCTGACGGAATTAATGATTGACTATGGTCAGGATGTAAGGCAGCAATTACTGCTACCAGTCAGCAATGTTTACAACATGTTGGTTGCCAACAGAAGCCGTGTTTAATACCAATCACATATTCAATAATATGTATTAATTTTGAATGCTATGCGAACCTGATCGAAACTAGAACGCAATTAAATCAATCTAAGGGAAAAAATTAATATTTATGATTTTTATTAAGAATATATGTATACATATTGAATATTCATATTGTCACATATACTGATGACATACATATATGTACATATCTGATTCGATCTTAGCGGATGTCGCAGGGAAGCTATCATAATTAATTATGCTTCAGACAGATTGGGCTGATATGTATATAATACAGCTTCCATACAAACGATCGATCGATAATATATTTGTATACCCTAAACCCATTGAAAATGGGCATACTCACACATTTGATCGCCATCTTCATATCCTACAAATTGCATTACAATCGGACAATAAGCAAATGAGTTATTCGAAGTAACAAGGTAGGGGGCCAATAGAAGCTAAGCAATTGCACGCAACAAGTAACGTGAGCTTGTATGTGTGTGTGCTTATATCTTCAGATATGTATGTACATACATATGTATGCATACATACAAAATGTATATGCCTTGTGATTTTGTTTTGGTGTGAGCGTCAGCAGCAC
Source organism: Drosophila maculinotata (assembly GCA_035045305.1). Lineage (NCBI taxonomy): Eukaryota > Metazoa > Arthropoda > Insecta > Diptera > Drosophilidae > Drosophila > Drosophila maculinotata. The sequence goes on along the minus strand of JAWNPD010000679.1, from coordinate 5,902,762 downwards.
GCAGCACAAATTAAAAAGAAAACAAAACAACCGTTTGCCATGATCCCGTTACTTTTCTTATTTGGCGATTCCCTTTATATACATACATACATGTGCAGGTATGTACATACATATCTGCCCGTTTGCAGACAAATTCACTTTAAATTTTGAACGCAAAGGCAAGTCGCATTTTTTCCGCGTGTCTAAAGTTAAATTCATTTGGTATTCAATTTTATAAGTGTTTATATTAATGTGATATATAATTATTATATTATTATAATTATTCACTTATAAAATTGTAACAAATTGTTGAAAATACTGGTAGAACTGTAAATAATTTGCAGAAGTCAAATACATGTATGACCAGACCGCCAACAAAATGCAGCGCGTAACGTTTGATGCCCCATGTAAGTACTTATAAATATAATGAATAAATAAGTTATATTATACAAATTTTAATAATTTTATTTCAGAATAAAATACTAATTGCGCCAATATTGGCAATGATATCATCGAAATGAGGGGTAAGAGTTCCAACAATTTAAACCTTTAATATTTTCCCTATTTTAATTATTATACCCTTGCAGAGGGTATTATAATTGTATTATAATTGTGGCCAGAAGTTTGCAACGCAGAGAAGGAAACATTTCCGACCCCATAAAGTATATATATTCTTAATCAGGACGTCAAGACGAGTCGATATACCTTTGTCCGTCTGTTTCTAGGCAAACTAGTCTCTCAATTTTGAAACTATCTTGATTAAACTAGGTACAGATGCTTATTTTTGCTGCACGCAGGTATTATGTTGGAATCAGTTGTATCAAACTACTATAGCGTATAGCTGCCATAGGAACGATCGGTCGAAAATGTTGGTTTTTAGAGATAACTCGACCAAACTTACCAAATGTAAGTTTAAACATTATTTAGGCATGCTTACAAAATTTCATCAAAATCAGACCACTATATCTTATAGCTGTCGTAGGAACAATCAGTCTGAAGGCAGCCTTTCTTTCTCGTTTTTATGTTAAAAGTATATGTATATTCAACTTACAATTTGTTTTTTTTTTAATTGCAGAAACTCTGGTGGCCATTCAATGTGCGAAAGTAAGAATTTAAAATATTTTAAATGGTTATAAATTATGTTAATAAATTTATATTTATTGATAGATGAACTGGCCAGACACTATGTCATTATTGGTTGCCTGGTGCGGCTCAAGGAGGGGGAGAAGCTACTCAAGAACAAATTTCCAGTAGGCAACGCAGTTGGAAGCTCTCGAAAAGGAGATTAATTCGGACATCGAAGAGCTTTATGTAAGATATACATATATATTATGAATATTTTATTTGCATTGTTTTTATAACACATCTATAATTCACAGGTTAAAATAATACAACAACTTTGGCGCCGCAACGAATAAGGAAGGGGCTGAGGTTCATCTCATCTCATGAAGTCTAACCAAGAAACTAGTAAAGTAGAATTAGTACCAAGTAGTCGAAGTAGAACTAGTTGCTTTGATTCAGATCTGCACTAGTACAATGTAATGCAGAGAGAACTAGTTGCTGTCCTAGAACATGTCCATGCAAAAGTAGTCAGCAATGGATTGAGAATCAGTTTCTGTCTCTGGGTAGTTAGTTAGGAACTGTTTCTGTACTGACAGTTAGGAAACCCACATATGATGCGATTCCGAAGTGTTGCATTGAAATTTGTGTAATTTTACGATTTTGGCAGGCTTTAAATTGTGTGTGTGTGTGTTTATTTGCCGATTACGGTTGGAGAGCAACCCTTTCGGCATTGTAGTAGGTAGGACCTTTGCCCTCGATACGCCAGCGGTGGTTGTCAGCTGATTTTAAACGTATTAACCCATGACCGCTTTAGCCATTGTTTATTGCCTAATTTGCGGTTTAATTTTTGATTTCGCCACAATATGATTCCATTTTCGAATACACATTTCGCATTTCACAGACAGATTGAGATTTATGAGTGTGTTTGTGTGTGTGTGTGTGTGTGTGTGTTTGCCAATAAATCTCTTAAAAAGAGTGTGTGCGAAAACTTTTGGCGCGCTGTGCACCGAGCAGGAAAACAACAAAAAACAAACCCAGTAAAAATTGAAATGGGAACAAAGAAATGCATCCATGATGAGAGACGTGAGAACAGGGAGAGCAAACGTTTAAGGCAATCAGTCAAGGGTCAGGACTACACACTATATACTATGTATGTATGTATAGTACATATTGTGGTATATGCGCAACATTAATCATAAAACAGGAGCAGCTTATCGCTATCCGCTGATCTGCTAATGATGACTGCAAGTTGGGCGAGTGCAGAAAATCAATTAAAATGAAAGAAGAAAAAAAACCGAAAATGTTTACATGTAATGACCCCGACCGCCCAGCCAAGGACCTGAACCCTTGGCAGACTCAGCAGCAGCAACCCCTCGGCTAGGTCAAGCATCAAGCAGAGGTCACTCACATAATGATAAACTGTCAAAACAGCAGCACTAGATGCATATCGCCAATTGGAACACCACCCGTACTAGAACCACCGTAATTCAGCAACCACCGACTACTGACCCACGCGTCTAACACATTAACACAGCTCGTGGGTGGGGGTGGTGGAGGGAGGGAGGGAGGGGGCGTTGCTGCTGTTTTCATGTCGATCTCAACTTTATGACATATGACAATTTGTTTTGCCGCTTGCATATGTTGCCATCGGGTTAATTTCCATTTCCTGCGACTTTTACGACTCCCAAAATTCGTTTGACGCTGACAGTTTTCAATTAAAGGGCAAACACTGTGCAACTGAATGCATAATGCATATGTGGCATGTTGCAAGCCATTTGTTCAGTGCGGCCTCATTGTAACTTTGACTTTAATGACATATCAGATACAGCCGATTGCAATCTCTTTAATAACTAAGCTATAAAATCAAATTAGAAAAGAGAAAAGCAAAAATTATGAAAATGAAGTTTTAATCAAGAACCCCATATTTTATTGTATCACAAGACAAACTAAAATCATATATTTTATTAGTATTTTATAAATTGTATAAATAAATTATACTTTCTAAAATTATAAAAAGTATCAAAGTAATTTCTTGTAATAATATACTCATTAAGAGAAATGCATTATGTTTTATGTAAGACTTTGGAAAATTATATAAGCTCGGAAAATGAGAAAAACCCGTTGTATGAAACTTTTTGGTTTTTCGTCCGATCGACTTCAAATTTATTTTCAAATATAACTATAAAAATTCATTAAAAGCTGTATACAAATTATATGGAAGGAAAATGGGTGGTGAAGGTTGTATGAGCAAAAAATTAATTTTAATCCGATTTTTATTTTTCATCCGATCAGCATCAAACTTTTTCTAAAAACTCTAAATAACAAACGTGATTTAGAAATTTTGTAAATTCCTAAAAATTGGCGGACAATTTCCGTAGAAAAAAATAGTTTGTTTTCAATTCGATTGATTAGATTCACCTGCGTGGATATTGGGGGAGGTATATTTTCAAAATTCACCCGTTTCTTGGTTCTTGAAAACGGGGCGTAGCACTGCACGCCGCCAAATGCTATTCATTACATATTTATAAAAATTGCAATAAAATACCCAACTGTTAGGCACTTGTTTTCTGTATATACTTATATATAAACCGTCAATCAAAAGTTTCGGTTCCAATGGAATACACTTAGAATGAGGAATAGGAATTTTTGTAGAAAAAGTTCTGACCTTAAAAGTAAATATATAATACTTGTAAAATATGCTGCTGCACATTCCAAGGCACTTTCGAAATGTAGTGCTGCTATAAGTAGATATATGAATCTGCAAATCAAAACAAAAAACAAAAAACATTATTAGCTATTGTTAGCATTAGTAATATATCAGGAAACTGGAACATGCTCAACAGTACTTAGAACATAGATAAAATGTCACTATGATAAATGGCACACAGTTGCAGTGATGTATGTTATAAGCTATAGCTATATATATATATATATATATATACATACGATCCATTGTAAAATGACCCTTTGCTCTCTGTTTGTGCCACATAAACAATGATCACTTACGGGGCAATGTCCGTGATTTATGTGCCCCGTAGATATATATATATATAAATGGTAGTATGTAGGTAGCTGTGATAACTCAATTTTGGAAAGCTGACCAAAGCTGTTTACACCAAATTGATGTCACAAAATCAATTGTCCGACACAAAGCAATAAAAACAAGCAGCAGGCAGGCAGGCAGGCGACACAGATCCGCCCTGTTTTCATAGCCAAGGGGTCAGTTGAGCAACCCGGTCCTGCCACCATCCAGCCATCCATCAGCGGGACAATCGAAGGCAGCGACTCTTAATCGTCCTCAGTGTCGTCGTCGTCGTCGCACGGCGCTAATCCTTGCGGGCAAGCGTTGCATAATTTTCCAGCTCAGTGAGCCGCCGTTGGAACGTCGCTGATCCCGAGCCGCAAAGATTGTCGTCGTTGCCAACGTTGACATATGTATGTGTGTACATATACATACATAATGAAGAGGTCAGTTTCGCACGCTGGCCCCCATGCGGCTGCTGTTGTTGTTGTTGTTTGTTTGTTTGTTGTTGCTGTTGTTGCCGCTGTTGCAGTTAAAGGATTATCAGACCCGCAACATGGGCGCGAACTTGCGGTTGTTCGACTACTCTCCTGCCTGCTGCCAGCTGCTCATTGCTGTGCATATCCTGCGCATTTGTTACGCATCCCATTTCCACTTTTCTCGGTGTCTCCTTTTTTATTGGGCAACAGGATGCGCTCGCTGGCCACAACAATCGCTTGTGCCCAGTCACATCCTGTCACTTTCAGTCACATACATATGTACGTATATCCTGCATGATAAATGAATTGATTTTTATTACAGCCCACCACATTCCCAGGCTGACAAAACGGGAGCACAACGGTATGTCAACCATGGCAAATCACTTGCATGATGACATACATACATGGATTGATCCAGACAGCTGGACTGCATAGAGCCGGCTGCAATTGAAGATGCCACCAGTTGAGGTGTATTTCAAAGATGCAACTGAATAAAGTTAAACATACAAATGACTAAAGATTTTATTTTTATCTATTTATTTAATGTCAACTAGAAACAGTCAGACAAAGAACATTTAAATTTAAAATATATTTTAATATAAAAATATGAATTCTAAATTACATACTTAATAATAAAATTATAATATAAAAAATAAATGAATAGCATTTGAGCATATTTTGATAGAGTGTATTTGAAGTATAATTTTATGCCGTAGTTCTTTTTAGATAAGTTGTTCAAGTAATGTCAAGTTTGTCCCATAGTATCCAGTGTTTATTTAGTGTATCCCATACCATATAATTAATATAATAATAATACCTCAATAGAGTAAAGTTGCCTGCTGTTGGTAAGATTAGCCAACTGCCAGTTGATGAGTGGCAGAAGTTGGAATAGCTACCAGCTACCAGTTACCAGTAACCAGCTTCCAATGGGGTCCAGTCAGTCAACACACAATTAAACCCAATTGTAAAGGGTCACAAGGATAATGTGAATGTACAAAAATGTAAACCTTTTAATTTTGAGTTTCAGTTTTCGAATGTTGTCTTTTTTATTTTTCTTCTTCTTTTTTTTGTTGGTCTATTCGCTCATGTGCATGTAAATAACTTACATGTAATAAAAATCAACCTTCGTTATGGGACATTCAAACGTGGAAGAGGGGCGCGCGGCAAGGGGCAAGGGAAGGGGCAACGCTGCCCGCGGGTTGTTCTTCGGTTTGACGGACAACCTCAGGAGTTCGGTCCGTCGCTCGGTCCATGCAATCCAATGCAATGTTTTCTTGATTAATTTCACTGTTTTCTTTGGCAGCGTCAGCGCTACAAAAAAAAAAAAGCGGTCCATTTGGGCTCTTGATTAGCTGAGATATCTGCCCCGGGGTCGCTGTGCAGCGGGTCATTGTTGCGCGGCAAATGGGGTGGCGCCTCGTCTAATCCAATTACCAATTGACCGCGCCTTCTCCCAACCCCTTTACTCATTCTTAATGTATTAAAAAAAGGGGATAATCAAATTGTGTCCGATCTACAATTTGAAAACCATGTTTTCGTACAGCAAATAAATATTCCGTTTCGATAACTCCTTCGGACCCTCCAAGGTCACTTTCAAAAAACTCAAATCTTCGAGGGCATCTGGGAGAATACACAAGTTTTGTTTTAGAGGATGCTGTAGGCCAAGATTTTAATTAATTTTTAACTTAAAGTTTTATATAAATCTATAAAAAAATCGAAATACAATAATATTCCATATATAAGAAACGGTCTTGAAACGATCCTTCTCTGAGAAAAAGCCCATCTTGGACTCATCTGTGAAATTTTCGTTGCTTTTATATATATATATATATATTTTTTTGTGTGCAAATAATAATAATTAAATATTAACACTTTGTGAGAAAATTAATTGGAAAAAGCCATAAATGTAATTATTATTTTATTATTATTATTATTATTTTAAATGAATTAAATTTAATAAAATATATATGAAAATGTCAAATATTTGAATATAAAGACCAGTGATGCTATTTATTTATTTACTATTTATACAGAATATTATATGTACATATGTATATTATTCTGACCACAAGTGGGCGGTTTAAAGCTAAAAACAGGGTATCCACAGTCGATGACTCTCGACTCGAGCATTCCTATCTGATAATGACGTCACTGTCACGTTGCCAGACAACAGCTAACCTTTGGGTGTTACTTACATATGCTGCGATTTTCCACATTTCTTTTGTTCTGCAAGTCACCCATCTTCGTTCCCTGCATCTTCTTGTTTTCTATTCATCTTCTTTGTGCTTCTTTTTGGCATGTGCCGTTTGATGTCTTCTGTTTCGCTCTAACAACTGGTGTGGCAAGAACCATTCGTGCTTTGCAGCTGCATTTTCGTATTGTTCCACGTGCGGTCTTCTTATACATACATACATACATAAGTAATTTTCTGTGAAATGTGCCAATTAGGCTGCTTATTACCGTTAGCAATTCAATAACAAATAGTGACATAAAACGGTATAAATCTAATTCTGCTGCGCAAGTACCCAACTCACACACACACACACACACATGCGCTGACACAACACAAGCACCCACACATGCGCAGACTTGTGCATTATTGCGTATGTATGTATGTATGTGTGTGTTTCGAGTGCTCTATTTTCTGTGTGCTTCATTTGCGTCTCTGCACACACACAGGCATAAACATTGAACTAGAGCGAGAGCATTGATATTGAAAATGGTGGAATCGGAGAGAGTATATGTATATCGGTTTTACCTTGCAAAAATGAAAGCGTTGCCAGAAAGCTTCACCTGCTGCAAAAACTCGAGTGTTGCAACTCTAGACAATATGCAATAGCTAAGAATCAGACAGTCATCAATTTACTTTCGACATTAACACATTAATTGGACAATTAATTAATTGGTGCAGTGAAAGTGGAAATCAAATATATGAATGACCTGTGCAAACAAAATTGATTAAATAACGCATTAAAGGACACGGAGAAAATCAGCAATTAAGGCAAATAATAATAAGAATAAATAGCACACGCACACACACAAACCCGCACGCAGAAAATCGCTCTCACACACACACACACACGCAAGTGGAGACTTTTTTTGTTTGACAGTAAAAATTTCTAATTGCACGTCAGATTTTAAAAGGAGCTTTATTTTATTTACAGGGGTCGCATAGCATATGTATGTATGAGATGCAGGCCGCTGTATGCGCCTCCCCTCTTCACCCCCATACCGCTGCCCTCTAATCACGCCAACTCATACTCTATAAATATTTGATCTGGAATTTTTGGGTAAGCTCTATTATAGACATATGGGAAAATGCCTACATTTGACATTTGTAACAGAAAAAATGAGCTAATAAGACAATAAGCATGAGTAACACACACACACACACACATTCCGACACACACGCACTCACTCACTCACACAGACACACAAATATACCAAAAAAAACACGAGGTGACATTTTTTTTAGACAGCAAAAATTTCTAATTGCACGTCAGATTTTAAAAGGAGCTTTATTTTATTTTCAGGGGTCGCATAGCATATGTATGTATGTGATGTAGGCCGCTGTATGCGCCTACCCTCTTCACCCCCATACCACTGCCCTCTAATAACGCCAACTCATGCTCTATAAATATTTGATCTGGAATTTTCGGGTAAGCAAAACAGCAGCAATCGTCTATTATATGTATATTATATGGGAAAATCCCAACATTTGAAAACGAAGCAACGAAGCGCAACCCTTAGCGGCAAATTTATTGAAACAACTGTGCAAATAGCCCCTGTCAGCAGAGGGGTAATCATTCCATGTTTAAAAACATTTTTTTCGTAACTTTCTCTCTTAAAAAACGCTAAGCCCACAATCATAATGTAAACACAAAACAAAAAGGAAATTCAATTTAGAACTCAATCGGGCGGCTTTTGTTGTGCCACCTGAATAAGCCCCGGGGACTCTGGGCGCACCCCCCCCGCGTGGCCTGACTTTGTTAAATTGTGCATTTTGCAACACAGTTTTAACGCTTCCCTCTTTAATCCCTCTTTATTGGGACTGTAACCGGTATTTGGTTTTTTGCGTTTTGTTACTCTAAACTTAATTTTCCAAATCGTTGCACAATCATAAAAACTTTCCGGTTAAGCCGTCAATTGCACAGCGCTGTAAGTTAATAGAACCACAGCTTAAAATAGAAAATATAATATATATGTATATATGTTTTTAAGTGAAGTATTTTGAGTTTATGGTTTGTAACTTCTCTTTTTAGATTTTCTGAAATAACTACTGCTTATTTTTAGAACTTGTAGTTCTGAAGATTCACAATCAGGTAAGCGATATCATAAAATATGCTCAATATATCAATATATCTCAAAATATCTTTTGAACACGCTTTTATTGTATGTATGTATGTAAGACATTTTTTTGAGGGGTTTGCACTGCATGGCACTGCTTTGCACTGCTTTTCAACACATTTCTGCTGACATGTACTGCTTTGTATGGTAATTCGAATAAGAAAGTACAAAACCGTTTGTAATTTAAGAGTAAATGATTTTACAAGAAAACAAATGTTATTGTGAAAGTAATTAACGAGAAAATAAATACCGTTGAAAGCATTTGCTATAAATATTATATTGGTACGATTTCTAAAAGAAGAGCTTGAATGAAAATATGGTACAAAAACACTCCACGCTTTTTTCACAACGGTATTCATTTTCTACAAATTAGTTTCTAGTTCGAAATACATTTTTTTTAGGGTTTACATAACTTGCGTGTTTAGTGACCGATTTATACTTGTTACATTAAGCTTACATTTTAAGAGGTATTTTTACCTAATTTGTATTATCCTTTATTATTAAAAAAAGATAAGGAATTAGGGTCATGGTGTAGTTAGTATTATTGTAATGTGTACATGTGAGATATTCGAAGGTCCCACTCATAGACTTACAAGTTTAATTTCATCTATGTATATGATATGAACATTCATTGATCTTTGCTGGCTAGGTATAATTAATAATATAATATTTTACTAATCGTATGAAATAGTAATGCTCAAGTCCTATTTTTCTCAGTAAGAACTATGCAAATACTAGGAGCGATTATCATAATATAAGATTTAAATCGATTTGATATCTATATATATACATTAGATAAGTTCTTTATAATATTTAATATATAGCTTCTCTATAAATACTGTGATGCAAATGAAAAAGAAAGCTAGCATTAAAACTTAACAAATTTTTTTTGAAATTCCACATGTGAAATAGTCCAACAAAACGGATGCATTCGAAATGACGTCACGTGCAGATGCACTTTGCTCCCCTGATACTTCCTCCCAGATAGACAATAATTTGAGATCCCCCAATGCATTGAAAGAAGAACAGCCACCAAATGAAATTCTAGTTAGTGTGTTGGAGTTTCTTTGCAGCGAGCCATTCAGAGATCTTTCGGACTTGGAAGATTTGCAAGAAGAAGAAACACCGTTGAAGTCACAAATGTGGGAAGGCGAAGTGGGTATCAATGGTTATTTGGATCAAAATGATGAACTGGACGAGACTGCTGATCCACAGCAGGATCAGGACACAGCTCCGAAGCCAGATTTTCCCAAGACTATTACATATGAGATTACATTTATTGAGACTGCCAAGAAGCCGGACGATTGCGACAACCCGGAAGACATTGTTAGCGACGAGTACAACGAGGACAACGAGGACAACGAGGACAGCGAGGACAACGAGGACAACGAGGACAGCGAGGACAACGAGGAAGAATACGTGACTGAGAATTATAGTACAAATTCTTCTAATTCAGAAGAAAACTTACAAGTGATCATCGTGGATAGCATTAAGTCGGAAGACAATCAAGATGATATTTCAACGGTACTCTTTGTCAATCCAAGTCTCAGCCCAAATCGTCAAGGCGGCTCACATCCCATTGCCGTTGGCGATTACTTCAAGTACCGCTACTTTGCAATCAGGGCATTTAGCGAGAGTACCCTTTCGACCGAGTGGCTCTGCTTTGATACCAAATTGAATCGCTATTGTGGGATTAAGGCACAGAATACAACGGGACTGCATGAAACTAAAGTGCTGCGCAACTTTGGCAAACTCGGTTGGCATGAATGGCGTCACAGGGTTGTCGAGTGTACCGATAAGTTTTCCAAAAGGGGTGCGACGGGCTCCCATCAGTGCCTGGTCTTCAAGGACATTGGAGAGACTCTCCTCGAGGTGCTGCAGCGCTCGGGCTGCCAAGGACTGCCCATTGACAATGTAAAGCAGATAGCCAAGCAGATGCTCCAAGGTCTCCATTGGCTGCACTACCAGGGCAAGGTCATCCATGCGGATTTGAAGCCGGAGACTGTGCGGCTCATTGCCGACCAGTTCACCCTGCGCTCTCTGGCCATTGTGGCATCCAAGCAGTATCTCCAACGTCAAGTGCTCAGGGAGATAGCTGGTTCCGCTGCCAGCAAGTATACGAAGCAGCGGAAGCGGTTGATAGCCGGGAAGGCAATCACTTTGTTCCGAATACATCGACGCTGGATACGCGATTGCAGCATTGCTGATCTGAACCAGCTTGCTCAGGGTGGCCTCTTGAGCCCACAGATGGCTGTGGATGCGGTGACCGGCAAGTTGCCCTATCTGTCCTACGATGGGCGGCCGATACTGAACGAGGCGGAACTATTGATATTCCGGGGTGCACAGCAGCTCGGATCAACGCGATCCCGTAAGCGGGAGCTGGTGGACACCAGCAGCTCCTCGGGAGCGCTTAAGATGCTTCTCGATGGCGAAATGGTTATGTTTGTGCGTCATGTGCAGCAGATGATTGGCCATGATATACAGGAAGGCTTGCAAGCATACCAACCGCCCGGAAAGCGCGCCCGGATGCGTATACCAATGCAGCCACCAAGAAAGAGCATAATTAGAGCGGTTTGCAAGCCTGACGTGCCCATAACACCGCTCCAATCCCTTTTGAATCTCATTGATCGCAAGGATCCGGCTGTGCAAGCTTGCAAAGTTAACGTGTCTATCGCAGACTTGGGCAATGCCCGTTTCATCAAGAATCCGTCAGCCGTCAACGAAAGCATCCAGACAAGCGAGTATAGGGCCATTGAGATTACGTTGGGCGCTTGCTATGACACATCGGCGGATATTTGGAGCGCCGCCTGTCTCATCTGGGAGCTGGCCACCGGCCAGTATCTCTTTCCGCCGTGCACTGCTGTGGGAGATGCCACAGCCGAAGATTTGCATGTGGCACAGGTTATCGAGGCCTTGGGTCCATTGCCCAGTGAACTGATCGCTCGTGGCACGAACTCATCCAAGTTCTTTGGTAGCAGCGGCGAGCTCTTGCACGTCACGGAATTGAACTCGAAATCTTTGAGCCAGCTGCTCGTCGGGAATTATAACTGGTTGCCGAATGAAGCCACCGAATTTTTGAGCTTTTTACTGCCCATGCTGGAGTTGGAGCCGTCGCAACGTGTCTCCGCCCTCACCGCCATTGAGCATCCATGGCTAAAAACGAACTTCTAGTCATTCATCTTCCAAGCACTTCTAAAACTCTCATTTATTTGACATATTCTCGCATTTAAGACATAAATCGAGACAGCAACACATTCATCACATTCTATAAACATTAATTAATCGAATGCTTAAATATAATGAGAATAGTTTTCAAATTTGATTCTCTCGTTCTGATCACACATCATATGATATAATACAAAACTTAACACATTCTTTGCAAGTGCATATTTATGTATTGTATTTACGTCATCAAATCAAACACACACAATTTTAACACAAACAACCCTTATATGACATAATTCATAAATATACATACATACATTCCAATGTAAATACAAAACCGCTCGATGTTCTTAACTGCATATTTTTGTAATTCCACTCAAATTCCTGCTAACAAACATATATATGTGATATGTGAGAGCAAAAATTAAAAATAAACATGAATGAACTATAAAAAAAACAAAATAAAAAAATTTGTGTTTCTTTGGTTGAATTTTTTATTGTTTTGTTGCATAATTAGCGCTTTCAGCTGTAACATTTTTTTACCTGATTGTTAATTGGGAATGGAACATATATCGATTTAGGCCGGATCGGACCACTGTATCATACAACTCCCCTAACAAGAATCGGTCGCAAGCTGAGCTCTCACATTTGTTGCAAGTATTATTTATATTAATAATCGAATTTGGATGCAAGTAGGTAAACAGCGTTTGCAACCGTTATTTTCCGCTTAAATATATATATATATATTTTTTTTTTTCTTTTTTGCCACAGAAACATAACGATATTAATAATTTAAAACTAGTTATCGATAACCAGCTGAGCTTTATAAGAAACTATTTCATTCAATACATTTTCCAGCACTTGGCCTTTTTACAAAGCTAGATCTAGCTTCCGCATAACCAAAAGGGCAACACCGCAAGCAATGTTCGTGTTGCGACTTTTTTTTTGCATCGCTTCCATTTTGAATGTAACCGCTCTCTTTGTTTTGTATACGTGCAGCGTGTAATGCTTATGCATGTGTGCACACAGAAAATAAACGCCATCTACATACATACATACATGTATATGTACATATGTTTTACAGTGTCACCTCACCATGCCTGAAGCTAGGCTTTTTTGTACAAATGCAATAAGGTCCCACTGCAAAGCCTTACAAGTGGTTTATATGAAACGTTCAGTGTTTTTAAATGAACAAAATAAATACTGTTGTTTTGCCAGGCTGCAGCCAGGAACAGATCAGAACTTTCGAGCAGCAACAAACAATTTATAAATACCTTCCAGCTATGGTAAACATAATTAATTAACGCCGATTTACAGCTACATACATATGTACATATGTATGTGTTTCGTGGTGGGACGGAGAAAACAACAACAAAAGTTCTAAAAATACACTTACGCAATTTTCGATATATTGCACATAGTTTTATTACGAAATTGTATTATATGATATTTAATTTTCATATACAATATACAGGTAAGTATGTATGTATATAAATTAATAAATAATCTATATATGTATGTATATACATACATATTTCGAATTTGATAAAGCTCCCTTTTTTTGTTGCAGTGCTTAAGGAATAATCTAGTTGAGCAAATGCAGGAAAGCATTAAGATCTGACGGCTATATAATAACGACTTCGTAAATCATGTTGGAACCGTTACTGCCGTCATCAGAGAGAACGTCTGCAAAAATACATCTAATAAGTAAGCCAATTGGAATATGGACTGGAATTTGAATATGTACATACCCTATAAAAACTTGGTCAATCAGTTGTACAATCCTACCAAGCATTGCTTTTTCAGCATTGAAAATTTCAAACAGATTTAGTACCCCGTTTAAAATTCTAACATTTCCATATATACTGTGCATCTAAACTAATCAAATATCCGATTTAATCCTCATGTCAAATAGTGCAACAACACAGATTGATTCAAAATGATGTCAGGACGGGGCTCCAGTTCCGATACACCCTTTTCCTCCACTTCCACCGCCGCCTCCTCCTACTGGTCCTCCGCCTCCTCGATAGACGAGGAACTGGAATATCCGGCCAAGTTTTTGGCAAAACGTTTTGACCGTGATGAGGATGACTTTATAGATACTGCGATTGTTGAGCAGCCGGATGAGCACAATGAATCTGACGATAATGATGAACGCGCAGAAAACTGCGACCAGGACGATGTGGATGACATGGAGGATGAATTTGCCGAAGCCGATCAAGCTAATGAAGAAGCAGAAGAACAAGAAGAAGACGAAGATGAGGATTCTCCAACAGTGTGTCCCTATGTAAATGAAAGTCCCAGCGAATACCGTCCCGGCGGCTATCATCCCGTTGCCGTTGGCGATAACTTCAGGCAACGCTACTTTGCGATCAGTAAACTCGGCTGGGGTCACTACTCGACCGTGTGGCTCTGCTATGATACCCAATTGAATCGCTATTGTGCTATCAAGTTGCTCAAATCGGCGGATATGTATGCGGACTCGGCACGTCATGAGATCAGAATGTTGCGTCGGATTGGTCAGCTAAACTGCAGTCCATTGCAGCGTCAGCGGATCGTCAAACTAACGGATAGTTTCAGCATAAGCGGTGTGAATGGCACGCATCAGTGCCTGGTCTTCGATGTGATGGGCGATGACATGTTGAAGTTGATACAGCGCTCCGGCTACCAAGGACTGCCCATTGGCAATGTCAAGCAGATTGCCAAGCAGGTGCTCCAGGGTATCTTTTGGCTGCACAGCAAGAGCAAGGTCATCCATACGGACTTGAAGCCGGAGAATGTGCTGCTCAATGCCGACGAGTCCATCCTACGCACTCTGGCCAATGTGGCATCCAAGCAGTATCTCGAACAGCAGCTGCTCACGGGCAACGATGATGAGTGCAGCACTCTCACCAAGACGGCGAAGCGTCGGATACGCTCCAAGATCAAGCAGGCAATCAGCTTCTTTCAAACGCATCGACGCTGGCTGCAGGATCGCAGCATTGCCGATCTGATCCAGCTGGCTCAGCGTGGCCTCTTGAGCCCACAGATGGCTGTGGATGCGGTGACCGGCAAGTTGCCCTATCTGCCCTACGATGGCCCGCCGATACTGAACGAGACGGAACTATTGAGCTTCCAGCGTGCTCAGCAGCTGATAACCGAGCATGTGGGCGACACCAAGGAAACGGAACGAAGGCGTCCCCGTAAGCGTCCCCGACACGACACCAATAGTTCCACCAATGCGCTGAAGATGCTCCTCAACGGTGAAATGGAGAAATTTATGCGTCACGTGCAGCAGGTGATTGCGAATGGCTCGCAGGAGGACAGGCATCCATATCAAACGCCCAGCAAGCGGGCCAAGACGCAGAGAGCCAGCCAGCAGCGATCATTTAGAACCGTACAGAAGACTGTCTTACCGGAAACGCCGGTGGAGTCCGTTTTGAAACTAATTGATCGCAAGGATCCGGCTTTGGAGGCATGTCCTCTGAAGGTGGGCATTGCGGATATGGGCAATTCGTGCTTCATTAATGAGCACGTCTGCGAGGAGATCCAGACACGCGAGTATCGCTCCATTGAGGTCATCTTGGGCACAGGCTATGACACATCGGCGGATCTGTGGAGCGCCGCCTGTCTCTTCTGGGAGCTGGCCACCGGCCAGTATCTGTTCGATCCGAGCAACAATCGGGACAATGCGCCTGCGGAGGAGGTGCATGTGGCGCAGATTATCGAGGCACTGGGTCCATTGCCCAGGCTAATGGTCGAACGCGGTGAACACTCAGGGCAGTTGCTTGATAAACATGGGCAGCTGCTGCATATCAAACATTTACACCCGAGGCCCATGGAACAGGTTCTCATCAAGCGTTATAAATGGTCGTCCAGTGATGCTACAAAGTTTGTGGAGTTTTTAATGCCCATGCTGCAGTTGGATCCGTCCCGGCGCGTCTCAGCCTTTACCGCAATTAAGCATTCATGGCTGCAACCGGATTAGGAGTTAGATTGTAAAGCAAGAGCATTTATTATTCAGTTTTTTGCATTAGGTACAGATATCGGGAGTGTCGCATACAACATAGACAGCACATCTATATTCTATATAAATTCATTGGTATAAAACAAAAATATGTTGAGATGGGATTTGAAATTAGCAAATCTCTCACACATATGTACATACACTGAGCATAAGACAAACACATGTACATACAATATTTGGATTTGCATACTTATGTAAATATAATAAATATGCATACATGACATATTCAAATAAATGCGCTCATCAAAAATATAAGACCTATCGATAAGCACTGGGAAGCGATTAGTGATGGGCAGCATAACAGATCTTAATGGCATATTTTTCTTTTATAAATGCATATTTATGTAATTCGTAATTCAGTCGCATACACAACTTAAACACAATACATTAATTGTGCATTTATGTCATGTAATACATAAATATGCAAACGTTGCTCTCTAATTTAAACATATCGATAAATGATTGTATTTAGGCGCCTTCTTTATCGCTTGTGACGGGCAGCATTTCAGATCTGAATGCCAAATGTAACCATATTTTTGTTTATATCTGCATATTTATGTATTTTGTAACACAATACCAAAAACAATAAACAAACCATCCCTCGTTTGCTGCAAAAATGAATTAAAACCAATAATAGTTTTATTATAACAGTTTTAGTAGCTTTTATAAATAATGTGCTATTTTTTCATATGCAAACACGGCCACACTTCGTCTAAAGTTGTGAACTTTGTAACGCTAAAAGAAACTGGCGCGAAATTGTATGTGTAAATAAGTATTCATAAAAAACAAAACTAGTGGTTAGTGGCAGCAGTCTTTAAAGTGAACTATGCAAATAATTGAGACAAGCGTGGATGCACTAGTGTGTTTGTGTGTGTGTTTGTTACATAAAACGCGCATATGATTTTGATAACGCCTCATAAACAACAACAAAGCGCAATGCAAATACGGAAACTATTCTCGCTCACACACACGCACACACTTGAGCAAACAGAAAACAAAGTCATTGTCATTCAAGGTTGCCGCCAGATTTGACATTTACTACGTCAAACGTTACAGCCAAACGCAGGTTCCGATTATCAATGCCAGAAAGATAATTCAGATAATTGTTATTGGCATTAGCAGTTTTGCCAGAATCATAAGGCCAAATATTGTTAAAAAAACACGTTTTAATTTGAACTAAATAGTAAAAAATATTTTTAAACTTGAGTGATTACCAAGAAAATGAATGTTATTTTGAAAGTAATTAACGAGAAAATTAATGCCGTTGTGCGGTGCTTGATATATGTATGCTATAAATATCCTATTATTCGATCTCTAAAAGAAGAGCTATAATGAAAATATGGTAAAAAGCAGAGCAGTACAAAGCAGTAGATACCCGCAGGATGTGTTACAAAGCAGTGCAAATCTGTACAATGCAGCGCACGCCCACAGGAAAATGTGTTACAAGTGAAGCTAATAGTGCCAACATTTTGTGGTCAAAGCAAGCTAGATCGAGTACAAAAAAAATCCACAAAAAAGCTGGAATTACAAAAAAAGCTTAAAAAAAAGCTGAACCAAATAAATGTGTACTTTTTTGTGTTATATTAATATTTTTTAATGAAGTTAATTAATGATAACAACGATAAGCAAAACTTGTTTTAGCAATTTACACACATGCACGCATGAAGGTCGGATAGCGCTAGGTTCTTCTCCC
Source organism: Drosophila maculinotata (assembly GCA_035045305.1). Lineage (NCBI taxonomy): Eukaryota > Metazoa > Arthropoda > Insecta > Diptera > Drosophilidae > Drosophila > Drosophila maculinotata. The sequence continues at coordinate 5,885,009 of JAWNPD010000679.1, read as the reverse complement.
GCAGCGAGTGGGTTAAAAACAAATACTACTATTTTCACACACATTGCAAGCAGTGCGCGTTAGCAATGTACTACTGCTTGTTTTCCCTTTTTTTGGCCTGCTTCTTTTTTCCCGTTTTTTTTTTAAATTCGTTAAAAAGCGGTTTAAAATTTTTTTAAAAATGTTTTTTATTAAAATATCCAATTTTAAAATTTTGGATTTTTTTTATTTAATTTTTTTTCACAATTTTTTTCCACATTCTTTTTTTGCTATTTCAACTTTTTAAAATTTTCAAGCTCAAAATTTAACAAAAATAGTTGGTTTTTTTTATTTTCGGATTGAACAAAAAATCTTTATTTCATTTTAAAGATCGCTTTTTGGAAAAAGCTGAAAAAATCGGACTTAACTAAAGACAAGCTAGATTTCCCGCTGCCCGCTGACTTTCAAAAAAGCTAGATCTTACGGGAAAAAAGCTGATTTGGCAACACTGACTATAAGTGGAATTTCAATTTTATTGATTCTGAAACAATTATAATAATTTATATAATTATATACAAATTGATCAACTATCAAAAAACAAACTTTTATGCAGCTATCTGTTTAATTTTATTTAAAACCGTTTCTGGCATTTGGTGATTTTACAAATTTTTATTGAATTCCCAAAATTTCAACACTGATGATCTATTTCAGTATGCTGGAATTGTTAACACACACCTGAAACTGGGTTTATTTTGTACAAATCCAAAGACTTCGAAAGTTCCACTTGTTTTTAAATTCTTATTGATATTCATTTATTTTGTTTTAGTTTTAGCTTTGAACACAGCATGCGCTGCAGTTAATCACAGTTGTCGTCCAAGGTAGCAGCAACAATTGCTTGCAGCGGGGCCAACGCTAACGGTCTACGTCACTGTCGCCTCACCATCGCCAGCTGCTCACTCCTCGCTTTGATTTAATGTCTTCAGTCGCTTTGCTCAGCCGCAGTAATTGTTGTAAGCTAAACGCGCTTAATACATGGCGCAAAGTAAACATCGCTGCAGCAAGAACAACTCAAACTCTTACAACGACAACAACAGCAACGCACAGGCACTACAACAACAACAACAACAACAACAGGTCTTCCGTTTGCCAGCAGCAACAACCACCCATAAAAGAAATTTCGCGCGCCTATCAGACGTAAGTAAATATCCTATTGCTATACCCTAGCTATAGTAAACCTGATCAAAATTCTGCCTTTTATAGCTATACAAAAATGGACTCTCCGCCGGATGTGTTTAGTGGCGTGACGGATCGTTTCCTCGGCGTCACCGTGGACTGCAAGGATCAGGCGATGCCTGATAAAACACAATTCAGTGAAAAGCTTCAGAGTAAATGTTAACAACCAAATGAATAACAGCTCATCGGCATGCCGAAGATTAAATACCCTTGCAGACAAGCTATAGCAGAAGTACGATATATATATCTGACCTGAATGAATTATACATATATATATATGTACATCCGATTCAAATTTTTAAGGATCATAATGAAGCCCGTAATTAGTGAGCTTAGATTATCTTAAAAAACAACAAGTTGTCTATTAAAAAAATCAATTTTCATTTTTAAAACTTGCAGTTGAATAGTTTATCAAAAAAGGGAAAGCAATAACTCGATTTTTGACCGACTGTTAATATGACAGCTATAAAAAATCGGACTCCTAGTCTTCAAACTTTCTTCGGCATTCTAAAAAATGCGCGCAATGTATAAGGCAAGCTTATTAGGTTATAATCAAGTAGTCTCTCCTCTGATGCCAATGTTATTGCTTTTACAAAAACTATGCCATCTGAAGACTTTGGCCTAGATGCTAGATATTCAAAGAAACGAAAAATATAAGTTTTTTGTATACAAAATTGAAATTTATAACCAATTCTTCTATGGTAGCCCAAAAAATATGCATCTATAACGAGTTTCATTTAGATAACTTATCGCAAGAGAACAGTTGTTATATAAGGCTGTTAAGACTGATCCAAATCGATATATATTACATATACATATGTGCACAATTGTAATACCGACTGCAAGCGTATACAAAAACTATTTACCATGCCATAACTATCCAAATATCTTTCTTGTAGAATCTTTGGAGTTTTGGCGAGCGAACAAGAATCGTGCGATATGGTTTCGAGTGCACAAGGAGCAGGCGGAATGGGTGCCCATATTGGCCGCTGCCGGCTTCGATTTCCATCATGCCCGCGTCGGTGTTGTCACCATGTACATTTGGCTGCCCACCCACGAGACGAGCAATCTGCCCAGCTATGCGCACACGCTGCTTGGAGTCGGCGGACTGGTGATTAACGATCAGAACGAGGTGCTGGTTGTATCGGATAAATATGCGATAGCCAAGAACATCTGGAAGCTGCCCGGTGGCTATGTGGAGCCGCGCGAGAATTTCATCGATTCGGCCATCCGGGAGGTGGTCGAGGAGACGGGCATACGCACCACATTCCGTTCCATGGTCTGCCTGCGGCACTCACATGGCGGCAATTTCGGTTGCTCCGATATTTATATAGTCATCGGCCTGAAGCCCCTCAGCTTGGACCTCAAGCGCTGTGAGCGTGAAATCGAGCGGGTGCGTTGGATGCCCCTTGAGGAGTATCTGCAGAATCCGCAGGTGCTCGAGGGCAATCGGCTGTTCGTGCGCACCTATCTGGATTATCAGAAGCGCGGTCTCGACTTCACCTGCACCAACATGCTGCATCAGGTGCTCAAGAAGGAGTACCAACTGTATTACGTTGACCAGCAGAAAGATGAAAAGCAACAAGTGCCAAAATTGTAGTGCAATTCCTTAAAACTTTCGCTAAATTTTAATTTGTACATACCCTGCATAAATGTGTAGCTCAATTTTAGTCATGCATTGTGTATTTCTTTGTTGTCCAGCCTCAAGCTTGAAAATTGTTTCTAGAAACTAAAAGCAAACTACTAAAAAAACGCAACCTTATTGATTAGTATATATATATTCAAATGTATAACGTCATTTATAAATCTGAATATATATACAATTTATACAAATAATAGTATTGACTACTGTTTTTTACGTGGTGAGCTGCGCTTAGAACATCGTCCTGTACCGGAAATAAGTGACGAGGAAGTTTTAGTGGCAATGGATAGCGTCGGTATTTGCGGATCCGATGTCCATTATTTGACAAAGGGCCGCATTGGCCACTTTGTGGTTACCAAACCGATGGTCATTGGCCACAAAGGTGCCGGCGTTGTGGCCAAAGTGGGCAGCAGAGGTGAAAATCTGACTGTGGGTGTGAGCCAGGAGTGCCTTGCTACAGGTGTAATCACTGCAAGCAGGGCACCTACAATCTCTGCCCAGGCATGGCCTTCTGTGCAACTCCACCCTACGATGGCAATCTCACCCGCTATTATAAACATGCTGGCGACTTTTGCTTAAAGCTAATTGGTTTGGTTGCACAATCCTCAGGAGTTACGGAGATGTTAATAGCGGGAACTGGAGGCCAAACAAAAGCTGCTGCTAAATAGAGATGATGACAATGAACCAATTGCCAAGTGTCTTGGTAACATTATGAGGGGCTTACCTGATATTTCAATAGACTGCTGTGGATTTCAGAGCAGCATTCGTTTGGCTATCTTTGCTACACGATCTGGCGGAGTTGTTGTTATTGTGGGTCCATCAGTTCATCCGAAATGAAATTACCATTATTCAATGCGTTAGCTCGATAGGTGGACATATGAGGTATATTCCGTTACTGCAACGACTATTCCGACGCCTTGGCTCTGCTCGGTTCCGGTAGGGTTAATGTTAAGCGGTTGGTAACTCATCACTTTGACATTTCAGAGACTGATACAGCCTTTGAAAACGTTCGCGGTCTTGATGGTGTTATCAAAGTTATGATTCAGGTGCAGCCCCGAGATTGCAAGAATCTTTTCAAATTCTAACTTTTTTTTAATGTTATATCATTGTGTAAAAAAATTTAAGTTTTTGTGAGCAAACTTGTGCTCAATGTGTTATAGCTTTGTAAAATGTAAATTAATGTGCACAAACTTTGTCATGACGTTTGACAGAAAACTCAGAAAATGTATGATGATCAATTTTAAATCAAATCATTCATAAAATGGCGTTCGCATTTAAAATCAGTTCAGTTTTGGCAAAGTTATGGTAGTAGGATATCTGGGAAGGATATTTAGGAACTTAAATGTTTAAATATTTGTTCATAATTTTTGATGGAAAGTCCGAAAAGTGTAAGTCATAAATTTTTATAGAGGTCAAATCATTCACAAATGTCATCGGGTTGGAAAATCGTGCCAATTTTGGCAAAGTTATGGTAGTTGGTAGTCTGGGAAGGACATTTCTAGGGACTTCGGAATATTTCGGCCATGATTTTCGATACAAAATCTGAAAAAGTTAGATTCATGGACTTTTAATGTAGAATTATTATAGAGGTCAATTATTCACAAAATATCATCGGAATTGAAAATCGATCGAATTTAACGAAGTTATGGGAGCTGGAAAGCAAATTTTCAGGGTTTTGCTAGGTATCACTTTTAAGTCCTTAATAAATGTAAATTAACGGCAAAAGGACAACCAGAAAATCTCGTCGTTATATAACAATCAAATTGTATTCAAGTTTTCCACTTTCCACTCCATTTTGAGTGTCCTCAATTTTCTAAGGTAAAGGATAATCGATAGTCAAAGCCGTTGATCGTTAATAGTGATGATTTAATCCTATTTTACTTGTCGTTAATTTACAGTTAAAAAGAATTTGTTACAACTAAAAATTTGTAGCTTGCGTCCGAGAGGTAATTACAGGCCCGATAGTTCCGAGAGCGGCCAAATGCGGCAGACGACGCGACTGCGGATCAGGCCTAGTGGTATGGGCCCATAATAACGGGAATCGGAACTATTGCCCTTATTATCGCCCTCGATCCAAACGCAACCATGCGGCACATAATCCGTAACCATAGATATCTCACTTGGCGGCTTGGACGTTGACTCCGCCTCCAGCGGATGTGGCTTTAGAGTGGTTATCTTCTCTCCGGAAACGGCCACAATTCGTTTGCATATGTACTGGCTGGCATTAACCGGAGAAACGGCAACGATTATATCGCCAGATCGATATTTACGCCAATATTTCGATAGACTTTCCGTCAGCAGCACATTGTCCGAAAAGAGCGTTGGCTCCATGGAAGGACCCTTGCACTAGAAGGAGAAAAGTATCGATAACTGGCCGACAACAAGAATGTTACAATAACAGCCACATTTAAAGTTACTTACCCAAACAAAATCACACACATACTCAAAGGTACAGTGGGTTATACAAGCGTAGGCGATGGTGTAGCGCGCCAGTGTGCGCAAACGCGATAATACTGTGTAGCCCATGCCTATCTTCATGGCTGGTGCTGCACTTGGTCAGTGAATAGTTAGTTGCTGTGGCGCATATTTAAAAGTGTTTCACATTAATAACCATAAGAATTTGGATTTTGGTTAGCGGTTGTATTACCAGGGCTACACAGCACTGTGGATGAGCTGTGCGTTGCGGCAGTTGCAGCTCTTATTGACCAGGGCTACAAAGCACTGTCAGCTGTGCGTCGCAGCAGTTGCAGTTTTTAACAACAAGGGCTGCAATCACTCTTAACTGCGGCTGCTTTTGCATCGATTTGGCGCTAAATTCAAATTAATTTTGTTTTAATACCGTTGTAAGGAAATATTTTTTAAATAACTGAAAATTTTTGCACACAAAACTATTTATTTATCATGTTCACCACTGACAAACTATTATTTCTCTAGTATTTTTTCTGATTTTTTTTTGCTTTTTTTTTTTTTGTAACGATTTTGACTAATATCGCCATGCATATTGACTATTTCGAATATGCTGCGACAGTTTTAAACATTCATATTCTTTTTTTGTTTCTTCATTTACAGGTCTCGCCATGTAATAAATTGTTGTAGGTACCAATTGTTGCTACGACTTATATAATATACATACAGGATTAGTTGGTTATATTAAGAAATTCATTAAAAATGGATGACATCAATTTGAAAACCATTAAAATCGTTTGCAAACATATAAAGCGCTTATTTATGTATGTATGTGTACACATATACAAATGTTCATATACGTGTGAGTGTGTGTGTATGTGTATAAGCGTCACAAAATTTAAAAATTAATTTTAACTTAGGCAAATAAATATGTATACAATATAATGCTTCAAACACTCGTGATATTTCCACACAAGTGCCGCCCGCCCAATTTGAAATTAAATTGTAAAACTAAAAATACAAAATAAAGTCAACAAATAGCTTTAGAGCGTAATAATAACTAAAATTCTACTATCATTAGTTTTTGTTATAGTTTTAGTTATTTTTGGAATCAATAGTGTTGCTTCGTACTTTTCATTGTTGTTGTTGTTTGTTTTCTTTTCTTTTACTCCAGCTTTTTGCCGGCGACAACAGGCTCCACATTTAGGCGCTTCTCCAGACGCTCACGGACATCAAAAGCAGCCAAATCAATGCCGGCCACATAGGCATGCATAACAGAGATCAAAGCCTTGAGCACCGCAAAGGGGCCGGTGAGGAAGGCCAGTATTTTGAACAGCGAGGCGCCAAATACTGCAAATAAACCGATTAGATAACAACAATATTGATATAGTGGCTATTGGTGCGATGAGACATACTCAAGGGTCCGTATGTGAAATGCAAGAGATACAGGCAAACGTAGAACAGCTCATTAACGCAGCACATGAAGGTCAGCACATCCTTCTGATAGTAGATGCGCATCACAAAGTTATCATTCACTTTGTGCGAAACGCGTCCAACCACAACGCTCCTGCAAATAAAAAAATAAAAAGTCTTGAATGTTCTGTATATCTATAAAGCGGCTAAAAACTTACGTTTGCATGTAGAGCCAGTGACAGGCGACATCAATAGCAATCGATAGCTGGAACCAGAACATGTACTGTGGGTAGAAATAGGCCAGGGTGACCAGAAGACCAGTGGTGCCGCACCGATCCGTCAACTGGTCCAACATGGCGCCAAAGCGTGTGCCTGTAAGAAAGTGCAAAAGTATGAGTAAATAAGAAATATGGTCTAAGAGTAACAAATAAAATTGCATGTAGTTTTAAGATCATATTATATTCCAATACGAAAGAAGTCCAACTTTTGTCAAAAGAATGAAAAAATGTTGCCTGAAACTTTTTTGATTTTAAAGATCCATTTCGATCCAATTTCGGTGTCTTCATTTTATAAATAAGTCATTTTTTATGTTGTAAAAAAACACTTGAGTCAAGCAGCGGTGATTTTTATTCGCAAATAATTAAAATTTCTAAAAGTGCAATTGAAATAAAGTATTTTAAATAAAATGATAACCCTACACTCATTTAACAGGGATTTCGAAAGCTATATATTTAAAAGTGTTTAGAAACAGGTGATAATAAATCAAAAATGTTTTTACGCAATCAAAATTTAAGTGATCGGAAAATTATGATTTAAAGTTCTATACAATTATTATTTCTGGACCATACCCAGTTATTTGACTTTAAAAATGTAAGCCCATTAGGGTTTTGAATCAATATTAAATCTGATTATTAAGCTGTTCAAAAACCATGCAAATTCTTTGACTGTGAGGTGGAGGAAGTTTCTAGAAAATTACACACATAAATTGCAGCTGTGTGCTGTTTTATAACGTGCGATAAAATATGTTAAATATGGTATGGTATAAAATGAATTTCAGACACGTATGTGGCCAAAGTGCGCACAGTGCTCATAATAGATAAACAATAATAATCATAAATATTTAACAGAGGGAATATGAGGCAATTTGAGTTGTGTATGTTTGTATACTATTAAAAGTGTATTTGTGACCATATTTTCGATTAATTGAATGTTAATTTAATATTATAGAACAAAATATTTGAAAATAATTATATTTTATGATGAAACATTACATTTAATATCTGATTTAGTATGTTTGTTTGATTTTGCAAACAATCGTTTGAAAAACTGTATGTAAATAAATATTTCAGCATTGGTTAGCTTTTGGACAGCTAATTTTCCCAGCCCTGGCAATGATTGACGTATGCTTAACGGTTACGATGATGGTTTTATCGAATTCAAATCTAAATTGGTAAGTGGGGAATGAGAGAGGGGGACTTACTCTGATTGAAGGCTCGGGCGGCATGTCCATCGACGGCGTCTAGTAGGGCACTGATTATATAACACCAACCGGCGATCACGTAGTTCGTTGACATAAACCAGAACGCAACAAGGGCCAAAACGATGCGTGCATAACCTGAACAAAAAAATTCAATACATACACACAATCAACAAATGCAATTCCAATCGATAATGTGTGTGTATACACATAGATGGCGCTGTTGTAGGTGACATTGCCTTAGTGGTTGGTGAGAGGGGGGTAGGGTGCATTTGACAGGTTGCAGCGCCACCTACAACCACTAATTGAATTAGGAAGCTAGCAAAACAACAATAATAACATTGGTATGTATACACATTTGTTGTTGCTGCTGCTATGATGCGTCCCACAGTGGACACACAAGCACAATACATTGGACAAAATAAAATCACAGTACAGCTCTTTTTTAACAATAAACATAATAACCTTTATCACTTGTGCTTACTTGAAAGCACTTCTAAACTCAATGCTTATATTAATAAGTGTATTCTTTTATTTTTATTTTACTTTGTAATCGATTGGAGCCCACTGTACACGACTTCACATTTGTTTACTAAACGAAACTTACCAATCAGATTTGGCACAAAAATGAAAACGTTATCGTGCTCCGCAATGGCCATTTCAGATACCGCTTTTGTCAATGATTAAGATAAAATGTATTTCTTTATATATGTATATTCTTTATTGAATTAAATGCGTTGCGGCGCGTGAACGTGGCGTGGCGTGCGCTGCAATAATTTTCTACGTTCTGTTCTTCGATTGTGCAAAAAATGGCGCTGTATGTGTAGGTTTAAACAGCTGTGTGGCATAGTGCTGGCCAACGTCTTCAATCAGGGCAAAGTACAACGATCAGGTAGCGGCAAAAAATTCACTATTTGAATATCGCTAATTGCTCAAATTTAAAAAAATGTAAATTAAATAAATCAGATGCTTTGATATTGTACAGATCAGATATAAAGTTAATGGCATTGCTGTATTTTAATATTATACTACCTATAGTACGGACCCCTATATTTTATGTTTTCATTTATAATTGTAATTTATATATTTACAATAGAATGTGTTAAAAGCAATGTATAAGCAATACAAAATACTGACAACGTGCAATGAATTGAACACAAAAATTAAAAACAAATTAAAAATATTTATAAAGATATAAGTTTAAATACGTAGAAAATAATACAAATATATAGATATTGATATTATATTTTTTTGCTATTGCTTAAATACTTAGCAACACAACTCATCCCGCAAGCCGATATCCTGGGTACGCCCGTTGATTTTAGTTTATGACGTTTAACGCAGGGCTAACGCTACCTGTGACTGTCGCAAACCTTTGTAACGATTGTGTGGAACCGGCATTGTACAGCACTGCTTTGACAAAAGCTGTCACGTTTTTGTTGTTGGGACAAAATTAGTATTAATAAATTTACAAGCTTGTACGTCTTAGAATTTTAATTATGATGGATAAGCTACGCGGACAGCCGACGGAGCTGCAGCAACAACAGCTGCTGGAGCAGTATCCCAAGAGTGCCATATATTTTTATTTGCGCGCCTCAACGAAAGTCCGTAAAATCGAACGAAATGTTTTCTTTAAGTGAGTTTTATATATATATAGTATATATACATTTAGTTATTGTAGTTGAAATCTTTCACAGACGCTTTGCACCCAATGTGCATGATTTAAAGGAGGAATTCCAGCGTATGGCTTACGATTTCGAGAATTACGGCATCTTGCAATATGCGGCAATGTGTCACATTGGAATTGCCAAATGCGAGTTTGTTGTGCAAGGGGAGCCACGGCAAGTTGAGGTGGAGGAGTATATTTACGCGGCACGCGACTTTCGTCTGGCACACAACGATTATCTTTCTACGAATCTCCGCAACGATTACAAAGGCTTCCTGCAGGGTGCACTCCATTGCTATAATCGTGCGGCTGACCGGGCGGCGGATACCGGGGTATATGAGGCAGCAGTGCTGCGTGAGCTGAAGCCGCTGCAGCGTGAGTTGGAGCGCACCAGTAGCTTTGTGTCGCCCACACATCGCATCCATGATCTGGAGATGAGTGTCGAGATGAGCATTGAGAGTGGGGATTATCGCAGCGCATTGCAGCATCTGGATGATATTGTCGATAATGTCTATGAGCGACGAATCTGCATGGTTTATGAAGATATGTTGAGGCGCGTTGAGGTGATGCGCGTGCTGTTATTGGTGCATCTGACCCTGTCGCCGGCGCAGCAGTCGCCGGATCATATTATGCTCATCGAGCACTACTATCTGATATCGCAGTTCGAGCTGAAGGGGGCCATATATTGTGAGGCGGACAATTTGGATCGTCGTGAAAATAGGTCCGGCGAATTTGTGCCAATCCTGCAGCAGTACGGGCTGGCGGAGATCATATGCGCCTGGGTGAAGCACAAAATGTGCGATCTGAAGCAACTGCTTCGTGACTTTTCAGACGAGAACAAGTCCTTGAGCGCTCTGGAGCGCAAGCTGATAGCTGAAGTTTATTCCGAAAAAGCCAAGTACTACTAGAGCGGCTGAAACGATATCTTCCTAATATATAGAGGAAAGTGTACAACTATAGCTTTAATGTAATTGAGTCTACCAACTAATCTTACGAAGTACCTATGCGCTGCAAACTCAAGCGAAATACGCATTTAAGCATATGTCTAACTATGGAAATAGGCATACATATATATGTAATTTTATTTTAACGTATGATGGTCTCATGTACATTTAAAGCATTAAACTGACTTAATAAAACTCAGTTTCCTAATGATATCCAGCATTGTTTTCATATAAAAAGGGTAACGCCATCAGAATAAGCAAGTATTTGAATTTAATTTTTTTTTTTCTATATTGGTGGGTAATATTTATGTTACGATATTTGAATAAATCATCAGCTCTCTAGATAAAAACACCACTTTAATGTTTTATCTATTTTTATTAGCTCCAATTGTATATTTGTTTGTTGTATTTTTTTCTTTTTCTTGTGTTGCATATGCTTGTATTTTTCTTTCAAACAATTTTTTTGATACATATAACCCTAAAATGTTCTGTTTTCGGTTTGTGGTTCTTTTTGTTTATTATATATTCGCTTGAGCCTAAAAAACATATCGTTTCGTTTCGTTTAATTTTATTATTTGTTTTTGTATATATAAAAAAATCCTTGCTGCATTTTATTCTAGCACAACATATTTTCCAATTGTTTATAACCTATAAAATCAGTTTTTATTTCATTTTGTATTATATATATATAAATATATATATATATTTAGAATTTCTAAGCATCTGCTGTTTTTTTGTCGTAGCCCATGCGGGCTGACCGACTTGGAGCGGGGTTCAAAAGGGGCGGGCGGGCAGTAGCAGTAACGTTTACTGGTCTCGCAATTTGTTAATATATGTGTATATATATTTACTGTGTTTTCGTGTGCTAATATAGTTTCGAGCGTTAAATTAATTTGAAACCTAGCAAAGAATTTATTTCGAAAATAAAATTATATATTATTTATATAAATAAATAATAAAAACAAAAATAAAATGCAAAAGCCACGTTTTCAACATTTCGAATTTTTGTTTGTGTGTGTGTTCGTGTGTGTGTGTGTTTTGGCCAAAATGTTGAAAAATGTGGCTTAAGCTTAAGATCACAAGCTGTTTTGTAGTTGTTGTTGTTGTTTGTTTTTGTCTCACATTTTATTAAATTTAAATCGACACAGAAATGAAAAAAATTCACCTATAAATTTGTGGTTTGTTGTTGTTGTACATATGCATTTGTGTGTGTGTGTATGTGTGTGTTGTAGTTTTTTTTATTGTTGTTAATAGTTTACATGACTTGACTATAGCGTAGTGTAAACTCCAAAACTTATTTCGCACAGCATTACACACCGCTTATTGAAGTAAGAGCGAGGAGCAGAACGAACGAGCGAGCGAGCGAGAAATATTAGAGAGAGAGGTTCAACCTATGCCTGTATATTGAGTGTGTGTGTTGTGTTTGTGTGAGTGTTGTGCTTTGTGTTAAATGTATCTATTTATTCGCCGCTTTGGCCTTCTTCTCATTTTCGGAGGTAATTTTGCTCTTCAAGTGATCCTTGTAGTCCAAAATGCCGCCCTTCCATTTGGTCACCGTCTCCTTCTCGCACACCCAAATCTCCTCGGCCACCTGTAGGGTAAGGAAAAAGTTATTTATTATAGTTCACAAAATGAAAAAGTCAATTCTTCTTTATCAACTTAGTTTGTTGCACTCATCCAGCTAAAACCAAAAACCAATTTTTTTGAGATCAATTGATTTTTTTTATCAATTGGATCGGCAACAAACGGCATAAAATAATATGTATAAGCGTTATTTACCTGATTGATCAGACGGAAATCGTGACTAACTAGCACCATGCCGCCATCAAAATCGTTGATGGCATCCGCCAAAGCATCGATGGTCTCCATGTCCAAATGATTGGTAGGTTCGTCAAGCAGCAACAGATGTGGCACCTGCCATGCCAACCAGGCAAAGACTACGCGACAGCGCTGACCATCCGACAGCTGACGAATGGGGCAAACTTGCTGGCGGCCAGTCAGACCGTAGCGTCCAATGATCTTGCGCATCTCCTCCTTCTCCTTGACAGCTGGGAAGGCGTGCATCATATACTCGAGCGGACTGGCATCCAAATCGAGCAGCTCGTGTAGATGCTGATGATAGCGTGCAATGCGCAAATGAGAGTTCTTGCGTATCATGCCGGAAGTGGGCACCAGATCACCATAGAGTAGCTTCAGCAGCGTCGACTTGCCAGCACCATTGGGACCCACCAGCGCCAGACGCGTGTCCAGATCAATGCCAAACTCCAGGTTCTTATAGATCCAAGGCGTTTCATCGTTGTAACGAAAGTTCACGTTCTATCCAAAAGAAATTAAAGAAAATTAGAGAAATGAAAGCAGCGTTTGATTTATGGACTTACCTGCACCATAATCACTGGCGGCGGAACCTTGCCGCAGGAGGGGAAGTAGAAGTTGAGCACCTTGTCGTCGGTGACCTTCTCGGTAAGGCCCTGAGCGACCATTTTGGCCAGCGTCTTCTCCTTGGACTGAGCCTGGCGGGCAAGCTTGGCGGAACCGTGACCAAAACGAGCAATATAGTTCTTCATGTGCGATATCTGATCCTGCTCCCAGTTATACTGTTTCATTTGGTTCTCCAGCAGTTCCATGCGTGTGCGCACAAACGCCTCATAGTTGCCCGTATAGTATTTCAGGCGCTTGCTGGTCAAATGGATGATGTTCGTGCAGACGCCGTTGAGGAAATCCTGCGAATGCGAAATGAGCACCAGAATGCGCTTGTACGTCTTCAGCTCCTCCTCCAGCCACACGCACGCATCCAAATCCAAATGATTCGTCGGCTCATCCAGCAGCAACAGATGCGGCTTCACAAACAAAGCACGCGCTAACGCAATTCGCATGCGCCAACCACCTTAAATAGAAACAAGAACAAAAACAGTTGGCAACTAGTTGGCAACCAGTTTGTACAAGCATGACTCACCTGAGAAGTCCTTGGCCTGCTTCTGTTGCATGGCCTTGTCGAAGCCGAGACCGTGCAGGATGCGTGCGGCCTTAGCCTCAGCTTGATCGGCGGACATGTCATCGAGACGCTCATAGACATCCATCAGTTGCTCCTGGGCATCGTCCTCGTCGCTCAAGGTCAGTTCCTCGGCGAGCTTCTCGAGCTTTATGCGCTCCTCATCGACCTCCATGACACACAGCAGAGCACTCTTCGTGCTCGCCGGTATCTCGCGCGTCAAATGGAATATATCAATGTGTGGCGGTATCGGCACCTCTCGACCGCCGAGCCCCGCCAGCAGCGATGATTTGCCGCAACCGTTGAGACCGATCAGACCATAGCGGCGGCCGCAATTCAGCTCAAGCATTGTGTCCTGCAGCAGCTCGGAGCCAAAGAACGTAATGGAGAAGTTGGCAATCTTGACATCACGCGATCTCGGATGCACAGCCAAGGAGCCGGTACAGGAGCGCGCCTCGGCACTGATGCGTGCCTCCTCCTCCAGCTTGGCGCACAGTTTCTCCTCCTCAGTCAACTCACGGTCCACTCCGTTGGTGCCATTTGTCTTCTTCGTGGATGGTATCTGTTGGATCTTCTTGTTGCGCGCATCCTTCTTGCGTTGAGCATCGCGTTTCTTAGCGTCCGATGGCATTTTTGCTGCTACTCTTTTTTTTTTTACTTTATGTTACAACAATACTTTTGGGTTTTGATTGCCTAAAAAGTATATATATTTCTATATAAATATATATATATTTCCTGTATGTGCGCGGCTGCGTTTTCTTGTGTGTGTTTGATTTGTGAACGTGTGTGTATGTGCTGCAAAATGACAGAAAAAGAAAAGCAGAGGAAATAACATTAATATCGAGAAATACAAGACGGTTAAAAGTCATTCAAAAAATAAATAGATACATATATATATATTAGTTGCATATGTGTTAAACATATAACAGCCGAGATTACCCGATTGCCAAGTGTTTTTCTTCAATTATGTTAGCTTTCACCCATTTTCCGCGTTGCTATTTATTTTCAATGCATAGCTTAAAAATTCGTTTCGATCGAAAGAAAATTGGACAGTACCATCCAAAGAAATTAACAAAATCGATAAATCAAATGTTTTGTTAAAAGAGAAAATTTGTGAAAAATATTTTGAGGACGATCGCATGCAAAACAAAAAAATTTCAGCCTTGTGGGTGGACTATTCTTTAAAAAGAAACTACTGAGAGTTTCAGAATCAGATTTTTAATTATAATTATTCGAGAACCCTTTGAGTTTGTTCTAGAGAAATCATTATGCTACAAGTATTGCAGATTGCATTGATATTCTTGAGTGTTAAGTTATTTGGCCGATCCAGCTAAGTTTAACGGCAAAATATATGTATATATGTCTATGTAGTCAGTCTGCGAAAATGAATGATTATTTTGTATTCGCTTATGTTATCACGTTGTAGAAAATTGTAAACCATTTTTATACAATCCAAAATTTTTAGATTAGAAACAAAACGCAATTTGAACCATTTGCGCTTAAGAATCAATTTTGAAAATTAAGGCGTTCTATTCAACAAGAATCCACTGTAGATGCGATAAACATAAGTTCGAATCCCCAATTAACTCTTTCGATTAGAAAGATCTTCAACAGTTAAATTCTCACGAGGCGCTCTTCGGCTCTGTACACGAAGCAATAACCGCAAACAAACGCATGGAATGGAAGTATAAGAAGCAGCAGCTAGAAAGCTACCTGCTGCTAATCACCAATACAAACGCAAATTTTTAGCATGCACTACTGCTGGTGAAGTGAGCGGAAATATACTGGGAATGTCTAACCAAAAGAAGGTAACAACAGATGGCGCCACTGCGTGTTAGAAAAGCAACGGTTTCAACGCAGCCAAAAATGACGCGTTACAATTTTTCATGTGTATGTACGTTTTAACAATTTGCGACGTCGGCGACGATGCTCGTTTTTTCTTTTCGCTCTCTTCTTTAATTTTTAGCTGTTGCTGAGCCACATTTTTATGAATCACTGTTGCTTAGTGAATGGCACAAAGGAATTTCGCTGCAGCTGAGAAGCGCAGGAGTTTAGGAGGATAGAAAGGGGGGGGGGGGATGGCGGAAATTGCAACGATAGGCAACACTTAACACTTGACTGGCGGTTACAACACACACGCGCACGCACACACATACAAACATTTACACAGATACATCTGTGCATATATAATACACATGTACATACATATGTATGTATTTATGAATATGTGTGCACATTATTGAATTTTCCACGTCTTTAAAAGCTAAAACATCTCACCTTAAATCGTTGATTGTTAACCAAAAAGAGCGTGTCACGCACAAGAATTGAAACCAATTTGCATTTGTTGGACTGTTAATGCTGCTGGTCCGGGCTTCTGAGGGGGGCTGCTGCTTTACAACGGAACAGGAACACACCGAACACACACACACCAACCGCAGCTGCAAAAAGTGCTGCTGCTTTTCTGCCTTTTACCGTTTTGGCCGCCGCACACGTGTTACGTTGAAATAATCGAGCACTATCGATTTGCGAGTTCAAATATCGATATAAATATATTTTGCTTTATTTTAATATTTGAATTTTGTTTGTCAATGATCATTAGATTCGAAATACATACAAAACACATATGGGGAGCATATGAAGCATTGAACGTTATGTCATTAACATATTCACATCGATATTAATAATATCGATAGCTGATAGTCGAATGCAACAATAAAAATGTTTGAAATGTAACAGGAAATAGCTGCTTAGCCAAGAGGAGTCTTAAATGTTAATTCTTTAAATTAATAATTAAATATGGTTGTATTTTATTTTTAAATATTAAATTGGCGGCAAATTAGGCACGCTGCTTCTTCAACATTGGACATTCACATTGTTGCGATAAAATTAAACCGATATTTCAGCTATCGTTGAATGCGAACCGTTTTGCAACACTCACATTGTAAATTCAAAATGGTGCGCATCGTTTGAAGCGTACAATTGGCTTTTGTGTACATTTCGTTCGTGAGTTATTTGCATATTTCAAGTGTTTATAATTAGTTTGATTGGACTTACGCGTTTATAAAAGGGAAGTCAATTGCAAAGAATGCTCGAAACCAAAAGCATCGCCGCATTGGCATTCAATGAGACGCCGCGCAAGCGCAAAAGGGAAACTGGTATTGGAACTCAAACAATTTCCGTTCCTCAGCCACCCTTAAAATGCGAAGAAGCAGCTGCTACTGCTGTTGTTCCTGCGTCATGCTTCAGCAACGCTGCATTCAGCTCGACGCCAAAGAAGCTAATCGGTCGTCGTCGCTTACCCAAGGAGAATGAAAATCTAAATCCATTTGGAGCACACCCCGGTTTGGAAATCAAATCCATTGCGGAACTGGCGACACCTTCACTCAATCCATTTGAAGTGGTGCGACATGCCTCTAAGAAAAAGAAGCGAGCACACGCTTGCTTTGAAAATCCTGGCCTGAATCTGGAGCTGCCCGAGCGTCAGTTTAATCCCTACGAGGTAAGTTGAGGGATATACATGTATATATATTTTAATTATCTTTAATGCTGTTGCAGGTGGTACGTTACGTGGCCACTCCCTCCAAGTGCTTTGTTAACGAGGCACTCAATTTGCGTGGCAGCGATGCCCCCGCCTCCCTTAATCCCTTTGAGATCCATCGCCGCAGCGAGATCTCAGCAGCAGCTAGCAACCCAGCAGGCGTCGCAAATCCCGCCCTCAATGAGGAGCCGCTGCCCACTAGCTTGAAGATTGGGCTACCATTTGCGCCGACGCTGGGCTGCCGCATCGATTTCAGTGGCATGTCCCTGGGGCAGTTGACGCCCAGCAAGCTGCTGGCCGAAAAGCTGGTTTTCTCGCCAGTGCCGGGCCAACAACCGCCTGCCAAGCGCTCGCTGGGCGCCATCAGTGAGGAGAGCAGCAGCATGGATATTGGCAAGGAGCTGGATCGCTACCAATTAGAGCTGGAGAACAGCATCAATGAGGCAAAGCTGCGCAAGAATGGCGTTGTGCTGGAGACAACACAAACGGAGCTGCAGCTGGAAGTGGAGCAGAAGCAGCAGCAACCGAACGAGGAGCTGGAAAGGCGAATTGTTTGCACTATTCGGAGCAGCACTCTACAGGAGATAATAGAAGCACCGGAGGAGGCGGAGCGGGAGGAGCAGCCGCAAGAGCCAGAGCAGTTGGCGGAGCTTGAAGGCGGCGATGTGGCCTACGCTTCCGAATCGGAGCCGGAGGAAGCCGAAGAGGAGCTAGACTTTAAGGCGCCCGCACGCTTTGTGCGCGCCTATCGTCCAGCAGCTACTGCTGCCAATCCCATAGCTGGCAGCAAGGAGTCGCTGCATTCGATTGCCTCCAGCAAGTCAGCCAAATCCGCAGAGCTGCGAGCTAGCAGTGCCAGTCATGGCGTTAGAAACATTATACGCAAATCCATACGGAAGCTAATGCATCCAATGCAGCACCAGCAGCAGCAGGCGGAGTCCGCCTCACCCGAGAAGCCAGCAGCGCAGCAACATGGCAGCAACATCATCAGCAGCATACGGCACAGCCTGCGGCGGCGGCCACAGAAATCACAGCCGGAGGAGTACACCCAAGCGGACATTTCCATAGTGGACAGCAGCGAGCGCACCATGAAGCTGAGATCCAGCATTCTACAAACCGAATATATGCCCATCGAGCAGCTGACCAACGAAAAGAAGCACACGCTGCGCAACAGCATCAGACGCTCCACACGGGATGTGCTGCGTCATGTATTCCACAAGAGCCAGGATGCCTATGCGACGGCCAAGTGAGCTATGGCAACTCACTTCTTATCTACTTACCCACAAACCTACAAGTTCTTTAGCACCCAAAGATTGTCTACAAAGCACCCAACTAAAGTTTTTTTTTTTTTTCAATTATATTACAATTAGGTTTTTATTATCTTTTAACATTTGCATTACGATTTAATTTTATAAAGCAACTGATCAGTAAAGATCTGTGGGATACCTAGTGCGCTCAGTTAATTTAACTGGACACGTCTGGCTAATTTTTATATATTTAAAATGCGTGTTTTAAAAAACATTTATGGAAAGTTAAAAAAGATAATTTTTAATCTTTATAGATCTGATCGCTGCTAAGTACAGTTTATTTAAAAATAAGGTTTTTTAATATTTAAAATTGGTGTTTCCAAAAACTTGATAGAACTGTTAAAAATTGTGTTTGGCTAGATTCTAGATTTTTTACAAATAGTTAGCCAGATATCAGGCATGCTTTTTGAAGACATATGTTATTATTATGTATTTTGCCAGTTATATTAAGCTAAGATTTTTAACATCAATTTAAATGCACTTAAAGTTAAGTTTTTCATATGTTTCGCACATTTATTTATACATTTTTGTATGTGTATTGGATTTTTATACATTTGTTTTTACATAAAAGTTATGTATGAACATAATAATTTGATTGTTTTACTGAACTGTGGGTTATAGAATAAAAAAAGTTATATTATATTGCGTATATCAAATTGCTTTTTCAGCGAAAAAAATGCGTATAATATAAATTGCTACTTTCTGAATGAACTGGATTACTTTCTTTAACAAAAACAAAACCGATTTACTTAATAAGCTACATATAGCCAAATTGGGGCAATGAGGAATGTTATAAAATATTTATTTAGTATGCTAAACTTCCTTTTTCAGGTAAAAATATATAGTCCCTTGTTTTTTTGTTATTCATTGTGCTATTATATAAAGATGCCATGGTAACGTATGAAGCAGTTGGATGCCTTATAGCAAGATACCTCAACATAACCTAACTTCTATGTATACTTAGATCCTATGCATAGGATGCATATAAGAACTGGGGTACTGTATAACAACCGCACAAAGAACAACTTAAATAGCTACAAAAAAAAGCTTAGCTATGAAGGTAACTCCACTTGGATATCTGCAGATCCTTGCCAGGATTTCAATTAATGGTGTGTCTTCTTTTTGGACTATTGTCTACTTGTAGACGGTCTGGAGAAGCGGGCGCCGGCGCTGATCTATCGGCTTGTAGGCGTGCTGATAGACGCTGGCCAGACGCCAGTGTTCC
This sequence comes from Drosophila maculinotata, assembly GCA_035045305.1. Classification (NCBI taxonomy): domain Eukaryota; kingdom Metazoa; phylum Arthropoda; class Insecta; order Diptera; family Drosophilidae; genus Drosophila; species Drosophila maculinotata. Next base: position 5,865,211 of record JAWNPD010000679.1, on the reverse strand, counting down.
GGATAGCCACCTTGTCCGGCGCCGCCGCCCTGGCACCGAAATGGCGGCACCAGCGTATCAATATCATAGTTCTTCTTTGCATACGGCTGGCGGGGGCGTGGCACGACCAGGACACGACCAGCGCCGCCGCCGATGCCGCAGCCCTCGGAGATGCCCACAAAATCGCCGGAGGCATTTAGCTTGGGCATGCCGGCGCGAAAAGCTGCCTTGCTGCCGAGACAGTGACCATGACCGTGACCGTGTCCATGCCCATGACCATGAGCGGATGGGCAGCACTTGGGTGCCGGTGCCACCTTCTGGCAGAGACGTCGCGCCGGACGACGAAGCATTTGATCCCGCTTGCAGCTGGGTCCTTGGGCATGTGAACAGCCATGTGACGATTCGCCGGCACAGTCGTTGTCCGGTCCGAGGTACTTCTCGCGCAACGCCTGATACGCCTTGTCGCCCAGCATGGGCGATGACTGATACTGCTTGGCCAGGCGATTGCCAGGCAACCCAAAACTGACACCTCCTCCACCGCCTGCTCCTGCTCCGCCCAAAGCCGGACCACGCCGGCAATGAGAGGCGCTGGAATCACGTGAAACGCTCCGGGCACGGGCTGCTGGCGGGGAGTAGTCGCAGGCGCACTTATCCTCACGCTCCATGGCGCGTCCCGCAAAGTCGGACTTCCGGCGCAGAATGTCCTTGTCAAAGAAGTCTGGTTCGCCCAGAGTGCTGGTAAAGACGCCCGAGGAGCGGCCCAGCTCCGCGTGTGACTGACCCTCGCGTGGTGTCTTGACACACGTGAAAACCGCCGGTCCAGCGGAGTCATTGGATCCATCAATGTGCCTGGCGAGACGCGGCTCGTCACCAGAATGCGCCGGCTTAAAGTCCCAGCCAATAGCCAGATCCATGGCGCCCATTTTCTTGCTAGGCGCTGAGCCAATCCCACGGAAATGATCACCAGCATAGGCTTTGGGCAGCACACCGCCCGTCTTGGGCCGATAGACCTTCATCTTGGTGCAGTGGGTGGGTCCGGCATTGTGCGTCTTCACGCCCACGCCCGTAGCAATCGGATCGATGTCGAGGGCTAGGCCGCCGTGGCCGGCGTTTATCTGCGCCTTGCGATACGCGAGATCGGCAACGCAATCCGGCAGCGGCTGATGATCGAGATTGTCCTGATGCATGCGCTTGGCCAGCTCAAAGTTGGCATACGCCGGCACCACCGGCGACGGACAGCGCTCGTTGGGCTTCTCGGTGATCGAGTGCAGCGGCATCTTACGGCTCAGCTCCGGTTCGATGGCAGCCGGCAGAGCTGTCACAAGCGGCAGCGAGATGAGATCCCTTCCGGGCGAAAACTCAAATTCGGATACGTCCGTATTATTTAGCTGTCCCGTGTATTTGGCCTGTGCGGCGGCCAGTGCCGGAAACTGTCGTCCCGTTGCCGAGGTAACCTCGCGTGCCGCCTCCGCCGTAACGCGATACGGCTGCGACTCCGGCTCCGGCTCACTCAAATAGAGGCGGCTCAGGGGCAGCTCCCGCTGCAGGACATGCTGCCGTTCCGGGCGTTTCTGATCGAGCAGCTGCTGATGCGACGGCAGTCGGTACTCCGGCTCGGTTAGATCCCCCGGCGTATAACTCAAATCAGGTAGCTTATAACTGCTGGCGAATGCTGCTTGCGACATGGTGGATATCGTCAGCCAGATTCGGATTCAGATTCAGTTTCACTTTCACTCACAATTAGCGCCTAATAAACTACGGTTCTGTTTTTTTTTTGGTTGGTCTTTGTGGGTGAACATGGATGTCAAATGGGGTTGAAGATGATCGATGATTGATGAGGATGCGCTTGAAAGTGTATAGAGTTGTCAATTTTTCGGTGCTGAGCTCAAATTTATCAAATTTTGTGAGGGCCATTTATGTATTGTGAGGTTCAAAAGAAGTTATTAACAAATGTCAAAAAATGTTTAAATAAATTGTAAATAATATTCATATTATATTCAACCAACAAAAAAATTGACTAATAAAGTTCCCAAACTTCCAACACCCATAACTTTGTCAAAACTGAACCGATTGTCAACTCCACTGTCAAGCCATTTTGGTCATCATTTATCCTCTACTTTAATGCTGCATTTAAGGTTTATAAACTTTTCAGAATATTTCTTTTAAGATTTTTTTCTGGAAAAAACTCGTGACTCCCATTTGTTAAAATTATTTTTTTTACATATTAGAATCTTGAAATTGTATTTTTAATTGAATGTTGATGTCAAAATTAATATGAAAAAATGTTAAAAAGTCGGTCTGAGATGGTTTATTTTTCTGTCAAAAATCACGCCAAAAATGACAAGAAAATTGGCTTGTAAAGTGCCCAAACAGCGAACAGTACCTTATGAATGACCTTCCCAGACTTCAAACTGACATAACTTTGTCAAATCTGAACCGATTGTCAATCCCGAGGCCATTTTGATCATAATTTGGCATCTAGTTTAATTCTACATCTCAAGTATATGAATTTTTGAAAAAATAAAATTTAGGATTTTTTTGGCGAAAAAGGCATAAGGGGGGACCCTTACAAATTTTGATTTTTCAAAATATAGAATCTTGAAATTTTACGTTTAATTGATTGGGGGTGTCTCAATTAGCATAAAAAACTATACAAAAAGTGATTTTGTGGTAGTTAATTTTTCTGTCAAAAATCACGCCAAAAGTGACAAAAAATTGGCTTTTAAAGTTCCATATAAATAACCTTCCCAGACTTCAAACTCCCATAACTTTGTCAAATTTGAACCGGTGTTCAATCCCGAGGCCATTTTGATCATATATTGACTTCTAGCTTAATTCTAAATCTCAAGTTTATGAAATTTTTGAAAAATAAAATTTAATATTTTTTTTTGGCGAAAAAATCATAAGGGGGATCCTTACCAAAACTGATTTTTCAAAAAATGGATTCTTACAATTCTTTTTTTAAAAATTAGTATACAAAACTATAGAAAAGTTATTTTAGGGTGGTTTAGTAAGGTTTTTTGGATATGAAAACCAAATTGTTGATTCAAACTCGTGTTAAATTTCTACATTAATAGTGGGGGTTTATTGAAAGTCGAATGGTTTATTGATGTGTCAGCTTGGTGAAATGTGCATTACTTGGACTTGTGCTGGGACTTGGGTGGCGCCTTGGTGGGTGACTTGGCTGTTGACTTGTCAGCGACTGCCGGCACTGTGACCTTGGCAGAGTCCTTGGATGGGACCTTTGATTTGATTGTATCTACGGGCAGCTCCTCCTGCGTCGCAGTGACGCGACGATGGTCGTCATAGGCTGTAACCGGACGCTTGACCATCTTCTTTTTATACCTCGACGAGGCGTCGCCCCCGCGTGGAATCAGCTTCTCATTGGGCTGCGAGTGGGGGTGGGTGGGTTGAATGGTTGGTGAAATGGTTGGTGGGGTGGGGGTGCAATGTGATGCTTGGTGGTTGCACGGGGTGTGGCCTAAGTTAAACACTTGCCGTGCTTTCCTACGTGACACGAACACGCACGACTTAGCACGATGTATAGTGTTTTAAAATCAGTTAAGAAAATCAAGTAAATTTCTAATGAAATTAAATTAAAATAAATAAAATTGATATTAAAATTGAAAATGATTATAAAAAATAAGAATTGAGTATTTCGAAATTTTGATGTAAATTTAACAACAAAAGATGGCTGCACAAAAAAAAATGTTAAAATTTAAAAGAAATGTTTTGAAATATTTACGAATTTTAAAGCGAACACATCTATAAAAGATACTTTTTCCAACTCAAAAAAGAAAATATTTAAAAATAAAAATCCTAAGAATTTGCAAAAAGTCGTGAGTGTCGTGCTTCGTGATAGTGTTAGTGACGTGAAGAAAACCTCCGTCACGCATCCCACATCTTAGTATTACTCACCTTTGGCTGGCACCTGGTACGCTTGCACTTGTTGTGCAGTTCGGCGATTGCCTGCATCTGTTTGAGGCCCTCACACTTGGTCTGGCAGGCGGGACGTTGCCAGAATGGATCGTCCTTCTTGCCCAGGGTCTCGCGAAAGTCGCACGGATGCGGTCGCTCCCGCTGGCAGCAGCACAGATCCCGCGGATACCTCCAGTATTTGTATCGTCCGCTCAAACAGCTGTTATAAGTGGTGGCAAAGCTGCGCGTAATCCGCAGCGGCAGGTGATATGTGCCCCGATATTGGCCAAGGAAGTTGTCGTCGCTGCGAAAGTAAAAAAGGATATCAGATTTAGATGTCACTAAAACCTAATAAAAGTTAAAACCTAATTCTACAATTTTTTACTCAATCTAAAAATCAGATTATTTATATTCTAGTAGTAGGAAGTTGTAGTATTACTTTAGTGGAAGAATGAAGTAATAATGGAGTGTGATTACAAATATAATTGTAGTAATGGAGTTAGATATTTCAAAAATAATAAAATTTTAAAAAAATGACTAAATCCTAAAGAACCATTAAATGAATGTTTCAGGAAGTTTTTGAATAGCCCAAGAAGAAGTTAATATCTCCGATCTGATAGCTTAAAGTTATAAGTTAAGTTATTTCGGTTGTAAAAATAGGTCTACAATTTAAAGTCAAGTGAAGGAGGATAAATATGATATACTTACCGGGCTGCCGTGGGCAGCAGATGTCCGTTCTTTTTAGCGATGGGTTTCGAGTTCTTTTGCAGGGGGCGTGGACGGGGCGGAAAGAAGCGAGGATATTCCCAGTTGCTGACGCTCTTGGCGCGAAACTCCCGCTCGTACTGCAGAAAGAGAGAGAGAGAGAGAGAGAAAGAGTGGGCAAGGAGTTGCAGTCAGTTAATGCTAGGTGGACCAATCAGCCACCTGTTTCAATTGCAAGCTAAAACCGTTATTTATGGGCGCTAAGCAAACCAATTGATAAAAAGCCAACAATGCACAGATAAACCGAACCGAACCGAACCGATCCGACCAGCAACCGGAACCCACCCCCTTGAGCCCAACCCTCGAGCGCACTTTCCGGGCCCTTGCGACGATTACACGACGTAATCGTAATCTCCGTGTTGCAACATGTGTAAAAAAGCATTTTGTCTAATGCCACTTAATGCCTTGTTTGTGTTTGCCTTTTTAAACAGACAGCATGGACAGAAAACAGAAACAGTACAAAAAGTATGCAGCATAAGCGTAAAAATAGCCGACTAGAATATACCCTGTACATTGATTTTGACAAAAAGTAACAGAAGTAAAAACATTTTAAAATCAAAGAATTAAATAAATTTTTAAAATTATCTAATAATAACCAATTTAAAATTATTTCATTTTAAGAAGAGTGCAAGTTAACACACATAATCAAGATATATAATGCTTTAATTATTATCTACCCAATTATTTTAATAAACAATAATTGTTAAATTGAATGTCTTGTCAGTGTAATTATTTATTGAAAGTAGCCTTCATTTGTTAATTTACACTCGCATAGATTATATAACTTGTATATACCCAAACCATATTTTGAGGCAGGGTATCACAAAAAACCGGAACTGTCAATTGATGCCAGACGCTAAGTCCTTGGCTTGCCTTGAACCATGGATCACAGTCATGTGCAATCATTTATCAGTGTGGCTTTCAGAGCACAGCTGTTGCTGCAGCTCCCTCTCTCCCCGTATCACCCTCGCTCCTGGCTCCAATGAGCCAGAGCCAACAAGTTTTGGGAGGCAAGTTTCGAGCTGAAACTTCCCACGCGTACGTAATTTCTAATTTCAATTATAGCAAAGAAAATGCAAATTGTATGTGGTAATACAATACGCAGTGGCACGCCTACAACGCCCACGAGGCCATGCAGCACGTGGCAAGTTGTCAACACTTGATGGAGTTGCAAGGATTTTTGCTGAAGGGCTTGATTGAGTGCGTGCGAGCCAGGAGCAGCACGTCGGCCCAGGATTGCGATGCGAACTCTATGCAGATGCTGCGACACGCGCACAATACCACAAGAGGGGGGGTGAAGATAATGGGTGCGAGGGGTGGGAGAGGTGTTAGGCGTTGCAATTGTAATTAAATTTGCACGGCAATTACACAACCAGGCAAGAGCTGATCAATCCAACAGCTAGAAGAGATACTTGACCGAGCGTAAAATACAAATTGATTTTAAACTCAATTAGCAACAAAAGCGAAGGCGTCCAACTGTTAGCACCACAATAGGATGAAACCACCCAGACAGATAACAGCGCCCGGCACCCGAACCCGAACTGAGACTCTAACCCCCCAGCCCTTGTTGTTGCCTGGTCACACCAGCTAAAGCGATGATTTTTATGCCAACCCTCTGGGGTGCAATTTATCACATGCTGCTGCCGGATTAGACAGTCAAAAAGCTACCAAGCTGCACGTGCAGCTCGACCAGCAAACCCGGACTCCTGCTGCCCCTCATCCTCCTCTTGCTGCTGCTCCTGCTGCTGCTGCTAACCTGCACTTGTGCTACTGTCCAATCTTTACAGTTGGAGATGTGTCGTGACTAAGCACGACTAAAAATCAGATCGGAAAATCACGCCCATTTTCAAGGAATATATCGAAATAACGTAAGAGAAATTTTTCAGAAAATTTTTGGTAATACAAATATTTACATAAGTGTCAAACTTTCAAAATTAAAAAAATAAGAAAGAAGATGAAATACATATCAAATTTCAGATAGTTCTTTCAGAGTATTATACTCTTCTGAACAGATAGATAGTGACAAGTACATTAATTTATAAGGATAGGCTTTCAGCACTAGAAAGTTATAAAATAATTACAAATAAAATTTAGCTATTTTTAGCAGTATATAAAAATAAAAAAAAATTTGTAATTTGTCAAAATTATAGATTAGTGTTTCGTGTTTGTGTCGTGTTGCAAGAATAAGACACGCGAACATCTCTACATGCACCACACACTCCCCCCACAGCAGAACCCACAGACACACACACTTACGAGGAGCACGAGCAGGAGTAGGAACAGTAGAAGGAGTGGGAGTAGGAGTAGGTTGAGTGGGCGACACTTAAGGTAATTTCACGCACTGCAGCAGCTCAGCTCCTCAATTCATCCAGCACTTGGTCAGTGATAGTTTTCCGCTTTCCGTTTTCCGTTTTCCATTTGCAGCCTTTGCAGTTTTCCAATCAATTTTTCCGAGCATGGGGCGTTCTCAAAACAGCTGTCAATTTGTGCGTCCTGACAGTGGAAATTGCAATTGAAATGCCATTAAATAGATGCTGCTGCACCCATTAAATGGGGTGGGGAAGGGGGGTTTGTGTCCTTTGTCCGAAGTAACACAAAAAAAAAAGGAAAAGCACAACTACAACAACAACAACGACACTTGTTTGACCGCTCAAATCCCGTTAAGACTGTGCTGGCGTTAAATTCCGTTAGACCGTTATTTTGTGTCTTGTTTATGGAAGGCGGAAAATTTGTATGAAAAATAACTGTAAACGAGTTGCATGGCAATCGAAATGGCCGGAACGGAGTACCGTTACCCACCGTTACCAAGTAAATAAACTTTACTGTCGCTATTTGGCAAACTAGCCAAACGGGCGGCAAGCGGGGCAGGGAGGGAGCCGACTCGAACGGGGGTCATGGGTGTTCGGTAAGGAAATGCAAATGGGAACGGGATCCAGCTAGAACTGCGGCTGACAGCCGACAAAAGCGTCGAAAAACAGTCACAATACTACCGCAATATACTAATAAAAATACTAGGAAAAATATCTAATCAAAATCCCAATCTGCAGATTACGACAATTCCAAAATTACATCAATTATCTAAACTAGGGAAATTTAGTATTCAATTTGAAAATCAATTTATTGGTACTAAAATTTCTGAAATCAGTTGACTGACAAAAAAAAATAAAATATGTTCAGCAACTATATATATTTTCTATACAGTTATACACATTCTGAAATAATCGCCTAACTTAATTGATAAATTTATACTCATATCAAAATACAGCTATATAGCAATAATCTTTATATAGGTGGACATAGTCGTTATAGCCAAGCCAAGCCGAAAATAAAGCGACTAATAAGATAAGGAACCAGTAATATTTAATAATACAATACGATTGTAGTTATTAGACTGTACAAGTTACTTGTTTATGAATTAATAGTCCCGCAAGTAATACTCAAAGGATAAGACTCATGCAAGCTATAAGTCACACAATAATATAACTATAGCTTGTCGCCTGTTCCTGTTGTGCTCTTTATTTATAGAGACTGGCACTCAACAACAAAGACAAGCTGAACATTCATTCATGTTGGGCCCTGTCGCTATTTTGACTGTTGTTCTGGTTATTCGTAGCTCGGATTGGGGCCACGCTTAGGTTTCTGGTTGCTGGTTGCTGGTTGCTATGTGAAATGTTGTTTCTTGTTGGGCGTACAGCAGATGACTACAAATGTGCTCTGTGTGTAGGCGTATAATGTTGTATCTGTATCAAAAAGATCAAACTTTTAACGAAACTTGAGGCTAACTGTTAAAGTGCAGAATTCCACAATTCCAACAATTAAAATCGAGCAACTGCCTTAACAGGGTATATACGAGTCGATCACATAACGTACCACGCTAAAATTGATATTTGTTGGCCCCGTACCAAGCAATATTCTGTTACCGCCCGCTCAATAAAAAATACTCGCCACGCAAATAGACAAGATGGCGTCTTTAATTAGGTCGTCGCTGCCAGACAGTTAGACAGCAGCTTGACAGGTGGCAACGCTGTCTCACCCCATTGGCTGGCTGGCAGCATCCTTTTAGGTTAGTTGTCTCACCTGCATGGCGCTAAAGTTGAACGACATTTGGGCTTCGAATTTCGAATTTTGAAAGCGCAACTGTAAACTAAAAATAAGAAAAACTGAATACAAATTCCGAAATATATTTTGATTCGTTTTTGAATTTGGAAAGCCAGAAATAAAAACACACATACACACACACATACACACGTAATAGGCAACACCCACTTTGATTCACATTTTGGGGCGTGGCTTTCACTGCGCACAGCAGCCAAAGGACAAGGGATACACATTCAATATGATTGGGGGGCGGAGAAGTGGGGTTTATTGTATGCAAAGGAAGGGGGGGTTGGCTGGTTCCAGGCGCTGGGACGCAGCTGGCGGATTCCTTGCAGACAGCAAAGCAAATGAATAACTTGCCAACGCCAGCTGAGCACAAAAGTCTACAAAATAACAAATAAAAGTGCGCCACTGCAGGCTGCGCGACTGTGGCATACCCTGTACAAAGATTGAAAGTACAAAATAGATAATTATTTGAAATATAACAAATAAAGCAAAATGTAACAAAATTGGTAAGAGAAAAATAATAATGGTTTTGCCCACATGCTACAATCAGCTAAAACAAGCTATTAGCTTTATGTGAAAATTCTCACAACGGAAATACTATATTTGATCAATCTTTTATAAATCTGTGCAATTAAATCTTAGTGTTGGAAAATGCCAGCAAAAGTTAATTGATGACATTACAGTATCGAATCTTCTTCTTATTCATTCTGAAGTTTGCATTGTGTGTGCTGGCACCAAAATTAATGTGAAAAAAATAATCATGAGCTCCGAAACGAATGTAGATATTTACAATGTTATGGAGGCATACTTTGATTTATTTCAAGAGAATCCACTAGGTCAAGCAGATACTTCAACAGCACCCAACGTATTGCAACCAGTTGAAAATATCCCAAAAGTTCCGTCTGATCATCTGAGGACCACCGAAAAGCCACCAATAAAGACGAAGAAAGCAGCGAGGAAGAAAAAGAATTTGGTAACTGATAGAAATAGTGCTCAAGTTCAGAATCCGGAATCAATTACTACTCCACTCGCAGTCAATCGCAATTTTGATAATACCCCTGTCAACGGGATTGAGAATGAAGCTGAATTTGTAACTGAATGCGACAAGTCGAGCTCCAACAAAAACATCACTGTTCCAGGGAGAAACAGTCCCAAAACACCTGAGAATACACCTCAAGCTTATAGAACTTTGCCACCATATAACCAACAGACGAGATGCTTGGCTGCTGAAAGTTTGAAAGATCTAGATGATATATTGATTGATCAAATTGCGAATAACTGGTTGACTGATATACCCACTAAGATAATATCTCCAATCAAATCTCCTTCACCACTCGTAGTCAGCTATGCAGAGATACAAGCTAAACTGGAGGAAAAAACTAAGCCAGAGAAGAACCCAAAGCTGTTAGAAGTTCAAAACAATCCAAAAGTTGCGTCTAGAGATTCGAAGACAACCAAAAAGCAACCAAACCAAATGTCCATAACTGCTGAAAGCATGAAGATTCCAGCTGAAACAATTGCTCAAGTTATGAAACAGGCACCCAATCCAACAGGAAATAATCCCCCACCCAACGGAACTGACCCTAAGCTTTTAAATATGCCAAAATTTCGGTGGTAAGAATACCGAGGCAATATTCTCTTGAATATTATAACGCCTTGAATACACAATAGCTAACAATTTCGTAAATTATGTTCTCTTTTTCCACCCATTTTTCAATATAAACTAAAAAAACCTTATGAAATTCGGTTTTTTTAGATTTGTATTGAAAAAAAAAATGACATGATATGGCACTCAATATGATGATTTTGAGGATCAATAAAAAGCCAATACTGTGTGGTGGCAATCTGATATTTTCGACAATATCAAATTGATATTTTATGAAATTTAATTGAGTCGAAGTCCTATTTGTTAGTACTTGTAAGGATTGTACTTATATTAGTGTTATATACTAAACTTGTAATACTGTAAATAAATTAAAAACAAATGTTAAAAATCACAGCCTGTATAACGAAGCAGAACAAAGCAGTGCAGCAAATCGTACGGTACTTTCTCGATTTTCGACAAAAATTTCTGTCCATCTCTTTATTTTTCGCGTCTTTCTTGACAAAGATCAAATAAACCAGTACATATCCATTTGATATTTCATCTATTTTTTCGGTGTGCATCTAATTCACAGCGAATGAACTGAGAATTGTATGCTGATAAAAATATTGGCAAGGAAACAAGTCGTATCACAAACACACAGCACAAAAATATAAAAATTTGGAGGTAAGAATTCTTGAAAATTTCAATAAAAATATTGACAATATTTTCTTTTCTTTTTAAACACTTTTTCAGTAAAAGATTTAAAAAACTTTTTGAAATTCTATTTTTGAACATTTTTGCATCTATTTTACAGAAATCGACACTGCGAATGAACTGAGAATTGTATACTGATACAAATATTAGCAAGGAAACAAGAAGAAAACACCTAAATATAGATTTATGCCAAATATAACATGGGGGTAAGAATACAGATACAGTGAAAACTCCCTTAACGGACACCTCTAATAGGCGGACATTTTCTCCTCGACCATCATTTTTTAACATTTTTACTTTTCTTAGACGGACCCCCCTTTAACCGGACACGGACAGTATATTTTTGTGAAATGTAAAAAAATACCTCTCTTAGCCGGAAGCAAACCCCTTAGAAACAGACGAGACGTGAATAAAAAAAATTAAAATGATAATATTGTTATTTTTTCTTTTTAAACGCGTAAACAGGGGGCCAGAAATGTTGTCCTTTCATATAGAGATATTTGATGTATTTTCCTATGTTCAATTTGTACATACATATGTATGTATATGTATGTACTTTAGACATATTGAAACTAGTTTTTTATTTACAAGGCGGATATTACATGACAATTTGTCAAACTTATATAAATAAAAAAGATGAATATTCAGGCTATCTCTAATAGGCGGATACCCCGCTCGAACGGAACAAAATTGCTCAACGGTCGCTGTCCGCCCAAGAGAGTTTTCACTGTACAATGCTCACTTGAAAATGATAACGCTCTGATTTCTATGATCTTTTCTTTCCAAGCACTTATTCAATTTTCTAAAGTTATGCATCTATTTTACAGACGACGATGCATCGAAGAAGTGGGTGGGCTGCCCGAGGCTGTGAAGACGAATAACGCATTGATATACACTGTACACTATATATATACATACATATGATTATATATACATAATAGATTTATTGCTGTTGCTGCTTGATTGGATATAAACAAATATCACGTATTAGATGCTATACAAAAAAAAATGCGAAAAAAAACGTATATATTACCTAGATCTAATAGAGACTTCTGATCGACTATATTGTAAATATGAATATATTAATTGCTATTTGAAGGAAGAGTCAGAAACATGGCGCCTGGCAACTGGCTGCAGCTGGAGGCGTTGGCGGTATCTCAGGGTGTCTCCAGCACATGATTCAGATAGGCTATGTAGCAGATGGCCAGCTTTAGGATCTCGATCTTCGATAGCTTCTTGTCCGGCGGCAACGTGGGCAGCAGCTTGCGCAGCTCCGCAAACGACACATTGAACGCCTCCACGCGGATCCGTTCTCGTGTCGCATGCGCCGTCCGATATTTGAGCGTCGCCCGTCGTCGCCGGCGCCGCTCCTCCCGCGACAGCCCCACCAGCTCGGAGGGATCCAGATGGGCAACGGGCACGGTGCGGCGACGTGGCGCTGGCGTCGGCGGCGGCGGCGGTGCTGGCTGAGCGGCCGTCTCGCAGGCGATGCGTGCCTGAAAGCGCTGATCAATGTCCAGCGTTGTGCTCGCCGCATAGTCCTCGCCGCCCGCATGGCCAAGCCCATGTCCGTGTCCATGGCCATTGGACAGCGCATTGTTTGCGGCAGCCATCTCGTCGTCCTGTTCCATATAGTAGCGGCTCATTGAGATGCTCTGTGGCGCCGCCGGCGCCAGATGCGTCATGTCGTAGACCATATTGAGCTGCTCCTGCTCCACTTGCTCCGCCTGCGCTGTGAACTGTTATGGGGGGGTAAGAGAAAGATCATATTCTTAGAGTCAAAATCATGTCAAAATTTATAGCCTCTTTCGACAAATAATAATAAATTATCTTCCAAACCCAAGTCAATGGGTTAAAAACTTTAGTCTTATATGTAAAGAAAAAATCTTGTTTTCGAGAATTTCTTTTTAATATTTTTTTGGGATTTTTTTTAAGTATTTGATTGTAGTAATATATATATACATATATATATTTGTATAGCCAGAGCAACAAAGGCCTTCGGGCTGGTGTTAAACATTTATTTTCAGTAGCTTTAGGAAAATTAGGCTTTCTGTAAATTGAATTATTAAATAATTAGAATCAGCTCTGGAAGCAAAGCGTCTAATTTTCAAATGATCAATTTCAAGAAAATCATTAAGGAATAATATGTCATGTAACGTGGAATACTATGGCTTGAATAGAGGAAAACTAAAGATGATTATACAATGACATAATTATTGATTGAAAGTCATATAAGTCCAGATCAGACCATATTATAGCCAGCTCCCAGCTCTTATAAAAACGTTAAAAAAATCATAAAGAAAATACAAAATTAAACTTTTCGTTGGCTTTCATCATAATGTGAGAATCCCGATATGTGTGTACATACATCCTGAAGGTATCTAACTCCTTTGCCCCGTCCCGTTCGTTGCCCGTGCCACGCCCACCGCCTCACCGCAAATTAAGCAAACTGCGCGGATGCTAGTTGCATTATTTATGGTTTTCGTTTGGTTGTCAAAGGGTGCGCATATGTCAACCCCTCAAAGGACGTGACCCCTTTTTCCCCGCTGGTCACGTGTCCTGTTTGCGTTTGCTATTATGCATTTTCATTTGTTTTTATTGTGCTTATTGTATTTATTGTTATTGTTCTAGTCCATGTTCTTGTTTATTCGCAACATATTTTCACACCTACACAAATAACTGAACAATCGTCACGTTTGTATTTATTTTGGCCCGCGGGAGTTGAGAATTCGAACCCTTATGCGATTTGCGGTTTAATGGGCTATTCTTCACTGAAAACACACATCAATTGCACAAAATCAAAGCGTACTTTGAAAAAGGGATAATCCTTAAAGCGGGGATCGTAACAATTATTTCATGGCTTGCCAAAAACTATGACTCCCCAGAGATTATGATTCACGCACATTTGGAATAACTTAAAAAAAAAATATATATGTATGTACAATATATAAAATCAATTGCTGAATGCACTTGGACTACTTACAAGAATCGCAATCACACGATTTTCTTAAGATTTGTAACTGTAAATGAAGTCCTGCACGCGCAAAGCTTCGCCACCGAACTGAATCGATGTGAGGATGTTGCAGCATCATTTATAGCGCAGCGGAAATGAGCCAAGGATTTGCAACCCCTGCGAGCAACCAATGGCAGCAAAACATCCTCGCAGGGCGACTGCCAATCAGGACAACAAAATGGCGTCGAGTACCGCCCACAAGACAAGGCTGTGAGTATACGAGGAAAATATTTATTATATTAAAATAAAACATAGAAAGTCATAACCGTGAAAATAGTGCGAACGATTGCAGAAATTTCTATAAAGTAAAAAAAAATTTGGCTATGATATTAACAGATAAACAAAAGCAAGCACATATTATAAAATGATTTAAATAACCGTTTTAAGTTGTAAAAGTAGTGCGCACAAGGAACTTGATTTGCTCGTTTTCAACACTAATATTAATCGATAGGCCTAATTATCGTTAACATTGTAAATGCGAATGGCAATATAGCTCTGCAGCCCTGGCACGCTTTCATAACCAGCTGCCGCAGTTTTCATTTATTTTTGTTAATATTTGTGAATTAAAATGAGCTCGTTTCGATTGTTGACGCCACTGCAGCTGAGCGTGACAGTGGCACGCAGCTATGGCAAACACAATAAGAAGTTTCTGTACAAAGACGGCAAGAAATACGAGAACATAATTTACTATCCCAGGTGAGTGCTGATAAAGGCATTAAGCATATTCCAGTTTCGATAACAAGAACGCATTTTGCAGGACTCCCGATCACCAGGATCCGGCCGTGGAGCCCGCCAAACTGTTCCGCGTGCAGCGTATTAAGCCCGTCAAAGGTAATCCGTACTGGGAGAAGCGCCTGCTGAAAGATCTGGGATTGGATGGCAAACAAGGCGATTTTACCGTGGTCAAAAATATACCCGAGAATAATGCACGACTGTGGAAGATTAAGCATTTGATTAAGGTGACGCCCGTTACGTTTCCGTATGGCGAACCGACGGCAAAGGATATCAAACACACGATACTCAATGAGAACGGCGAATGCCTGGTGACAAAGGACATTGGACCAGTCGAAATACGGGAAGCCGCCCGTGAAGCATTTGATCAGCAGCCGAAGCGTTTAGATACGGAACTGCTGCGAAAGGATTCACGGCTCAAATGGTTAAATCCGTGGTAGTAACAATTCATTTAGCCTTTAATGTATAAAAACATATTGTTTGTTAATATATATATTTATACACAATACAAAATATTAAAAAAAAGTACAGTGATCTCTCTAAATAGAGAACGCGCGTTTAATTAACAATTAAATGTCAAACTTATGTTTTTCAATTTTTTAATTGCGTATTGACGACCATAGCAACCTTCTTCTCGATGGTCTTGCAACCGGATGTTGCAAACATGCTATGTTTGGGATCATAGTTAACGGCGCTATTAACCACATTGTTGACAGCATCATCATTGGGTGTGACGCCCCAGCGACGAAATTCGGCCTTGACGCATTGCACAATATGCGACTTTTCGAGCGCCAGGAATGGTATATAATGATCAATGACATGGGCCTCGATCATGTTTGTCATCTTGAGACCGCCATCCATATTGTAGGCAGACTTTGTGAGCATCTCCTCAAAGTCGGAGAGACGTGTGTCCTCGCGCCGTTTGCCGCTTTTCATAAGTTCGGCCAGATGATCGGAGATGCGTACACCCGCCGTATTCGACAGGAATATAAATATGGCTTTTGTATAATCACTGCCCTTCGCACTGGCCGCATAGTCCACCAGAGATGTGAGTGCATCAAAGACCCCAACGGGCATCTTGTCCACTTCATCGAATATGAATATAGAACGTGGACAATCCTGTATGCTCTCGCGTACCTCCCGACTAATGCGCTCCTTATACTCATGCACTTTGTTTGGATGCGAAAAATCTGCTCGTCCCAAATACTTGTGAACGTATTTGCTCTTAACACCTTCCTTGTAGATTGCTTGTACGATTTGATCGGCAACAAAACTCTTGCCGGTGCCCGGCGTTCCATGGAAACTCATCACCAGCGGCTTACGTGACGGACTATTCGATTGCAGATGGGCAACTAGAGCGGGAATTACGTGTTCACTAACCATATGCTGTCCAAACAGCGTTTTTGACAGCGACAAATAAAGCGCTGTGGAATAGAGAATAGGTGTCACAAGTTTGTTATTTATTTAATGTCGTCTAGAGACAGTCACCTATGACATTTACTTAATTACAAAACTAAATAATACAATTATTAATAATTTACAAGTTTAAGTTGCAGTTCAAAGTTTCTAGGGGTATTTAAAATAAACATTGGTCCAACATTTATGCCAAAAATTGAATAAAACCCAGATAAACCCACAATCAAACCAAAAACATAAATTTTAAGGATAAGTAAATGTTAATTTATTGAATAAAAATAAAATAAGATGAGCAAATTAAAAATTGAAAACTACAGAGAGATAGAGTGGAGTAACAACTAAAAGAGGCAAAAATGAAACGAAATTGGGGATCCCAGTTAAATCCACGTAAGCCAAAAAGAAAAGAAACTGCGTCTGATTCACAATTCGATTTTGTAAGTTTTGATATAACATGAGCAGTTTTCGACAGGGTTACCAATTGGTCAATTGACCAACATCACTCACCTCCCATATCCGCCGGAATGGAACTATCCTCGCAACACTCCGAAAACCGACAATAAATCTGACTCTTAAAATAGCGGATGCCGACAGCGCCGACACCGATGCTGGCTATTGTTAAGGGCTCTATGCCACTGACTGTATCGGGGCTACTTAGACCAAAGATAAGTAACAAGTATAAGTACTTGTAACTATAAAATGCATTTGAATAAATCATTTCGGCAGGTCTATCTATTGTTGTCTAGGGCTAATGATAATGATTTCGATAGTATGTTCCATCGATACTAACGATAGTTTTTATACATTGTTTAGCCATCGAATTTTTAACTGCCCATAAAAATACCAAAATATAATATATATAAAATATAATATATCAGCTTTTGTATCCTTTTAATATTTGTGTGTATGTATGTGTGTGCCTGTTGTAAGCCTTTTTCTGGTCGATCTCTCCTGTTTAAGTATTCGATAGTTGGCAGCACTGCACCCAGTAGAGAATAGTCGAATCATCGCATACTCGCAATTCGAATTGCTATCGATATATGCCAAAACAAACAAGCGTCGTCGTTGCAATTCGTAATTCTTTCAACAACGCTTGCAATGGCCATGGCTCAAAACCAGGTGCTGATGGAGACCTACCATGGCCAACATCACGGCAACAACATGGAAGCCACTAAATCGGCAATCAACAAAATGCTGGTACGCATCGAACGCTTTCAAACCCGCGTTCGCAAGCATATTGATGAGAATTATGTGGAATTTATGCCTAATCACACATCGCCGGATATATTCCTGGAGAAGTCGAGCACATTGGGTGACGAGATCAACGATCTGCTAACCAATGTTGGCAACGAGGGCTTAACTGCGTTGAATGATGCCAGCGCTGAGCTAGCAAACAGCAGTCGCGATCTTCGCGAGAAATTGCTGGGCTTGAGGGTCAGCGAGCATATACTAAAGCTGGACGAGCTATTCCAGTGCGTGGAGGATGCCAAGACCACCAAGGATTGCCTCAGTGTTCTCGACCTGATGGGCAGACTGCGCAGCCTCATCTACAGCGATGGCAGCAGCATTCCACAGGATGTGGAGCGGATCTTTCAGTCGCTGGAGTGTTACGAGTCAATCAAGGTCAAGTATAATGTGCAGGCGCATCTGTTGCAGCAGAATCTGCAGGAGCGTTTCGATCGTTTGGTACAATTGAGCTGCAAATCGTTTCCTACATCAAAGTGTGTGACGCTGCTGCTTAGCAAGGATGAGGCCCAGCTGCAGGATATTGTGTTGGCTCTGTTCCAGGAGCGCTACAATCCCGCGAAGCTATGCACCTTTCTGCTGGAACAGTGCATCGAGCCGCTTATCCTAAAGCCCGTCTCTGTCGAGTATAATGAGAGTGCCAAAGATGATAGCCACATACAGCTAACGCTGTCGTACTCCATCAAGGAGGACAAGGAAAAATCGACGCTGCTACGTCCCAACTATAAGGATGTCTTTGAGCATTTCCGCCTACTGTTGCAGACGCTGGCCAGTATCAATTGCAGCCTGAATGGCACCCAGCATGTGTTCACCATTATTGGCGATCATGTCAAAGATCGCATGCTCCAACTACTGCTCGATGAGTGCCTGATACCGGCGGTGCCGGAGACCATGGATGAATATCATGACTCCACGCTGTGCGAGGATGTTGCCCAATTCGAGCATCAGCTGGCCGACACATTTCTCATCAATCCCGAGCTGGACACAACTCTCAGCGAGTTCACCAAGCAGTTCGATACTTACTATCGCAATCGGCTGTCAGCCCGTGTTCTGGCCACAGGACGCGAGATCATACAGCGTGATCTGCAGGACATGACACTTGTCGCCCCAAGCAATCTGTCTGCCAATGTAGCCAGCGACCCGTTCCTCTTTCCCCGCTGCATGATCTCCAAGAGCGCACAGGTAAGACAAAGAGGGAGACATGCGAGTCGTAATTCATAATTTTCAGAATTCTATTAATTTATAATCTGTACATTCATCTTCTAGGAGTATGTCAAGCTCATGGATCGTGTACTGCGCCAGCCGACAGAGAAATCCGTTGAGGGTATGCCAGATCCGTTGACCGGCGTCATTGGTCTGCTGCTGGAGACGTACATCGATGAGGTGCCCAAGGTGCACAAAAAGCTGCTGCAGAGCATTCCACAGCAATCGGCGCTGTTCCACAACAATTGCATGTACCTAACCCACTGGGTGGCACAGCATGCCAACAAGGGTGTCGATAGTTTCCCCTCCCTGGTCAAGATGCTACAATCCACTGGTACCAAGTATCTGCGCGTTCAGGTTAACTATCAGGAGTCCATACTCAAGGACATCATGGACGGATTTGGTGAGTTATCTGCGCTCTACGTCACTATTATTAATCCAATTCGGTGCATCGGTGGATTTTTGTTTTGGTCTCAACATAAATACGACATTTAAATTTTATGATTTCTATTTAGGTTCTCCGACCCAACTAAAATTTTCACAACAAAGAAATTGAAATTGAATAATTGCTATTAAGCTGATTTAACTGATTGATTATCCTTCTTTTATGTTAACAGAGTTCGAGAGTCCGCACACGTTGGGCTCCGCACCGCTGAGGCTGGTGCGTCAGTGTCTGCGCCAGCTAGAGCTGCTGAAGAACGTGTGGCAGCAGGTGCTGCCCGAGAATGTGTACAACAGCAGCTTCTGTGAGCTGCTACATGCGTTTACCAATAAGCTGGTGCAGCGCATTTTCAAGCTGCGCGACATTTCGGCAACGATGGCCAGCGAGCTGAGCGATCTGATCGATGTGGTGCTGGAGAAGGCGCCGCTGCTGTTCCATGACAAGCACGATGTGGTCCATGTGCGCTCCTGGCTGAAGTTGCAGCAGCTCAAGATCATGATGAATGCCTCGCTCAAGGAAATCACCGAGCTGTGGTGCGATGGCGCCGGCCCCCTGACGGCCAACTATCAGGCCAGCGAGATCAAGCATCTGATACGGGCACTCTTCCAGGACACGGATCGCCGTGCCAAGGCCATCACACAGATCGTTTAACAAATACAATCAAAATATAATGTCATAGTCTAACGCTTTAATTGTAACACAAAAAAAAACATAAATAAACTGAAAACATGCTAAAGATAAGCGTTACAACAAATTCAATCAGCTCATCTCGTGCCTGGCCTGCAGCATGAGCGGACGCAGCTGCTCCAACAGCAGCCGATGATCGCGTCCATGGGTGACACTCAATATGCGCTGCGCCTCCTGCAAATGATGCACAGCCAGCTTGTAGTTGCGCTCGTACAGCTGAATCTTGCCCAGCTTCATGTGCAGCAGCCCCAGCAGCGGATTCCATGCTCCATGATATTTGCTAAAGCCCGGCAACAGTTGCTGTCCAAACGCCAGAGCATCCGTCCACTTGCCCACATTGATGGCCGCCTCAAAGGCGGCGTCCAGCGTTTTGACATGCCACACATTAAGTGAATGGAGCACACCACGCTGCTTCTCCAGGCATACCTTGCAAATATCCAGATCTGTAATGTATTATTTCAGTTGTGTTAAATTGTAACTCTTGTGTGTTCATACATATATATAGAGAAAGACTACTTACAGGCCACCTCCTTCATGTTGTCCAGGCTGCTCTTCGTCAGCGTCATAATCTCATGGTAGGCGTGCCGCAGCTGATCCGTGACGCTGGCATCGCATTGCTGGCACTTGGCCAGCTCGACGTTGACGCTGGCATCGCAGCTGGCGTTGGGGCAAACGGCTGCTGTCATTTCGTGCATCTCCTGGGGATCAATGCACTTGCTGCATACGCATAAGAAATAATAGTGCTCTTTGAGATCGGTGCGTCGCTGTTCCGGCGTATTGAGCAGATCGATGTAGCTAATGTAGATCTTTGACCAGTCCAGACACGGCAAATCCTCAATCACATGGACATGCAGCTCGTTGCCCTCAAAGGTGGCCACCGCATTCGGCTGGCAGCTGTGATCCGTTATGGATACGCCTAAATAAATGGCTGTCGCTATTGAATTCATCTCCGCATCCAATATATTAAAGCCGTTCGTAATTAGCTGCAACACAAGCGTTAATTATTATAAATTTCAACATTGTGCACATATGCGGACAGGTGGCAGCAACTAGTTGGCACCTGGCAACGTGCCCAACAAACAGCTGGCAGTATCATTTGCCAACAAATCTGAAATGTGTCTGCCTCCTTGTCCCCGCAATGGCTTTTGCAGATGTACTGCACTATACCACCTGTGACTCCTGTGACATGGCATAAAATCTAAACACTTTATCCATAAATGAGGTAAGGCGTACATTGGACAAAATCAATATAAATCTAGCCGAGAGAGTTTCTAGTGCAATATTTCCGACTGCACAGAACTACATCCAACATACATATTAGGTGTTATCAGTTTTCGAGAGAAAATCTTAAGCATCCTGATGGCTTAAATGAGGAATCTACAACATTGGGGAGCTGCTCAAAATGCCTGGAATATGTACTGACTTCCTACAGCACTTACACGGCCATAAATGCTCATCAGTTCGGTAATGTTGGGCACTGTGCTGCTGCTCATCATGTCCGTCAGCACCGCGTGTAGCGTTGCCAGATGCTCCAGTCGCTTGGGATCGTTCTTAATCTCCGCATAGTCTGCAAATTAATTAAGTTGACTTTTACAGCATGCAATATAAAGCATAGTTTTAGCTACTCACGGGACATCAGATCGCGAAACTTGCGAGAGCCATGCTCTGTGTAGTAGCCTCGCTCCAGATCGCCGCCGTGCTCCAGACGCAATATAAGGCGGCAGAGCATTCGTGCCGCATCTGGGACAATGCGCGGTTGGACGCGCTTTAGGAAGGGGCACTCGTGTTTGTGCAGCGTCCACGCCTGCTGCTGGCAGCTGCGATTGCAATAGGATACATAGCGGCAGTTGGAGCACTTCAACACTTTTACCCTGCGAAATGCGTGTCAGTTGTAGGGAGTATTAGTATTTTTATTATTAACAAATTAGCTGCACTTTCATTCAGGAGGTGTTCATGTCCGTGGGAGAATAGAGATATCTTGCCAAGACAGTCCGAGCAAAAGCTCACTGCCCAGATACCTGGTCATAGGAGGATGGTCTGGGATAACCAGACCCTGGTCTAAGCTCCAATCTCCAAAGTTTGGAGGATGATGTATTGAGGGTGACATTTAATGTTAGCAATATTAACTAGTGCCATAAATGTAAGAACTTATTTTAGCAATGGAAATTCTAAAGAAAGATTAGTTTTTACCATATATGTAGTACAATTGTACCATTAATGAATGACCCACTGTAGGTAAGCCCATGAATAACATACATATATATATATGAATACTTACGCCTCCAGACAGTTGTCGCAGCGTTCCAGGCGATACTGCGACTTCAGCACATAGGCAAAGGGCTTCTCGGTGAGAATTCGTGTGCCGCGTTTTACCGCTAGAGATTTGGTTGCAGTGGTTGTTGCTGTTTTTGTTTCCATTGCGAGCACTTTTTAAGAGGATTAATGAGCGCACACATGAAAAGCACACCTGCCGATCAAATGCTTTAATGATATTATTGCATTTTCGTATATTCAAATTTAAATGTTTTTGCGGCACCTATTTTTCTATATTTAGCACACGGCGCACAAACAAAATTCAATCTACGCAAGCGGAGCAGCAACAACAATAAAAAAAAAAGAAACAAAACATCAGCTGCTTTGGTCGCACTCAGAGCTACCCTGCAAGCAAAGCATTGCAAGCATTTTGTGACAGGTGACGCAAGTTTTGTGCACTTATTAGACATTAATAGCAAATATGCCCATTTGATTTATGCTCAAAGGGTAACTTACATGCAAAATTAAATAATTATTCATTCATATGTTAAATGCAGGCACATTAATGTCATTCCCTGTACTTAATTTAAGCGAAATCAAAATACAACTCTCATAAAAATACAAACAACAGATACAAAATATGAATATATTTATATATCACTATATATTTATGACAGTTATGCCAAAATCAAAACAAAATATATATGTGAGCGTCACAGGTATCGTTTCTGCTGCTCACGCTGTGCAGAGAGCGCGTTCCTCTTCTTCTTCGTCAGCATTCGTGAAATTCGTGACGTCACATGCCAATGCCTGCGTCTTGTGTGTAAATGAAAACGACCTGCTCAAAATACCAGACTGCTTTTGGGGGAACCGCCTAATCTTTATTTTTTTATTTATGTATTTTAACAAACATAACGGCTTAGATATGATGTATGCTTTCTTAGACCATTCAACAATTAACATCATTATTAATTATTTTAGTAGCCACCGTCAATTTTACAGTTATAAGACAAAACATGAAATATATACATACATACATACATATAATAAATAAAGGATCTGATGCTTGTTTTCATTTGGGAGTCGTTAAAGCGTTTTATTTTGTTTTTGTTTCTTGTATTTTGTTGGAAATAAAAAAAAAGTGTTTTACATTGTTTCCCATTTTCTTTTAGTTCTAAATCCTCTTTTGCCTTCCCATAGACGAAGTCCGTTTTTAGGTATTCTGCGGCTTGGACCATTCAACACTAAGGATCAAGTGATCGTAGCCGTGTCCGTTTAATATTTCAATTGCCGCAGCCGCATCCTTGCGCTGCTTGAAGTGAACGTAGGCGAATCCCTTGCAAAGGCCGGTATTCTTATCGCGGGCCAGGTACATCTTGCTCTGCGGCCCAATTTTCTTCACCAGCTCCTCGAGATCGGCCTCGGTCATCGATTCAGACAGATTGGAGATGCGTATGGCGGCCGTATCATCGCGTCCACGCATGCCCAAGCCGCCCTTTTGGCTGTCCTTGAGGAATGGCGGCACATACTTGCCAGACTTGGGTGCATCGACTGCTGCAGAGGCAGCAATAGCTGCCTTCTTCTCCATCATATTCGTATCCATAGCGGTGCCTTTGTACGGACAATTGACGGACCAATGCTCGCCATTGCAAATGCGGCACTTGGCAATGTTCTTGGTGGGATCCAGAAGCGGATCGTTGGCCTTCTCATCCTCCTTGGAGTTGAGAAACTGCATTATGATCTCCTCGGACACCATTGTCGTCTGCGAATTGGGGCCAGGTTTGTCATTCTTCGATTCCCCGAATTTAGTCCAAGTGCGGCGCTTGGCAACGGTTTTCGGCACCACCTGTTTGGATATTTTATATGTGCGAACCACTTTTGTTTTCTTATCGTCCTTGTTGTATTTGTATTCGGTCACATATTTGTGCCCATTCTCAACATTCTCCGTTGTTGGCGGCAGTCCGCCGTAATCCAACTCCACCTCATCGGCCCAACTGGATTTGATTGTTTCAACGCCCGGCATCTGCAAATAATTAATAAGCTAATCAGTATCATTATATTGTTTTGCTGCTCGTCACCGTTTATTCACCATGTACTCCTATGCAAATGTACAACGAAAATTGTGAAACAAAATTTCGCCACGAGTTTGCAGTTTGCGTCCGCACCACGAAAAGAGTAATTTAGGGATGAAACTTGAGTTCGTCGATAGCTGCTTATCGGGATGAGAGTTGACTTGAGTTTGTCGATAGCTGCTTGTCGCACTGCAAACGATATTGCTGATTTGCAGGCTTGCTTCTAACTATCGATAAGAGTCAGTTGTAATTGAGATTATAAAGTCGTTAAGCTTTTGATAAATTTTCAAATAAGAAAAATAAATAATATATTCAACAAAATATCAGGAAAAAAATACTATACGCCACAAAGATCAACTAGTCGCAATATTAAGGAAACGGGGGAAACGTTTTAAATTAACTGAAGCTCACACTTAACCATTAATAGGAGACACAATAATGTTCCATCTTTGCTCTGAGAGAAGCAGTCGCATCAGGGCCGTGGAGTTGGTTGAAATTAAGATTATAATGTCATTGATAATTTTGAAATTAAGAAAAAGAAAATATTAATAAAAACGGGATGTGTGTTCAAACTGACAAGTTCTTTTACAGAACGTATTTGGCTATTATCGTTTCAACATATCGTAACTGTCGTTTGAAACTATCGAAATATCGATATAATATCAACGTTTGCAATGCGCAAAAACCGCGCCCGACTAGGATATTAATGAATGCGAATTTAAATTGAGAAAAAAAATGGTGTGTTCACTACAAATGGTCAAAGCAGACTGACGAAGTTCTATCATAGAACGGATTTGGCTCATAGTGGAATTATAATATTATATCTCAATATTTTAATTCTACCATGATTTGGATATTATCGTTTCAATATATCGCTGAATAACGAAAATATTGTTTGCAACTATTGAAATCTCGATGTATCGATATAATATCAACATGCTCAAACGCATCACTAACTTATAAATTCTTGCGACTAGACAACGATTAGAGCCCAGTAAATACACATTTGCAAAAACAATAACAATATTAATAAGTCAGCCAAAACAAATTCACGTTCTTACCTAATTATAAGACAGACGACTACCTCTCGGAAACAAATGCGCCAAAAACTACAACGTGAATGGCCAAATTTATATCACTAAATCCAACGGCAAATCCATAAACAATACAAAAAAAAAATATAAGGAATAATAAAACTAAGCAGGCGACGACGTTTATGAACCAGATGAGCGGCTTAAATTCAGACTAGTTTCGGAAAATCAATTGGGAAATTGTTCTCTAGAAATAAAATACAAATTTTAAGAAAAAAAAACCGCACAAAATTTAGGAAAATAGGTTTACAATTAAATAACAAATAAAAGTGACTGTGTGTGTAATGAGCAGTCAGGGACATCACAGCTTAACCAGCAACGGTAAAAGCAACAAAGATTCCACAATGGATAAATATCCAGATGAAGTGGATTTGGCGGATCGCTTCTCGGCGGATATTGCACGCCTCTGCATGAACGATCGGTATGCGGATGTGGAGTTCGTTGTCGAGGAGCAACGTTTGCCGGCACATCGGGCTATTCTTGCCGCACGCAGCGAATACTTTCGTGCGCTGCTCTATGGTGGAATGTCGGAGGCGACACAGCGCCAGATCTCATTGGAGGTGCCGCTAGATCCGTTTAAGGTGCTGTTGCGCTACATCTACTCCGGCACCTTGTCGCTGTCGACGTTGGATGAGGATTCGGTTATTGGTGTTCTGGGCATGGCCAATCAGTATGGGTTTCAGGATTTGGAAACGGCCATATCGAAATATTTGCATGATTATCTGGCATTGAGTAATGTGTGCACCATATTGGATGCCGCGCGTCTTTACAATCTCGCGGAGCTGACAGAGGAGTGTCTCATGTTCATGGACCGCAATGCGGCGGAAATGGTGCAGCAGGATACATTTATGATGCTCTCAAGGGTTAGTTCTTTTTCATATCAGCGTCGCCTTTAAATAAATATGTTCTGTTTTTTATTAGGAATCACTGGAGGAAGTTTTGCGGCGTGATTGCTTTTTTGCAGTAGAGGTGCAAATCTTTTTGGCCGTGTGGAAGTGGAGCCGCTATAATCCCAATGTTAATATCAAAACTGCTGTCTCATTTATCCGTCTGCCGCTGATGGATCTCGAGCATCTGCTGAAAGTGGTGCGCCCATCCGGCATCCTCGACCCGAACCAAATTCTCGATGCCATCGATGAGCGCAGCACATCAAAGTCGCTGCCGTATCGTGCGGCCCTATGGCCGGAGCAAAATGTGGCCACAGCCAGCTTTTTATCGCGCTGCATTCAGGGCGAATGCCGCTCCTCACTGCTGGATGGAGATTTTTTCGCATATGACATGGAGAATGGTTACACGCGACATTGCATCACAGATAATGACAATGATGCCGGCATTGTCGTCGAACTGGGCACCATGTGCATGATCAACCATTTGCGTATCTTGCTCTGGGATCGCGACAGTCGCGCCTATTCGTACTATGTTGAGGTATCCGGCAATCAGACGCACTGGGACCGCGTCATTGATTACAGTCAATACCACTGTCGCTCCTGGCAGTATCTATACTTTGAGGCACGACCTGTGCGCTATATACGCCTTGTTGGCACCCAGAATACAGTCAATCGGGTGAGTCTTTTTGGTCATGATTTGGCCTCCATAAGTATAGTACATTTAAATCTAGATCGAACCCTTTTTCAAACCTTACACTGTAATATGTTCAGATACAGTTAGCCTATTTTAGTCAAGTCTAATGGACTTTTCATAATTGTACTTTGTGTTTTTATCAGGTTTTCCATGTGGTCGGCCTGGAGGCAATGCACACATCGAAAGTGCCCAAGATAGTTAATGGATTTGTGGCGCCCAAGGCAAACGTGGCCTCCGTTGAAATGAGCGCCATTGTCACAGATGGCGTCAGTCGCACACGGAACGCACTCATCAATGAGGATTTTGTACGATATGATTGGGATTCGGGATACACGTGCCATCAGCTGGGCAGTGGCGAGATTGTTGTGCGTTTGGGTCAGCCCTACCATGTGGGCTCGATGCGTTTGCTGCTGTGGGACTGTGACGATCGCAGCTACAGCTTCTACATTGAGGTCTCGACCAATCGCAAGAGCTGGCAAATGGTGGTCGACAAGCGCAACGAAAATGCTCGCTCCTGGCAAAACTTTCATTTTACATCGCGACCCATTGTCTTCATACGCATCGTGGGCACACGGAATACGGCGAATGAGGTATGTTCATAAATTGCAGACTAGACTCTAAGCCAAATGCCAACAATGCCCAACTAAATTCATGCATCATTCACAGATTTTCCACTGCGTTCATCTTGAGTGCCCCACACAGGACAAAATGTACCTCAAGAAGATCGCCGAGCAAAAAAAGGAACGCCAACGCCAATTATTGCTAGAGGAGCAGAAAAAAAACCAAAAAGATGATGACGCTGCGTCCACATCGCGCGAAGCTGCTGAGCCCGCCCCGCCCGATGTCGTTTTTCCAGCAGCCATCTCCAACAGCTTGCCACGCTTTTCATGCAATTCAAATGCGCCCAGCGGTGACGGTGCACCGTCTGCTGGTGGTTCAGCTGCATCAACATCTGCAGCTGGCGGTTCAGCTGCATCTACATCTGCAGCTGGTGGTTCAGCTGCATCTACATCTGCAGCTGGCGGTTCAGCTGCATCTACATCCGCAGCTGGTGTTTCAGCTGCATCTACATCCGCAGCTGGTGTTTCAGCTGCATCTACATCCGCAGCTGGCGGTTCAGCTGCATCTACATCGGCAGCGTCTACTTCATCAGCTGGTGGCTCAGCTGAATCAACTTCATCAGCTGGTTCAGCTTCTACTTCCGCGGCTGGTGTTTCAGCTGAATGTACTCCATCAGCTGATGGTTCAGCTGCATCTTCTTTCGCACCCGGTGGTTCAGCATCTACATCCGCTACTCATGGTTCAGCTGCATTTACACCCTCAGCTGGTGGTACAACTTCTACTTCCGCTGGTGACTCAGCTGCATCTACTTCCACAGCTAGTATATCAGCTGCGACAGCACCTTCTGCGCCACCAACACCATCTCGTTCGTCTATGCCGTCTGCAGAGTTGCCGGTAACGCCTCCATCGCCGCCCCAGCAAGAGCGTAAAGGGGAACAGGACAACGAGCCGGGCAACAACCCGAATAACAAGTCGAACAAGGAGCCAAACAAGGATCCAAACAAGCAGCCCGACAACGAGCCGGACAGCGAGCCGGACAGCGAGCTGGAAAACGAGCTGAACAATGAGCTGGACAACAACTCGGACATCAAGATGGACAAAGAGCCAGACAGCGATCTTGACAGCGAGCTGGACATCAACCCGGACAACGAGCTCTTGCTGGAGCTAGCTGTTGCGGCTGCAAAGCCGCTGAAGCTGCCGCAACCGGTTGAAGATTAAGTGTCCGCCTCAAATAGGACATTTTTTGTACACAGACTTTTTTACATGTCGCAACTCAATACTCCTGTGGTGAAATAACGCTGCTAATTACGTTTTGTAGACGCAAACACGACATGCAAATTGTTTGCCTAGCAGCGTTCTTTACTTATACATAAGCAATACAATACATTTAATTATACTTATACTTCAAGTATGTACATACACTTAACTAAAACTATGTCAACATGTTAGGATGATATCCAAACAGAAAGCGGGTGTTCCAAGAAACGCATCAGTCGAGTTCCAGATGGTCCTTAAATATATTTTTACAAATATACTTGCACTAATACTTGCACCAAAAGCATGTACATACACTTAACAAAAACATCATCATATTAGGATGATATCCAAAACAAAAAAAAACAAAATCCAGACCGAAACGAGGCGGTTTTTTTTTCATCAAGCGCATTAGCCGAAACCCAATGCCATGCGATAATAATATTTGTACAAATGTTGAAATATCTCGAATAAATTTTAAGATTTTGTTGATGCTGTTTAATCCAAAATGGTTGCCACTTGTTTATTCTATGTAACGCGTAAATTTAATTTATTACACATATTTTTGTTACAACATGCAATGCACTTAATAAATGTATAAAACGCATGATAAATGATTTTTATATTTAATCGACATAGAATACAGAAAGTTAAAACTTTTACATTTAAATCGAAAAGTTTTTTTTTGGCAATATAATATAGATATTATGGATATAGATATTTCGCTTTTTAGTAATTTTAAAATATGTGCCGATTTCCCGATGCAGTACCGATAAGCAAATGCGATTAATCGATGTTTGATTGGTCGAAACGAAAGTATCGATAAAAATATGTTATATATCGATTTTTGAATGAACGAAACATTTAAATAAGTCACACTGGCGAGGACGGTCGAGCATTTAAAACATCGATAAATTTAGTTAACAATTTATTAGGATTTAGTCTTCTATTAAGGTAGTACATGTCTCAAAATTTACGCACATGAGTGACGATATGGTGCCATCATTGCCATTTCCCATGTATCCCGACTTGCATGAGAATGAGGCGCTGGCATTCACGATCAAACAGAACGAGGAGGAGCGCCGTCACATTCATAAAGTGCAGAACGCCTTTCAGTACTACCGGTGAGTGGTGCATTGTAATTGTAAACAACAAAAAAAAAACAAACGGTATTAACGCAGCCGAACAAAATAAGCGACCCGCTTATGCTAAATTTACACCCCCCACATAGCATTACCCTCGCGAGCACTAACATGTGCGCATATGCATGTGTGCGTGTGTGTGTGTGGTAGTATTCTAAAAGGTAGCGAATATTTCCTTGGAGGCGGATTTTGGCAAATTTTTTGATCGCGTTTTCAAAACTTTTTTGTCTGGAGCTTTGTAAATTCATTTAATCATCCAATCATACAGACTTGACCACACATTTTCCACCCACGGGTCATACAGTTTTAAATTAATTTTCATATACATATGTAGATCTTCTTCAAATTTTAACCTGATCGGATGAAAAACAAAAAAGTTTTATACAACGTTTCTTCCTCATTTTCCGAGCTTGGATGTTGAATTTTCCAAAATTCCGTCTCAGCACTCACTTGCTACCTAAGAGGAACCTGCTAGCTCTTATGGCTTGATCCCTGCGTTGATCACGATCACCATCAGTACGAACTATTTGATATATGTACATACATATATAGAAGATTTCACCATGCAGCAGCTCAAATTTGACATACACAAACAGAAGAGAGCGAAAGCAAGAATATTGAGTGACAGCTAGAGAGAGAGTTAAAGAAGGGAAACACGAGAGATTAATATCCGCCACCTTGTATATAATTTTACCATGTTGATTGCTGATAACGAAAATCAATTTAGGCGGCATGTGTGCATATGTATATGTGTGTATATGTATGTATATGTGTGTGCGTATATTTAGGACACTAGCTCTAATCTATTAAAATTGTATTCCCACACAGACGTTATGCCTATTTGAGGCTGAACAAATCGCAGGATTACCTCAATAGTTTGTGTGATGAGGATCAGTGCATGCTTTCCAAATACCGTTCCCATTTGGATGGCGTACGCAAATGCATTGATTCCAATCAGGCTGTGATTCGTAATATTCTACGGGATCGTGTGCTCTATCCGACGGGAGATGGCGACGGCGATACGGACAATCAGGACAGTCATGAGGCACCCGAACATGTGCGACATGGCGACATGGATCAGGTGAGTGGATTACAGATAGCTCTATGCCGTTATTCCTCATCTTTATACTCTTTCCGCATATATGTATAGTGGATAAATATGGCCAAAGCACAGGAGCTAGTTTTCATTTACATATATGTAAAGCTTTCGCATCCGTTACTTGTTAGTTTGCTTAGGATTTAAATCAAAGCTTTTTAAAGCTTTGGTATCTTATCTTTGAGGTTAATTGATAGTTTATCATTATGTTTATACATCAAACTATTAGTGTTTATATATGTACATATGTAAAGCTTTCGGATCCGTTACTTCTACATTTGCAAGAGCTTTAAATCTAAGCTTTTGTACCTTATCTTTCCAGTCTATTAATAGTTTTATCATTATCTGATGATATATAATCATAGAGCAACTTTGTGAGCTAGAAAATTTGGTATGTAGGCTCTCTAATATCCATCATATTTATATATTATATTATATCTTGCACAACGATGAAAATCAATGGAAAAATCTAAGTTCAATCAGGATGCCAAAGATTCCAAAGATTATTTTTAAATACAAAAATTCAAGTAATTCATTACAATTTACATTGTTCTAAATCTATTGATTTTTTTATACCAACTTGTAAGGTTTATCGAAAATATAATATTCAATATAGTCAAAAAACAACAAATTTCACCAAATTATACATTTTTGGTGTTTTGTTAAGCGCTAAAAACATTCATCGCACAACTCATTTGGTCGTCCAAAAAAAAAAAAGACAAAAAAATATATCTATAAACCCAAAATTTCTATCTCAGACTAATTTTCTTATTGATGGTCAAGATGATGATGATGTTGTTGCTGATGATGTTGTTGCACCTCTTAAAATTTTAAAGGCTCAATCGACACTGAAGCTGATAGCGCGCGACTGGAGCGCCGAGTGTGCCGTGGAGCGTGAGCAATCCTACAAGCCCATCATCGATGCCATCGAGGACTACTACAAGCCGGGCAATTAGTGAGTAAAGCATCATCAATCGTATATTAAATGCATACATACATATATTACAACACTTGTATTTTGCAGCAAACTGAACGCGATTAAGATTCTGGTGCCTGGCGCTGGTCTGGGCAGGCTCACCTATGAGCTCGCCTGTCGCGGCTACTCCTGTGAGGGCAATGAGTTCTCCTACTTTATGCTCATCGCCTCAAATTTCGTGCTCAACCTCTGCGACTATGAGAACGAGCATGTGCTCTATCCCTGGGTGCATCAGTATGTCAACAATATGCGTCGCGTCGATCAGGTGGCCTCTGTTCGCTTCCCGGACATTTGTCCGGTTAAGAATCCGCCCAAGGGCAACATCGAAATGGCCGCCGGTGATTTCCTCGAGGTGTACAAAACGCCGGATGCCTATCACTGTGTCGCCACATGCTTCTTCATCGATTGTGCCAACAATGTGATTGACTTTATACGCACCATTTACAAGTGAGCAGCGGGTGCAGTAGCTCTACTCTTCAATTTCATGTATACCCTTGCAGAGTATAACAGTACACATTATTACTGCATACATTTGATATTTATCTGCAAGGGTATTCCAACTTCCACAATTGTTCGCTCTCATTTTCAACTGATTATAATTTGCAGAATTCTAGTACCTGGCGGCATTTGGGTGAATCTCGGACCGCTGCTGTATCACTACAGCGATGTCAATGGACAGAATAGCATTGAGCCGACATATGAGGATCTGATTATCATAATGGAGAGCATCGGCTTTGATATATTGAGCTCACGCACCGGCATACGCACCAAGTATGCACAAAATCCGCAATCGATGAAGCAGAGCGAATACCAGAGCCTCTTCTGGGTCTGCCGCAAGCCGCCAGCGGAGCACGCGCCGCAGCAGCAGGAGCCGCAGCAACGTGCTCAAAAGGAGCCACCAGATTTGATAGTCAACCAAGCCAACGACTCCGAATCCGATGCCTATGTTCTTATTGATTTTGAGACTGATGTGCAGCAGGAGGACCGCCAGCTGTAGCGTATGCAGCAGCCAAAGAAACCGTGATATCATCATACACACATAGAGATACACACACACACACACAACTACTCGATCTATACCAAACACCACAAGTGCCACACAATCCCACCCATCGCTGCTGCTAACACTATATATATATATATATATATATATATATATACATAGATAAACAATTAACAAAGACAACGAATAAAACAAACGAATTTCAAATGCATTACAACATTTTATGTGTAGTCTTTTAGTTCATTGAATATCCTACTAATCCGACAAGTGTCCTTGGGCTGAAACTCTGCTCACATACATTCATATCTAAATCCAAATCGCTATTTCGTTATTTAAATAAATTGCAATTTAATTCCCCTTCGTTTTAATTCTAAAATGGTTTATACTCTGTCTTGAATTTCTACATTTAATTAGAATCACTATTTTGTATGGTATAGCTACTTAATCTTAAAACCGGGAAGCGCATAGATAGGCAGTGTGATTTGCTATCCTGTACTTATTTCAAATGGATAAAAAGAGTTTTAATAAAGTTGTCTCTGCTAATAAAGTATATACACATATATATATATATATTCCTGATCAGGACGACTTTTAAATTGTGATTTCTTGTTATACCCTTGCAGAAGGTATTATAATTTTGGCCAGAAGATTGCAACGCATAGAAGGAAACATTTCCTACCCCATAAAGTATATATATTCTTGATCAGGACGATATACAATTGTCCGTCTGTTTCTACGCAAACCAGTCTCTCAATTTGTAAGCTGTCTTGATGAAACTTGGTAAAGTTGCTGAATTCTGCTGCTCGCAGATAATATGTCGGAATCAGCCGGATCGGATCACTATAGCATATAGCTGCCATAGGAACGATAGGTCGAACATTTTTGTTTTTTGAGATCATGAATTTTCAAACTTTGAATGCAGAATTTATAAGGATGACAAACCATGACCAAAATGCACTCGGAGTTGAAGATCGGTTCAGTTTTGGCAAAGCTATGGGAAGCACAGTTTTAGGGACATCGAGAGATAACTAGCATTATCTAAGCATGCTCACAAAATATCATCAAAATCGGACCACATGAGTCGTTGCCTCTCTTTCTCGTTTTTTACATATAATATTCGGATCTTAGTCAGAACTGCTTAATACAGTTGAGTTTTGAATGAGATATCTTTAAATTCCATAGCAGAAATCAATTTGAGAATAGCTAAAAGATATAGTGAACCGATTTGACTGGCACTCATATGCACAAATGTATATGTGCTAATTAGAAGAGAAGCTACTTTATCAAGTTTCATAGAGATGACTTCATTGGGAGCTCAGTTCGCATAGGAATACTTATGAAGACAATTTGGGACACACGGAGTTTATGAAAACAAGGACAGCTATGAGGTCAGCAGTGATATCAATAATATAATTTGGACATTAACATGCTAACGATATAATTATCTAACGTACAAGTATAGCTATCCCGCTCTAATGCATGTATCTCTTCAGGATTTGTTGCGCCAATTGGCGTCGGTACGCAATTTGGAGCGCAGCTCGAGATGCCGCAACTTGATCTCGCCATAGAGCTGCTCAAAGTGCTGGTTGCCCGCGGCGCATTTGCGTATCGTCTCGGCGAGCAGCTCGAACCAGAGGGACTCGCTGAAGTCGCTGCTGTGGCACATGGAGATGCGCACCATGCTGAAGACGCGCTCGCGCAACTGACGCACCAGATCCGGCAGGCTGGGATGATGTGCTGTCGCCCCATTGCCGCTCAGCTGCGGCAGCAGCAGCGTATTTATTGTGCGCCCCTCGCCGCGTCCCCGATAGATGGGCAGACCGGTGGCATCGTACAGCAGCGTCAGCTGCCTGTCCAAGCGCTCCCTATAGCCGGCTTCAAAGTGCTGGCGCTGGGCGCGCGTCCGTACGAACAGCAGCTGGGGCAGATGGTCACGGACGTAGCTCTTGCAGGGGGCACGCGGACGCAGGCGCATTGCGGTATTCAGCAGACGCAGCTGCTCCAGATTGATCTCATCGATGGCCAGCAGCAGGACATGACAGCAGGTGAGCAGCTGCATCATTGTGTTCAGCGTATGCAACTCTAAGTTATCCTCATCCTTGTCCGTGCTGCCCTTGAGCGTGGACGCCACATCCAGCAGCACATAGCGCTCCCGTGTGATGAAGACTTGCAGCGTACGCAGCAAGTGCTTGGAACTGCCCGCCTGTCCAGGCTTGGTGCGATGCCTGATGGGGAAGACGCACTCATCCGCATTGGCGGCAAGGAAATGATTATAATAGTCATAGTCGTTGGCACGCTCCGCAGTGAGCAGATTGAGCAGCGTGGATTTGCCCACGTTTTTGGCGCCCAGCACGCCAATCACCGTAAAATCCGTATTGGTCTTGTGGAAGAGTTTGCGGGCATTCGCATTGAATACGCCATTGGCGAGGATTAGTGGTGTTGGCCGTGTCATGCGCGGCGGCCCCGTTCCGCCATCCGCGGCAGCTGCACCAGGCGCAGCAGTGTTGCCCAGATTTGAAGTTGTTGCCACCGCAGCGCCTACTAAGGATGTGGGTGGAGTGGCGCTGGAGCTGGCGGGGACACGTTCGCTGCTGCTGCGCTGGTAATGCCCATCACTCCGATTGATGATAATCGTTTTTATGGATGCGGGAAAATCATTGTTGCTGCCGCTGCTGCCGCTCCCAGCAGTGAAATCCGCCTCTTTTTTCAGCAAGATCTTCGGGTGCACGAGCGGTGTGCTTGAGTTCTCCCGCCGTGCGATCGTCAACGGCGTCGAAGGATTTCCAATCGGACGCAGTTCATCCTAATTATAAAAAATTTCTAAATTGTTGCCTTTCGCACAGATTTGACAAAATTACCCGCTTTTTGTTGCGAAAGCGTCTACGATTCTCCGCCATGAGGAACACTGGAACAGTGGTGCAAATGGTTGGATGCAGTGGAGCAATGGAATCTGGACGATGGCGGCAATTGATTTTGTGTTGAATTCACCTTGAATCACTGAGCAACACCGAAGCACTGACAGTAACGATTGTATAGCCAGTTATCTTCACAAAATATGCAACCTGTACACATAGAATCAGCTGTTCTTTGTTGACATTCTTAAATGGAGGCAAAATATTTCAATTTCAAATGATAGCTATTCATTTTGTCACAGTTTTTCTGGCAACAGGAGAATATTAGTCAATCCACGCGTAAGTTTTCAATTTGAAATGGAATTTACTAAACTAAACCAAACTGTGCATTCAAATATATGTACATTTATGTGCTTTTACGACTAAGAACTTTAAAATCGATATACATGACATACGTAAAGTATCGATAGCACGTAAGCAAGCAACGTGCCAGCATTAGGCAACACTGTTCAATAAGTTTACAAAGGTAAAATGCCAATTGTGGTAATAACTGGCCTACCAGCCAGCGGCAAAACCGTTCGAGCCCGCGAGCTGCAACAATATTTAGTAGGCCGTGGCAAAACGGTGCATCTTATCAGCGAGAACGAAACGGTTGCCAAAGCGCAATACGAAAAGAACGATTTCTTTAGCGATTCGCAAAAGGAGAAGATTGTGCGCAGTCAACTGAAATCGGAGGCGGGACGACAAATAAACCAAGATGATGCAGTCATACTGGATGCGGGCAACTATATTAAAGGTGCGTAACATATAACTGTCAAAAGACTTGGTCGGCTTTTTTGGGTTTGTTTTGCAAATCAACTGAAAAATATTACCGTTTCCCAGCACTGTTTTCTGTTATTATTTATAAACACATGTGGTACAATTGGACCAAAACTGGTATTTTTTTTGAAAATATTATAAAGTATTAGTTCTTGAAATTCTCAGTAATTAAGACTGAAGAACAAATTTATATTGTTAAAATTATTTTTAAACATTTCAAAAAACTAAATTTGCATACAGAAATGTAGTTAAATTTTTTTTGTTATTTATCTATTTATTAAATGTCGACTAGAGAAATTTAATAAAATGATTCAAAACATATATAAAAATATTTAAAAGTTAAAAAAATCGAAAATGGTACAATTTTGTATTTATATAGTACAAAATATTTTCTGCAACTAGGAAACAACTTTTTTTTATGTGGTGATTATTCAATTTTGCGTTTTCCAGGCTATCGCTATGAGCTGTTTTGCATGGTGAAGGCGGCAAGGACAACACAATGCACACTGTTTACCTGCATACCGGAGGATCAGGCGTGGACCTTCAATATGAATCGAAGCGAAGAGCCGCTGAATCAACAGCTGCCAAATAACTCAAATATCCCATATACACGGGAAACTTTTGAAGCTTTGTGCATGCGATATGAGGAGCCGCAGAGCACCAGTCGCTGGGATAATCCCTTGGTGGTGGTACTGCCCGAGGATACCCTCGACTTGGAGGGCATCTATAAGACGCTGTATGAAACGCAACCATTGCCGGCCAATAAGAGCACACAGAATGTAAGCGGGATTCTCATAAAAATACATTTCTCTAATATATGTACATTCATATATCGAATACTTTTACAGCCGCCTTTGGGTCCCACAAACTATCTGTTTGATATGGACGTGATTCTGCAGGGCATCATTAAGGAGATACTGGGTGCCGCCAAAATTGGAGCTTATGGCCAGATACGGATTAAGGATAGCACCATTGCCGTTAAGGTGACCAAGTCCAATACTGCCATACAGCTGAATCGCTTGCGTCAAAAGTTCATCACGAGCACATGTCGGGCCAGTCAGACGACGCCGGCGCCGCTGGAGCAGGTGGCCCAGTTGTTTGTGCAGTTCATCAATGCCAATACATACGGTTACGTCTAGAGACGCTAATGTAGTTAAATAAACGGAATTAAAAAAAATATATATAATGTTTAAATATCGCATGGCGCGCAGTTGTCATATGGTCACTTTAATCACGAACAGTGCCATTTTGAGTACAATAAATGTAAAGCATTGCAAGCCACAAATGCAAATCATCTTGCACTAAAATCACATTTAATTACATTAACTGTTGCATTTATCATCGCAAAGTTACAATTGTAGAATATTCTAGCAATAACATATTAATAACATTCAGTTAGCAGATCATTCAAATTGTAACAGCTTATGTTCCAACAATAACATGGCCATTTCAAGTATAACAGTGCAGTAACAGTGCACGTTGAGTACAACAGTGGCGAACATACTATCGATAGGATCGCACCGCATGGGATCGTATAAATGTTCGATATTGTTGATGCTGCCATCGATTATCTACCACCGCTACATTGGGATAACAGTTCATATTTGTAACATTCATTACTGAGAGCGGACGTGTTTTTTTATTTGCTGCACAAATCAAAAGGTGCAGAAACGTGCCAGGATATTTTGCAACCCGTATTTAAGCTAGTTTCCGTGATCAGCAGCAAAGTAAGCCACAAGTGTGACTGTGTTGTGATTTAATTAATTTTATTTAATTTTTTTTTAATTCGTTTTAATTTAATTCAAATTGATACAAAGTAGGCGGTTTGTTATTTTGAAACATTTTTTTTTAAAACAAACGTTTTTCGACTGCCATTTGCTTTATAATTTTTTATTTATTTTTTGTTTTTTTTTTTGTTTTTGTTGGTTTTTTGAGCAAGCCAATAAACTCAAATATTAAATTAGTGTGTGTGTGGAGTGCGCGGGAATTCTTGAAAGCGCGGACATATCTTTAAAAACTCGACAAAAAGAAATACAACGAAGATTTTCGAATAAGCGTGAGTGCACACAAACACAAGCACAAGAAACGAAACGGTAAAGGTACAACATATAACATAAAAGTAAAAAGAAATACAACAACAAAACTAAGAATCAACGGCAATAACAAAGTCAGCCTTTGCCTGCGCTGGTTCTGCTTGCGCAGCAACAAAATTGTTACACACACACACACATATGCAAACACAGACAGAGACATGTGATTTTGAGCTGAAATACGACCACCACTGGAAGGCACACACACAATAGCACTCGTAAAGAACACGATTCAACGACGAGACGACGAAACGACGACGACAAGCTTATCTCTTGCCGCTGAGAACGCAAAACGAAGACGATAAAAGCAAAGCAAACAGCAACAACAACAGCGATCGGCTGTTTTGAAACTGAACAAAATATATAAAAAGGGAATTTTTGTAGTCGCTGCCTTGCTCGCTCTTATGCGTATTTTATGTTTCGACACATGTGCGTGAAAATCCTTTTTGGAGAGACATAGCCGGCATTTCAAAACGCACTCTCTCACACACACACACACACACATATACATCAAGCGCACGTGTAGCTGCATTTGTATATGTTTGTGTGCATGTTTTCTGTTTGTTTTTTGCCTGTCGCTGCAAGTCTCCACTTAGTTTGGCGTGGAATTCTTTCTAACGCTGTGTCGCTTTTTTTCTTCTCGTTTCTCTTCCTCTTCTAGCTTGTTGATTGAAATGCAACACGCGCAACGCAATAACAATATCAACAACAATAAAAACGAACTACAGTTTAACTAGCAAATATCAAAATTTCAAGAAGCCATAACAACAACAACAACAACAAACGTTCATATAGTGCAAATATAAAAAGAAGAAGAAATAATACAAATTATAAAAATTCAACAGTCAGCTAAAATATAAAAAAACACCAAACGTCCAGCACATAATAACAACAACAACAGCAACAGCAACAAAAGGCAAAGATAAAGAATTTGTTGTTTTTTGCGCTGTCCAGTGAAATACGAGCGAGAGGGAGATAGCGAGGAAAAGGGAGAGAGGGAGCGCGGTGGAGAGTGCATAACGCAGCAGAACAACGACACCAACATCAAACATGTCGGCGACAATTGCTCAAAATTCATCGGCATCGGCAAATATCGGCAATTCACACTATTTCGATTGCGATGATTTATTCCATGTGGTAAGTCTACAAACACTCAAAATTCTGCAAACTATGCGGCCAGAAGCTGCAAACAAAATTGAACCATTAAACCGTTATTTGCTCAATTGGAGCAGCTTTGCACATGCATGTACATATATGTATGTATAAAGCTATTTAAGTTTTGATTATATTCATTTGCCTTTTTTTTTTCGCAACACTTAATGTGTTTTTATATTTATTTTTTATTGTTCGTTGATTCATAAATATATTTTGGTTGCAAAACACTCACAAATTTCACAAGCAAGGGAAATAATAAATAAATAAACAAAAAAAGGAAAAAAACTAACTGATAAGGACAGACGTTGCGATAAATGAACGGACAGGTGGACAGGCAATAAAGGTTCCGTCTCTTATGTCTATCTCTAACTGTAAAACAGTTTGCATTGTCGTCATCAGGCAGCATCATTAAAAAAAAAGCAACAAAAACCAAACGCTCATGATCATATGTATTTAAGTGTCGACAGCAGCCACAGCTGTTGTTGTTGTTGTTGTTGCTGTTACTGCTTTGGTCGACAACAAATTCGATTAAGTCAGTAAGTTCCGGGTTTGGATTTTGGTTTAGTGTTTTTTTGTTTCTGCTTTTTGCCTTTTGCTTTCATGTTGAGAGAGGCTGAGGCGGAGCAAAAGAGCTTCAAGTTTAAAGTTATTCGCCGCGACTCGATTTGCGCTTACGCGGCGAACTGGACGATGGGATGGGGCAGCAGCGGGGTGCGGGGCAGCAGCGCACTGCTTTTCAAGTAAAGCAAAAATTAACAACAAAACTGAGTGCAATGCCGGACGGGTCAAGTAGAACCAACTATGTACAATGAGCGACAATAAACAACATACACACACACATACACACACATACGCATACGCATACAGACATTTGTCACAGGTTGATGTCCGATAAAAGTTGCAAAGCTTTGGGTTTTTATTTTTTTTTTTGATCGCCTGAACTTTGCGCTGCACGCAAGCATGTATTTGTGCGTTGTTATCGATTATTCGCTTTTCATAATCGCATAATCGGCTGTCATTACGCAGCAGTTTTTATTTTGTTGTTTTTTTGACAACTGCATCGGCAGCAAATAGCAACAAATTTGCCGCCGAAAGCGAAAGGGCGCAACTCAAACACATACATACATAGACAACCACACACACACACTCACACACACGCGCATGTATACAGCAGCATAACTGAAACTGAAACTGCTGCAACAAGCGCGGCTGCTGCTGCTACTTGTTGTGCTTTTGTTTTCTTGCGGTCGCTGCTGCTGTTTTTTTTTTTCAGCCAGGCGACAAGTTTGTCCATAACGATATCGCAATGCAAACACGTTTCGTGTGTATTTTTTGTTTTACTGCTGCTGCTGCTTTGCATGTTGTTTGTGTGTTTGGTAAATGCGTTCACTTCTCTTATATATTATTTTTTTTGTATTTGTTGTCAGGTGGATGAAGCTGCTGCTCAACTGAAATTCACTTTTTCGCATAACTTTTGATTTCGTCGTCGTCTCGTTGTTGTTGCTGTTTCGTTACTTTTATTATGAAATTTATATGCATAGTCGTTGTTGTTGTTCTCTGCTTGCTTGGTTAGTTAGCTGTTGTTGTTTTTGTTGTTGTTGCTTGCGCCCAAAAGCAAAATGCTTAGTTTGTTATATCAAATCCTCATCGCTTCGTAATCATATTACGTTTCAACTTGACTATACACACACACACACACACATACACATGCATATGCACATGCGAGGCCAAGGGACAGCGACCACTTTTTACGAATATAATTCCATTTCCTGCCAAGGCGATAACAACAACGCCGCCGTCGCGGCCGCTGCATTGTAGACATGCACACAAACACAAATGCATGCATATACATATACATATACATATATATATGTGTGTGTGTGTGTGTGTGTACATGCATGTCCCGAACGTCGTCGTCGTCGCCATTGCTGTGACTGCGACGACTACCTAAGAAGAAGAGCAACAAGCATAAGAGCAAGGAGGAAGGAAGGGGCAACTCTCCAACTCTACAGCCTGGAACGTCAATTCATTTCATTTCATGCGAT
The DNA here is from genome assembly GCA_035045305.1 of Drosophila maculinotata. Lineage (NCBI taxonomy): Eukaryota > Metazoa > Arthropoda > Insecta > Diptera > Drosophilidae > Drosophila > Drosophila maculinotata. The sequence goes on along the minus strand of JAWNPD010000679.1, from coordinate 5,823,421 downwards.
ACGATTGAATACAATTCGATTAATATGCAGTCCAGGTCCAGTCCCAACTTCTCTGTGTGTTTGTATGTGTGTAATGGAGTTGCGTGCACCCACATGTATGTACACACACACATACAGACATACATACATATACAGCAACATGTTGCCAAAGTGCAAGCTTTTTGTTTTGCTGTTTGGTGTTGTTTTAATGCAAGTTAACAGAAGTACAAATTATAAATAAATTATTTGCGTGCCAGCAGCTACTACTGACGTTGGTTATTATTATTATTATTATTAATATTATTATCGTTGTTGAGTTTTGTAAAACAACAACAAAAATATGTATATACATACATACAAATATAATAATAAACGAACGAGCAAACGAGCTAAGCGAAATAAATAAATAAATATGTATGAGCTGTTGTGTGTGTGTGTGTGTGTGTGTATGTTGGTGTGTATCAATACTGTGAACGTCTCTACGTTTCTCAGTCCGTCCGTTGAGTGTGTGCACTCGTGCGATGTCGTCGCTCATCGTTCGCTATCTCCCACACCAGCAGCAACAACAACACCAACAACAGCAGGCAGTATGAGCTCCACTTGCTCTCTCGCTCGCACTCGCATTAGCACACGCTCTCACGATCTTGACTGCGACGCGGGCTTATTGAGAGCGAGGAGCCAAGCAAGCGCCTGCCTGCCTGCCTTTCCGCCACCTCTCCTGCCTGCCAATCCCATTCCATTCCATCCCATCCATCCATCCATCCACTTCATATTCTATTGTCATTGCCTGTTGCGCGCTGTTGTTGTAATCTTAAAATTGTCTTCATATGCGCTTCATGATCATGTTGCTGTTGCTGTTACTGTTACTGTTGTTGCTTTGCTAATGGCCGCTCAATTGAGTGCCAAAGTACATGCACACACACACACACACATACCTTCATATATACGTTTTTGTATGTTTATTTTGCTTGCGGTGGGGTCGCCGCGGCTCGTTGGGTGCCTTCAGGGACAGGGACAGGGACAGTGATACAAAAGTAGTGATATCGAATCTTTAGCTTAAATGTCATTAACTTGCAAAATACTTTGGTGTGGGTCAAGCACTAAAACTGCCGACTATTCCAAATAAACTGTTTTTTTTTTATTTAAATATGTATGCATGTGTGTGTGAGTGTATGTGTGTGTGTTTAGTCAAGGCACCGTTATCACTGTATTGAAATGCAGAGGTAAAGAGGTTAACTACAGATTGATTACTTTGGCAACACATTTTAATTAATCTAGAGCTCAATGCAAATGCATTTCAAAAAAAAAGTACACACATACACATACACATATGCAAATGTAAAATGTAAAATGTAAATGAGACAAACCTCGACATAACCTCCAATAAGTACATACATACATAGGTACAGTTCGTAAATAATTTACCATTTACCATTGTATAAATATTGTTTTCATCTTATAGTCAATTTGTATTTGCAACTTTTCTACGCTTTTTTCTGGGAAATATCTTGTCATTTAGTACTCTATATGATTTTTTTCGTATTCATATTTCTGACTAGCTTTTGGGTTTCAACTGGGAATACTTCTGAGTCACACCATGTTATGGCTATTCAACTCGACATCGCTTTTCATTCAGCAATTTTCGTTTTCTATATCTAAAATGATTATTTCTTGTTTAGTGTTTAACCTTTTCAATCTTAATCTATTTGACGCTGCTCTCTGAATTCATATTCCTAGCTATCCTAAATGATGAACTTGATGTACAATCAATCTAACCTTAAACAAATTAAGCAAAACTAAACTAAGCGCATTTTTATAATACTTTCGATTGAAACTAAAAACTTAAAGAAACTAAACTGAACACATTTAGGTACTAAGTATGCAATAATACAGTCATATTTTAAATGAAATTATCGAATTTACGTTTTCTTTTCATATGTATATTATCAATTTAGTTCAGATATGATAATGAACCACATTGAAATCGTTTAACAAACTCAAACAATATGGAAACGTACATAATGAATACAATTTATTAACATTTCTATATTGATTCAGTTGGATTTGTGATCATTTATTTAAACATTTCAACATATCATATAAGCGATGAGATTTTCAAATACTCTTACACAACGAACTGTAGCGAATGAATGTGTAAATCCAAAAAGAGAATTCGTATTGTCTTTTTTTTTTGTTGTTGTTGTGTATATTCAGATGTACATACACACATATGTATGTATGTATGTATATAATATGTGATGTGATGAGTGTGTTTATAAGTTGTAATGATGCGAGTTAAGTTGACAAGTTGCTGGCTCTGTGTTGGTGTTAAAATGTGACATCAGTTTTGACCCTGTTTGTATTTCAGTTTTACTTTATTATTTTTTATTTGTTTTTTCCTTTTCGATGTGTTTTTTTTTCCGCTGCAATTATGATTATTATTACAATATTTATTTTTGGTGGTTGAAACTTTTTTGACGTTTATTTCTGTTTTTGATGCGGGCTCCAGACACGCGGTGTGAAGAGGGGAGGCGGGGGAGGGGGAAGATAGCTTGAAATACCCGCAACACAAAATTTGTATTATTTATTATTTTATTTTTGCTTGCAACATCACTTTTTTTTTTGGGTTTTTGGTTATTTTCCTTTTCCTTTTGCTAGTCATTCGATTCGCTTGCCAATCCAAAAAAAAAATGAAGAAGCAGAAAGCAACAACAACAGCAAGCACAACTAAAAATCCAATCGCAATCGAATTCGAATCGAATCTATTATATAATGAAGTTGCCGTCTGCGCAGACGTCGACGGCGCAGCGACGTCGACAGCGACTTTGCGGTCGCGTTTGTTTAGTAGATTTCCATTCACATTCACTGTCGCTTTTTGATTACTTGCTGTTGTTGTCGTTGTTGTTGCTATTGCTGTAGTTGTAGTTGTCGTCGTCGTCGTCTGTTTTGCTTTTGTGCGGGCAGTCGCCGTCGCCATCGTCGTCTGCTCTTTCAACTGGTTTTACAGGACAACAACAGCAAACGACAAACGGCGAACATTTGCGTGAGAGCGAGAGTTGGTTGTGTAGAGCGTGTGAGAGCAGAGCACACGGATCATTTTGTAGAGTGCGTGTGCATTGCTTTGCTGTTGTTGTTGTTCTAAACAAGTAACAGTTCTCCCCCTCTTCCCTGCCAGCGCTTGTAACTGAGCCCCCGACATTTGGCCGTTGATTTTGGTTTGCCGCTCACGGCACATTCGAACCCGAAAACCCAAAAACCCGCACTGCCCGCTCGCCTTGCGGGGACCACGTGTTCAACATATTCTTAACATGTTGGCCCCGACTACAACAACTCTACTGTCCCGTCCCGTACCGTCACGTCCCTTACCCGTCCCCGTCCCCGTCCCCCTTCCCCCTGTCTCTTCATTTTTACCAAGCCCTGCTTGCCTGCCTGCCTGCCTGCATAGCCTGTTTAGCACTTTGTTGCTGTTGTTGTTATTATTTTTATTGTAGTGCCTTTTGCTTAGTTGTCGTTCTTGCTGTTGTTGTTGTTTGCCTTTGAGTTTTCGGTTGCGGGTTATCAAATTGCCGATATATTGTTGTATATTGGCGCAGGCAACGGGCAGCAGGCAGCAAGCAGGCAACAACAACAACAACAAGACGAAGAAGCAGGATGGCAGGCAGGCAGGCAAGGAGCTGAGGAGCTGAGGAGCTGCTGTGCAGTGTGTGGGGGAGGGGGTAGCAGCAAGTAAGAAACAAGGTTCAAAACGTACATGAAAAACACAAACAGTGAAAAATACAAAGTGTGTTTGCTTGTGTGTGTGTATGTGTGTGTGTGTTTGTTTGTATTTTCAGGCAGGCGCAGCTGCTGATAGTGCATTTAATATGTGGCCCCCTCCCTTCGCTACACCCTCCCCTATCCACTACCCCATTGCACTTCGTTTGCCATGCCTCCTAACAGATTGTCAAGTGTTTCAATTGAACGCAACTCGAAATAATTCCTGAATATATACTATGATATATACATACATATATACATACATATATACATATACATATACATACATATATCTTTAATACTTATACATACATATATCGCAAGCAAATGAATTCTGCTTTAACGACTTTCAATCGAAGCGGAAACTAAACTTTTTTTTGTTAGCTACATACACAAATACATAAATTTATATTATGTGCATATATGAAACCGATAATTGGCAATTGTTAGCACTGCTTCTTCTTCTTCTTTTCTACAGAAAATGTCAAAAGTTCTGGCGAAATCCCTTTTTTAGCTTTTCTGAATTTAAATGTACTTAAAGTCAGATTTGGATTCTCGAATGACTAAACTTTAATGTAGTAATTTATGGATCTTTAATATTCTTTCAATTCTGAATATATATATATTCATATATTCCTTAAATCTTTTAAAGTTGTACGAGCCTAAAACTTTAACCAAATATAGAAACATCGAAAACATTTTTGTGCTCATGAAAAATGTATATAAAAATGTTTATCTTGAAGTTGTGCATAGGAAACAGTTATCTCCTATCACATGAAGTATATTCTTGATCACTACCAAGATAAAGGTAAAGATAGCCGTATTGCAACAAATCGATAAATATCGATTTCCAAGCCAATTTCTTTCGAGCAGGTATCACAGTTGTTTTTTTCCTTAAATATTGGAAATCTTTACGCACAGATTTTCATACTTATCAATATTGTGTATCAAAAACAAATTTACTTGAAATAAATATTTGAATGGGATCTATAATATAAGATATCGTCCTGATAAAGCGTATTTACAGTATTTGTATTTGAGTGTATGTGTGTACATACATACATATGTACATATATCATGATCTTGTTGCTTCTTTGCTGTCCATCTACTTTTCTCTACTACTGCTGCTGCTGCTGCTTCTTCTTCTGTTCGGTCACTGTTTTCAGTTTTCAGTTTTGCTTATCGCACGTCCAACAAAACAACAACAAGCAAACAAAACAAAAAAAAAAAAAACAGAAAAAAAAGATTATTATTATATGAACTAACTAACCCAATAATAAGTATTCTTATCGAATTAAATCACACACACACACAGCCAGAGGAGAGAGGGAGACACACATATATACATATATATGTACATATGTGTGTATATGTGTGCTTGTTTTGTATGCGTGTGTTAAACAAAAAAGTGTCAGCAAGGGGTCTCGGAGTTGCCAGATAGCAGATAAAGATAGATAGTGTGGCACAGGGGAAGCAGGAGCAGGCGGTGGAGGAGGAGGAGAAGGAGGGGAGCAGCAGCAGCAACAGCAACAGCAACAACAACAGCTACAACATGTGCACATGTTTTGTTGTTTTTCTTCTTTATGACTTTCATGTAATGCATATTTTTGTTGTACTTATTTTACGTATGGTTTTTAAGGAGTAAAACAGAGATGGAGAGGAGGAGATGGGGCAGGGGTGGGGTTAGAGTTTGAGTGCACTCTGTGCATGTTGCTTTGTAAACGCTTAGCTGCCATGTGCCGCACACGTACATACATAAATACATACATACATATATACATACAAACACACGAACGAACGAAACGTCAAAAAGTGCTTTTGTTGTTGTAGCTGTTTGCTGATAAGCGCTAAGAACTTTGATATAGAGCAGCAGCAACAACAGCAACAACAAGAACAGAACCGCAAGCAGGGCACACCAACAAGTGGTTTTTGTCTGGCGCACACATGACAGGAGTGAAGAGCTTGCCAGATCAGGAGAGCGAGAGCGAGAGCGAGAGAGATACTGAGTGGGAAGCGTAGCAGAAAAAGCGTGTGTAAGGAATATTGTAATGAAAGCTAAGCTCCAAGAACGAAAGGTGAATAGGACCAAGCTGCCAAAGAGTGATGTGAAAAATGAATGTTTACCATTATCAACAAAAAATAGTAAATGTTAAATATTATGTTTAAAATTGTATTCAATTGAAAAGTGTACATTTGTAGCACAGGAGAAGAGCGAGCAGAGAGAGAGAGAGAGAGGGAAATCATAAGCTCATAAGCTCAAATCTTGGCTTCCTAAAATCAAATGAGAGCAACAGCAACAACAACAACAAGGAGAGTAACACTCGATGATAATGCTCGAATTCGAAGTTAAATTCGATGACGATAATGATAATGAGATGTCGTAAATTCGTTGAGCTATAACGTACACAAATATGTATGTATATGCACACATACATACATACATAGATGTATGTAGCAACTTATGTATGTACCATACATAAATAAATACATAGTCGAAAGACAAACAAAATATGTAAGTACGCAGAGCTGAGTGAGGCCCCCCCGATAAGGTTTGACACTCCGCCAGTGAGCTGATAGTCAACGGGCAGTTACAGAAAAAAAGAGCATCGTGGAAAGGGGGCAAAACAGTCGACTAGCCTAATAAGGCAAATAAGGGCAGAAGCAACAAATCAAAGAAACAAATTAACAGCAGCTAGTTTATCGATAGTCGATAAAAGCTGTCACACATGACAGTTATATTAAATGTGTATGTTTGTATGCACCGTTATGTAGATCAACTGTGGAATACACCAAATATATACTATGTATATACATATGTATGTATATTCATGTATGTCAGCTTATCAGTTTGGCAATATATGTATGTATGTATATACATACATACATACATATGAGACATGATGTTCTTAACTTTTATCATCTTGAGTTTCTTTGGGGTCTACAGGGGCGCACTTTTGTAGTACATGCGATTAAAGAGATTTTGTTTTTATCTTCTCAAAGTAGCAACGAGCAACGTACGAACATATGTACATACATATGTACATATATGATCTTATAACTGATATGACTGATAATACTAATATTAAGAAAGAAAACAAGTGCACCTGAGTAGTAAAATAGTAGCTCAAATAATGATGATTATTGTGTGTAGTTATAAATTACGTATAACGATTTACAGCTATAGTCACACAAATAGGTAACTTTAGTCTTTTATCGTAATTTTAAAGTACAAGAATCCCTTTTATGGTTTACTTTATTTCTAAGGCCTCAACTGTAATTAAAAGAAAATGATGTTCGTCATATCGGGTGTGTAATGTACTGTACTGTACTGTACTGTACTGTACTGTACTGACTTGCCTTACGTATTCATATCGACAATCGTTTCTATTCGAGATGTGATTGATACAATTTTCGAATTTGCATCCCATTTCGAATGCAACTAACCTACATGCATAAATACATACAAACGCAATACACACGCAGACAACGTAACGCACACACATTAACGTAACGTGCAAACGAAATTGACATCTCTCCAATAACATTTCCATACACGCATAGCAGAGTCCCCCACCTTCCTCCTACCAGCCCTACCACCACCATGATAATCTGTGCCCTCATTTTGCTTGCCCTTTTTATTAACTTCCTTGCTTTCAAACTCGCTCACGCAACTTGCAATTTCGATTACAACTTTAATTTTAACTCGGAAACTGCAATCGATTGCATAACATTTCTATGTAAGCGCTTGCGTATATGTATGTGTGTGTGTGGAGAGTGAGAGAGAGAGGCAGAGAGAGAGAGATTTGTACGTATCATGCTTGGTTAGCCTACAGTTTTAATTGTCTTTGGTTTTTCGGTTTTGCTGGTTTACTTAACGAAACGACAATTGCAACATTTTAAGTGTGTGTGTGTGCTTGTGTGTGTGGAGGGCAAATCCAAATGGCAAAATGCGAAAACTGCGCAAACGCAACAACAACTGCGCCCTGCATTGCGACAGCGCTGTAAGCAGCGCAGCAGCAGCAATAAGAAGAAGCAGCAGCAGCAGAATAAGCCGACAGGCAGCAGCAACAACAACAACAGCAGTATATATTATTTAATTTATTATACGTATGGAAACCCTTCGACTTCGACTTTGTGGCGGATTTGCTTTTTGTTTTTATTACTGGTTTATTTTTTTTTTTTGCGTTTTTGATTTTTTTGTTGGGTATTTTTTTAATGGTTGTTGTGCTCCGAATTTAGCAAGGCCAAGTTGTTGTTGTTGCTGCTGCTTAATGTTTGTGAAGTTTTCTTTTATTGTATTTTATTATGTGTGCTGTGCTGTGTTATTATTATGTATTGTGTATATTTCGTGTATGCGTGCGTCTCTGTGTGTGTGTGTGTATGAGTGTGCTGTTGGAGCCGGTTCGAACACTGACTTCGAAAGAGGAAGCCAAGACACAGCGTCGACGTCGACGTCGACGTCAGCGTCAGCGATTGGCAATGAAACGAAACTGGCACGAAGCGACGCCAGCAGCGGCGCATGCGTCGACGCCGCGTCTTCGCGTCATTGCTTAACTTGACGGCTTGCGTCTCGCTCGCGCATGCGTGCAAGGCAATCACTTTTTCACATTCTCGCTTGCTCAAGCTTCGTTGTTGTTGGTTTTATTTGTTTCTTGTGTGTGCGCTTACCAAATATTAACAGCGGACGTACAATGAAAACGACACGAAAATGTGAAATGCTCAAATCGACCTAGACCTCAATCGATGCTTGGGCCAAGTTGGGCGCCCTAACTTCACCATTGCCCCTCCCCACTACCCCGTCGACCCTCTTTGTTGTCCCTTGTCACTTGTTGCGTGCAAGCCTTTGGCAACATTATGTAAATATTAACGTGGCAATTGTTAAAGTAGCCTGGCTGGTTTTATTTTTAATTTTAGCTTGGGTTTTTTTAAATTGACGAAACTTGACGACTAAAGTTGCAGACGTCATTGAGCGCACATTGCAAAATACACATATTATATATATATTATATATATATACAAAGTTTATGTATATATACATATATAGTTACAGCTACATGTGCCACCCACAATTGATAAAAAAAATAAATAAACAAATACACAATGTATAAGGGGGGGAAGTAAAGTTGTGTTCTCCAAAGTGCATAGACCTAAGAATAGGAATACAAGATGAAGCGCTAAATAATGATCAAAATGGCCTCGGGATTACAAATCGGTTCACTTTTGACAAATTTATGGAAGTTTGAAGTCTAGAAGGTCACTTGGGCATGATTTTTTACAACTAACCCAAAATCACTTTTGCTATAGTTATTTATACTAATTGTGACAACCACTAAATTTTTTTTTTTTCAAAATGAGTAAGCGGGTGTTACATGATATTTTTGGAAAAAAAATTAACAAAAAATGATTTTTCTAAAGTGCAAAAAATTGAGATAATGAATCATGAGCGAAATAGCCTCGAACTCGCAAATCGGTTCAGTTTTCGCAAGCTAATTTTTTTGTCATGATTTTTAACCGAAAAATTAACCATCTCAGAATCACTTTTGCTATAGTTTTCAATACATATTTTAACAGCCCAAGCGATTAAACATAAAATTTCAAGATTCTAAATTTTATAACAACAAAATTTGTAAGGGTCCCCCCTTATGTTTTTTTTTTGCAAAATAACTTCATTTTGTTTTTCAAAAGTAGAGGCCAAATAATAAACAAAATGGCATTGGAAATTGGTTTAGTTTTGCTTCTTATCGATCCTTTTGCTGCTTGCACACACACACACACACCCACACCCACACACACACACACACACTTACACTCAGAGAGGCACACTCACGTACTTTGGCAAACGTCACGTCGCATTGTGTGCTTTATCAGTGAGTTGAGTTTTTTTTTGTGTGTGTGTGTGTGTGTGTGTGAGTGCATTGATTAGTCGCCAACTGGATGACAGCAGCAGCCGCAGATGACTTAGAAACAGTAAACAGCAGCAACAGCAACAACAACAATAAAACAACAGTAACAACAACAGTCATGCGATTGGACTTGACGACTGAACGACTGTCGATTGATTGAGCAACGTATATCCCCACACCCCATTCCCTAATTCCCCCCTCAATCGCTTCTAGTCTCCACTTTTTTATATTCTCAATTCCATTGCATTCCTCTTTACCATCCCCTCCCACAAACTGTTGACCAGTTGAGTTATTGTTGTTCTTCTTCTTCTTCTTGCCTGAGTTGTGTTTTTTTTTTAGGGGTAGAGGCAGCCTGTTGCATGTATAGGGATGGAGGAAGGGAAAGGAGGGAAGGCATCATCTCGTCTACTGCCCCCACTCTTCCTCACAATCTCCCCCCCCCCCCCCCCCTCCTCCCCTCCCCCCTCCTCTATCATTGTGTGTGTGTGTGTGTGTGTGAGTGCATTGATTAGTCGCCAACTGGATGACAGCAGCAGCCGCAGATGACTTAGAAACAGTAAACAGCAGCAACAGCAACAACAACAATAAAACAACAGTAACAACAACAGTCATGCGATTGGACTTGACGACTGAACGACTGTCGATTGATTGAGCAACGTATATCCCCACACCCCATTCCCTAATTCCCCCCTCAATCGCTTCTAGTCTCCACTTTTTTATATTCTCAATTCCATTGCATTCCTCTTTACCATCCCCTCCCACAAACTGTTGACCAGTTGAGTTATTGTTGTTCTTCTTCTTCTTCTTGCCTGAGTTGTGTTTTTTTTTTAGGGGTAGAGGCAGCCTGTTGCATGTATAGGGATGGAGGAAGGGAAAGGAGGGAGAGGCATCATCGTCGTCTGACTGGGCGCCCCATGTGTTAATTACCAAGTCAAATTTGCCTTGCGACAATTAAAACGATCGATGTGTGTATGTATGTATATGCATATATATGTATGTATGTATATATATATATATATGTTTGTTGTGAGTTTAAAAGAAGGGGGAGTGGCAGAAACGGTGGCTGGGTTGTCGTTGATTGCTGGCCAGACAAGAGTGAATAGAGTGAGAAAGAAGAAGTAGAAAAGGATAGAGGAAGAGAGTAGAGAGTAGAGTCCTTTCAGTTGTTATATCGATCAACAAGTTTTTAAGCGTATCGATAGGTCTAGCGATTGTCGATAACTTTCAACTATGATACGATCAATTTGGTTGCGGCTTAAGAAAGTTTGAGTTGGATAAGTTCAAATTTAAATTATTTAATTACTTTGCTTAAATTAGTAAACTGTTATTTTTGTTAAATAAAATAATACTTTACATATTACCAACTTTTCTTTTGAATTTTTCGATACTTTGCAAATTATTGTATTGCTTTTGAAAATCCTATATTAATTTGTAATATTAATATTACATTCGTAGAAAGTCTGCTATGAGCTTCTCTAATAATTTGTAATATTAACAGTTGATAGATTGTCAGTTAAAGCTTATCGATTCCTAATTGATTGCAACTTTGCTTTGATTGCTGTTCACTTGATCATCTAACGATAGGTTTATCTGATTGTTGATTGATTTAGACTTTGCTTCAGTCAGTTCATTTTAATTGTGATTTTTGTAAAATACAAAATATTAATTGGTTTTTATTATTATTTTTTTTTAATTATTTCTGATTTTTTGACGCTTTTGCTGCTGATTTGCAAGCTGCTGTTTACCAGTTTTTTGACATCTATCTACTCGTAACTAATTGCTAATGTTATTCCCCAACCAATCTAACTATATGTATAAGTTTATATAGATACATATATACCAATACTTACCCCGCCCCCCCCCCCCCCTCCGTTCGCTGCCAAACAAACACTTTGTTACCTGTTCGTGCAGGTTGTTGTAGTTGTTGTTGTTGTTGCCTTAGCATTATAAATAACACCTATAATAACTATGTATTCATTTTCAATTCGCATATATACATACGTCTGTATATACATATATATGTGTGTGTATATATATAGACTCCCCGCCCCCTACCTGTTTCGAAGCTCTGATCTGTGTGAGCAGAATAAAGAGCGACTCTGTTTGCCTCTCGCTCTTTCTCTCTCTCTCTCTCCCGCTGTGTGTGTGTGTGTGTGTCTCTGTATTGGTGTTAGCTCATCGAGGTTATGGATATTGCGTCGCCGTCGGTCGTCGTCGTTGTGGTTGTTGTTGTTGTTGTTGTTGGCTTTATAAACCAGTTAGTCAGTCAGGCAGTCTTCAGCATCACACACACACACACACACATGCATATACAATATGTGTATGTGTGTGTGCGAACGTGTTTACGAGACAACAACAGCAGCCAAGCCAAGCCAAGTAAACCAAACGTTAAGCCAACAAAAAAAAATCTTACCTAACAGCGCCTAATATATATATTTACATAAATATATATATAAACACACACATGCATACATACATATATATTTATTGTAATCATTTGCATGCTTCATAAAATGTCAAATTGAGAGTTGATGTGCCAAATTTCCAACCGGAACTTGCAAAAGCTCTCGCTCTTGCTGTCTCGCTCTTACTGCAGCTAAACAACGAAATCAAAAGCAAAACAAGAATCAAGACAAGGTCTTAGCAGCAACAACAACGACAATAACGACAACAACATCAACAACATCATAATAGAAGCCACTTGTGTACAAAGAAAAATGTTGCTAGCAGACAACGAAGCAGCAGCAGAAGAAGCAACACGCAAAAGCCCGACTGCAAAGAAAAGTAAACTTATTTTCATTTTCAAATGAAAGGGAAATTCTCACCTAGATGAAAGACGACACACACATTCACACACACACAGAGGCAAAAAACTTGTAGCCATAATAAAACATGTGTGTGTGTGTGCGCGCAAAAAACAAAAGCAATGGCAATAGCAAAAACAAACCACAGTGCGGCCTCAGTCGACGTCGCTGCCGTCGCTCTGATCTATTTGTCTGTTTTCATTGTATGGCGGGAGTGTTAGTCCCCCCCTCTCTCCACACTCTGTGCTGATTGCCGAATTGGGCACAGGGTATACCGGGTATCGGTCTGTACTCTGTACTCCTGTTTATCTTGTCTTTCACACACACATACACATGCAGCGATGAATGCGCGGCCAACTTGAAGTTGTTTTTGAACACGTTTCGAGCGTTGCGGCGGCGTCGGCGTCAGCGTCAGCGTCTCTGCTGCGCCCCCTCCCTTGGCCACTCACTGACGATTGCCTGCCTGCTTGCCTGTCTCTCTGCATGTGTGTGTGTGTGTGTTTGTGTGTGGTACTTTATGCAAGCAAAGCTTAAGCGGCAGTAACGATGCCGTAAGCGCAAAGTTGGTCATAACAATCGTAAAAGTTTGCCAACTTGTTGCGCAGACTTTTGTTGCCCACGTTGGCGTTGCCAGACTGTCGCCAAACATCAGCTGTGAGTCAATTGAAATTGTAACGCAATTCACTGTGAGAAACTGATCAAAGAGGTGAATAGTAAATGACTCAAATATTGCACGACTGCGAGTACCGTTAGAAATACGATAAACAAATGTCGCTAATCAGAATCGAAACAAATTCACTTGGGAGGGGATCAATGAGAAACGACAACGGCAATTATATTTATAAACATCGTGAATCAGTTTGCAATCGATAAGCTAACTAAATCAATGCAGCGATAGTCAAATGAATCACCCAACAAATCTGATTACAATTCAATTACGACTACAGTGGCCACTCGGCAAGTGCAGTATGCAGAAATTCGAATAACTATTCGAAATTATGTAGAACCGATATTTTACATATGAATATTAAATTGTAATATAAAAATATATATATTATTCAAATTTTTCGAAATCGATCTATAGATATATATTATAATAATTTATTTTAGTAATTAGCCTGTTACTTAAGTTGTGATTGTCTTTTATTTCATATCGTCATTATAATGCTATCTCTCATAATGTAAGCACCTGAAAAGTGCAAGCTGACAGTCTGGCAACGCTGTGTGCACGCCCGCCGGCCGCGCACGCGTCTGTTAAGCGCTCTCTGCTTCGCCACTGTTGCGACTTTGCTGTGTGCATGTGTGTGTGTGTGTGTGTGTGTGTAAGTGCGTGTTAACTGCCAACCAGTTTAGCTTGTTGCTTTTCATTTTTTTCTCGATTTTTTGACGGCTGCTGGGCCCCAAAAATAAAATGTTTTTTTTTTTTTTTGTATTTGTCTGCAGCTTTGTTTGCGGCCTGTTTCGTTTGCTTTGCTTTTGGGCCGTTTGCTGTTTTTGGTGTTGTTGGCTTGAACTTGAGCTCTATACATATGTAATTGCTCTTGTTGTTGTTAGTTGGCTATTGCCCGCTCTCGCACTCTCTCTCTCTCTCACAATAACACACACGCTTTCTGGAAGTCTGCGTGTTTGTCTTTGTGTTGGTTGGTTGGTTTGGTTCGCTGGTTGCATAACGTGTTACAGCATCGCACGAAAATGAACAGCAACAACAATATAATAACAATAAAAAAAAACCGAAACTGATGACGACACACGCAAAGTCGGATTCGAGTGGGCTGCTTGAGAGGGAAAGAGATGCCGGATTGAGCAGCTGTGTGCGCCGAGAGCTTTGCGACGCTTGCAGCGCAGTCGGCGGCGCAGTCGCAACCGCAGTCCGTCATGTCCGTATGCGTGCTGTTAATGTTGCCATTGTTGTCATTGTTGTTGTTGTATTGGTTAATGGCTGGAAAATTACATATATTTATAAAAATAACATTTGGCTTTTATATTGTATTGTGTATTGTGTGTTTTTGTTGTTGCTTTTTGCAATATCATTAACATTACAAGTGACGGCTGACGGGCCGAAAATTCATTTCTAACAACTGCGCTGCCGGCGTCGACGTCGCAGCTAGACAAGGCAGCAGCAGCAGCAGCAGCGACAGCGAAAATTAAGTGAGCGTCTTTTGCTTTTGCTGTTGCTCTTTACTCTTTACTTATAGGTCAAGTTAAAAGTAAAAGTATTTTATGTGCGTGTGTGTGTTTGTGCTGGTTGTGTGTATGGCGCCCATTTGAGCGCGTCTCTGCTGCTGCGCTGCTCCTCTGCTGCTGCTCTATCTCCTTTGCCCATTTGGCTACACTTGTGCTTTTGTTGTTGCTGTGGGTTTTTTTTGTTGTATTTTTTATTATTTTGCGAAATGTGCGCGGCCTTTCGTTAAGTTGTGTGTGTGTGTGTGTGTGAGTGTGAGTGAGAGGCAGAGGTTGAGGTTGAGGGAGACTTACGTATATGCGAAAGCTCGGCTTGAAAATTAATTTGTTTGCTTTTTTGCTTGTCTTTATTGCAGGTTGTCAGTGATATGAAGCAGCAGCAGCCATCGGATCACATCCTGGTGGACGCCACCATGGAGCACTCAAGCGACAAGGATATTCAGCAGCTGCAGCAGCAGCAGCAGCAACAGCTACTGCATCAGCAGCAGCAGCAGCAGCAGCATCATCGGCTGCATGGACCGTTAACTCGCACAATTTCACAGCCCGCCCAGCGGCAAGTGAACCAACTGCAGCAGCAGCAACAACAGCAACAACAACAACAACAGCAGCCGTCGCAAGTCGCCTCGCTGGTGACCATCATTGAGAATCTGAGCAACATTTCGCTGCATCGCAAATTGGAGCGAACACAGTCGGAGCCGCTGCCGCCGCAGCAGCCAATGAATATCTCACGGTAAGTGCACAAAAAGCTTTCCATTTTAAAGCGCTAGAATGCAGCTGAAGTTTGATGCGGTTCGATCTTTTTAATGCAAGTGAGAGCTTTGAGTAAACACTGGTGCAAAAACAATTAATTCGGATTTCATTGCAAAAAAACATATTTCTTTTCAATATTTAATAACATACATTAATTTGTAAAAACAACAAAAAGCCACAATTTTACTATAGTAATTGAAATTTTACAAAAACCAGCAAAGTAATTTAAAAACTATTAGAGGCAAATGATTAGACGATTTCAATATAGATTTATTTGTTATAAACTCTTTTTTTCTTGTTGCACAATTCCTTTTAATTTGTTTGTGAAAATTAAAAATCAAATCAAATCATTATTTATTAAAATTTAAAATACGTTTTTATTAAAAAAACATTAATTTGTAACTTTTTGCATTGCCAATAGAACTTTTGAACATAATTAGAATATTAGAATAAACTTAATTTATATTTACCGATCTGAATAATTTTTGAAATTAATTATATATAAACTAGCAGAAATTTGAGCAGACTGTTTTAGGCACTTACAGCGAATTGAATATGTTAATGATGCCACACGTGTGTGCAACAAGTTACAAGCTGTCTTTAATTGTGCAATCGCATTAAATTGAATTTGGAGACTATAGACTGTAGACTGTAGACTGTAGACTGTAGAATACTTGCGGGCGCAACAAGTTCTTCGTTAAGTTTCAACTCAAAACTAATGCAAGTTTTTCTCTCTCTCTCTCTGTGTTGTTCGCTCTCTGTGACTTTGCAGCTACAAGACGGAATTGTGCCGTCCGTATGAGGAGGCCGGCGAATGCAAATACGGCGAAAAGTGCCAATTCGCCCATGGCTATCACGAGTTGCGCAATTTGCAGCGTCATCCCAAATACAAGACGGAATATTGCCGCACCTTTCACAGTGTTGGCTTTTGTCCTTACGGGCCACGCTGTCACTTTGTGCACAATCAGGACGAAGCACGTGCACAGCAGCAGCAGCAGCAGCAACAACAACAACAACAACAACAACAGCAGCAGCAGCAGCAGCAACAACAACAGGGCAAAACATTCCAGAAGCCCACTCAGCTAACTAGCAACAACAACAACAGCAACAACAACAACAACAACAACAACAACAACAACAACAATAATAATAATAATACCAATCAATACTTTTTACCACTGAGTCCACCGCTGAGCATGAGCACTGGTTCCGATCGTGAATCGCCAACTGGTTCACTTTCCCTCTCGCCCACAAATTCTTTGACGAATTTCCCTTTCCACGATGCAACATCGGCATCCTATTTGAATATGCCACATGGCGGCCACAACCACAACAACAACGGCAGCAACCCAAATGTTGCACAAATGATTAACGGTGGCTCCTCCTCCTCCTCCTCCACGGCCTCGTCGGCCTCCTCGACATCGTCTGCCTGCGGCCTGGCGCCAGCCACGCCCCCCGACAGCCCAAATGCGCCCATATCGCCGGTGCATACGCCGCCCCCACAAATACAATATGAGAACAACAACAACAACAAGCAATTGGTGCACAAGAGCGCCAGTTCACCGTTGCAGCAGCTGCAACATGAGGAGGCGCCACGCTTGCCCGTCTTCAATCGCCTCAGTTCGACAGTGTCAGACGCAATTCTAATGCAAAAATCTCAGACTATTAACCGTTATCCCATCATGCCCCAAGATCATTTCTTGTAAATCCACCAACCCTCCCCCCATCCCCCACCCACCACTCGCCACTCGCTCCCCTTTCCACTCACTCTCGTTTAAGCAACAAGATCTTTTGTGGCAAATCACACAAAGTGCATACAAACTACTTCCACATATATATATATATATATATATATATATATATACTTCCATATATCTATACTTCCATATATATATATATATATTTGTATATTTATAAATCACATATGACTCATAAGTTATATAGCTAACAACAACAACAACCGGACAAAACAAACAAAATCAAAATACTGGACTGTACCTCCCGCTCCACCTCCTGCTCCTGCTCCCGCTCTCCCCAATTCTCTTATATCCTAACCTAGAAATCATTTGCTCAAAGCACATAACCTTCAAAACGAAAAAAAAAACACACAAAATGGACGACAACTGAAAGGGTTTTTGTCTATTTGCTGCATTTATCGATAACTTATCGATTGTCCGCTTCCCCGCACCTATCACATGCACTTGTAGCTTTTGTTTAATAATTTATATGCAACAAATTCTTAGTTAGATTAGAACTTAAAAGTCAGCGCCCTCTTCTATAATAGAGTAAGCTCGCGCGTCTTCCAAACACACAAAAAAAAAAAAAACAAACAAACAAGCAACTAAAAAAAAGACAACAAAAAACCCCAAAAAAAAAAAATACGAGAACTTTAATTTATTACTAAATTTTATGTAATAAAACCAATGTTGTGTACATATTGAGAGTTGATTTTTGATAAAAGTCTAGCGATAGCGATAACGATAACGATAACGTTAACGTTACGAATGATATATAATATAATATATATATGATATGATATGATATGATATGAAATACCTCTAAAGTTGATGTAACAACATTAGCCACAACAACAACAACAACAACAGCAACAACAACAGCAACAACAAAACTGAAAGCACAACAGAATATTTGATTTTTTTGAAGACATTGTTTTTTTTTACATAATTTTTTAATTGTTTGAATTCCTGCTGATTTTATAAAAAAAAACGAAAAAGAAAACGGAAGATGGAAACATAATTTATTTTCATATATGCATACAAACAATTACTGTTAATAATTTATGAAACCAACACACACAAAGACAAACACACACAAAGACACACACACATACACGCAATACAAACACACACACACACACACACACACATTTTTTGACCATTGATAATTTTATTAAATATGCTATTGATATACATATATATTTATGCCTATATATATGTATATATATATATGCGTGTGTATGTTACGAATACCGTAAAATAATTTGGTTTTTTTTTTATATGCATGCATATATATATATATATATATAAATATATATATTTTTAATTTATTATACTTATTTTTTCTTCTGGGTGCAGTTATATAATTCGTAGTCTTATTCACACAATAACTATATATCTCTATATATATATATATACATATATTTATTGATATATATTTAATTTTATATGATAAAACAATAAAACAACAAAACTATTGTGAACCGATAAACGATAAGCGATATCACAACAATCGATACAAATTAAAAATGTAAACATACAAAAAAAAAGAAAAGAAAAGGAAAGGTTCGAAAGTTGTTCAAATTCTCTTCTACTTGTTGTTGAGCTGTAGAAACGAAACAGAAATCAAAAGAGAAAACCACAAAAAAACTGAGTACAGTGTTAATTAATAATTGAATTAAGAGTTTTGCATATGCATGAGAAAATGGTTTAAGACGTAAAAACAAATTATTGTACGCGCTAACTTAAAGCAACTAATTAATTATTATTATTTAAATTATTATTATTTACATTTTGTTAACATTTTTTACGAGTTGCCTTTAAACATTAGCTATACACATAATATACATATTCATATATACATACATATCTCTACATATATATATGTATATATATATATATGTACATATATACACGTATATATAACTTACAAAACTGTTCAATTAATTTATATAAAAAGACAAACACAAAACACAAACTACAAGAAATCGAAACGTAAAACTACAACTATATTCAAATATTTAATTATTTTCCCTAATTTATTGTTTTTTTTTTTTTTATGTTTTTTAAAATATTTATGTCAAATTGATGAAGACGAATTACTAAGTTAGAAAACAACTTGAAAATGGGGGTAAATTAAATTCTCAAAGTGCCTTAAACAATAATTTTATACAGAAAAATATATAAAAAATAAAAAAAAGGAAATGCACATGTATAGATTAAAAAAAAGGAGAAAATGGAAAACTAAAAACAAAAAACAAAACAAAGTGCAAGCAGCATATTTATTATTTATTATTATATTATTTTTCATTATTATTTTTATATAAATATATTACATTTTTTTTGGTATGTATTTAAATATGAGAAAGGTTACGTTTACACTATATCTCTTATATACTGCTATATACACACGTACATACATGTAATACTTTATATATATATATATAAATATTTCTATTTATTTTAAGATTGAGTTTTGGTTCATGAAAAACAAAAAACAAAAAACAAAAAAAACATCAGCTCTTCCCTTCGAAACGAAACAAAATTTGAAGCAAAATCTGTGGCCTTGTGAAATATATGCGCAACATTTAAACGACGTCTTCCCTCAACTTGATCGATAACATATCGATAGTAAAACCAAGTTTCTTTATCGTCAGCAAGAACAATGAATGCCAGTTAATCTTTTTATATTTTCTCGTTTTTAATTTGATAAATTATGTTATTATTACATTACCTTGTACACAAACACACACACACACACACACACACACATGCCTATATTTAAACACACTTACTATGTACAAACAAAAAAAAAACAACTAAAAAAAACTACAAAAAAACAACAACGAAAAAGACAAAAAAGTAACAAAAGTTCATATCAAAAATACATTTTACTATACTATGAATTTTGTTAATGATGCAACATTTATGCTTCCATTAAACATTAATAATATGTGTGCGTATTTTTATATAGTTAATTAAATACATATGTGAAGAAACAACAATTTAGTTTATGGCGAAATTTAAGTTGATTAGCAATTAAAATAAAAACGTTACAAAAATAAACAAAAATCTCGCTTTCTCTTTATATACATCTGCCATTCGATCCCAACGAATTTCAGGATATTTACTTGGCGCTCAACTTGTAACTGGGATATCCGTTTTCCTGAAATTATAAAATGATAGCATACTTTTGTGAACGCGCTGCAAATATTCCAAAGATGGCGCCACTCCGCAGCAGTTACAAGATTTGTAGCATACTTATGGGAACCGCAGGAAACGTATAGCTACTGCCACTGACCAAGAGATGGCGCCACATCACCAATGTAAGTTTATAACTATTATATATTGTGTGTGCTATTTGATAAGTGTGTAGCAATTTTCAGCTATTTTGCAGATTATTATAGCTATAGATTTGACTCATTAACATACCAAGCCCTCCATATTGACAAAAAACATACTAAATTATAAAATGTTTAATTTATTTTAAAATTTAAATGGAAAAGAAATATAATTATTAAAAATATGAAAGCTATGTACAACTAGCGATAAGAGGCTAATGCCAAGCTGATATTATATACACCGACATAATATATATATATATATATATATATATATATACCTTAAAGAATCGAATTCGTAATCGTAATGGTATTCTATGTAACATCTCAGAGCTTAAAAATCTACATTTGTAATTACAAATTACACATTTTTTTTTTTACATTTTATGGGTTTTTTTTCTATTATATTTTAAGATTAGCTTAAGATAGAGACAAAAAAATAAGATATAAAAAAAGGGGTATCGAAGCATTGCACTACATTGTAAGCAGTTTAGAATGGGTATATTCGTGGATTTAAACAATCCGTGTAAAAGTTAGATATATAAAAAAAAACAGTTAATACTTTCGCTTATGGTGTAGTATTTAGAAACCAAACGATAACTTTTCGAGAAATATATATTTTTGGTTTTTGTATTATCTACTTAGTGGCAGTGGTGTTGTGTTGTTCGAAGAGGGGGGGGGGGGGGGGGGTGCTTCGAGAGTTTTCGTTTAAGTTACATAAACGTGGTGTAGATTAAATAGTTCGGAATTATTTTTCGTATAAACACTTCTAACATAGATCTTTATGCGATGGCCTTAAAAACAAACTTAAGCATTACATAAATAACAAATATAGTACATAGCTGGGCACCCAAAAAAAAACAACCAGAACACGCGCTCTCCAAATGACAAAAAAAACTGTTACTTCTAGTCTTCAAGACTATATATATATCCAATTTAGTACTACGACTTTACTCATATATATGTACATATTTATTTTGGGTTTTAGAATTTGAGTGAGATATATTTGTTGTATATTGTTATGCTAGCAGACGGAGACAAGCTTGGATCCTCCATGGTCACTTTTTGCACAAACAACTTTTACAGTTTGTTGACTATAAATGAAAATGATATTGCAATGTTATAAAAGAGAGAAATGGCGCACTTTCTATTTGAAATCTTTAAAGTGTTTTGATTTGAAGTGAAAGAAAGAAAGCGATACGAACTAGAAATTCTTTAACATGCAACGCGATCCTCCATTGTCACTTTCTATATTCAATTTGTATAATTGATAAATGAGTGATGAATTTTGAATATTTTGAATAGATCTCAGGTAAAGATCTGGGGATAGTTAAGGATAGTTTTGGTTGGTAATGGAGCGCATGCTGGTTTCCTGCTTTAGAATGAATGACGTATGACGAATGACGATTGACATTTTGGGTTGCAGCCCTCCTCATATTACCTAGGCATATGTATAAACTAGTCTTTAGATTAAACGGACGATGCTAGCCAACTGGCAAATAGCTGAAGCCAAGAGAAAGTGTTTTGGTTCAAGTATCTGCCAGCTGGAGCCCAACTTAAGTAAACATAATGGCACATTGAAAGTCCCACACAACCCGAATCTGTAACTCTGCTCCAGCTACAGCTGCTGCGACTGCTGCTCCTAACGATCCGGCTGATCCTTGGCAGCGTTTACATGTGACCCCACCAGGCGGCACTGGCTTGGTAGTAGCCATCGCTGCCCCAGTTCAAAACGCTCAGCGGCGGCGGTGGCGGCGTCAAGGATAATACATCAAAATCATCATCAGCATCTTTGTGGTTGTTGTTGTTGTTGTTGTTATTGTTGTTGCTGTAGTTGTTGCAACCGAATAGCAAACGCTTTTGTTGTTGCTTGTGTTGCTGTTGCTGTTGTCGCTTTTGGAGCAGCAGCTGCTTGAGCCTGTTGCGCTTCCTCCTGGATGCTGCAATGCGTCGCACCAGATCCCAGCCGACGGTGCCCTCTTGTTAGAAAACATTATGGCTGCTCTTCGCGCCAAGGAAGGGCTTCTCCTCGTTCATCTTCTCCAGATTGCCGCTGAGCGTCGGATCTGTCGGTCGCTGTCGCTTAAAGAATCCACACTTCCACATCGCATACGTGAACAGACCCAGCAGCAGTAAGCCGCCCAGCACCGCCAAGATTATAATCCACATTGGCGTGTACGTCTCCCGCTGCTGGTCCAACAGTTCCGGATACGCCCGCGTCTCCACCTGCAAAAGCCCAATAAGAAAAACTCATAATTAGTTGGGATCTCGATGAAATATCAAATTTGTCGAGCCTACCAAAATATTGTCATTATTCTCCAGTTGCTCGACACCAAAGTTTTGGGGTATCTTGACGTGGGCGGTGGACATGATGCGCACGAGATCGACACGTGGATATTCGGCGACCAGTGTGGAGTTCCAGAGGCGGGCCTTTAGGATGACCTGTGCCTCCGTTTTGGCTGGCATTGCGAAGAACTCGCACTGGATCTTGATGCACTGGGCCGTGAACTTGTCACAGTTCAGCTCCACAATTTGCTGCTTCTTGCCCTTGACGCTGACCTCGCCGCGTCCGTCCATGAAGCGTTCGGGTCGGACAATGCGCTCCAGGGTGTTGCGTGGCAATCGGTTCGCTCGTCCATAATCCTGGCTAGATTTCGTCTGACTCCAGTGCTGCGTTTGGGTCTTGTTGATCAGCTGTCGCTGCTGCTGCTGTTGCTGCTGCTGCTGCTGGCGGTGCGTGGGCCACTTCATCATGGCGGCGGGTGCATTCAGATAGGATGCACTGCGCTGACTGTCGGCCGCCTTGGAGGCCAGCTTGAGGGGATTCACATATTCCGGTGCGACAGTGCATTCACCCAGTCCGGTCTCAATGCTGGGCTTATCCTCCAGATACTGCAGATACTGATCCTTGCCGCCGCCATGATCCAGATCCTCACCGCGACCGCTCTCGAGCATCAGCGGCAGATATATGAGCAGCTGCACCTTGGTCGCCACCGAGGGACCCTCATTGAAAATGGAATAGGTGTGCACCAGCGGCGAGCCCACATCGTCCAGCTCCATGGGCGCATCCTGCAGCTTGGAGGCACCACTGTAGAAGCTCTGCTCCGGATTCACCCAGCCCCGTAGCGTCAACTCCGCTCGGCGCACCACCCGCACCGTCAACTTGCGCTCGGGTAGCTGCTTACCCACCAGCTTCGAGGTGGTGTTTGCAAATATATGGAACACCATTTCAGTCTCCTCCGACTCCAGGCTGTTCGGATCGAAGCGTATGCTCACGTGCGTTGTGGTGCCACGCAGCATCGGATTGCCCAAGCTGCAGGCAACCAGCGTCGTATTGAAGCTGTTGCAAGTAGCATTTGTCTAGAGGAGCAAGGAACAGTGAGAGAGAGAGAGCGGGGATTAGTAAAGGGGGTATCGTTTAGATAGGCAACGTCCTGGTAGCTTACCGGCTTCTTGGTCGCTATGTAGGAGACGCTCTTCTGATGCGCAATGAAGAGCTGCGCCTCGTATGCCGAATCCGCCAGATTGCTCACATTCACCATAACCTCCAGTTCCGTTTGGTTGCCCTGGATCAGAGCGTATTCGCCATCTGTTGGGTTTCATAATGGAAAGGATAAGATAAATAAAGTTAGCTAAATTCCTGTAATACGAACTAGTTCATTGAACCGAACTAGTTCCAATATGTGAACCAGTTGCACGAACCAGAAATAAACGGCAGTACTATTGATATTGGGTCAAGAGTAATCCTCTGAAACTGTGAACTGGTTCAGGGATGGAGCTGCATTGAGAGAGTACTCACCCTCTGCTGTTAGATTGGGCTCGGCTTGGAGTTGCAGATCACTCTCGCATAGATCATCATCGCCGCAATCCTTCTGGAAGGTGCCCTCGAACTCGATGTAGGCCTGCGTCTGATCCAAAATGGGATTGAGACGGGTGAGCGGTGAATCCGCCAGTTCCGGCTCCTCCAGCTTATAGTCCAGGCGGAAGCGAATGGGAGTCTGAATGTCGCGCGTGTTGGCCTTGATGTAACCGGTGACCATTTGGCACTCGACGCGTCCATCGGTGCGCACCCGAACCAGTCGGCTGATCACGTTGCTCCGCTTGTTCTCCCGATCGAAGAAGACGCGCGAGAACTTCTTGTGATGCTCAAAGGTCTCCGCCTCGACGGTGTACAGCAGATTGAGCTCCTTGCTCAGCTGCTCGTGCGGATCGATGCTGCTGCAAGCCTCGAATGTGAAGCAGGTCAAATTCGTGGAGACATCCACCCGACAGCCGGCCCGATTGGGATCAATGTTGCGCGTCTCATTGCTGCGATATGTGGTCTGGATGTTGATGATGGGACGGGCGAGCAGCACCACGGCGGCAGGTGGCGCACCCACCACCATATCCACGTACGAGTTACCATCGAGATCCGTGTTGCCGGCTATCGAGATGCCAAAGTTGCGGATTGGCTGGGGCAGATTGCGGCCCAGCTCGGAGGCCTGAATGCGCTGGGAGGGCTTCTCGTTGAGGCCATTCCGTGAGCCCAGGTAGACATAGACGACACCATCGCCCTCGTAGGGTGCACCCACAGCGAGATCCTCGCAGCTGTCCTTGTTCAAATCCCCAATGTTGGCCAGCGCCAAACCGAAGCGACTCTCCACGGCGCCAGTTAGCCGCAGGGTTGGACGCTTGGGCAGCATGTCCTTCTCGTTCTGGTAGATGTAGACGGCACCGCCGTCGCTCTTGGAGAAGTAGTTGGGTGCGGCGACAATCAGATCCGGCTTCTGGTCGCCATTGATGTCCGCCGTGGTCAGCTCGTAGCCGAAGCTCGAGGCGAACTGTTCACCATCGATGATCATTCTCACGGGTATCGGACTGGTGTTTGCCTTGTCGAAGATCACCACCTGGCCATGGCCATTGGAGCGCGGTGCGCCGGCAGCATAGGACATCCGTTCACCAAAGTAGCGACCCCCTGTGACAGCCATGCCCAGATAACTGTACTTGTCCACCGGCGAGCTGGCATCCGAGTGATCACTGTAGTACATATTCTTGTCCCGCTCCAGATACTCGCCCCCAATCTCCGTGACAAAGATCGCGCCACGCCACGTAAACGGGCCCGGAGTGCCCAGCACCATCGTGTTGTCATCGAGCAGTGCACCCGACGTGCCCACCTGACAGAAGCCATAATCCTCGTGTTGCCTGCCACACAGAATACACAATACAATACATCATATGGAAGGAAGACTGACTACAGAGTACACATTGAGACTCGGCATGCTGACATTAACAAATGAGTCCAGGGTCAGGGCATCAATGGGTGGAGCTGGGGTTTAGTGTGGGTCTAGAGCTGAGCGGCTGTCCGATGTTTTCAATACCACGACACGCACGACTATTTGCCAAATAATCAGAGGAAGGTCTGTTCCCATTACCGATTCCAATCAAATCCTTAGCTGTTCCCGTTTCCCAAGCACAATTCAAATATTTAAATTTGAATCCCAATCTTAAATAGATTTATATAAGTGTTCCGTGCCACGAGGGAAAACACGACACACGTGCTCAACACTGGGCTGGGACTGGGGCACTTTTGGAACACGCGATGCCAGCGCAATGAAAAATTGCATGTCCAAGTCCAAAGTCCACGTCATCTTCATATAGTCATATAGCATAACCTCAAATCCACCCCATCCCATATGTGTGTGTATACCATCCTCATGCTAACTGTTCAGCGTTTTGGGTGCGGTGCGACTCTGTTTAGCTATAGCACCCACTTCTAGCCAATCCTAACCAGGTCCTCATCCATCTCCACCTCCTCCACCTCATCCAGCGACTCCCGTGTTTCCCACTCCCGTTGCTGCTTCATGCGCTGACATTTAAATAAATTAAAATTTCGCCCTTATGACATGGGTTCCTGCAACGACGACGACGACGACGTCATCGCTGTCACACCTGACCAGCCCTACCCCCTCCTCCCCCTCACATACACACGCTGCATGCTAATTGGCTTAAACTGAAGCTAGACACGCGCTCAGTGTCCCTAGTTTTTGCCTGGTCCTCAGTTTTTAAATACTTTATACATACTTCACCTTGACACTTTTTCGGTGTTCCGTTCCCTCGTTCCCCCGTTCCCCCAATCCCTCCCTTGTGCCCTTGCTGATGACTTATGCTATGAATCAAACCTGACCATGTCAAATTTACCATTTCAAATTGATTCAGTCGGAAAAACTTTGCAGTGTTTGGGATTTGTCACGAAACTGAGTTTATTTTTGTATTCCCTAGGCAACTTCCTTAAAATTCAATCGATTGTTGATAGCGAGAAGTGTCAGCAGTAATATTTAATCAGATCTTGATAGTTTTGGAGCTGTCAACTCAAGTGACAAGTTTCCTAAAGATAAAGTCAGGCACTGAGTGAGAAATTTTGAGACCAAGCGGATCTCAAGTTTCCTCAAGTAGAACGAAAACCTTACTTGAAATTTATCTGTATAGTTTTTGTACTCTTAAATGAAGTCCCAAAATGTTCATAAAACGAAATCCTCTCTCCACCCCGAAACTGCTACCCCACTTTTTATTAGTTCACTTACCTCTGCACGGAGCGTCCTTTGCACGGTTCGTAGACCTCATCGAACTGCAGATCATTTGTGAGGACATAGCAGAGACCTTGTCCATAGCGATTCTCGCGCACAATGGTCACATAACGATGTGCACAGACGAGCACCTGATGAATGAATCGAGAATCAAGGATCCAGGATCCAGGATAAGTGAGTATTGAATAGGTTAGAAAGATAAGATATAGAAGCTTACCTTGCCGCCTAGTCCTTGGGAGCGCACCGTTACGCCCATCCATTGTCCCTCTTTGATCTCGTCGCTAGATGGCGGTATCAGTTCATCCACATCGTAGGCTGTAGATGGCGCCAGGGAGTAGATAGAAGTTCAAATTTGTTTTGTTCTTGTTAGCAATGTGTGTGACAAAAGGATATACAGAAGTGTGTGTGTGTGTGTGTCTAGGTGTTTGTGTGTGTGTGTGTGTAGGTGTTTGTGTGTGTGTGTGTCGCAACATCAACAACAACAGTGGCAACGACAACAACAACATCAATAACAACAATAGTGATATGCATTAAAAACAAAATGTAATTATTTATTCGTATATACAATTAGATAATAATTCATAAGTTACTAAACTAAACTCAAATGTAAAGTATTTACAGCGAGAGTTGTTAACATTATCAACATCTGTTAAATAACATGAGCAGCAACATCGGCAAGACAAACAGACAGAGAGACAGAGAGGCAGAGAAAGAGAGCGAAACAAGAAGAAGACAACTTTGCGCACATGTGCAATTGGTCTGGGATTGGTTGGGGCGGAATTGTGGGGGGTGAAGCTGATGCTCTACTTATATTTGTCTCTACAGATATGCAAGTCGCTGTTCAGCGCATGTGCAACACAAGACAAACAACAGGAACAGGAATAGGAGAAATAGCAGCAGCAGCAGCAGCAACAGCAACAACAACAACAACAATCAGCAACAAGTGCACAGAAAATGTTCGACTAAACGAAGCATGAACTGAAATCTTTAAGCGCTTCACATGCGACTGTCCGACTATAAGATACCACGCAATAAGAAGCAGCACAAAAAAGCAGAGGCAAATGCATATGATATATGTATGTACATACATACATATGTATGAAAGAAATCTATTTTTTAAATTAAAAAAGCTATTCATGCAATGGCAAACTTCAGTTTTAGTAATTTCAAAAAGTATAGATTTATTTTAGTAATTGAGACATTAAAAAACTAACGCATATATTAGTAAGATTTTAACAATTTGACATTAGGCATTTATCATTATTTTTTAAGGTATCCCCGAAAAGTTAAAATGACCGTTACTTGTTGTTTTAGTAGAACAATAAGGAATCGTAATAAAATATAAGATAATTATTTTTTTGAAGACAATCAAAACAGTCTTTTTTTAATTTTCAAATTCTCAAAAAAAAATATCTTTATGTACGGTGTATATATGTATATCAATATTTTGGAATAGCTCATAGTTCATCTCAAAATGTGCATACCCTATACACATACATACTTGCACAGCATTTGCATGTCAGGAATCAAAAAAGGAAAGCGCTGCCAACTTCGTTGTCAGCTTTTGATGCAGCCGCAGATGCAGTCGCAGTCGCAGTCGCTGCCGCAGCCGCAGCCGCAGCCGCAGTCTTTGCAGTCGACGTCGGCATTGGAATTGAAGTTGGGGTCGGGGTGTTGTTGTTTGCGCCTGCTTAGGCGGCTTTGCACCAATACACACACGCACATGCGCCATACACAGAGAGAGTGAGAGCCAGGCTGCCTGTGTGTGTGTGTGTGTGTGTGTGTTAGTGTGTGAATAAGTGTGAAACGTAACGAAATTGATTTAAAATGCATTTTAAAGCATCAAAGTGTTGAAATATGATTAATGATCATTACAGTGCGCCCACAGCGAGCGTGAGAGAGAGGGAGAGAGTGGGAGAGAATGCTGATTACAGTTTTTTGTGCGAGGAGTGCGCAGAGCGTTTATCATTTATGATTGCCGAATTGATGCTGATGCTGCCCCCCTTTTTTTTTGCTGGGCGTGGGCTGTTCTGACGAGTTTGACGCGTTTATAAACGCGCAAAGTGAAAGTCGCCTGCGGCCCACGCGTTTTTTTTAGTTGCAGCTGCAGTTTGCTTACGAATGGGTAAGTGTGTGTATGCGTGTGTGTGTGTGTGTGTGTGTGTGTGTGTTGGCATAGTCCCAATGAACTTTTGCACTTTGCGGCACGTTTCTGACATTGACAGTGGGCTATTGGGGGTTGCTCGCTGGGCGCGTGTGTGGCAAGGGGATGGAGGGTGGTAGCTTGCCACTATTTGCTTAAGGGGGAATTTAGTGCAACAATTTGTGGCGTTCCAAGTATTTCTACATGCCACACAAATTTGCGTTTGGCGGCTTTGTTATTTTTATGCTTTGCCAACACTGTTTGTTGTTTATTGTTTATTGTTGTTGCTCTGTTTGGCATTTTGTGAAATTTGTCACGTTCTCTTGTCTCTTGACTGTGGACTGTGTGGCAGCCGCTTTGGGGCGCCGTGGCAGTGGCAGTCTCTCTGCAACACGCTCTGATTGCCGCGCGTTACCAATAGCTAAGGCCACAAAAATAAAACAGCAACAACAACAACAACGGCTGCAAAACGGTTTGGAATGCGAACACCACAAAAATATATATTAAATATAAAGCGGTCGCCCGAGAGGTGAGGGAGGTGGGGGAGGTGGAGAGTGGGAGCAGCAGATGCCATACACAGCTGTAGCTGCAAATTGAATTTTCATCTCAATATTGAAATGAGTAAATATAATAACAGCTAAATGAGTCGCCAATTGGTGGCAAACAAATGTTGCCGTTTATGAAAAAACAAAGCGCAGTCGCAGTCACAGACGCTGACGCTGACGCTGACGCAGCCGCCTGACGCAGCTGTCAATTCCGCGAAGTAATTTTGGGGCCATGAGACACGACAGGGGAAATGCCCAAGTGATGACAGCAAATAACAAAAGTAACAAATAATTAAAAGCTGTTTAGTTTAAGCAAGTAATGGGAGACGAGAGAGAGAGAGAGAGAGAGAAGAGAGAGAGAGAGAGAGAGAGAGAGAGAGAGAGTGAGGGGAAAAACCGGAGACTTTCAAGCAAAGTCTATATTAAAATATGAAATACTCTTGGAAATAATGTGAAGTTCCATAGTCAAGAGTGCCTAACTATCAGATACTCTGTAATCTGAACATTTTCCTAAAATTTTTAAGAACTTGCATCGAAAATATCGATTTTCGGTAAAAGTCTGAAAAAACTTCTATACACAAAATTTGTAGTTTTAATAGGATTTAATACAGTTTGATCGATCAAATTTCCAGAGTCAAAGATAATTGCTTTCTGTTCTTTTTCTTATACCCCTTTGTATCTATTAATCATAGATACAAATTTTCTATATCTTTAGTCTTGATATACCAACCAAACTACCTTTAGTGAAAATGTATACTTTGAAATACTATTTATGTACCTGTCACTACATAGATGTAGTGATTTAAGAACATTACAATTTTCCAATTATATTTAGGTTTGCTTGATTTTTGAATTTTTGACCAAATTTTTGGCAAATCACAGCTAAATTCTTTTGTTCTTTTAGCTTTAAGATAAACAAAAAATTGTATTTTTGGATTTATAAAGACCCATGAAATCAGAAATCCCTGGGGGTGGGGCCAGGGAACGATAAGGAAATACCCAAAAACTATTTGAATTAAACACGATTTGATGGAAATGAGTCAGCTCTACGATATTAAGCTAAAGCAATATGAAAACATGATTTTCGGTTGCACTTTTGTCATGCCACTAAGTTGGCGGCTGCATTGGAGGGTCGTTAAGTTGGCTGCGGCAGAGAGTTGCGTGAATTGTGGCTATATTCGAAGTCAGAAGGTGGCACTGGAAAGTCAGTTATAGTTTTTAGTACAAGTCAATGGCAAACAAGTTATTAGCACAGAGCGAAGCGAAACTAGCCCTAAAGCCAAATACAAGAATACAAATTCCAGAGCGGATCTTAACCTCCACGCCGCTCGTGTTCTTCGCGTTCTCACAGGGCTGGGCAATGATTTATACAGTGAACTAGTTAATTACAATGATTGCTCATTCAAATGTTGTCAATCAAATGCTGATAATCCGTTTAGGTTTAAGTTTAAATAAGTAGTTAAATAAGTAGCTGGTAAATTAGTTTATTGTAGATACGATATTATAAATAGACATAGATATTATATATATATTATTCAAATTTATGCGAGAAATATGTTTGTGTATTATATAGTCTTAAGTAAGAGGTAAGTAGAGTATTTACATATGTATGTATGTATGGTTTTTTGTGCTTGAAGATTTAGCTGCATTTAGCGGCGCATGCAACGAAAACAAAATGGCGGCCCCCAGATGCCGTTAGCTTTTTGGCATGCGTGCATGACTGACATGTGTGATAGCCATTTATCGATAATTATCGTTCGATTATATACAAATTATGAGTGTGCGTAAATTAGCCAATTTCTTCGAGTTATCGATAGCAAATATTTATCGAATGTGTGCATTGCATTTCAGTGGTTAATAATATTGTATAAGTGAGAAATCAAAGCGCAACTGCAAATCATAAAATAAGTTTAGAACAAACAAATGAAATGCTCGAATTGTGTATTAGTTTTTCTTTTGGTTTCTGTTCTTTAAAATATGTGGGCAAAACAACAACAAATAAAGCACCCATACCACTTACTAGGTTCATAAGCTCCGCCAGATGCTAAATGATAAATTCGTTTTTTTTTGTTTTATTTTCGGTTTGACGAATTGAAAATGTCGAGAATAGTTGGTCAATAATTTTGGTTTTTGTTTTTTGTTTGGTTGGTTTTTGGGAGAGGTAAATGAGGTTTCCATATGCGCACCGAATATATTATATATGCATTATATATGTAAATATATTTTGTTTTTTTTTTTTTTGGGGGGGATTACGTAAAGAAGAGAACGAAAACAAAAAATAAAGAAAAAAGAAAATTAAAAAAACGCAAATTAAATCACAATTGATAAATTAATTAAGTGTGACTAAATTACTAGTTCTATACAGTAAAAATATAGAAGATATATGTTTTGGATATATCCATGTATGTATGTTGCTATAACTATAGTAAACTATAGTAATTTAACTAACACAAAGTTTTAGTCACAGTTCTTTATACAGCTCTGATTTTATATACATACAAAAACTAACCTCAAAAAATATATATTATGAAATATTAGGCCTTAATCTTTTACTGCACTCAACGTTATCTATGACAGATCTTAGCAAATGTGTTAGTCACTGAGCATTTCAAATAAAAAGCTTTCTTATACCTAGAAGATAGTTAGTTTAGCCTCGACCTAAGCATGACTAGCTTTATTATATATGTATATAGGTATTGTTTATCTTTTCTGCAAAAAACCTTCACCTTAGTAATAGCGCAGCGAAATTAGTTTATTATAAACTAACAAAAGATTTATGTTGATTATTTACTTTGGTATTACTACAATAGTAGTTCACGCTAATCTCTTCTTCTGGTTTTCCAATGCATTGTGCTTGAAAACAACTTAAAACTGGGCAGCATTAATGAAACTATTATATAATCACAATAAAATTAAGTATAATTATATACGTAGTGCTAATCGCTTAATAATCTAGATGCCAGACTATAGTTAATCAGTTATGGCCCCTTTACTTACATCGTCTGCCATCGGTTATGACCTGCTCACAATCGTTAAAGTCCGTCGATATGGGACACATATACAAGGCGCCCGATTCATTCGTATTCGGCTGTTTATTACGATCCAATGGAGCGCCGACCAGCAGGCTGTAATTAGAAGAGAACAAAGAAGAGAGAGAGAGAGAGAGTGAGTGAGAAATTATAGAGTTTTCATCGGATCAATTGTCATAAACCGCAAGTTTGCTGAATCGCTGGATCTATAGATGGCACGATCCCACGATCCCACGATCGCACGATCAGACGATCAGATAGATGATCGATCCGATCAAGTAACGGTGCAATGTTTGTAATTCTGCGGTTTGAAAGTTATTCAGTTTACTCAGACGATACCAGCGAATGTCAGTGGTCAACTGCTGGTTTCTCAGGTGTCGGTTTTATTTTGATTTTTTCTTGTTGTTGTTTTGGTTGGGGTTCAATTCAAGTGGCAACTGAACAAGAGTCATAAGTTTAGCAAATTGTGCAGCCATGGGGCGGAGGGGGAGGGGGAGGAGTGGTGCTGATAAGCAAATCGATTATTGTAGGTGGAACCAGTTCAATGCACCTATTTCATTCACAGGGGCTTGCCAAAATGTAATTACTTAGGACTTGTAACTAAACCGCAGTCTCGACAGCTTTGGGGGGGATTTTGATTCGATTTGGGAACCTGGGCGCGTCAACACGAAAAGATGTTGCTAATGAGGCAGGCAGGTAGTCTGCCGACAAAAAAAGCTGTCTCAAAAGCTGATTCACCCACGTTGCACAGTGTAAACATGCAACTTCATTATCCTCGAGCGGCAACAGCAGCAGCAGTTTGTCGCTTTATGGCCGCCATTAACTGTGGCACCTACACACGTTTGCCACATGGCCACGTTGCAACTTTAAGTGCCCCACAGCCAACAACAGCAACAACAATAGTGCAGAGTTGCGGGCAGGTCCAAGTCATTTGCTGTTTGTCGCCTACCATTTGACACTTGGCCCCGCAACATTACCCAACACTGGCCACTTTCTGTCGACTTCTTTTTACGATGCAGCTTTAAGTGTTGGCTTTTAGGTGTTTGCGTATACAGCTTTCCAATTCGAATGGCTTAAGGTCCCTTTTGTTCCCCACCTATGAACAACGAACTGCGAACTGCGAACTAGCTGTTTTGTTAAGCAAGTGTTTGGAAATGTTGAAGTGCCCGTCCAAGACATCAAACTGCCATAACTTGGCCAAAACTGAAGCGATTGTGCAGTTCGAGGCTATTTTGGTCATGATTTAACATCTTACTTAATTCTACATTTAAAGTTTTTGGATTTTTCAAAAATGAATTTTTGCTGATTTTTTTCTCGTAAATTTCATGTGCTTATTTTACTTTTACTAATTTTAAGAACTTTTTTTTTTAAATTTTAGGTTTTTTAAAATTTTATTTTTAATTAATTGTGGGTGTCAAAGAAAGTATAAAAAACATTGGAAAAAGTGATTCTGAGATGGTTAATTTTGATGTCAAAAATCAAGAGATCAAACTGCCATAACTTGGCCTAAACTG
Organism: Drosophila maculinotata; assembly: GCA_035045305.1. Classification (NCBI taxonomy): domain Eukaryota; kingdom Metazoa; phylum Arthropoda; class Insecta; order Diptera; family Drosophilidae; genus Drosophila; species Drosophila maculinotata. The sequence goes on along the minus strand of JAWNPD010000679.1, from coordinate 5,789,177 downwards.
AACCGATTTTCAAGCTCGATTTATCATCTAGGTTTATATTCATTGTAATATATGTATATGCAGTATGTCCAAATTACATTTTCAGGTCGCCAAACAGTCAATAGGTCAGTCAGAACAAAGTCCTTCATTAATATGAATGGAAAAGTAACTCTATGAAACTCTGATAACTTTCGTATCAAATTGTTCTTGCATCGTCGCATCTTCGTTGACCTGAGGCAGCTTGCAAAATTTATGAACTAGTTCTCCCGCTCCAAAGTCATAAATTACTCGTTCTGGCTGCATAGAGCCATCATTGAGATCGTAATAACTTTTGAATATCTTAATGCACACCCACTGAACCATCAAAATAAACCAAGAACTGGTTGCCAGCAACTAGATAGACCTGATTCCGACACTTAAAGACTCGACTTGAGGCTAAGCCCGACCCCCCCCCCCCCCCCAACTCCCCCTCCCCTACTCCATGTCGTATGACACTATGCAACACTGCAGGCCACTGGCCGGTCGATCGGTCGCATTCCCATGCCGTTTTTATAGCCTGCTCGTGTCACGTTTGTGTTAATCTGGCTGGAGAAGTGGCCCGGGCCCAAAGGCCTCGTTATTGGGCCAGTTCGCTGGGTCTTTTGGGTCGCGGCCAGTTGGCTGCTCATTTAGCATGTTTAGTTTCATGTCATCTTGCGAGATTTGGTAATGAAATGTTGAAAAAGCTAACAACAAAAAACCAATGCATGTTGCAGTAAAGAGTGCTCGACGTGTAAATACCCTGTGGTAAGAAAACTTGCAAAATACATAATTTGAAAAGTCACACGACATGATGTAACATAGAATATGTGGACATATATTAAAGCACAGTAGTCGCTCAGGAACTGTAACTTTCAGAAATCCGATTGATTCAGAAATTAAAATCGTTAATTTCAGTACATTGAAAACAAATAATTATTTATGCTTTTAAGAATATACTGTTTAAAATAACTATTGAATACATCATTTCCGTAAACCCTATTTATATACAAATCATAAATTTTCTATGGCAGCTTTTAAAGTGCCTGAGATCTTTAAGATGAATACAGATATGGTTATATCTATACTTTATAGGGTCAAAGATATTAACCTCTTGTTTTTTATATACCTGTTTATATATTTTTTTTATATAAATTGCACAGGGTATACATGATACCAGCTCTGATGACAACCAACAAACAAGGGAAGCAAACAAGAGGAAGAAGCACCAGAAACCGAAGACAACAACGACAAATCTGAGTTCTTATGTTGTTGGTAGAACATAAATCTGGGCATAGAGCGCCGCTGGGTCATAAATCTTGGGGCTCTGCACCGTCGCACAGTCCATAAAATCGTATTTAATGATCTCTCAGTGCCGCTTGGAATTTCGAAATTTGGAATACTCCTAAAGTTTTGGTTTTTTGATATCAAGGAAATTTAGTGGCTGGAAATGTCAGTTCTAGGGCTGATTTTATGCCACTTGCCACTTAGCTTATCAATTAGCGCATGGCTCTTAAAAGATCAGGGCTGGGTTGCATTTTTGGGATGGGGTCTCTCCTTTATAGTTCGCTTGGGGTGTGCTCCACACAAATCAATTATCGTTGCGGCCCTTTGCTCCACTTGCAACTCCTAGAAGCAATTAAAACGCTCATGACGCTTGACGTCTGAATGAATGCACTCACTCACACTCACACACACACACACACAGACGCACTCGAAACACTCATAGAGAATGCATTTAATTAAATTTAAGCATTAATTGCCGCATAAACGCGCCGCGCGTGTCGTTTCAATTGCCACAAAAAAACAGAACCAGAGCCACAACTAGAATCTCAAGCCGTACCCGAGAACCTGAACACGAACCCGAATCCGAAACCCTTTCAAGTGGCTTTCGGTCAGGGCAATCAAGCGAAAGCGCTGCGCCGCCCCGCTGCCCCCGCTAGCCGCACTCAACACGCCCCATCCTCCCCAGCGTGCAGCCCGCAGCTGAAGATCTCATAGAAATTTGATTGGATTGACATGCAGCCAAGTGCTTTTGCTCTGGGTCTTGAATTATAATCGTAATCAAATACTGAATTGAATGCAATGCCAAAAAGAAGGGGGCAATTTTTGAAGAAGTGACGTGGGTAAAAACTCTACGCAGGAACTAGTTCATAATTGACATCATTTAATTCTCATTAAATTTGCTCACATTTGAGGGAGTTTCTTATAAAATATTTGAGTATAAGAGAAAAGAGAATGACACTGAAAGAAGAACAAGTTGCAAATATGAACTAGTTCCTAAAATATCAAAGTTCAGACAGTTAAAGGTTAAGGGTAAGTAATAACTTGCAGTAATAATCCACTTTTCACAGCTTTTTAGCCTCCACTCAAATAAGTTTGTTGTTTGTTGTCCCATCAACTAGTTTTAAGCTAGTTTATGAAGTTGATTGCATTTTTTGATTACTTTAACCCGTTTAACTTGAAGCAAAAGTCACCAAAAAGTAATCCACAGGAAGCGTTTTTATTTTTGTTGTTTTAAGTTTCGACAATCGTTTGCCAGATAAATTAGTTTGTTGTCTTTTGAGTACTGTACCCCACCACTCCTGCCCCTAGCCAACAACCCCTGCATCCAGCTGTGTTTGTTTTCAGCTGCTGCTTCTTCTTCGACATCATCATAATATTTGGTTTTATTTGGTCGCTTTTTGGGAGTCATTGGCTGGTTTGTTTGTCTGCCTTATTAGTCATCACAAGTGTTTTCAAGTGTTTGCTAGCCAGCCAGCAGAACGCCAAGACGGCACCCTGTACTCTATACATCCCAGCCCCTTACCCGGGGCACTCAGTCTCTTCCTGACACGAGAGTGAATTGCGCTAAGTGTTGCAGCATGACCCTCTGACTTGCCACTCCCCTCGCACACTCCACACTCCACACTCCAGACTCCACACACACACACACCCGAATTCCGAATGCTCTTCATATTATTTATTATCATTTGTCTGTTCCAGACCCTGCACCGAACCAACCCCCTCCCTACTCTTCCTTTGTCCCAAGTCCACAAGAATCTCATTTAATTTCCATGTCTTTAGGGTTCTTTGTTTGCTTGTTGTTGCGACAGTTTCGGTCCTAGCCCCCTCCCCCAAACACATCATTCCCCCCTTCGCGGCTTTATATAAATATTTATGCTTGGATTGGAGACAACAAGAATGTTGACAACATTGCTGCATGCTGCATGCTGCTTCTCTTCTTCATTGTTTTGCGTTCTTTCTGGCCATTTGGTCCATTGAACCGTTTAAGTTCGGAACTTCCGCTGCATCCCAAATACCCCATTACAAAAACCAAATATCACATAGTTCTTGGCAACTAAAATTATTCACTGATAAGTGGAAAAAAAGTGACGCAGATAGCCATATGGTATCAGGTCATATAGTCATGTGCACAGATATACTAATATGATTCACTCACAGTCGCCCACTCACCTAGCCAGCCATATAGAGCAGATGAAATCACGCACAAATAGAAAAGATCCTATATCATATGTTTATAATTTACTATAGGATAAATTGTAAAAATTGTCAAGGCCATAACTTTATGGCGGTTTTCAGTTGTTTTTATCGGCAAATCTAATATGAAAAACATGTTTTATCATTGTCTGGTATTTGAGAACTCGTATACCAAATTTGTTATCTATAGTACTTGTAGTTACTGAGATCAACGAGTTTTTATGAACGGATATGCGTTGAATGACTTAAGAATATTTATATTTATATGTACTTATTTTTCATTATTTACTAAATAACATTTTACAATTCCATTGACTTTAAACATTTTTGAAAAATCATATAATATTATTATATATTTTGCACAGTTTGACAAATTTGATAATTGCAACTATTTATAATCAGTAAAACATAGTATACCAATTATAATACGTATTGATAATAAATAACCAACTCAAGACTCGTTATTTATTTATCCTAATGACACGAAGACAACTCATTTCAACTCATCGAAAGAGTATTCAGTCACACCTACTAAATTGATTCGATGTGAAGAAGTGAAGAGTTTTCCATGGCACACCTCTGTATGCACACCATATACATATGTGTATGTATGTATGTACATATGTATGTCTATACTATATTATCCATGCACTTACGAGTAGTTAAACAGAATTACAATGAATCCTGTTGTTCGCTCTCTCTAATTGTGGCCACGGGCCAATAAGGCTTAGTCACGTTCGGATTGTGCATTGAATGATATATAGCATTTATATATATGTATAGTATATCTATGAGTATGAGTATGAGTGTTTTCTGACATCCTTGTGCAACGGATCAAACAGCAGGCAATGTTTTTCTCAATTCGGTGGAACTCACGTGATTTCTGTGTGTTTTCCAAGCACGAAACAAACAAGAGGCAGCCGGCAGGAAGACGCAGGAGGCACAGCTTGCGGGCACTTCCTGCTGGCAGCAGCAGGACTCGCCTGTCAGCCTGCAACTGATGAAGCTATCTAGGACTCTCTTTCTCTCTCTCTCTCTCTACCTGGCGTCTGCTTGTTACCTGTCAGATCGAACGCGTCGATAGGCAACGTGCGGTGTCGTTTACCTGCAGCTGCCTCCTGCCAAATGTCCTGTCCTCGGAGGAGGAAGAGGAAGCAGCAGCAGAAACAGAAGGTGCAGCAATAGGCAAATGGGAAAGCAACTGTGGCATGTTGACTGCCTGACCAAAATCAAATTACGAATATCTGGCAAACTTAAAGAAAAAACAATTGCTCAAGTGGCTAATTCAATTTGCGCCTTAAAATGATGAAAACAATGATGAATGTGCGTGAGGATTTGGTTGTGCATGTGGACGACGATTGACACCCCAAAGTGCTCAATGTCAAAGTCGCACTTTGAGCTCTGCGCTACAGCGACGGGCATATTGACGATGATGAATCGATCAAAAATGTAATAACAAAATTTTATTTCATTTATTTATATTGAAAATAAATATGGGAAAAATGCACACAAATTTTGAGAAAAAGAATTTGATAAAATTCCTGAATATTAGTTGTTAGAGCCACAAAACTTATTTGGAATCCCATTCTGAAAATCATGGCATATTGATCAAGTTACGAAAGTTCATAGACTAATTCTGTTTATTCTCGAGTATTGTGTGTGGAATTTCATTGAAATGATGCTAACATAAATTTGAACAGTAAGTCAACAACTAGAAACTTGATGCAGTAATTGAATCTAAGCAATGTAGCGAATTCTGTAGTCGAGCTGACCGAACACCAGACATCAAATAACAAGAAACAAACAAAAGTTGACATTAAATCTAAAGAGATTTGTCAAAAATTTGTCTCGTATAGTATATTCAATAAATTTGTGTTGTATTTTTTCGTCTTTTTTTTTGTCGTTGGGATCAACTTAAAATTCAAGACAGGCAGCGAACGAATACGCATAATTTGATGGGATTTTGGTTAAGTCATTCAAGTGTATGACAGGGTTGCCGTTGCGATTGTGGTTGTGGTTGGGGGTTGTCAAGGTGTCAACGCATCATGGCTATAAAAAGACTTGGCCCACACCCAAACTATGAAGTCATAGTTTATGTTGGGCTCATAGCCCAAGGGCCAAATGCCATCAACCCGGCTTTTTCGCAAGCTCATTAAGTTTTTTTTCTATTCTATTTATTTTTCATGCATTTGGCGCATTTTTCACAAAATATTTGACTATCTTGGGGTTTTTGATGTTTTCATTTGAGCTGGCCAAATGCGAGTCCAGCACGCGCTTCCGGCCAAGTTTTTTGTTGGCCAGAAGGAACTATCAGCACAACAGCAATAACAACAAAGGGCAACATAATGTGTCCATTAAGTTGGCCAAAAGTCAAAAAGCAAGCAGGAAGAAGCTTATGACTATGGGCGATGTCTGAATACCCTTTGCAAATAGACTTTATTGGTTGAAAAGTTTATTATTTTCTAGAGAAATAATGAACCGATGTGGCTAGCTTGAACTTATGTACTAGCTCTAGCTAAAAGTTTTAGCTGTACCGACTTTCAATAACATATCATAACTGAGAGCTGAGTTCATATAGAACAAACACACATAATATCAACTCGGTTGCTCTCTCGCTCCGTAATCAAGAATATATAAGCCATTTGGCTTTATCTTTTTCGCTGCGTGACATATTTGATGAGCAACTTGCCATACCCTACCTAGCGGGGTAGAGAAACAGAAGACACGACAACGACGTCAGCAAAGTTCTACAACTTACATATATGGTGTGTATGGATGTTAATGGCGCCGTCAAGAAGTGTGGAAACTGACATAAAAAAGCTAGTTGGAACAAATTGAGGGGCGGGGAATTTGGTGGGGAAACTAGGAAATAGCCCAAAGCCAGCTAAAAGAGCACTCAAAACCCCGTACTCCCCGCCCGTTGCACTCCCCGCGTCGCAGTCATCGCCTGACTGACTGTCGTTGAACCCGCGCGCATTTCGAACGAAATTTTGGACTAAGTAGTACATATATACATATGTATGTTTAACGGTAGCGCCGGCCTCGCTCTAGTTAACCAAGTTTGGGGTCATAACTTACGGCTCATTAATGTGGTCAACGAAATGAGAAATTGATGCGCTGCACAGGAAGTGCAATCGAACAGACGGACGGATGGACGGACAGACAGACGGACGGACAGTGGAACAGTTGTTGGTTGTCAGCTTAGGCCAACAGCTTTTTTTAAGCCGCTTCGAGCACAGCCCACGTGGCTGTGGCCTCGCTCCAAATTGGAGCTGCCAGCTTGCAGCTGATAAGATTACAACAACAAAGCCAAACTGACTGCAGCATGAAGAGTGTCCGACCTGCAGTTGCTCTGCTTTTGATTAATAGTAGGGTCAAATAAACGCGTGTCTGATATTTGAAAAAAAAAAACAATACACATAAGAAATAAAAGTAATTTTTTTGTCGTGTGAATTTTTCAATATAAATAATAAGATTTTTATCAGATTGTTAACAAATACAATCAACGTACTCTTTGGGTCTAGAATAGATCGTTAGATTTGAAATACTTTTGTAATTTTGTAGACTATAAAATTGGCTTAAGGTGCCGATACTGCAAGAGTATAGAAATTTCAACATATCGAATATAGTTTTTTCTTGTAGCTATTTTTCAATTGCCAAACCCGAACACTTCGTGTCGAGTCGTGATCGTGATCGTGTCAATAAAGCGAACACGATAGGCGCTCAACTCGAATCTCGTCGTATGCTTGTAGCCTATGTGTGTATGTGTGTATGTATATATGTATGTGTGTAGATCCCATTTATCAGCTGGCTTGTTCGATGCATTCGAGCGGCAAATTGCTGCCAGCTGTTGCAAGCATCCAGTAGCTAGTAGCCAGGCCGCCCCCCTGACCCTTTATGTTATCTGTCTGTCCTCGCCCCCCTCTGTGCCCTACAGCCGTAACGTAACAAAGTAGCACAAATTGCGGGCTTTCAGCTTATCGCGACAGCGACAACAACAACAACAACAACAGTAACAGCAACAAATTTGGCTTGCAACAAATTTGAACGTTTTCCATTTTTATTTCCATTTCCATTACGTAAATTGATGGCAAGGTCAAGCGCTCAGTTCAGCGCTCAGAGTGCGCAGGCGCAGCCAACTTAACTCGGTTGTCATTATGTTTATTTCTCTTGTTGTTGGTTTCTTTTTTGGGCTCGTTGCTCATAAATTGTACAAGCAACATACACATTTGTTGTGTGTGTTGCATAAGCGAGTGGAGAGACAGAGAGAGAGAGAGTGTGTGGACTGCAGCAAATACAAATTATGGCAATAGACAATAAATTTAATATCAATACAAATGTTGTACAGCACTAAAGATTAGAAATTGGGTTAGCTTGGCTTAGGCTGCCCTTAACTTCAAACGAGAGAGAGAGAGAGAGAGAGAGAGAGAGAGGTCGAGTTCAAGCCGAGGCCCCATTATAAATTATTTCGATTTCGAGCTGAATTCAACTTGCCTGACAGCCATAATTGTCTTTCAATATTTTGAATTTCGTTGTACTATAATTTAAAAAATATTCCAATCTACTTCTAATTGTAGTTTGTACATATATGGTCTATCCTAACTTGATTTATTTTGAGTGCTAAACCGAAAACCTTTTTAGGTAACTTTAAAACCTTTTAGACCCTATCCCTTTCCGATGGTCACATTTTTACAACTCCAATTACAAGCCAAATACTCTCATCACATATAGTCTGTTATTATACTTAGCCATGATCCTAACTGCATTTCAGACCTATACATATACTCAACTCTTGGAATTGCTTACAAAGTCCCTTCCTTTGAAACCTGTTGTTGAGCAAGTTTTAGGAATTACCAACCAGTCAGTGGGTTTGCTTGCTTGTGGCAAGGTCAAACTCTGTACAGTTTAGGGATGGTTTTTGAATACCTTTGCGCGCATTTGTTGTTTACCCTTAAGGTAGGGCCAGTCGCAAGGTGGGCTAGGTCAGGTCAGGTCCCGGGTCAAGCAAACCGAATTGAATGAAGTGTGTGTCGAAATGACAAGTTGGGACTTTGACTTTAATGATGGCATAAAACCGTTTGAGGGTCTAGGGAAAAGCACCGGGGCGTAGTCATTAGCTGTTGTCGTATAGCACATGTATGACAATGAGAGAATGACAATAAAGATCGTAAAAACACGCCTTGTGTACCGTACCAGACCGAAAGTAACGTCACTATTTGTTTTATAGCCCCTTGAAGATGTTGTAAGCGAGATGGAGATGGATGATAGCAAAAGGGGGGGAGCAATCAGGTGGGATAGGTAGATAGGTGAAATAGGTGGGATAGATGGCTGGCATAGTAGGGCGAGTCATTGGCATATTTAAACATAATTTGGTATTTTTATTATCCTTTTATGCCAACACAAGTCGCCGACGCCGCTGCCGCCGCCGCCTTGCTTGGAGACAATGACAGTTAATAGCCCAAGCGCCCAAACAGGCACCGAGATAGAGAGAGAGAGAGAGAGAGAGAGAGAGAGTCCAAGAATGCCGGTATGCGTGTAGGTAAACAAAAACACCGTGCAGGTAAATTACAAAAGGATATGAAACGTTGAACGCTTGAAAAACGTGCGCATAAATAAACAGAAACTGAACGCAAACTGAAAAAGAAAATAAAATAAAATGAATAAGGAAAAAAAAACGGACGATACGAACGTTGAGAGAGCAGGCGGCTTTTGTTGTATATTCTGTGTTGTGTGTTGTGTTTTGGGTTTCGGTTTCGGTTTTGAATTTGAAAGGAATTGGCATAGGGCCGACCGACGGTCGAGCAAACGCCGCTGGCTGACATGACCATGCCACACAAGTTGGAAATCGCTCGCTGCAGGTAATGCCGCCTGGCCAAACTCTGCGGGCAGCGAGACATGGGATATGGGGCATGGGCAGGAGGAAGGGGGGAGCTCCACTATCAACTCAAGCGGGGGCGTGCTCCATAGAAATTGATGGGCGTCATGGGCCGCCTGCTTTCTTGGTTTTTGGGGTACAACGAGAGCTTAGAGATGCGCCTGGGTGTTAGAAGTTGAGCTGGCACAAACTCAAGAACCTGTTTCCACAGATGCCACTCAAGAGCACTGAAGAAGTTGCTGAAGTAGAGTCTCTGTGTGCGGCAACAGGGGGAGAATATGTAGATTCACTCAGAGATCTTAAGTAAAATGTAGTCAGATTGAGCTCTTTAGCAATTCAATAGATTTCCAATTCAAGGTACGTATGGCAACACAGGACAGATCCTAACCGTATCATGATAAGACCCACACTCACTTTTATATAGTTTATAATTACAAACTTTTGGATATGAAAAATAAGTTGTTTCACAAATTTGTTGTACTAGGTAACAGTAAACTAAACAAAGGTTCTTTTAAAATTTTACAAAGTAAAAAAAAAAACCTAAATAGAAAGAATTGATTAAGACTTTGAAATTACTTCACATTCGATAAGATACGACATTCGTAGTGCTCTCAACATATTTGTCATTTTTTGATAAGCCTTTAGTACATATTGATAGTTTGGGTTACTAAGGAGAGTGAGAGAGTGAGAGAGATGGAGAGAGGGAGCGAAGGGAGTATGTGGAGTATCGGACTGTGACTGGACAATGACGAAACTTATAAGCAAGATCGATGTGATTCCAGCGATGTAATTAATTGTAAATTGGATGTCAGAGTGCTATGAGTAGGCAGAAAGAGTGAGTGAGAGAGAGAGAGAGAGAGAGAAAGAGAACAAGCAGTTAAGTTATGTTTTCTGGCTATATGAGGTCTTTGGTCTATTATCTGTTACTTCAATATAAAAGTAGGCTAGGAGAGTGAAAAGATGGAATTATAAGTGGAAAAAGTGGCTTTTCTTCTTTATTTATATTATTTTGTTTTTTTAATAGTGACAAATAGAGAGAGAGAGAGTAAAATAAAGAAACAAAGAGAGGGGGCCATTCCTAGCTGTACGCGGTCTATAGATGAGAGAGAGAGAGAGAGAGAGAGAGAGGAATAGTGAGGGTAACCCCTTAAATTGAAAACTTATCCGAAAACAGTGAGAACTCTTTTGGGATTCGGGCTAGCAATTGTTTTTGGTGGCGCATGCGGATGCGGGCGTTGCCATTACGTTTAATAATTGCCACATTGCCACATTGCCATATTGCCATATTGTTGTAAGCGATCGGGCATTGACAAATAAATTGTAATTATGTCACCATAAACTAAATGAAGTCGATGCCAAACGCTGCTGTCATCAGTGGTTCTTCAGAGGGGTGACCAACGATGCCACCCTACCCACCCGCCTGCCCCGCTGTTCAGCGGTTCTAGGCAACATTTTTGCGTGCCTCTGCGTTTTGTCTACTGTTCTCTGCTGTTTCTGTTGTATTTCGTTGTCGTCTCTTGTTACCAGTCGCTTTATTTCTGTTGTGTGCGCATAAAATTTGCATAAATTACAAGGCACCACACTCCACACACACATACACCACCACCAAACAGCTTTGAAGGCCTTTAAATCATTATGTTAATGAGTTTTAATTGAAGAGCGAAAAACAGCAACGAAATATTATATTGTCTCCAAAATTAATAATTGTTCAACTGTTGTTGCTGCTACATGTGGGTGCACCACTTCGAGCACCACTTGCTCAAATGAATTCGGTTTGAAAAAGGCCAGTTTAGATCTCATTTGCGGCTTCAGACCGAGGCACGCCCTTTGCCAAAGCTGTTTGTTGTTGTGCTCCGGGCTGTGCACCACTTGGCGCACCACTTGATCATATCAAATAATTGTAGAACTCTTGGAGTCTAGAGCTCCATTGCTGCTGCAAACTGGGCAGACATCTACCTGCACCATCCACCATCCACACACAGTCTAGATATCCATCGATTGATTGATTGATCAATTGCACCACCCACCTGGAGCAGCACTTGGTCAAATGAATTAAGTGTGGAACGCCAAAATGCAGAACCGGTTGGCTGTTGTTTCGGTGGTACTGTGCACCACCTGCCCCACCTTAGTGTCTGATAAAATAGTTGAAGAACGCTTTGAGCAGCTTCCGAAACATTTTTGGCGCCCGCTCCTGCTCCAGATTGAGGCACGCCCACTGAAACAGCCGCCTGCTGTGGTGGACACGTCCCAGCTTCCAATTGAAGGGCACATTCCTGGCCACCAGATGCATGGCCAGCAGCTGTGCCCGCTGCAGCTGCAACCCGTTGGCAAACCGCAGCTCCACGCCGCCCGCCGCCGGCTGCACCTCGGCAATGCCACCGAGACGCGCAAAGAGATTCAGGATGCACAGCTCATCATCCAGCCGATAGCCAAAGCAGCTGAGGTAACAGCAGCAACAGTTGCTGCCGGCGACTGTCGCCGGATTGCCCTCCAGATCGTGGACAACTCCTTGCGACCGTAGGCTCATCCTATACTTTCTGACACGAGCCGCTCGTGGGTATTAACGTTGTGTGTGTGTGTGTGTGTGTGTGTGTGTGTGATGGGATTTGCTTGGGCAACTCGATTTGGCAGCTGTACAACAAACAAATTGAACATCTGCCAGACTTTCAGATATTCCGCCCCTTTTTATTCCGGCGGAAATAGCAGCTGAGCTGAACTGTAACAAAAACTGGGCCAACTATTTGGGGCGCCGCCGCCATTCACAGCTAGATAACGGCTATCAGCATGACGGAACGCTACCGCCCAGCACCACACAGAGAGTGGCACCACAAAGAGTCTGCCCCAAACCTAGAAGATTGATTATTATTGCTATTGATTATTGCTATTGAACTCTAATCCATATCGCATACATATGCATTGAAATCGCCCCTCCCTGGCAATCGAAGGGTGGCACAGGGAGGGGTGGGGGGGGGGGGGCAGCTGCCATATAAATACGATTATATATACGAGTGCTTTATATACGAGTATAAGTGCTTACATTCTATTCCCATGCCCAAGTATTTTCATTGGCCTTTTGACCGGCGGCTTATTTTGACTTGAATACCCTGTACTTTAGGATGGAGCGTAAAAGGGGTAGCTGCAAGGAAGCTACATATGTACACATGTTTCTGTTTATTCCCAATCAGCATTTACAAGTCCTTTCTTATATTCATCTATAAAAAAAACTATAAAAGCTATAGTTAACAAATATTTTATAATTATTATTTATCTGTACAAAACTACAATTAATTGCATTTTTATTTCAGTTCATGAACTAAATATTCAGAAAACTTGAAAAGTTTCGTATGACAAACAGAACTAAATACTGGGTAACTCTCAGTGAAGCATTCTTTTCTAGCGCATTCTTAGTTGTTAGTTTGCTTATTTGTTATTGCTTGAGAAATTGTTGAGTTTTATGTTGCAAGCGATGAGATTACAGTTTGAGATTCCGATTTCGTGTTTGATTTGAATCGATATTGCCTAGCACGAAGAGCAACAAATACAACAACAGCATTAGCAGTTTTTTATTCTCTTCATAACCGATTTGAAATTGTATCTTTAACCATTTATATGCTAGTTGGTTCCAAATTTAAAATTAACAAGAAATTACATAAAAACTTCTGTTGATTTCGTGTGAGCCTTTTCTTTGTGGGAAATGTCCAAAATTAATAAAAAAAGAAAAAACAAAACCAACAATTATGATAAGAAATGTCATCAAATTCGTTTCAGCAACTTGATATGCCTAAAATTCTTAAAACTTTCACAGTATTTAACCGGTTTCTTTTACACCAAACGAACCAAAATGGAATATTGTGCATTAAAAATAAAAAAAAATTCGATTTCGATGTGGCTTTAAAGTTTAAACACTGAACAAAATAAGGCTAGAAAAATATACATTTTCTTCAGTACAGATCTGTATGGGAAAAAATTTAATGAGGCTTATTTTTGAAAAATTCTCAAATACTCCCAACGTTTAAAAAATACAACTCTTTAATCAAAATGTACAACGAAGTTTGTGTTGTACAGAGAAAAATTGCATTTAGTTCTTAGGAAAAATTATGGAATTTAAAAGACGATTTCAAAGTTTTGAAAACTCAAACTCATATATCAAATTTGTGAATGCGATTTCAGCTACTTCTGTCTTTTATTTTGTACTGCTCATTCCATATTTTTTGTTATTGCCAAGTGGTTCTTTCGGTCTCGCCCCGCCCTTCATCCTGTGCTACCCTGCTCCATTTGCAGCTAGCTGTCACGTGTTGGCAGCTACGCTAAATTTGCTTTTATTTCTGTTGACGTTGCAAATTTGGAGCTGCTGCTGCTGTTGTTGTTGTTGCTGTTGCTGCTGACGACGCCTCGCCGGAAAAGGGTGTGCAGCAGCAACAACAACAGTTGCTGTTATACCAGCAGCAGCAGCAGCAGCAGCAGTTGTACTGGCAACTGGAATCTGATCTTTTTGCATGGTCAATTAACTTTTGGAAATTCATTCGCACAAACGACGACGGCAACCACAAAATGCATGCGAAAACTGCAGCCGTTTGATTGTTAAGTGTGGTTAGCTGCTCGGTGGTTTGCGGCAGTGGGTGCATTGAGTATGTATCGCCTTGCTGGAGCTGTCAGCCTGATGAGCGTCTACATGGCAGTCGAACAAGTCGCCCCCAGGCTCCACACTCAACTGCCTCGAGTACAACTTCAACTGCATTCAACTCCATTGTCGCCGCAAACACAATGCGCATTGTCCACTTTAGTTGTATCCACAACAAACTACACTGCACAGCACACCACTTCACTACTGCACCACTTCACCAGTGCACCTTACCCTGCCCCCTGCCGCCACTTCAAGTGCAACTCCAACTCCACTGGCGAGTCCTGTTCCACCAAAAACCTCGTTAAATGTATACAACAAAAAAAGAAAAAAAAAACCTCTAAATTTGAAATTCAAATTGCGTTTGTTAGTTGCACGGTTGTTGTTGCTGTTGCTGTTGTAAAACTTTTGTGTCGACATTTGCAACTGTGCAACATGCCAAACACAAAGTAGTAGCAGCAGCAGCGGCAGCCGCCGCCGCTACCCCTTCGCTCTCCTCCGCCTCACCTGCTGTTCAAGTTGGCAACAGCTTCTGCCTTGTCTTGGTCTTGTCAATGGAAGTGTTGATGAATTCATTTGTCAAAATTGTTTTATGAAGTTGACTTTATTTAAATTAGTTAACCATGCCGTTTTGTAGTGAATGGCAGTGCGCTAAACCGATAAACGATGCACTTTTTATCGATATAAAATCGATTAACGAAGCAGATATCATAATTGAAATATGAATTGTAGAGACTTCGATTTAATTCGTGTTTGGTTTGAGTTTGGTTCGAGTTACAGCAAATTTGTCTGGGGCAAATGCGAGTTGGAGAAGTTCGACTGTATATCGATCATTTGTGAAATATCGAAATACTGCCCAAGACAAGCTGAACGTTTTGCTCCCACATAAATGTGTTGCTCATGTGCTTTACTCGACTCATTCATAGTTGCCCCTTGGTTTAATGAATTGTTTGTCTGTACAACTACCCCCCACAACTGCCCTACGCCCGCAACCCGTTGCGATCGCCCACGCCGAACCCCTCGCACACCTCACATCACATCAAAATGTCTGTCCGCATGTCAAAGTGTCGCTGATTGACATTTAAATGGAACTGTCAGTGTTGTTGTTGTTTGCCGCCGTGCTCGTGTTCGTGCCACAAACGTGTGCCCATTGTTAGCAGCGGCAACAACAATGGTTCAAATGTACATATCAATTGTTGTTGCTGTTGTTGTTGCCGCAGCATCTGTTAATTAATCACAAATCTCACGAAAAAGCAGCTGCAGCTGCAACGCCATCCAAATGGGTTTATCATTTCAGGAACTGACCAAATTGATGACTAGATTACATACCTGCAACGAGAGAGAGTGAGAGAGAGTGCGTGAGTGAGTGAGTGAAAGAACAAATAATTATAATTAATAGTATATGTAAGGAGAAAATTGGCGCAAGAGTTCAAACCGAAAGCGGCGGAGTGGAGGCGGGCCAGGGTTGGGATAGTGAGAACAAACAAAGAAGCTTCATTCAAAACACACACAAAAAAAAGATGAAAAAAAAATAAAAAAAAACAGTTGGCAGCCTTTCTGCTGAACTCAAATCTCGGGGCAAGGAAATAAAAAGCCGCAGCCGCTGCTGCAGAATCTCGTGATTGGACCTTCGATATCGTTCGAGGGCATCAACAATGGCCATTGGACTGGATTGCGGGCGGGGGAGGGGGATTGCGGCTCTGATTTGGTATTGGATGGGTAGCTCGGGGATGATATGGGGGTCAGCATATTGCAGATGTGGCAGCCGCCAAGAGCAGCTAATTTAAATTCAAATTTAAATTGTTTGGCGCTCGGTTTTATTGGCAGCATCAGCAAACAGCAATAGCATTTGCAGTGCTGCGCATTTGGCCTTTTTAGAGCCAAACAACTAAAGCTGTAAGCTTTGGCAAAGTCTATCTATAACTTTATCTTCAAACTTACAAAGCTTTTCTGAACTGTGGTAAGATATCATTTAGATACTGAGTTAAGCCTGATTTTTAATGTTAAAAATGAACTGACTTTAATTTTTGGAGTTTTGAGCTATTTTGTTAAAACTTTAGAATTGGCCTTTCGTATTTAACTTTTTCATTATAAATACTCTGATTATTTCTTTCTTTCAGTTTCAAGTAAAAGCTTGACTTTTGAATACCACAGATATCTTTATCCAGTTAAGCATTTATTCACAATTTTATCAACATTATAAACATAATTCTAGTTAATTTCCTATGCTTAACCCAGCACCGAGCGTATTTTTATCGAAATTGTTTGATAATTAGTTTCAATGGAATTTTAGACTGGGCCATATATTTTTAGGCAGTTGTTTAATTATAGTTAGCGAAAACGTTAGTTCAAGTTTAAGATTAGATAAAAAAAAAAGAACTCGTGTGCTCTGTGATAAAGGAGAGCAACTGTTTCAGTTTCAGTCAGCACTGATAAATGTGGCCAATCGACAGTTAGCCAGTTGCATGTTGCATGTTGGCGGTTGCATGTTGCTGGCGCATTATGGCAACACGTCTGCCACACATCTCAGATGCACGCCCCGCGATTGCCAGCGCCCAAAGAAGGAGGCAAAACACAAAAGCGAACCTAACCTCAACTAAACGAACCTCGCGGTTTCCCTATTGCAGATTGCATTGGCACCCACGCAAAACCAAAAATTTGAAAAACAAAAGGAGGCAGCTGCCGCCCACGCGTCGATAAAAGTAAATAAATATTATTTATGTATATTTGGGTTTATTGTGTTTTGAGTGAATTCGCGGACGCCCCCGTTGCAAAATTGGCCAGAGCTGTCAATTAGAGCGGAGAGCGTTGTGATAATCGCTTATCGTTAATCGATAACCCTTTTGGGCGCTGGCACCAGCATCAGCAGCAGCAGCAGCACCGAGGAGGCAACAGCGATAGACAAACGGCATGCCGCTCATTAGAGTGCGAACTCGTAACATCGCCCAGCATCGCCTTGCGTCGCCTTCCGTCGCCGTCATTCGTCGTCATCCGCCGTCATGCATTGCCATTTTTGGTATTTTCTGCCAATTAGCGGCGCAAAGGCTAAAAATGTTAAGTAAAAGCGAAACAGGCGCGCAAAACGTAACGAAGGAGCAAGAGACCCAACCAAAGAAAACAAAGCCCAACAACAAACCAAGCAAGCCAAGCAACCAACTAACCAACTGGAACTGGCCAAGCAACTTGCATTTTTAATGGCATCAGGAATGGACCTGGAACGGGCCACAGCATGGGCCCAGGAGCTGGCGAGCGGTGGTTGGGTTGGGGGGGGGGGGGGAGGAGAGAGGTGCAAGTAAAGGCTGTGTGGATGATGCTTAGTTGAATTTGTCATAGTGGCCAACAAATTGTGGGCAGACAGCATCTTTCTCAGCTAGAGATGACCGCGTGACACGACATCTGCGATCACTCTCTTTTGAGCTTCAAATTGCCTTCAATTTGATATCTGCTAAATAACATTAATAATGTTTACCAAATGAAATCACAACTTCAACAATTTGTCATTCGATATATAAATATTTGTCACAATGAATTTCATTCATTTCACCTACTATGTTAAACATGAAACAATTTGCTTAAGATCGCAATTCCCGGAATGATATGAGACTAAATCAAATCATTTCTTATTAATAATGCCTAGGAATACGAATGTATTTCACAAGGAATTCCATTCATGGCGAAGAACGTGAATCACAATATTTATATTTTTATCTTATCGTAATATTTGATTTTTTTCACACGTGTCTCGTGTCTACACGTATTGCATATATTTAGAGTAAAAAGTAGTGCATTTATTTTGCAATTGAGTCAGAT
The DNA here is from genome assembly GCA_035045305.1 of Drosophila maculinotata. NCBI lineage: Eukaryota > Metazoa > Arthropoda > Insecta > Diptera > Drosophilidae > Drosophila > Drosophila maculinotata. The sequence goes on along the minus strand of JAWNPD010000679.1, from coordinate 5,771,394 downwards.
TTGATTCTTATTGCAAAGTTACAATGTGTGATACATTTTCGAGCGAATTTCCAGCGAGCTTATTACGCATATTACAAGCAAAGAGCATTACTCTATCGCGTTGATTCTCGATCAACTAGTAAAGCAGCCCTCAGGGTCGTGGAAATCAAAATAGAAATAAATAAAGTCACAGTGCAGTCAGTGTTATCGTTATCGATATCGCTTAACTATAAAATCAGCTCCAAGATGAAGAGAATTAATGAAATAGCTGTATACCAAATAATCAGAATGTTACCTCTAGCATTATTAACGATATTTAGTAATGCGAACGATAACGATAAATATCGATCAGCTCACGCACACATCGCTGAGCTCGTTAGCGAGCGCCCAATCAAATGAAATTTATGCGATGCGCGGCCTTAGAGATGCTCCGCACGCCGGATGACAACTCTGGCCCTACCATAGCCCAAATATGGCCATGCCCCGTTTGGCAGGACTTTTAATGAAGCTTTAAATGTCATTGATGAAATAACTACGCGATCCGTTGGCCCGCCACCGCCGACGCCGCCGCCGCCGGCTGCTAATTAAAACTGACCATCTATGGTGACAGTGTTTTATTCCCCTGTCACCCTCCCTAACCCACCACCCCCTTTGATATATGTATGTATGTATGTCTCTCTGGTGACTGCACAATAATTGGACAGATTTTGCACAGTAGCGAAAGTGACGACAGCCAGTCCGATGATGGAGTTTTTGGGGCGTCTGAGAGCCAAATGATGTGGAAGCTATGGAAGCTGTGTAAGCTGGCGGCTGAAGAGGGCGAGATTGGAGTGAGAGATTGTGTAACTTAATACTTTGGCTGGCTAATTGGCAATTGGGCTATGCTTAATGGATTTTGACGCCGTTCAGCGGCTGCTTCCGGATAGCATTTTTCCCAGCGATTGAGCGTGAACAAATGGGCAATGAGGTAGCCCCCGAAACAGATTTTTGGTCAGTTGGTCAATTTGTGCACAGTTGGCCGAGCAGCGTGTTTTCCGGGGTTGAGTGCGGCCAGCGGGGGCAGCGGGGGCGTAACTCAATCGCTGGCGACAAAATTCAGCAGCTGCAAATTGAATTTTTATTCGTGTGGCAACTGTGGCAAAACTGGCATCTGCAGGCCATCTGGCAACACTCGGCGCAACCTTGGAGCATTCAAGATTCGCTCATATGCATAACTCATCAATTTTGTATTTTGGTTGCCGCAAATTATGAATAAGAATGCGAGATCCTGCACCCTACAATGAGTGCTGCCTCTTCTTCTTCTTCTTCGTGTTGAATAAATATTGATATGGAAATGAAATAACAAAAAACATCAACACAAAAAGAAGGAAACAACAAACTAAAGAAGAAAAATAATATATGAGTTTATGCTGGGGCTGGGGCTGAGGCTGAGATGACGATAAAACCAGCGAGAAGTGAAAAGAGAGAAGAGAGAGAGAGAAGTGAACAGACGAAGGTGCAACGCCCAAATAGTTGTCGCAAACAACAAAAACAACAACAATAATGCAAGGTAACAGCTCAAAAAACTGGAAAGAAATAAGAATGATGAACAAAAAAAATATACTGCTTATATGCCGAAGAAATAAATACTCTTAAAGGCTTTTTGAGAAAATTGCATCCAGAAAAGCTGTAATGTTATATTTGTTAAAGATATCTGACGAACAAAATATTAATTTGAATTAATAATCAAAAGTATTTCTATTTAATATCAAAACATAAAAGTAATGTGCCATAAGATATATACCATATACTCTCGACTTATACGAATGGCATCTCTAGGAAATTTCAGAAATAAAGCTTCATCATTGAAATACTAAGTAGAGTCCTGTTGAAAAATACAAGAATGAAATTTATCAAATTTCTATCTTTATTATAGTACTACGATCTTTAGCAAAGAAAAACTTAAGTAAAAATAAGAAGTCTGGAACAGTAATAAGATAATATGTAGTTAAAAGATACCAGTACATTTCAGGTACATATATTTAGAGTTCAGTTAAATAACTGTATCATATTGCATTTCCATAGCTTGAAGCCTCATCGAATTGATCATTAAGATAGGGATAGCGATGGATTAGGCGTCATGCTCAGAACAGAACATGATGTGACAAAATTTGAATACCCTACGTAAGGGTATACAAAAAAAAGGGGAAAAAAAAAACAAAGGAAAAAAAACTGTGACTGTGGCTAGGGAATGGGAATGGGAATGTGCAGGCGAATGGAGTGGGAATCGGGATTAGGACAATGATTGTGTAGGATAGGTGAGGCTAGGGTAACCTAAAAGGTTGTGGGGTAGGAGGGCGGGGAAATCGAGGGGTGGGGAGGGGAGGGGAGGGGAGCAGATCACCAGCAAAGTGTTTGAATTTATGAAGTAGGCATTAACACAGGCGGAATGTATCTGTATCTCTGCATCTCAAGGTGTGAGTGTGTGTATTTGTGTGTGTGTGTGTGTGTGATAAAAAAAGGTGGGAAACAAACAAGGAGCTAAATAAGTGAGGAGAGCTGAGACACGAAGGCAAATGCCATAAAGGAAGAGGCAAAACGGAAAAGGGCGAGCCAGCAACAAGGGGACAAAAGCAGCAGCAGAGAGAGGGGAGCGGGGGGGTACACTGATATTGGTTATGAGTTGACAGAGCCGAAGCACATAAAAGCGCGTTTAAACATGGCCAAGATAAGGCCGCAACGATGACACCAAAATGGGTAACGAGGTGAGAAATTGAAGTTTGTCGCCACAATATCCGCTGGCACGCCCAGCGCCCACAGCAGCGGCAGCCGGAGTCTACCCCTAACCCCCATTCCCCTGGCCACATACCACTGCCTCGAATGCATGCTCAAGGCTAAAAGCGCATCGAAGCAAAACAAACAGCTACAAAAAAAAAGAAGATAAAAATATAAATAAAAACACAAACCGTTAGCACAACTGGCCAGTGGTGCGAGTGGTGCGAGTAGTGCCACAGCTCAGTTTCTATTTGTACTTTCTCATTTAGTTGCAACAACAACAAACAACCACGACAACAACAACAACAACAACAACTGACGCATTTCAGTTCAAGTGCAGCTGCAGATTCGCGCGAGGCCTAAGACGACAATCAAGTGGCAGTCGGTCCAAGTCTGGTCTGGTCAGCATCATCCATCTCCATCTCCATCTCGCCATCACCATCGCCATCGCCATCGCCATTGCCATCTTCAGCGCACAAGCATCTGCCATCTACCATAAGTAAAATGTTTGCGCAACTCGCTCCACAATCGCCACAGCAACAAAAACAAAGTGAAAGACAACCAACAAAAGCAACAACAACTACAACAACAACAACAACAACAACAACACTAGAGACGCAGTTGCGGCTGCCAAGTCAAGTGCCAAACAAATTGAAATTGCGGCACGCAAAAACATCAACCAAAAGCTGTCCAGTTCGGTGGCGTACCCCACAGTTCCCCCCCCCCCCCCCTCCCCACACACACACACACACACACAGTACTCCCCACAGTACGAGCATATAGTCAATTCTTTATAGAGATGAACGTGCAACAAACACGAGCCACAAATCGCACAGTCCAACAAATTAACCAAAATATATAATTTATAGTAAACGAAAATAATAAAAACAACCTACAAACTTGACCTGCAATATTTTGGACCTAAGGATCAGCATTTTCTATAATATTTCTATGAAGTCTTCAATAAATGTTTGTATAAATATTTAAAAACGGTTCATTTTTTACATTTTGCGAGCAACGAATTTTCCATTTGTAAATGCAGTTTGGTTGGTTCGTGTTTATTGTGTCACGTCACGCACACAACGCTGATCGCCCAGCGTCCAGTTGAGTCAGCTCTCCATGCTGCATGCTGCATGCTCCATCATCATCAGCGTTCATTAGCGTGAGCGAACCACATCGTGATCTGAGTGATCTGTGATCTGTGTGTGTTCGGCCGGGAGATCTGCGAGATCTGTTGCTGCTGCAACTGCTGCTGTTGCCAGCTGTGGCATCAATTGCTGCTGCTGCTGCTGCCCTTTGTTGCAAAGCTGCTGCAACTTGTGCAGCAAGCACATGAATGCATCTATTCATGACACGCAGCAGCATCCGCATTGCACTGTCCACTGTAGCGCCCCTTCCTTTCCCTCCCCTAGCGTCTTGGGTCGTCGGTTTCCCCCCGGGCCATTGCTCGCTGTCGGCTATCGCTGCGCTAATTTGCAGTCTCAATTATGACAACGTTGCAAAAAAAACATAAACATAGCAAAGATAACAGATAAAAGATAAACAAACAACTGCTCTCTCAGATTTCGTGGAAGATTCCCTTGGACCTAACGCCTTATCACATATCCCAACTGATTGCCATTCTGCCCCACTGACATTCCAGCGGACTATACAAATATGTGACTTTTCCGTCCATTCTGTGAATCACTTGGGAACTGGTTTCGAATCTCGAAACTCAACTGCAAGATTTTAAAAGTATGAAAACACTGAATAAATATTGCAAATATTGCAAACAATGCAACTCAAGCGCAGAATGGACAGTTTACAGGGTATTTTGTTTTAATATCTTTAAGGTTTATTGATTTTTCCAGCTAAATGGCAAAAAGTTGTTAAATGCTGCAATCTGTGAAATCTTTACTATCTACACATTGTTTTTTCGCTGAATCACTTAACCAAATTATCAAGCAGTGACTGCAAAAATGTACACTGCAATTGCAATTGCAAGAGCAAGAGCAACAGCAACAGCAACAGCAATTGCAAGAGCAACAACAACAGTCACGGCAGCAACAACAATGACAAATTCCTAGTCAAGGTGCTACAATAGCTGCGAATTCCATGAACTTGCTGGGTGGCTAAGGCAATCCCCCCTCCCCCCCCTCCCCATTGGGGGACAGGTTGCAGGGGCACAGACTTTGGTCTGCCAGCCGTTGGCAGTCGGCAGTCGGCAGCAGCAGCCGGTTGCCGATAGCCGATTGCTTGCATTTATGCAGATGAGGCAGGCCCAACTGATGACTGTGATTATCGTGCTGCTGCCTCTGCCACTGCCTCAGCTACACTCGCAGAAAAACGTTGTTCTACAATTTTCACAATTTCGAACTTATGTTCTTTAAATAAAGCTTGGACGACGTGTATACTTGATTTGAGTGCAACATTCTACATTCTTTTTGTGAGTGTAGAGACTCAGCTTGAGTCTCAGCCTTAGCCTGACCCCCAAGGCGCATTGCGTCCTTCAACTTTGCGCTGCCACAAGGAGTTGCCATGGTGCTGTAGCTGCTGCTGTTGATGCATTGGTTTTGCGTTTTTTAATAAATTGATCACAACAAATTGCTGACAGCTGATGGGGCGCGACCGTCTTGCTGCTGCTTTGTTGTTGTTGCTGCTGCTGCAACAAGTTTTCAATCAATGCAGCAACAGGTGCAGCTGGCGGCCCCGTGTGTGTTAAATGACAGGCGAGATTGCATGAGTGTGGCAAACGGCCAGGGACAGACGCACAGCTCAGACCCCAGAACCCCGACCCCCGAGCTCAGTCGCCACTCTCCAGTCTCCAGTCCAGGGCAGCAGCAATTTAATTGGAATTTATTGTGAGCAGCAGCAGCAGCAGCAACAAAAGAATGAGCAGCAGCAATTTAAGGCAATTCAGCAGCAGCAGCAACAACAACGACAACAACAAATTGCACTCATTGCTGACATTCAATGCGCTGCGCATGCAAATGATCCCTGGCCGAGGATCGAGCTTGGAGCTGGGAGCTGCAAGCTGGGGGAAGGATGCGCCTGCGGGCTGGCAATCAGCGTCAGCGTCAACGTCATTTACGAACAAAGCGTTGAAAATGCCAACGAAACGGAAGCCGAACGCAAATTGTGGCAATCTTTGTGCAATTAGAGCCAAGTCTCACCACAGGGCTGCAAAGCGCAGCAATCGCACCAGCCCTGAGCATTTTAAAAGCCATTGCAACCAAAACTGAGTATTGCCATTTTTAATTGCAATTTTAAGCAGTTTTAGTGCAATGGAATGGAATTATTTGCAAATGAACAGAACCGCAGGCTACAAAGTGTTCTAATTAGCGAGCGAGCACTGTATTTGCAGCTGCAACACGCGTTTGCCCCCCAGCAGGCTTAAGCCAAACGCGTGGGCAGCAAACTCGACTGTCCAGATCGCTGTTTGCGGTTCCCATCGGTCCGTTCGGTCCGTTTGGTTCTCCACGGAGCCTAGCTGCAACCAAGTGCAAAACAAGTTCTCAAGAATGCGCTCAAATGTGCGCCAGACCATTTGCCATTACAACATTTCGGCCAAATTACAATATTTGGCGCAAAAACAATTTTAATAGCGCCTGCCGAAAATAAAACAAAAAATAAAATAAAACCAAATTCCACATACGCGGCGTATGGGTAATTTTTATTTAGTTGGTAAATGCATTTGAACTGGCGGCTTATTAATTGCCAGCCAGCGGGTGAGCTGTCTGCTTGTGGGTCGTGTGGGTGCAGTCAGCGCCTGTAATTGGGTCATGCCAAGGGAACGGTGGGGCAATAAATGGTTAACGCCTCCTGCTGGTACCTTGCCAATTGCTCTAGTTGTTCTTGGCAATCAATGGAACTGACACGACCGAGTGAATCAGCAATCAACGATTGCAATTGCTTCGATGAGTCAAGGATGTGTGAGCTGGAACTGCGTAGGAAGTGGCTCTTTAATTAAACCAAAATAGTTGTTAGCTTTTTAATTGTTTAGCATTTCCCCACTTTGGGCGCCACAATACAAATGTAGCTATTAAAAGCTGGTTACATGCTACAAGTCCCAGAGCCTATAAAACTATTAAAACAAGTTGGAAATCCAATATAGGAACTTTCACGTGCATTTTCAGGCACTTTTGCATGGCCCCACATTGGGCGCCACAATAAAAATGTAGCTATTTGGAGCACGCGTTGGCATCATTTAAGTGCCATTTTTAGCTGGTGCCAGCATTAAAAACATGAATTTCGGAGAACTAATTAATTGATTGAAATGAACCGTAAAACGGGTTATCTTTGTGTCAATTGACTGTTAACTACAAATTAACGTTTGTAATCGATTCCAATGGCCATGAACAGCCCAATTTTATTGGCATTGCTGCAGTTTGCAACACGAGCGCTGAGAACCAATTGTCCCGGGGAACAAGTCATGTTTTCAACTGGTTCTCGAAAAGGAAACTCGCAAGCGCTGAAAACAAAAAAAAACTTTCCTTCGCTGAACCAGTTTCGGATTAGTAATCATCTGAAGCATCTAAATTGGAACGCCCTCAGAGCGTTTACCGTTCGGAAGTCGTTAAAAGTGGTTCGCAATTTGCCAAAAAGAAAAACGAGCCAAACAACTAGCAAATTGCGAGACGCATTTAATTTTTGATGGCTTTTTACCATTTCGATGATAAACAATTATTTTCACAAGCTTCAAAATTTCGGCTATTGTCGCATTTTCCCCAGCACAGGCTCAACGAAGCGTTGCCAATTAATTGAGCACAACAAAACTGCGCGCAGAGCCAGCGCGATAAGTGCCACAAAAGGGGCGTGGTCGTGATCGTGGCGACTATGTGACATAATTTTCGACAATTCGATTCGATTCGATACGATTGGATGCGTTTGCATGCAAATACTAATGGGAGAATCGAAACCAATATGTGAATTAATTAACTGTGCGTTTCAAGCTGCAAGCGGAAACCGAAATGAAAAATGTGTGAACAGTTTGTTTGGATAAAAGAGGCACTCGAAGTCCGGGGCCAACGGTATCCGGGTGCCGCTCACTTTCACTGCCAAGCGAAATGAAACGAAACGAAACGAACCAAAACGAAACGAGGCGAAATGGAATGAAATGAAAGCAGCGCTGCCTACGCACAAGAAAACTCCAACAAAATGCATCAAATGAAAACGTGATTTGCTTTTTAATTACAGCCAAATAATAAAAATATAGTGATAGAGATAGACAGAGAGCGAGAGAGCGAGAGAGAACAACGACAAAGAAATGCTTTTCCAGCTGCTTGATTAACAAAACGAATAGTGAAAAAAAAGTCAACGATTTTGATGTCAACATTCTCGCTGGCTCATAAATTTCAAGACTAGGCGTCACTCACACGAAACATCCACCCCGCCCCTCCCCCCCCCCCTTCGCCCCTTCCGCGCATAAGCACGACTCCAAGTGACACCCACTCGAGCCAGTGACGGGTCCGCACAGTAGCCCCTCCAGCTCCACGACGCAATTATGCTAATTGAATAGTCTATAGTCTGCCTAGATGTATAAGCACTCAAAGAGCAAGCCGAAATTTAATAACCGTTATTAATGTTGGCTCATAGCTCTTCAGCTGGTTCATTATGGTTCATTGGAATTACGTATTTGCTAGCCAGTAAAACGTTTTAGAAAAATTCCCTCTCGAAGGAGTTTTACTCTTTGATGTAGAAGATGAGATCGTACAAGCTCTTATATTAACCGTATAAACTGAACTAGTTCGCCTTAGAACTCTTGATTTAGTTAGCTCAGGAGGTCGCTTGATAAATGAACTTGTTCACACGAAACTGAAATGAACTTTTAGAAACAAAAGAGTCCAGTCAATTTAGCATAAGCTGCCAGACAAGTGATAAAGTGTGAACCAGTTCGCCTGTCAAGCGAACCAGCTCACACAATAAAAAAAGGGCAACCATTTGTGCTTAAAACGTAACTTTATCTAAACGCCCCCCATTGAAAACGCCTCCAAATTAATGGCTTGCACGCCCCACACTCAAAAAAAGAAAAAAAAACTTATCAACTGAACCCATGGGGAAAATATTGTTCTTTTTTTTTTGCACCCAGGCAAACAATAGCAACAGTTACAACAGCAATGACAAACACACTGTTGTCGCCAGATAAACTCCATCGTCATCAGTTGTTGTCCGTGCTGTTGCAGTGGGTTACCTGGAAAATGAAGGCAACGGCAACAACAACAACAACAACAGCAACAACAAACACAAATAAAGCGATGAGTGAACCAAATAGCCAGCACCTGGAGCCCAAGTCAAGAGTTGGAAAAAGGCAAACAAGATAGAACGGTTAAGTTTTGGGTTGTCGGGAGTTTTCAATACACTTTGTAGGCTGGTTCCTGTCATAACTGTACTATAATACTATAATACTAATACGATCTTAAGCTTAAGTACATAAAGCAATAAAAGCGACAGACCATAAAAACTACAATTTTTAATTGACTTTTTCTCAGTTAGGATAGGAATTTAATGGCATAACATAGAACATAATAAACTAGGTTTAGAGGGTGGAAAAGTTTGTGTAACAGCTATAAGCTAAAATATACAAAAATTAAAAAGGTTCATTCGGAGAAACGAGGACATGGGTTCGAATCTTAGGCGTAGCGTATGGATGTTGGTAATAATAAATAATAATAATAAAAAAAAGTTTTAAGATCTAAAAATCAAAAACAGAGTTATTTCGATTTTTGTTTCTGGCATCTATATGATATTCTTAAGCAATCGGGCTAGCTTCAACTTATGTAAAACTTGTAGAAAATTTTATAAACGGAATTTTACTGGAAACTTAAATCAATATGGAACATATTTAATAGATCTCGCTTAATATTATTATGTATTGATTATAAGCATAGAATAATGTCATAATAAGTGTTATATAATCTTTGTTTGTATGAAATCTCAGTAACGAAAAAAATGGTCTGCTTTGAAGCGTTACATACTGGATGAACTAGCATAGATAGCCTAAAGGCAGGGTACATTGAAAGAAAAAATAAAAAAGAGAAAAAAACTGAAAATGATATTGTAAGAGTGCTGCAGGTCTGCGACTAATACAAGTCATAAACTGGAGCTCAAGTACATAAAACAACGCGACAACAACAAGCGAAACGAGTTGTCAGTTGTTGTTGTTGTTGGTTGTAGTTGGTTGTTGTTGGTTGTTGTTGCTGTTTGGTAAAAGCGCCGCGCCGCCTCGGCCTGCAAGTTTGTCAACATCAATGTCGCCTGCCCCGTCGATTGTCTATGTGTGTGTGTGTGTGTGGAGCTCAATTCTTATCAAGAGTTGTGTCGCCATCGCCTTTTGGCCGTGTTGCAGCGAGGCAGCGAGCGTCGCGTCGATTTGTGGCGCCCACACGCAGCCGCAGCCGCCGCTTGCCACAGCTCAAAATTCGTCATATACACATGTGCAACATGGGGCAAGCGAATGGGATTGCGATTGGGTTTGGGTTTGGGCATGGAACACCCACTTGCAACTGCAACGGCGGCGCATGGTAGGCGTGGTAGGTGTGGCAGCCACAGCCGCAGCCCAGGCTAAAATTTCCGACAGGATTTTCTGTTTTGTTTTTGCATTTGCCAAACGCCAAACTGTGACACACATGTGGCGGGGCCACAGCAAGGGGGGCTGGGCCGGTGCAGCGGTACAGCGGCAGACTGTGAAAAGAGGAGGGAGGGGGCGGGCGGGTTTTGGGGGGCCAACGGCGACGCGTCGCGCGTTTATCGGAAAATATATTTTGTTGTCGCTTTTTTTCCTAGCAGAAGCAAACAAAAAACGGGGCAAAAGCAAGCTTGAGCCCAAAAACTAAAAAGTGGGCGACAGGCAAGGCGGCGTGCGGGCAAGGAGGGGGAGGGGGGTGGGCGTGGCACAGCTGCAGCAGCGTTTGTTGAACCTTTGTGGCAAACAAAAATGTGTAGAAAAAGCAGCAGCAAGTAAGAGTGATCTAAGCGACTTGAGTGCTCGACTATGAGATATACCCTGTATATCATGGAGCTGCTCACATAAATAATTTTATTTTGTTTTGTAGACGGGTGCAGCTTAGTTTAGTAGGAAAATAGTAATAGTTATAGTATTGGATGCATACTTTTTTTTTGAATGTAGTCACTGACAACAGACGGAGAGAGAGAGAGAGAGAGAGAGAGAGACGGACTCATGTAGCTTGCTGTACCGATCAGGATATGTATATATATATATTTGATATGTATTACACCCCTTTTATCAGTTTTAATTAGGTGCAGGGTATAAACAAAAAAGAGTGTCGACGCAGCAACAAAACTTGCACGCAACTAATCAATCTGCGGCACACAGAAGAACCAAAGCCATGTGGACACACACACACACACACACACACACGGACAGACGCACACACACAGATGTTGTGATCTTCTAGCTGGCAGCTGGCTACGAGATGAAAAAAAAAGGAAAAGAAAATAAAAGAAAAACTCAACTCGTACTGCTAACATCTGTGGCAAGTAAGCGGCAGCAACTCAAGTAAAACAAAATAAATAATCATAATAAATAAACGAGCCACGAAAAATCTCACAGTTGCATGTGAAGTTGTTGCTGTTGTTGTTGTTGTTTTTCATGTTTATGGTGTAACGATTATATTCATCCGGCGAAAAGCCCAAAAATACGAAATGCAACAGGAAAAACGGAAAAGAAAATTGCTCAGCAATTTGGTAGTTGGAAACACCTTGAGAAGCGCCAAGGGTTACGGCACAGCACACATCTCAGAGGCTTTCAAACGTGGCAAATTTATGGCCTAAACAAAGAATGGAGGGGGGGGGAGGCGAGTGGGCGAGAGTAAAGAGCTTGGCAAGAACGAACAGTAAAAGAACAACCCAGGAAGCAATTGGCAGTGCCCAAAAGCTGCTTTAGACATCAATTGGTTTCAACTGAAAAACAGAATTAACAGAAGAAGAAAGATCTTAAGATTTTGAGAAATTTAAGAAATAACCATAGTCTAATACTAGTTTAGAGTAACAGAAATAAGATCTGTAATACATTTAAATCGATGTAAAATGAAATAAATATATGTTAGTTGATATGATAAGTAATCCGGCACTGTGGTATGTGTATCTTTAAGATACTTGCACAAAATGAACCCATAGAAACAGTTAAAGGAACGCATAGTCTCGCACTCCCTCCTCCTCCTCCTCCTCCTCTGGTCTAACTCGTATCTTTGTGTATGGTTAGGAAGTAGTCAAGAAGGCGCAGAAATGCCTGCCAGCGGCGACCGCAATAGGAATGGGAATGGGAATAGCATAAGATGCCAAGCGATTCCCAGCGATCTCACGCAATGTGTACAAGCAAAATAGTTCGATTGTGGCAACAACAACAAAGATGAGCGGGAGGAGGAGGAGGCGGAGGCAGCAGAGAAGAATAACAGAAAGCCCAAACCGAAAAAACCGAAAACAACTTAAATTACCAGCACGGCGTCAATTTTCATTAGAAAACAAGCAGGCAGCTCGGCAACAGGCCAAAGCGACACGATCCAAGGCAGCAATACGACCGGATTCAAGCAGACAAGCAGCAACAGCAACAACAACAACAGCAACTACAAAACAGCTAATACAAGAGGCTATGGCCATGGCTGAAAGCTGAAAGTTGAAAGATAGAAGATGGAGACAACCACAGCACACAACAAATCCAAAGTTTCAGCTTACGACAGGGCAAAGGGGCAAGCAGGCTGGCGGACGGGCGGGCAGGCGGGTGTAGTGGAGGCAACTGAGAACTGGCGGCAGGTATTGGATTATTGGCAAAAAGCTTCGATCTGTGGCACACACACACACACAGGCACAACTGTCGACTGTCGTGGATTTTGGTTTTGGTAACGAGTTTCATTCGCACAATTCGAACGCCTCGAGGCGAGATACAAGACTCCAGAAGAGACTTCAGACAGCGAGAGAGAGAGAGAGAGAGAGAGATGCAGAGGGCGACAAGCATTGAGAGATTTGCTCCATAAATCTGAACAATGCGAGGGTTAATGCCCATGGGCGCAACATGTTCTATCTGCGTGAGATGAGCTGACTGCCTGATTGCCTGCTGCCCGCTCCTTGCCTTCATTTGTGCTTGCAACTTGGCTTTTGGGTGTGTCCCGGGCACACGGCGAGCCTTTCGTACCCTGTATTATTCAGTCAGAGGTCGAGCAATAACTACCCTAGAAAGTATAGGCATGCAGAACTTACAGTTATTTCAATATATTTTAACTCTCTTTCAAAATACATATATATATTTTTAATATTTTCTGTTTTTAAACCAATTTCAATATTCATTTATTTAAACCCTGAACCCTGGTTTATAGAAATTATTAAATTTTTCAATTTTTTCTTATCAATTATCCATTACTCATATATTCCTTTTTAATGTTGTTTAATGAAAAATAAAGATATTTAAATATATGATTATTTTGAACACAATTTTGTAGCATGTAACTTGTAATAAGTATACATACATTACATTATATATATGTATATACATATTTATTTATACATACATAAATATGAAGTTTTCAGTTACAGGGCATTATTTAGTCGAGCAGTTGGTCGCTTTCACTTAGTTGAGTTTTTTGCTTAGCCTACGGGCAATTTGTCAGGCTCTGAGATTAGCCGAAACGGCAGCCACGGTTGCATTTTGGCTTATTGATTTATCGATACTTTTATTTTGCAGGCAGAAGAAGAAGCAGCAGCCGCAGCAGCTCAGAGATCGTCGCAGCGACGCTTCCTGACGACAATCGCAGCGAATTGATTGCGTGGGTCTCGACGTGATGCGAGCTTTGATTTGGCAGCGGTTGATTTGGAGTGGGGAGCGGGGCTGGGTAGGGGGGAGGTGCTGTGTTGCCCACACGCGTTCAGCAAAACGCTGATGAATGATCATTGTTGTTATTGTTGCTGCATCGAGTGGCATCGCGGCGCAAACTTCAACCTCAGCTGAGAGGCAGCAACAACTTCAACTTCAACTCCAAGTCCAACTCTTTGCCGGTCCCCGTCGCAATTGGCAATAAATCATAACACCCACACGTCGACTCTTAACTCTTACTTGCAACCTCTCCCCTCTCCCCCCCCCCCCATCCCTTACTCCACGCCTTAGCACTCTTGACGATTTGCGTGTGTGGATCTCTTTTTTTTTGTTTTTTTTGGGATCTCTCTGCTTTGGACTCTGCGCGATGATTGCATTTGACTGCAGCACTTGGTCCGCAGTCTCATTAGTGCACACAAGTGCCACCCCCCCCCCCCCCCCTACCAACTGCCCCTCCCTCGTCATCGCCCTGCCACTTACCTAGCTGTAGCCATGTAACGTTTTACAAAAATTATGTTGCGATCTTTTTTTTTGTTGTTTTGTATCTTTCGGATACATTCAACACTCGACAGCTGCTAGGCAAGTTTGTAATCGCTTTGCCACACTCGGTTGTTGTTGTTGTTGTTGTTGTTGCTGTTGTTGCTGTTCTAGCTGACTTCACAAAACGTTTTCCCACACCACACACATACAGGCACACACACACACACACATGGAGCAGACCAACTCGCGTCGCGTCAAAAAAAAGATGGGCAATTTTTCCTAGCGCTATAAATACGCACGCCTCCTTTTTTCCAGTTGCCCATTGCCCGCCCCCTCGGCGGCATCTCGTAGCCAACACGCCCCCCCCCCCATTCGCAACAAAAATCAATTGAATTTTCACGCATGTTTATGGGGCGGCATGTGCTACAGTCAAGCTGGCCTAAAGACAAACTAGAACTGATCAGCAGCTGATCATCAGGTGCATTTTAACTAGAGTATCTGTGAGCACTCAGATACAACAACAGTTGACACTTTTTAGACAATGTGTCAGGCTCAAAATGTACTCCTCAAACTATATGTTTGAGCTGGTTGTGAATTATAAGTCAATTGTAAAAATTAAGTTACCGTTTTCTCTATTCATATATTTATTTTATTATTATATTTATATGTATATTTAAAATTTTCGATATTTCAAATTAGTTCTTGTTTTTGAGATATTTTAAATATAAAATTATAGACGAAATTCCAATTTATTAATTATTGTTTTTTAAAATATTATATTAAATTTTATCTATATAAAAAAATAAATAACTATAAAGGTATTTAAAAATCAAGCAAAACTAGCATACATAAGTATATCAGAATATCACTGGAACAGCTTAACTATATATTGCATATTACAATAGATTCTGCAAAAAGACAGGATGCAGTTTAGGCAAGTTTCACTGTAAGCATTGCGTATAATATATATCTGCCAAGTGCGTTTGTCTGGGCATTTCCTCGTCTAGTATTCGTTAGTATTCGTTATTTCTTTGCTTTTTCCGCTGTAATGCGTGTGTCGTATATCTCTCTATTTCGTTAGCAACGCCGCTGCCCTCTTTTATAGGCCCGCCAACAACAACAACAACAACAGCAAAAACAGAAAAAGAACTATTTTGCATGTGGATACAGACCGAATACCGAATACCGAAAAGCGAATACCGAATAGCGAATACGAATACGAATAACGCAAAGCGAATACGAATAGACATATTCTATCTTGTACAAGCGCTCGCCCCAGTTGAGTACAACAAAAACAATAACCATTAGCTGCCCCCTCTCGTGTCCCCGTCCCTGGTTCCATTCAATGCCCCGGCTCCGACTGTTTGGCGTCTGTTGACCTCATTTCGTTGAAACATTTTGGCGCACTTTCAGACCAAAGAACCCAAAAGAACTATCATAAACAGCCTACAAAAAAAAAAAAAAAATCAAAAAAAAAAAAAGAAGAAACATGTGTCCGACAGGGCACACATTTATGTTTTTAGCTGAGAAAAGCCGGAAAAAAGCTCATAAGAGATAAGTATTTTTTATGTGACTTTTGAAACCGCCCCTATATCACATCATAGCAGGCCTGAAACTTATGCATGTTAATTACCGGGGGAACGGCGAGCTCAGATATGAACTACCTGACAACCTGACAACCTGACAAACCTGACAACCTAACAGCCTGACGGCCTCTGTCTGTAACTAAAGTCTTCGTAATGTGAATCACATTTTCTTTACACATAGTACTATTGACGTTGATTTGTTTACAAATATATTTGCACCCATCAACACAATAATAAAAATTAACGAAGCAGCGAGTAAAAATAATATTTAAAACTTATGGCTTATATTGGATTCCATTTGGAGCGTTGCGAGCCGCACGTGGAACCGAGTGTGTTAAATTTAACAATATTGAACAATTGAATAATAAATAACACAACCAATGCAAACATGCAAAAATTAACTAGTTCAGATTGATTGACTGTGGGTTACCCTCTGAACACCTATCTTTTGAGTTTATCAATTAATTTTTATACAAATTATAAAATAGTTGACATAGATGCCAAAATATTAGGAATATACATAGCTTTAATCGTGTAGTTAAATTGCAGGAAAAATATCATATGAAAAAACAATCAAATTGTTGTTATTGATTTTTTATTTCTTAACTTCTAAAGACATTCTAAAATATGCGTATACGCAATATGCGAATTTAATCTTGCTCGTCAAATAATAATCGATTCCTCCGTATTTAGTTGCCACAAGAAATTGCACAAAATCATGCTACCCATTTTATACATAGGGTACAGGGTGTATATGCGTGTGTGTGTTTGTGTGTGTACATAGGTGGAAAGGAATGCCTGCAGCACCTGAACGCAATTTGCATTTGTTTATTTAGCAATGCAACTCATTTACAAAGCAAATCGGCGACACAAAAAAACAAACTCATTTTAAGCGAAACAAAATTCAGAAAACAATGCGAAAACAGGAAAACAACAACGAATTTTTCCTCGGTGGTGCAGCTTAGCGGCCTCGACGCTTATCAGCAATCGGGATGCGCGTAAAGTAATCAGAACGGTTCCGGTTCGAAGTTCACCCAAATGCCATACAATTTGTACACCCAAACAAAAATCATAGTTATGTACGCAAATTCACGTATTGCTTGCGTGTAAACGACATCAAGCTGTACAGTTTCCCAGAAGTAGCTCACAATTTACTCAGTTCTCTTCATGTTGCATGTACATAATTATCGAAAGCTTACGCATGCACGAAAGCTCGGTTCAGAGCACAATTCACGTATTTGATCACGTTAGCGAGGACTATGCGTGTTAGTTGTTTCACTCGTGACTCACGATCAAAGCTTATCGACTCGTGATTGCCCACTATACCTGAAAGCTTGTACACACGTGACTCACTTAGTACCTTCCATAATCACAAGTTTATTGCACGCTACCAAGAAAAGCTCATTCTAGATTATCAAATAATTGAAAGCAGAGCTTTGCACATGTAATCAGCCAAGTATTCTTTTCTTTCAAAAGCTCGCAACGTGCCGAAAGTTTCAAGCACGCCGCTCACGCGTGACTATCGCAGGTGAATGAAAGAAACGACGGCTTGGGCCGATCTTCGACCGCACAGAGCGCGTGAGGAGCAACAGTCAGTCAGTCAGTCAGTCAGTCAGACAGACAGACTGACAAAACATGACGGACATGACATCCGTTTGTCAGCAAAATATTAAAGAGTCCAAATGCACGTTGGGAATGAAACGAGGAAACTGGAATTGATAATGGGAATGGAACTGGATTGGGCACTGGGACTTGGACTTGGACGCGAAGTTCGTCGGAACTTTTGACTTCTGAATGAACGTGTGAATGGCTTTTTGATTGCCCGGCGGTCGCTTTAAAAGCCGCCAGCAATTTGTGTGGTTTTATTTTGGGGTTTTTTTTTTTTTTTTTTTTGTATTTTATTTTTATGAGCTTAGCCTTGATCATGGCCAAAAGCTGTCACATTGCGGCTTTATGGCGGCTCAGTCATTGTTGTCACTGTTGTTGTTTTTGTTGTTGTTGTCGTTCTTGTTACAGCTGCTGTGTGAGCTGCATGACAAATGCAATCAGAGACCGAGAGACTCAAACGGAGTCGAGAGCCTCAGTCAGAGTCAGCCTAATCATAAATGCACGACCAGCAGCCGGAGGAAACACATGTCGGAGTCCACGTTGTAGAAGGACAAATAAATTGGTCAGATGCATTTGCTTACAAGCATATAAAGCTATTTGCAACTACAAGTACTAACTGTATACTAAATCAAAAGTGTGTCATGAGAAAGGTTATTTTTTAGCTCGTTTTTGCATTCCATCAGGAAAATTTGAAGAGCTTTGGATACGTTTTCACTGATCTTCAATATGCTTATGCTAATTATGAGTTTTAACTTTAATTCTATTTGATGATTCTATATGTAACAAATTTCAAGCATTCATTAGCTTACAAGATATTCCAAGCGCTTCAAAGTCTACGAAGAAAGCTTTTATTCTACATGGCTTGAAGTTTATATAATTCATTAAAAATTAATTCATCCCTTAAATATATTTTATAATATTATCACAACAAATCGGAGAGCTTTCGATGCAATTTTTGAGCTTTATTTTTACTGAAAATCTTAAAAGCCAACACTTTTCTATAAAGGCATAGACTACAGATAAAAATATATTTAATTCAAAACTAGTGTCGGGATCAAGTCTAGCTTAAATGATGAATAGATGGGAAGATGGGAAGATTGGAAGATGGGGACAGTGAGTAGAGGCAACCTAATTGCTTTGACCCACTACCGCCCAAAAGTGGACAAGTTACTTCCACGAAGCGAACTTCCACAGACGCGCAGACTGAACGGCGACAACAACAATGCCAATAATAACAACAACAATAACAACATTGATGTATATTGCTCTTGTAATACATTTTTTTATGGCTCCATAAGCCATGAGACGTCTCGGCCGGCTTGGATTGTCTTCTGTCCCTGCAACTCCACTTCCCTCCCCCATGCCTCGCACCCAACTCCTTCCATACGTTTGCATTGATTTTCTATTACGTTACCCTTGCATTGATCAAGCGGGCATATCAATTGGCTGATGAGTTATGAGTTGACGGAAATTAATGGAATAAATTGATATTGAAATTTATTACATTTATTACTAACTAGTTTCTAAATGCTGTACCTAAGGGGCCTTTGTGCCAGCAAAATGTTGACGAATGTGACTTCAAAAAAGTGCAGAAGATATCCGAAAGCAATGTGAATAAACAAAAAACATAGTTTGTAAAAGTTTTGCATGAATAGATATACGATTTATGAGCAGCGAAAGTCGTAAAACGTTAACGAATAGCACACAAAGACGAGTTGCGAAAACAAAAATCATAAAAGCTCTGACTGTACCGTTTATAAGAGCTTTGCCTCAACGACTAAAGACAAAGAAGTCTCTCAAGTGTAATCATTATTACATTAAGAAATATCTAAAGAGCTTTTAAATACTGCAGCCAATGCAACGTTTACGAAAAGAGAATTAAAGGGAATGAAAAGCTTTTTTACAATAAATAAAAAATTTAAGCAGTGTGAATTTTAAAAATGATACTAATCGAATATTATCTAATACTATATGGTATATCGAAGATATTATTGTTGTGAGCGTATCTGCGCTTCGGTTTGTGGCAATTGATGGATTCATGTTTTGATGTTTGTCATTTTATTGGCATTGCTGCCGGCTCCGACTTGTCTGCCAGCTATGGCATGGGGACTGGCTGGCAACTCGGACTGAGGATTGAGGATTGCCAATTGCTGCGGTTACAAACACTGTCACAGTTATTCTGTGAGTTGGCAATGCTTTTGTTATTGTTGTTGTTATTGTTATTGTTGTTGTTATTGTTGCGGTTGTTGTAGCCATTTAAAGTGCAGACGTCTGCAATTGTTGGCCTAGCCCCGAGACTGTGGGTCTCTTTAGGCCACGTTATGTTGATGATGATCATCATCAACGATTGAACTAATCGCTTTGGGATTATTATGGGTTTCTAATGAACATATAGCATATAGTATATGCTAATAAATGTCAATAGAGTTATACAATATGCAAATGACTAAAAACTTACTTAAGAAAAATATATACATATACTATATTCATTTAATATGTGTGCCAATATTTATATATATGGCATGACTGTAAAGTCAGCCTTCCTGTTGGCCCTCGATATATGTACTATATCCATTATCAAGTCGCGAAAACAGCAAACACTGAGAGTCAAGAGAACCAAGACCAGATAAGTTCTTAAATAAAAATAAATATTCAATACTGCAAAAAAAAAATATAGCAAAAGAAAACATTACAATAAAATAAAACAAATAAAAAGAGGAACATCAGCGGTACACAACGAAATGTATTTCTGGAATGAATATCTGGCGATGTAAATATATATATGTACATACATATGTGTATATAGTGTCTTATCTTGCGAGGACTGTAACCTAAACACACAAATGATATATGTATATTAAACTGTGCGCTTCGAATGTAATTTCTGATAAACGCCTTTTGCTGTAAAAAGGGGTTGCTAAAAAGATAAACATGATAAAGCATCATTTTCGGCAACACGGAAGTGAAAAAAGAAAATCTTTGTGGCTGAAATGTGAGACACGATCGTAAGTGCTACGAATGAGTCAGCTAGGAAAGGCACAGAAAACTCAAAATATTAGATTCCTTCCATTTCTATGTAAATCCTCAGAATGGGAAACTCAACAGGATATTTTCAACAATGCGGAAGTGTTTATGACAATAAGATCCTTTTGAAAACACCAAAAAATTATCTGATAGAAATCAACAAATTTCAACATATATTTTAAATTAAAGTTTCAAATTGCGACTGTAATTTTTTTGTAAACAAACTATCACTACAGACATTAGATCATATATTTCTCTTCAATAATCTCTTTCAAGATCTTTAAAATCCCTAAGATCTATTATGATGATTTGCACAGATGCTTCTGCAAATGTATGTACATACATATATTATTTATACGACATAAAGTTTTTTGAAGACTTTTGTCAGTTAAAGAAACTTTCAAGCTCCATTCATATAGAGATTAAAATAAAGTTGAGATCTTTTTATTTATATTTCTGCTCTTTTTCATGTTGTTTGATTGCTTCTTTTGCAGATGTATTCAATAAGTTATACGATCTTAACTAAATAGTCATCGAAAAGTGTTTGTTCGTTAAATGCTAATGGAAAGCACATGTTAAGATTGAAACCTACATACATACATATGTACATACATGCAAATCGTCTGTGTGTGCATATAGCATCATCTTTATAAATAATAAACAATCAATATTCATTTTTATTTTATTATATGGTAATCGAAGTGTCTAACAACAACAGCAACAACAGCTAACAACTAGCAACTAAATTTCAAACAAGTTTCGCACATTAACAACAATAACAACAACAACAACAACAACGATTGCAATGCAGAAAAATCAGAGAAACACGAAAAACGTTTTGATGTTGTTGTTGTTGTTGGCATCAAAATGAATTTGTTGTATTTTGCCAGTTTTTGTATTAATAATAATCAATGTCAGTCAATTAAGCCCAACACTTAAAGCAGCTCGACCATCAAATACCCTACACAAAGAATACTAACCATTTTAGAACTTTCTAATAATATTATAAATATGAGCTGCCAACCCAATAAATGTTTATGGCATATGAGAAACTACACATTAAATTTAAAAGCTTTGGCGGTTCCTGATATCGATTTAATATATGCATATGCAGACATTAAGTAAACATCAAGAATGTAGATAAATTTAGGGTATTAGGTAGAGTGCTTTTGTAACATAGCTCAAGTTTTAGTAGAACCTGATGTCAATCATGTATAGGAAAATAAATCAAATTAATAAAAATAAAATTTAAGATTTTTAAAAATTTATATTGATCACCTATCCATTAAAGTTAAAAGCTCCATCTTGGCAAGCTTTCATAGCACTAGCTCTTATAGTTTCTGAGACTGATCATATAAATAACTAAACCTCATCGATAAGGACTCATTATGAATTTGATGTGTATAGCAAATTAGCATACTATGCTGCTACTCTTAACTAATTAAATGTGCAAAAATAGAAAAGAGAAGAATGCGCTGAAAACCGGTTAAAAATTGAAGTAGTAAAGTTAGCTCTTACCATTTTGTGTTATTGGGCCAGTTGTATTCGCCGATTGTGTGCGTGGCCAGTGAATAGCCAAAATACGAATTTGGATGGCCATATTTGATAAGCGGCTGTCGTTGCTCCAAATTGAAGCAGCTAATGGCACTGATGGCCAAAAGGACGAAAATGCATGCCAGATAATCCTGACTATAGCTGAATGCTAATCGCCGCTTTGTCATTGTGTGTGGTTTTATTTTGTTATTGTTATTGTTGTTGTTGTTGTTGTTTTGAAACGTTCCTCTTCCTCTTCTTGCCCCGGCTGGCAATCAACACGTGCAACCGGTAAAGCGGACAACAACTAGCTGGTAAATTTTACAATTCACTTCTGGCCTTCAGTTAACGCCGCGTCGGCTGCGACGGCGACGCTACCCTCAACAGGTAGTCGACAATGTTGCAGTTATTCAGGTGCCTCTGCTGCACTTGTTATTGCCGTTTGTTTTGCTCTCTGATTCGCCACTTGACCTTTAAAAAAGGCGCGCACGCGAAAAAAAAAATAATTATTTGTTTAGCTTAAAACAAATATTACGCAAAGATCATTTTGTTATTTTTGCATTATTATTTTATTTTTTTTTTGCTTTTTGCATAACACTCTCGGGTACTGATAATAATTATTATCGCTTATCACTTGACAACAACAGCAAAAAAAAATGATAGAAAATAATAATAATATCGCTCGTTTCACGTATGACAACAACAAAGCGCTGAAAAAACGCGCACAAAACACGTCCGCTGCGTACGACGTCTCTACTGACAATACCTGCTGACAGAAAAATCCACCATGAGCCATGGTGGAATCATACTAGATGGCGGATATTGCTTTCTGGGGTGCTTTTATTTTCAATTCTAACGCTCTCGCTCTCTTCGTTTTGTATACGTGCAACCATGGTGGAATTTTAATAAATTATAATTCCACCATGCGTGCAACATCGAGCCACTATCGATACTATCGATGTTTTTTTTTGTCAAAATGGAGTTGACAGCACGCGAGAGCGCGCACTTTTTGAAACGGGCAACAGCTGAGTTGTGTATGGCATGCCAACCTGTGTGGTTTCAAACGAGTTGGCATTACGGACGCGCGCGCATTTAAGCTGCGCAGCTAAATTGCATGCTGTAGAAATCAATAAAGTTTACTTGTGAATTCTCATGTCGAACTTAACTTCAGTTGTAACATAACTAGGCAATGCAGCATTATCAAAATAGAATAAATGTGCAACGGTTACACTACTAATTAACAACTTGCCACAAGTGTCGAATAACCCAAAATCAACAATAAGCCAAACGCAGAAAAGCTGCAAAGAAATAAGAAATAAGAAAAACCTGAATCGATAAACACTGAGGCTGAGGCTGAGGCTGTAAACAGAAGCAACCCCCAGCACCCGTTAAATTCCTATACATAACAGCAACAGGAAGAAGAAGACGCAGCAGCAGTAATGGCTTATGTGAGTTTTGCATTTTGAACACTAAATTTGATAAATACATACATAATAATCACGTGCCACACTTTTTATAGCGCTTGAAGGCCACCAAGTGTCCTACGGACGAGCTTTCCCTCACGAATCGCGCCATTGTCAACGTTGGCGATTTTCCTGACGATGTCAAGTGAGTGCTTTAAATAGAAAAAAGCTCTTTTATTGCAGCTAATTCAGCTTCTATTTTCATGGGGTTTTTCAGGTATGCGGATATTTCACCCGCACCGGGACAGCATTTTATTTTTGCGCTAGAGAAGACCATCGAGGTGCCCAGCGGCTATGTGGGCTTCTCCCTGGTCCAGCGTAAATGGGCCATGCTGTCCATTAATCAGGAATTGGAGGTGCGACCCTATCGATTCGATGCCAGCTCCGATGTCATAACATCCGTCTCGTTTGAAACTGATTTTCTGCAAAAGAAAACGTAAGTGCACTATTACAAACTGTGTGTGCAATATGTGTAATTATAAAAGTGGGGTTAGGTTGGGTAAAGTTAAATTAGGTTAGATCACATAAGATAAAATAGAGTGCATTTTACTAGTATTGCATTTTGTATCTAGATATAGCCTTGAATGTTAATGTCTTTCTAATGTCATAGTATGGCCAAAGACCATAGAAGATTTCAATACTTCCATGTTCTTCCATGAAACAGATGTATATGGGAGTAGTACCTTCTTTCATTTGTTCCTTACTTTGACCAATAGGCTTACGTGATGCCACCGAAAGTACAAAAGTGCGTCTTGTTCGCATTTCCATTAGGGAAAAACTGTATTTCAATGTAAATTTCTTTAATAACATATAGAATAATTAACTATATTACGTGACATTCCTAAATTATTTGAGACTAATGGCTATACTATATATGAAAACTGAGACGATATTTAAGTATAGTATTTTTATATAATATCAGATAAAAACCTTTTTTTTGGTTTTTCGTCACGGTGAACCTTCTGGAGATATGCCTGCATACTATTGATTTTTTTCAACAAGATAGTTTTAGATGCAAGGTTAAGTACATAAGAAATTACAGTTCCAATTTCTGAATATACTACTATATTTTCCTATACTATATTTATAACTCCCATGTCCGACCGATGCCCTGTTCCACAACCAAATCGTTCCTAACCTAAGAAAAAAAAATTATCTAAGCAACTGCGATTACATAGCCCAAATAACTTTTTCTTCTCGCTGTCTCTATCGCCCTTAATGCCATTTATAGGGTATCTCAAGAGCCGTACGACTCGGATCAGATGGCCAAGGAGTTCATAATGCAATTTGCTGGCATGGCTTTAACCGTTGGCCAATCGCTGGTCTTCAATTTCAAGGACAAGAAACTGCTCGGCCTGGCCGTCAAATCGCTGGATGCCATCGATCCGAAGACGCTCGGCGAGGGCAAGGAGGCAACAATGCGAACTGTGCGCTTTGGTCGCATCCTGGGCAACACGGTGGTGCAGTTTGAGAAGGCCGAGAACAGTTCGTTGAATCTGCAGGGCAAATCCAAGGGCAAGGTGGTGCGCCAATCAATCATCAATCCCGACTGGGACTTTGGCAAAATGGGCATCGGCGGCTTGGACGACGAGTTCAATGCAATCTTTCGTCGTGCGTTCGCCTCTCGCGTCTTTCCACCCGAGCTGGTGGAGCAGCTGGGCTGCAAGCACGTCAAGGGTATACTCCTGTATGGACCACCCGGCACCGGCAAGACTCTGATGGCTCGCCAGATCGGCACCATGCTGAACGCACGCGAGCCGAAGATCGTCAATGGACCGCAGATCCTGGATAAATATGTAGGCGAATCCGAGGCAAATGTGCGACGTCTGTTCGCCGACGCGGAGGAGGAGGAGAAGCGTCTGGGTCCGAACAGTGGCCTGCATATCATCATCTTCGATGAGATCGATGCTATCTGCAAGCAGCGTGGTTCTGTCGCTGGCAACAGTGGTGTTCACGACACCGTCGTCAATCAGCTGCTGACCAAGATCGATGGCGTGGATCAGTTGAATAATATTCTGGTCATTGGCATGACCAATCGACGGGATATGATTGATGATGCTCTGCTGCGACCGGGTCGTCTTGAGGTGCAGATGGAGATCAGTCTGCCCAATGAGATGGGACGCGTTCAGATCCTCAATATCCATACGAAGCGTATGCGCGATTTCAATAAGATGAATGATGATGTCGACTGCAAGGAGATCGCAACGCTCACCAAGAACTTCAGCGGTGCGGAACTGGAGGGTCTGGTCCGTGCCGCCCAATCGAGCGCCATGAATCGCCTGATCAAGGCGGATGCGAAGGTCACCGTCGATCCGGAGGCCATGGAGAAGTTGAAAGTGAATCGCGATGATTTCCTGCACTCGCTGGAGAATGATATCAAGCCGGCATTCGGCACCGCCCAGGAGATTCTGGAAAATATGCTTGCCCGGGGCGTCATCAATTGGGGTCAGCCGGTCAGCAATCTGCTCGAGGATGGCATGCTCTATGTGCAGCAGGCAAAGGCACCCGAATCCAGTGGCCTCGTCTCTGTGCTAATTGCTGGTGCACCCAATTCTGGCAAGACTGCGCTGGCCGCCAAGCTGGCCAAAATGTCGGACTTCCCATTTGTGAAGGTCGTCTCGCCGGAGGACATGGTCGGCTATACCGAGTCCGCCAAATGTCTGCAAATCCGCAAGATCTTCGACGATGCCTATCGCTCCACGCTCAGCTGCATTGTTGTCGACAATGTGGAGCGTCTGCTCGACTATGGACCCATCGGGCCACGTTACTCCAATCTGACGCTGCAGGCATTGCTGGTGCTGCTCAAGAAGCAGCCGCCCAAGGGACGCAAACTCCTAATCCTCTGCACCTCAAGCAGACGGTGCGTACATTGATCCCATAGCTGCATCCCTCTCTAACTCATGTCGTTCGTTTCTTGCAGGGAAGTGCTCGAGGAAATGGAGATGCTGTCGGCCTTCACCTCGGTGCTGCATGTGCCCAATTTATCCAGTCCGGAACATGTGACCGCCGTGCTCGAGGAGACGGACATCTTTAGCAAGGGTGAAATCCAGGCCGTTGGCAAGAAGATGGCCGGCAAACGGTAAGCCCAAGTTGTGTTCATGAAATCCGACCTGTTTGCTGCAGTAATTTGGCCAGAGTCCGGATCAGATCCCTACTAGTATATCATTACAGAAAAACCATTAGTATAAATTTGACTATAAGATCTAATTATATATGTATACCTAATTATAATATACAATCGAAACTTATTTCCTTCCCGCAGCGTCTTCATTGGCATCAAGAAAATGTTGGGCCTGATCGATATGGCCCGGCAGACGGAACCCTCGCAGCGCGCCATCAAGTTTCTCTCGAAGATGGAGGAGGAAGGCGGCCTCGATATGGTAGCGCGCAAATAAGTTGCTGCAACTGAAGCAGGAAATCTAGCAAATTGTATGCAATCTCAATTATTAGCTGCTAAGTGAAGAGAGAGAGAGAGCGTTGTTATCATATATATTCCGAATCTATCTATTATAGTTGAATACTCTACTCGAAATTAATCTCCCATAACCGACTTTAAAAACGCGTTAACTGCTTTGCATTGTTTGTTGGTCAAGTTCCCGTTTACCCAGTACCATGGTCCTGTCCACTTCCAAACCGTTCCTAACCTAACTAAACGAAACTAAACGACAAATTTCCACAATATTCCCTGTGCTAACGATATTAGCACGTATGCGACAGAATGTGAGACCTGTGACCTGATTTGGCATTGCGGCTGGTATTAACAACTAACATAAACGTACATATATTATTACAATCAATACTAATATCAACTACGATAAACGATAAACGATAACGATAAACACCTAAACATAATATGCATTTGTAGCTGCATTGTATTTGTTAGTTAACAATACAATATATATATATATTTTATTTTGTCTTGTTAATAGCTGAACATTTTCTTTCTTGTTAATCTTAAGAATTTTCCTCAGAATATAACACCAACATTTAGAAGACGTTAATCAGAAGAACGTTGTTTAGCTTGCAAAGAGTTTGACATATTTACATAATAATTATTACGCATATTGTTAATCGCCAATGTTATAAATTAAATAAAGCAAATTGATCTCGAATCTAGCAAATTATGTCCATTCTTTAAAAACATTTCACTTTGGCAGTCTCCATATCATTTATTGGTCAAACAAAGCTAAATATTAAGAAATACAAAATAGTCACAAAAAAATATATAAGAACTAGAAAGATAGCATTCATAAAACTAGGTATTAACTAACTGTCGAAACATTCGATTTGAACAACTTGTTTGTTGGATTGTTAGTGTTATATATAGCACTTGCTGAAAACTGGCACTGGTTGGGTTCACTAGATGACGGTGCGACTGTGGTTCAGCGACAGTTTTCCACCACGCACACGACGCTGCAGACGCTGTAAATTAGGAATACATGTTTAGATAAAATACAATATAGATTTGATCTTAGCTAACCCGATTGAATACATCCCGCATGATGCGATTGCTGCGACGGCGACGCTCCTCGCGCTCGCGATTCTGTGCGGCCAGCACCTCAGGGAGACTCTCGCAGCGTTTGTTGGTCAGCGCCTTCATCTCCTTGGTGGAGAAGATGCGAACGCGTGCTGTGAGTATGTAAGATATATATTGAGCATGTATGTTTATTTTAAATATGTATATATCGCTTACAGGTAACGGGTGGCGGCAGCTGCTTAAGGCGTCTATCCAGCGTCTCCAGGCTGCTGTTCTCGATGAGCTCGTCAAGTTCACGGCGTCGCTCATTGCGCAGCAGCTGCATCTGATTGAGGATAGCCTTGCGCTCCTTGGACTGCGCACAGAAGAGCGGTCGGGAGCGCTGCAAATGATCCTGCAGCGTAAGTGCATCCGTCAGTATTTCGCAAGCATCGCCGCTGGCGCTGAACTGAATCACATAGGCAATGCCACGCGGTCGCACCTGAAGCATCAGCTGCCGCTGTCGCAGCTCGCCGGAGCTCGTCTCGCGAGGATACGGTGGATGTGGATAGGAATGACGACGATGCAGCTGCAGCTGCTGGTGGCAGGCAACATCATCGTATTGATGCGTTGTTGTCGTTGTCGTTGTTGTGGTCGCCTCGCAGGCATTCACCATGCCCATTGGTATGGACATCTCCGAGCTGATGCACAGCATCGACGATGTCGAGCTCGTTGCCGTGCAGCTCTTGTTTGATACGGCAACGCCGGCTGCTGTTACTGCTCCCGCTCCAACTGCTGCGGCTGTTGTTGTTGCTATTGTTGTTGCAACTGTTGCTGCTTCCATTGCGTGCACGTAGCAGGGCGCTCCCTGAGAGTTAACCACCTGATAGTACACAGCGCCCTCATCCAGGCAGCCGTATGTATTGCCCGTTGTCTGTGCGTATTGCATTTGTATATACTGTTGGTGCTGGTGCTGTTGCAGCGGTTGCTCCAGGTGATCATGCTGATGCTGATGTTGCTGGTGTAAGAGAAGAGTGTAAGACAGAATAAGAGACAAATGATTTTAGCCAAAACGAGAAAGAAAGGTAATATACCCTTGCAGTTGCTTAAGACATTCTTGCTTATACAAAAAGAGAATGACAGTGCCACCTTTAAAGATATATAGTCATCCGACTTTGATCAAATTCAATCAATCTATATCAAATATAATAAAACTTTCAATTACTGAGTTTGGCTCAGATAGTTTGAGAAACAAAAAAGTTGTTCATGCAACTCATTTTTCAACAGCTATATGAATAGTGGTCCGATTTTGTAAAAGTTTTTGTTAAAAAAAGCATAAGGGGGAGGCTAACCAATTTTGATTTTTTAAAACTTAGAATCGTTATATTTTAGTAAACTGCCCAAGCAACGAAAAGTTCATTATAATGGCCTTCCCAGACCTCTCACTGCCATAACTTTGATAAAACTAAACCGATTTCTAATCCCAAAACCATTTTAGTCATTATTCGGCATATACTTCAAATCCACATCTAAAGTTTTTGGACTTTTGAAAATATTTTTTTTTTCGTTTTTTTTTGTTACGAATTTAGATTTTTTAAAACTTACAATCTTGAAATTAAAGTTTTAATTGATTGTCAAAACTGAAGATCTGAGATCTTACCAGAGGGCAGATGGGCTGCAGTTGTTGCTGCTGTCGATGGATGAGCTGTTGTTGCTGCTGCTGTTGATGCTGCTGCAGTCTGAGCAGCTGTTGCTGCTGCTCCAGGCGCTGCTGCTGCTGGTTCTGATAGTGGGCCATAAATTGACGCTGACGCTGCTGGACAAAGGAGCAGACGCTCTCGCTGCTGCCCGAGTGGCTGAGTGAAGGAGTTGCCATTTTGCTGCGCTGCAGCTGCCTATGGGTAGGCGCTGGCGGTGGTCGCTCTCGTGGTGGTGGCCGTTCTCGTGGTGGTGGTCGTTCTCGTGGTGGTGGTGGTGGTGGTGTCGGTGGTGGAGGCGACGTCGTAGCTGCCGCCGTGGCAGTTGCCGCTGGCGGTGTTGAAGCTGGACGCCGCTCCTTTGTCGCCGCCTTCATCGGCCCCTGCACTGACGGCTCATCGATCAACTGAATGGGTATGCGCACGCTTTTACCATGGATCGTCGGCAACTTGGCTTCTGCGGCAGCGCCGGTTAACAGATTTTGTAGCGTGCGCAGGCGGTGAATTTCCGTCTCGATCCAGTCCAGCTGCGTGCGCCGATCCGAGTCCTGAGTGCAGCGCTGTCGCTTCTCCTCGTAATCTATCTCGCTCTGGGTCATCGGATTCAGCCACTCCTGCATGGCCGCCTGCTCGGCAGCGTCCGTGGAGCTTCTGGACTTGGGTCGTTGATTTGCCTTTTGTGTGATCGGCTCATTGGATGCACCGCTGCTTGTGGATGCATAGCTGCAGGACTGCACTGGCGACTCGCTGGGCGTGGCTATGCGAGTCCTAGGCGCAGGCACAGGTACTGCAGTCCGCGCAGGCTCAGGAACAGGAGGCGGCTCAGGAGCAGTCACGGGAGCTGGCACAGGATCTGTCACAGGAGCGGGCACAGACTCTGTCACAGACAACGTCACTTGCTTTGGCAGCGATTTATCTAAGCTCAAGCTATTTCCCGTATTTGTGGCTGTGTCCTTGAGCCTAGGGTGCAACGTGGCTGCATGATAAAAGGAGATATATATTAATATTGGGGTAACAGTAGTTAATCTTTTATATGATTTTTGGCTTTCGATTTTTGGATATTAGCACTATTTGTATTATTTAAGCTGGGTGCTTTAAATAAAGCTATTAGAAAATGTTTCTAAAAATTAAGTATTATGTATTTATGTTGTAAAGATTCAATACCATACTTCCAGTTTATATAATGCAAATAGGGTGTCTAAAATGCTAATCAAAAATCAAAAGTAAAAAAATACCCTTTACTTACCCATTGGCTGGCTATAACTTGTATTGGTCTGCACCTTCTCCTGATCCTGCTTCTGCTCCTTGTGCTGGCTAACAGATTTGCTGCGCCTGGAGCTGCGAATGGACTCCGCTCGACTGTTGTTGCTGCTGCTGGCCACCAAATCGAGGCACGCCAGCCGCTTGGCAATGTCGCGTATGAGCTGCTTCTTTTGGCCTTGGCTCAGGCTGCGCTTGCTGACCAGCGAGCAGAGCAGATCCACACCCAGATCCAGATCGCCCTTCGATGGCGGGCAGGAGGATGCGGTGGATGAGGAGGATGCATTGGCACGCGTCGCCGGCTGTTGATTCTCCTTGTTTTGCTGGCGCCGATTGCAGAGCACCTGTTTAAGCTGTGCTGTATATTCGCGCTCCTGGCGCTGCTGCTCCACATGACGCAGCAGCTCCCCAGCGCTGCGACTGCTGCTGCTGCTGTGACTGCTGGTGGTGGCAGCCGTGGAGGGTCGCTGATAGTCAAAGCTGCTCGCCGCCGATGTTAGGCCGGATTCCCGCCGTGAATTCCGGCTGGGCACAGGCGTCGTCGTCATCGTCTGGCAATTGACAAAGGTGCTGGAGGCCAGCGGCGGCTTCTGCTGCTGCTCCCGCTGCAAACGGTTCAAATCGGATTCGGAACGATTTGGCATCACCGCCTCCAGGACGGATCTTTCCAGTGTGCTAATATTGCTGGTGGAGGCGGCGCGCTCACAGCGATAGCCCACATCCGCTGCGGGATCCCATTCCAGGCGTTTGTGTGACTTGAGCACCGATTCCGGCGTTTGAGTTTTACGGGTAAACATCTGTGTCGTTGGTGTCTGTGTGCCTTTTGTGGGTGTGCACAGATCCTCAACGGAAACGGAAGTCACCTTACTCGGTTGACTTCCAGAAGTCGCTTCATCCGGTTTACTTTTGGAGGTCGCTTCGTTCGGTTTACTTCTTAAAGTCCCTTTTTCCGATTTACTTCCGTCATCCGTTAGCATAACGATCGGTATGTGCGTAATTAGTGCTTGGTTTTGTTGCCTACGTTCCTGGCATTCCATGGCAGCTGCACATGCAGCTGTTGCAACCCCCTTGCCACCACTGCTGTGCCCGCCAACGCTGACGCTGCTGCTTGCTGGCGAGGATGATGATAGCGCCATAAAACGTTCTAGTTCCAATTCACGGTCGTTGGGCAGTGCGGCTAGGTATTCTCTTATTTTGGGCGTGAAGCGTGTTGTCTGCTGCAGTTTCCGTTCATTATGTTGCCTTCTGTTTGACATTATTGTTGAGCATTGTTTTGGGCTTGTTTTTGAATTTCAGATGATGGATGCAAATGCAAGTGTGTACCCACCAACAAACAGCTTGTAGTGCATACGGCATACACCCTGTATGTATATCGATATAAAACGATATCAATATGTTCACTGGCTAGTGGTTAAATTTAAATGCTGGTGGCATGCAAGCGATTTAGTTCGACGAGATATTCTCTTATATTTGATTTATACTTTTATTGTTTGACATATTTCACACACACGAATTTGGCATTGTTTGTGCTTGTTTTTGAATATGCAAACAAATGAAAGTGTACCCGCGAATAAATTGTTGACAGTGTATACCTACACAATGCATGTATGTCAATAGCAAATGTGTCTGCACAGCAACTGTAGGTGAGCAGTGTCTGCACATGTTAACATTATGTTAAACTCAAAATGGTACTTCAAAATGTCAAATGCAAACGGTTATTTTTATAGTGAAGGCGCGCACAATTTGAAATTTTTATTTTCCGATCAGCAACAAAGGAGTTGTCCTAGAATAAAAGTCATATTGTCCAATATTGGAGAAATATTAATACTTCAGATTTTTTCAAAATTTTCAATACAGTTTTCTGTTTGCAAAATAAACAACTTTGTTGTATTTAAATATCTATACGAACTTTATTTAGATGCGTTTAACGTAGAATATTATTGGTTTGGTCGATTAAGGAAATGATCGAGCCACTATATCATACACATAGTTACCATACGGGTATGTAAGGGTAATATATCTTCAACAGTTGGAAGAAAGCTTTACTTTCCCTATTTCTGTATAGACCGCTTCGCATATCGATAAATGCAATATTGTCAATCGATTTTTTCGAATCGATCGACCCTTCAAATTGTAACCTCTGAACAATTAGGAGCGGAAAATACATACATATACTATATAAAAAGAAAACATAAATATATCAACAGATTTTTTTTTTGAACAAACGCCAAACAAAATATACTTATCATTGATATTATGCTTGCGATAACAATACCCTAGCATTTGTGGAATCTATATCGCTAAATACAGATATCTAAAAGCACATGACGTGAATTTTAAATTCAATTTTAAATTTTAAAATTTTAAATGCATTGATGTAACGAATTGCTTATGCTTAGTTAGTATTGTAGGTAGTATTATATGCATATAAGGCCTGCCCTTAATTAACGCAGGAGTGACTTGGTTTTTGTTTCTGTTTTTGGTGCTTGCTGAGACCGTTTCTTGAAGATCGTTGATCGTTGTATGGATTTTCTTTTGGAGGAGTCGCATCCACTATGGCCACTGTTCTATATTATATATCATATATACGATAATTTAAGTTTCCATCACAACGTTGAGAAAAGAATAAATGACTAGGCCGACAAATTTTCTACACAATCTTTTCAGTGGCGGGTGCGAGGGGAGGAGGGGGCGTGTCAGCTCTTAGCGCATCTGCAGCTGACGCTGCTGTCCGCGATCGTAGAACAACAGATAGGCGGGCACGCTAAGCACCTCATCAATGGACACCTCACGCACAATCGTGTCCGAAGTGTAGAACCAGCTGGGGAAAGAAATGGGATAAGTATTATTAATATTGAAGAAATAGTGCAGTCGGTATTTACCCAGACTTTTTGAGTATTAAAAAACAGAAACTAAAGTTAAGGACTCTAGCTCTAACATTGTGCGAGAAAGTAGACATTTTTTAGGAACTATAGAAATAAGTTAATAGCAATGAGGTAATTTTTAAAGAATTACAATATTTGAAGTCTTACCAAAAAAAAAAAACAATTAAATTCAATAGAGTTAAAATATTTGAATTCAATCAAGAAATAAATAAATTCAATTAAAATTTCAAAACATTTTCAAAGAATTAAAGGCACAACAACAAAGTATTGTGTATATATACAAAGTATGGAATCTCAACTGGATTACGGGCAGAAATAAATATGCTCTTCATCCCTTTGGGGACAATGACTCACCGATGCGCATTGCGCAACGAGCCGCGTCGATAGGTGACAAAGTGTCCGCTGTTTGCCTCGCCGGTATGCACGACTACCGCCAACAGGCGGTATAGATTCTTGGGAAACATTGTTCCAAGGCCCTCGCCACCAGCACCATTGCCATTATTCATGGGCAGACTAGACGAATACAGCGACATGGTGGAGCCCCAAGGAGTGCCCGCCTGTGAATACAAAATATAGAAGTTATGAATAAATATATAATTAATTTAATATATTTAATAGTATTAGCGGGATAACTTGGAAATTAAAAAAAGTGTTCTGTACAAGAAGTCAAATTTCTACCGAGCAAAATTGTTGGAAAAATTTAATTTAAAATGCAAGAAGCGTAGAAATCACTTGTATCTGAAGAGCTTTGACGAAATATCTGGGAAAACGATACAATATTTCATACTACTGTTTTAAATAATAGTTTCTGTGATATAGTTTTCCGATCCGATCGTCTTCGACATGTATAGATAAAGTATCATCAATATAACAACAATCTAATAAGAATTAAAGATCCTATGCGTTGCAAAGTTTCAGGGTAATTCCAATTTCTAATAGTTCTTATATCGGAGCAACCACTAGAACAAGGGCTCACCTGGCTGTTGAGATGTGGCTGCACAAAGCTGTATGGCGCCATGGAGAGGCTCTCGGGGAAGTGCACGTAATCCTGGCGCTTGCACACCTGTCCGGTGGGCAGCCAGACGGTGCGGGCAATATGAACGCAGAGGCACGCCGGCAGCTTGGCGAACGTAACCGATTTGGTGTGCATTGTTGTCTCATTGCACGAATCGCATTTGACATCACTCAGATCCTCGGAGGTGATGTATTCACTTAAAAGATGGCCCAAGCTCAGACCGGAGCGACGCTGTGCGGGCAGATTCAAGATGACGCTGTCGAATTTATCATATCTCACAGCTGATTTGGAGCCGCAGCCATTGCAAACGATTTGGGTGCCCATGGCGCCCTGAAATGGATGCGCCACCTGGCTGGGCATCATGCTGGACCAAATGGAGACGCGTCCAGGTCCGCGATTAAGACGCTCCAGCGAGCGACACGAGCTGGAGACGCGTCGACTGAGTCCCTCGCTGTTCTGCGACTGCGATTGCTGCTGCTGTGACTGTTGCTGGCGAGGACGCGAAAGGCGCTCGCCGCCCAAACTGGGCGAGGCATGTAGCGGCAGCGACGGCTGTGGATCAATAAAGTCCATGGCGGCCAATGCGGATTGATAGCCAAACGGTGAGTGGCCCATAAATGAGGCAGTGCCGACAGTTGGCGTCATTAGATCCGCCGTTTCACGTTCGCACACCGAAGCGGGCGAATCGGGTGTGTGTGCCTCGGAGCGCACCAGGCGCTGCAGACTGGTGGACTCGTCGTAATCCATGTTGAGAAAATCTGAAAGCATGGCACTCGATGGGCGATGCGGCTGATCTCCAATCCGCTGACCCACAGAGGGCACATTGCGATAAGCCAGCGGCGTCATAGCGCCCAAATCATTATAATCGTTGCCAGCAGCAGATGCCGATGTGAAGCCCATTGGCAGCAGTGCATCCGAGAGGCAGCCCATTTGTTGAGGTCGCGTTGCCTCCTCCTCCAACGACGACAACAGCACATGGAACAGCTCATGCGCATCATGCTCCTCTTGCGGTATAACCCAACCCAATGTATTAAGAGCACGTAGAACGGCTCCCGGTGAATGTGGATCCCCACGCAGTGTGGCATGTGTGCCATTAACCACCTCCAAAGTGCTCAGCATGGAGCTGATGAGGCTCTTTCGATCCGGGGATGCACCATTGTACAACTGCAGCCAGGCGATGAATTGAGGACAGGCAGCCAGCGCCTGCAGCAAAGTATTCAGGAAACAAGTGCGTCCAAAGTTGTGCAGTCCGGCGATTTGGCCGCGACGCTGCCGTAGACGGGAACCTACAAAACGAGATTTTATTGTTCCCGGTGAATTCATGCTGACAGTGTTGGCAAACGTCTGATTTTGACTTGATTTTTTGGCACTTACCCGTTGGTCCCCAAAATACAAAGGCACCGACTACGGCAGCAACTGTGACACCGGCGGCCATCAATATCTTTTCACTTTCCATGTTTGCAGGCGTGGGTGGGGCAGGGGCGGAGGGTGGACTTATGTGCTGCTGTTGTTGATGTTGGGACTACAACAACATCGATTAGCATTCACAACAAACGTTACACTTTACAATGGTCGCTGTTTGTCGCGTCTGTTTTGGTTTTTTTTTCTGTTTTTTAGTTGTTTATTTTTACAAAATTAACATTAGCCTGAAGAAATGAAAAAAAAGGAAAACCTGAAATTCTGCTACACTATTGTGTCTGGCTGGTGTCTGCTGTTTAGTTTGTGGTGTTGCCACAGGGGCACAGACTGGGCCAGACTGTTGCTGAATTTGCTTCTCTGGCAACGTTGCTTGGTATGCTGAACATACATACATATGCATTCATGTAAGCAGAAAGCTAAGTAAGTCATAAAATGCGCATTAACAACAAAAGTTACAATTGGCAACACTGTATACATATTTGAAAATATTTTATTTCACAAAATGCATTTGACCAATGAGACTCTTGTGTGTCTTTTGACAATGTGGCAACGCTGGCTTGGGGCAGGCTAGTATGCTGTGCGCAAGGTATGCAACTTTTTCATAAACTATTATAATCCAGATACAAAGTTAATATAATAAATAACATTGACTATATAAACCAAAATTGTAAAAGCTATACAATTTATTGCAAGTTTTAGTCAGCATATAAGTATAAAGTGAAAAGCAAACGCGGAAAATATCAGTTTTTTGCTCGCTTATACTTCATGACCAGCTGCATACCCGCTTTTATTCTCGAATGTTGTGGAACAAACACAACAACACAGCAGAGCGAGCACAACAAACAAAGGTGGCCTGCGTTAGTTCAAACTGAAATTTGTACATTCATAACATTATTTCTCACATTACAATTTTGGACATCGCCAGCGCGAGAAGCGTTCGCGCTAAAATAATGCTTTAAAATTGTTGCAAAAGTGAAATAGAAAATAATTAAAAATTAAAGCAGATCAAATTAAATGTGCAATGTTTATTTCGTGATAAGTGCAAATAAATCTAATTTCGAATTAGTTTCAATTGGAGGTAAGTTAAAAAGTTGCTCTCGATATTTTCTATTTTGAAAAAATGTTGCAATAATTGTGACCCATTCTCCCCACCCCTCAACCACCCAATCGCGCCGTCCTTGTGTTCATTTCAGAATATACACACACACACGCACAGCACGCAAAGCTGCGCTGCTGCGCAAAAGTAAAATTTTCTTCGTTTCTGTTTTCATTGGCTGCTTTATTATTGACTCTTTGTTTATGTCGCAATTTGCTTTAGTTTTCCGCGTTAATTTTGGAAACTGTGTCAGCGCCTCAAATTCAAATTGCAACATTATATTTCTCTCTATATACTATGTATATATGTATGTATATATATGTATTTTGATCTGGGCTACACACTTTTCTTTACATCTCTCCCCCTTTTTCTGTTGGGCATGTGTGTGTGTGCTTGTGACTGCAAGGTGGTTGCTTTGCCTTTGTTGCTTGTTGTTGCTGCTTCTTTATTGCCTCGCTTACTCACACACACATAAACGGTTAACTTTTAACGGTTGTTGGATTGCATTCGTTTTCAACGACGCATTTTGTCAGCTGGTCAGCATTAAGGGCCTAACGGTCTTGGTACATATATCAAATATTTATTATATTATTGAATGTCGTACAATAAAAGTCGGCGGAGGAAAATTAATTCAAATTATGAATTTCAAAAGTTGTGAATATATAGTAAATTAAAAAATGAATTCAACAATTAAATTTACATAAATGTAAAATTTGTATTATCTCAAGGTAATTAGCTTAAAAAGTGGTGCAACATTTAATAAAGTAGATAGAGTAAAAAGATACAATATTTTAGATATCAAGTATCCTGAATATATGTAGATACATATATATTATTTCATTGATTTTTTTTATACCCTGATCCCATTAAAAATGGGAAAAAGGGGTATTATGGTTTTGTGCAAAAGTATGTAACAGGCATAAGGAAACATCTCCGACCCCATAAAGTATATATATTCTTGATCACTATCAATAGCCGAGTCGATTTAGCCCTGTCCGTCTGTCCGTCCGTCTGTCCGTCTGTCCGTCTGTCCGTCTGTCCGTCTGTCCGTCTGTCCGTCTGTCCGTCTGTATGAACGCACGTTTCTCAGAGACTACAAAAGCTAGAGACTTCATATTTGAAATATAAGTTCTCGTGGTGCCGGGACAAGACCAGTTTATCATTTTTTTTCGATATCTCATCCCGTTCAAAAGTTATCGATAAATATCGATTTCAGACAAGTGTTTTTCGGGCATAACTTGAAAGTTATAAGTGCTAGAAACTTTATATTCAGGTTTAAGTTACTGTACTGCCGGCTCTAAACAAACTTATCATTTTTTTTTCAATATCTCAATCCTTTCAAAAGTTATCGATAAATTAAGTTTCCAAAACAGTGTTTTTAAGGTATAGCTTAAAAGTTATAAGACGTAGAGTCACCAAATTTGGTACATATACTCTCTAATAGCACACAGAGGTTAAATGCATTTCACTTTTTGGATACCCCTCCCCGATCTCCAAGAAATCGAAAAATACGTATTTTAAGAGGTATGACCTTCGGATTTTACATAGTCTCACATTTATGAGCCATCTTTGTGTCCTACAAATTTCATTACGATCGGACAATAAACTCAGAAGTTATTAACGATTCAATGTAACATAGTTTGGTGCCAAAGGAAGAAGAAGCAAAGCAATTGATGACACGCGTAGCAAGCAGCTTGTGTTTGTATATGTGTGTGTGTGTTTCTATGTATGAATGCAGATAAATAACTTGAATGAACGTCAGAACTTGGATCAGGGTATATCCTAGTCGGGCACTCTCGACTAGAGCACTCTTACTTGTTTTCTCTACATTTTTTATTTTTTGTTTAATTAACATAAAAATATATATGTATGCATGTATGTACATATGTATGTATGTATTTATAATATTTGGATGCATCTAAATTTGTAACACACTGAAAAGAAAAATGCATTCTGCTAAAACTGTTTGTGTAGGTCTCCAACCACTTAACAAACGAATACGCTTGTGTAGGGTAATTGACGCTTACAACAAAGCTGACCCTGAACTGCGCTGCACATTGAAAAAAGCTCTGTGCTTTGAGCTTCCTTCTATACGCGGAAACGAGTCGCAATTGCAACTAATAAGGAAAAACACGCTTTATTCCATATTTGCAGAAAACCAGTCGAACGACAAAAAAAAGATCAACTGAAAAAAAGATTGGAACAAAGGAAGAACAAAGTCAAGCGGCGAGAAAACTAAATTTCTAGTAAAGACGTTTAATTACAACAAAAAAAAAAATAACCAGAAAAACCAACATGGATACCAAGGAGAACAATGAACATGAGCAGAAGAATCTGGGGGACGACTTGCGGATGCGCACGGACAGCGAAAGCTCCACGGACAGCATGACGCGCTTTCTGCTGCCCAGCGTTGCCGGCAGTCCGCCCAAGGTGTTAACCATGGATGAGGTTGCCAGCATGCTCAAGAATCTCAAGAACATGGAGTTGGCCCATGAGATAGCCCTCAATCCGGAATTCAAACTGCAGCCATATGAGCCGCCAATGGACAGGTGAGTCATCTTGATCTCCCTTTCTCTATCGAAAGAGAGATATCTCTTTCTCGCTCCGTCAGGGAAATCTTATTTAAATGCAGTTTTTGTTTGGATTCAAAGTCTAGTCAGTCCAGTAGTAGAGATTTTTGATGAATTTTCATAATGATCTTTGGAAATAAGTTTGAACTTGGTAGGTCTTAGTACTAACTTACGTCCTAAGTGGAAACAACTGTGAAAATTTCACCATTCTAGCACATGGCTTCGGCCCTGCTTTGAGCACCAATGAGGACAAACTCTTTTATACATATACTCTATATAAGACTCTCCTTTTCGCACTTACTCACACCTTTCACTTTGCTTTGCAGTCTCGAGGGTCGCATCAAGACCATGGTGCACAAGGCATTTTGGGATCTGCTGCGCCAGCAACTGGAACGCGATCCGCCGTCCTACGATCAGGCCATACGTCTGCTGGGCGAGATCAAGGAGGACTTCCCGCAGGTGCTGTCAACGAAGAATGCGGGCGCAATGGTGCGAATTAATGCGGCCTTGGATGAGGCACTCATCCGTCAGCAGGCGGAGCAGGGCACTTTGGATTTCCGGTCATATGCGAACTTTGTCATCCATCTGCTGTCCAGCATGTGCTCGCCGGCGCGCGATGATACGGTGGCCAAGCTGCGTGAAATCGATGATGTTGTCGACACATTCCGCGGCATACTCGAGTGCATGTCGCTCATGAAACTGGACATGGCCAATTTTCTGCTCTCCGTGGCCCGTGCCGATATTGCGGCTAATTCTGTGGAATATGAGAAGCAAAAGTTTAGCACCTATTTGCGCGAGTTTCACGGAAACGGTGCGTATACTCAACTTGCAAATTTGAGTTTTCACTTGTTATAATATATGGTTTTTCTTCGCAGCTGGTTTTCCGGCCACTGAGGATTGGCTGCAGCGTCATCGCGCTGGTTGCAACAGCCAAGATGACATTATCTACAATGCGTGCATACAGCTGCTCGACTATCCGGCGGACAAGGAGTTTCCCGAGCTGTTGCGCATTGATGAGGAACGCTTTGCGGGTCTCAGCTGGCGATCACAGCGTCTAATCATGTGCGCCTCGCTCATCTCCATAGCGCAAAGTGTGCCGGTTATATCGCAGCGACGCGAGAATCGCGTCAAGTTGGCCCAACAGCTGGAGGTGCTCGTTCAGCACGTAAAGCAACAGGAGTAAGTTCAATCAACATATATATACCATCTCCCTTTCACTAATCCGCTTTCTCTCTCTCTCTCTCTCCAAAGTCAAATAAGCGCTGCGATTGATAATTGCTATGAGCAGATACGCGCATTTATCAATAAATCGCTGGAAAGCGAGGAACTGCCTCTGTTGAGCGATGCACAGCAGGCGCAGCTGCAGAGCCAAGTGCTCCAGCTGGCCAACAAAACGTCGCCCGTGCGCACCCTAATGGGTAAGTCAGCATGGAGATTATATATTTTGATCATATTGAACTAATCAAAACTCGTACTTCAATTTATGGCAGCCAATCGCTTGGATGGCTTTGTGCGCGTCGCCTTGCGCTCTAATGGCAACATACCGCCGCCTCCGTCCGGCTTTGCTGAATTCGAGGAGGAGCTGGTTGCATTTATAGCCTCGTTCCGTCGGCTCGTATCCTACAACCATGCCGTCTTTGGCGAGTATTTTATGCAGCTGCTAAACAAGCAGCACTCGAGTTTAGAGCCAATTGCGAACAGCAGCAGCAACCTAAACGCTAACCTGGCCCAAACGGCAAATCCTTAGATTGCCCGAAAGAGAGAGAGACAGAGCGAGCGAAATAGCGAGAGCGCGAGCGAGAGAGAGTGAGAGTGGAAGACGCAACGAATATTTCTGCCGAATCCTGCGTTGGAAGCGCAAACACAAGTGTTGAAAGTATAACTACAGCTATAGAGCGTTTATATATATTCATACATACATACATACTATATGTGTTAGCCGAAACAAAATCCAAACAACTGGAAAGCACTCGCAAGCAACGAGCCCCAAT
Source organism: Drosophila maculinotata (assembly GCA_035045305.1). Classification (NCBI taxonomy): domain Eukaryota; kingdom Metazoa; phylum Arthropoda; class Insecta; order Diptera; family Drosophilidae; genus Drosophila; species Drosophila maculinotata. The sequence goes on along the minus strand of JAWNPD010000679.1, from coordinate 5,729,777 downwards.
CCTGGCTCTGATGTAGTTAATTATGTTAGTAAAGTCCTTAACCTACGATGCTATAGCCGAAAGTAAAAGGAAATCTGTATGATAATTGGGTGCACATAGCCAAGTGATAAATGGATCCTAATCACTGGAATAGAAAAACAACAAACAAACAAATAGTGGGTTCTGTGCAGGTCTGTGATAAAATGAAAAACTCGCTATATGGGGCTAAAAGCACGTCGGGGCACACTCATGAACCCCAACCCAATTCCCCACCACCCCTATCGTTAACAAAAAACCATAAAAAGAATACCTTAAAGAACAGCAACAACTATTGGCAGCTGATATACAACAACTTATATATTATTTAATCCAAAATAAAAAAAAAACAGCTTTATTAACATTAGTTGTTAAGCTTCAATATTTTACTTATATATATATCCATGTCTTGACTGTATTTAATGAATGGTTCTACCGATTGATTCACGTTTTACGATGTGCTAGGATCGAACAACGATCAAATATAACTTACCTATATACAAAGCGTGTATATTTTTAAAGACGCGTTTAATAAATGTAATCGAATAACTTGGAGAAACTTCAAAACTTGAACATAAAACGTTATTTTATTTCGTGTGTCATACAAAAGCTACTTGCTATTGCAGCTGCTTGATTCCAATTGGCAGTTTCAGGTGTAATTTTTTTTGGTTGGTTTTTTTTTATTTTCGGATTATTTCGGATTGAACAAAAAAATCTTTATTTAATTTTAAAGATCGCTTGGAAAAAAAGCTGAAAAAATCGGACTTAACTAAAAACAGCTAGATTTCCCGCTGTTTTAAATTTTCCTCGCTGTTTGACTTTCAAAAAAGCTTGATCTGACGGGAAAAAAGCTTTTTCTTTTTAAAGATCAATGCACATAGCATGGACGCGAACCACAACAAATACTTGCTTGCGCTCTGCAGCTTTCAAGCAGCAGTAAGTTGGCGGCGGCACCGAAGCACTTAGCCGGGACATGAACCATGAGCCGCAAGCTGAATTAATGTGAAATGCGCATCCATGAAATACATCTTTACTTATCGCTCGAACGACGCGTCGGCTAAATGAGTGCAGCAATTACAACAGCAACAACCAGATCACAGCTGCAAATATATACGTATATATATGTGTGTGTGTGTGGCCATAATAATAATAAAGAGAATAATAATAATCACGCCACTTTGCTGTACTTTGGCACTTGAGCCTCGCTGTTTGCCGACGCAGTTGATTGCCACACACCCATTTGGCCACGCCTCCTTCCGTTGCGCTCAACGCCCACATTTCAAGAACACCTCATCCTGATGGCCTTATCTCGCCACTGCACTTACTCTCCCCTCTCTCTCTCTCTCTCTCTCTGTACATATATAGTATGTACATGTTCATATATATGCATACATACATATATTTTATACGTTTCGAGCTTTGAGCACTTTTTTTGTATTTTATTTCTGTTTTGTCGCCTGACGCCTTTATAGGTCTGATAAGAAATCTGCGTCGTCTGCGTTGCCAACTGAGTGGCACTATTGCCCCCACCCGTCCACCTCCTAGCAACCCCTACCATTCACACAAAAACCACAACAACTTGAAAGACTTCAGTCCCTGACGTCTTTTTCATATGTAGATCAACCGCACAGTAGGGCAAAGTCCATTAAAACAGCTCCCCGTTTTGCTTGATGTATGTAAATGTGCGCACATCTTGTGGTCTGCATCATCATCATCATCATCATCATCATCACCACCACCATCATCATGATCAGTATGATCCTAAGACTGCGGCTCGAAAACCCGCTTTACCAGTAGTCCAACCAAGCGTTTCGAAAAAAGACAGCACAGAAATAAAACAAAAAAAGTTAAGCAAGAAAATTTAGTATCGACTAGTCGAACTTTAAATACCCTTCAAGATATCTGCTTTTTTTTATAAAATAGAAAGTCAAATATATACACTTAACAAAATCGACACAACACTTTTAAAGAATTAAGTTTTAAAATACATTCTCTTAAATATAAGAAAAATAGTTTTATAGATTTATATCAATTTTTATAAATTAAAATTTTTTTATTTTTTTTTAGTTTTATAGACTATAGCTTTTTTAGTATTTTAACGATGAGTTTCTATGAGAACTCTATGCCATGGTAATCAAAACCACCTGCTCTCGACTTATATAATAAGAAAGAACTGATAAACAGTAAATTAAATCAGCTCTGATAAATAAGTATGTACTCGATTTGAAAATTGGTTACACATTTCCCGCTCAAGTGAGTATACCCCACAGCTAAGGTAAGATACCCTCAAGAAATGAAGAATTTATTAAGTATGTACAACATATAAGAATCTGATCGGGGCGAGTGCCCGTTTTTGGGCAGTTGTCCCTCTCGCATACACATAATTATTGACCTTATCCTTAAAGGCAGCACCTCGAGAATTTCGTCTGGAGCCCAAATGGTATCCCAGCGATGCGAGACAACCACTCCATAACCAAAAGTTGTCCGCTCCGAGACGCTGTCGGGCATACAAATGAGCGAAAGCGAAATCAAAACGATCGAATTCGATTCTTCATATCTGCTTTTTTTGCCGCTACCATTAACGCCATCATTATCGAGAGATCGAGCGAACGATCGAACGATCGATCGATCGACGGGAACAGAAAGCTTCAGAGCCCGAATAGCTAGCTAACTACTCTCAACATATAGTAACAATTACCAAGGAATTATATTAAATGTTGGAAATTCTATAGAGTTCGTCCCATGCTTAGCGTTATCTGAGGCCCGCTCTATAAATAGGCAAACACAACTGTTGAACTTCAAATTCAATTGGCACTCCGGCACCAGGTAAGTTCCAGATAACGAAACCGATTCGTAACCGTGCAATTTAATCACGAGCAAACAACAGAACGCGGTCTTCCATTAAAATACAGCCGGCCTATAGATATACTCATATCTGAGTTTCTTTGGGTTGCATAGGTATAAGAAACAACTAAACTGTTAAGTTAAGGAAACAAACATATAATATGCTATATTATTGCTCTGATTTTGAAGTCAATCTTAAAGCCAACACCAACACCTTGGGATATACTAGAATAATTTCTGCATATAGACAAAGGTCATCACAGATGTATGTATATAAGATAACTTCGCCGAGATGCACTTCAAACTCCGATAACTTTGTGAAAACTGAACCGATTTGAACTCCCGAGGCTATTTTGGACAGTATTTGGTATCTACTTCAATTCCACATCTAACGTTTATGTAGTTTTAAAAACATATTATTTTAGTTTTTTTTTAGGAAAAAATCATGTATCTTGTTAAAATTTTTTTTTTAATTTTAGAGTCTTGAAATTTTATTTTTTATTAAATGTGGGTGTTAAAATTAGTAAAAAAAAATATATAAAAAGTAATTCTATTTTTCTGTCAAATCACGCTAAAAATGGCTACAAAATTGGCTTGTTAAGAGCCTAAATCCCTATTAGGGCCCTTCTAAGACATCAAACTCCCATAACTTTCTCAAAACTTTGTCGATTTTCAAGCTTGAAGCCAAATTATTATCATTATTTGGTCTCAACTTTAACTTGACGTTTAAAGTTTGTGCACTTTTGCAAACTTTTTTTTCCATTTAATTTTGCGAAAAAAGCATAAGAGACCCTTATCATTTCCCGAGACCATTTTCATATCATTGTTTAACCTCTAGAAACATTTTTACATTTACAATTCTCCTGAACAAATCAAGAATTAACTTACTTACGTATTCAGGAATTTTCTGTTAAATTAGCAATCATAAATTCAGAAGTATATTGCTCTAGTAACCTATAGCCCAGATTGATAATATATTAGTTGTATGATTCATGCTAGTGCTGAAAGTAGCCTCGATATTTGCAGTCAGTAATGCAAGCAAGTACAGGAAAGACAGCTCTCCAAAATGACGTTATCTTTATGATTTACCATTTCCAGCTGGTGACGAAAGTAGTATATAATCCTCAAGTAGTAATTTTGTAATAAATCAGATTTGATTTAGGTATTATAAACTTGTTGGGGAATATGGCGACTAATTTGTGGTCTAGCTAAGAGGCTTATCTCTATAGAATAGATGGCTGTTAGTGGCTGGGAAGATCTAGTACTTATCACTTAGAGAAGTCACTGAGATAGCGATACTTGTATAAGCTTTCTAACCGTTTCGAGAACAAACCCTACCGTATAGTATATGGTATAGTATTTATTTATGTATATATTAAGTGCTTATAAGCAGTCTTATCGCTGTTGGAAAAAACTGTGAATGCCAGTTGATTGAGGGGGGACTTTGGAATAGGAAATGGCACAGTACGAGTCATCATAAAAATTGGGACACTGCTCAACCGAGTACATACATATCTATATACTATATGTATAATATATATGGGGTGGAGTATTTATCTCTCGAGTGTTTTTCTATCAGAGCGTGCCATGAAATTAAATGGAATGCCTTTTGTCTGATGATTTTTTAAGACCCCGCGACATGACATTATCTACTCGTAACGCTAATAATTCACATTCACATTCTTTTAAAGTTTTTTTTTTTTTTTTGTTCATATTTATTATTATTACTTTTCCATGTATTTAGTTTTGTTTTGTTGTGTGGTTTTTGTTAGAGCAAAAGTGTTTAAGATATATTTTTCATATATATAAAGCATAATTCATCATCATATCATCAGCTAAGATTAGGATATATTTTAAGCATAGTTAAAACATCAGTATTTTATATCATTAAGCATACAACATATACGAGGATCAGAGCACTGATCACTCTCTCTTTCTCTCTCTATCTCGCTCTAGCTACATATCTATAATTCAGTTTTTTTTGTTTTTGGTTTTTTTTTTTTTTTTTTTGTAGATATTATACGATATCATTAAATATTATTTACGGGGAGGGGCCATAACATATATACAATGCTCGGCTGTATATATGCATGTGTATACATTTGTATGTACGTATATTTAGGATTATTTTTGATTTTTTTTAATGTTTTTTTTTTATAGATATATTCTCCATATAATGCATGTGTGGCACATGGTCGCCAGGTGGCGCTTTCTTTTCTTTTAGCACAGCTAAAAATGTGTAGAAATTAAAAAAAAAAAAAAAACTTTTACAACTACAACTTAGATCAATATATATAATATATATATGTGTGTGTGTGTGTGTGTGTGTGCATGTATGTGTGCATAGGTGTTGAGTGTGTGTGTTGTGTGGGTTACTTCAAATAAATATTTACAAAGCAAACGCTGGGCGAAGGCGGAGGGAGGGGGTTATAGGGGGGGGGGGGGAGCACAATAACTGCTGCCTTTGGCCACTTTTCTAATGTTTTCTTCCAAAAAAAAATGAAAAAAAAAAAAATAAAAGGAATACAAATTAAAAGTAAATAAGAAAACGAGCAGCACGTGAGAGGCTTTTGGGGGCGGGGGTGGTGGTGTTGGGGTGTTGGGGGGTATGAAAACTGATCGCATGTGCTTTTCCCCCTCCCTCAGCTGCTAAAATTTTACTGTCCAGTTGACGCCGCTGCCGACGGCGCTGCTGCTGCTAATTTGCTCTTGGAGTTGTTGCTGTTGTTGGCCGTCGAGTTGTTGGTTGTTGTTGTTGTTGTTGCTACTGTTGTTGTTGCTGTTGCTGTTGGCGGCTTGGCGTTTGTGGAGCTGCTCGTGCCATAGGATGTACAGTTGTCGGCGCCTAGCGTCGACTGTTCCACATTTGTGCCCATCGATGAGTTGATGAAATTAATATATTGATGCAGCTTCAATGCGGCAATCAGCGAGCTCAGATAGTCGTTGATGTTGCCCTGCTGGACCTGCTTGATCTGTCGGGAGACATTTCTATAGACGCGACGCGAGATCTTATTGGATAGACGGCCGACGGTCTGGACTGTGTGTAGTACTGGGTCCTCGCTGGCGGGAACTGGCACTGCAAACAAATTAAGCGAAAATAAACAAATTAAAATTAAAGCCAATCAATTTTGAAACGATCTGTCAAGTTGATCAGTTATCGATCGGTAAATGCCAATTGTTTAGAAATAAAAAAAGACAACAATCCAAAAAAAAAAATATTGAACCTAAAATTTATATTTGTAAACTTTTTTGTTTTTAATAGATTATTACTATAGGAAATCATTGAATTTAAATGTCAAAAACCAAACTTTTTAAAATTATTTTTGTACTTTCAGTACTATTATCAAATGATATACTGCAAATTCTTTCACTATAATTTGAAAAGTAAATTAAATGATATATTTATAAATATTTTAATAATTATTTTTTTTTTTTATCTTATTTAGTTTAACTTTCACTTTTTGTAATAGATCAAATAAAATGAGCTTTTCTGAATTTCTAAATTATTGGCAAACTATGGACTACATTTTAATGATTTTTATTTTTGAGGTTAGTATGATTAAATTTAGGAAGGAATTTTGTAGTGTGTGTTGGTGTCGCTTGCTTACCATCAGCTTGTTGATTTCCCTATCGATAATGCCTACGATCTCTGGATTTCTTCTAACGTACTCAACAATTTCGGTTATGATTTTCAACGACATGGACAGAAATACCGTGGAGGCGGCTATTAAGAATCTAGTGTCAATCTCTTGATCATAATCGGGCTCCCCAACAATAACAACTACAAGAGAGAGAGAGAGAGAGAGAGAAAGCAAAGATAGGAAGAGAGAGCAGACGGAAGAGAAAGAGAGAGAATTGTTTTTAACAAATTAGTCAACACTGCATGCATAGTTTAGACAAATTTAAGAAAGGGCAGGGGGTAAATGAAACCAGTTCTTAATGCACATATTATAAACCCAGGGAAGAGGGTTGGGTTGAGGGACTATAACTCAATTGATTGATCGCAAATATTTTTTCTTGTTGCTTAGATTTAAACTACACCATACAACACCATATTCTGTCCGGAAAACCCAATTTATATTTCCAATGAAACCGAAAGGAATAAAATTATAGAATAGTGATTTTTTTTAGTTTAGTATTTTTCAAGTTAATATCTCATATCTGACTATATCTTCGGTTATATATTGTATGTACCTCAATATACAATAGTATCTGTAACATTTTCGATTAATTTGAAATTTAAAGAAAATTTAAAAATGATCAAAAATATTTCTTCTATTTTATTTTAGCAATTATATAATCTTGATATAGTCAGATATGCAAAGCTAGCTTTAGAAATTCTTAATTCTATTTGATTAAAATGTTGTATTACAGTGTTATTAGTTAGAAAACGCATGCATGCTGTTAGGTGTGGGGTTAGGGGGTGTTAGTGAATTAGGTGGGGGGCGGGGAGGGGTAGGGAGTGGCACACTTACTGTCATTCTCAGCATTTTTGCCATTTCGCGCGACAGCATTTTGTTTATTATCTGAGAATTAAAAATATTTACGATTTATTTATAGCGAATGCGACAATTTCTGGGAACCAGACCAAAAGAGAAACCCAACCCAACCCAACCCAATCCCACACCCAGAATAGAACAGCATAGAATAAGAACCCTATAAAGCTATATTTATGATGTGATGGATGGAGATGGAGAATTACTCACCATTATCCTCCTCGACATCGGACTCGCACTTGGGGAAATAGTATTCGAGCAGGCGCTCAGCGAGGGCGGTGGTCGTGTCTACCCCATTGACGGCAAGGCTGCCGTATTGGGTGGCCAGGACCTCGTTGGCCTTCTGCCAGGCGAGATCCTTGAGCGAGGAGGCCTTCTGCTGGCCAGCTGCCTTGAATTTAACCACACGCTCCAGATGCGGCTGCACCACATCGATCACCTTGTTCTTGGCCTGCGCATAGATCTCCTGCGGCGTATCCTTAATAATGGGCGCCTTCACCTCCAGCGTCTCGATGCCCTTCACCAGCGTCTGATCCACATAGGCAATGGGACGATCCAAGCGATTCACAATCGGCGCTGCTGTCGTCACAGCCCGGGCCACACAATCCTCCGCGGCATTTAAAGCCCAATTGAAGACGCGATTTTTACCTAGAAATTCCAATTGGAGAAGTGGAGAAAGCGAACATTAAACAGTGGAACTTTTAAGAAGGTAGCATTACTTAATAATATATACAGTTATATGTATGTATATATATAAGCATATACAGTGGTTGCTAGAAAATTGGGACTACCACAACATACAATTGTCCACATATTTAAATGACTTTAATCTCAAGTTCACATTTTTGGAATCATTTTTTTGTATTTTTTTTTTTTTACTTTTAAATATGGAATTTTTTAAAACCCTTTATAATTGGTCTATGACAATCAATAAATTTCAAATATAAATTAATTTAAAATTTCTCGCATATAAAAATTAACGTGAACTCTGAAACTAAAGTTTCGAGTGTTGATAATTTCTCGAACACCGGCAAAAGTCGTTTTATATTCTTTTCGAAAATTTACAAAACTTTAAAATCAATAACTTATTTTGCATGGTTTTTTTTAAATTAAAGTGACAAATTTTATGGTACTTTTAAAAATTCTTTATTGAAAACAACAATAAGATTTAAAGATTTAATTCATATTTGTATTGAAAATGACAATGCTAATTTCGGATTGTTTTTATCAGCGAGCGATCACTGTACATATGTATGTATGTATGTATGTACATACATATATGTATAAATACGTATGTGTATGTATATTTATACAGCTACAATTGAGCTCTGGCCTGCTGGCAAGTGATAAGCAGTCGGTGCACCTCCCCTCCCCTCCCCGCCCAGTTCTCCCTTACTTATCGACACTTGGCGTTGCCTGATTGATAAGCAACTGCGCAGTTGCCATACATATGTACATGCATACATACATACATATATACCCCAAGACAAAAGTCTAGTTGTAGTTGTAGTTGTCGCTATTAGCTGTATTCTGAGTTAGACTTTGATAGTTCGTCATCATCAACCACAACAGCAACAACAACAACAATAGCAGCAGCAATTTCATCTTTGAGGTAGCACGAAATAATATAAAACACAAACAAGTCGAAAGTCCAAACTAGACACACACACAGAGGGCCGGCGACAATTTGTACACACAATTGTCTTAACGCTGGCGCCCCCTGTTGGTCACGCCACTGACTGCACTTTCCTAAGTTATTCATAGCGCACAAACACAAACGTAGCAAATTATTCATATGTCTATTCGTATATAAGAATCATAAAAAAATACGTTCAGTCTACGTGTTTGGCAGGCAACAAAAAAAAAACTAAAATTATTTTTAAGTTATGTAAATTTGTGCGTGATTTTTGCACTTTGTACGCAGTGCGTCAAAGTGAAAGAATTTCGATGGCAGGTCATGGTTGTTGTTGTTGTTGTTGTTGTTGCTGCTGCTGCTGCTGCTGTTGCGATTTTTTATTGACTATTGCGTCAATTGAGTTTAATTGGCAATTGCGCCGGTTCAATTAAAGTTTTCGAGTTCGAGTTTCTACGGCGAATTCAAGTCAAGCAATTTACCACTCAAAATGGCGAACTTTGCACTCAACGAAATCGAAGTCGCGCTTTTGGGCAACGGTTTTTTTTTGTTGTTGGTTTCGTTTTCGGTTTCGGTTTCGTTTTCGGTGTCGTTTCGTTTCATTTCGTTTCGCCAGTTGTCGGTTTTGCCCATTGCAAATTTCGAACTGCAATTGGTTTTGCCGTTAGTTGACCGGCAGCCCAACCAGAGTTCAATGCACTTAAAGCAGGCGAACACATGGCGAACGATTCGAACTAAACTTGGCAGTTTTCAATTTCTCGACTTGCACTTACCCTTCACTTTGCCGTAGACATCTTGTGACTTATCCCAGGCGGCATTCACCACGGGCAGCTTAATGATGCGCTCCAGCGACTCCAAATGCGGCAGCAGATCCTTGGCATCCTTGGCCGGCTCACAGAACTCCGCGGCGGCGCTGTTATTTTGCTTGATGGCGGCGTTGCCGTTGCCAGTTGCGTTTTTCTGCTCAGCACTTGCCATGTTTCTTTCTTTTATTCGCTTCTTTTGCTTGGTTTTCACTTTTTATTTTATGCTTTTTGCTTCGCTTTGCACGGCACTTTTTCTTTTTACTTATTTTTTGTTCGTCTTTTTGTGGCACCAAAGAAAAAAAGGCAGACAATTGTATATATGTGTGTGTGTGTTCCACGGACTAAAGAACTTAAATGTGGGGGGCAAAACCTGATACGATCTCTTGAACACTGGGCACGTCTGCTCGCTGGCGCACTCAACGCGTTTCTGACTGATTTGCAAGCTGCGCGGCTGGTTTATTATGAGGGCCTCTCCTCCAGAAGACGACGGCAGCGACGGCAGCGATGGCAGCGACGGCGGCGACGTCGTCGACGAGCACGCGGCGAGCGAGCGCCAATACGGGTAACAGCGCTAGAGAGAGGGAGAGAGAGAGAGAGAGAGAGAGAGTGCAACTTAGCGCTCTCTTAGCTGCCCATTGAGTTTTGGACTTGCGGGCGCACCGACGCCGACGCTGACGTCGACGCCGCTGACTCTGACTCCGCTGCTGCTGCACTGCACTGCAGTTGAGCGACAGTGCGTGACAAAAGTATGCGACTGTTGCTAGGCGAAATGAGAGCACAGGTGAGCGTGTGTGCGTGTGTGTGTGTGGTGATTTCTGTTTGCAAAGCTGCGTATTGATTTCTAAATTCATTCGAATGTCATCCAAACCGAATTCGAAATTAAGACTAAACATATTTTATAGTTTATTAATATTAACAAATAAAAATATATTGTATGCATTTGGGATGCTGGTGTATTATTTCAGTACAAACCGAAGTACAGAATTATAGTTAGTTTTTTTTATTTTGTATGACATGAGCAAGTTTAACAAGTCATCACTCAAATAATGACAGACAATTAATTATAATAGCTTGTGCATGATCAATGATCGCTTACTGTCAGCATGCACTGTGACGATCGTCTCATGCAATCGGTGTTGGTAAATGTCGCATTGTTACTTTGGACTTGAATTGCATTTCAACATGCGAAAATGACGTTTCGAAATTGGTGTAATCAAATTAAATGTTTATTTGCATTTTCAATGGGTGCCGGTGGGAGAGGGGCGGGGCGGGGCGGGGCCAGCATGCAATTCCAATTGGCATTTGCATAATGGAAATTACACCCAAGATGCGAAACGGGAAATATACAAAGTTGAGCGAGCGCAGAGAGAGAGAGAGCGAGAGCGAGAGAGAGAGAGAGTATGCGTGAGAGAATGAGAGACACAGCATGCTTGACAACTAGATTAAAACGCAGCCAAGGCCCCACACAACAGCGCCGCAGCCCCCTTGCCCCAACGAGCACATCAATAGAAATTTCGAATAGCATTTATTATCAATTGTTTTGTTAGTGTGCGTGCGAAACCTTTGACCCCAACAGAATACATACTTAGTTGCCGATAAGAGGCAGTCCATTCGCTTTCACACTGGCAAGATCATGTCATCAGTTATATAGACTCTATACATATACATACATACATGTATGTATAATTTTATAGAATATGGCGCCATGTCTGGCATTACATGCGTAATATTTGCTCAGGTCTATGTAATGAATAATTCCAGCTCAGTTCCAAAGTTCACACAACTAAGTTCTGACTAAATATACTTGCGGTAAGCAAACAAGAATGCTTTAATCGAGACTGCCCAACTAGCAGATACCCTGTATAGAGCTCTGCATGTATTTTTAATTCCTTAATAACTTTAAAAATCTTGGAACGCATATATATATAGCACTCTAATATGTAAGTATACAAAAAATCAATACTGTGGTCTCTCGAAAATTAGAACGCTTTAGTATTGGCGATGCTTACAATCTTTATATTTTATAAAAGTCATATTTTTTAAAAATAAAATAAAAATTAAGGAATCTAAAATACTAAATGTAGAATTTATGTAATTTCAATAGACCAGTTTCCACTTTATCTAAAACAGTCAAAATTCTCTAATATGAGCTTCCCCAATTCAAATTTTCGCCATTATCACCATAAATCGAGCTCTATTTCTCCAATTTCTACAATTCGAAAAAGTATTTTCGACTTTGGATGCAAAAATGTCATGATACCCTTTATGAAACACCTTCTTTAATGGCTACAGAGTATAGACATGAACATGAGCAAATGGCGGAAGATAAGCCTTTCCAGACGCTGGCCATAAGTGAGTGGTGTGGACCCAATCAGGCGTCTGGTACGTGGCCCAGTTTTGTCGGTTTGTCTTGATGGTCACACCACTAACTACTATGCTTGGTATCAAAGACTAATCCAAAGTGCAAATCATTTGCGTTGTCATCATATCGAGGAATGCGCTGCTACATTTTGTTATCGCCGATATTAATATCTATATACATATATAGCCATTGGCAATCGCTCTTAAGTATTTGTATATACTTGTCATTTGGTCGACTTTGATCCGGTCTAATCGCATTTACAAATTACGTATACGTATTATTTCGATTAGTGTTAGGTTGCCTGTTCAATATTTACAAGATCGTTAATCACTTCGGACTAACGGTGCGTCGTAACGGTTTATTGGTGGGGTCTAATAACAATAATAACAATCAACAAATCGTAAATCGTAAATCTAAACATGCTCAAATATTACGAGTAAATATTTATTTCAGCCATAACTTGTTTTAATGAATGTCAGTCGTTTCTTTTATCATAGATAATAACTGCCTAGCTAGACGGCAATTAAGTTATATTATCGGGGGATTGCGACGCTTCGTAATCCCGCCTCCTCCATCCACCTTCCCCCCAATCCAATATCATATGCAGTCACACGCTCCATATAAGCATTGCGTTGTCGGTTATTGACACTCCTCGCTCTTATCGTGCCTCATATAAGTATATGCATATATGTACATACATACATACATATATATATGTATTTTATAGTCCATAGTATATGTAAAGTCTCATCTCGTATTCAGTTGCTTGCGGTTTACCAGATGATGCATCCATAAAGTCGTTTCCAAGTTCTGACCAAGTAGTTTGCCATATGGTATAGGTACAGTGATCCCTCGCATATGGAAACTTTCAGTACTTTGAATTCGAATCGAAATTTGCATCTATAGTTATTAGTTTTAAACACATCTCTTTCATTATATCATAATTTTAAAGAATTTGCTATATGATGATTTCATAATTCGTTTTTTGGAAAAGAAAAATAGTATTTCTTGAACTTTCTCTGAGTGGCGTTTTTTAAAGACATAGAAATCTATGAATACAAATTTGTTAATATTACAATCTTCAATATTTGATATACTTATAAAAAAAGTTAAAAACTTATACAATTTATTTTTGTATAAGAACATGATATTTTTCGAAGTTTCTTCGGAAACCGTTCCCATTTGCGAGCGTTCACTGTACTTTAGAGCAGACTCAGTTAGTTTCAAGTGCTGAAGTCCAATGCTAAGTATGTGTAATCGAGTGTGTCCAAAAATGAAAATGATGATAAATTTGAACTTTGCACAGGAAAATACGGCAATCATTACTGGTAAGTATTCGTATGCGTAGGCTGGATTCTTGCTCATTGTTCCTCTTATGTGTTTTCCAGACGGACCGCTCCAAAAAAAAGTACCCAATGCGCATTTTTGTACTTTTCTGATAACTGTTCAGATAAGCTAGTTAAATAATCATTTGAGGCTTTTGTGGTGCCTAATGCCGCGGCTTTAGTAACGGTGAATGGGCATTTAAGCCAGCTGTAAAAATGCAATTGTTATCATACTTGAAGATATAGAGATCTTCAAAATTATAGCATGATACTAATTTTTATGAGTCGTTTCATGCATTTTTTGTGCTTTACAACTGTGATTATCCGTATAAGCCTTAAGATTTTGATATAAATTGCTTGTTAAGTGCAAGAAAGATGAATGGACTTTAATTTCCAAAGCATATGCTGTCTAGAAGTCGAGTTACTTGGGTACATTTGTACTTTTTGTGCTATAATTTGAATACTATACGAATCAACATAGAGATCTTTAAAGATATTACTTGCTAAGTAAGAAAGAGTTGAATGAACACCAATTGCAAAGTCATATATTATCTAGAACTCGAGTTCCCTCAGTCTATTGGTGCTTTATAAGCTCTTAGCCATAGTCATCTGTATGGAAATCATTTTCTGAGTACATGTGTGATGTAGGCATTCAAATTTCTAAACATACGTTTTCTAGTACCCAAGTTACCTGGGTTTGTTTGTGTTCTTTGATGGCATACAGCTGTTTTTGTATAAAGAAACTTGAGAAACTTTATTGAAATGGCTCGCTAAATAAATGAGACATAGTTAATTATAAATTTCCAATTCATTCGTTGCATAATTGAGTCAATTAACTACAAAGTTAACTAGTTGCCTAGAAAACAGAAATGCACCTGTTTCGAATTAATGACCAACTCGAATTATGCCCTCAGACTGAACGGTAAATAATTCAAGTGCATACTTGATGATCCTTTAATAACAATATTTTGCTTGTGGTTGTCTGTCTCCCTCACATTTGCTCTATTTACCTGTGCTTGTGTGCTTGTGTGTGTGCCCTGTTTAAATGTTAAACGGAATTCGTCATAAGGCAGACCACAAGAGAAACAAGCAACAAAATACAAGAACAACAAATACAAGAAGAAATAAAAAGCCAGACACTTGGACTTTGAACGCACTACGTGTCGCCGCCGGCGTCGTCGTCAGCAACGACAGCGACAGTGACTGCGACGTCGACGCCATTGTCGAAGCGTTGAGAAAATTCGATGAGTGAAGCGCAAGTTTCATTTGGTGGGCAGACAAAACAACAACAAGAACACGAAACTCTTTGCTCTTTAACTAAATTTAGACAAGTTTGTTGTTGCGGCGAGCAACGACCAACTCTTGGCATACGTCATTTCATGCATACATAAATACATATGTACATACATATGTATGTACATATTTACACATGTTGGGGGTACAGTTTGACATGCCCTACGCATTGATGTCGCTTTACATCTGCGCCGAAAAGCAAATCAGCGAGTGCAAATGTACTTGCAAATACAAAAGCACACACACACACATGCGCAGCATATCAGGCGGCAAATTGCTTTTGTATTTTATTGTCTGTCTGTTTCTGTGCAAGTTTTTAGTTTGCTTCAATGACAAACTGTTAACTAACATAGTATGTACACACATATACATACATACATATATACACATACATATAAGCGCTGTGAATTTGCCGGCTGCGCTGAACTTTGAGCATGTTAATTACTGTATTTCTCTGCTGCTTCTTCTTAAGGCGCTTCCGTTGCCGTTTTGAATTCTTGATTTTGTCTATTATAATAATCTATTAGTTTATATGCATCTGTATGTATGTATACATATATGTATGTACGCATATATTTTTGAATCTTTAGTTGTTTTTTATTTGTTCTTTTGTTGTTTGCTAAAAACACAACCTTGATCTTTTATTTTTGGATGTGCGAATTTTAGAACTACATATGTACATATTTATATACATATACATATGTATGTATGTATGTGTTGTTCGTGAACTGCAGCAATAAACCAGATGTGATATGATCCGTCGAGCGATGCCGACTTTTTAATCTTCGTATTGCACGCATAGGAAGAATAGATTTGGAACTAACAGATTAGATCGTACATATAAGTCTTTTTGAACACAGAAAGCATATACATATATAAATAACGGTATCTGACTGATCTTTTAAACGCAACCTTGGTATGGGAGATTCAAGGTTGCATTTTCGATTTTAAACCTGTCTGTTTTTTAACACTTTTTAAAATCCACCGATTTTGAAAATTTACTGTTATATGCAACTTTTTTGTTTTAAGCCCGATTAATCCAAAAAATGTATTTTATTGACATTTTTATATAATAATTTAATATCTGTATAAAACCAGCAATGTTATATATGTTTATACAAAATATCAGTTTTTATTTATACGACAATTACAATGGATCAATATATCATTCAGTTTATAATAGTCTCTATTATCGGTTGACAGGCATATTTAGCAAATTGCAGCTAAATAATGCAGATGATGAGTTTCCCACCGCAAAAATATGTATATATATATATATATATGTATATATATACAAATACATATTGATGTACGTAAGGTCAAAAAGTTGCAGGAATACTAAAAGAAAAGATGGCTGGGAATATTCGCAGCTGTTAACCGTTAAATGCACGACAAACCAATTCTAACGGTCAGTTGCTATAGTAAGCTTAAGGATACGTTACAGTTGAAAATGGCGAGCGAGGCAATGAACATGTCTGCAATCGCATATGGTCCTTCATTGCTGACCAAATCGAATCCCGTTTACTGCTGCTATCTTGTTTGGAGCAGTCTGCTCATACTGAAGATGCTGTTGATGACCTTGCTAACGGCTCGTCAGCGCGTGAAGACCAAAACCTTTGCCAATCCCGAGGATTTGCGGATGGGCAGATCCACCGAGGTCCGTTTCAACGATGCCAATGTGGAACGTGTGCGTCGGTAAGTAAATCCACCCATTATTTAATCTCACTTTAGTGGCCATCTTTTAAAGTTAATTTGTGACGTCACGTACTAGCTAGTTTTCCAAAATTCGGATCATGCCATTGTGTAGTGTGTGTGCCCCATTTGCCTTTCGATTATTTTTAAAACTGTGTCGTGCGTGGGACCCAACTGCATCCTAAACTACTTTTTAAACATTTTCAAGGTCAATACCGCCAAACTTATATTTTGCTTATTCTGTATAAATATCATAGTGACACTAACGATACTGATCATGCAAGTATTTAGTGTGTGACACCCATTTTAAGCCAAGCAATTTGAAAATTACATTTAACTGTTTTTTCGCTTTCGGCCTGACCTTCCACTCATCTGCTGACATGTTGTTCAATGCGTCCCACACACTGTATATTAATTTCTCTCTGCAAATTAGTTAAAGCTTTTTTCTGTTTTCTCGTCACAACTGCAAACTCACTTTTCGTTTTTATCATGCAAATGTGTCGTGTGTGGTCCCCGCAATGCTTACATTCCACAATTAAGAATCTTTAACATTTTTTTGTTATTTACAGAGCCCATCGCAACGATTTGGAGAATGTTTTGCCGTTTCTGCTAATGTCGCTGGCATATGTGTCGTGTGGCCCCCACCCGCTGACCGCCAAGCTGGTCATCCGGATCGGGGCCAGTGCACGACTTTTGCACACTGTGGTCTATGCGATCTTTCCGCTGCCGCAGCCGACGCGTGTTATCAGCTTTTTCATCACATTCATCATTGTGGGCTTTGAGGCGGTCTATGTGCTCATCTGTGCCGTCAAATATATCTAAAGTGCGAACGAGACAGATGGAGAGTGTGAGAGAGAGAGAGAGAGAGAGAGAGGGGATCGTATTAATGAGTCGTTATAAATGTTTATGCTATTCTGGGCACTCATCTCTAGGCTTGAGCTACTCTAATAACTAGTTTGGCTACCAGTTACCAGTAACCAGTTTTTTTTATATTTATATATTTAGCTATTTACGGCTTGTTTTTTACCTGCGCATCGAATCATTTGCCAAAGTTCGCTTTAGCCGCACAGACGCACTGTGTTCCGCCCCCCTCTCACAAAAATAATGTCCAGCACATCTAGTCAAATGAATAATCCTAGTAATAATAATAACAGTACTATGGAGCTGCTTAGTTTGGAAAATCCTGTATTCTGTTGCTATCTCTTTTGGGCCACTGTGCTCGTGGTGAAAATGCTGCTAATGTCTTTACTAACAGCGCTGCAGCGTTTCCGTTACAAGGTGAGTTACAGAACAAACAAAAATGTGAAAATAAATTCACCACTTGCTCCTGGCACTCATTCCACAATCCACAGCTGCTGGGTCTGGTGCCGTTGGCGCTGCGACGCAAGGTAAAATCACGCAATGCATTAACAGCTGCATTAGCTTCATTAACAGCACTCAATTTAAACATTGAGTCGCTCATCAAATTGTGTCGTGTGTGGGACACGCACTCGTTCTGTACTTTCCCTTTCACTCACGCATATCATTTACAAATTTGACTTTTGACCTTAAATTAACAAAAACTGCATTTTTCCAGGTATTCCCCAACGAGGAGGATCTGTTCTTCAAGAATATCGAAGTGCAGTTCGATGATCCACATGTGGAACGCGTGCGCAGGTGAGTGGAACAAGAGTAGACAAAATATTGAAGGTTACTCTCGCTTTTTCGCTCTCTTTCCCTTTAGAGCGCATCGCAATGACATGGAGAACATTTTACCGTACTTGATCATGGCCTTGATCTACCTGTGCACCAATCCCAGTCCGCTAATCGCCTGCAATCTGTTCCGCGTGGCTGCCGCTGCACGCATTGTCCACACTTTGGTCTATGCCGTCTTTCCAGTGCCGCAGCCGTCGCGCATTCTCGCCTTTGGCACCACGCTGCTGATTACCTTCTATATGGCCGCTGTGGTGGCCTTGCGTACGCTTCGTTTCATCTAAGTTACTGAACTGCTTTTGCACGAAACGAATTTCAAATAGTGGCGCCAAAATAGTAAACGCTAACGTCAGTGGCTCACATTAGCCAGGGCAGCAGAAACAAAACAGGTCTAGGGTTGTAGTGTAGTTGTTGTAGTAGTAGTGGTATTTTTTTTCTCCTAATATTAATTGTTTGTTGTATGTAATGGCCTCTGCCCACTTTAAGCTCCATGGAATGCTATAGAAATATGTTCCTGAACCCTTAACATATGGCGTGTTCACTTCGGTCGGAAGGACAATTGAAATGTTAAATGTACAGCTGTTAGCAGACTGTTATTGAGTCTGTTAATTTTGCCTCTTTGAATATCGCTTTGCGCGTAATTTCGCTTACACACACGAATGCATTCGAGTTAAACGAGTTGAGAGAATGAGCGGGCAAAACAAAAAATTCAAATATTTGGTTTAGAATATAAGAAATTAATACATATTGAATGATAAATAAATACATATGATGAAATTATTGCGTATATACATATTTTATTATGTTATATAATATAAACCCACTAACATACAGTGTATATTGTATAATTTAAAATAACGGTTTATGAGCACAACATAACATACTTTTTAACTTAACAGCAGAGATCGATTTTACACAACCATTTTGAGTAATTACCATAAACGTTAAATTAAATGGAATATTACGAATTCCATCGCATTTAAAGTGTGCAAAGGCTTCAACGGCAATGGTTGTCATTTGCTTAGTAGCAAAATGTTAATTTGTAAAGAAAGCTTGCTGTGAATAGTATCCTGGTAAGTGTCTGAGTTTATGACGGCACAGCTGCGCTACCTCATCCAGTTTTTTTACCATGCGTAATTACATGTAAACAATTTTTTGGTTTTAACAATTTTGTTTTATGTTTTGCATTAAATTAACTATTATTAGCTTGAGATACAACAATCAAACAACAAAAAAAAAGAGCATAATTTAAGTTTAGGACCGATTGCAGAAATCGCTGACATATTTAGATATTAAAGCCCGCATCACGCATGCATTGTTTGTGGGCATCAATCAGATTTGTGCAATTCTCTTCGCCGTTCTCCACAACGCTGCAAAGTGTAGAAATTTGGTTGCGTCACATTTTGCTCACACTCGTATCAGACTCTGCCACTTACCATTGGTCACGTGCACGCTTTGTTTCGGGACAGGCGCAGCAAGCTTTGCAAGCTTTGGGTTTGTCGCCGGCAGCCGCCGCATCTGTGGCCTTGGCAGCTGGCGCTGCAGCGGTCTCCACAACAGCGACTCCTTTTGACGAATTGCTGCCCATTTTGTATTAGCGGTACTTCGTAGGGGAACGCTGTGGTGAGTTTGCTTTAATGCCAATTTGCGCTGGCGTTTTGTTTATGTAATAAAACTTACCAAAATTTGAAATATATGTGTCTTTCAGTTTCACCACAATTCTACACTCTTTACAAATTCAAGTTCACAGAAACAGCTGTGTGCTTGCTAATCGAGTGACAGCGTTGCAATACACATGCACGCAGACTATCGCAACAGCTATCGATATAATGCAAGCAGTGCAATTGTTTTGTTTTATTTATGTATTTGTTTCCTGAAATTTGTGTGTGCCTACTGTAAGCTAAATTATATTTGTATTAATATGATGTGTGAATTGCCTATATGCTTTCGACAACTAGATCTTTGCTTTTGTTTTGTTGCGCGCCAATAAACTATCGCAGTAGCTATCGATATGTAAGAAAATTAAAATATTTGACTTTTTTTTTTTAGCAGTTTGCGTTTATTATTAACTAAGAAATGTATATGGAAATATCGAATACGCGACAACAATAACAAATTGATTTTAGGCCGTTTCCATTTCATTCGCAACAATTTTGTTGCTGCTGGTTGCAGCTGTTTCCACCTGGGGCGCCTGCTTTAAACGCTGCAGCATATTATATGAGACAAGATCCAGTTTTAAATGCTGCACACTCAAGGCGCTGCCATCCCAGTCGAATAGCACCTTGAATTTTGCTGCATCACAAAGATTTAATAATTCTGTGGAAAATTTAAATGTTAATACCACTGTTAATAATGTAATGGAAAACATGACAAATATACTAATCAATATCAGTTGACGGAATCCCATGTATGCTTATAATACTTATATTTCTCACCTGTGCCGCCGCTTTTATACTCATTTCGCTCCCTTTCCAGCGTTATTTTAATTGCATTCTCTCGCGCCACATGCTGATGAGCACGATTTTTGCCTATCGATTGTTTCAATGCTATTTGCTCCAGTTCCTGATCGAAACGCTGGAAATACAATGCAATCAAATCCTCAAATTCCTGTGGAGTTAGCGGCTCTGTGCGACCCTCCTCAATGTGGCCAAGAAACCAGCTCAGCCTTTCGCCCATTAAATTACTTTTTATTGCATGGCCCAAGCGACTTTTATGTTTATTGTTTTGACGACGCGCCTTTTTGCCGAGGGCTTTGGTTTTGCGGCTGTTGGGATGCTTGCATTTATCCAGCTCCTTGCGTAAGTTGACCTGCAATTGAACTTACAATTATTAACAATAATATCACAAATAACAATTTATGCGACTTGCCATTTTGTTGAGCACGTTGTTTTTGTTTTGATATCGATATAGCGTAATTTCAGACAATCAACGCTAGATGGTGCCGGCGCAATGATTATTTTAACATTCTGTTTCACAGAGCTGTTAATGTTATCGATATGGCTATCGCTGTTGCATATTGATATATACTAGATGGCGCCAAGGTAAAGATCGATTAGACATTTTGCTTAATTAAAATATACAATAATAAAATTGAACAAAGAAAATATTTGTCAATATAAACTATTTAAATGTATGTAGGCGGAAGCGCAACGATCAATTGGACATTTTGTTTGACACAGCTGTTAATGTTATCGATACTGCTAACGCTATTACGTTAAACGCCAGATGGCGCCAGCGCAACGATCAGCACCACCTGTCAAACAGCTGGCTAATGGAAAACAAACGCGGCTGAAAGTTCGCTCGATAAGGGCGCTTGATCGATCATTGGGGGCAGTTGAGTGGTTTTCTAACGCGTCGATCCACACACAATTTGCAGGTATTTGACAAGTTCAAAGGCCGCGCTGTCTAATCCAAATATTGTTTATTATGCCATTTACAGGCTTTATCTAACACCCACCCACCCACACACACACACACACATATATATAGAATATGGCAACATTTTGGCTGCTCAAAAACTGCCGTCGCTTGAGGCCACTCACTGTGAGTATTTAACAAATCGCTCCCTCCCTCCCCTTTTTTAAGTTAGCAAAGCGATGAAAAACGATAGCGTTGCGAAGTTCTTCAGCTCTAATGTTCTGTTATGCAATCAAATTCGCACAACAACAAGTGGCATTGCGAGCAGTAATTCCAGCATGCGTGCGAGCGCAACAGCATGCCCCCCACACGCACAGCATGCGCACGGGTGCGAGCGAGAGAGAGCGACTCTACGAATGAGCGCGCGCCTTGCTGTTGCTACACATGAATTCCGAAAGGGGGCGCATGTTTTACATACCCTTGCAGAGAGTGCTCTTAATTTGTGACATAGCATGTAACGGAATTGAAGGGTGTTCTGTTTGACCTCAAAAAGTATATATGTATATTCTCGATCGGTAGCATCAGCAGTGTCGATATAGTCTGTGTCTTATTAGAACTGATTTGTTTTTGAGAAACTAGAGAGGAAAAAATTTAAAGCACTTGAATTAAAGTTTTTAATATTGAATTTGCGAGAATAGAGAAACGTAGGGTTTATTGTTCGAATTAAAATTTGCATGCATCATCAAATGTCTGCAAGGGTATTACAATTTCGGCTTGATGGGGCCAACTCTTCATTCTTGTTGACTTGAATTTTCTGCTGAATTTGCATTTGAATTTCAATTTGAATTTTGAACTCGAGCTAATTTAGATATATTTATTTACATATAGCTGGCACGTTCTTTGCACTTGACACCCTGTTTGGAGAAGAAGGTGGCCTTCAATCTGAGTGACATTGGCGAGGGCATCCGGGAGGTGACCGTCAAGGAGTGGTTCGTGAAGGTGGGCGACACCGTCGAGCAGTTCGACAACCTGTGCGAGGTGCAATCGGATAAGGCATCGGTGACGATCACCAGTCGCTACGATGGCAAGATTACCCAGATCTTTCACAGCATCGATGAGCTGGCGCTAGTTGGAAAGCCTCTGCTCGAATTCGAAGTGGAGGAGGATGATGACGGCAGCAGCACGAGCGATAGCGAGGCGGAGGCAGCAGCTGGAGGAGCAGCTGAAACAGCAGCAGCTGGTGGCGCTGCATCATCAGACGCAACTGTTGGACGTCACATAACACCCGCCACGCCCGCTGTGCGCCGCCTTGCCAAGGAGCATAAAGTGAATCTGTGTCAAGTGCCGCCAACGGGCAAAAATGGACGTGTGCTCAAAGGCGATGTCCTGGAGTACTTGGGTCATGTGCCACCCGGCACAAATGTGCCCCATCCCAGCAATCTGGTCAAGCAAGCAACTGCTCCCGCTCCCGCTGCAACTGCCTCAGCTGCTCCGCCAGTTCCGGCACCTGCGGATCGTGTGGAGGTGCTCAAAGGTGTGCGCAAGGCCATGCTGAAGACCATGACGGAGTCGCTGGTGAGTACGGCTATATTCAAGTGCACAATCAATTATAAATATTTCTTTTCCCACAGAAAATTCCGCACTTCGCCTACAGCGATGAGATTGACATGTCGAATCTGGTCAAGTTTCGCGCTCAGCTGCAGTCGGTTGCCCAGGAGCAGGGTGTGCCCAAGCTGACCTTTATGCCGTTCTGCATCAAGGCGGCGAGCATCGCTTTGGCCAAGTATCCGATTGTGAACAGTTCGCTGGACTTGGCCAGCGAATCGATTGTGTTCAAGGGAGCGCACAATATCAGCGTTGCCATCGATACGCCGCAGGGTCTGGTGGTGCCCAACATTAAGAACTGTCAGTCCAAGAGCATCGTTCAGATCGCCAAGGATCTGAATGCGCTCGTGGAGCGCGGACGCACTGGCTCCCTGACGCCCTCCGACTTTGCTGACGGCACCTTCTCGCTGTCCAACATTGGCGTTGTAAGTGGATTCTCTATGACATTTTTACCAAATACACATAGCATAGATTTGAAATAATTCAATCCCTAATACAATTCGATTCCAAAATAGTTTGTTACTTACACACTTTCGGTGTTTTTTTTGTTTTTTGCACAAGTATTATTTGTAAGCCAACTTTTAGCTAACAATTTTATATTTGTTGGTTGCAAAAATGACAGTTAATTTTTTTGAATCCCTTTCATTTTTATATTAATACTTAGAAAAGATTTAAAACGCGTATTCCCCTTAAAATTTGGATTTCTCTTTCTCTATCGCTGTCTCCCTCATGCTTCCTCTCACTCTTTCTTATGTGTTCTGCTCTCTCCCTCTATTAAAATTCCTTAACACGAAACAAATTACAGTAGTCGCTCGGAATTTACAACTTTTAGATATAAGCAAAGTTCTTAAAGTAGAATCATAATTTTGAACTCATTGGAAGCCTTAAAACTAAACTTATTTTCACTATTTTTCACATAATTTGTTATGATACCCAGATAATTTAAATTGTATTCTAGTCTTCTAAAGTTGTTTTTTTAATTTCGCCCACCATTTGTTCACTGTGTATGCTGATTATGTTTTTGCCTTTTTCAGGTGGGCGGCACTTATACTCATCCGTGCATTATGGCGCCCCAGGTGGCAATCGGAGCCATGGGCCGGACCAAGGCAGTGCCGCGCTTCAACGACAAGGACGAGGTGATCAAGGCGCACATTATGAGCGTCAGCTGGTCCGCCGATCATCGGGTCATCGATGGCGTCACAATGGGCCGGTTCTCCAATGTATGGAAACAGCATCTGGAGCAGCCGTCGCTTTTCCTGCTGTACTAGATGCAGCGCCAGTTGCCGCTCAATGATGAACCGTTAAGGCTGTTCTCTTGCATTTATTTACAAAGAAACAAACAAAAGAATCCTTTTACAACAACTAATGGGCGCCATGTGACGCAGTTATCCTAAAACCCCCAGAATGTGCATTTATAGCAGGCGCCACTGTTGCTGGCTCCGCTTTTCTTTTTAGCTTTAAGCTCTTGGCGCACATGGCCGCCCCCTCCCCCCACCCCATTTTATTTCCTTTTCCTTTAATTGCATTTATGTTAAAAAAAAAAAAATAATGCCTAAATCAAATTTGTTGTAGTTTTTAATGCTGCTTACAGTCTAACTGTATTATTGTGTATTTTAAATATATATATTTTATGTGCTCATGTTGTATAAACAATAAACATTCAATGGTTCAAGTGAAGTCTTACCGAAAAATACCAAGAAACGAATTGTCAGTGATGCTAGTTTAACGGCTAGTTTTAGCTTCTTGTAAGACTGACACCAAGTTCACGCCAGATTTAGCTTGTTTCCTTGTGAGCAAAGTTCTCAAAGCATGGGTAAATATTTGTAATTTGCTAAAATTAATATGAAATTTTCTTTCCATTATTGCATTATACATATTAATTTAGCTTTGCTTTTATTTTAGCTTGACTCGCAGCATTTTGAACTGAACTTCCAGCGAAGTGGTTCGGCAATGGAACGCACGTGGCTGGCAGCTGACATGCGCGGTGACTGGAATCGGAATCCAACAAGTGCGGCACAGCAATGGAAAACAGTGGGTGAGTGCGACGGGTTGGCGGAACGGACTGGCGCTCACTGCCATTTCCAGTCTTGCAGACGTATAGGAATTTCAACATGCGGTGGGTCGCAAACGCCACCGTAACCCACCACAATCCACCAGATGCCACCACAGACAGTGGGGACCGCGATGCCTGGATGCCCATTAGTCACAGTAATCAGTTACACCACGGACAGTGCGCAGCACAGACGCTTTAGCGGCAGTTGAACAACTTGAAGCGATAGCTGCATTTATGAGCAAATAACCGTAGAAGAGAAACAGTACAAGTTCAATTACAGTTAGACGTGTTGCAGTTCTTCTTGAGTGGCACTAGCTTTTTTTTTTACCACACTCGTCTTTTGAGTGGTTGTTATTTTTTTTTTTTTATGGCGCGTGCTTTACAGTTATAAATGATGCAGCGCAACAATTGTATTAAATTAATGTTGACGCAGTGAAGAGAGAAAGAGAGAGAGAGAGAGAGAGAGAGCGAGAGAGAGAGAGAGAGATAACAACAACAACTGGTGAGTAAATGAAATGCCAAAAAAGTATGCTATGATTTTTTTTAGAAACAATTTGGGCACGCATACACATGCAGACTTTTGGGTGTGTGTGTGTGTGTGTGTGTGTGTATACTATAGCAAAAACAACAACTGTTGTAAGTGTTGCTGCTGCTGCCTAACGATTTTTCCAGTGACCTTGTTGCGTACGCGAACGCCCGCTGCCTATTGTGTGTGAGTTAGCCGTACTCTTTGTATGTGTGTGTGTGTGTGTGTGCGTGTGTGTCATTTAATGCTGCTGCTGCTTAGCCTTGTGAAGCCAGCTCAGCTCAATCCACCTCACCTGCGCTGTGTGCTGTGTATTTGTGGAAGTCCCAGCTGTCGCCGCAGCGGCGTTCATTT
The DNA here is from genome assembly GCA_035045305.1 of Drosophila maculinotata. Taxonomy (NCBI): domain Eukaryota; kingdom Metazoa; phylum Arthropoda; class Insecta; order Diptera; family Drosophilidae; genus Drosophila; species Drosophila maculinotata. Next base: position 5,703,724 of record JAWNPD010000679.1, on the reverse strand, counting down.
TTATCTTTTCCCTAGATATACTTTTTTGTAGCACACTTTTTAGCGCATTTCGCGTTAAATGCGGGAATATGTATGTGTTTGTTTTTGTTTGTTGTTGCTACACTCATTTTTCCAATGAATTTTTAATGCAGCATTTTGTGTTTGTTGCCCACTTAGCATTAATTGAATTTGCCATGTTTTTTTCTCTTAAATTTTACTGCTATTTATACTCTGTGTGTGTGTGTGTGTGTGTGTGGTTGTATGTGTGAGCTGTGACAGCTTAGCTGCCATCATCAAAAATAGCAGCACACATTTTGTGGCCTTGATGAGGTGGCTGCTTTGTTGGGTTTTGGGGTTTTCGGTTTTGTGTGCTCTTTCTTTCTTTTGTTTGATTTCGCCTTTTTGGCTTTCCTTTCTATTCCTATTCCAATTCCAATTCCACGGACTCTGACTGTGTCTTTGACCATCAAGCAGCATAGCGCAATGCAATTGCCGAGCCTTTTATCGATTTATCTTGCTGCCCCAACAAATTTCAGCCAACAACTGGGCACATGTGAGCCAACAACAACAACACAAACACAAGCAGAACAAGAACAAGAACAAAAGCAACAACAACAAGAACAAGTCATTCACACCACTTTAGGGGCGCTCCGTTAGACCGTGCTCAGGGTCTACATACATACACCGAAAAAAAAGCACAAGAAATTTTGGAAGCACTGCAAATCCGTACTTTCTTAGGCCCAGTACAAAATACTTGATTCCAATGCGATTTTTTCAATCTCTGATATTCACCTTTTAGAGATATTTATTAATTTATATAATTATAAATTTAAATAGTTCGATTTTTGATTCGTTGCTAGATTCAAGAGCTTTTTACTTTACTTAAAAACTGTATGCTTCTTTCAAGAAAATATCTTGTAAACTAAAAATCTTATTCCGGCCATTATTTTGTTTCTGTGTATATGTATATAACATATACACATACATATGTAAGACGACCGACCGCGTCAAATTAATTGAAAAAGCAACGCCTGAGAGACGTCGCCTCAACACTCGAGTTCATAAGTAAGTGGCCCACAGCGAGCCACAGCCACAGCCACAGCCGGAGACGGTGCCGGAGATGGAGATGGTGTACCCTTCCGTTCACCTCTTTAAGCAGCCGTTGACGGTGGCAGCTGATTTAGCTTTGCATACTTTTGTGCTGCACTTAAGCCACACAACAGACAGACAAACGGACACACAGACAGACAGACAGACAAAAAGAAAGCTGCAAGCAGCGAGCGCACAAAGAGAATAGAGACTCCTCCTCAAGCATAAATAAACGTAGCGTAAGACTCACACTTCCTAGTGCTTGTGACATTTTCTATACATTATCTAAAAGTTTTACAATCTTGTCATGAAATGTGTAACGCATTGAAGACTTCTCCCAAAAAGCATATACATATATATTTTTGACTCAAATAACCTTGGAAAATCTCTTTTTGGTTCTCACCTATAAATAAATGCTGTATTCAAATTTAGCAACCCAAATTTCGATCAAAATATAAAATATATATATATTTAAATTCTATACGTAAACTCAATAGATTTGCATAATAGGTCATAGTTTCTACTCAAGCTTGCATTGAAGTCTAAACTTTCTTAAAATATTAAAATGACTTACTCTAAAGTTTCCATAGTTTCTTAGGGTACTGCTGCAGTCGTTGTGCAAACTTTAGTCGTGGCCTTTTGGCGTCTTGTTTATGCACAGTTTCTTACATTTGTGTTTTATTGTTATGCTTATTGTGACATATTTCCCGTTTTTTTCTCCCCCCTTTTGGCATTCCCTCTCCCCGCTGGCAGGCAAAATAAGTTTTTGTCTGATTGTCGTTATTGTTGCCATCGCTCTTGTTGCTCCTGCTCCTGTGCCATGCACATCTTTCACTGGTGCTTAAGTTTTGCCAGCTTATGCAACAACTACTGCCAGAGAAAGTAGAATGCACATTTTAAAGAGCTTTAGAATTTGAAGCAGCTACTTATTTGCTGGAATTTCATCTTAGAGTCATTGTTTGACTCCATTAGCAAATGATATTGCCGTGCTCTAGATACTACAATAAACGTTCTATTGAAAACCAGAAATAATTAACTATTGAATTGGTTCTACAGAAATGATTCAATTGAAAATAATTCGACTGGTACCAGGAACTGAACAGTAATCATAAATTCTTGTTAAAGTACTTTTCTGCAATCACTTCTGTTCTCATTTCCGAGAAATACTCAACCAATATATGACGAAACTTTAATTTCCTGGAAATCATATTGCGTTTTAAACATTTTTCAATGGCTTTTCTTTTTGCACATATTTTTGACTAAATGGAAAAAGCAGCCATTTTCGATTACGTTAAGTGAGGTTAGGTTTTTGTTGAGTTGCTGGTCTGGTTACTTTGGCTTATTACATATTAATTGGATGAATTCGATTGGCTTTTGGGACAGAGAAAAGACATTTTGAGTTAGCTTAACAAACTTGAGTTGGGTCCAACAAATTTCTGCTTGTGAAAGCTAAAACCCCCCAGCCCCCCCACGCAATTGGGTGATCTAACAACAGTTAATTAACGGCATCGTCTTGTGCCAGAGAAACCGTTACGCTGACAAAAGCACATGCCAACTGTGTGGGTTTTATTGAATGTTACAGATTGGGTTTATATGTATATATTTTGTTCTTGTTTTTATTGGTATGATTTCATAACAGACAATGTTTCTGTTTCTGTTTCTGTTTCTCTTTCTTTTTCTCTTTCTCTTTTGGTGTAATGACAGTCTTGACAGTGTTGTCTATTTTTAGTACACAAGGGGTAGAGTGAGGGAGACAGAGAGAGCGAGTGGGTGTGGGTGTGGGTGAGAGAAACAATTGAAATGCGTCGCTGGCATTATCCTTGCTGATGTCATGAGGCTCTTGAAATGCGTTGGCGTCCACTCGGAGTCTGCGGTAGTCTGAGTGGAGTGGTCCACAACATTAAATACAATTGACGACCAAGTGGTTGGTTGCCTGGTTGCCTGGTTGCCCAGTTGATTGTTGAGCAAGTTTTGCCATTGTTGCAGCTGCCACACAAATTGTTGACTAATGCGGCTGCAGCCTTGACATGATTAGGACTGGGACATGTGTCACGTCTGTACGTCTGTACGTCTGTACGTCTGTGGTGGCATAACAAACATCCCGTTCGCCTTGTGCGCAATGAAAAACTGTCAGCTACAAGGCTATGGCCATGCAGTTATCCTTCAGCATGCTCCTTGCTGTACACACACACAAATACAACATGGTACATATTTGTTGTGGCTGTGGCTTTGCTATGGCAAATCCAGTGCTTGAGACTGTCCTCAGCTTGTCAAGTGTTATTCAAGGTCTCATTCTCTCTCATAAGTGCATGCTCCTCTCTCTCTCTCTCTGTCACTCCATTCGCATTTGCACGCCAAATGAACTTTCTGTCATGGCATCATCAAAGTCATTCACAGTCAACCAACCACATAACTTAACTTGACTGCGGCAATTGCCTGCAATTCTGTGCTTTACCAGCTTTTACAGTTTTAACCGCTTTCCACCGCTTTCCCAGCTTGCCTCTTTTCAGTCTGCATTGCCCAATCCCATTTCGCAATCCCTGCACCATCCGTTCGCGTGTGACGTCAATGCGATTGGCAATTTACAATTTACAATTTGCAATATTCGCTTTTCATTTTGGCTTTGTTTTTTTTTTGTTTTTAAAGCGATTTTCAGCATCGACACTTTCCCTGCTTTTAATCCTGACAGCATGCACATTTTTTGCGCCACCCACGCTGTGCCCCATCATTATACGGGCAAGGTCATTAGCAGGCCACTGACTTGATTTCACAGCTCCTCAGAGACCGATGATTGGCTTGACCTGGCTGGGCTGCAGGTCGTTGATTTATTGCTTTCAAATTGACTGCCTCGAGCTTGTTAAACGAAATATATATACATATATGTATAAAATACTGGGTAATGCCATGAAATGTGCATTTTTTATGACCTCGCGTTTCACTTAATGACACCAAGCAGTCGCTGTGACCTTTTAGCAGCAGCTGGATTAATTTGATATCTGTTTATAAGGCTTCTTAAATGCAAAAGGTCAAACTTTTGATTGGGTAACAACTTAAGCGGAAAGGCGGAAAGGAATTTAAGTTCATTTGATAGAGCAACTTCTAGTTGGTTCTTATAACAATTAGAGTTTTACCCAGCAATATTTGCTGACTTAAGTCAAGACTTAAGCAGCAGACAAGTTTCAAGTTTAATGCTCAGCTAATTGCCAACTTGTTGAATTCAAATACGCAGAATGCACTCCACTTTTGTCTGGCATTTATAATTGCAATTAGCTGGCTATTTTAGTCAATTTTGCGACTTGAAAGCAATTGAAAATGAGCATTAAATGTGGGGATTAAAAGCAGCACGTTTTCAACTAGATAGCTGGATTTTCATGAAATTGTACAAGCTGATGCAGTTTGTTTAAATGAGCTATTACATTTCAGGGTTTCCGATATTTCCTCGAATGGAAAAGCTCATTGAAACTGAAGCGCATTCACTTTCGCTCGCGAGTGAAGGTTAATCCTGCGTAATAGCACTTAAATCGTAAATTCTGCTTAACAGCACATAAATTGAAAAGCTGGTAATAGTTGTAATTCCAAGAACGCTCAAGAGCAGCAGAGACTCGAAGGACTTGTTGGACTCAACTTGCCCCACTATAGAGTATCCCTTTTAGCTGAAATTATTGACATGCACTTTTGTTTGCGGAGCTTAATTCAATTTGCGACTTAGTAAAAGGCAGCCTTGTGTGGAGCATAACTCGATTAGCAGACGCGGCTAATGGATTTAAGCTCCTGCCCCAAAATGGCCTTGCGAACAGCGAACAGCGCCCAGCACTTAGCACCCTACCACCCAACCACCCACTTTTTGTGTATTTGCTTAAAGTATTCAACTCTCGTGCTCTGCATCTTTTTTTCCACTCCCTCAAGGTTGCCAGCCGCAAGGACGGAGTGTGGAGCGTAGAGCATCCCAAGTATGTCGGACCAGCAACGTGCCTCGTTATGTCCGCGCCTCGTCGACTACATGGCCATTGTGGGGGCGCACACGACGCCGCCAATGCCCAAGGGCATGCAGGCCAGCAAGGGGCCGCCAGTGCAGGTAAGCTATACGCATAAGCCAATACGTGTATCCAATCATCCATCAATTATTTGCTATACTCTGCTCCCAAATTAATACGCACAATATTGATTTTCTATTTTTGCCATATCCGGCAAGTTTCCTCGGCCCTATCGAGGGACTGCAAACTTGCTACTTTATTATTTATAGCTACATTTACTATTTATTTGAAAACTAATATTAAATCTATAGTTTATGGGTCATAGTTCAAAAAGTTATAGTTTTAGGGCTACAAGTTGAGAGTTAAGCATTTTCAAAGTTTCAGTTTTAAAGTCTTTTGAGTTTTATCTCTTTTGAGCTAGCCTTTTTGGGATCATATCGAACTGCTAAAGTCACAATTTGGAAGAGAAAGTTTTCGAGTTAAATCTTTCGAAATCCACTATATATTAAAGGGGGCACAGAGTATAGCACAGTCGGCACTTGCCGGTAGCAAGGATTCATCAAATATTGTTCGATTTACAGGTGCCGGATCTGCTGCGCCGTTATCCGCCATCGGATCATGCGGACTTTCCGCTGCCGCTGGACATGGTATACTTTTGCCAGCCCGAAGGCTGCACTAGTGTGGGACCGCGACGCACTGGCTCCGCCATACGCGACATGACCTCGTTTGTGTTTGCGCTCACGGACAAGGATTCGGGCAAGACGCGCTACGGCATCTGTGTGAACTTCTATCGGCCCATCGAGAGGCCCAGTTCGACGGCAGCGGGTGCTGGTGTGGCGGGCGCCGAGCGTGGCGGACATGCTGGCGCCAATGGGGCGGGAGGCGGACATGGTGTGGGCGGAGCGGGTGGCGCTGGTGCCCGTGGTCGCCGCTCGTCGGCATTCCGGCGGGAGTCGTGGCGCAAGAGCATGGAACGCAGCTCGGATTCGGCATTTAGCAGGCAAGTGTGTGTGTGCAGGCTGCTCTTGGGCGGGTGCATGGTGGCTTGATGCTTATAGTATATGCTCTCGGCTTTCAATAATCTCTAACGGATTCCCCCAAACCATTTCCATAATAGTTACGGCCTCTTAACTACTTCTAGCGACTACAGAAGTAACGTCGCGCCCAGCGATTCGGATCGTGAACTGACCTCGCGTCGCGACTCCGACCAGCAGCGTCTCCACTCGCATCATCATCCACAGCCGCAGGCGGGCCCCAAACTGGGCCTGATGGCACCCTCCGTCGACTCCGAATCCGGCGGCAGCCATTCACCGTCGCCGCGCGCCTCGCGCAAGCGTACCAAGTTGCGCAACCAATCGCTCACCTCGCTGTGCATCATCTCGCATCATCCGTTCTTCACCACGTTCCGCGAGTGCCTCTTCATACTGAAGAAGCTGATCGATGCCTGCAACGAGTCCTCGTCGCCGAAGCGTGTCGGCGCCTCCCAGAAACTCAATCGGGACAATGTTTGGACGGTGCTGACCGGTCATGTCAGTGAGGCGACACCCTCCATTGTCCTGCACGATGTGCGCGAGATCGAGACGTGGATATTACGTCTGCTCTCCACGCCGGTGCCGGTGCCGGGCTCCACGCGTGTCGAGGTAGGTTCCCGAATCCCTAGAAATGCTCTCTTTTTTAAACTCCCATAACTTTGCCAAAACTGAACCGATTTTAAAACTTAGGACCGTTTTTGTCATGACTTATCATATTAATTAATTCTACACTAAAAGTTTTTGCATTTTTAAAAAATATTTTTTATTGACTTTTTCCTATAAATATCATATCAGTTTTTTTTTTTTTTTTTTTTTTTCAAATTTTAGAATCTTCAAATTTTATTTTTAATCGATTGTGGGTGTCAAATTTAGTATAAAATATATAGAAAAATAGATTTTGGGGTGTTTAATTTTTTTGTCAAAAATCATGTCAAAAATGACAAAAATCTAGCTGGTAAAGTGCCCAAATAAAGTAGAGTGCCTTATTAATGACCTTCTAAGACTTCAAACTCCTATAACTTTGCCAAAACTGAACCGATTTTCATGCTCGATGCCATTTTGGTCATGATTTATCATCTCAAATATATCAATCTCCAAAAACAAATTTGTATACATTAAATTGTTGCCTATGAAATATGTTAAAATCCGGTAGTGCCGATTTATTGATGAGATACTAGGTCCACAAACCTTTATAATTTATTGATTTGTTTTACGGTAGCATTCTTTAATTAATTTGTTTTGTCGCGCAGGTGGAGGTGCTGTCGCCGACTGTCCATGAACCGTTGCTGTTTGCTCTACCGGATCACACACGCTTCTCGATGGTTGATTTTCCGCTGCATTTGCCACTGGAACTGCTGGGCGTGGAGACATGCTTGAAGGTGTGGACGCTGATCATACTGGAGAACAAGGTGCTGTTCCAATCGCGCGACTACAATGCGCTGTCCATGTCGGTAATGGCATTCGTGACCATGCTGTACCCGTTGGAGTACATGTTTCCGGTGATTCCACTGCTGCCCACATGCCTCAGCTGTGCCGAACAGTTGCTGCTCGCGCCCACGCCCTTTGTCATCGGTGTGCCCGCCTCTTTTCTCATCTATAAAAAGAACTTCCGGTTTGTATGGGATGCATTGAGCTGTAGAGCTGTTGGTTAATCTCAACTGGTTTGCAGGCTGCCCGATGATATATGGGTGGTGGACTTGGATTCGACGAAGCTGACACCGCCAACCGGTGGCTATGATGAGATACCTCCATTACCAGAGCCGGAGGGTACAATACTGAAGAATCATCTGAAACAGGTAAGCAACCAGTGAGATGGGGATCGAATAAAACTCATGCACATGCTTTCGGATTTTGTGGGTTTTGCTTATCCATATGATTGGTTGGGTCACCATTCAATTTTGTTCCCTGTGTGTTGTGCTGTGGTGTGTGCGTGTGCGTGTGTGTGTGTGTGTGTGACAATATCTATAGGGTCTGCTCGAGATTGAGCTTGCAGGCGTCGAGCAGCTGGCAACCTTTGTTGTATAGAGACAGATCGATGCTCTTGAGTGCCTCCTCCCTGTGCAGAAAGCGCTCGAACTTGTCGTACTCGTTGCGCATCTTGTAGACAATATCCGGGAGCATGCCCTGCACCTTTTTAACCACCTGCATTTGCACATTTATGCGATATTCTTTGGCACCTTCGCACTTGAATCTCTCGAGGCGTAGCTGCTCCATGTCGCGCTCCCGCTCATAGTGCAGCTTCTGTTGCAGCAGATGCTCCATCACGGAGCTGTACACAATCAGCTGATCCAGCCGTGGATCCATGGAGCCGGCGACTTTTCGCATGCTTTCTGCACTCGGACGGCTTGATGTCACTTTTGTAGACATTGTCTCATACTTTTGGGTAGACATTTTATTCAATTGGTTTGACTATTTTTTTCTGGTGTTATTGATTTAGTTTTGATTTATTTTGTGGCTAAAAAGCGGGAAACAAATATACCGAGAATGCGAACACGAACTACAAACTAAATTTACAAATAACGCACATTAACTGAAACGAGTAAAAAATTGACAACTAAGTCGAAGTTAACAAATCCCAAACACACCTCGAAACTCAACTAATCATATGGATAAGGCAATTTCCTTGTGCAGATTACAAAAAGAAACCTCTTTGATATTATTGCATACAGCGATATTTTCTATGTATATGTATCTATACCCTGTACCCATATAAATTAAAAAAAAAGTATATGTTACATGTATAATACACCATTTACGAACTTGTAAAGTTTTTGAATGTATATTCTTGATAAGCAACCATAGACTTTTTGGTTTGGTTGATTTGGCTGATTTGGATCAACCAGATTATAATACAGTCTGTTTGTATCTCTAACAGTACTATACTGACTAAAATAACTAGAAATTTGGCTTTCTGATTTTAAAAGTGTAAGAAAGTTATAAAAATTGTATCATGTCGGAATCAACATCGTCAGAATCAACATCGTTAGAATCCGTGGAATCTGTGGCTTCTGTGGCTTCTGTAGCTTCTGTGGCTCCTGTGTCTCCTGTGTCTCCTGTTGCTTCTCTGGCTCCTGTTGCTTCTGAAGCTCATGTTGATGCTGTGGCTGCCAATTCTGGTTCAGTCGAGGAGGAGTTCACCACCAAGGAGGCTGCGTTGAAGAAAAAGAAAACAACGCAGCGAATGGTGGACGAATCCATACTATCCCTAAACAAGCGTAACGGTTCGTCCAATAGCGCCATAAAGCAATATATTTCTAACAAATATAAAGTCGACGATAAAAAAATGACCAAACTTATCAACAAGTATCTGAGGGCAGCCGTGGTGAAGGGTAAACTGATTCGAACCAAGGGCAGAGGTGCATGTGGCTCTTTCAAGTTTTCCGCAAGTGCTAAGAAATCTTTGAAAACTATCAAAAAGAAGCGTAAGAAGAAGTCAGTGCAGGCTTTGGCTAAAGGTGCTTCGAAGACCACAGCCAAGGACAAGGCCAAGGACAAGTCCAAGGACAAAGCCAAGGACTAGGCCGAGTCATCCAAGGAGAAGTCCAAGTTAGGTGCAGTGAAGCCAAAAGCTGCCGCCGACAAAAGAAGAAGACAGGTCCCAATTGAAAATGAGTTTTTGTTTTAAGTGATTTATTTTGTTTTTAATGATTATTATTATTAAAGTTGCATATATGTATATGTATTTGATAGTATGTGTCTTGTGGTACAGGGTATCTGCGAGTCGAGCACACTTCGACTAGAACATTCTTATGTGTTTGAATTCTATGGTTGTTACACTCGCACACACACACACATTCATATACTACACATATATGTATATCATGTCATATACTACATATTTGTATATCTTGATATGGAAATCGCTTTTATCGTCTATATACACTTATAACTAAACAATGCTGATATGTGAGCGCTTCAAATGATCGATAGACGATAGATAACGATAGCTTGGAGCGCACATATCGATAGAGCCAACGGCCTGTGCCGTTTGTGATAACTGTACTATTTTTTCCGTCTCTTTACCCAATTTGTATGATTGTGCTCTATATAATACTATACTATATACTCAATACTATAATAAGAATTGTCTATATCACCTTGGAGTTACAATTACAGAGCTGTCCATATATGATTTCCACATACATTTCCTATTTATGTATTATTTTCCTTACTTTCTTTCAATACTTGTATTACTCTGTCTATCTCTCTCTCTCTCTATCTCTGTCTCTCACGATCCCGCTCTCTCTCTCTCCATCTCTCTCTCTCTCTCTCCTTGTCTATCTCTGTTTGTGGCTTTTACTCCGCTAATGCTGTACTACTACTCTACTTCTAACATTCATGCATTATCTGTTATACGAATTTGTTAAACTCGATCACAACTACTACTACAACAACAACAACAACTATAACAATAATAATAACAACTACAACAACAACAACTGCAGGCTATGCTACTTATGGATGAAGCTGGACTTGGTGTAAATATCGTTCACATATGTTAAATAACATTTTTATGTTTTTATTTCATTTTGAGTTCAAATCGTTTTGTACATACTGAAACCATAAAGAACCTATTTTGGAGTGTTGTATACTAAAACAATAACATATCTATAAACGTGTTTCCTAGTTGATTAATCGCATGCATACAGTCATATAATACATAGTACATAACATATTCCAACAAAATAAACTATATGTATCTATAAATGTTAAGCTATAGCTAAAGTGTCCCATGTAATATGTACTTAAGCTTCGTTTCCTCTAACTGAGGAATATCTATCATAACTTCTTATAACACGTGGTCGCTCTTAAATTAGAAGGCTTCAGTTTCAGCTGGTACTAAATATTAATATTTCTACAGACCAATTTAAATGGTTTCTTGAAAACTCTTTTTTAAAAATTAATAAATATATTATCAAAATAAAAATTGAATATACACTGACAAAAAAGAAGAAAAAACAAAAATTTTCCTTCAAAAAAATAAATGAAATTTCCCTAATATGGATAAAAATCTATACAAATAAGAGAAAATTTCTACAAAATGAATATATTTTCCATAAAATAAAAAGCCGAAAAAAGTATTCTATAGAAAAATACTTGCTTTTTGAAGTTCTAATTTTCGAGTGATCACTGTTCCTAAGATCTTCTTACAATCTTTCCTTTTACTCCCCTCCTCTCCCACTGTCTCTAGTCTCTAGTCCTTCGTCTTGTGCTCTTCTGTGTGCATGCCTTTTCAGTCACTCCTCTTGATTTATCTTACTAACAAATGACCTAGAGTCATATAGCTCAAACCTCCACCCAAAGCCCCAGGGTGCGTACCCCTCCATATATGTATATGTATATGTACCCCTCCCTCTCTCACGCTCTCTCTTTAATAGTTAGCCATGTTGAAGTTGCAGCTTTGTCGCCGTTTGCTCAGCTGAATTTACTAAAGCCACCTTTTGTTGATCCCTCATATACAGGCATTGACCTCGATGTCGGCCTCCAATCAGGCCGTGTCCTCGCAGCAGCTGTTGCCCTCGGTGCGTGATTGTCTACAGGAGCCGCCACTTCTGGGGTAGGTCATATATATGGTTGCTAAGCTGCAACTGTAACTGAATCCTTTCGCTTTTCTCGCAGGGTCTCACAGGTGCGTCTGCAGACGCCTCCGCACTCGGCACAGGCCAGCCAACGGAACTCGGTGTCCGCACAGGGTGCTCTGATGTCCCGGCAGCCCAGTCCGATGAATTCGCCAGCATTGAATCCCTTTGTCTACGGCACCGATGTCGACTCCGTGGATGTGGCCACCCGTGTGGCAATGGTGCGCTTCTTCAATGCCCAGAATACGTTGGCCAATTTTGCGGAACATACGCGCACCTTGCGCCTGTATCCGCGACCCGTCGTCGCCTTCCAAATCAATAGTTTCCTGCGTTCGCGTCCGCGCGCCTCCTCGTTCCTCAACCAGTTTGCACGGACACAAGCGGTGGAGTTCCTGGCGGAGTGGTCGCTAACGCCCACAAATGTTGCCTTTCTGCGCGTGCAGACGGGCGTCATGGATCCGATGCAGGTGGGCGACAAGCCCAAGTGGTTTGCCCACAATCTGACGCCCATACGCTTCTCGGTGTGGGATGATGGCAGCTCACTGAATGGCGCATTGCGCTCCTTGAAGCAGCTCGAGTGCCAGCCGACGGATGAGAGCGGCTCGGATTCGGAGGGCGCCGACAGCAGCAGCTCGTCGTACAGTTCGCTCAGTGACTTTGTCTCCGAGATGGCTTCCTCCGATTTATCGCCCAGTCTCCACGATGTCTTTGGATCATACAATCGACCGCATGTGGTGCCGCAGACGTTGTCCTCCAATCTGGATCCGGCGCTGGTCTATCATCCGCCCAGCAAGCTGCAGTATCCCGAGGGACTGGCCGGTCCCACAATCAGCAAGGAGGATGAGGAGCGCGCCGATTCACCCGTCTCTTCCTCATCGAGTCGCTCGGATCTCAGCTCGCCCAGCTTCAATCGCGACTCGGAGTTTGACTTTCAGTCCAAGTCCAGCCAGCAGCCGGCGCAGGGTGCCTTTGAGCTGGCCACACCGCTGGCCATGCGACTGGAGGCGACCATCAAGATGGCCAGCTTGGAGGCCGAATCCGATACGACCTCCACGGTAACGGGCAAGACCATTGCCAGCAGCAAGCCACAGCGGAACACCAGCGATCTGGAGCGTCCAGAGAAGAAGATACCGGTAAGTGCTTGACTCTGATACCGCTGCCCCTCCCGCTCTACAAATCCACCACTCGCAGCCACCGCTTACACCGCCCGTTAAGCAACCGAGTGTCACCAATATACTGGCCCGCACCGGCAGCTCCGGCTCCAGTTCGAGTAGTCCCGGCCGCCAGAGTTCACAGAGCTCGCTCTTTGAGAACTTTGCCTCGCATGCCAAGGAGCTGGTGCGTGAGACGACGCGCCAAAGCAGCCAGGAGGGTCTGCTCGCCCACGTCGACAAGGTGAGTTGTGCTTTACCCATAAATCTTATTGTATGTGCATCCATTGTCGGACTCAATGTGTGTTGTTGTGCTCTTGTTGTGCTCTCTTGATCTACATAATTAATTGACGACATTTGTTTAACTCAAAACCAATGTCGTAATGTTCGTTATCGATATCGATATCGATGACGTTGACGATAACCAAATCGCACGTTCTATGTGTCCACTACTTATAAACGAATGTCATAACTAAGTATAGCATGCACTGGACGAAGATCTAGACGATAAAATGCGTCACACCTTCGAAAAGGTTGGTACTCAGCCACTCACCACTACATACCCAACACCTACACACACACACACACACACACACATACATACATACATATATTCAGCTAGGAAGTTTCCACCCATTGAAGCATTACCAGTTGTTATGGTGTGGTGACAAGTTCTACTTGGGATTGTGGACAAAAAAAATGTTGCTCCAAAAAAAAAAAAATATAAATATTATAATGGGGTGACACTGCTGCTTGAGTTCAATACAAGGACTCTGGATAAGGACTCTGTATACTTGGATTGCAATGGACATAATAATATACTAAGTAGCTTGAGCTCTCAAACTCAATCAAGATAAATTGCAATTGAATCTGAGGAATGTATTGTCAGTGTTGTCAGTGTCACCACACCAAAAAAAAAAAATATAGTGGTTACTTTAGAATTGTTGCTTCCTTAAATTAAAATCTGTCGTTTGTCGAAAAATGACTTCCTAAAGTTGAAAATAATCGTGAATTAAAATCAAATTAATCAAAATGTTCAATTTTACAAGTGATCACTGTACTTTAATCGTAGATCGTAGATCGTATACCCTAGTCTTGTGTAGTCAAGTAGCTTATTGCCGTCATCCTGCACTCTGCGCTGTTGTCTTGTAGCACTAGTTCTCAAGTAATCTTCTCCTTTCGTAGTATTTGCAAAGAGTAATCCCGTTTCATGATCTGCCCCCATAACAGTTTACGCTGCATGCCAAGAAGGCGGCAGGGGAGGCATCCAAGCAGGCGCTGGAGGTGTCCAAGCAGGCGGCGGGCGTCAGCAAGAATACGCTGGAGGATCTCACCTATGTGGGCAAATCCACGCTGGGCGATCTCACAAAGACGGCCAAAGAGGCGGCCACCAAGAAGGGCATCATCAAGATTGAGGAGCATGGTCCAGCCGCATCGAGCAATGCTGCCTCCATGTCCAACTCTCAGCTGGCCACACAGAAGCAGGTGCAGCAAAGCGGCGGCGTCGGTGGCAACAATTTCTTCTCCACCATTGGCAGCGATCTGGCCTCCTCCACGACGACCATGTTCTCGGGCATGTTTGGCAAAAGTAAGTCGCTGCAGCTCAGTTGTAAGTTCATTTCAATTTACACTCGGCTCCTCACAGAGAACCAGCAGAGGCAGGCGCCTGTGCAGCACAGGCAGTCGAACATGTCCAGTGGCAAAAACAAGGCGGGCATCAACTTTGATCCGTTTCCCAGTCGCAAAGGACTCGTGGAGCGCACGCCGCTGATCAAGCATGCGGGACCGCGACAAACGCAGGAGGATCTGACGCGTCAACAGAATCAGGAGCGTTCGCATAGCAATGCCGAGAATCAGTCGTTCCTCAAGGATGTCACCAACCAAGTGCTCGCCGGCGAAGGCGTTGGCTGGCTCAAGCTCAATCGTTTCCGCAAGCTGATGGAGGATGAATCCTATCGCACCCTGGTGCTGAGCAAACTCAACAAAACGCTGGACAAGAAAATAGCGCCCGATGATCATATCGACGATGTGGTAAGTGGAGAGTCCTTGGCCATACATGTGCCAGCTCCAATTAATGTGGTTTGTCTGCCAACAGTGTGTGACAAAGCCCGTGTGGAAGGGCATGCTGAAGTGCGTCCAAGCGATTGCTGGCGGTCTGGACGTGACCTTCAGCAATTTCGGTCTTGGCGGCATGGCATCGGTGTTCCAGCTAATGGAGGTGGCGCACACGCACTTCTGGAGCAAGGAGATCAACGAGGGCAGCGATATGTCATCCAGTTTGCTATCCAGTCATGCGGCCAGCCCCATGGGCAGTCGTGAGAACCTACGCTCGCCCAGCAGCCCCAACGGCTCCCATTCGGGCCTGGGCAGTGAGTGGGCATCGCCGCAAGATTCACGCAAGAGCTCAACGCATACGGCGCTGGCCGTGTCAACGACAACGGCGGCGGCCACGCGTCGCCTGTCCTCGGCGGACAGCCAGGATGGGCAGTCGACAACGGAGATGTTCAAGGATATGCTGTCGCAGAAGAGAAGTGCCCTGAAGCATATGCTCACCTCGTTCGATTCCGATGTGAGTGGTGGAGCTAAGCTACACCTACATATGTTTATTAGCCAATCACATAATCACATAGTTGCCACGCCCACCCGTCCACCGTCCACCGTCCACCGCCCACTCCCATGTCCATTATGCCGTAATCAGTGCTTGTATCGTGCATCGCTATCGTTACCCTAACCCTAACCCTAATCGTTATCGTAATCTTAATCGTAATCGTTGTGTATATACATACATATACCTATATATATCGTATCAATCGTATATATCGTATATCTCGTATATCTCGTATAGATTAATGTAGCAAGCGCTTATCAGCATATTATGAAATATATGTATGTAGTCGCATATCGCGAGCCACGCCACCAATCCACTCAATGTTCAATGTCGTACGAGCGACCAACCAATATCGTATCTCGCATATCGTATCTCGTATATCGTGTATCGTATATCGTTTCTCCAATATACATCGTATGTATTGTAATTCATAGGCTGCTGGCTCCACGGGCGCGCTCTCCGTGGTCAGTGATCTGCTGCCAGCTGGCAGCTTGAGCATCCGCATGCCATCCAGCTGCCGTTCCACAGTCTCAGACACCGAATACGAAAATGTAAGTACACCGATCACAGATCACCGATCACCGATCACAGATCACAGATCACCGATCACAGATCACCGATCACCGATCGATTGACCCAATCGATAAATAAAATGCCCACTGTAAAAGCCGATACGATAAATTCAACTCACCCATCCCGCAAAACGAAATCGTGAGCCGTCCGTCCAACTGTCAACTTGTCAACGTGTAGCTGTTATTGTTATTGTTGTTTTGTTTTCAGTTGTCTCTACTCTCGCTCCAGATCAGCATACATGTTTTTCAGTTCACTTTCATCTAAGCTTTAATCTCGATTTAAATGACGCTGATTTTTCGCAGACCACCACGTCGAAGGATTCGAGAAAGAGCGGCAATCTGTGGTCCGGCAAATCGACGCTTAGCGCTGGTTTCCGCTATACCGGCGGACATTTGATCAACACCTCGTCGTCGCCCTCGCCGGACAGTCCGCGGGTGTATCTGTTTGAGGGCTTGCTGGGCAAGGATCGCCTCAATCTGTGGAACCAAATGCAGTTCTGGGAGGATGCGTTCTTGGATGCCGTCAGTCAGGAGCGTGACATGATCGGCATGGATCAGGTGAGGCAACACCTGTAATACATACACATATACATTATGTAACTTGTTTTTGGGATTTTGCTCCACATAGGGTCCCATCGAGATGATGGAGCGCTACAAGTCGCTGAGCGAATCGGAGCGTAAGCGTCTGGAGCATGACGAGGATCGTCTGCTGAGCACCATGCTCTACAATCTGACAGCCATACTGGTCATGCTGAATGTGACCAAGGATGAGATCAGGCGCAAGGTTCGTCGCCTGTTGGGCAAGAGTCACATTGGACTCGTCTACTCGCAGGAGGTGCACAATGTGGTGGATCAGATTAACAATCTTGTAAGTCAGCGCTACTGCCTTATATATATATATATATATATATATATCTCTTTATAGAATGGCAATGACATTGACCTGAAGCCGTTGGGCTCACGGCTGCTGCATCGCCAGAGTTTCACCGTACATCAGGGCGTCGATGTGAATGGACCGTTGCGTTTCATGGAGGTGCGAGATGATGGCCTCGTCCTGCGCTCTGTCGATGGCACCATCGTTGAGCGCTGGTGGTACGAGCGTCTGGTCAACATGACCTACTCACCAAAGACGAAGCTGCTCTGTCTCTGGCGTCGCAATGGTGGCCAAACCCAGCTGCACAAGTACTACACCCGCAAGGTAATTTTTATATTTAATAATAATATTTTAATTTATATTTGCTGTATTTTGTGATTTTAATTAAGTTTTTCATATCATATCAAATCGTATATTGAATAAATCGTATCATCCTATCCTATCCCATCCTATCCAGTGCAAGGAGCTGTATAACTGCATTAAGGATGCCATGGAGCGCGGCGGCACGCCCACAAATGTACCCGAATTGGGCGGTGAGTTTCCCGTACAGGATATGAATACGGGCGAGGGCGGTCTACTGCAGGTCTGTCTCGAGGGTGTCGGTTTGTTGTTCTCCAATAGCAAGGTAAGTGTTGCCCGCTCGCACTCTCTCTCTCTCACTCTCTCTCTCTCTCTCTCTCTCTCTATCAGTCTCTCTATCTATCTCTTACACAAATCTATATACATCCACACACCCACACACACACACACACACAACCATATATTTACACACTCATACACACATACCTCGCCGCTCTCTAAAATACTCGTTTTGTGTACAACTCTCTGCATCTATATAAAAATCCATTAACATAAGCATCAAGTCTACCCAAACGTAACAACAGCCCCAAACCCGAACCCTTGCTCCTACCCACCCAAACCAACCCCCCACCCCCCAAAAAAAAAGACACATATTGACATTTAACCAAAAGCCAAGACAAAAACCCACAAAAATATATATAAATTCATTCAAAAATCTCTCTTCTTCTACCTCTTTCTCACTACTGAGCCAATCAAATCTCAAATCTCTACACAGATTTACAAACATTAACATCCATATGTGTATCAACTATGTATAACCGCAATTTACATAGATTTCGATAGGCCCGGCTATTGATGTTGCCTTGGGGGGCGTTTCCCCCGGCGTCCATCATTTCCCCAGAGCCAAATTCAATGTCCAGTCATCAAAATTTCCCGTCCCCTCCAAATGCTAATAATTTCCTAATGTGCGTCTATTTCTATATATATATATATATATATATATATATATATATATATGTATATATATACATATATATCTTATTTTTTTTTCTCAACATACGACAAGAATAAAGTACAGTACAAATTCAATATAAAGGATATACATACTACAATACTTGTACTCACATTTTGGGCGCATTTGTTTTTTGTTTTATTGTTTTTTTTTTTTTTTGAACTACGTTTTTATATATTTCATTTTGGATTGGTTTACTTTTTTTTCGATTTAAGTTTTAGTTGAGTTTTGCTTTGGTTCTCTTTGGTTTGGTTTGGTCTCTTGGTTAGTTCAACTTTCTTTCACATTGTGTATCGTCGCAATCCAAAGACTGTGTCTATATGCTAAAATGCGTATCTTAAATGATGTATGTTTTACGTAATACAAGGACCTTCTCAATATTTGGCATTATGATTTCCAACTTCTACGAATTAGGTTAAAACCAGGCTCCTAATATAGGCCAGGCTCCATAAATATTAATCAGTTCCACACAGGCGCTTTAATATTGCACAGTTCCCTTAATGGCTTGATTACGGTTAATTTTGAGGCGTACAATCTTGGGCTAAATAACTGGACGATCCTTTGTGTATGAAAGTCAGACAAATGTTTCGCAGAACCCTTCTTGGTCACCTTTTTGAAGGTAATAGCGTAACATTCTCTTTAGTCTTAACTCTCCTGCCCGACTTGTCCCTTTACATAAATATATCGAAGGCTAAATATGTAGTACCGTATCTACCGCATATCTTCAATATACATATATTATGAATTTTGGCAATTTGTTCTTGTGACTGGTTCTTAAGTTTCTTTCCTCTTTTGCGTTTACTCACGTGCCTAACCGTACCCGAACCTAACCTCAACTATGAAGTGAATACATTGAATAAATGACCGACCTATTCCACCTAACCTAACTTTCTTTTACGTTTCGGTTTTGACTTTCATTTGATACGTTTGATTTCACTCGCCTTCTATATATACTTATTTACTTATATAAGACATATATAATTCGAAAAAGAGCAACAACAGAATCTTTAAAAAAATAAAAAAAAACCCTCTCGATCAAAATCAATAATATATGAAATTACAATGAAAAAAAAATCCATATATCATATAACCCATATATTGTGCTAGTGAATGTACTGAATGCTATATTCATTATACTCTCTACTTTATTTAATTATTCTAACCAATTAAACACATTTTCTTATATCATCTTATGATTACGCTTACGATTTTGTATCATTAATCTGGGCATTATGTTTTGATTTACTTTGATTTCATATATGTTTTTGCTCTGTTCTTTATTATTAAAATGGTTCTTTACTCGTATATTAAATATCGTTCTTAAGATACTTTCGAGCGATATCCGGCAAAACTTCATCATTGTCATCATCTTTTTTCAAATTCTTTTCGCTACTTTTTTGTAATGTGTACAATTTTCGATTAAAAAAAAAACCAAAAACTACAATAACAATAACCAAAAATAATATATGGTAGGGCTCTATATATATTTAAAGTTAAGATCTGCTTTTTTTCAAGTGCCGGTTCCCACTTACTCAGGCCCCAATAAGAACTCAAAGTATGAATGAAATTACGAAGCAGCAATAATTACTTTCATTTATTTACTTATGGCTCCTAATTTTTCAAATTTGTATTTATTTCCTTTATCGCTGTATTAAAACTCAGAAATTAGTTTACCTTCTACCGACCGTCATTAACTGTAAATAAAACAAAGAGCCGTCGCCCTGCTCTCTTTCGTATGTTGTTGCAGAAGAGAGCGAGAGAGCATGTCTCTGTGTGCGAGTGTGTCGTCGAACCGTTTACCGTTCAGCGTTTTATTTCCGTGTTTCTTTTTTTTGTTTTTTGGCTAATATTTCCTTAATTTAAGTTTTTCATTGTTGCTACATTTTGAATCCTGGAATATGACCACATCTTAATCTAGGCGATAACATGAAAAAAAAAATATATAAAAAGAAAATGAATATATAAATCTAGAAAATAAAAAAAAAAATACCAATTGATTATGTGCATATCCTAAACTCGTCACTTTTGAGATGGTCCTTGTGTATATTTGCAGATTATAGTTTATCTCTTGTGCTCCCTTGTTTTCAATATTCTTTTAAGTTGCCTTTGTCTTTGAATTTTGTTTTCTTACTTATTCGGTATATTCGGTATATATTCGATATTTTTGTATCTTTCTCCTTCCTATGCTGTCTTTTACTCTCTCTCTCTCTCGCTCTCTTCTTCTTTCTCTTGTCTTCTCTATCTCTATCTCTCTCTTACATACAAAGTTTGTTAGCTTTATTCAGCTAAAATTTTTGTATTTAATTTGTTATTTTTTCCATTTGAGTTTATCTCGTAAGTAAGCTGTGATTTTCTTCTTTTCAATATTTCTGTATGAAAAATAAACCACAACAACAACAACAGCAACAACAACAATAACAAAGATTTAGCTGTCCTACCCATTATATACCGTTATAAACCCCCAATGTCCCAACTCCAATAAAAAAAAACGACTCTTTACACAACAACAACAACCACATTTCATATCGTTTCTCTTTAGTGCTACAAAAAAAAAAAAAAAAAAAAAATTCGCTAGAAATTCTACTCCAATTTTTGCAATCAAACAGATACCATAACAAATTTTACCAAAAAAAAAAAAAACTTAAATACCAATTACCAAAAACCCAAAAAAATATAAAAATAAATCAAAAAGCGTTTTGTCAACTTTCTTTTTATCATTTTCTTTGTTGTTTGTTTAATGTTTTTGTCGTACGTGGAACGCTGCTCCGTTGCTCTCCCATTTGTGGACTCTGATTCAAACACGTTCCCTACGAATCGAATCGAAACGTTGCGAATAATTCCAATGATTGGTCAACCTTTCTCACATGCCAAAATTAACAAACTAAAATATACAAAAAAAAAAACAAAATATACGAAAAAAAAAAATTGATAACGAATCGAAACTAAAATGAATATTCACAATACGATCTGAATATGTCGTATACGATAAAGGATTTCGAGGTATTGAAATGAACAAATTTCTTGTTATATTTGAACTTAAATTTATAAGCAACTATTGTTCTTTAAGCCCTGCTCCCTACCTCCCCCCAACAACCTTTGCGTTTCTTTAATCCAAATACCATAATTTTCTTAACTTCACTTTTTACGTTTTCGAACACTTGATTTTTATACACCCACGAAAAAAAATATCAAAAAAATGGCATACAACAGTGAAAAAAACAACCTATTAGTAGTTGATATATTTGAATTAAATAATATATATATATATCAAATTATGTATATTATTTATATGCTTTTAAGTTTTGAGATTATTTTGTAATTGAAACTGTTGGTTGGATGGTTGGTTTGTTTGTTACATTTGAAACAGAGCCGTAAACTTCTTATTGACGTTTCCCACTTTTTACATACCCCATAAGAAAGAAAAATAAAAACAAAACTGATTTAATTTTCATTTGTTTCATTTCTCACAGTTTTTCGTGTTCAGTTTCATTTTCATTTGCGTTTCAATTCCAATACGAATACTGCATATACATAGCGGGCGTTTGGAACGTTTTGGAACTAATACATCAAATAGATATATATATATATTTTATTGTGTGTGTTGTTCTACAGTTTTGAGTTGTACTCTCGCTCTCTCTATCTCTCTCTCTTTTTCTCTCTCTACACACATATACACACCCTGCAGACACTGAATACCAACTTTGATACACACTTGGGGGGGCCACTCAACCAGTTTGTTTTTTTTCTCTGGGTGGCTGTACGAGCATGCGCTGCTCGATTGATTGTTATCGATAACGATAACATTGCTGATGTTTCTGTGTCAGTCTTTTGCACATTGTACAGCACTGTTTCCGGGGCAAATCTCCTATGTCTAGCATACTTATTTGTCAGTCTGTATAATTCCGTAAATTCTTTCCCCCATGACGTAATCCTGCGCATGTTCTACTATCTGGTTGCCAAACCCCTCTCACACACACACACACACACACATACACGAAACTCAAGTTTTCACAATTTTTTGAGTTTGCTTTTAATTTAGCACTAGTTAAGAGCAAGTTCTTTGAATGTTTGATACGCTCAAAAACCAACACTTACACACTCACATATACACACAGTTATCTGCCTTACTAAACAGATCTGTTCACAATTTTCTATATAACATTCATAGTTTTTACCTGTAGCCCGTAGCCGTAGCTGTAGCTGTTCCATTACCCAAATTAGTTGGGTCCAATAAGAAATACTTAAGTACTGCTTAGAGAAACCACGATTTCTAAGGTTCCCAATTCGATAGTTTAGATTCCAAATCTTTGTTCGGCTTGTCGAATTTTGCAACGATTGTTTGCGTTCTAGCGGCTTGTTATGTGAAGTATTTAAATACTAGTTAGACGGCATGTAGTTCCAATTTTCAAGTTAGTTCGTATCTAGAGGCCATGTAGAAAACGATTTCAAGTTTATTTGATTTTCATTTGCTAGTTGCCTATGGAGCGCAAACAATCTAGAGATAAAAAATAATACCAAAAAAAAGTATAAAAAAAACTCGTTAATGTTTATTATTTTGCTTGTGTAGATTTATTTGTATCGCAAAGACTTAAACGCAAATTGTAGTTGTAGTTGATAAAAACCAACAAACAAAATAAAAAGTTAGCAATAAACTCGTAAAGAGTCTGAAAATGTTGAACCCTCTAAAATCGGAATCTAAAAAAAAAGCGACATGAAAATAAATGCGTTTGCACTTAAACTAAGTTTAAGTTTGTTTTAAGCTCTTGCTATCTTTAGCGCGTACTCTCTATCTCTCTATCTCTCGTCCTGCATATTTCTCTCTCTCTTTCTCACACTCTCTAAACGGTAACTGTCTGACTACGTCTTTCTTTTACGTTCCATTTCTGAGTTTCTAACCTCAACATTTTACTTGTTTTCAAAAATTGTAAAGTAGAGCACAAAAAAAGTTTCTAATGCTTAAAACTGTCTTCCTCTCTCATTCTAAAACGCCCCATGCCGTTCAAAACTAGTGAAAGCATGCTCTAACTGTCACCGATGTTTGCCTAACCTTAAATGAAAAACCAACTAGCCCAAAATTCAAACACCGAACCACTGAACCACTTCCATCATAAATTCCCGAGCGATAACATGATTCTTTTTTTTACTTCTCGCTGCCCGTTAATCACTCATGCTACTATCTGCTACTTTAAGCCCGCCAATGAGCACCCCCGTACCTCCTTAAGCCTTAACCCTCTCGAAACCCTCTATCCAGGCTCAACGGCTATACACATAAAAAACTTTAAGTTATTCTCCTACTTATTTCTACACCTATATACATTGTATATTTTGTATGGCATTGTCCTTAACCTTTATACACACCCAACACACACACACACACACACATATACACACACACACACACAGCCTTTGAGTACAATACATAGTTGTTTTTGTATTAATGCAAAAATTGAATTGAGAGTTAAATCCAATTGAATAGTTCTACTAATCTCCCCAAAAAACCCCCGCCCACCCTGTCCACAATACTCGTTAGATTATATATATATATATCCACTTCCAAGCTAATTTATGAACGACCATCTCACAAGTGCTAATTAGAACAATCAAGCAAATCGATATTTATCGATTGAAAAAAAACCCAATAATAAAAAAATATTTTTTTTTTTTTATATAAAAAAAAAAAACTGTCAACCAAACCAATTAAAAATTGTTTCTCTTGAGTTTGCTGCATTCTCAAAACTCTCATTTCCCATTTATTGTATTACGTTTTCATTTCGTTGCGTTCTATTTTTGCCAGTGTAACCAAACAGAAAGTTCTTGTATTTTTTGTTTGTTTTCCTTTCTGTGTTTTATTTTTCGTTATTCGTTCCATTTAGTTTCACTTTCACTTGGCTTTTCATTTAATCTGTTTGCCCTTTTAACAATTTAAACAACTTCTTAACACCACTTGCTCCTCGTGTAAATTGTGATGTTAATGAAAATATAACTGTATTTCGATTGCCTGACGCTAGCTGGCTGCTACAGCACTCGAAGCTACTCTGCTTTTTGCTTTGCTTTGCTTTGCTTTGCTTTGATTTTGTTTTGCTTTGCTTTGCTTGTGCATGCTGCCTGCCTCCACCTCTGCCTCCGCTTCTGCCATCGCTTTCGCTTTTGCTTATGTTTCAGTTACTGCCTGTTCCATGCGCTTGCGTAGCATTTAGCTTTTGGTTTGAGTTTTCGTTTCTGTTTCAATACCATTTCGTTGCGTTGCGTTGCGTTGAATGTTAGTTCCACCCACACACAATATTACATCCAATTATACACACACATTTACACACAACAAGAAATGAAATGAAACTGAAAAAAAAATAAGCTCAACAATATCTATAATTTATTTTTTTAATAATATATATATTATATTATATATTATTAGCCGATTCATAAGTAAAACGTTCTATCCACAAGTCTATCTGTGTGAAAATTCTTTGGTTTTCTGCCGTTTTTTTTTTCTCTCTTTTTTATTTGCATTCCGTTCGTTCCGTTCCACTTTTTGCGTTCCTTGGCCGTACTGTTAGTTACGGTACCCCCTCACATCCATCGATCGGTTCATGTCAAGCTAAAATTCCCATATTCTTGCCAAAATAATTGCAGTTTTTTGTGCGCTTGGATCACATACGCAAATGTTTTACACAGAAGGGCGGCATTTTTGTATTGGAGGAGTACAGTAAGTCTATTGCCCAGACCACAGCGTCTTTGTTTATCCGTTTTCAATACATCTGTTCGATGCTCTACTATATTCTTTTACAGATCCCAAGACGCGTAATCTCATCCAGCGGAAATATCAGTCAAGCATGGTAAGTCCTCCATATATATAGATAGTGCCCACCCTCGCTTTGCATCACATTCAAATCGCACCATCAAATTTAGTGTTTCTTTTATCGAAAAATTTATCGAAAACTTTGCAATAATTGTTGTACAAAAATGGAATTAAAAAATCACAATTTTTTGCACTTTGAATCACTTCGTTTCAGCAATATATACGAATTACAGTTGCATTCTATGTATTATATAAATAGTTTGAACTCTACATATGGCACATAAAATGCATCACCAATTTTTGTATATACATATGTATATATATCACATTCATCTATAATAAATATATATATATATATAAATATCTTTGATTTGCCTTTCCTTTTTCTATTCGTTTCGTTTCGTTCTTTGCTGCCACTTTCGTTTCGTTACCTTGTCAACATTTCTATGTATACGACCAACAACAACAACAACTACAACAACAATTAACAACAACAACAACAACATGCCTGCAACCACCACCACCACCAAAACCACCAACTAACACAATCACATCACACATCAATCAATCAATCAATCATTTTCATCGACATACAACACGCTAAAACATCTGTTAAACCCGTGAATGAAACGTGAAACTGAAACAAAAAAAATTGAATGATAAAAAAAGGCATCCGAAATTGTGCTGAGCTTTCATCGTGTGACTTCCGTGCGTTTTGCATATGTTTGTCATCTGAACGGCAAGGAGAAGGCGCTCAAGGCTCAAGGGAACCCGAACCCGAACCCGAACACTGGCAACGCAACCGAAACGATGGCAATGGAACATAGTGATAACCCAGCAGCAGCGGCAACAATTTCCAATGTTTCCAATTGAATATGTGCATTAAATCAATAATAGAAACCCAGAATGATTCCCTTATGCTGTAAATAAAAATTCCAATTCCAATTGTTTATTTCTTATGTATGCGTGTGTTTGTGTGTATGTATCTGCCCACAACAACAACAAGAATAAACAAAAAAATATATATGCCACTCATTAAGCGCAAACTGTAAACAAGTTGATTCTATTAGTTATACAGTTTTATTTTTCGTTGTTCCATTCCATTGTTCCAGTGCATGCTTTTTTTTTTGTTGATTATTAGTTTTGTGCCTTTGTTCTCGTGTTTGTTTGTTAGTTTGTAAACCACAAAAAACAAAAACAAAGTAAAAAACACCAACAACAACCACTCAGCCATCGTAACATTTAAACAATTGCCACACTAACGTACCGTTCATTTGGGCCTTGCTTCGATGCAGTCCGATCAGATATGCTATTCGGTGCTGTGCGTCTTCAGCTATGTCGCCGCTGGACAGGATCAGAAGAAGAATCCGGTGGTTATAACGCCACAAATCCAGGACATACACGCCCAGCACAAGCAAAAGCATCAGCAAAAGTCCAGCAACACAACAACAGCAACAACAGCAGCAACAGCAGTTCCAGTTGCCACACCATCGCAGTCACCGCGTGCCGCCAACAGCAGTCTTGGCAAACAGCAGCCAGGAACTGTAACCATACGACACACGCTGCCCATGCAGAAGCCCACCATAACCATGTCGACGGTGCAGCCGCAGGCAAAGCTGCCGCCAGCACTGGTCACGCCGACAACGGCACCGCCAGCAACGGCACCACCAGCAGCACCCAGCCAGCTGCCACAGCTGCCGCCGCGTGTACCCTCACAGCACTCGACGGAGAGTCTGGCCAGCATGAACAGCTCGCCGCCGCCCAAGCAACGCACGGCACCACCCGGACCGCCGCCAGCGATACCACCACGCACCGGCGCCATTGCCCGCAGCGGTTCCGTTCAGGTGCAGCCCACCAGCCGCTCGTTTGTGCGTCAGGCATCGGCGAACTCAACGATGCCGCAGTATACGCCACAGCCGCCGCCGAAGTTTGTCATACCCAAGCGTTTGGCGCGTGCATCCACTTTGAACACAACAGCAACATCACATCACCAGCAAGCGCAACAGCAGCATCATTATCAACAGCAACAGCATCCACAACAACAACAACAACAGCATCAACAGCAGCAACAATATCAACAACAACAGCAGCTACAGCAGCGCGCCAGCTACGGCAGCGTCGCCGCTGCGCTGCCGTCAATGCCGGAGAGCAGCGCGTTGGGGCCCGTTGCCAGCGCTGGCTCCAATTCTAGCACTGGTTACGTTGCAGGCGTATCGCCTCAGGCCCAACGCAAGCACTGACGAAGGAGTTCATTTTTCAAGTTTAGTGGTGCTGCTGCTGCGGCTGCTGCTCCTGATGGTGGTGGTGGTGGTGCCGGTACCGGGGGTGGCGGTGGTGGTGGCGGTGGTGGACCCAATGGCGAGGAGCCGCATCCGCAGCCGCACAGACGCGATGTCTGTCGCACCATCTGCATACCCTGGCTTTGAGCCGCATCGGGCATACCAAACTAACTTCGGCCGTACCGAAGCTTTAATATATCCTTGCAGCCTAGATTAGTTTGTGTGTATGTTGTTAGACTAGCGTTAAGATAATGTTCCTAGAATCCTAGAACGATCGTCCGGTATTTGAGAAACCTCTGCTCTTCACTACTCGCAATGTTTCCTAATGCAGCTTTATAACACTTAAGATCCCATCCAGCACTATCCGAAACCCTTCCGAATCTTTGATATACATTATGATTCGTTTAGTTTCTGACTATAATACTATATTTTACGATTAATGAATATATATTGAAGAGTTTATTTTCAATGTAACTTAATAATACTTAAGATCCGTTCCAGCACTATGAAAACCTATTCGTATCCTTGATATGCCTTATACTTACTATAGTTTCTGTTGTGTTATTAATTAAAGCTATATAAAATGCAAGACCCTAACTTTTTGTTAGAAATATCTTCATTTCGTACCTTTTTCGCATATCCAAAGCTATAATATTTCTCTCATCATAATGGGGATTATATTGAAAAGGACGCAGTAACGATCCGATCCAATATTGTGGAAAGTTCTGTTTCTAAAGCAGCTGTATTATACTTATGGTCAGTCTGTGAGTGCTCTATCTTTTGGGTTATACATAACCATATATGTATATAGGCTTAAGATCTGAGAGTGGAATTGCCTCTAGAGATAACCTTTGAAGATTCAATGTCCCCAAATAATTCTAAGCAGAATGGGTTTAAAAACTAAGATGGATTCCTAATGTTGCTTGATACTACTAACGATCCGATCTGGTATTTAAGTAACAGCACCCCTCGCTTGTTCCTATGGCAACTGTTTTAGATTGAGTCTGTCGATCGTTAGATACGTTAGATACATAACTATAATATTGATAACGATACATATGTATATGATTGTGGGCTTGTTATCTATATGAGTATAAGTTGTTCACTTATCGGAAATACTTGTTATATGTACTACTAACTATGCTTCTGCAAGGGTATTAAGTAAAAAACTAATCTACAAATTGTTCTCTAAGCGATGTAAAATGTTGATCATATATATAATATATATATATATACGTGTACATGCAATACATACTATATACGATATACATATATCTACGATATTTATGGAAACCCAATGCTAGCCTAGTCGTATCATATCATTAGTTCACATTATGCATAACAGGCACACATATACCTATGGGGAGAATTGATAAATATATCGTATCTAGCACTGTATATATAGGATGGGTTATATCCGAGTATAGATCGAATATGGGCACAAAATATAACAAGACGAACAACAAACACACAAAATGGAAATTGAAGGCAATCTAGATAGGGAAATGTAACATACCAAATATGATAGATACCATATAATCATATTCTTATAACTATTCCAGAGCTATTGTCAAGGAATTTAACTTTAGTTGTTTATCGAATGAAAAACAAAATCTAAACTTGTGAGTAAATACGATATACATACAAAAGCGAACATATTGAGCATAAGTTAGAGCCAGATTGGAACAAGTGACAAGAAAGGTATATATACATATATATATATATATTTATATAGCTTAAGGAATTGTCAGGGAACATAACATAATAGCCAACATAGTTAACCGTGATTTAACAGAGTTGAACAGAGCAATATGTATGTATGTGTGTATGTATGAACGTATGTGTATCGTAATATGTAACAGATGTAAAAGAGTTGAGCATAAGTACATATATCTATATATCTATATATATATATGTTGAATACATCTAATCTATGACTTCAACTAACTATATGTATTGTATACCCCATGTATATTTGCATATACATATATATATATATTTCTATATTTTTGTTGTTGACACAAACTGTTGGCTTTAGATGTTAACAAGAGAACAATATTATGCAATCTATATATAGTATATACATATATATATATATGTGATTACTTCTAATCTAAATACATAAATAATAAATATATAAACTGTATTTTCCATAGTTCAAAATTGCGTGCAAATAAACAATACCAGAAATTCTACGATTACATACGTTTTATTCCAGGGCAATTCTAATTTTGCAGCATCATAATAATATTTGTTGTTCAGGGTCGTTTAACAACGTTGTCACTGCCATTGTCTGATAAGGCAACTGAGGCAACTCGTAAGCATTTGTGTTGTCCCAGTTTCAAAGTCGAAGGCCTGCCTGATTGCCCCCTGCAACGCCCCCCACAACCCTATCAGGCGAAAAACTGCGTCACACGATGATTTTGCAAAGTTGATGATTAAGTTTTTTATGCGTCCAACCATAAACATCATAAAACTACTCTGCAGCTATTTTATAACTTTTTAACAGCTGGCTTTTTATATGGTTTCCCATAAATCATATCAAGTTTTTACAAGTTTAGGTATATTATTTAGAAGCGGACTCTAAATGAACTTCTTTCTATTTTCATCTTCTATCTGGTCTCAGATTCGAGGTCTCTTTTGCGGGTGCTGGTGTGGTACAAATTTTGGGAACTGCTAAGATATAGACTTTTAATTTGGGATACATATAAAGCTGTTAATCACTTCAAATTCTTGATCCACAAGAAGATTGTAAATTTGTCTGTGATTTCCTGTTAATAAAAATCTTTTCTCATTTGTAGATTATATTTATGCCGATTTCTTGATACAGGGTATTTTATAGTCAACTTCCGATGCAAATAGCTTTGGGCTTTAATAGCCTGAACCTATTAAAAATGGGACAAAGGGAATAATGCTTTTAAGCAAAAGTATATAGGAAGCATTTCCGACCCCATAAAGTATATATATTATTGATCACTATCAATAGCCGTCTGTCTGTTCACCTGTCTGTACGTCAGTCCGTCTGTCTGTCTGTCCTTCAAACACACCTCAAAACTCAACTCAACATATAGATAAGCCAATTTTCCTGTGCAGAAAAAAGAAACCTCGTTGGTATTATTGCATACAGCGATATTTTCTATGTATAATTATACCCTGTACCCATATAAATGAAAAAAAGTATATGTAGCGTGTATAATATTTACGAACTTAAAAAGTTTTTGAATGTATATTCTTGATAAGCAACCATAGACTTTTTGGTTTGGTTGATTTGGATCAACGAGATTATAATACAGTCTGTTTGTATCTCTAACAGTACTATACTGACTAAAATAACTAGAAATTTGGCTCTCTGATTTTAAAAGTGTAAGAAAGTTTTAAAATTAAATAATGTCGGAATCAACATCGTCAGAATCCGTGGAATCTGTGGCTCCTGCTGCTCCTGTGGCTTCTGTGGCTCCTGTTGCTCCTGTGGCTCCTGTTGCTCCTGTGGCTGCCAATTCTGGTTCAGTCGAGGAGTTGACCACCAAAGAGTTGGTATTGAAGGAAAGGAAGAATACTCAGCTCATGGTCGATGAGTCAATTATGTCCTTGAAGAAGCGTAATGGTGCGTCCAATTACGCAATTAAAAAATATATTTCTAACAAATATAAAATCGACGATAAAAAAATGACCACACTTATCAACAAGTATCTGAGGGCAGCCGTGGTGAAGGGTAAACTGGTTCGAACTAAGGGCAGAGGTGCATGTGGCTCTTTCAAGTTTTCCGAAAGTGCTAAGAATGCTTTGAAGGCAAAACCAGGGGCTATCAAAAAGAAGGTTAAGGTGGTTCCAGCAACCAAGAAGAAGGCAAAAGATGCTTTGAAGACCACAGCCAAAAACAAGGACAAGGCCAAGGACAAGGCCGAGGCCAAGGACAAGGCCAAGGACAAAGGCAAGGACAAAGCCAAGTCAGGTGCAGTGAAGCCAAAAGCTGCTGCCAACAAGAAGAAGACAGGTCCCAATTGAAAATGAGTTTTTGTTTTTAGTGATATATTTTGTTATTTTGACTGATTACTATTAAAGTTGAGTGTATAAATTTTGTGGCATAAGTATGTAAGGGGCATGAGGAATGAGGCATGATCCCATAAAGTATATACATATGTATATTCTTGATCACCATCAACAGTCGAGTCGACCCGTCTGTCTGTCCATCTGTATGAATGCCCAGATCTCAGAGACTACAAGAGGCAGAGATTTTATATTTGGAATATTGTGTTTTCGTAGTGCCGGGACAAGACCAGTTTATCACATTTATTCGATATCACGACCCGTACGAAAGCTATAGATAAATTTCGATTCCAGACCATTGTTTTTTGGGCATAACTTATAGGTTTAAGAGTTATAAGAGCTAGAGACACAAAATGTAGTATGTATATTCTTGTATAGCATACGAACGTAAAGAATATTTGACTTTTTGCATACCACTTCTTGATCCGGCAGAAATCTAAATACGTATACGTATTTTTGGATATATGACCGGATTTGACATACTCAGACATTTATATGCCATCTCGGTGTGCTTCAAATAAACAAAGAAGTTGTTCAAAGGGGCCAATGGAAGAAGAAGAAACAGCGTGTGTTGGATGAATGTAAGCACTGGGTTCAGGGTATCTCCAAGTCGGCCACTCTGAACTATATCACTCTTACTTGTTTTGATCTCACAATTTATTTAGTTTTATGTTAGCCTAAATGTACAAAAAAAAATATTAAGATTATAGCAAGTTGCAAAAGTATAGATTGAAATTCATTTCTAGTACTTTATATATGATATGTGCGATACTTATATGGAGTGGACGACTCAAGAGTCCAGTATGTCTAGGAGCGGGGCCGCATGCGCACCTGGATGCCATTGCCGCTCTTCATGACCAGCTCGGCCAAGGGATTCGGCTGATGATCGGACACGGGCAGGAACTGATAATGACGCAGCAGCATCGACAGCGAGCACTTGAGCTCCAGCATGGCGAACTTTTGACCTGTGTGGAATGATGGAGATCTTAGCTGATCACGAATATATATATGCTAGAGAGAACTGACCTATGCAGTTGCGTGGTCCGGCACTAAAGGCGGTAAAGGCGAATGGATGCAGCTGCTTCTCGTTGAGATAGAAACGATCGGGATCGAAGCGTTCCGGGTCGGGAAAGCTGTCGGGATCACGATGCAGCATATAGACGAGGCAGCTCACGCTGGCGCCCTTGGGCACGGTGAGGCGGCCCACCTGCAGATCCTCGCTGACGTGGCGCGAAAAGAACGGCACCGAGGGATACAGACGCAGCGTCTCCTTGATGACCGCCTCCAGATATGGCATCGATTCCTTTTCCCGTCCCTCCAGCTCCACGGCCTCCTCGTAGACGCGCTGCTGCACATCGGCGTGCTTGGACAGCAAACTGATGGCAAAGGCAATTGCCGAGCTGGTCGTATCGTGACCCTCGAACATGAATGTGTCCACCTCCTCCCGTATGTCCACATCGCTCAGCTCGTCGCCGCCGCCCTCCATCTGCGACAGCAGCAGCATATCGAGAAACGCCAAACGCCGCTTGCCACCCACATCGTTGTCCTCCTCCTCCTGCTCCCCCTGCTGCTGCTGCTGCTGCTGCTGCTGCTCCTTCCTCTCCCGCTGCTCCTGCAACTGCTTGCGGCGCATGTTAATCACACGGTGCGTCTCCTC
The DNA here is from genome assembly GCA_035045305.1 of Drosophila maculinotata. Taxonomy (NCBI): domain Eukaryota; kingdom Metazoa; phylum Arthropoda; class Insecta; order Diptera; family Drosophilidae; genus Drosophila; species Drosophila maculinotata. Next base: position 5,670,779 of record JAWNPD010000679.1, on the reverse strand, counting down.
GTGCAGCACACGCAACGCTGCGTTCCGTGCTCGACCTGCCGCTGAGAGATTGAAGAAGGGATTGAACCGCTGCCAGAAGGAGAAGCTCTGATGGTGCAGAATGCGGCATATGCTAATCGGGCATAGAATGACAAATAGTTAAATCCGATTATTTATTTCCTATCAAGCAAACGAGCACATAAATATGTGTGTATTTTATGCACAGCGCGTGTTAATAGGAAATTTTATTATAATTATTTATAGTATGTATAGGGTCAAGTTTTAGTATATATCTGCAAAAAACTGGCTGAAAACTAGTTTAACGAAAAAGAAAGGCGCTCCGAAGGTAGTATACCCTAGCAGTTTCCTAAAAGCGAATGACAATGCTACTTTTAAAGTGAGATTTCTTATTTAAATCAATATTTCAGACCGAATTGATCCTATGACAAGTTATAAGATATAGCCGTCCGACTTTGACCAAATTCAAACAACCTATATAAAATATAATAAAACTGGCAACAACTGAGTTTGGTTAAGATAGTTTGAGAAACAAACCAGTTGTTCATACAACTAATTTTTCAACAGATTGTTCCTATGGCATCTATAAGATATAGTAACCCGATTTTTATGAAATTTTGTGAGCATGCTTAAATAATGCTATTTATATTTGGTAAGTTTGGTCGAGTTATCTCAAAAAACAAAAATTGATGACCGATCGTTCCTATGGCGGCTATATGCTACAGTAATTCCGACATATTATCTGTGTGCAGCAATAGGCATCTGTACTAAGTTTTATCAAGATAGTTTAAAAATTGAGTGACTAGTTTGCGTAGAAACAGAAGGACAGACGGACGGACGGACGGACGGACGGACAGACGGACGGACAAAGGTATATCGACTCGTCTTGTCGTCTTGATCAACAATATATATACCCTCGTCAACGGTATAAAAACGCCTTGTTTCAGATGTGATTTGAATTAGTAAACATTTTAAAGATATCAAGCATATATATATTTGTTTTCTGTATGCTGTACGAAAACTGACATCGATGCCAAATGAAATATTATAAAATTATATTTGGAAATCGATATTGTAAATGTAAGTTCATTAGCTCTTTTAGTCTTTGAGATACGCACATTCACACAGATTGGATCAGCTGTGACTTTAGAGGGTATACAAATAATACAAATGAATGCTATTACTTGCAAGATTAAACTTTACTTACGTCTGAACAGCATGCACATATTCGGAGTCGCTCTGCATCTGGGCGTGTTTCTTGATGCCCATGGCCGTCTCACAGATGGCGTCCAGGGCGAAGAGCGTGATGTATGGATAGATGTCGAAGGGTTCGCCATTGGCCTGCTCGCGCAGCCGGCTGACCAGAATGGCGCAGTTCTCCTCCATGGGCTCCTTGAACTCGCTGAGTATGCGAAAGTGGAAGCCGGGGGTGAGGAGCTTGCGACGACGATGCCAGGACTCGCCGCCATTGGTGAGTAGGCCCTTGCCCAGCCACGGCTCCACCAGCTGATAGTTGCGTGACTTGGTCAACAGCGTATTATTGCTCAGCAGCTGCTTGATGTCCTCCGGCGAGGTGAAGAACACCATCAGATCCTTGCCAAACCAAATGCGAAAAACGGGACCATGCCGCAAACGCAGCTCCTTCAGCCAGTTGAGTATCTCTGCGAGCGAGATTATTTACTCAACGACATGACCTTGAACTTGATGAACTTAACTTACCGCCCTTCTTCACATTGGCTATCAGCTCGCCCACACTGGGTCCTGGCAGCGTCCTGGCGAAGCGTTGCAGCTGCAAGAACTTTAGAATCTGTGGCACGTAGCGCAGAAACAGCGCCCACAGTGCAAATGCAATCAATGCCCAAGTATTCATAATGAAAAACCAAAAACAGAACTAATCAAACACCATGAAAAAAAGTTAGTGTAAAACCCACAGCTGGACTGTGGGCAAGTGAAAAAATATTATTTTTTATTTCGTTCTCTTGTTAGTTAATATTATTTAATGATGCGTGTCGAACAACCGCTCGGTTCTCGGCAACTAACACAACTAATTTCATTTTTGCAAACTACGACAGCATGAAACAATCGGAAATTTCGTACAGCATAGATTAAGATACTCTTACAATCAGTTTTGTATAGGTGGCATTGTCGAGAATGTTGCTCAAAGTTAAGTTATATTATAAAATTTATGAAAATATAGTTACAAAATAATATATATAATATTCGATATAAAAGTATAATATTTTGTGAAACTATTTATTTATTATTTTTAATAATTTTTATTATTTATAAAATATAAATAGAAACGAACACTTATATAGAAATAACAATTTAATTGCCAGCCAGTTCATACTATATACATATATGGAATATATTCCATAAACACATTTAATATTTTAAGCTATCCCAAGTTGTAATACAATATTCTAGGCAGAAAAGTAACGTAATGATAGTAATTTATCCATATGTCCATATATATAACTCAACTTTTAGATTTCAAAATGGTTAATGTTGGTAATATTACAGTTCTGATATTATCTTTGGATAATTTAACATACAAATTAATAAAATATGAATATTGATAAAAAATGACTTCAAGTTTCAGATATTATTATAATTTATTTATTTATTAAATGTTGACTAGAGGCAGGAACTATAATTAATAACTAGGAGATTCAAAGTAAAATTATAATTAAAATATTATACATTTTTTAAAATTTAATTGTTAATATATAAATTTAAATTTTAGGGTTTCTTGGGATATTTAAATTAAAATTTAAAAAAAATGTTACAAATTAGTAATAATAAATTAGCTGAAAAAACTAATAAATTAAAGAATAATATTGTGAGATCACTATTCTTAAATGATATTTTTATCAACTCTATTCTACAGCAAAGACTGAAATGTATGTATGAATGATGATCTTTTGTTCCTAATGAAGATGAGTCTTGTTGAACAATTGCATCCATATACTCTACCGCATGCAGTGCACAATGGCTAACAATAACCTGTCGAGAGTACTTTGCTTCCCATTTAACGGACGACCGTTGCATTCTGCGGCTCCACATTGTAATATATGGTCGATCATAGTGTGAACGTAGCAAAACAAAACCAAACAAAACAAACGAGTTCCATACGAGCATTGCGTCTGACCTAAATATGTATGTATATACATATATACGTATCAAAAAATTGCAAACGTCTACGTTGGGGGCTAATTCGGATAGTTGAGAGGCTTTAAACTGGCTTCGTTCACCGAATATATTATTAATTATCGAGCAGTCTTATCTGTGTCTTTAGCTAAAAATAAAATCTTAGCATGCATAATCTATAATATGTAGAATCTGAAATTATATTCGAAAAGCGTATGATCTTGATTTTTGTACCAGTCTAATAGCGTCTTAGTATTATTATGACATAATAGTACGAATTACTTGTATATTATACAAATCGAGTCCAAAGTTCAGTTTGTTTTGCAATATACATTTTTACAATTCGCAATTTGCTTGTATTGCTATATATACATATATTGCTTGTCAGCTGTAAAGCCTAGACAGTAACGGACAGATAAAATCGACTGGCTTAATATCTTTATATACCCAATTATCTGCTATATATATAAAAGAGTTTGTACCCATTGGCAATTGGCGATAGTGATCAAGGCAGGGCCCCAACCATAAAAGCTAGAAAGCTAACATTTTCACAGTTATTCAGTTCTGTTCAATTCTATACCCAAGTTCGGAAAATGGGGAAAAGCCGTTATATAAAAGGTTTTCAAGGTTGTATGGGCAAAAGCTTAAATTTCATTCGATAGATAAAAAGGTTTTTGTTTTCAAATTATAAAACTTAAAGAAAGTTATTTGATCCGGGCAAAGCCGGAACCAGCCCTCTTGTTTCATATAGTCTTTTAATAAGTATTTAATCCTTATACAAATTTAGCTATAGCGTTAGATATCTTCTTTGTTTTCACAGGGTATCTCAGAATAGTGTCATTGATAAGGTTTGATTCTAAAATAGTTTTTATCAGAATTCTCAAAAAACAAAAATTAAGTAAACAAACAAAAACAAAAGATTAGCCACTTAAAATCACTTTCTTAATTACTTATGTTCAAGTTAATACATATTGATAAGGATAGTTTTATTTTTAGACCAAGCCAAGCAACATGCCTAATCTAACTCGTACATTCAGACATACCTATTGACAGATAGATATTTCAAAACCCATCCACTTTCATTTAAAGCTTGGAATACTTTTAGGCTGCTTTCATATTTGTAGACAATAAAGAGTATCTCCAGATGGTATTTCATATGTTTTGTATACTTACAAGTAATTTAGCTGAAATACTAAGTATTCACTAATTATAACAGTTAAGTTAGTTAAAATAAATAATAATTTTACAATGCTGAAATTCGTTATATAAGCTGGCGATAAGGTTTAAAATGTATCCAGCTTATAGCAATGCAACAGTGATTCATTATTTGATAAGCATCAGTTAAACAATTTTCGAGAAATTCAGAAAGCTGTGTTTTTAAACGGATTAAAATCCATTTTAAGAACAGCTTAGTCAACAAGTAAATTAATGTACAAATATACAATAAAAGCTTTTTTCGGTTTTTATGATATTAATAAACTGGTACAAAGCTGGCATATTAGTGGTTCAAAAGAGGTTCATATATTATTTGTACAAACTATAATAATATTTGATGAAATGGAAGTTTTCCACTTATAACAAACTATTTTGAAGTTCATTCAAACTTAAAGAATCAAATCCGCTTAAAAATTGGTTCAGTTTTGCTTGAGAGCTGTACAAGTAAAAACTGGGCAGCTGAGAACCGGTTCAAGACCCGTCGCTTTACCGATGAACAAATAAGAAAAATGAGCTAAAATATTATAAATTTATGACATTTATTTAAAAATTCTCATCGTTACACACAGAGCGGTAAATAATAATTATAATTAAAAGCAAATAAAAAACAGTTTTAATTGTAGAATGTCAATGGCCAGCAAAAGACAAACTTTGGCATGACTCCACGCCCCAAATGCCGTTGTTGGGTCAAGGTCGCCATTGCACATCTGATTTGGCGCTGCCCCACAATGGTGGGCGGCACGTTTATCTTTCAGGGCACTCCGCCAGCTGTCTGTCTGTCTGTCTGTCAGTCTGCACTGCTTGGGCGATGCCCGATGGTCGATGGTCGCCAGTTGATTTGAATTGGTGCCAGATTGCCCAATGTACCCAATGTACCCAATGACGGGTTACGCACTTGGACGTGTCTGCTCGGACGTGTCGCCCATTTTGGGGTGGGGGGTGGCTCAGAGTCGCAAATGTTGGAATAATGGGTTCGTGTTATTCACTTGACATGCACTTATTTATGGCGTCAACTTGTACTTGCAATTAGTTAACGCTCGACTGGAAGATGCCCTGTAACTAGCTCCATCAAATTTTAATAAGTTGTCTAGGGCAAATTAAATATACATTTAAAATGGTTTAGTATATAACAAGAGTGCTCTAGTCGAGAGTGCCCGACTAGGATATACCCTGAACCCAGTTCTTACATTCATAGTTCTTTATCTGAATTTATAGATAGAAACACATACACATACACACATACAAACACAATTGCAATTGCTTTGCTTCTTCTTCTTCTTCCATTGGCCTCAAACTCTGTTACATTGTAAAAAACTTCTTTGTTTATTATTCTATCGTAATGAAATTTGTAGAACATAAAGATGGCGTATAAATGTGTGACTATGTAAAATCCGAAGGTCATACCTTTAAAAATACGGGGGAAGTATCAGAAAAGTTAAATATTTTTTACTTCTGTATGCTATAGGAGAATATACATACCAAATTTGGCCTCTGCCATTTATAACTTTTAAGTTATACATAAAAAACACTGGTCTGGAATCTAAATTTATCGATATCGTGATATCGAATAAATGTGATAAGCTGGTCTTGTCCCGGCACTACGAAAACACATTATTCCAAATATAAAGTCTCTGGCTCTTGTAGTCTGAGATCTGGGCGTTCATACAGATGGACAGACAGACGGATCGACTCGACTGTTGATGGTGATCAAGAATATATATGCTTTATGGGATCATGCCTCAAAATATATACACGCAACTTTAATAATAATCATTCAAAATAACAAAATATATCGCTAAAAACAAAAACTCATTTTCAATTGGGACCTGTCTTCTTCTTGTTGGCAGCAGCTTTTGGCTTCACTGCACCTGACTTGGCATTGTCCTTGGCCTTGTCCTTGGCCTTGTCCTTGGTCTCGTCCTTGGCCTTGTCCTTGGCCTTGTCCTTGGCCTTGTCCTTGGCTGTGGTCTTCAAAGCATCTTTTGCCTTCTTCTTGGTTGCTGGAACCACCTTAACCTTCTTTTTGATAGCCCCTGGTTTTGCCTTCAAAGCATTCTTAGCACTTTCGGAAAACTTGAAAGAGCCACATGCACCTCTGCCCTTAGTTCGAACCAGTTTACCCTTCACCACGGCTGCCCTCAGATACTTGTTGATAAGTGTGGTCATTTTTTTATCGTCGATTTTATATTTGTTAGAAATATATTTTTTAATTGCGTAATTGGACGCACCATTACGCTTCTTCAAGGACATAATTGACTCATCGACCATGAGCTGAGTATTCTTCCTTTCCTTCAATACCAACTCTTTGGTGGTCAACTCCTCGACTGAACCAGAATTGGCAGCCACAGGAGCAACAGGAGCCACAGGAGCAACAGGAGCCACAGAAGCCACAGGAGCAGCAGGAGCCACAGATTCCACGGATTCTGACGATGTTGATTCCGACATTATTTAATTTTAAAACTTTCTTACACTTTTAAAATCAGAGAGCCAAATTTCTAGTTATTTTAGTCAGTATAGTACTGTTAGAGATACAAACAGACTGTATTATAATCTCGTTGATCCAAATCAACCAAACCAAAAAGTCTATGGTTGCTTATCAAGAATATACATTCAAAAACTTTTTAAGTTCGTAAATATTATACATGCTACATATGATTTTTTTTCATTTATATGGGTACAGGGTATAATTATACATAGAAAATATCGCTGTATGCAATAATATCAACGAGGTTTCTTCTTTCTGCACAGGAAAATTGGGTTATCCATATGTTTAGTTGAGTTTTGAGGTGTGTTTGACGGACAGACAGACAGACGGACTGTCTGTCGCTATGCCTTTTTCCTATTTTTAATGGGTTCAGGGTATAAAAAAATATTTGTTTAGTATTGTTGATTCTTGAATAATTCCTGCAAATGCAACATTCATAAATGAAGTATATGTTACATTTTTAAATAATCAGAATAATTAAAAAAATAAAAAAAACCAAATAATTTCAAATTTTGCTTGGAACAAGCTGAAATCGTATGCTTTATATTTAGTTACATACCAAATTTGAGTCAGTCTTTGGTCAGTTTAGTATAGTAAGTGTTAAATACTTTTCAATAAATCAAGATACCTTTCTGAGTCCGTTTTCTTTGTACAGGGTATACAACTGGTCGCAGTTCAATGGACAGCGACCCCGCAGACCGCCCAGTTGCCTTCCCTTGTAACTTGGATACCTTGGACTAAGTGCATGAATTTGCTTAGTGCAGCATTTAAGTAGCTTGTATTATTTGATTTATATATATAATTTAAATTTAATTTTATGTAGGTTAGAGCTGAGAAATGCCACCACAGCAAGATAAGCCCCCAACTGACCCCCGCCGTTGACCCAACTAGTGAGAAATTAAAATTTCAATGCGAATGCATCAAAACAGCAGCAACAACAACAACAAATCATCGCATTGGATCTTGACCTTGGCATTCCATAACAACAACAACAACAACAACATCAAAACGCTGAACGGCGCTCGCTCCACAAATGCAGCTGCTGCTCAGCCGACAAGAGAATAGGGGGTGGATGAGGGGAGTGTGGGGCTATGATGACATTTTGCATTTGGGCGCTGACAATAGCCGATTTGATCCATCGAACTGATCGACTGATCAATGGACCCATCCAACGATCGACTCAACGCATAAAAACTCTCAGGTTTATAATATTAAAATGGAACCTGTTTCCACCGATAATTTTTCAAATATTATCGATGCACTACTCGTCTTATTTATTTGAGAGTCTTGATTTTCCACATTTAAATAAAACACACCATAAATGTATATTGAAAGTCGCAAGACTCGGGACTATAAATTGATATCAAGTCAGTTGATTAAGTTGTGGGAACCCACACAGCATATATCAATTCCAGTTGGATTGTTTCGGCTGGCAATATGCAATTCTCCAGCTTGATTCAATCAATTTGTATCTGGGAAATGGATATGCCTAAAATGATTGTTTCAATTGGCTAAATGATGAATTGCAATGCATACAATGTATAGAAGGGAGGAGTATTATCAAAGTAGTCGAATCGACAACAAAATTGTCTTAATTTCCATAAATTTCCTATATGTAAGCGCGGTCAATTAGCTTTTTAATAACCATCGACTCTAAACTTATAATTGAATAAAAAATATATTTTGTGCAAAGTAAGTAACTGTGTTTACTTATAAATAACTTTAAAAATTTAGTAATTTTCAGTTCAAATTTAATAAACTACACTGTAACTAATTCTGATCCGGTTTGATTTGCTGTTTACTTATAAATTCTTAAAAATAACTTTAAAAAGGTAGTTATTTTCAGCTCAAATTTAATAAATATATATATTTTACTACACTGTAACGAATTATGATCTGGTTTGATTTACTGTTAACTTATGAATTCCCATAAATAACTTGAAAAATGTAATTATTTTCAGTTGAAATTTAATAAATATATATATTTTATTTAAAGCTACACTCAAACTTCACTGTAACGAATTCTGATCCGTTTCGATTTGCTCATATATAATATTTTGTGTATATTTAATTTGCCATAAAATTAGTTATGATGTGCTTTTCGATACGCTTCAAGTTTGTTGTATGCAGTTTCTGCCAATGTGTCAGTTTTTAACAATACATAAATAGTTTATAACTTGACAGCACTTATTCTTATTCCTCCAACTATTTAATTCGCTAAAGTAAATTCCACTGTACTCTGGCACATTTTTTGTTAAGGCATTGTTTGAATATTTCCTGTAGTTGGATACAGTCATTTGAATTTCATTCACTATTGAAATAGTATTCGTTTTAAGAGCCCAACAACCAGGTGAGTAGTCTGTAATATTTGAGCAGCGAGACAATCCAATTGACAGATGGCTGACATCGCTGGACAAGTAAGTTGGGTAAATAGGTATTTGGAGAGGCGACTTGTTGGACAACTCCAGACATAGGTATATCTGTAAATACGCGTACACTAGTCGCATATGGACTTCCGTTGAGACTTGGGTAAATATCAGTTTAGTTGGATCAATATGAATTGGCTTAGTGTGGATGAGTTGACACATTTTGTGGATGATGGGCGTTACGAGAGACGGTCAAGCTCCATTGCGGTTACTTTATCCGCATCAGAGGGATTATTAGCTGACGGCACTTAGTCTGCAAGTTGTTAAACTGTTGTTCGGCACAACCTTTGGAACTGAGTGCTCTATTGACTCGAGACGCGCCTCAGTGAGTTTAGTTTAGTTCCGTCCAAAAAGATGATTGCAAAATTGTGTTGATAATCGCAAATATTTGCAAACCGAAGGACAGAATTTAATTCATTGAGATCTTAGACGATTGACATTTTTTTCACACGTTTCACTCGCATCCAGTCCCGCATCTCAAGACCTTTAAAATTATGCAAATTGCAAATCGTTGTTGACTTCAATTAATTTTGTTGGCTAATAAATGTCGTTGGCAGCTGAAACAACTTTCCGAAATCTTCAAGCCAATTATAATCACTTGCCGTGTATATTATGATTAATTAAATAGTCAAGAAGTTGCTGAAAGTTGCGTAAATTTCAGCAATTGACGAGCCTTTAAGGCTCAATGAACGGTGCAAAGGTCAGTTATTAAAAACATTTGCAGAGTTGTCCAACTGCCGCTAATTAACAAATGGCCAAAAAGCAACCAACTCTTTTGATGGTACAGCAAAAAATTACAAAAACCAGAATTTGCGTAAGCGGAAGTGCTCGACTAAAGAGTTTCCCTCTAAATAGATATACTAATTTTGTACATAATTTTTAGTAGTCCTAAAATTGTCTTAAAAGGAGCACAAAAATATATAATTAAGTATAAAGTTTTCGTGAAACTTATTTTCAGCGCAAATATTTTTTGATGTAAAAATATACTTAAACTAAGTATTATAACCGTGTGTGGCATACTGAGAGCGAAAAAAAATTGAGAGTAGAAATCAGTTTCTTAAATAGTTTGGCTTTTAAAGAATTTATATTTAAATCAAAATATTCTTAATGCAGCATACATTTATTATATATATATAAATAGATTTATGTAGTTTTCAACAATGTCTTCAAATTGTGATACTCCACTGTAACTGGTTGCGTGCAGAGGGTATGCTAGCAACTGCTTAAAATTGTTGGAATTTTAATATAAACATATTTTTGGATATTTCTTCTTTATTTGATTGTTTTTGGTTTTTGAGTTTTTTTTTCTTTTGCGCTATTTTTGCGTATTGTAAACATAAATCTTTGTATTATTTTATGACGATACCTTGAACTTGAGCAAATTCATAAAGTAATACGGTGGTAGGGGATGCTGAGGGGGGAGTTATGTTTAGTACAGCGCTTTTACGATCATGGCTTATGTTTAAGACAACGCACACACACACACACACAAACACACATATGTGTGTGTAAGAGGCTTGAAATATGCGCACGTAATTCGCTTTTATAGCATTCAAATTGTTGTCGACTCTAGTTGCTGTTGCTGTTAATGGTTGTTGTCGTTGTTGTTGTTGTTGCTGCTGAAGATTCTACAATCGTATATTGTAGATTTATAGTCTTCGGTTACTGCTTGGCCAGTTGACTGGCCGCTAGCCGTTTAGTTTTCTCTGCCACTTTGTGGCAATTGTTTCCTTGTTCTTCAATTGCCTTCAATTATGCCCAACCACAGACAACAACCACAACAACAACAACCGCAACCATGACAAACAACAACGACAGCACTGAGTAAAGATCTGACATTACCAAAAGGTGACAATGTTGCTGTTAATTGAACAGGTTCTTTAGCTTCTTCTAAAATCAGTATGGGACAATCTGACAATCTACCCAAGTAAAAGACCCCAATGAAACCCTGATCAGCAAGAAAGCTCGACATTGAGATATCCTAACATCTGTTAAGCACAATATACTCCTGCAAAACTGTACAATCAATTAAAAACAAAATTTGAAGAAATATTTTTAAAATACAAAAACTTTAACTATAGAACTAGTATAAATGAAAAGTCATGACAAAAAAGGCTCGAAGCTTGGGAATCGGTTCAGTTTTGGCAAAGTTATAGAAGTTTGAAGTCTTTCCACATTGTTTACTTTACAAGCAAGATTTTTAAAAAATCATAAAAATATATATCTTGTTAAATGCAAAAATTTTAAATGTACAATTAATTTGAATGATAAATCATGACCAACGTTGCCTGTGGATTGAAAATCGGTTCGGGTTTCGCTAAGTTATGGGAGTTTGAAGTCTTAGAAGTCTTGTGGGAGCTTGAAGTCGTAGATGTGAAATTTGGCATGCATGAAAATATTTTAAAAATTTAAAAAAAAAGTATTCTCTAACATGTGCTTGGGTATTTCAAAGTCGATCAAAGTCCAGGATATCAAAGTGTGGAGAAATTTCCAAAACTTTCGCATTCTCTCAGACGGAAATCGATGAGGTTTTGAATGTACTTATACAGTTATTATTGGACTTGTACAGAACTGGGCGTTGGCTTTGAGATCGGGATGAGATTGTAAGATTGACAAACAGACAGATAGAGAGACAGAAATTTGTCATTGTGAGACATCATAAAAAATGATGACAAGTTCGGTTGCTGTTGTGTATTTTTTGTTATTATTGCAAAAATTCACTTTAAACTTTATGCTGTTCTCTTATTATTATTCTATATGCTTTACTCATTCATTTGGAAATCATCCATCTGAACACTGGGATCTGATCAATGGTCCTATAAGCAGCCCCATCTTGGATAGACTTTACGTTGGGGTCTCTGAAATGCTTAGCGCTTTGTTGAACTTAATTGCTCGTTAAATTTGTGTGCATTAAATTAAGCGAAAACTAAGAAAAACCCGAAAATAAAATACAGAAGTACCAGTTTCGGACAGCCGAAGATTAAATACTCTAGCATATATGTAAATGAATTGATATTATATTAACCTGATCTTTTGATTTTAATAACACTCTATGATTTCAATAATTGTTATTCAACTTTGATCACATGTGTTAAATTTAAAAATATATATATATATATATTTTTACTTACGTTTCTTGTGATTTAAAAATATATAAAAAGTTGTTCACACATTATATATAATTAATGTTGCATATTTGCCAACTTAGCTTCAAATACTCTCTCTGAGGGTATGCACAAAGTAAATAAAATAATTAGCTTAGTCGAGGAAGTCCATACAACACAATAAGAAAATTAAAATTCTGGATAGATTTTTTTTTTTTTTTTTTCGTTAATTGCGCAGCGCAATTCAAATTTGAAGTGCGGCATTAGCCGCGCATTATCGTATTATCGTTTGCCGACTTGTTAATACGACAAAGAGCCAACTTTAAAACAATGCCTAATTATGACGTCACTTGCCAGTGCCCACTTACCAGTGGGTACGGGTCTCGGACTCGGTCTCGGTCTTGATATGGGCTGGGGTTTTGGATGGATTCCCGAGTCTGATTGGATCAGCGTCAATGCCCTTCAAAGACAACAACAAACAGAAAACAAAATCCAACAAAAAAAGCAGAGCCAAAAAAAAATGAAAACAAAAACAACACAAGACAGGGACAATCAACACTAACAACTGAACAGCTGAAATGAACAACAACAATTGAGGCACTATTTAAAATTCCAGATACGAATCGTTGCAGTCGCAACTGCCACTGTTATAAATGGGTTAACAATTGTCAAGGTCGTGGCGTCCGAAATGCAAGACATATCGAAAACTACCAAATGTACATATTAAATATATCAATGAATACCAAATTGCAGGCGGTGGGGAGGGATGGCGGGGGGCGCAACTTTCGTTTTCAAGCAGAAAGCAAACAAACAAAAAAACAAAAGACTTAGGCGAGCAACTTGGCTGCAGCGTGTAATGACTTAAGCGAGCAACTTGATAGGCGGACGGCTGCGCATCATTACTATTATTATTAGACAGATGGGTGGGCAAACCCCATCACCCCATTAACCCAACACACCACACCCCACACCACTCCGCGCCCGCCGTCTCTGGTCACTGGGGTATAGCGTCTGTTTCCCACGGCACCAGGTTTTTGGGCTCGTGTCGCCACGATTTGAGGCTCGTCCAGCGCTGTGGCTATAAAGACGTGTTTCGAAAGTTCTGTTCACCTCTTGGGATGCAGTTTTGAATGCATTTCAGACGCTTTATTAGTTTTGCAATGGATGTCGCAAGGCCGCCAACAAGTTATGTTCGGCTGAGGATTAAGTCATTTTTTCACAGTTTTTCATGTCGATTTAAGTAAATCCGAGGATTACAGTTTTTTCCATATAAAAATATAATACTTTTAATAATTTGCTGTGCATTCAAAACTCTTTCGAAAACTATAATTTCATTAGTTCTGACAGTCACAAAAAAAAGTATTTTAAATTTTCTCAATATTTGACATTATATGAACAAAATAATAGATACGCGCTGTTATTTTAGTTATCTTCAAATTTTCGTAATAAAAATTAAAGCTGTGTTGAAGTTTATCATTTTTATTTACAATACATTGAATTATCTTTCATAAAAAGTAACAAAAATATTTTTATAAATAATTAATTTAATTTTGTAGGCCTATATATATATTAAAATCTTCTTCCTCTTCTTAACTTGGGCTTAAGATTCTGTTTACTGCTTTACTGCTGTGACATTTTCATTATATTATTGCTTTAAGCTGCGGTTTAACAGATCAATAGATCAGCCATAGCTATATCTCTGGGTGTGTTTAGTGCTTTATAGTATTTCCGAAAACTTGTTGTTGGTTTTGCATAGAGTTGCAAAGAAATACAAAACATTTTATGGCTCGTTTTGTACAATGTACAATGCCCAAAAAGAGACCAAAACAAATTTGTGTGTTTTAAACTTTGCATTTTGTATTGAATGCATTTGGGATTTGCATTCGCAGCTTTTGTTGTGACTGTTGAAAGGGCTAAGCATTTGCATTTCCAGTTAACTGGGCCCACAGTCTTTTGACCAAAAGCCGCGGCGTGACCTGCCTCAAATTTGTTTCGTTTTGCAGTCTTTGTGCTTAGTTTGTTTGTTTGTTTGATTGTTTGTTTGTTGTAAGACATACCCTGTACCCTTTATAACATTGTGTATATACGAGTAGGGCAATCAACAGCAGATATCTTTCAATTTATGATTGATCAACAGGCAAGTTCGAATAACTATATTTGATGCCCATGCTATGATCTCTATGATCTCAGGATCTATTAGTACTAGAGCTATCAAATTTGGTATGTAGCTTCTTCTATACCCTAGGTAGCTAAATTTTTATTCATATTTTAAAATTAAGACATCATTTTAGTATTCTCTCTATATTATCTCTCTCTCCCCCTCTTTATATATGTTTTATATTTGAATTGTCTACAGAGTATCTTCGAGTCTAGCTTTCTTTCCACTAGTCATTGTGTTGTGCAAACAAGAATTCATCATTATCAATATAGCGCGGTCTTTAAGAGTTGCCTCTTGAGTCTCAACTCTCTGGAGGGGGGCGGGGGAGGCCTTTTTCTTTGAGAAGGTGCGTGGTGGGAGTGGGCGGGGGGAGGGTCAATTGCAAAATACAAATATCAGTCTTGAAAACTGACAATTCGCACGAAATGCCAAAAAGCCAGGCAACAACAACAAACAACAACAACATTTGAATTGGCAACGCCAGCTTGCCCAATAGCAGGCAACCAGGGGCAGGCAAGCAAGAGGGGCTTGTGGCAGGTGGGGGGATTGGCTACCACAAGTGCCAGCAACTAAATCAAGTCGTTGCCGCAGCCGTTGCAGTTGCATTCACTGCACATTGGCTGTTGCCGCTTGCTGCTTGCTGCTTGCAGCTTGCCACTTGAAAAGTGTACGCAACATGCAGCGCACCCCTGCCACCCCTGCCAGCAGCTGACCCCCCACAATGCAGCAGCTAATGAGTCGCTGGTTCCGCGGAACCGAAAAGACCAAAACTCGTTCATTGCTTGCCACAAGCCGCCGTCTGAGCCACATTGCCCAGTTGCCACATTCTTTCTTGGCCAGAAAGAGAATGTTTTCGGTTCCGTTTGCAATTGGACTTGTCGCAAGAAATAGCAACAACAACAACAACAACCAGAGCCGGCGTTAGCTGAAGCTGCCTTTTGGCCAACGTTTTGTTGTTGTTGTTTCATTTTTATGGCCAACTGAGCTGCAAATTGTTGTTGGCAGGCTCTTGGGTAATTTGATATTGGCAACCAGAGGCTCACTTTCAATGGATTTGCGTCAGTTTCTTTTTTTTTTTTCTTTTATGCTCTGTTGCCAAAGGCGAAAAAAGAGTTTATTGGTTTTGTGCAATGTTTCTTATTGCCTGTTTTATTTTTTTCCTTTTAGAGTTGAGAGACTGCCAGCTTTGAATATGTTACGGTTTATTCCCGCGTTACATAAAGAGGTAAAAGAAATGTAAAAAATAATTAAAATACATTTATAATGAATATAAATAGACGAATATATAATAGAATAGAATAGAATAGAATAGAATAAAATATAATATATAATAGTTCTTTTTTTTGGTATATGGTTTATTAAATAAATGACTTTCCGTCAACAAATCAAGCCCACCACGCCTATCAACGCCCCCAAAAAGCACAGAAAACCAAAACAAATCTTAAACACAGTTTTCAAGTCACAGTTCAAAAGACACTGACTAAAAGTCGCAGTTTGAGAGCAATAAACTTTATTAACTAAAATATTCTTTAGTACACCCACTGTGAACAGAGTATTACGCAGTCGAAAGATTTCGACTACCTTATAATATGTTTTATTTTATGACGAGTCACTTGCCACCTGCCGCCAGCCACCTGCTTCCTCTTCTTTTGCTTCTTCTTTATGTTTTCATTGGCCACTCTTTCGCTTAAGCCTTTGCCCGTTGCCTAAGCCTTATTGGGCATTGGGCACTCAAGCCACTAAAACGCGTCGTTAAAAGCGTCATCCCGCAAAAAACTAATGGTTAACAATCATTGAGCGATTCTCTATGATCTTTTTTATTTTCTATTAATACCCTAACAAAGCGTTTCTCGATTATTGTAATGGGCAGCAAAATAATTGAATTATAAATATTGCATATTTAAATGATAAACTTATGTAGGTAAATAGGACAAAATAATTGTGATTACGAATGTGCTCTGAAAAGGCAGTCAACTGATTGTTCTATGTGAACTCAGCATCCAGTGATAATATTCGGATAAAATTTGGTAGAAATGCTGACTTATACTAAATTTACGACATATGTCAAAGTTAGGCATATCAGACTATATATTACATATATATCACATATCTGTTAAGGAACCATTGTTAGAAAATTCAGTTTTTATAGGAATCACTATTTTTATAAATGTTAGCATTATCTTCCTGAAAACTTTAAGCAATCATTTTAAAAATCCAGTGATTACTTTTATCATAAAGCTGTTAGTTAGGATCAGATCTTGATGATAACAAAACTCGTCAGGGTATTAAATGTTCGTCAAATGGCAGTTGAAAGTTCCTTCTAGCTGCTTGCGTCTCGCTGCTGCTCAGTTGGCTCCACTTTGGAGCTTAGATTTTAGTTTTTCTATGTAGGCGCTTGTCCAGCGAGAAAAACACATAAACAAGTTGCTGTTGGCCAATATCTTGGCTATAGATATTTGTAGAGTTTTTGCCAGTTGATCGAGCCAAGCGGAGGCAAGCTTTTGGCCAGTTGCAAAATCGCTTATCAGCTATTGAAACCCGACATCCAACAACTTGGTCAACTTGCAGCTAAACTGAATCTGAAACTGAACTAGTTCTTTCCAATCACTTAGCTGCTCATAACCCCAGGCCTATTTAAATGGCGCTGCAAAATAGGTAAACAAATTCCAGAAGTTGAAAGAATAATTTGGGCTAGTGAAAATGTGTCAAGTGTGTAAAAGTTTTTAATGAATTGCGCATATTAGCACATCAAATTTTAAGAGCCTGTTTTATTTGAAAACTAGCATTTGCAATTATGCAACCAAGAAAATTTAAGCTAATACTAAAAGTCAAGCACTCAATGGCAGATTTTTATCAGCTCTTGATGTCGTAAAAAATGCATTTAACAAAACTTTATGATTTAAAAAATAAACTCTTTTGAAACTAAGGTGAATTTTCTTAGCTGAAGAGTGAGGCTTACAGCTAACCCTGATCTATATTTCAATAAATTTTAGTTCTTCAAAATATGGCATTTTCAGTTGTAAGCTAATGTTAACGAGGCATACAAAAATGTATATTTGAAATTATTTCTTTTGAAAAGTGCAATATGTACATATATAAGAAAATCAAAAACTCCCATGATTGTGTGTATAAACATGTTGAATTGATAGTTCCAAAGCGCTGCTCTGGCATAATCGCATAGATCTGTGAGAATTGTGTGAGAAATGCGAGATCGAATGCAAAATAAAAAGTGGGAAGTTTTAAGCACTAACAAAACGTACGAAACGATTCGCATGCGCGGCACGAATCACAATGCAATCGGCAATTCTTGACGAGATGTGCAGCAGCATTAGCATTAGCATCAGCATTAGCATTAGCAGCAGCATTAACAGCAACATCAGCAGCAACAGCAACATCAGCAGCAGCAGCTGAGCAGTCGCTCAAAATTCGGCTTGCATTTGGTTTTGAAATGTTTTCGGTCTGCGGCTAAAAAAAAAGACCAACACAAATAAAATATAAAAACAACACATAGCACATATGAGGTACACACACACACACACACACAATCACACATATGTAGCCGAGCAGCGCGCCGCCGAAACCGTCGAATCGCGCCCCATCTAAGCGGTCTTCGTACGCTCTGTGGCTTTTGGACAATCAGTTGACGTTGAATGTTTCGTCTTGACGGTCGCTGAATTAGTCGCTGGGCTTTAGCCAACTCCCACCCGCGCCACAAAATCGAGAAGCAACAACAAATTATATGCACATAAATAACCAAATCGAAACCAAAGAATTGTATTACAATCCAACAATCGAACATATTCTCAAAAAATTAACAATTTATTTTCTTTTTTTTTTTTGCGTGGTTTTTTCAAATAATTTTGTAATTTTTTTGGCTGCTTTTTTTTCGAGTGTTCTCAAGTTGCGCATACGCCGTGTGTGTTTCTCAAAGTTTTCGTCGAGTGTCTTGTGTGTTGATTATGTGCCAGCAGCTGTCAGCTCCTGCCAGCTGAACGAGTCCTTTCACATAGCCAAGCCATGCTGCGTCCGCTGCTCTTGTTGTTGTTGGCCTGCGGGCTGATCGCCTGCAGCCGGGCAATAGATGGCGCTGCTGCCGCTGTCGTGAATCCCACGTGCAGCCTGAAGGACAATTGCAATCTGGGCGACAATCTGCTGTCGGTGGCCGCCGACAGTGATCCCGTGGAGTCGCACATTGCCTCCATATTCGAGGACAAAGTCAACTATAGTCTCAAGCTGTTTGCCGATGATGCAACGGCAGCAACAGCAGCAGCAACAACAACAACCACAACAACGGTGCTGGATGTGCTGCACGATGCACTCGCTGCGGGCAATCTCAGTGAACTGCACCACCACCACCACCACCACCATCACACCACCACCACCACCACCAATGGCAACTTTACGCTGCGTCATTTGAGCGAAAAGCAGCACGAAGATGATGATCAGGTGGAAGATGAGGAGCGCGGTAAGTGTTTTATATTTTATTATCGACTGCATACCCTGTAAAAAGGAAACTTTGTTCAAGTTGCAGTAAACCGCCTCTCGGTCTCCAGAAATTAACTTTAAAATATTTTATATCTTCAGTTTTGAAACATTTTGAAGCAAACAACTTTCAAGAAATTTCAGCTTAGAAAATAATTTAATTTTAATGAATTACAAAAAGAAAGACTTTCAGAAATTTGAATAATTTGCAAATGAGAATCAGCTCTAAAATCGAAGTGTTTTAATGTTCACTGTATAAAATCTAGAATAATATTTTTAAAAATAAATCAGCAGCTTACAACTAAGATTCTCTTATACCCTAGCAAGATAGAACTTAACTAATATCTGTGTCTAAGCTGCCCTTGTCATAAGTTCACAACTGTTTACAGGGTATCTTTTAGTTTAACTTTTGTTGTCTCTTTGAGTTTCAAATATTTTTAAATTCGTACAATCAATTCAAATTTGGACTTTCTCACGCCACCCACGCACCCCCCCCCCCCCCCTCCACACTTCACGCACTTCGCCCGCTGGCGACTTGTAATTGTTTTTATTTTATTTTCTGTGTCGCTTTGTTCGATTCAAATGTATTTGTCATTTATAGCTGTTTTTTGTTATTACACACTCTTCGAGTGGACAATTCCCGGCTACCCCACCTACTCCTCCGCCTCCCCCTCCCTTTGCAGACGATTCGAGCTGTCCCTTTGCGTACTTTTGCACAATGCTGCGACGCGAAATGTTGCATAAAAGTTGCGCGTGCGTTAAATAAAATCAATTGCTCGATTATGGAGAGTCCATGATATCATAACTGACATATCACTGTTTGTTTGGCTGTCTCTTGTGTCTCTTGTGTCTGTTGTGTGTCTTGTGTCTTTGAGCTAGACCCACCACGTTCGCGATCCACTTTAATGGTCACAAAGACCTCCAAGCGCTACGTGTTCGAACCGAACCCTTGACTAAGAACCGCCCACTAGCCAGTTACACGCTGTTAAAGACAGCAACAAGTGTAGATACTCGTAGATGCATGTCTATATACGACATTGAGATGCCCTCTAGATTGCTCTGCACAGGTCAAGATGATGCTCAAGTACGCGTCTATCTTTTATCTATTATCAAATTTATTTCCTGGCAATTTTCTAATTTATTTTCATACATTACTGCGGCTAAGTTTTTGTATATATACATATATATATGTATATAATGTATTTATTAGGTATAGTAGAGTCTACATACCAAATTTTATAGTTCTTGTCTGCATGCTCTCTGAGTTACGGATAGAAACGCAATACTCCATTTGTAAACTCATTTTAGTGGTTCATTAGGTTTTTCAAATGCCACTTTTAAGAAGATTTTCTTCAAAATTATGTAATCATTTTTTTAATGTGTTTGATATATTATTTATCATATGTATTTATTTTAATGAACATACAATATATGGAAATTTGTATACTATACATATAATAATAAATACTATAATAATAAATAGGTAGCATATTGACTAGTATCATTTATTTATTTATTTGATAAAGGGCTAAAATATAAAAGATACACATAAACTGAAGGTCATAGCTTCAGCTACTTAATATTACGTAGGCTGATCTAATTGTTTAGGGCACTTCCGGATTGATTTGTGTGTGCGTCACGCAGCGCAGCTCATTAACATCTCTAAGTGACTGGCTGTCTTCACTCTACACTCGATACTGCTCCCCCTGCCCCACCCCACTTTGGGAGTCTGCCCAATTTCAATTGTTGCCCACTTATTCTTGCTAAAAGGTTCGGCCTTCGGTCGTCAAGTTTCGTTGGTCAAATATTTGCGCTGTGATTCTGGGATTGCGGGTGGAGAGCATAGACTCAAGATGCATAATACAATATATATGAACAGCGTTCCATGGAATTGGGACTGGGTCTGGGATTGGGACTACAATGTGCCAAATCGCACGTAACTTGCGAGTTTTAACGTGAATTTCAGCACGCAACTGTTGGCAGATGATCTAAACCGCATCCAGCTCTATAAGACCATATATCAGAAATATCTGTAAAATCATAAAAAAAAGTTCAAATATTAAAACTATACCTAGCCAAAGAAAATATTTTTTGATATTTTTGATTTTAAGTTCAGCAGCAGATATATACATACATATGTATATATTCAAGATATAAATATTTTTTAAATTTCTGGCTAGGTATTTTGAAAACATACCCATTCATATGGAGTTAATCAACACTAAATTTCAATACAAACGTATTTCTACAGCACTTGCAAAAAAACTATCGTGACATTTGTAATTCAACTAAAACTAGTTTTGACCCATGTCTAAAGCAAAGTCGACTTTGACTTGGACTGTGACTACGATTACGATTATGGTTATGATTATGATTATGATTATGATTATGGCCAATGATGATTAAGCAAAAAGGTTACTTAAGCTCTTATCGTCAATTGAAACGAATATTAACCAAATCAATCAACATTTAGATAGACTGAACACAGAATAATATTCAAAACAGTGGCAAATCATAACAAACAATTGACTAGCAGACACCTCTTAAACAGGTTTTAAGTTGCATATACTAAACAATTCCATAGATACTTAACGCATAGTTATAAAAAATTTAGAATAATGGAATTGGGTCACAAAATAACTGTGTGACCAACTAAAATGATAGTTTGAAATTGGAACGCTTTTGGCTCGCGAATAGTTTACATTTCTGAATGTCATCATTTTGTCAACATTGAAGATTTGCATTATTAATTCATTAGATAGGAATCAATATATGTGCATACCAAATTTAGTATCGCTAGCTCTTCTAGTCGCTGACACAAATGCCTAGATCCGCATACCTCCATAAAAACTGAACTCTACAGCAGCTAGTTAAAGGGTATGACACCAGCCTAAGCTAACTGTAAATTAGTTTGGCAAATATATGTTCAATATTTTGGTAGTGCTTCCCGCATTAACAAATACCATATGATACATGCCTAAGAGTACAAGATACTTGAGACGGTGTGATGCTAATTGGCAGCAAGAATGATGGTAACAAAAAAGAAATGGAAAAAAACTTAATTGGTAACTCGAAATTTGATGAAATCTGTAAAGAAGAGAACTTTCAATTCTTGCGTCATATGTTAAAGGTGAAGAGAAAGAGTCAAGAAACTGATGCCAGACACTGTTAGTCTTCCCATCAATCCTAATTAATTATCTAGATGCAATATCATTAATTTATAAAGCTATATCGAATTCAGTTTCGGCTTGTTCTTTAATAATATCCGTTAGTTCCTCTGGCTCATTACTCACCTCTCAACAGCCTCCTTATCTTTATCCACATTTAAGTAAATATTGCTTTGCGATTTTTAGCGATTGCATAATCATATTGTTTATATTATCAATTTTTTTCTTGTTTATTTTTTCAATTATTTATCCAAGTAAATATTCTTCTGTTTAAATGTTGATGTAATTTTATTTTAGAATTTATTTTATATTGTTTACGTATTCTTTAGCAAAGCTTTTAATTCTTTTCATGATTAAGTGGAGTACTATAGGATATATTTAGCTTGGGAATTTTCCGATTTTTTCATTAGGCATATCTTTTATATACTAATATATATAATATACTATATACATCATTTGGAGATTAGAATCAGGACTGAAAAGGAAGCGTTCTAGCTTTCGAGTGGCTACTGTAATAGCAACTTTGCCATATGTCTGATTCTATAGTAGATAAAATGTATATATATATTTCTATATATATATATATATTTTGTATATAGAATATGACGACAGGGGACACATTCCGCAGTCGTCGCGTGTCGTCGCATTTCTGACGCATTTTGAACAGTTTGGGGACTGCCCAGTTGCGCCCCACAGGCCCCACAATCCCCACACCCCCATCGACAGGTCCAAGACGGATGCAGGCAATGAAGCGTATTTAGCTGACAGATCCGACGCTTTGTCGCTTCGACAGATCGTCGTCAGGCGACAGTGTCGACGGTCGACAGTTTGGAACGCATGCGGAATGCGAAATGAGAATTGACAACGTGAAAGATTTGCTTTAGCATAAAAATAAGACAGGCGACAGCCCAACAATGATAATGATAATGTTAATAAGAACAAAGCAGCAACAACAACAACAACTCGAAAGTTGCGTATTGCATGCTGATGTTAAAGCACGAGCAGAAAACTAAACTCAACTGATCTGGACTTGGATTTGGTAATGGTTGTGGTATTGATATTGATATTGGGACTGGGACTGGGTCCACGTTTGGATTTGGCACGAACGCCACGCCATAGAAACAGCAGTGAAAAACAACAAGTGTGACAGACTAGGAGATACCCTGTAGCGCAGCTTCAGCTCTTCTGCAGCTTCATACTGTTTATATGGTATGGGTGCATATAGTATACTTAATAAATATATTAAATTTATACAAATAAGCGTATACCCTATCCGTTGCAAGTGGACACAGGGTATACAAATAATATGCGAAGCCAGCTGGCAGAAAAAGAAGAAGACACAATATTGTGGCGGCTGCAGCCCGCAACAAATTTGTTGAGGCGCCTCATTAGCATCGATTTCTATGCAGTCTGCCTTGCAGCACGGATCTTTCGGTTTTGGTTTCGGTTTTGGCTTTGGTTTGTTTTGCCGGGTTGCCAACTGGGGGCTGACATCAGTTGATTTCCTGTTTGCGGGCACGCGCCCAATCAAATAAGTGGCCGCAATAATTGATAACTTGTTGGAATATAATTGTTAATAAATAATGTGGCACACTGTAGTGTAGACAACACATACAGCTAGTTCTTTTTATATGTGTACAACTATAAAATTTAAATTTTTAACGCATTTTAAGTTTTTTTTTAATTTAAAAAAACATTAACTTATTTCAATATGTATGTTATTAAGGTATTCGTTTAAATATCGAAACTGCAACTAATTTAATTTGCCCTTGAGTACATTAATCTGCTTAGCACCATAATTTGAATTTAAATAGTCGATATGTTTCTGTTATCGGAAGTTCTAACAACAAAATCGGTAGTCAATTAATGTCTTGTTAGCTGCCAACAAAGAGTGGGCAACGCCAAATGCAATTGCATTTTTTGCCGCCAGCTGGCGCCAGCTGCGACTTTATTGTTTTTTTGCATTTGATTTGATTTACTGACTTTTCTTTTTTCTCTAACATTTCAGTTTATTTGTACAACATTGGCAAACGCTTTCTGGCCATCTCGCAGCCCTTCGATGCGGCACGCAATCCGGACGCCACGCCGCACTGCCGCGCACAGATGCGTCGCTATTTGAAAGCATTGAACAATTTCGATTTGTGGGCCTTGAAAAGTGAGTATCCGATATTGCATGTGTGCGTGTGTGTGTGTGTGTGTGTGTGTGTGTGTGTATTGAGAATCGAGAATTGCCAAAGCCCGGCTCAGAATTCGAGTCATTGCCAACTGGGCAGCAGCAAGAGGCAAGATGCAAGTCGAAGCCGCATTGTGACCGCCAGACGCGACGACATGAATTGTAAGAGTGCAAAGTCAAATGAATCAAATAATCAAGTTCTGAAATTGCAAACACAGAAACACACACACACACACACACACACACACACACACACACACATGCACATGCACATGCACACATACACATATATGCATATGCATGTGTCGTGCGGCTAAAGTGAAGGTCAAGCTTCGAACTTTACCCACATTTAGCAGCAACAACAACAGCAGCAGCATCGACAGCAGCAGCGACAGCCGCTACAATGCCAAACGCAACAAGTGAATTTAAGCCAACTGCAGCAAATTGCAGCAGCAGCAGCAGCAGCAACAACAACAATGCGAACTTGGCATAAAACTGCTGCTGCTGCTGCTGCCACAGCTGGCTTGCTGCGAGCTCAGCTCAGAATCAGAACGAGTTCTGAGCTTGCTGCTGTTCTGCCGACTGCGACTGCGACGCGACGCGATCGCTCAAATCACAGTCAAGGTCGCAGCCGGTGCTGCCAGTGTTGTAACCTCTAATTTTGAACCAAAACAAAAACAGAAATACAAATGTACCAATTTACAAACATAATGTACCAATGATTAAATGTATATTCATTCAACCTAATTACATTCAGTTTTTAATGTATTTGAAACGAATTGAAAAAAATCATAAAAATTATGATAGTAGTAGTATAACTTTAAAATAGCATTATGAATATTTATAGTGAGCTGCCAAGTTTAATGTAAAAATGTGCAAAGTTGTAAATTTTAATGTCTTACAAGTTTGAATTAAAACAAAATTATATATTTAAATTGAAATTAATTTATAAGCTTTAAATATTGCCTGTCAATTACATTTGCTTTTTCGACCTACCCTAACTACCCACTTATACGCTCTATCTCACTCTCTCTCTTGCAGTGCATGATGCTAGTGGTAAACTGAACTCGGGCATTCTGAATGGCAACATTAACCAGCCGGGCGATTTCGATCAATGCATGGGCATACAGCAGTCGTCTGATGACGTCAGCGGCGATGACGATGGCAGCAGCGCTCAGGCGAATTCAATGCTGCGCGGCCAATACTGTTTGGCATATGCACAGCCAGTGTTGCCACACAAATCGAAACGGCTGCAGGCCTTCTTCAAGCTGCTGCAGTCGCACGGGCCCTTCAGGAGCGAATTCAATGACGTGAGTAGCTAGCAGCTGCCTTTGAATTTTAACACATATGTACATACATATTTATATTTAAATACATACATATGCCTTTTATGTGTTGTGCTCAAGTTCGTTGGCCAAGTGCTTGCTCTTAATGCACTCTTAATTGCGCTCTTTGCACGTGACTGAGATTGCAATGAGATCAAATGCGATAAAAGGCATGACACACACACATGCTTATCTGTGTGTGTGTGTGTGTGTGTGTGTAGGCGCGGCGAAATTTTTTAGAAACTGACGAAATTTAAATAGGCTTTCGCCGCGCAGCTTGACTTCGGTATACAGTTAGATCGAGATGAAACAACAGCTGATGTTGTTGTTGCTGTACAGTAGTCTATCGCAAACTAGAACGCTTCGTTGCCAAAGCTGAAGCTGATTAGCGAATAAATTTAATTATTAGAAACAAAAATATTTAAAACTTTTTCTAATTTTAACAAATTTTGAAAATTCAAATGTTAGTTTTACTTTTCCAGCGATCACTGTATTTGTAGTAATGCAGAGAGTCGCTGCGAAAGCCCTGCTTCGACAAAGCTTCGACATTGAACTTGACGAAAAATGCGAACAAAACGAAACACTCTTCGCTTTGATATCGCCAAAAAAGTTCGATTGGCTTTGTTGTTGTTGGCAAATGCCAATGGATTGGCTATATACATATGCTAATCATTATCATTGGCCCCAACCAAACGGTTGAAGTTCATCGAACCCAACGGAGCGGTGTTTTTATGATCGCAACCAATCGATAGATGTTGAAGAAGTCAGTTAATCGCCGGCTTTTTACCTAGATTTGTCTCTGTTGATTTCTCTCTCAATTAGCTTGTAAACAAAAGACTTGGGCAACAAACTTGAGCGTGAGCGCTGCGCCTATTGATTAATTATATAGCACAAACACACCCCACTGACCCCCCTCTATATCCAAGTATTTATATAGATTTGCATATTCTTCATCAGTATCAAAAGTCCGTCTATATGAATACTTGGGATATGGGAACTTTACTTAAATGAATTTGTGTGAAAACAATTTTATTTTTGAAAATAGATTTAAAAAACTTACCATTATTTGTATAACACTATATCAAAATTAAGATACTATTATACGTATTATATTGAATACATATTTATTCTCTCTTTATTCCTATCTTACATACTATATAGCCGGGTCATCGCGTGCCGCGCTACTCGCTGATCAACTGGGGCATCTGTGTGCCATCCGGTTGCACGCACCGCGACGTCGAGTACAGTGTGGCAGAGTATCTGCGCAACCAGACAGCCGCCACGGGAATCAGCTTCAATGTGCGCGTGGAGCCGCAGATGTGCCAGGTGCGGGATCAGCAGCCCTGGGATCGCAACACGACGTGGGCGGTGCGTTTCTTTGTGCTGGTGGTCTGCCTGGCGGTGCTCTCCACCGTCTACGATCGCAGCACCAAGATGCAGCCCAAGCAGAGTAAGTGCAGCAATCGTTGATCGACTCCCAATTCTTAACAGGATTTGTTTTCTTCTATTTTTAGATAACTGGTGCACGGCCTTCTCGCTGGACAAGAATCTGCGCTGGCTGTTCAGCACTCGCAGCTCACCGGGAGATATTGAGGCGGTGCATGGCATTCGCTTCCTGAATGCCATTATGCTCATTTTCTCGCACAAATCGATGGCCATGTTCTTTAATCCGTACAACAATCGCACGGCGATGTCCGAGAACCTGGGCCAACCGTGGACGGTCATCGGACGCGCCGCTTCCCTCTACACGGATCCCTTCCTCCTCTTCAGCGGCATGTTGACCTCCTACTCGCTCTTCGGACGCCTTATGAAGCAGCAGCCCATCCGCCTCAAGAACGAGTACATCAGTCGTCTAATGCGGTAAGTTAAGAGTCTAAGTCTGAAGGACATCTTGGTGATGATATGTCCCTTAAATTAAGTCTACACTTGGTGACTCATTTTTCTGTCAAAAATCATGCAATAAATGTATTATGTATATGCCTAATTGTTTCCTCTTCTTCCATGTTCACTACCATCTCATGTACAGGATTGTGCCGCCCTTGGCCGCTTTGATACTCTTCTGCACGTATGTTCTGCCGCTGTGGGGCTCCGGTCCGCAGTGGAATCTGGTGGTTGGTCATCATGCTGATATCTGCAAGCAGCACTGGTGGCGCAATCTCCTCTTTATACACAACTATTTTGGGTTCAGCGAGATGTGTTTGACGCACACGCATCATCTGGGCATCGATACGGAACTGTTCGCAGTGGCGCCCCTCTTCATTCTGGCTCTCTGGCGCTGGCCACGTCGCGGCCTCCTAGCCCTCCTCATGCTCTGCACGGTGGGCACAGCGGCTCGTTACTACACAACGATTGTCAATCAGCTCTCCAACTATATATACTTTGGCACCAAGTAAGTATATTCCAGTCGGCAATTCCCATTTCCATTTAAACCAAATTGATTAACTTTATCTCTTATTCTCAATCTTGACAGCATTCAGCGTTTGTTCCGCACTGCCGACTACATGTACTCTTTCCCGCCTCACCGCTCCACGGTGTACATCATGGGCATCCTGCTTGGCTATGTCCTGCGCAAATATCAGGGCGCCCAGTTGACTCCACTGCAGTTGCGTCTCGGCTGGTTGGCGGCCACAGTTTGTGTGCTTGCCTCGCTGCTGGGTCCGGCGCCAATGGGGGACATCAACTACGTGTATAATTCCACGCATGCGGCCATCTATGCCGCATTTGCTCCAATCGCCTGGTGTCTGTTCTTCTCCTGGATTGTCTTTGTCTCCCACAATGGCTACAAGAGTGAGTATTTTTGATTGACTCCCCAATTTGCCAACTGACTGATTGATTGTTTTGATTGCAGATAAATTGACGCAGCTGTTTGCCTGGCGCGGCTTTCAGGTATCCACGAAGCTATCGTATGCCATTTACCTCACGCAGTTCCCCGTCTTTTTCTACAATGTCGGTCGAAGGCGTCACATACATCACTATTACAACTTTGTCTCGATTATTGTGAGTATATTATATCCCCTTTTGCCTGCCTAGCTGATACCTGAATGTTTCCCTCTATTCTCAGCTCGATACGAACGAATTTATATCGATATTTCTGGCCTCAGTGGCGCTAACTGTGCTCTTTGATGCGCCCTTCCAGAACCTCAAGAAGCTGCTCATCAACAACTCGGCCGTCAAGTCGAAGGCGCCACCCGCAGTTGCAGCCGCAGCAGCAACGTCGACGACGACGACGACAACGACAACGTCCAGCACAATGCCAAATGGCACTGCCTCAATCCAACGGGATCATCAACAGCAACCGCTGCATCCGCATCCGCACGCCGATTAGCCCCGAAGCTTTCTTTTGTATTTGTATCTTGTAAATTTGTCTTAGCATTTAGTGGCAATTGTATTTAATTTGATTTCGCCTATGCCTACTTAACCTACTCCCTTCACCCATCCCTATATGCTCATGTCCACTCACCCATACCTTACCCCTCCACAATCCGTTCTTAGTTTTAGTGAAACGCTTTATATATTGTAAATTGTACTGTTAGTCATTCCGTAATGAAAAAGACATTTTTTTGTAGTCATTAATTAACCAACCACTGCTTGTCGTTGTTGTTTTTTACTGTATGGCATTATCTTTTAACATCTTGCTTGCTAAAATAGAAAAAAAAAACGCTCTCGAGCTTGTCCCAGCTCTTGTGTTATATATATATATATACTATATTATATTTAATTTTAAGCGACATCGATTGCGCTTATTTTCTATTCTTTTTTTTTTGTCCTAATTTAATAAAATCGTGGAGCACGTACATATGCTGTACTATGACTATATTCTGTTCGCATTTGTATTTTCTATCGTCTACTTTAGGGCGACATCAAAATTCGAGTGTCTACTCAGTAGTAGTAGAATTCTAGTATATAGGTATTTCTTCAATCAGAATCGACGTAACTAGCGGTATCAATAAATCTTTTATGCAGAGCTTTAAAAAATCTGTTTTCCGATCGATGCCAAATATCCAATAAAATACAAATTTGTTTTTTTAATAAAACAAAAACAAAACTTCCACAGTTTCCCAATGACTTGTAAAAAATTACTGTTTGGAAATTTTAGCTTCGAGAAGTAAGATAATATTTCTAAAGATTAGACGCTTTGCTTATCACTCCTTTTTTGCAGCTATCGAAAACTCTATTGAAATGGTCTTCAGAAAACATAATTTAAATATTGTACATTACAATCAATTGTTTTTTTGTATGGGCAAACTTAAAATATCGACATTTCAAAATTATTTAAAATTTTAAACGGCCTGTGGAACCGAAGTATTATGTTGATTGTTTGCATACCTATCAATAAATATGTCAAGGTCAGTGCTGTTAT
Source organism: Drosophila maculinotata (assembly GCA_035045305.1). Taxonomy (NCBI): domain Eukaryota; kingdom Metazoa; phylum Arthropoda; class Insecta; order Diptera; family Drosophilidae; genus Drosophila; species Drosophila maculinotata. The sequence continues at coordinate 5,640,737 of JAWNPD010000679.1, read as the reverse complement.
ACAAAACTTGTATACATAAGATAATATTTCTCATGATTAGACGCTTTGATTATTATTACAATTATCAAAAACCCTATTATATCTTCAGAAAACATATAATTTAAATATTGTATATTACAATTATACGTTTTCTTTATGGGCAAACATAAATTTTTAATTATTTACAAGTTTAAATATACTCTGAAACCGAAATAGTATGTAGATTGCATAAGTATCAATTATTAGGTCAATGTCAGTGCTGTAATACAATACATGTATATATAACTGTATGTTTATCTCTTTTGACGAGCTGAAAGTATAAATAATTGTCTAGACGAGCTGAACAAGGAGATAACTTGTAACCTGAGATCTTCAATACTATCTTATGATTCATACACATATAGTAGTGTTTAATATCCAATATACTGATAAGCGATGATCCCCGGTATCAAATCCCAGGCCTGTCAGTGTATGGTTGTTGTCAATGTCTTTAGCCGAAGGCTTTAGATGCTAATGCATTGGCCATGTTAGGTTGATAGTTTATAAATAATAATATATATGGCAATAATAAATATTCAATCTTCATAGAACTTTTGGTGTACTAAGATGGTATTTAGCACAAAAATAACGCAAAAGTGCAGTTGGATATCAAATGTTATTCAATTTAGAGGTCTATACAACAATAATCGAAATTTACATATTTATATACATATCGAGCCCTATCCGCGAAAATAAAGTAAGCGCCAAAAAGCCAATTGTACAGGGAACAGTTTTTTTTCATTTTTTGTTTTATCTTTCTGGGTGCATTTGCGTCGCTTACGATACAATTGAAAGTGCGTATGTATATGACTTTTAATATTTTTGATGTACAAAAATGTCGCTTACGTTATTTTCACTATTAGGGCTTGATATGTATAAATTGAATTAGCTTCAAGGCATGTTATTGCCCGCTGGGCTCTCTTTTCAAGCACTATCCGAAAGCACAAAAAGAGCCCTTTAAGCTCTTATTTTAGGAATTTACTTTGTGATATACTACTTATTTTATGTGAACGAATGCTCGATAGGAACTTAGCTTGTGCTTAAGCTGCTGCAGTGCAAGCGAGTAGGCAACATTTTTAGGCTATATACTTGATTCTGTATTTCTGCATTCCAATAGTTTCGTCTACCTAATTACTATGCTGTGGCAATTTGCCGGCAGCGTCTCGTTTTCCAGTGGTATAGAAGCAGAAATAAGTAGTACAAGCATTAAGGCACATCAGCCAAAAAAAGCATTGCTTTAGGTTATGACTGCTGATATTCCAGTGCAGTTGATAGGTAGCACAGTTGTTGCTTCATTGGAATATTTCATCCCATGTAGTTGTCGGCATTCCATTACATTATAACAGCTGCAATTCCAATGAGGAAGCAAATTTAAAGCAGTTCCAGTGCTTCTACTGCTGAAAGTTGGCCGCAGCAGCAACAAAAAACATTCAAAGTGGCATTCAGCTGTGCCGTTCACACAGTTCGGCGCCATGTGCAAAACTTGCAATTCACAAATAAAAAAATAACGCAACAGAAAAAAATTAGCCAAGCTTTTGTGCTGGTGTTTCACTTGGTGGTTGTTGTTCTTGTTGCTGCGGCACACAAAAAAAAAAGGTTGATAACGAAAAAAATAGGCACATTTCACTTTTGTTGGCGCAAAAAAAATGGTTGAATTTATTAACTCCAGCCAATTAGCAGAGTATTCATTTTTATGTTGTTTTAAATTTAGATGCTGCTGGAATCGATCTGGAATCTGGAAACATCGCCTGTTTACTTTTTGGGAGCCTGTTTGGGCTTAGCCTGGGTGCCTTCACGGAAACCGTTACGGAATCGGCGACGGACAACCTTCAAGTGGCTCATGCGGCCAGTTCCAGTGGTCTTCCTCCTCTTGGCCTTAACCGACCAGTTGTCTGTTGGAAGAATTTAAGGTTAAGTCACAAATGTATCAATGGGTGGAGGTCGGGGGTCTACTTACAGGAACGCAACTTGGCGGCGGGATAACCGCACTGGGCGCAAGTGGATTTCTGGATGTGGTAGGATGAGCGTCCACAACGACGGCACAGAGTGTGCGTCTTGTTGTGGCGTTTACCAAAACTCGAAGTACCCTTCGTCTGTAAAAAGCAAATATTGCATTAGTATTCACTCACAACAAAAAAAATAAAAACGCCAATTTGTTTATGTTTTTAAGATTGCACGGGCATAACAAATTTACAAAATTCCATTAAATACAAATTAAGCAGCACACGCGCATTAATTAGAAACAATTTAAACTTAATTATATGCGTGGATGTTTATAAAAATTGGCGATTTTATTTTGGCTTGAACGTGGATAAATTTGTTAACGCACCATCTTGTATGGCGAACGGTCGTAGAAGAAAGAGCGAAAGAGAGGCGCTGCGCACGAATGTCAGTTTGACAGCAGCTGTCACAATATGGCGTGCGCAGACAGGGTTGCAACAGCCAAAGCGCCATCTACCTATCGATAGTTGAGTAAATTTTTGCACGCAGCCAACTTCACGTGTGTACAGAATTTATATCGGTAGATGGCGTGTGGGAGCCACATTTAAATTTAACTGAAATATCAACGATACTCAAATCGATAGAGGGCGCGTTGGCGCCATTTGTAAATATTTAAATGTAAGTGAAGAAAAATCGTTGGTTTTGAATTTTAGTTAAAATGATCATTGTTTTATTTATGAAATAAATTATTATTATTTACATTGGAAATAATGCACGAAATACAAATAATATTGCATACTCGGCGGCTTTTGCACAAAAAAAAAGCGATCGCCGTATCCAAATAATTTTTACACACTCAAAACAAACTCTCTAAATATATTAAAAAGTAAACGCTATAAAAGAAATTGTGGTATGTGTATGCAGCGAGAGATGGGAACAACTATATTACGTGCAAAGATAAATGTAAATTCATTTCTTCTCTTTTTTTTGTTCATCTCTTTTCTTTTGTTTTGTTTTGTTTAGTTTCGTTTGTTGTTGTTGCAACTGTTGCCGTTAATGGCACGCTTACTACAATATTATTTATAAAATTACTGCTGCTGTTATCATTGTTGTTGCGGTTGCTTATCATTTGAATTTTTGTGAGCTATTGTTGCTATTGCGGCGGAATGGGAATATATTGTATGTGGGTAGGTTATGTTACTAACTAAATGATTTGCGACTATGCGCAAGTCGATTTGGCCTAAGCTGCAAGAACTTCTACTCGCCTCAAGCTAAACCAAGTTGCACATAATTTTTGCTGAGGTTCTTTTTAGGATCTTTTCAATTTCGGGACTATTTACTGTGCTTGTATATTATTTGCATTTTTTTGTTTCTCCTTTTTTTGTTGTGGTTTTTGTATTTTTCAACTAATAACAAGACATACATGTAAATAAACCGCGCCACGCCTCGCCTTGCCTCGCCACGCCTTTCCCACACATTTTTTGTTATTTTCCTCGTTTTTTTTACATATCAACTAATTCATATAAATTGTAACTAAAAAACTTTGCTTTTGCAATAAATAGACGAGACGTTGGGTAGTGAAGGGAGAAGGGGGGGAAAGGGTACAAACTAGATACGATTATATGGGAATATAAGTACGAGTATATATGTATATATATATATATATATATATGTGTGTATATATACGCTATAGTAGCTATTGACTTGCAAAAGTTTCAAGAATCGCTTAATTTCTAATATGCTTCCTCTTCTCTAGCGCCTATTTTTCCTCTTCCTCTTTTCTTCTTCTTAATTTTTCGCTATAAACAGAAAGTTATGACCTACAAACTAGAGCGCAATTCGAATGACAAAAAAATAAACACATGCAAATTAGCAAAAGCTTAAAACAAAAAAAAAAAAAAGAAAGAAGTTTCGTTGTGGGTTTTGTTTTTCCAGGCTGCTTCGATTGCTTCGTTAGCTCCTATTGCTCCTCCACGCTGATGGTGATTATCATGGTTGGTCAATAGTGTCCGCCACCGCCGCCACCACCGGCTCCAGCACCGCCACCACCACCGCCGCTATGTCTGTGATGATCACGTCTGCCAGCCGACTGATCCCGATCGCGATAGTCCCCATTGCGAGAGCTGCTCTTGTGATGATGATGATGGTGGCGCTTCTTCTCCCCCTTCAGGCACACATCCGACACGACCATCTCTGAGTTGTCCCGCATTCCATAGTTATCTCGGCCGCATCTGTCAGGGATTAAAGTTGAGAGTTATTATTCAGTTTTGCTTTTCATTTATTAAACAGTTATTCTATATATTAATTCCACTAATTTCCCACTCATCAAACTGAATTTCTTAAAAACTGATGAAGGAATATGAAAAATGTTCAGAAATAAGTTTGATCTCGATTGAAGACCACAATTTGTTTAGCCAGTAAAAGTAATTCTGAGGTGGTTCATTTTTCTGCCAAAATAAATAATGACTCCCATAACTTTTTTGGTCATGATTAACATATAAAGTTTTTGTATTTTAGAAAAAAATCATTTTTTTTTTTATTTTTTTTTAAAAATCAAAGCTTTGAATTTTTTTTAGAAAAAAGCATAAGGGGGACTTTTATTAATTCCATTTTTTCAAAATATAGAATCTTGAAATTTTAATTTTAAATGATTGTGTGTGTCTCAATTAGTATAAAAAACTATATGAAATGTGATTTTGAGGAAATTCATTTTTATGTCAAAAAAACAAAGTGCCCTTAAAGCTCCCATAACTTTGCCAAAAATGAACCGATTTTGAAACCCGAGGCAATTTTGGACAATACTTAGGTTCTCAAATCTAAGGTTTAAGGAGTTTTGAAAACTGTTTTTTTTTTTCAAAATTTTCCCCTATTTTCCAGATCTAAGTTTTCAATAAAATGATATGTACTATAAGTATTTAGCTAACCTGTCCAGATTCTCGCGGGAGCGTTGCATATTGTCGCGAAGATTGTCCCGAGAGCGGGTCATGCTGGGCGGATCGAGGGTCTCCTTGCGGCGGAGCGCATTATGTGAGCTGTTCTTCGAGGCGGATTCGTGCAGATTCTCCCACGCCTGGCGATAGTAGCTGTAAGAGCGAGAGCGAGAGCGGGAGTGAGAGAGCTTTAGCTGAAAGTTGTTATCAAAAGCTGGGCATAGAGACGAACCGATTGAGGCCATTGCGAGAGCCGGAGGTAGAGCTGTCAAAGCTGGCGACCGTGTTGCAGTCGGGCGAGGCGCGATGACGATAATGTTGCGTGGTGCGGTTTCTACGAGAGAGAGAGAGAGTTAAAGAGAGAGAGAGAGAGAAAGCTTTGGTTAGTTTAATTCAAGATAACAAGAGAGTAAGGGAGAGAGTGAGATTAGGAGTGGGAGGGAGGAGTAGGGCGCTACAAGGACTACAACTGTACGGAGTTAGTTACAAGAGTTACACAAGACACAAAACACAGAGAGCGAGAGATAGAGAGACAGAGAGAGCGAGAGAGAGAGAGAGAGTGTGCGAGAGATTAGAGACAAGTAACATGCATCAAATTACAATATAAATGAGAAATACAGAGAGATGAGAGATGAAACACAAAAGGTTGAAAGAGCAAAAGTGCAGTGATAGAGTGGAGAGATAGAACAGAGAGAAAACAGAGAGAGAGAGAGAGAGAGAGAGAGACAGAGAAAGAGAGCGCGCTTAGATATAGAAAAGAAAGAGACAGAATATGTGTAAGTGTATGTGTATGTGTTTTTCTTTGTGTGTGTGGCCCGACAACAGCTTTTGTTTGATTGATTGAATGTATGCATGATTGATCGATTGATTGATTGATTGTTTGATTGATTGACTGATTGATTGATTGATGAAATGAAACAGCAAAGAGGCAGCCCCACAGCATACAGCTGAAAACAAAAAACAATTGCTTCCAAGGTCCAAAGATTGATTGTTTGTTTGATTGATTGATTGATTGATTAGCTTGGCTTGTTGATTGAGCGTGTGTAGAGTAGTTTTGTTCTTGTTGTTGTTGTTGTATTGTATTGTGTTTTTGGTATTTGATTGGTAATGTTAAGTATTTTGTTGGCTGCTTACATTTGTGTGTATATATGGCCGTTGTGCGATTCGTTTTGTAGGCACTGTATTTGTTTGATTGAGTGCTATTTTTATTTTGATTTGATTGAATGCAAAGCTGATTAGTTGATTGATTGTTGAGTTGGTTTTTGATAGTAGCTCATCTTTGGCACACATATTTCATATTACATTTCGCAGGTAGTCTTCGGTTATGGTTATTGACTTCGTTTCACTTCCATTCGTTTCGTTTCATTCCATATCGTTTCATATTTCGTTTTGGTCTCTCTTTGGCATGAGCTTGTTTCTTCCATTGCCCGCTTTACTATACATACATATGTATGTATAAATGTATTTCGGTTTCCAACTCTCTTGCCCTCTCTCTTCTACATGTGACTGCTGCTAAAGAGTCCTGCTCTCGTCCTGTAGCCCCGCCCATAGGTGCTCAGCTCGCGCCTGGCCAGCTTCTGATCATCGAAGGGCAGCGCCAGTACGCTGTACCACAGCGAGGGGGGCGCCGGTTCGCAGCGTGTGCTGGAGCTAATGCTGCCATAGCCATCGCCAAAGAAACGCATATGATAACCACCGAGGCGACCGCCGCCACCACCGCCGCCACCACCGCCGTTGCTGCCTCTGCCGGCAACGCTGCCCTTGTGGCTGCAACGTGTCAGCTGCGCTGTGGAGGCATAGCTGGTGGCACTTGTTGCCGTTGCCGTTGCATAGCTGGGCAATCGATGTGGTGCTGCTCCACGGTGGTGTTGTTGCTGCTGCTGCTGTTGTTGTTGTTGCTGCTGCTGCTGTAGTTGTCGCTGGTGGTGCCGCTGGTGGTGTTGTTGGTGTTGCTGCTGCTGATGTTGGTGGTGGTTGTGTTGATGGTAATTGGTAAAATGTTTAGCTAGGTGCCGCCGTTTGCTGTTCGGGGTGCTGGCGAATGATTTTTTTGGCCGAAACGTGAGAGAAGAGAACGAAAACGAGAAACGAAAAAAGAGAGTTGTACAACAAAAGAAAGAGAAAGCGTTTCGATGTATGCGTGTCTGTGTCTCTCTCTGTGTGTATGTGTGTGTGTCTCTCTGTGAGTGTGTGTGCATAGTCTGAGAGGCGCTCTTCTTCTTCTTCATCAACTTCTTTGGTGTATGTACAGTTATGGGAGTTATGCAAATGAGAGAGCGAGAGCGAGAGCATAGAGCATAGAGCAAAGAGTACAAGGCCAGGCATAGAATAACAATAGAAACAACAACAATATGTGTGTGTATGTTTAACAGCCGAAAAACAAAAACAACAAGTAAAAAACACAAGATTCAAAAAATAACACTAGAAAAGTAGCAGTTACAGTTACAGGGTTTAAAGTGGGTGGTGGGAGGTGATGGGGAGAAATATGGTGTACATTTTGTGTGGCTCATGTGTGGGCATGAAACCGTTAGCTTATCCTTAAAGCAAATTTAATATTTAATTTTTGAATAATTTCGAAATTAAAGCTGCAATTTTTTCTGTTTTCTATAGAATTACGGTTTCATCTCCTCAATTTCAAACTTGAACTAGAAATTTAAAATAAATATATTTTTTAAATAGGTATTTTTATTATAAATTTCTACTTGAGTTTTGGATTCAAGTTAAAAAAAGTAGATTTCAGATAGTTTGCGGTTTCAATCAAATTTTCAGTGCTTGTATTAAATTTAACCTTGAATTAATTCTTTAACTCCGAACCGAATTTTAATTAAAGCATCAATTTTACTTTTAACTTTAATATTAATTATATTTCAACTTCAGTTCTGATTTTATTTAATTGAAATTTTTCAAGTATTTCTGTTTTAATTTTAACTAAAAATTTTGACTTTTAATTTTGTTAATAATAATTTTAATTAATATTAACTTATCAGTTTAAAGTCCTTCAACTTAAAATTTCACTCTTAATGGAAGCTTTTAATTTCAACGTTAAATTTAATAATAAATCATTCAATCATCTGTTAAAGTGCTTAAGTGAATTTGGAGTTACTCACCTTCTGACCAGGATGACAATCGTGGTGATGACCGCTGCAAGGAAGACGAAGCCACCGAAAGCGCCGAGAGCCACAATGGCGCCCAGATTGAGTTTGGCCTCCTTGGTCTCCTTGCGGTCGGGATTGTCGACGGCAAATGGAACGTTGACATTGGGCGATTGATTTTGCCGGATGTTCACACTGTCCGCTATCTCATTGTCCTGCGGATGCGAGTTCAGGATTATCTGCTGCGTGTTGCGCGTCGTTGTCTCCAGCGTGGGACGCGTCCGCGTCGGAGTCGGTGCATAGGTGGAAACGGGACCAGGAGCATGCTGGGTGGTGCTAGTGGTGCTGCTGCTACTAAAGCTCGTTGCTGGCGTGCTGCTCGGCTTCTTTGGTATGAGCACGGGTCGCACGGTGCGACGTGGCGGGAACTCCTCCCGTACAGTGCCCGGCACGGGCACATTGACCACATCCTCCTCGGACTCGCCTGGGAGTAGACAAATATTTTTGGATTAGGGATTTGCTTGGAGTACAGTTGGAAGCGTGTGTAATCCAGTTCATCAGCCGTTACTCACCTTCGCCATTGATCTCCACCTGAGGCGTGCTCAGGCTGGGATGCGGATTCGGGTAGCTGGCGACGGTGCTAGGCGTGCCAGATCCGGCGCTGCTGCTGGACGGACGATAGGCGGGCGTGCGACTGGTGCTGGCTGTAATCTTGGGTCTGTATGAAGGCGGCGCCTGCGTTGCTGCCGTCGATGGCGGCGCTGGCGGGGAAGCGGGCGTGGCCAAGGTCGAGGGCTCCAGCTTGATGCAGCGCGGCAAAGCGCTGCTCCACTGTCCAGTGGCCAAACAGCTGAGCACTCGCGGTCCCTCCATGCGGTAGCCAGGCGGGCAGCTGATCTCCGCCTTGGAGCCATAGTAGGTGCCATTGGGAGCACTGATAATCGTGCTGTAGTAGTTGCCAGGCAGCGTATCGCACTCAACAACTGTACACAGAGAGAAAAAATGTTGCATTTTTAAAATTAGCATATTAAATTATTAAACTAAAATTAAAATTAAATCTTATGAAAGAAGATGATTACTATTAAAATCATGTTTTGCATCTGTTTGATTTTAAATACGTTTACACTTAAAAAAAAATATGGTAAAATGTAATATAGGCATTCAAGGCAACTTTAATATGCCACCCTATGAATAAAGTAGAGATTTTTTTAATACTAAAATCATGTTTTGCATCTTATTAATTTTAAAAATGTTTACACTTAAAAAAATATATGATAAAAGTTAAAAGTTATTGTTTATATTCAAGGCAACTTCAATATGCCACACTTTAAATTAAGTAACGATTTTTTAAAAATTAAGATATAAATCATGTTTTTGTTTTTCTCTGTGTATGTACTAGATTCAAAATGGGGACTTGAGGGCAACTCACTCTCGCAGCGTGGTGGCGGTCCGTTCCAGCGTTCGTCAAAGTCACAGGTGAGCAGAGCGCGTCCAATCATCTCGTAGCCCTCATCGCAGGCATATTTGACCAGGCTGAGATAGCCCACGGTGCCATTGAGCAGTCCATACGAGCCGTGGGCAATGCTGGCGGGCAGACCGCATTCAATATCTGAAAAGCATTCAAAACGGGATTAGAACTTCAACTACTCTGGTGGCAGCCTAGACAGTGATTTGCAAAAAGGAATCTTTTTATATAATCTTGCAGAGTGTTCTTTTTTGTATAGATTTGAAGGATTCGTTTTATAAACCATACATTTTATGTTCTCTATACTTGATAAGCATCAATAGACTAATAAATATAGCAATGAACGTCCATCTGTTTGTAAGCTCTATATGAACTAATCTATCAGTCAAGCTAGTTTTAAATGAAATTTATGAAACTTATATAGAAGAGTCTTTGGAAATTAAAGTTCATGTATAAAAAAATAAACATTTTCTTAAAAAAAAAAAAAACATTTTCTTAACTTTTTTTTTTAAATGTTTTTTTTAGTTTATAAGAGATTTTTGAAAATATTTATCAACAGAGAACTACTTTATCCGTATGGAGATATTTTAAGTTATAGAATATTGTATGATAATGTCTGCAAGAGTATTTCAACTTCGGCATACCAAAATGAACTCTTTTGCGTTTCTTTTTGTTTTGATTACTACTAATTACAACTCATTTAATTAACAAGTACTAGGAATATCTTCGTTTCGCTTATGATTGCTACTCATAATCACTGAGGTATAGTAGACTAGTCAGACTAGTCGATGGGCACTTACATTTGCAGACGGGTGGAAACTCATTGTAGAAGCCGGTGTCGAGGCAGGTGCGTGTGGCGGGTCCGACTAGGAGATGATTCGCATCGCAGCTGTACTTGATCTGGGCGCCCACCTCGTAGCCATTGAGGGCCACCATTGTGGAGTTGGGCGGCTGTTCGGGTCTGCCGCAGGTCTTGGGCTGATGCTGGCAGATGAAGTTGAGCAGCGTGTTGCAGTTGGTGTCGCTCCAGAGCCAGCCCTTGGAGCCATCGAAGCGGGCACAGTCCTCATCGCCGCCGGGATGATTCCAGAATGAAACCGTCAGCTCGTCGCCATTCACCCACTTCCAGCTGCTGCGATCGCCGCCGTCGCGCACCGCCCCCATCCAGTACTGGGAGCTGACATCGCTGCGATGGCGTCGCCACAGCTCCCAGCTGATGAAGCCCTGCAGCGCCGGATTGCTCTCGCTGATCAGTGTGCCGCCACGTGAGCGGCAGAAGGACAACGCATCCAGAAAGTTGAGCGGCTGTCGGTTATAGAAGATGTAGCATTTGCCATTGTACGAGGCCAAGGCGCCCGGCGGCTGATCCCGGAAGGTGGGACAGCGCTCGATGGGCAGCGCCTGATCCGTATAGACGAATGCCTCGCATATGGACAACGGATTCGGTGTATTATTCTCCAGATGTACGCTGACAAAGGCGCCCGGCATCGGTGGATTGCACGGCAAAAACAGCGGCTGTCCGGCCTCGAGCAGACCCGTAAATCGATTGCATATCGGATTCGTGCCCAGATCAGGACGATTGTTGCCAACACGCACAACAATTGTTGCCGGCTTGTTGCCTGTGTGAATATAGAAAAAATATATCAAATAAAAAATATTCTAATTTGTTTCAAATGTACACTTTTTTGTGGCATCAATTGAAAACTAAAAGATAATGACAAATTTTGGGTTTAGTCGATTGATCTATATTCCCAATACAGTAGTCACTAGCAATGTGGAACGCTTTGGCTCCAGAAATGAATCTAATTTCTATAAGTCGTATTTTATCGGCCTAAAAAACTAATGATTATAATATAATATATTTAAAATTGAATGATGTAAAGGGTTTCAAAGGGTTTTTAAAAATATACAATCTTACATTTTATTTTTGATTTGAGTTTTTATTGTCAAAAACATCGCATAATAAACACAAAAGTAATAAATAAAAACGATTTTCAGTTCAATGTATTTTAATTGTAAAAAATGCGTTGTTTACAGCAATTTTGAGCAATGACTTTCTGCCATAAAAAAATCATGTCTTTTTCCCAACAGTGCATTGTGGCATGTGGCATGCGGCATGCAGCAGGTCAGCCAAGTTCAGTTCGCACTGCGCAGTGAAAGTAATCATAAATATTCGGCTACCCACATTGGCAGCTTGCCCCACCAGCAGCAACTGGCCCTGCCACTGAACCACTGAACCACTGAGCCACCGAACCAGCGCTGTATAAAAATCACATAACATTTTGTGGCAGCCAACAACTTGTTGCAGCCAAGTGAAAGCATTTGGGAAAAACTCATTGGCTGACTTGTCTAGCTGGCTCTCCCTCTCTCTCCCACTCTCTCCCTCTCTCTCTCGCTCCCTTTATCACTCTCTCTCCCTTTCTCCCTCTGCCCCGCTGTCTGTCTGTTTGTCCCTCTGACAGTTGTTTGCCTTAGCCGTCTTCGTTTTGGGCTACCCTTTGCCAGCTGCGAACCTGCCACCCGTCAGGTGACTTCGTGCAACATTTGCCATTTGGCGTCTCCATCTTCATCTACATCTCCATCTCCAATTCCAATTGCCATTGTCAAGCGACTACCCAAAATAAAAACTGAACTAACCTTAACCCGCCAAGCACTGTTCGAATACTACTGAAACTTGGTATCCAACTTAGATAAAAGCAGTATTTGAATAATATAGGGTTTTAGTTTTAGGGTAAATATTAATTTTTGGGGTAGAAAAATTGATTTGATTACCTGTTAAAAATATAAAATTAGCTGGGGAACTAACATTAGCAGACTCTCAATTTAATTTCTCTCTCTCTCTTTCTACCTATCTTTATCTCTCTACCACTTTAAATTTCATTTAACAATGATCTCAGATTAACAACAAGGAGGTTCGCTTTAAAGCTTTAAGTCAAAGCTTTTTTTTACTTAAAGCTCTAGTCACTTCTTACTGATTATTAAGCTTGTTCATTTAATCCGTTCACTTAAGTTTAAATAATAATAAATTGCAATTGTAGGAAACGAGCTTTGAAAGCACCTGATAGCTTTAAGCTAAAGTTGATTAAAGCTGCACATATTGATTGCTGCATTTGATTAAAGCACTTACCGCAACAGGATTTGCCAAAGTCCAGACGCACCAGCTGCACCATATAGGGCTCCAGTAGATTGACGTACCACCAGGGTGAGCGTTCCGATTTGGTTAGAGAGCACGTCTCCGGCGTAAAGAAGGCGGAGGTGGAGCCATCGATGGCCTTCTGTGGTGCGCCGGCGCCATCCGTTGATATTTGCATTGGCGCCTTGCCAGCGGCCACATTGAGCACTGTAAAAAGATGAGAATCATTTCGAGAGTTGAGATTAAAAAGATTCCAAGCTGAGATTTGTTTAGTTTTTGGCATTTCGAAGAGTGTTGTGCTAGGCTTTTGTTTCATTGTGTGTGTGTGTGTGTGTGTGTTTTGTTCCCAGACCAAGACAAGGTCTGTCCAACTGGCCAGGGCTAACACAGTGGGCCGCATAAGTCTATGCATGGCCCTGACACGCTTACTGGGCGAAAAAACCCACAAGAAACAAAAAAGTTCTTTCAGTTTGCCTGCAAATTTGTCAATTCAAAGTCGTAAAACTCGACTGACCTTCGCTGGCCAATTAACTGAAGGGGAATGTGGGCTAAGGGGGGGGGGAAGTGGGATCAACTTGGCTTCCCAGCTAGAATTCAGCGAGTGTTACAAGGCCCACACAAATTGTTGTTAGCCAAATGTAACTAAGAAATTTTTTAAGCAAAAGTGAAATTTTGTTTTTGAAGTTGTTTAACTTTTTCTTTCAACTTTTGTTTTTGCTGTTATTATTGTAGTTGCTTGGGCTTAATTACGCTGCTACGCATTGTGTGTATGTGTGTGTGTGTGTGTGTGTTTGTGTGTGCGGCGGAGATTCATTAATCAGATGCATCTGTCGGATAAAAGGCACTCCGGCTCACTCAGCTCTAAAGCTAAAGCTAGGCAGGCAGCGGCTCATGACGCGCTCAAAGATCGCAGATCGTAAAAATCTGTGTTTATTTTTTTTCGCTTCTCTTCTCTTTTTTTTTTTTTTTTTTTGGCTTCAACTGACTTTCTACCAGCACAGCAACACTGTCTCAGCTGCTCCAAGTTTAGCTGGCTGGCAGGTGTCAAGTCTCAAGTCTCAAGTCTCAGTTTTAGTTTCAGTTTCGGTTTCCAATTCCAGTTCCAACTTGAATTCTATTTGCAGACACTTTCGTTCCATGTGTTAAATGCTTTTGAATTGTAATCTAATATTAATTATTTTTTTTATTTTTAATGCTTTAATATCTTATGCCCCGTTTTCAGTATTTCAATAATAATACTTTATTTTATCTTCAATTCCATTTCATATTCCAGTTCCATTTTTTATTTCCTTTCTTAAATTCTATTATTTTATCTAGTCATAATGACCCCCTTTTCATTATTTTGTAATATTTTTTTTAACAATTTAGCTAATACTATATTTTATTTTTAAATTTCATGTAATATTCCAATTCCAATTTTTTTCTTTTAATTTTTTTATTAATATTTTATCAATAACTGAATTAAAACTTTATTATATCTTCAATTTTCATTTTATGTTATATTCCAATTTCATTTTTTATTTCATCTCTCTTATCTCTATCATTTTATAAAGTCAGTCTGCCACCAGCTCAGTTCCAGTTACAAATTTAATTTAGAACCAATTTTAAATTTCAACTGCCATTTCCCAAATTTAATTTCAATATCAATTTGGTATTTCCATTAGCTTTAGCTGTAAAACTTTTATGCTCCATTTACGACATTAGTTCTACTTCAGTTCCAGTTCCAGTTCCAGTTCCAGTTCTCAACTTACGATACTTTCGATCTGTGACAAATACTATTTAATTGCCCCCTTCTGTTTCAATTTCAATTTCAACTTGAATCTTTAATCCTCAATTTTTATTCGATTTGAGCGCTCCCAACTTATTTGCCGCCGCCTGCTGCGTCATCTTGTCCCAATCATCGGCACATTCAATTTGGCGTTACGCTCTTTCAGTTCTTCATTGTTCGATTAATCAATGAATCTGGCGATTCGTACCGCCGGCTGTGGGTTGCCATCATTCAGTTCAGTTGCTGCCAAGCGGCGATTTGTCTGCTGGCAACTCGGAAACTGGCAACAGGCAACTGGCAATCGGCAACCGCAGGGCGCAATTTACCACTCGAAAATCAGTGACAGCCGTAAATCAACAAAACACAAGAACCGTTAACGATTTTACAATAGTACGTAATGACAAAAATTGACAGACTACAAAGTCGAAATGGATGTACCCTGATATTGATGTTAAGGAATAATGACAATCTCAAATTTTGAATCTTCTAAGCAAGGTATTGATATTAAATTATTATATATATATATATATATTAGATAAAACTTTTTTGGATTTAGAAGCCAGGTCTCATTATGAGCAATAGATATTATAGATATATATAATAACTCAGCAAGCAAACAAGTCTGAAAACATGGTATCCAGGCAGTTTGAATAATATCAATTACAAAACAGTTTCAGTTCGATTCAAAACTGGTTTGACTAATAGCCAAAAGTGCTTCAAAACAGTTATGCAAACTAGCCCATGAAAAAGAAAACTAGTTGCAAGAAGCGTGGGCGAAAACTAAACGATGGATGGATGCTTAGTGCCAAACTATTTCGAAGCGAGCTGTTTCTCCAGTTGCACATTCAGTTTGGTTGCCAATGCGCTGCTTGAGTAGCTGTAAAAAGGGTCAAGGCTGCAGTCAATTAAATTTCCCTTTTAGTTTGATTCAAATTCTATTTCAATACAATTTTATATTAATTTCTGTTCAATTCGCTTTTCATACAATTTTCATTCCATTTCATTTCGATTTGTCGATTTGAACTGTTTCTGTCAATCAATTTTCACGTTGTTTGCTCAACGAGCGGAAGTTGTTGTCACATCAACTCCGCAACAACAACATGAGCAGCACGCCACATGGAAATTTACTTAGAACATTTTTTTTTTTTTTATGTATTCTTTGTGATGTTTGCGCTGAGCCACATGAAACCCGAGCAAACGAACCACTAAAAATGTGGGTCAATTATTTTCGTTCAATTCTCGACTCGCATTTTTGTTGCTTGTCGATCGACGTGTTGCTCTCATTGTCGTTGTTGTTGTTGTGTGTGTTCCGCCTTTCATCGACAACACACACACACACACACACACACACACAAACGGACACCAAATTGTGCGTCGTGTTAATCATGTTTCACTTGGCAGCTCCACACGACAACTTTGCATTTGGAATTGGATTTCGGCTTTGGCTTTTTTTTTTTTTGAATTGGGAATTGGAATTCCGATGGCGCGTGTATCATTGAGAACGTTCGATTGTTGTTGTTGTTGTAGGTGAAAGTTTTGTGCACATATGGAGAGCAAATGCCGTCGATTTCAGCAGCTGCCAAGTTGAAGGTGCTAATTGACGGCAACAGCATGTTCAGCTGGCCAATTGGATGCGTCAAGTTTGTGTCTTAAGTCTTTTGTTTACGCCAGCCAACAAATTATGCCCTGTGCCAATTTGAGAATGCCTGCATAACAGGGGTATAATAGAGTAGTGCCTATGTATGTAAGAGTCCGTCTAGAATATCTAATAATATATATTATAATAATATCGTCTAAATTTTGTACTGCCATAACTTTGGCAAAACTGGTGGTCAAAAATCACTACCAAATTGAAACTATGAATGAAAGTAAGGGCTGTGTACAGAGTATCTCCAAGTTGAGCACTTTTACTTATAGAGTATATATATATAGATATATAGAGCAGACTCATTCTTATATATCTATAATTCAGCTAGATGAGAATTGAAGTGCATTTACTTACCACAAAATGGTATACCCTCCGGCACCCACTGACTCTTGTCGCAGACACGTCGGGCGGGTCCGAGGAGCTCAAAGCCCCGCTCACAGCTGTAGGAGGCGACGGTGCCCTGCGTCAGATTGGCGCTCGAGAAGACGACGCTGCTGTGCGCCGGTGAGCCCGGAAAACTGCAGGCTTCATCTGAGATAGAAAGAGAGAGAATCACAGAGTTTAGTTAAGTTAAGCAGTGAAATATCTGTGGTGAAATTTCATAAAATTGTATATTCATTTATGTAGGGGAACCTTTTGTAGCCGCATATTAAAAATTCATCAATAAAAAGTTCTGAGCTGCTGCGACTTGCGGCCATTTTCATTAACATTGCCTCCAGTCAAACAGATCAATTTATTTAAGAGCCGCTTTGATTGATTTCTTAATTCAGATTTAAGTAAAATTTTAATTAAACGTTAAATATTTAAAGCTGAAAACGATATAGGTGTATTCTTGGCAAAGATCTATCATAATTTCTGATTGCGATTCAGATTCGGATCCTACCATCCTACTCATGGGCAAGTGAATATGCGACGATGTCGACATTTGTCGGCCAACAACCTGTCAAATTCCCAAGCCAACTAACTGACCAACTGTCTAACTGGCTAACTGACTAAGTGGCCAACTCGCCAATGGCTTTGGACTGGGCAATTAAGCAAGTTCCGTTCCACTTTGCATCGCCTGTTGCCTCTTGTTGTTGCTGTTGTTGCCAGTTGTTGTTGCCAGTTGTTGCTGCTGGCTGTTGGTGTTGGACATTTCGTAGCTCTGTGTTGATGGCGTTAACAAAACGCCTCAAAAATGCCAAGCATTCAGCATTGCAAAATATTCTCAGCTTGCTGTTATTGTTATTGTGGTTGTTGTTGTTGTTGCTGCCGCTGCTGCTGCTGCTGCTTGCCTGCAATTGCTGTCAATGCAAAGCGTGAGAAAACAACGACAACAACAGCGGCGACAAAACTGTCAAGCATGCGAGAATGAAAGCAACCGATTGCGCGATACTCTGCCAGTGCGAAAATAGCTGACAGCTGGTGCAACAACTCGGCTCGGATGTGGCTGCAATATTTATGGTTAGACAAATGCAGCAAACCTTATTTAAACATTGCACATAGCCAATACAGTGTTGACTCGCTAGCTACAACAGCCAGAATGTTTAAAATCTTCAATTAATATTTTTCTTTTTTAAAGAAACTTTTTTATGATACGAAGTATTATTGAAGTATAGTTATAGTGCATTATTTGCAAAGACGAATATACAAAAGTTGCCGCATAATTAATAAGCAAGCAACCCTATACTCTTCTTTCGCTCAGCAACAAAGGGTAGCTATGTTAAAAACTCAATTGAACCCAGATCAAGAACTTTAGAACTCAAGAGCAACTCTGTGTGAATTTTAAATATGTATTAAGCTGTTTATATCTAAACACAATTTGTAAATATATAAATTTATAATCTTTTAATAGAACATTGATTATGCAACAGCAACTGTAGGGCTCTTATACATATATAAGTGGTTAAAATTCATGGGCACTGTTGCTGTTGCTGTTGCTGCTGTTGCATTGAAAACGACGTTAATTAATTTACACCACCTTCCCCCTCGATTCCACCTGAATGTATCTGAATATCTTTGCATCTGTGAGATTCGCAAACTCCGAATCGTATGCTAAAATCAAATGTCTGGCAATTGTTGCTGCCGTTTCTACTGTTGTTGCTGCTGCTGGCATTCAGTGATTATATTTTCAATTTAGTTAGTTCCCAGGCGCATTTGCATGTCATGCGACGGCAACGGCAACGGCGACGGCGACGTCGGCTGAGGCGTCTGTTCATCATTTGGAATTGAATTGCTGCTGACCGCTGGCCATAGATCATGATGTTGCTGCTGCTCCACATGTGAGTCAGTTTGATGTTGCTGCCGCCTGTTGCTGTCGTGTCGGCAGCAAATTCCAAGCTAAACATTATCATTCCCCACAGACTCTCGAGTTCGAGTTTGACTTTGAGTTTGTGTTCTTAGCAGTTGTTGCTGCTGTGTATGTCATTTCATGCTGCACACAGCTGGCAGATCATTAGGCATCGCTTGCTTTATAGACTGTGCACAGTCTTGGGGATTCAGTCATGCCATAAATGCTCGAATAACTGCAGCATCATTTGACCAATGCAACTTTCCAAGCAAGTCCAAGACTGCAGCTGCAACAGCAACAGCAACTGCAACATCTACAGCAACATCTACAGCAACATATACAGCAACAATTGCTGGCGTGCTGGTCACTTTTTCATGTGGCCAGTTGCAAGTGGCAGACAGCCGCTGCTTATACAATCAATGTCGAGCAATTTCATCATAACGGTTACCCGTTGCCTGCCCCATGTTGCCGCTGCTGCCGCTGCTGCTGCCGCTGCTGCTGCCAGTTGCTGCTGCTACAAAACTAAAGCTACAGTCTTTTACAAATTGCCGCGCCGTCACTAATCAAATTAGTTCAGTCAAATTTAAATTCATCACACAAAATACAAATAAATAAAACGGCCAAAAGGAAAGAAACCAAATATATAAAGTATATAATAGACATATATATATATATATATATAGTAAATAACTGGACATTTGCAACGCCTGTGCCACAAATTAGGAAATCAAGTTCATGAACATTTTCAATTTCAGTTTCAGTTACAAATAGTAGGCAGACTGTTAAAGGGGGGCTTCAGGGGCGGGGAGAGTACTCCAACTCCCACGCTGTGCGCTGAAACGAACCCAAAAAGAAAAGAGAGAGAAAAAAGCTACGAAAAAAACTGGGAAATGGGCGACTCGAGATGCGAGCTGCTGCCAAAGAGAGGAAAACGGAAAAGGTTGCGCCAAGGCGGCAGCCAAGCATGGAAATTGTGTGCGGGTCGTGAGCTCTTGGGAGGGTTATGCCTAGCTGACTGTATGTGTATATAGTGTATATAGTGTATATAGGGTATGAGCAAGTGTTGCTGTTGTTGTTGTTGTTGTTACCTGCAACAACGTGCGGCGGCGGCAACAACGTGCAACGTTTTGTTGTCAGCTTTTTGTTGTTGTTTGGTTTGCTTTGCTTTCATTTGGCTTTCTACGTGCGCCAAGCTAGTGAAAGTGATACCCCGCATATATAGCTATATATTTATAAACACTAACACACACACACACACACACACATATATATGTATATGCTGCCAAGTGACAACGCGAGCAATTTGTTAGACGCCAGCAACTTTATCAAGTTTGCGGCGAGACAAAAATCATCGAATAATATTCATAATAATAATAATGAGTTATAATAATAACAGTTATAATTTACAGACAGCAGTTGTTGCTGCTGTTGTTGTTGTTGTAACAAATTGCCCATCAAGTCTTGTTGTTGTACAAAAAAAATGTGGACAACAGGAGTATGAAAGAGAGAGAGGGGGGCAGGTAAGCAACTCACGGATAAAAAGCATTCATCGAGGCTGAAAAACATAAAGCGAAAGCTTTTACCCAGGCGGGTCAGCAAGGCCAAAGCGGTTGTGGGACAGGGGAGGGTAAAAAGGGTGTGCAGCAAGACAAAAGATGGTATTTGGTGTTGTTGTTGTTGTTGTTTTTCTTAGTATTTTTTTGGCGAACGCAGGTGAAATGTTAATTGCATGTGAATTGAATGGGCGCTGATCAGTCAATTAGTCTCAACTGTGGAACTAGTTCAATGAACCGTGTGCGAACCTGTGCAAGTGAATTTGGCAGGCAAACTAGTTGAACGGCTGAAACGTCATTTGAAAGTATTTGCAATTCAATTCAATTCAAAGTAAATAAATAAGTTTATCTGTACAGGAAGTGTTGCTCACAGATTTAAATATATATATATAGAGAGAGAGCGAGAGCGAGAGAGAGAGAGAGAGAAGTAGAGTTAACCAGATAGAGAAGAAGACAATACATATAAAACTGTCAAATTTGAGTTAGTTCATAAAGCTTAACGCTTTTAATGTGCTTTCAAAGCTCTTCTCACTAAACTATGTAAAAGTCAGTGTTGGAAAACATGTAACTTCATGGAAAATGAAACAAATTTGGTATTTTTAGAATGAAACATTATGTTGATTTTTTGTCATTCTTATGTTTGAGCCAGATTCTTAGACTCAAAGTAGTTTAAAAAGCCAAAGCTCTGAGTGCAGCATTAGAAAGAGATGCAAAACTTAAAAAGGCAACTGCTTGGCTTTGGCCATTCCTTGACTCCCCTCACCCCTTCGCTACAAGCTGATTGCTGTTTACAGGGCGCTTTCTACTTGCAACCAAATGCGTTGCAAGTGGAGGCAATTTACTAAAAACAATCCGCATTCCACAGTGACAACAATTTGCGTATGCCAGTTAATTTGATTTTAAATGCACACAGCAAATGCAACAACAGCAACAATAATAAGAGGTGAAATGCAGCCTAATTGCCTGAAAGCGAAGGGGGAGTGGTAAGGGAGGGGTTTTGCTGTCTGTCAACGCACCGCAATTATCATGTTTTTGGCCACTGTCCCCTAAGTTTCGTGTGAATTTGTCAGCTCGTTTGGGTGCAGCACTTGAACTCAAGCCCCTCAACCTCACCGCCTAATTAGATACTCAAGACACTGGCTTGAAGAGGGGGGTTGGCTACTTACAGAAGGGAATAGGGGGGGGGGGGAAGAGAGGAGTAGACCAAGCAGCTGTGCGAGTTGCAGTAGGTCGCGTCATGCGCTGATTGCTCAACGCCCACGCTTCGGCAATTGTTGCTGCTGCTGTTGGAGGAGTTTCAATTGCGTTTCTTTCTCTTCTTCTTCTTCTACCTCTTCTTCTTCTTCTTCTTGCTTCAATTACGAAATTGAAAAGTGCAAGTGCGGTCGAAGGAAAGCAAACATTTGCCTTGGCTGATGACCCAATTGAGATAGTTCAGCAGCAACACACAACAGCAACACACGGCAGCAGCAGCAGCGAGTGAAAAGCGCAGCGTGTCCAAAAGATGCGCCCATTTCAAAGGTTTTCCCTTTTCTTTTCTTTTTTTTTCTGTAATTTTTTGGTGGGCTGCCCACAGAGCGCTGTGCTTTGGGGGCAGGGGGCCAAGTCTTTTGCTCGTAAGCCGCAATGATTCATGGGCCAACTAATTTTTAGATATCGTGCTGAGCGCGCGCATTGCCGCTACATAAAAGAGAAGTGAAATATATGCCAGAATGGCTTGCACGACTAGCGAATACGCTGTAAACTCAAATATTTATTTATATTTTTAAATCATTATCACAATTTATTTATTTGCTGTTCATTTTGTTGAGAATAAAGATATCTCGTCTATATATATATATATATCTGCATAAGGTATACGGGAATCTAGATACCAATTTTCCTGACTTTATCTTTTGCTGTTTCTGAGTTCATACAGGCAGAACAACAGAGCTTGATCCTATCCACAACTCGTAACATTATTTTCGAGAAATTTGTACTATTTGCAGATTAATCTGGACTTGAAGCATTTTTTAAATGTTCGCACTTATTTTTCATATCCCCCATTCCTTACACGTTTTTTAATGGCTATAGGGTATACAAAACAATTTTCTAAAGCTGACCTCCCCCCACTTCGGACACTTTTGTTCTCTCTGTCTCTCTCTCTCACTCTTTCGACTGTGTTGCTTTTGCTGTTGTTTGTCAAATCAGAAACGGTTTAAACCGTTAGTCTATCAGCGCTCATAATGATCATAATGATGACGATGCTGTTGCTGTTGTTGCCGTTTGAGGCTGATTGGTTTTGGATTTACATAAATTGGCGCGTTGCTTCACTTGGCCGGTTTTCGAGAATTTCATTTAAGCCGCTTCTTAAAGCAGACGCTGCCTGACCCAGTTAGAAGTTGCTGTTGTTGTAGCTGTTGTTGTTGCTATCGCTGCGGTTGTTACTGTTGCTGTGGCCTGGCGGGCAAAAATTAGTGGCAGCTCGTTAAAAGGCATTTCGCAAGTGGCTGTTTTGTGCAATGCAATGCAATGCAATTGTTGTTGTTATTGTTGGCGAAAAGAATCAGCAGTTGCAAGTTCGTTGCCTAAGTCTTTTGATTTGTACTTCCGCTCAAGTTCATTGTTGTTGTTTCTGCATAGAATTGAGACATCAATAGAGGAGAAAACAAGCGAAGGATGAGGGGGGGGGGGGAAGGGGCGAGTGTGTTAGCTGTTTGTAGCATGTCTGTGAGTCGTTGTCCGGCTAAAAGCTGTTAAGCGTATTAAATAAACATGCGCTGACTTGTCTTGACTTGTCTGCTTCTTCTTCCCAGTAGTCTTCTCTACTGTTGTCTTGACTTAACTTGGCATTTATGTAACGGTACGCACAGCAGCAGCAGCAGCAGCAGCAGCAACACCAGCAGCATCGGCATCAACATAGGCGGCCCAGACGAAGTCAACAACAATACATTTTCAAGCTTAAACAGTTACATAAAACGCTGCTTAGAATCAACAACAGCAACAGCAGCAACAGCAACAACAGCAGCAACAACTACAACAGACAATGACAGCATCAGGCAGCAACATCTTTCACCTGCGCCAAACGTTTGACAAGGTCTCGCTCGAAAGTAGAGCCAGCAAGAATCACAGACTTAGAGAAAGAGGAAGAGCGAGAAAGAGAGTGATAAAGAGAGAGAGAGAGGAGGAGAGGGGAGAGCTAGTCTATAACAGGTTCGATACGATTTTTGCGGCACTTTTGCCGCCAAAGGAAACGCTTGATTGCCGCTAAAGCAAAGCAAGGCCAAGCAACGGCAACTCGCAATAGCAACTCGCAGCAGCAACAGCAATTGGCTATCGGCAATCGTCAGGCAACGACATTGACCAAAGCGATGCTGCTGCTGCTGTGGTTCTGTGGTTGCTGCTGCTGCTGCTGCTGATGTTGTTGTTGTGGCTGTTGCCAGTTGACCGCATTCCAAGTCAAGCCAACAAATCAATGTGCAAGCGTAGAAAGAAAGGTGTTGGCAGCAGCAACGGCGGCAGTAGCAGCAGCAGCAGCGGCAACTGTTGCTCTTGCTGTCGTCCTTCTCTGCCTGTGTGGACACAAACTGGGTCAAGACGAGCCCAAATGCACTCGGTGTTTGTTAGTGTGTGTGTGTGTGTGTGTGTGTGTGTGTTTATGTGTGGCAGCTGCGAAAACACCTGCAACCGCAGCAGGCGGGACGACACGGCAGCAATATATAAGCAATGCGCATGCTCAGCTTGCTTCACGGCTCGTGCGCTGCGTGTGTGTGTGTATGTGTGTGAGAAGCATTCTCGTTGTAGTTGCTAATTTTGTGTATGTGTGCTGCATTGTTGCTGCTGCTGCTGCTGGCTGCTTGCTTGCTATTTATCATTAGCTGTTGTTGTTATTGTTGCTGCTGCTGCTGTATTATTTTTGCATTTATTTTTGGTTTGTGCCTAATTTGTTGCACACGTTGAAAATATTTTTATTTATTTTTTCTTGTTGTGTAGCTTTTCAATGCTATTTTGTTGCTGCTGCTGCCGCTTTTGCTTGGCATCTTTTTTTGGTTGACTCTTGATTTTTGTTCTCTCTAGCTGCCTATTTTTTTATGGCATTTTTGTGGTTTTGTGGCGACTGGCTGAAAAATATGTTTGGCAGCCGCCACACAAATGTTGGGGCTAGAAAATATTTGTTCCAAATCGTTTTAAATGTGGGAACAAAAGGGCAGCAACAAAATATGGTAGTATTTTTTATTTAATTTCTTTGGGGTAGAACTAGCCAGTAAACAATTTGCATAAATGTCCGGCAAAAGACAAAAGCAAGAAAATAAGCACAAATAAATCAAATGTTGCTGGTGGTACTGCTGTTGTTGTTGGCCTTTCTCCTCAACAAAGTTCATAAAATGTTTGTCAACGCGTCGCGTCATCGCATGCTATGTAAATGAACAACAACCACAGCAACATTAGCAACAACAACAACGGCCACCGCTTGTAGTGAAAATTAGAAGCAGTTTAGCAGTCAGTGGGCAGAGTTTCTTATTATTATGAAAATTTCACTTTAGTCGCTGTTGCTGCTGTTGTTGCTGTTCTCTAGCTGTTGTTGTGCTTGTTGCTGGCGTGCCTTGATTATAAAATAAATTTCATCTTGCTGCTGCGGCAGCGGCTGCTGCTGCTGTTAGCGCTTTAGTTTTGTGCGCTTTTGTTGTTAGCTGGCATTCCAATTGCTCGCTTTTTACCGCTAGACAACTGCCGCTGGCGGCAGCAGCAGCAGCAGCAGCAGCATTATGAAATCAGTTGCTGCAGATGAACAGCTCTTGGAACTTGATATGCAGCTTGTTTGGAAGGGGCAGCAGGTGGACAACAGCAATAACTGGCAACTGGCAACGGACAACGGACAACGGGCAACATAAACGCCCCATAACAACAGTAGCAGCAACAATTGCTCATGTGTGGCAAGTGTTGCTGTTGCTGTTACTGCAGCGTTTATTGATTGGAAGCGCAGCGTCATCCACACTTCCGATTGCGGCGGATTAGCCAGCTAGCCAAACGTTCATTGAACCTGTGATATGATAATGATGATGATGATAATGATAATGATGATGATCAAGGCGCCAGCGTCGTTGCGGAACAACAGCAATTGCTCAGCATGTTGCCATGCATTGTATTGCCTGGCACCGAGTCTGAAGTCTATAGTCCAAGTGCAAGTCCATGTTGGCAATTAGCTGGGCCCGCAGGTCTTGGCCACAAACATATATATATATATATATATGTATATATATATGTATATATGTGTGTGTGGCTGGTCCTAGGCAGGCGCCATAATCTATGGCAATTGTTATTGTTATTGTTATTGCAATTGGTTCTTCATGTAGCAGCAGCAGCAGCAACAGCAGCAGCAACAGTTGCGGCACAGTGGTTCAAAATCAGTTTGCTCATGTTTTATCAAGTTATGGCCATGGCTATATATGCCAGCTGCTTGTGTGTGTGTGTGTGTGTGTGTGTGTGTGTGTGTGTGTGTGTGTGTGTGTGTGTGTGCTGGGTAGGCACAGCAAATGGGCTTGGCTTTCACCCACATCAAGTGCTGCCCAACATTCTTCGGTGTCTATATCTATATATGTGTGTGTGTGTGTGTGTGTGTGTGTGTGGGCGCTTTGCCAAAAGCGCTGCCATACCTCAATGCTTGCCATCGCATAGTTATTTTATATTATTTTTATTTTTTTTTCAGCTACCTGTTGCTGTGAAAGTTGCTGTACCTAAAGATCTGAGCCAAGCGACAGAAAACAATGCCAGCTGAGCGCTAGGCAAAATGTTATTGACATTTGATATTGGTTAGACTCAAAGTACATCAGTATCTCTATATATATATATATATATTTATGTAGATTTATTTATGTATATGTGCATATATGTGTAGATCATCTTAAAAGAATGAATACGCATAGACAAATTTGGAATGATTTCAACTAAGCTCTCACTTTTTATATTTTCCTAATTCTTGCTCATTAGAGAAATATACTTAAAAAATGTAAAAACTATAAATGACTAAAATGTACAGCTGAAGCACGGAAATATATGCAATAAATATTGCACTTAAAATTTAAATTTTATTACCTTTTGTAGTATAGACTGTTAATAACTGACTAGCTTAATGATGAAATATAAAATTTTGATTATTGATTTATATATTTATAATAAGATTGAGATATTTATAAATTATGCATTTAGTTGGCTAAAATGTATGATAGGTTTTCCAAGCCTATATAAATTGAAAATTTTCAAAATCGATATATATCGTTAGGGTTGCCATCACTAATGTCTAGGCTTCAGCTCAAAGTTTAGCGCATTTGGCATTAATTTGATGGCAATTGCAACAGCTTTGTTTAGTGGGCCACTGACGAAACGCACACACACACTCACACACACACACGGTCACAATCCCACACACACACACACACGCATGCACAGCGTTTAAAGTTATTAACAAAAGGCAATTATTTATAACAATTTCGATAGCGTTCGCCTTGTGGCATTGATGGCTGCGAAACGAGTCATGAATCAGGTGCCAGACAGCGAGCCATTTGTTGCCAGCCAATTTGAAAATGGCAACAACAAGTGGCAAGTAGCAAGCAGCAACAGCCAAAGCAACAACAACAACAACAACAATAACAACGCATCGCATCGCACATTCATTACAATTAATTAAATTAAAAAGCGCATAAATTCTGTCGTCCAACCATTAGCTACACCTTTTTGCCTTTCAGCTTTCATGGTGGCAGCACTGGTTGTTGCTGTTGCTGTTGTTGCTACTGTTGCTGTTGTCATTTAAATGCGCTACTAATAGCAAACAATTTCATTTATTTATTAGACGTTAGTTTCACTTTCCGAGCATTTCACTGCGACACACATTACAATTTCTTCACACAGCTGGCAACGCCAAACGAATGACTTAGGCAACGAACGCGAAAGTTGCACACACACACACAAAAGGTTTCTATGTGTGTGCGCGTTGATTGTTCATATAATAAATATTCAACTGCAGTTAATATTTCACATAACGAGAATTTCATACAAATGAGCTGCACCCAGAAAATAAAAAAAACCAAATCTGATTATTTTAATCGAACTATACATATGGAATGCTTACATATATATTGTATTTATATGGTAGCCCAAGCCCCAACAATTATGATAATAGTAAGCATCATCTTTTTTTTTTATTGACGTGAGTTAAGCTATGTCTGGTATTCTAGATATTATAATCCCTTAACTCTATTAATAATATCTCAAGATCTTTTGAATTTCTTTTATGATCAAAATTTTCATTTTCTATACAAATATTAAAGCTCATGATTACCCAGAATTTCCATTTGCTCATTTTCAGTTAACAACATATGATTAATAGTTTCTGGTTGCTGCCTCAACATATCCTTTTATGCAAGTGATCAAATTTTCATTTCTTTGAACATTTCGATACATATTTATTGTTTTGTTTACAAACTGATCGTGCCTCTACAGATTTCTTAGCTTTTAAGTTAATGAAACTTTTGCACAAGTGCTACAAATTTCATTGTTTAATGTCTTCAATGGGTTTAAATGATCTCTTAAGACCTTTGATCGTTGATCTTATTCACGAAGTGAACTTAAACTTTGAATGCTAGATTTGTTATTTTCTTGAGTAACTAAATTGTTTCAGAATTTCTTCTTTATCTAAAGTTTGTTAACTATTTGCATTATATTTACTTTTGGGTTCAATTATTTTCCCAACTTGTTTCGCTAATCTGCTAACCAAACCTGAATACCATCTGATGTCTCAATCTCCAAGTATCCCCTCTCCATCTTGCTTCCCCTCTCCTTCTTTGAGTTAATTTCTATTAATCTTCGACTCTCAACGCCAACACAAAGTGTCAGCGAAATAAGTGACTTTCTGTGGAGTATCTGGCAAGGCCATTCGCTTGGCTTGCGCAAGTTGCTCAGTTGCTCAGTGGCTGATTTCCATTTCCATTCCACACTTGCCCCACTCCACTCATCACTGCCCCTCACACACACATTGCTACGTGCCAAGGCGGCATCACTTGTTAAAGATTGCACCAAAAATTTATTCAAAAACCAAAAAAATTAACTCGCATTGCGTAAAGTTGTGAGGCCAAACATATTGAAGGGGTATTCCGAGTTTCTTTAGTGAAACAAGTGTGCGACAATTGCGCAAACTTTTGCCACACACTGTGACTTTTGCCCCCACAATTGTCACACTCCTAACTGCAGATCATTATCAAAAGAAAACCTCAAATCAAATTCATTAAACGCTGCTTATCGCTGCAATTGTCGCAATGACAAAGAAAACCATTAAAACTTGTAAGGTTAAAAGCTTTAAAGTTTGTCAGTAAACACGCTTTTAAGAGATTACTCAAATTATTATTATGTCTAGGCGTACGTTCACAAATCCATAAAAAACATTTCAACTCAGCAAATGTGGGAGTAAAAGCTAGGAAATTTTGTATATAAATAGTTTTAAACTAGACATAGTTAAAGCTTTAGTTAAAATATTGATAAGTGTGTTTAAATCCAGCCAAGTTAATTAAGAGTCTATAAAATACAGAGATAGAAAGATATAGATATCTTTCCCCAGATTTTCCCCAGTTAAGTTGATAGTTTATAACTATATCCTATATACTGTATATTATGCAAATAATAATAAACTTCCTTTTATATCACTGCTCGAAACTTTTGTATTGTGGAAGTTCCAGTTCCGAAATTTTCTGCAAACTTTATGATAATTGCATAACACACACGAAAGTTGTGCAGGAAACTAGAAACCCGTATGCATAATGATGGATGCTTGGGGAAAGGATACTTTATCACTTGTTGTTGGGTGCATTTGTGGCAATGTCTCGGGTAAAAGTCTCTCTCATGTGCGGCTGCTGCTGCTGTCCGCTGAAGTGCGTGATACACGCCCACAGTCAACCGCTCGCTGGCTTCCTCAACTGTGGACGCAACTTCCTTGTTGTGCCAGTTTGTTTATCTATTATGTAAGGGCAGACAGACAGGCTGGTAGGCTGGTAGGCTGGTTGGCAGAGGCAGGCAGCCACCGCCTCGTTTTGGGATTTGGCCAAACCGCAGAAACAACAAAAACACTTAAAACGAGCTGATGTTGCACGCATGCGCGCACAAAGTGCCACGCCTCAAAACAAATGCCGCATTGTGTGGCTTACTGTGGTTGCACAAATGAGCCAAGTCGAGCAGAGTCGAGCGAAGCTGAGCTGAGTTGAGGCATCGACATGGGCATCATAATAACAGCAACAACAACAACAACAACAACAACAACAAGCGAGTTATGTATCTTGTATCTGTTAGATGCGAGCATCTGCGAATATAGTTATGCTTGATTTTTTCGCATTGCTTGCAATTAAACGCCGAGCTTCCGCAATGCAATGAAGCATTAGCTAGATGGATGATCATTAAAATAATGATAATGATGATGTGTGGTACACCATATGCCATATATCATGCCATTACAAAGCCCTCAACCAGCCAGCGGTCATTATATGCTATATACAAATAAAATGAAGCTATAGAGTATGAGTAACAAGTAACAAGTCATCATCATCATCTTCATCTAATATGGGAGTAGGCAACGTAATGCCCTCTGATGGGGCCTGATGAGGAGTGCCTTGAGATTTGCCCCATGTTGCCAGCAATTTTTTTGCCAACGTTGTTTGTTTGCTTTTTTCTTGTCATTTCTATCTCTCTCTCTCTCGCACTGTCTCCCTCTCTGTCGTGCTGTTTGCATTGCACTTTTACTTTTCTTATTGTCAACGATATGAAATACAATTGTGTAGAAAAAAAAATATATATTAAAAACTTTCCCATTTGGACGAGGCAAAAATTTACAAAAAAAAAAAACAAACAAACAAACTGGCAACACTTTTTTTTGTGAAATTTTTAGCTGCTCGTAAATTTTATTTTAATTTCTTAGACAATTTCTTGTTGTTGTTATTATTAACGCCCTTTTCATCTGCGCTTAGCAACATTTTTCTTCTTTTTTTTCTCTTCTTTTTCTTTTTCCGTCTCTTGTTTTTGATTTGTAATTTAAATTAATTTCTTTCAACGCATTTCCCACAGATTTATTTGGTTTTGTGTTTTCTAGTTTACTAGCTATAACGGTGCTTTCGAATGACTCTTTTTCTTGGTGATAAGAGCGCATCGAGGAGACAGATTGAAGATTGATGTGCGGTATTCCTATTCTAATCCGGGGTATTCCTTTTATGTTCGACATTTATTGGTCATTTTAATGGAGTCGTAACTGGTCGAAACAAAGCAAAGCAAAGCAAAGCGTTTTGGGTAACAGTAAAAGTGGCTATGCTTTAAGCTGTTCTTTGTTCTCAAGTTCAAGGCGTTGTTGTAAGCCCCCACCTCACAATCCCCCGCAACGTACCCCCTTCCCTGGTGCGACACCTGCTTGTGCATAACTGTAACCCAATCTGTTGCCACGTGCAGCAAACTCGGTTTGGTAATTGGAGACAAGAACGGCACAACAGGTTGCGCTGGTTGCCTTTTCCAAAACAGGTGACGCTGCCACGTGCAGCAACAGCAGCAACAGCAGCAGCAAGTTTGTTGCCTAAGTCTTTTGTTTTTTTTGTGACACATTTGGCGCTCACTTCTTGTAGTTGCTGTTGTTGCTGCTATTTCTGCTTGCTGACCCAAACAAACATCCGTTTCCTTTGGTCAACAAAGGCAGACACGCCCACCACGCTCAACCAGCCCCATTTAAACAAGCACAGTGCGCGCTCAAAATTGTGAAAAACTCATTTGATTTGCAGATAGAATAGAACTAAGGAATTTTATTAGAATATGAAAAGAATTTCAAATGTGTAGATTGAAGATGAAGAAAATTAATACAATGCATAATGAAAGAAGAAAACGAATTGTGTGATTTGTAAGACAATAGTTTTGGGGAATAGCTTTCAATAAAGGGATTAATTTTGTGTTGATAGAACTCAAGGTGATTAAAAGTTATAAATTAGTGAAATTCGAACTTTCTAGAAATTATAATCTCAATATTTGTATTTATGATAATAAATGTTGTAAATAATTTTCTAAATGCTGATAATATGTATTCAAAAATTCCATAGTATCCTTAAGGAGTTTAAGCTGTAAGTAGCTTTTCAGCCAGTTCAGGTTAATGGGTGCTTACTGTACTTCCAATATGCATATGATTCGTGTCTTGCGACTGTTCCTTCGTTTCATTTGTCGCGCGTATCCCACGAAACAATTAACGAGCACAAAAGCTGACCGATATAAAGCAAGCGAACAGCAACAACAACAACAACAGTAGTTGACCAGTTGCCGGCACTTGACTTCAAGCTGGACTTTAGCTGTGTTTGTTGTTGTTGTATATGCTGCTTTATGAACGTGGGAAAAAAGTGCACAAACCTCGCGTCGCTTTTGTTTCAAAGAGAACCGGAAATTAAAAACCAGCGACAAAAGTGTATGCAAAAAAATATATATATGTTTATATGTATATATTTTGGTTGAAGGTGCGCCCCCACCCAAAAAAAAAAACAAAAAAGAGCCAACAAAAAATGGGTGATGAACAGAAATCAGGCAAAGCAGAAACGAGAGAAAATTTGTTTGCTTTGCTGTTTGCTGTTTGGGCTTAACGTCGTCTCATCTTCTCATCTTTTTCGTCTTTCGCTTGACACACTCACCTATATTCTGCGCCTGCGCCTGCGTCTGCGCCTGCGCTGACGCCAGCAGCACCAGCAGCAGCAGCAGCCGCAGCAGCGACAGCGGCGACTGCGTGCGTTGCATTTTGTCGCTCACTTTTGGTTGTTGTTTTTATTTTAACTTTTTTTTTTGCTCTGTTTTGTTTTCCTTTTTTTTTTGGTTTGATTTAGATTTTTTGTTGTTGTTTTTCTGAGAATTTCCAATTTGTTTTCACACTATTTTTGCCAGCTTTTTCTATGCTTTTCTTTTTTTTTGTTGTTTACACGTTTTTAATGAGCAAAAGTTGTGAATGTTTTGTCGTTTAGTGTGGCCAGTTTTGCAACATGCCAGCAACTGCGAAATTCAAAAACAAATAAATAAATATAAAACATAAACAAAATTCAGTACAAATATTTGGAGGAACAGGTGCGCCGGAAAGTGTGTCAGCCGCGACAACTTGTTGATCCCTTACACACACACACACACACCAACAAAAAATACGTACAAAAAAAAAGATATAAAAAAAATAAATGAAATAAAAACAGAAATATCAAATAGATGCGCACAATTTCTCGAGCACTCGAGACGCGTACCGTTAGGCCAGTTAGACCGTTAAACCGTTAGACTTTATATGAAAATCAAATTCAACAAAAATTAAACGTCAAACGCGCCACGATGCGCACAGTTCCGTTCGCTTGGCGTTCAGCACGGCAACTGAATTCGTAAGCGCTCGCCAAGTCGAGCTTAAAGCGACGACTCTCACGAAAGCCGAAAGACGAAAGCCGAAAGCCGAAAGACGAAAGACGAAGACGAAGACACCACGACGCACGCGCACCAAAAAATAAAACAAGACAACAAAAACCGAAGCTCAAGACGTTTTCTTTCACTTTTCACGTATTGCAGGCGCGCACGCGCTCTCTCTCTCTCTCTCTCTCTCTATTTTTTTGGCAGCTGTGACCGCTGTGTGAATTAGCAAACCAACCGTCGTCTTGTGCAGCTTGAAAGCAACTGAAAGTTTGCGCCGCAGCGTTGTGCGTCTTGTAAGCTGTAAGCTGTAAGCGTCGCAACCTCAACGCTGACAGCGACTGCATGCGTGCTGCTGCCGTTGACGTCGCTGCTGCTGCTGCCGCTGCTGCTGCCGTCGCTGCTGCTGCTGGTGGCACTTGCTGCGCTTTCGGCAAGTGTTAAAGCTCTGTGGAGCTTAGGGCTTTCGATGCGTTTGGTCTATCGATCAGTGGCAAATTGTTGGACGCTTCGATTTGCTAGGCCAAGAAAGTTGCCACTCGCTGTGTGTGTGTGTGCGAGTGTGTGTGTGTGTGTGTGTGGATGCTACAAAACGGTAATAACAACTAATACAGGTTATGCAACTGTGGCAACTGTGGCAACTGCTGGCTGGCTGGCTGGATGGCTTGTTGGCTGGCCAAGTGCTTGCACCAAATTGACGCCGCAGCACAAATAATTCTTTGTGGCAACTTGGTCTTGGAGCTTGCCGTTGCTTGCTTGCCGCTTGGACATTCATTGCCACAAAGCGAACGATGCCGTTGCACAAGCATTTGCATGCCACAAAACAGCTCAGCTCTAAGTATGCCAAATGGTCAGCAAATTGGAGCAGCAATCGAAGCAGTTGATGCTGCCACCACAATTCCCGGTTCGACTCTGTTCTTTTTTTTTTTTGGCCAGCCAACGCACAATTTGTGTGACACATGTGGGCCAACATGCAAAACGCTACCAAACCCCCCCCCCCCCTCCCCCTACACACACACCAAAAGAATATGCTAACCACGTCAGAGAGACATCTGTGATTCGCATTACGACCAAAAATGGCCAGCCAGCCAGCCAGCCAGGCTTCTAGATCTTCCCCAGCGACAAGTTGAGAAATGTTGCCAGGCAGGCCAAACAAAATTTGGCTACTAGTTGTTGTGCCTTGTATGGCTTAAATGCTACAATGCGAGCAGTTGGACCTCAAATCGAATGATCATGATGCCCCCAAAGCTAAGGTTATCTCAAAGCTTGGTAGGTTACTTTTATTTTTTTGTATTTGTTGTTTACTTTTTATTATTATTATTTTTATTTTTTGCATATGATTTTATATACAATTTGAGCCTATCCAGAATCAAATTTAAAAATGTAATATTTAAATTTAAGGTCTAGAAACGTTTTAAACATTATATTTTTATATGCAACTTTACTTTCATTTAAATAAGTTAAAAGTTAAATGAAATAAAAATATTTAAAAGTAAGTTATTTTTAAAAACAACTTAAATTCCTAACCATAATATCTATAATTGGTTTATGGTAGTGAATTTTGTTTTGTAGATGGCAAACTTAAAGATGTAAATTTTAAAGCTGAGTCTTGTTTCAAGCATGTAGTTAATTGAAGCTTTAATAAAGTTGTTCCACTGGTTGTAGTCTTCAAAAAATATAAGAAGACATTCTATTATATAAGGCATTATCTTGTATTCTGAAAAGTCTGTCAGTTCCATTGTCAAGTTCTGAGTCATTCCACTTGAAAATCAACTGTCAGCTGATTGAGTTATTGTGCAAAAGTAGTTTACTTTATGGGCTGTGTTAGTTGTGTTCTGGAACAGTTCTAACAAGACGACTGATCATCATTATCGTCATCTCGAATGATCATTTTTGTTACAGTCGTTTGAGTCAAGTAAATGACGTTGTTGTTATTGTTATTGTTGTTGTTGTTATTGTTGTTGCTGGATGTGCTTTACTCAGTTCGCTTTGGAGCTTTGCTTTGGCGAATTGTCATCACATTTTTGCGTGTTGTTTGTGCTTTTAACCCAGTTTAAAATGCTGCTGCAGCGACAAAAACAATGACAACGTTGCCGCGAGTGATGACAGCAACAGCAACAGCAACAACAACAACAACAACAATAGCCAAGTTGATTGCAACATTTTGTTTAGCCAGCAGCCACTCATCAAGTTGTCCAGCTGTCAATAGAATTGGGCGCAGCAGCTGCTCCATTTTCGAGTTAAGGTTCAAAGCAACAACAACAAAAAACAACTTGGATTCCAGCCATTCCTAACCTCATTCTGTGCGTGGCGCCACCTGTCGTACACTATGCTTAGCTCTTTAAGATTTGATAAGCAATACAAACAGCAGGTTGACTTTTTGTGCCTAGATTAGCAAATAGTGAAATTTAATAAACATTATTAACAATTTCGATTCCATTCATTTCTAACCTCAATTCTGTGTAGCGCCACCTTTCTAAGGTTATTCTTAAGCTCTCTTAAAGTACAGTTCACTTATCCTAATGTGTCTCTTACTGCAGAATCAAACAAGTTTCGCAATCATTTCAATTCCAAACATTCCACGCACCAACTATGTAGGGCGCCACCTGGCGTACGCTTATTTCTTTGAGGTTATATTCATGCCACAAACGACACTTTGAGGTTAACTGTTGACAATAAAGTTTAGACGGCAAACAGCATTATCAATAATTTTGCACCTTATTCTATGAGTGGCGCCACCTGGCAGCAGACTCAACTCTTTGAGGTTAGGTTAAGCACTTGGAGTGCTTCGCAGTTAACAGTTA
Organism: Drosophila maculinotata; assembly: GCA_035045305.1. Taxonomy (NCBI): domain Eukaryota; kingdom Metazoa; phylum Arthropoda; class Insecta; order Diptera; family Drosophilidae; genus Drosophila; species Drosophila maculinotata. The sequence continues at coordinate 5,605,708 of JAWNPD010000679.1, read as the reverse complement.
ACTAATCAAATTTGTGCCTATGACTGCAGAAACATTTAATTAGACAATGAGGAAACGGCTTTTGGCACGGGCTACAAAGAGGCGGCCCTGCTGCTGCTGCTGCTGGACCTAGAGCTGTTGCTGTGGTGCTGTGGTGCCGCCGCCGCCCAATTGTTACGCTTGGTGGTTGGTGGCCAGCGGTTGGATGCATCACCACGTGCGCCACTGACGCCCACCGAGTGGCCAGCCCAGGAAATCAACTGAAGCGCACGCAACATTTTCAGCCAAGAATGTTGGCTTAAACCAAATTCCCTGATTCCCTGCCCCCTCCGCCAGTCGTGGCAGCCGGCCAAGCACAACGAATTGCTGCATTTGCGTTCACGATGCTCAATTAAGAGTTGGCCCCGCTTCTCTCCCCGCTGCTGCCCCCCCCCCCCCCCTTTGCCAAACCACTTGCAACTCCAGACCCACTGGCAGTTCCAGTTCCAAAGCCAGTACCCAGTTCCCCGTTTCCCTCACCCGTCCCTGGCTGCTCGCTTCATTTTCTATTTAGTGCTTTATTATTTTTAATTTCCAGCAAAGTCTCAAGATTAATGTTCTGAGTCGCTGCCTAACAGCTACCAACTCCCAGTGGCAGCTCCCAGACACAGTTCTGTTGAACTGGCAGCTGCTTGTGCTGCATGTGCAGCACTTGCCCTGCAGCTCTGCCCCTCCCCCTGCCACTGTTCATAAGTTCTGCCCATGCTCCATTGCCACGAGCCAAATTCAAGGAAAATGGGTTTACAATGCCTGTTCCACTTTGGGACGGGGAAATAAGCCACTGGGACAAAAGGCAGCGGCGAGAGTAGGAAAGGGGAAGGGGGGGGGGGGGGTGGGTTGGGTTGAGTGTCAATATGTAAGTCAAGAAATGCTCATTTAGCTGGTCAGACCTGCTAAGACTTTATCTTTATCTGTACACATATATATGTATGTTTATGAAAATGATAAATTTATAAAAACTTAAAGATTAAATCAAAAAGAGAATCACTTTTGTAAAACTATATACAATTATAAGTGCTATCTTAGGTGAGATCCATTGGGAATGCAAACAATACAATTATATAGATTAAGCTGAATTAAAGCTATGGAAAAGTTATATTCATTTTATCCTTTAAAAATCAAATTGATCAAAAATTATTGAAGAAGGTTAAACTTAAACAAGTAAGTGTGCACTTCACTTGCAGATAGATACCCTGTACCACAAGACACATACTATCAAATACATACATATATTGAACTTTAATAATAATAATCAGTAAAAACAACAAAATAAATGACTAAAAACTTCTTCTTCTTTTGGCTTCACTGCACCTGACTTCGACTTGTCCTTGGCTCTGTCCTTGGCCTTGGCTGTGGTCTAGGACTAGGAGATGGCTTGAAGCCAGACCTTACATGCATAACTATTGAATTGCATTCATACATAGAATGGGATATTTAAAGGAAATGATTCAGATTCGTAAGCCGTTAATCAGTAGCTCAAAGTTGGATTAGGAGTTGAGTTTTGTGTGCTCAAAAACAAGGGAAATGAGTAGCAGAGCAAATCATATGACTCAAGTGTCTTTTGCACCACTGTGCGCCCACATTGTGTTGCAAGAGTGGCTCCAACTCCGGCACTAACTGTGGTTCAATTGCCAAATACAAATTCAAATTCATATTGAAATTCAAATTCAAATTTAAGCCTGCTCTCGTAAGTGTAGCTAAGTCAATGTGGTTATTACTTATACAATATGTATATGGAAATGTGGGGCTAAAACAAAAAGTGACTGCACCGAGTCCGAGTCCATTTGGGGCACTGATTACCACCCTGCAACACACAGCTGGTGCAAAAAGTGAAGTGAAATGAAATGAAAGTATAAATTTGTGTGCTGGCTTTCAAGCCCTAAACAACAACAACAACAACAACAACAGCAGCAACAGCAAGCAGCCACTGACTGCAGCTGCCCCACTTGAGCCGCCTCCCTTGTTACGGATAAGTATTTGCAATCATTTCAGTTTTGGACACCGCTCGTAATGGACGACTGGATGACTGCAACCAGCCGCCCAAGTGAAATGCCTGCGCAGCGCAGAATTCCGTAATGTTACATAAAAGCAACAACAACAACAGCAGCAACAATTGTGTGCGACAGCGACAACAATAAACCAAACATTGCAAAAATATCATAAAATACAACAACAACAAAACAAAACAAAAAAGCCCATCGAGTGTTAAGCACACAGGGCAGCCTGGTAGAGTGGCTCAGAGCCACCAAGCAGAGGCCAGCCGGCTGGACAAATCTTGAAGTCTGCCTCTTCAGCTCCAGCTGCGTTGGAGTCTGACGGATTGACTTGGATTTGCAGTGGTCTTTGTTGTAGTTGTTGTTGTTGGTGGTTGTTGGTGGTTGTGTCATACTTAATAATGGAGCAAGCAACTGTAACAGCAACTCATTTCATTTCTAACAATAACAACAACAAAACAAAAAGATGACATTTTTTTCTTCTTTTTATTTGTATTTTTCTTTCGGTTTTGTTTTCTTTTGTTTTTCCTACACGCATTGAGCCACATACCAAATAACAATAATAGCATAAATCACATTTAATAACAAAAAGTCAACGAATTATAAATGCCCTGGCCAAACACATTGTTAATATTTATGAGATTTGCTTATAGATATTATTTTGCCTAAAAAAACAGCATAAATTTGATAAACACGAAAGATTCTCTTTGGTATTGTATAATCAAACAGCGATCTTAAAAGTCAAAGAATACGTAATAGAAAATAAAATAAATATTTATATTGATAATTATATTTATTTATATCGATAGTGTAATTGCCAGTTGCAAATCTCTTGTTGGACTCAGCTATCGTGTTGATTGCAACAATTTGTGGCATTAGCGCAGCGTCTCTTGCGCTACATTTGGCGTTGGCTTTGGCCCTAATTATCAGCTGCAGCACTCTCCAGTGTTGTGGCCAGGAAGCCAGCGCCAACTCTGGGGCCAAATGCAAAAGTTCTGCTCAAGTTCGTTGCCTCAGTCTTTTGTTTTGCTCTGCCTTGCGACGCACCCAACTGAAGGCAGCGGCTCACTTGGGCTATTGCTAATGCGCAGCACGTGCGCCACGCCCCAAAAAGCACGCTTAACGCTTAACCCTTATGTGCCTCGTTTTGCCAATTTGACAATTTTATTGATGTACGCTACGTGATTATTGACCGCTTGATGCCAGCTCTTTCAGCAACTTTCATTTTGTTAATTGAATTTGAAGGAATGAAAATTGTTTTCATTTAGAAATTTTTCGCGCAATTTCGTGCAAGCACTTTCGATGCCAATTTCAGAGTGTGCTATTGTTGTTGTTGTTGTTGTTGTTGCTGTTGCTGTGCCTAGCTAGAATGTATGGTTCGTTAGGCCCGTAAGTGGCCAGGTGAATTATTGGGCTGCCAACACCTGATGCCAACATCTGACTGAGCTGTCCGCTCCCAGCTCCCAGCTCTCAGCTCTAAGGCCTAACTGTTTCTTTTTGTTTGTGGCCCAACTGGCCGGGCAATTAACGCATTCCACGCATTGCCCAGTGACCCGTGCCCCCGCTCTGTCGCTGCCCCTGCCCCTGCCCCCATTCAGCTGAACCACTGCGTTTAACGTTGCTTGAAAATATACGAAATCAAAGCAAGTAAGAATGCGCTAGATATAACCTGCTACGAGCTACTCTGTAACCAGCTGTTAAGTAAATTAGAAAATATCTTTTTTCTAGCTATATATTATCTTACTATCTAACTATCCAGTTGCAATATAATTTTCAGGATATATTGTTGACATAAAATAAAGAACAGGTACCAAATATTTAAGATTTAACTGCCCAAATTCAATGATTACCAAATCAAGATCTTTTCAGCTGTCTTATATCAAATTTGAGCAACTTATAGCATTAAAGAAGCTAGATTCAACATTTGCTGAATCCAGCTTTTATAATAACTGAAGGACATCTTTATATTTGAAATATACTATAACATCTAAGAAATATATTTTCACAACTTAAAGTCAACCCTTTTATATATACAGGGTATAAGAAAAAAATATGCAAATAAATGTTTGTGTATGTATGTGTGTGTGTGTGTGTGGCAGGTCTTCAAGCTGCTTAGCTGCTTGCTGCCTACTTGGGCCTTATGATTATGGCCTGGCCAAAACAATAATAATAGCAGCAACAACAAAAACAACAACAACAGAGGCAAAAGAGTTTCTAAAAGCTGCTTTTTTGGGGCTGCTGCTGCTGCGGGTCAATAGACGCACGTCAAGCGACAGCAACAACAACAACAACAACAGCAACAGCAACAACAGCAGCGACAACAATTTGTGTGTCAATAATTTATTTTAGGAATCGGAATCGGAATCGCTTCGAACTAAACGAGGTCGGGAGAAAGTCACTGCACAGCAGCAGCAGCAGCAGCAGCAACAACAACAACAACAACAGCAAACACTTGTCGCTTGTTGCTAAATTGGCTGAAATTATGATTAGTTGTTGTTGTTGTAGCTGCTGCGGCGAGGATTGCAAGTTGTCAGCGAATCGAGACGTGTGACGAATGGCCTGGAAGTGCAGCCAGTGCAGCCAGCTGGAGGAGCACATCGACAGCAGCAGCAACCAGCAACCAGCAACTGCAGCAGCAACAGCAGCAGCAACAATTGCAATTTCCGCATGGCATCGCCCGGCGTGAAAGCTGCAGCTGAAGATGAGGCGCAAGGTCAGCCCAAAAATTCCACTGCCGAAATATCTCTCCAAGTCTCCATGCCACCCCCTGCCCTTTTTCACGCCTCAACTTTACACAGTCCATTGCCATCTGCAACCGCAGCTCTGCAATTGCGCATACGCCGCGTTGCTGGCTTTAAATGCTGGGAAACACAAACAGACAGCGACAACAATGCAGAAGCCACAGCAACACCAGCAGCAATACCAGCACCAACAGCAACAACAACACCAGCAGCAATTGCACTAAGTAGCAGCAACGCTTATCATTGAAATATCAATAAAAACCGAAATGAAGATGAAAATTGAAAAGCAACTACTTTTTATAACAACGTCCACCGCATGCTCTATATAATATATAAACTATTATAGTTTTTGGTATGAGTACATTTTTAATAGAAACTAACGATTTGTTTTGTTTCACTTTATTTGTGTTGTACATGTATAAAGTTTTGAAAACGCTTTAAAATTTCTTTTCACTGAGAATGGATCTCCTCAAATACAATCTTCTTATCTACGAAAAAAAATACAGTTCTGAAAAATAACTTTGTGGGTGTAAATCCAATGTTGCAGGGCTAACAAGCTGAATGCCTTAATGAAGTTGCCCGATTTGAAGGGATTGAGGGAGCTGAGGGGGAGCATTAAACAAAAGCTACAAATGCCACAAAATACACATGTGAAAAATGAAAATGAACGCGAAAATGAAAATGAAAACTGAAAACTGAAAACATTGTGCAAGTGACAATTGCTTAAAGTATGTGTGTGTATGCGTGCGTGTGTTGGTGTTTATATGCGAATTGCAGTAAATATAATTTACGACATGGCCAAATGTCGCCTTGATGACCCGCTCATTAAAACTGAGACAAAAACAAACTGAACAAGTGGAAACAACTGGTAACTGGAAACCGAACCGACTGAAAGGGGGAAAAATCATCATCGTGACAAATGCGTGAGAAAAACAACCATTTTTTTGAATGGCATCCAACGCAATATGCTCTATAAATTATGAAGGAATGGAGAAAAGTTGGGAAAGGCACAGGTAACTTCAAGAAACTTTCGCTCAGAACCCGATACAGTTAATATCTTCCTCCTTAAGATTAAGATTTAGATAATGATAATATGAACGAAAAAAGCAATTTAAGTGCGAAAAATCAGAATGTGATCTATAAATTATAAAAATGTTATTAAGTTATATAAACTTTCGTTTTAAATGTAAATAAAAACGTTGAGATCTTGAAAAAATGTATGAGCATATAGATACTCAAGATACGTGATATATTCTTAGATTGTAAAAAAACTGTAGTTTAGAAACCAAAAGCCACACATCAAAGAGCTAAGATTGGTTAAGTAGATAATTATGAAGTGAGAATAAATATTTTGTTTTATGAACTATTACAATATGCTCTATAAACTTACGAATGCGGCAAAGCAAAAGAAACTTTCGCTTAGAATCCCCAAATTGCAGATCGAAGAGTTAAGATTTGCCGCTCTTCTGATGATGATGTTGTGCAGCGTCGAAGAAAGTGCTGGAAAACGAGAGTCATTACGGCAAAAAGAAAAAAAAAAAACACTTTGATGTGGTTCGCGGCGCAAAGAGTGTTGGATACTGCTTGACAAAAGAAGTCGGTCTGACAGAGAGAGAGAGAGAGATGGCGAGATTAAATCAGAGAGAGAGAGAGTGAGAAGCATAGAAATTAACTCTGGCTTGAAATTGGTTCAATTTATGCTATGATTATTATCAACAATGTATGTACGTTTAATGGCTGTAAAACTGCATTCCCCCCATCCCCCCCCCCCCCCCTCACCACCTGCCGTTTTTCTATTCTTGAGTGCCCTGATTGAATGAATTCGCTTGGGTTATCGCCATGTGGCAGTTTGTGTGCCAAATGTGCAGCCATGAAATTTACATTCTTATGACTATCAACACACATGCATCTCCACATCTGCCCCCTCCCACTGCCACGCATACATGACTCCCCCTGGCTGCTTCTTTCTTTCATTGCTGCTGTGCGCTGAAGCATTTGAGCTGCTTCTCTTTTAATGTGGCCGCTGCTTAATTGTTTCATTTGCCATTTACCATTTGCCATTTGCCGCGTGCTTTCCTCATCAGCTTCATTCACTCGTACCCGTACGTTGTTATTGTTGTTATTGTTGCTCTTATTGTTATTGTATCTTTGGCAGCATTCCGCATCCGCGTATCTTTGTATCGGAGTATCTGAGTATCTGAGCAATTGACAAGTGCCAGTTGCGGTTGCCGTTCGTTGAAATTACTTAATAAAAGTGAAACTAACTGTCAGAGCAGACCACAAAACTAGTTTCGACTCGATTCCGATTCGAGTCTTTTAAGCTCAAGTTTTCTAAACGGAAAACGAGAGTGAAATCTTAAACTTGATATTACACCTGGCTAAGTGCTTCTTCGGTTTATGGCTAAAGAATGAACAACTGCCCAAAAACTGCTGCCAATGGCAAACAAAGTTGAAACAGTGTTTGATAGCCGACTAGGGCATGCCCTGTATCTAATCTGTAGGGTATATGTCTGATACAGTTATATAATTTGTTATCTAAACTGACTATAAATATATAAAGACTTATCTAAAAATTAGTATTATTAATAAAAACAAAGAACTCTAGCTTATCTAGTTCCTGAGTTCAATGGGTACATGCAAAGTTAAGAGCCAGTACTATAAATGGATTGGAATGCAGTTGAAGAATACGTTTCTATGCCTAAAAGCCACTAAGATGATCAAGAAGATCAAGAAGATCAAACAAATTAACGAGCGGAAACATTAATATTAACAGCAAGTTTGTGTTCTAAGTCATTTGTTTTGCTTGCTTCAGGAATTTAACTGCATGATCAGGGAAGCAACCAGAAAAGCTTACGGCGCCTTGGTCACAACGTTTGGCACCATTGCTTGAGAGCAGGGGCAGGCAGGGGGAACTTTCACTTTACAAAAATGTGAACAACGACAACAACAAAAACAACAACAACAACAACGACGACGACGCGACATGGAAATGAAAATTTATTAGCAAATTATGATTTCTGTGGCCAAGGCAGGCGGGCAATTGGCCCAATGCCTTAACTTGCCACTTGACCACTTGCCCAGGCAACAACAATAGCCACAACAACAACCACAAGAACCGCAATTGAACGGCGAATGAACTCGGGGGGGAAACGTCAATTCAGGGCAGCCCAGGAACGTGACTGTCGCCAGAATTGAGCCCACGGATGAAAGAAAGTTTTTTTTTTCGCTGCAGCCGTCGAACGAGCTCTAAAGGCAGCCAAAACTTTGTTTATAATACCCTAAGCACATGGTTTACTACAACTGGGTATGCACAAATTTTAGAAGCAGTCAACTGCGTCGCCAGAAAAAGCTTAGTTTCTAAGAGAGCACAGAACAACTGAAGCTATTATTACGTATACGTAATATTTTAAAAATAGTGATGATTGAAGTCTGTTCTTTATAGAATGCTTTATTCAAAACTAAACTGGTCAACTAAAATAAAAATTCTATATACAAAAATAATAAATTATAACTGAAACTTATCTATCTAATTTTCAACAGAATACCTCATTGGTTTTGCGATCTATCCTCCAAATTGTCTACACTTAAGTTGTATTGGTTTGTAAAAATATATATTATTCTGAATGTTTTTGGCAATTGAATTCTATTCTCTCAAATTTGGAGTATGCATTTATTTTGTTTTTAAAACCTTATATTTCCAGAGCTCATCTACAGGGTATTTGCTAGTCTTGTTTGGTAGCTTGAAGTTCTTTTTCGGTTGGGTATTTGTTTTTGGCTTGGCCTTTGAGTCATGCGCTCGCAATGCGAACTCGAACCAAAATGAAAACGAAAACATTGCCCAGTAACAGCAACAGCAACAACAACAACAACAACAACAACAACAACAGCAACAGCAACTACAACAACAACTGTGCAAATACACACAGCCCAAAAGCAGCCCGAAAACATTTTTCTCAATTTCACGACAGGTTTTTTTTTGTCGTCGTTGTTGTTGTTGTATTTTTCCTTTCATTTCTTTTGCATTTCGACCAGGCAAAATATTTGCTTAACAATTTCTACTGTAACAACTAAAAGAAACACACACGCATCGTTTTATGTTTTTCATACTCTTCTTTTACTTTACGTTTTTTTTTGTCTTTTTTTTGGAACTCCGGCGACAATAATGCACATTAATTGTGTGTGTTGAAGAGTGATGTTGAGGGGCACAATGGGTGGTGGGGAGTAGGGTCGAGTAGCAACTGCCAGATGATGAAATCGAAGAAAAGAAGAAAAAAAAACTGGCACAGAGCTTTGGCATTGTCTTAAAGTCGCCCTCTCTCTCTCCATCTCGCTCTGCATCTCTCTCTGCATCTCTCTCTGTCTTCAGCGATAACTTGGCGATGTTGCAATCGTCACCCACGTAAATCAGCCCATGAAGAAGAAGAAGCAGTAGCAGCAGCGACACTCAGACGCACACACACACATGTAAATGACCATCTTGAGGATGAGTCAAAAGAAAGTGAAACGAGGGGCGTGACCACGCCTGCCCAACGCGGCTGCCCATGAAAAGAAATTGAGCAGCGACAGCAACAACGAAGAAGAAGCAGCAACAGCAGCAGCAGCAGAAGAAATGAAAGTGAAATGGACGCCGCTTGCTAAGCGATGATTCAATCAACAACAACTGGCAGCCAGTCAGCTCAGCGCAGCTGCCACGCCTCCTTGGGGCTGGGCACCCTGTCATCGAGTTATCGGCATCAGCAAAGCTTAGTCATAAACTTTATTGACAACAAACAGCAAACAAGCGATTCAGTTGTTGCATATCGAAAAATCCCAAAAATGCGAAAGTTTCTTATCGCATATGCCATAAATTGATCCCCCTCCCCCTTTCTCAGCTCATCCCGTCCCATCCCATCCCATCTCATCTCATACATAAATGTGCCATAAAACTAAACGCTAACGATCCCAATCGCATTTTTCACACGTTTCTTTGCCCGCTTGCAGGGTATATACATATACATACATATACCTTGTCGTAACATATTATGATGAAAATGGGATGAACTAACTCGATTTATAGATAGATCCAACCAACTTTGAGAGAAAATGCCATACAGAGTGAAACGCATAAAGAACATAATCATATAAGTATGTACAAATTTTAAAGCTGATGAAATAAATCTAAAGTCAAGGAGTTGATTGGCAAATTACAAGTGTGAGAAAGAAGAAGTGACAGAAAGTGGAAGAGGCAGGAAGAGTAATGAGTGGAAAGTGATGAAGGCAGAATATGGGGCATATCATATATGATAAATGTCATACATACATATATGACATGTTTATAGCTACTAAGAAATGAAAGAAAGACGCGGTTTGAAAGTGGGCAAAAGAGTAATGGAATGTGATAAACTTATTTTCAAGAATATAATAATCCTAAAGCAGTTTAAAGATCAAAGATAAGATTGTGAGAAAGAAAGTAAGAGTTAAAAATACTTAAAGAAAAAGAAAGACTCCAAAGCTTTAATATAATATTATTTCAAGCAAAATATGCTACTTTTGAGCTTTTCATTTTTCTATTGCTTTTTGTGCGACATCCTTAAATGTTTCACCGATTTTGAGCAACTATTGAGCAGGAGAGTAACTGCTGAATCAATAGTCCCCGGGATACAGTTGCTTGACCCAATCGAGCTGGCTGACTGGATGATTGCTCATCTGTGCTGTCGATATGCATTCAGCATTGAGCATTGAAGCATTTAGCATTTGTGGCAAGTCATGAGGCGACGCTTCGCATGGCCAATTGCCAAAGACTGATCAGTTGAGAGTTGCAAGTTGGAAGTTGGAGTTGGGAGCAGGTTTAGGAGTCTAGGCTTCGTGTCATGGCCTCAAACAAATGCTGATGGATGAGCCTTGACAACGACTGTAGCTTTGGCTGTGGCTGTGGCTGTGGCTTATCGGATCGACAGTGACTGCTGGCCATGTTTACCGTTTCGGTTTCAATTGCCAATCACAATCGTTGGAATGGCAAATGGAGAGAGAATTTAGCCAAAACGGATTCGCTTTGAGCCTGCTTTTGGTATGGCAGGCACGCGCAGCGGGAAATTTGGCGGGAATGAAAAACTCATGGAAAAGCTTGCACATACATAAATCGACGCCAGTTGTCAACGAGCGAGTTGCCTGTGGGTCGGCTTTTTTGCATGCCAATGGGTTTGGCCACAGTTGGAGCTCCGCCAAGTGTCTGGCGTCAAGTGTGCGCCGCAGCTCAAATTAAAATGAGCCGTTACGCAGTTGCTGCGGTAGTCGAGCTGACAACGGCAAATCTCTGATCGACGACGTGCGGGATCGCTGGTTCGTTGGATTAGTCTGTGGTTCGCCAGCGGCAGCTCTAACTGCTTAGCGTGGCCAGCGATCAGTGATCGGTGATCAATGGTCGGTGATCGGTGGTCGGTGGTCAGTGGAGAGTGATTGACGATGGCGCTTCAAGCCAAGTTTGAAACAATCACAGCCCCTGTCGCCGTGTCAGCCTCTGGCCTCTTGTACTTAAATAATGGCTATACGAAGCTAAAAAATACATTGCTTTTGAATATCAGTTGGTTTTTGAAAAAGTTATGGCAGTGGAAATATAACTATCATTTAAGTTTCCTTGTCGCCTGTCTTTGAATAAGCCTAAGCTTTAATCTTTACTTCATCGATTTTTTTAAGACACAACCTAGTCCCATTTTCTGAACAAGTCTTGGTATTTGCCGCAAACTTCAACTCAAACCATAAATTTAGTTATTCGTTTGGAACTTGAACTTCGAGTCTGTCTGCAATTGAAACTGTTTGGAGTTTAGAGTGTTTTTTAACGGCATTCCCGAGAGTTGATCATTACGCTCTATAAGTGCGATCGGCACCGACTACAACCACAACAACAGCTACAACTACAACAACAACAACTGGGAATGCAGACTACGTCTACAGCTAACGGCAGCTGCAGAAGAAAGCGTTGCGCCAAAAACAAGAAAACCCGAAATAATTTAATATAATACAAAAATATCAAATGATATAAAATGAATCAAATGGAAACGCTTTGAGGTCATTTGGCATTTTTGTTAGCTTGTTATTGTTTTTGTTGAATGTGGCAAGCATTTCAATAAAAAACCGCTAAAAACTCAATTAAGCTGGCAGACTTAATGCATGCGCCGTGGTGCTGCGAAGGTGGTGCAAAGGTGGTGCGAAGGTGGTGCAAATGCGCTGCCAACTATTTGCCAAATTGCTGGCTCAGTGGCTGTCACCCAAGAGTCCAATAGTCCAGGAGTGGTGCAGGGATTGAGGTGCAGATGTATGGAAGATGGAAATGGAAATGGAGACGTCGCCAACGGCGGTCGACAGTTGGCTTGATGTTGCTGGTGGTTTTGGGAGTGTCGCCTCAGGCGGCTGCTTCGAATTCCACAGCGTAAAAACCAACAACAACAACAACAACAATAGCCACATTTGTATATTGTGGTAATGTGTAGGAATGAAGAGAAGCGGCTCAAAAGACGGTTTACATAATCAAAAGGCGAATTATTTATGGGAATTATCGTGCGCGCTGCATTATCAAATGGATCAGACGGATCAGAGAGAATGAATGACACTTAGACAGAGACAGAGACCGAACTAGAGAGAGAGAGAGAAGAGAGAGAGGGAGAGAGAGTGATGGGTGTACCTGTAGCAGGTAGAAGAAGCAGACGAAGGCAAAGGCAGTGACCGAACAACGGGATTCAATGCGGAATTTGGCAAACATAAACAGATTCCACTGAATGACAGAAATGTCTGCGAAGTGTGAGAGGGAGGGTGGGAATATTATAGAGATGGAGAAGGGGAAAGTTATGGCAAATAGAAGACAAAGCTAACAATGGGAATCTATCGGAATATGTTCTTATGGACAGAGCTTATTTGATGAATGATGACAACTGACAGACTCATTACGCATCCAAGGTGCGAGTTTCTAGCATTAGTAATCTGATCTACAAATATGTAGGTAGACATAAATTATGGATAATGGAACTATTTTCAATTAGTGTTCCAGCTCCATACTCGATCTTTATACTTAAACAGGTAAGAAACTGAACTAAGCTAGTGTGACCAATTTAATTGTTTACTTATGTTTTGTGTGATTCCCAAGCTTGAAGCATAATGACATAAAGCTTTGAAGCTAAAGCTCAAGACACAAACCACAGCAAGCTTGCGCTGTGAGCTTTTCACCACAAACTCTACATGCTGTAGAGCGTGTAGACTGGAAGTCAAAAGAGCCATGCTACAAAAATATTGGAACAGCGTTGCCAGACTGTCTCAACAATTTGAATAAACCTAAAGCAACAGTATATAATGGCAATACGATTACTGTTAATTATGTAAATAATTTCTATGATTGCTCAAGGTGCATATTTGTGACTTACATACCCCCCATTGTTGCAAATGAGCATACAAGTTGGTGAAAGTTTGGCATCGCGACGCTTAGCGAAGACACAAACCCGGCGGGCAGTGCGCAGTTGCCAAAGATGCTTGAAAACGACGTAAACAGCTGTAAGTCCGCAAATCCGCCAATCGGTCGTCGCAGGCGGCGGAATCGTCCTTTTAGAGCAAAGGATGCGATGATATTTGCGCAGTTTGCGTGCGGTTTTCGGAGCTAAAGGACGCAACAGCGGCAAAACAACTTGGGATACAATATCATCCGTGAGATAAATCCCACTACCAAAGCCCTACCGCACTACCTATCTACCCTATCCTCTACTCTTCCACTTACCTACCACACTCCGACATCCTCTCATCCTGACACTTTCCCTGTCACAGTGTATCTTTTGCCAAAGCTAAAAACGCAGAGCATATTTTAATAAAAAATTACAATAAACAATTGTTAAAAATTTTAAATTATTAATATTTTCATTTATTGAAATTTGGCGCGTTTTGAGCTTTGTTGTTGCTTTGCTGCTGCTGCTGTTGTTGAGCATTTTGGCAACAATATTCCGCCTGTTCATCCCGCTCCGTGTTTGTTACTCCTGGTTTTTAATGCCGGGCGTGTCGCGTGTCTAAATCTATTTTGTTGTTTGTTTTGTTATTGTTGTGACTGTAGTGCTAGAAAAAACTATTGTGAACTTGAGTGAATGTGATTGACACTCTGTGAGATTTAACGGCTCCTTGCAAGGACCCTTGGATTACCTTGCGGGACAAACAAGAGAAGCGCCCAAGCAAAGAAAAGGACACAAAACAGGAAACAGGAACAGTTTAAATCACAGCCGGTAAGATACAAATAATATTGTCAATAAAATCATTGCTGTCGGAAGCTTCCGACTGCGTAATGCTCTGTTCCGATTTTTGGTTGACATCTGAAGATTATTATAAATTTAAGATAGCAAATTTGGTGACTCTAGGCTTAACTTTAAAATATTATGGCTAAATATTACGACTTTTAAAGTGGTAAATATTTGTAAAATTATATCTGAAAAAGATGAACAGTAATTAGTTCTAATAAATAATTTAGTGACTCGTGGCTTAAAATTATGAGACAAGCAAAGTGGCAAACAAATTTGAGTATTTAACAATGGCTCTAAAACTGTGATTTTTTAACTGTAATGCAAACCGATCAAAAGTATTTAAATTCAATGAAATGAAAGCAAATTTGGTTCGTAGGAAATTCGAGCTGCCTATCGAAACCGAATATTTAGCTTTAATATGCGTTCACTTCGGGAACAGAGTATGAAAATATGTTGCCCCAATAATCATAATGATCATTTCCGAGTATTATTATTATTGTTGTTGCTGGTGCTTTGAAGTTGATTTTGCGGTGGTGTCAATGGCTGAGAGATGCATAAGAATAAGCAGCTGCTATTTGTGGTGGCTGTGGTGGGTTTGGGGTTGGCTTTGGGTCTGGGTTTGGGTTTGGGGTTGGCTAGTACTCTGCTGATAACGATGCTGATAGCCGCACTAAGTTTCGAAATGATGAGAGGTACTTGAGCGAGAGTTCGAGTTCGAGTAAAGCAGAGAGGGCTGAGGAGCAGGCCAACTGGCAAACGCAAACAATATACCGCAACCTTTTGCTTGTGGTTGCACGTCAAATGGCAGAGTAGGCAACGGAGTGCGGGGTAGGGGTAGTAGTAAGTGTGGGGAGGCTGCAACCTTTTTGACCCTCTGCCTGGTTTTGGCGAAAGTTCAAATCGAATCATTTTGTAGGCTTTATATTTAATTTGCATGGCATTTTCGGGCTTACAACAAAAGACAAAAGCAATAAACACACCCCTTTACCCACACGCTCCCCATTCCCCCCACAACATTTACAAAACGAGCAATTTGCACAATTTCGACAAGTTGCCTATGGCTGCCGAGGCGGTTTTGCAAAATTGGTATTTCGATGGCATATTTTGTTTTCATTTTCATTCTCATCTTTATTTGTATATCAAATGTTTTCACACGTTGCTTGCAAACATTCGCAAGATATCACATATCATACTTATTGAGGCATCTGCAACTCACAATGATAACAATTTTGTTTTGCGCGTTCCTAAAAGTATGCTATACGAAATTTTCGTATTAAAGTAACTCAATATCTGTTTCCCTTTAAATATTATAGGTATTTCAAGTTTATAGTATAGAATTGAGCGTTCTTCAAATCCGTTTTGTACTAAACTAAGAGCATATTTGCATTGAGCTGGCGAAACTGAGGCGAAATCATTTTGTGGAACACAGAGTATTATTTGCTAGCATTATTTATGGCCGTTATTTTATCTTGGCACTACGTTCGCTTTGTGCTTGTGTCGTCTGTTTTTTCATTGCATACTTCTGCGCGTCGTTGCATTACTTTTTATTGCATTGCAAGCACAACAGCAGCAGCAGCAGCAGCAGCAACAGCAACAGCAGCGGGAGCAACTTTGTTGTTGTTGCCAGCATATTTCGTTATTTTAAATTTTATTTCCACTCAAGCAGAACTCATTGGAAGAGCAAAGAAAGGGCAGGAACTTAAGAAAAAAACACAACAAAAAATAAAACAAAATATTCAAGCCGTCGACAAACGGACAAACGGAGGGACGAAGAGGCAGGCAGAGGGAGGAAAAGGGAGGAAAAGGGAAACAGGCGTAACGCCTCGCATTAAGTGCTAAAAGCAGCAGCGTTTTCTCATTTTTTTTCTTTCATTTTATGCCTTTATTTGAGTACATATATATTTATTTGTATCTTTAAATTTGTGTGCCAACAAAGAGAACGACGCCCGACGGCAACGAGCAACAGCAACAGCAACAGCCGCAACAGCAGCAACCATAACCGCAGCGACCGCAGCAACAGCAGCAGTTGCAGCGCAGTCAAAAGCAGAGCGGCGGCGCTGCAGCCGCAGAAAATGGCCGCAGCAACAGTAGCACCAGCAGCAACAACAACAAGAACGACAACAGCAACAGCAAACACAACAACAGCAATAAGTGAGTGAATGAATGAAAGCAACGACAGCTGCGACGGCTGCGCGGATTGCTGAAGATGTTGATGAAGATGGAGACGAAGATGCCGAGCAGCGTGAAGTGCGACACGACAATGCCAAGTGCCAACAGTAACAGCAACAGCAACACGCAGTGCTAAAGGGGAAATTAAGTGCCAAAGGCAACAGCAACAACAGCAACAACAGCAAAACCAGCAGCAACAGCTGCTGCAGAATCAAAACTAAATTTACATAAGAAAACAAGAAAGCACAAAGCAAACGAGCAAAGGACAGGCGCAAAAAGCGTAATCAAAAATATTCAAACGACAGCAACAGAACCCGAGAGCAACCGCAACATAGCAATGGCTGCACGAAGCAGCAGCAATAGTGGTGGGCGTGGCCAGCCAGTTGTTGCCTTGCGGTTAATATTTCTGCTGCTGGTGGCCAACAGCAATGGTGTGGCGCAAGCAGCCCCAGCAGCAACAGTTGCTGCCACAGCAACTGCAAGTGCATCAGCAACATCAACACATCAGCTGCAGATTGGTGTTGAAGGTAATATTCCCACGCTGATTGTGACTACAAAACAACGTACCATAACAGCAGCAGCAACAACAACAACAACAACAACAACGGCAACAGCAGCAACAACCACAGCAGAAGCAACCACAACAGCAGCAGCCACAGTTGCTGTTGACAATGCAACCACTGAATTGGCCGTCGATAAAGTGCCAACAGCAGCAGCAGCAACAGCTGCAACAACAACAACTGGCGCCATCAGTGACATATTGCCGCCGGCTGTGGAGTCGGTGGTGCAGCTTATGGATTTAGAAGTGACAGCCGCACCACCAACTAATAATGGCCACGATGGACGCAAGCTAACTAAAAAGAAGCAGCTACAGCAGCAACATTTTCCGACAACAACCAGCAACACAGCAGAAACAACCAACATGGAAACCAGCACCACCACCAGCAGTCTGGAAAACAGCCCACCGCACGAACTATTGCCCGTGCCCAATGGCTATTTGGGACCTATTTTTATGGGCGAGAAAACATTTAGTGTGGTGCGTCCGCTAAAGAAGCCACTGGCACCCAACCACCAACAGCAAGCAAAGCTGGAGGATTCCATTGAGCTGCAGCTGCGTCAGGGACGCATTGTCGAGATACTAGCACCAACGGCTTTGCTTGAATCGAATCTGGAGAGCAGCTCGTTGCGTCCGGGCACCACTCGGACAACCACATTGCCAGCGGCACCACAGCCACAGTCTGTGCTCTCGACAACAGTTTTCCAAGTGCCCGAACAGCAGGTCAGCACCACTCGCCTGCCCATGGCGGCGGCTGAGATCAGTGTGGCTGGCTCAGCGGTGCTGTCAGCACCACCGCGCACCGAATCGAAGATCTCCGATATACAAATCGAGGTTTACGACTCGACCGTCGATTCCATAGTGGCTTCGACAAATTTCCGTGACAACCAGGGATACTATCCCATGCCGCTGGAACCGGCAGTGGGCACCACCAAGCCACCGAGTTCGCCGGTGGCGCAGGAGCGCTTCACCCAATACGTTATTGATCGTGCCGATGTCTCCACACAGCCGGCAGCTGGCGGCGCTGTGGGACTGGGCAAACCAGAGCCGGCGGCCATTGAGATACACATTAATGTTTCGGAGGCCTTTGGCAATGAGAGCGAGGATCTGGAGTTCTCCTACCGCCAGCCACTGGCCAGCGAGATCAAATCGAATAAGCCCAACGATGAGATACTCGTCGTGGAGATCATCGACAACAGCGCCGGCGACAACAGCACTGAGAACACCTTCAGCGCCAGTGCCGAGCACATGAATCTGAATCCCATGTTCAGTTATCCCTATCGCTCTGATTTCCCGGCTGCGCAACCACCCGCGGTGCGTCCGCCGCAGGATGCCGCCGACGAGCTTTTTATGGCGGACACTAAGGGTGGCTTGCCGCGTCCACCGCCACCACCTCCACCGCCACCGTTGATGCCACACAAGCCGACCATCGATCGCGACTCGGACACCATTTTCTACATCTCCAACACGGAGGTGAAGGTGGGCGAATCTCTGCCCACCGCCAGCAGTGCTATAAATGAGCAGCAGCGCAAGCTTCAGTTTGAGAACCAATTCTTTCCCGCCAGCTACATGCTGGACCAGCAACAACCACAGCAGCAGGAGGATATAATACTATCCCCACAGCATCGCACCGCCGACGCACTGAAAATTCTACGCAGTCCCGGAAGCAACAGCGGTGACGGCGCACCACCGTTGGATGTGACATATGTGGGTGAATCGGTCATCGAGGTGGAGCAGCAGTCGCTGCCAACGAGCGGCAGTTCCACACTAGCTCCGCCTCCACTTCTGGGCAGCTTGCAGCCGGACATTATCATACAGCCGGCGGTGCTACCCGATTTGGCCATAGGAGTACCGGTTATTGGCGAGCTACCCCCGCAGATAGAGCTCAAGGAGATCGACTACATGCCCGGCGAGTTGATGGGTCAGGGTCGCAATATCTATGAGAATGATATTGATAACAACGGCCTGGGTCTGGGCAGCGATCCGGATGTGATTGAGAGCTCCATTCAGTATGGCGGCGATTTGATTGATGATGGCGCCGGCGGTGGCTTCGATGGCATCGAGGGCTCCTATCCCTTTGAGAGTCCAGCGCATCGTCTGCAGCAACAGCAGCAACAGCAGCAACACGGACTCTCCCATCAGCCGCTCAACCAGGAATTCAGTCATCTGCATCGCGAGCAGCAACCCGTCGCTGAGATCCTGAATGCAACACTGCAGCAGCGAAACGAGAGCGTCCGGGCTGCTTTGAATTCGGGTGGTGCGTCTGCCATGGCGCCACTGCTGCACGGTGGCAACCAGTTGCCAGAGCGTATGGGCAATGCAACCGCACTCTCCGATGATCCGTTTGCCGATTATGATGGTAAGTTCCGGTCTGACGGAGTTTCTCAGCTCAGCTAACTAACATATTTTGTTTCTCTTCTTCTTCTTCTTCCTTCTCGGCTTTTGCAGGATTCCTCAATCTGTTTGCCGTCTCCATGGGCCTCATCATTGTCATCCTGCCCGCTGCGCTCCTGACGTCCATGTACTGTGCCGTACGGTAAGTGAAAGCATAAAGTAAGCTGGGAAAGGGAAATAGGATTTTTTCTAATATTATTATTTTCAGTTTTCCAATACTTTTTATGTGAAAAATTGGAAAGTTACATAAATCATTAAATTCAATATATTGCATATAATAATTATTTGTTGTGTACAAAAGAGGTACGGGCCTTTCTCTCAGTGTGCACTAACTGCACCCTTATTACAATCAATATCAAACCCTCAGGGCCCTTGGTCAGCTTGTTGAACAGTTGCCCCACTGCTGCCCCAGGATTCTGCCTAGCTGAGTGCTTAATCAGCTCAGATTCGCTGTCCTTGAAATTAAAAATAATTGCGAATGTCCATTGAAGTTGAAACTTGCCACAGCGCAGCGACAGGACAAGGGGGCGACTGTTGCGTAATTGGGGGAGGGGGCAAGCGGTGGCAATTGATGCAATAAGCGCAACGAACCGCAGCATTGAGTGAATGCCCCCAACAACAATGACAGAGTGGAGTAGAAAAAACCGTACCAGATGAAACGGCCCCTTCAACTAATCCCATGTTGTTTACCCTTGCACAGGATACTATTATTTTGTTACAAAGTGTGCTATGTTTATAAAAATATACATAGGTTTATATTCTTGATCAAAATTCGACTTATAACGAAAGTATCTTAGCCAAACTCATCAAATTGTGATCAAATTAATATCAAACAATATTCCAATTTTTCAATATTTTTATTTTTACAGACATTTAAAATACTCAGTTACAAATTTGACTTGTGGAATAAACATACAAAAGTTTTGCTTGAGGTATGGCAAGAAAATTGCATAGAATTTTGTCTTCACAGCTATTGCCACACAATTAGGTACAATATCCGAAAAATAATTAAATTTGTTATTAGTCATTTTCAAAATCAAAATTTAACTTTTTGTGCTCGGCAAAACTTGGCAAGCACTGACTGTTATTTGTCTGCAAGAGTATTTAATATTCGATGATAACTCTTCATAATAACTCTATTATAATATAAGCAAGATGACGGAGAGGGGGAGGGGGATGGGGAGAAGTGGGCACAGGGGTCAGGCAGCAGCTGCTGCAGTCAGTTTCACAGTGCCGAAGGGGTTACCTGGCAGCAGCATGATGTGACTAACACACACACACTCATACACACACACACACACAGACGGAGTCACACACCAATAAAGAGTGAAAAAATACGCATAATACACATGGGAGTTATTGGTATGGGAGGCGTGGCAAATCGCATTTATCAGCTTCATTCTGGCATTTTATTTCTCGCAACGCCGGTGGCAAATCTGTGACTCAGACGGCACGACATGAGTGGCATGAAAACGGGCCTGGAGTGGGGCAGAGGGGGTGGGAGGGGGTGGTGTTGAGTTCAGGAACTGGTGTGACGCAATGTCAGCACGCAACATCCTTTCAGGCGGCAGCAGCAGCAGCCAAACTCATCCGCATCCACATCCGCACCCGCTTAGCCCCAGTGGCACCACCGAACGAGACACACACTCACATACATAAATCTCGAGCATGCCACGTAAATGGGAATTTGTTGCCGTTGCTTTTATATGCGGGCACTAAATGCCAAACAAAATGAAGGCCACACGGGGGTGACGAGCGGGTGAGAGGCGAGCGGGGGACAGAAACTGGCTGAGAGGCAGGCAGCAGGCGCCAAGATGAAAGCTGCCCCCGAAAAATCTAAAGGCGCCACAAATCAACGACGGGCGCGTCGACAGACGATGCCGGAAGCGGAAGTCGCCACCCATTCAAAAAGAGAACGGCACAGAAAGAGAGGGAGACAGAGAGAGAGAGAGCGAGAGAGAGAGAGAGGGAGAGAGTAGAGTGTAGATGATGAAGATGGCAGAAGTGGCCGTGGAGCTAACAAGGCGAGAGAGGTGAGGCCGCCGTGTTGCATGAGGCATGTGGCATGAGGCATGAATCGGCCCGGCCCGAAAGGCGGCCCGGAGGAAACGCATAAAACGTCAAAATGCCAGCCGCAAGCCAGTTTGCTTGCCACAAAAAGGTGCCACATGACGGCGGCCGCAGATGAAAGTCGACAAATGCGCAGCGGAAATAAATTTTGCCTGCCTTTTTTTTTTTCTTTTTTTTTTGTTGCTGTCGACAAGCCAGCTGCGGTCAGGGGGCAGCAACAAACAGAGAGAGTGAAAGTGAGGGTGTGGGTGAAGAGGGGGGGTGAAGTGCGTGTGTGTATGAAGCCAAAAAGGAAATTGCACAATAAACTGTCGAGACGAGAAATTAGTTGTGTGTGCGTGTGTGTGTGTGTGTGTGTGTGTGTGCGACAATTTGTATAAATGTTTGTGCTAAGAAACGCATTAAAAACGAAAGTAAAATGCGAAGGTCCCTCAAGTAGGCGACTACTGCAGAGGGGGAGGGGGGGCTTGGTGGGTGGTGGTGTTGAGCAATTTTTCTATTTTTCTATTTTTCGTACGTAAACACACCTTGAGAAATGTATTGTTGCTTAGTGTTTTCCAAAGCACTTACAGCTAGAGTTTCCTCTCCCACTCCCTCTCCCTCTCTCTGTCCGTCTCCGTCTCTATGTTAAAGCTCTTGTGTGAGCTGTCAAAGCTTTCATGTAAATGGGCAGCACTTGAGTTAGTATTTATGCATCTGACAAATAGAATAGTTTGCACTCAACTCCATTCATCATTCTGCCCTTTATCTGTCTGCTGAAGTTTTCAAGCAAATGGGCAGCTCTTGAGAGACTGTTAATATATAGTTTATTCCACAGTGTGAGGAGTGAGCACAAAATGCAAATGGACAGCCAATATGGTAATCTTACCATGCTGTAAAGTAGATGACATCAAATTGGTTTCTCTCAACTCAATCGATCTCTCTTCTCTCTCTCTCTTCATCACTGGAGTGACTAGTATGAAAACTAATTGCTCCTTCATTTGCTATCTATTGTAGTCATCTCATTTCATTACATTCCTTTTCTCTTTCCTTTCACATTCTAGTGGCAGCTTTTAAGTTTTTTAGCTGGAATTTAGTAACCCTAACTCTAATAGCACAAATTTCTCTCAGCTCATACATATTATAATTTGTGTTGCGGATTTCTCCTCTTCATCTAAAACCCAATAGACAACATTCCTCTCCCCCCACCACCCTCCCCCCCCTCTTGCTGTTCTCTTCCAATTTCAGCAAGATAGGCAGCATCCGAGACAAACGTTTATGCTTGCGCCGCAAAGTAGGCAACAAATTTGTGAATTTCAGTTGGCTTTCACCCACATTTGAAATGCATGGGATTTTATAATGCTGCCAACTAACTCACTAACCGCTCTCTCTTTCCCTCTCTCTCTCTCTCTCTCTTTCTCTCTCTCTTTCCATTTTGTCTCTTTGCAGCTATTTTCTGAATAAGAATGCGACTTCGAGTGCCGCTGGCGATGACAGCGAGCAAGGCCAGGGCCAGGGCCAGGACTCCAAGCAAGAGGTAAGTGCCCAACTAGATGAAGAAGAGGAAGAACAAGTAGCAGTTGATAAGAATGATGAAGATGATGATGAAGCTGAAGCTGATGAAGAAGTAGATGATGAAGTAGTAGCAGATGAATGAAGATACGCAACAAAAACTTCTATTGAAATTCAGTCAGAGGTAAATGCCGTCAAGTGTCGGGAACTTTTTATTGTGAGGCCAACCGCTGCTGTCCCGCCCACTTCGCCTTCGCTTGGTCCTTTAACAATGTCAAATATTTTCAAAATTTTCAAATTTCACCGCCGCAATTTAATTGCATGCAAATAAGTGCGGAAGCTAGAAACTGCCTCAAGTTAAAAATCCTGTGCACTCTGTTATTAATTGCAGTCATCGTCGTTCTCGATCGCATCCTCAACGTCGCCATCATCGCAGCTGAGCAATCAACAGGCCAATCCATATCCATATCCAGATCCGAATCCAAATCCAAATCCAAATGCAGCCCTGATCCGTTCCATGTCGCTGGCCCTAGCCAGTGGCGTCCAGCGCATCGAGTTTCAGTTTGAGGCGCGGCCTGATATCCAGACACCCAGCTCGTCGGCAGCAGCCACGCCCACAATTGGTGGGGCGGCCTTTGCGTTTAGTGGTTCCGTCACAAAGATGACGCTCAAAGATAATCATCTGATTGTTGTCACCGAAGAGCGCCATGTAAGTCCAACCAACCAGCTAACAGGTGTTAAGTTAACAGCTGTTAGCTAACAGCTGTTAGGCTGCTCTATTTATTGTCTTGTCTTGTCTTGTCTTGCCTGTTGCCGTCTCTTTCTCTCGCAGGTAAACAAAGATACACACTTGTTCACTCCCATGGGAACTGGTTGTTCAAATTAACTGAACTTTACTTTTCGGAACTAGTTTTCAATATTGTTTAGTCGGTCAATTTAGCAACTGAACAATGTTCACTGAACTCACTAATGCGGAACTAGTTCCGACTAAAAGTTATTGTCGTCAAAACATCAGCATACCGGATTATTATCTATAGTTTCTTTAGTACTTACTTAGTATGTATCTTTCAATTTGAATAACATATATTCATACGAAGCTACTGAACTAGTTCACTTTGACAATTAAAGCTAGCCTACTGAACTTGAACCATAGTTTCACTGTCTTAATACTTAGATTTCACAATAATTAATAATAACTTTAAGTGAACTAGTTCATTTAAACACTAATAGCTAGTTCCAAAAAAACACCTATTAACTCTTAATGGGTGCTTGTGTACGTCTTTATAGCTGTATTTAGTCTCGCTCTTTCTCTTTGCCTCTCACTGTTGTCTCTTTTGCTCGCAATGTCTGTCTCTTTCTCTCTCACACACACACACGCACCACTTTGTCAATATGTCCGTCTTAGTCTACGGCTTAGTCTCTCGATTGTCTTGTCTTGTTGTTGTCGTAGTATTGATTGATTGATCGATTGATTGATTGATTGGTTGATTGTTGTTGTACATAGTATTCATAATATTGTCTGCCTGCTCTTTCAGTCTTATTATTTTAACTAGAACAATATTTACTCTTGAAGAACTCTTGATATCTTATCTGCAATATATATATAAAAAAACTGTACATATATATTATATGTATGTATATAACTGTCTATTTCGTTCTCGAATTATTTATTTAGGTACTACTGTTCGACGTTTTTCAACTATTGCGAAATATTTAAGCAGCTGTCCTTTTCTCTTTATTGCTAGCTGTCTGAGGAGTCGGAAGAATATTGGTTTGAGTGAAAAAGACAGCTATGCTCTCTCTGGGTGACATGCTTAGCTGTCTCTTTCTCGCCAGTGATAGCATGTTTAACGGTCTCTTTGCTTACAAAGAGAGACTTGAATAGAGCTCCAATTGATTGTAATATATATATACAATATCTTTAATTAAATAATAAATTTATGTCAATTTCATATACCATATTTTAATCGATTACCTGTAAGGCTCTCATTTCCGAGCAGTTTATATTCCTGTCAATGTGAAACTGTTGTTTTGCCCCTCGTACTTCTCGACTTGACTGTGATCGATCCATGTAATTTGTGTCCTGCATTACGGCAATTGCAGCTGCAACTGGTGCATCCTTTGGGCATGCTTTGGCACCATTAAGCTTAAACCCCCCGCCACTCCGCCACCCCTCCGTCACAAGCTCTGCTTTGCTCTCTGGCTTTTGGCTATTGTCCTTGGAGTCCTGTCCCAGTCTGTCCTTCCAGCAGTCGAGTGTGTCAGTTATTTGTCAAGCAGCCCCCAGGATATCCGGTGCAAGCCTCAGCAACACCTGTCCCAGTTCCCCAATCTCTGATGGTGTCTGTGTTGCTCTCTCCATCTCTCTCTGTCTCTGTATCTGTCTCTGTCTCTCTCTCTGTCTGTGTGCTAGCTTGTGAGGTGTAAATGTGCCACAAGCAAAGCATATGCAAATGCAATTTTCGGCACTTTCCGCATGGCAGCCACTCGATTTGTCTCCTGCCTTCTTGTGGCAACCACTTTGCACACTTTCCACTTCCTGCTCCTGCTCCCCTCTTAGCATCTTCTTAGTGTTGTTGTTGTTGTTGTTGTTGTTGCTGTTGTTGTTGCCTGCTGCACCTGCATTAGTTGTAACCCACTTCCGCCAGATGGCGCTCAGTACCTGATTTGCCGCTTTCCATTCCGCAGGACATTTCACGCAACGCACGCGAGACGAAGATGCACACGGACAAGGATGGCGTCTTTGTGGTGGAGGTGGCACGTGGCATCGACTCCAAGCAGCTGCCCGATAGCCCCTCTACCGGCGCCGACATCACCGAGCTGCCCTTCGATACGAACACAAAGCTGGCGACGCTGGAGGAGCGCAGCCTGCCGCCCAGCCATGAGCAGGTGCAGATCCATGCACCACCCAGCGATTTTGCCAATCCGTTGCCAGCTGTCGGAACTGTTGCTGCTGTTGGAGCTGTTGGTTTGCAACAAATTGAGGAGGAGCAGCTGCTGCCCGAGGAGGAGCTCGGCGAACCACTGCCCATTATGTCGCAAACTGGACTTTCCCAGTCGGATCTGAGCTCAACATCCTCCAGTGACTCGAACAAACGCTACTCCTATGGCAACCAGGAGCTCTATGTCATCGAGCAGCCCGGCTATGCTGGAAATGCGCCTCTGGTTCTCACCTCTCCGCTGATTGCCGGTGAGGAAGCCACTGATAATGAGCAAGTGGTGCAACTGGTGGAGGAACCTCCCTTGCCTGCACCCGCTGCCTTCGGAAATGCCAATGAGGCGGAGGCTGAAAAGGAGCCAGCAACAAAAGCCGAGACTGACAAGGTACAGCCACAGTTGGAGAAGGAAGAGGAGAAGGAAGAGGAGCAGAAGAAGGAGCAGGAAAATGAGCAGGAGAAAGAGCAGGAGAAGGAGCAGAAGAAGGAGCAGGAGAAGGATCTGAAGTTCGATAAGGAGCAGGAGAATGATCTGATGCTGGAGAAGGAGCAGGAAAAGGAGCAGGTGAAGGGTGGGAAGGAGCAAGAGAAGGAGCAGGAGAAAGAGCAGGAGAAAGAGCAGGAGAAGGATCTGAAGTTGGAGAAGGAGCAGGGAAAGGAGCAGGAGAAGGACCAGGAAAAAGAGCAGGAGAAAGAACAGGAGAAGGATCTGAATTTGGAGAAGGAGCAGGAGAACGAGATGGAGCAGGAGAAGAAGCAGGAGAAAGAGAAGGAGCAGGAGCAGCTGGAAGCTATGCTTGTGGAGCCCGAGAACAGCTATGATAGCTTGATGAGTCTACCGGCGCCGCCCTCCACCGAGGAGATTAAAGAGCTCAACGATTTCACACTGATCGAAACGAATCAATTGGATTCATTGCCGCCACCACCGCCGCCGCCACCGTTGAACGAGACACAAAATGGCAACCACAACGACAAGGAAGAGGAGCAGAAGCAGGAAGAGAAGGAGGACGAGCAGGAGCAGAAGCAGGAGAAGTCCGAAATTGAGGTCAAGTGCGAGCCGAATTCAGCTATAAAGCTGACCAATGGAAATGCAAGAGCGAATGTGAATGGCAAAATGAATGGCAGCGTTGCCAACTCCATTTCCACACACCCACCAGCCGCAGCCGCAGCTGCAACCAATGGAGGAGGAGCAGGCGGAGGAGGGGTGGAGCCGTCAACATTGACGCCGCCAGCATCGCCGCCAGCGTCGCCATCCGCCACGGCACCCACCTCGCTCTGTGGGGGCAGCCTCAGCAATGGCATCCACGCGGTCACTGTGAATGGCAGTTAAGAAGATGAACAAAATGAAGCAGAAGTAAAAAAAAAACAACATTAAGCTGGCAATGCCGTAATGCTCTTTTAAGGTATGATACTCAATATATGCTAAAGTTTAAGATATTTAGAATCAAAGATCAAAGAGGATTTTTTTTTTTTATAGATATCCTGCGGGGTAAGCACATTCCCCCCGCGTCCACACATGTGTGAGATGTTTAGGCTAGGCTAAGAAGCATTAGGAAGCATCATATATGTGTAACCGAAAATAAAAATGAACCTAATTATAATAATAATTGATATAATATGAGAGACAAAACAAAAGAATTTCAATTTTCCTCTTAACTGTTTGTTGATTTTTCAAATATTGATAAACAAAAATATAAAGTCAAAACGCAAAAAGAAGTAATTAGAACATTTAAGGACAATTGAAATGCGATTTATATAAATATAAATCATAATTAATTGTTTGTCTATTTGCGGCTAACGGCAGCGTTGGGCAATTGCTATTTCAATGTCTAATGTCAAAATCTACATATGAAGCTACAAATAAGCCAAAACCGAAACCAACACCCAAAGCACACCCCCAACCACCAACCACCAGCCCCCCAAAACAAAAATAGAACTAAAATACCAGAACGCAGCCATTAAGTGCATAAATAATACAATTTGTTTGCTTACACACAACGGTTTGCCAAATTGTTGCAGCTATTAATTGATTACGCTGTGCGATGTGCGATGTGCGCTTATTATCATCATTGCAACTGACGCAGTGAACTCGGCTATTATAAGCACTAGAGCTGTCAAATTTGGTATTCTGTCTGTTCTAAGTCACAGCTGTTCACATCCAACAGTTTTACAAAATCCACACAATTTAGCCAAAGCAAATAAACCAGTGAACTAGGTAAACATAGAAGCTAGAACTATAAAATTTGGTATGCGGACTATTTGAAGTCCCAACTGCTTACATCCGACAGTTTAGCAAATTGTGTCTATTAATACAGCAACTAACCCAGTGAACCCAGTTATTATAAGCACTACAGATGTCAAATTTGGTATTCTGTCTGCTTTAAGTCACAGCTGTTCACATCCAACAGTTTTACAATATCCACTTAATTTAGCCAAAGCAAATAAACCAGTGAACTCAGTAAACATAGAAGCTAGAATTATAAAATTTGGTATGCTGACTTTTTCAAGTCCCAACTGCTTACATCCGACAGCTTAGCAAATTGTGCTTACCAGTACAGCAACTGACTTAATGAACTCAGTTATTAAAAGCACTAGAGCTGTCAAATTTGGTATTCTGTCTGTTCTAAGTCACAGCTGTTCACATCCAACAGTTTTACAAAATCCACACAATTTAGCCAAAGCAAATATTACCAGTGAACTCGGTAACCGTAGAAGCTAGAGTTATGAAATTTTGTATGCTGACTATTTGAAGTCCCAACTGCTTACATCCGACAGCTTAGCGAATTGTGTCTATTAATACAGCAACTAACCAAGTGAACTCAGTTATTATAAGCACTACAGATGTCAAATTTGGTATGATGGTTATTTCAATTCTCAACTGCTACCATCTAAAAACTTTACAGAATTAACACACTTTTGGCATAGATAGACACAGGTCTGATGAGCGAGCACAGCGCATTTACAAGTCGTACACCGATTTTCTTTGACATTTAATTTTTGTGACGAGTAATCAAATGTGCCGAAATTTATATAAAACAAAACAACACACAATTTACAATAACAATTTATACAATATATAAGAACTTTACTTATACAATACGATACGTGAGAAACTTGTGTAATCTTTGAACAACTAGCGACTAGCAAATAGTTTCTTTTGGTAAACACTACAAACTACAAACAAACAACAAAAAAACGGAGGACTTCAAATTCAGAATAATACACAAACTATATATGGATGTACTATGTATAACTAAGATAAACAATTTGATATTCAGTAAAAAGTAAAATGAAATATTTGCCCACAACATAAAGAATTATACAATACAAGAAATAAAGAAAAGCAAAATATAGAAAGAAATAAGACAGTTCTCTAAATAAATAGACGTAAAAACATTTATTAAAAAACCAAAAAATCAGAATTTCAGAAAAGAAAAAAAATATGAAAATATGAAAATAATTAAACGTAACTAAATAAATAAATCAAAGAAAGCGATGAAAAATGCGAGCACTGCAAGTGGCACGTGTTTTATACAAGTAGAGAATTATATATGCAATACCCTAAGGATATAGCAAGTTATTTAGATCGGATCCGATCGGTTCAGAAACGAACGAACACAAGATTTTTAAGTTTTTTGTTGATTTGATTGTTTCCAATTGTTTTATTGACAATTTGTTTGTGAGGAGCATGCACTTAAGCAAAAAAAAGTAACGAAAAAAAAAAAATATTGATAAATGATATATACTTATATGTATAACCCCAAATAGAACTAAAAATCTAGGCGAGTGCCACCTTTTTTTTTAAATACAAAATGAAGAGAGCCAAAACAAAAAAAAAAAAATAAGAAAATGGAAAATAAAAACCAAAAAAAAAAAAAAAAACAGAGTAAGTAAATGTGATTGTTATTTAACTTAAGTTACGAATTAAACTGATAATTGATATGTGTGTATGTGTATGTAAGGTATGCCAAAATACATATATATACAATATATAAAGCCCAGTTAGCCAAAAAGATTGATAAGATTGAGAATGAAGTTGAAATCGAGCAAAGAGCATGGAACAGTAAAAGCTGAAAAATGAAAAATGAAAAAAAAAAAAAAAACATTAACAATGGTAACTATGTAAAGGCTACTAAGCAAGTATTGACGTATACTAAGGTCAACCAGCGATTGGAATAAAGAATAAAGTGAAATTCAAGATATTAAGAAATGAACACAATCTTTAACTGGGTGGTTTTAACAAAGGTTCGGAACATAAAGGTAAGTAGAAAATAAACTTGGTCTTTTTTTTTGCAGCTCATAAAAGTTAAGCACTGCTCGTATTCATCTGTATAATAAAACGGTTTATGGAATCCGCCAAGAAAACCGAAAATCTATCTATACAGAATTATTATTATTATTTTTCTCGATTCTTGCAATGGACAGAAAACAAAGAACACTCAATAAAAACTAAAACACATGTAGAAAACAAATTTATTTTAAAATATATATAATATAAAAAAATAAAAAAAACAGTCGCAAGCTGAAAGTTTGAAGGAAATTTAGCTACAGATTGAGCAATGAATCCAAAGTTATCCAAGTCGGCTGCCAAAGGCAAATAATTATGTAATGGATTTTAATTAAATGCATCTAAGTCCGTTACCAACATTGCCTTTGACTGTAGGACTATTCTCGCTTGGCTTGCAGTGGGTCAGCTGTGGTTCGTTGGGGTCACAGACTCTAGGACCATGTACGAAACACATACACACACACACATATGTATATATATAAATGCGCTGCTAAGCTTAATACGCAGTTAGAGTGGAACACATCCTTAGGGGGCCTCAGCCGCAACATGTGTCGGGCATGTCAACGTCGAGTGTCAATGCACCACTTGTTCCACTTGCAGCTCCTCCAGCTCCTCTCTCTCTCTCTCTCTCTCTCTCGGTGTGTTTCGGTCTCACTGCCTTTTTCTCAAGGGGGGTGCTAAGGCAACGTTCGATCGGCGTGGATATCAATAAAATTAACAAGCCCTTAACAGCCCACTTAAGCGGCTTGGCCAGCACGCTTAAAAGCCCATAAAGCTGCCCAATACAAGGTGGGTGGGGGGTGGTAGGTAGGAGGGTCGTTTGCCGTTGCTGTTGCCCATAAACAGCAAGTGACAGGAACGCCGCAGCAGAGGAGCACAACTATGATTGCCACAGGAAGAAGCACAGCTCTTGGCAGCTGAAAAGTGTCGCACAAAGTGAAAAGGGGTGGGCGGAGGGATGTGGGCGTGTGGGCGTGTGGCCAGTGTGGCAAGTTGTCTGTAAAATGCTGCAGTTTAGTGGCACGTTTTAAGTTTCACTGACGACAGCGATGGGCTGGCAGCCAGGCGACAATCCCCTGAAACCGTCAGTCCCCTCAGCTCCCGCACAGCCAGAGTTCATTATTAATACCCTGCATTTGAAAAGAATATTTGTTCAGTCGGCAAATTTGGTAGGGAAGTTTTCATATCTATTAGGTAATTATTCAATTTGCAGAAACAAAATTAATTTAATAATAACTATAAAATTAACACAAAACTATTGGTTAAAAATACTTAAATAAATTTCCATTACTTAATTTTTTTCTATTTACTATCTGCAGGTCATTTGCTAGTCGCATTTGCTGTACGGGCGAAATTTTGCTTGTTTTTAATTGCAGGCCAGCTCGTGTTGCTCCCATTTAGCCAAACCTCAGTTGCCTGCCAGACCACCACCCTACCCTGCCCCCCCCATCCCCCTTCACCATTCTAGCTCCCTTTGCTGTTGTTGCTGTGCTTTAACTTTTACTAATTTTAAATTGCTGTCGCTTCGCGTTTACTCTCGCTATGGGGGCGGGCAGCTGGGCGTGGCTGCTGTCAAGTGTGGCGTGTATGTATGTGTATGTGTGTGTGTGTGTGTGTGTGTGTGGGGCACAGTTGAGTTGACTTGAAATTTTAATGAAATGCGCTTGTTTTATTGTCGCTGCACGTTTTGGCGTCTGCATTTCAAATTATTTTTAATTGTCAATTTCTGTGGCTGCCTGCAACATTTAGGTGGTGGCTGCCACCGCTGCTGCCGCTGCTGCTGCTGTGGCCAATGGCAATCAAAATATTAATGCCACGGGCAGTTGATTAACCACAAATGAAACAAACCAAAGCAAAAGCCATAAGCAGAAGTAGCAACAGCAACATCAGGAACATCAGCAACAGCAACACCACAGCTCAACCCAGTGTTACATAATTAAAATCAAATTAACTCACACAGACAAACACACACACACACCTATACACACTCACACTAACAAATAACACAAATGCACAGTAGACGGAACTATCGCACATTGCATTGACATTTTTGGAGCGCAATTTGTGACGGCCACGAAATTAAATTGACATTTGGTCAAAGTTGATGCCTCTCATCCACTCATTGCATTCAAGCGTGAACAAATGCCCACCTCCCCGCATTTCCCTCTGCTGAACATACCTCAATTCCAGCCACAACCAAAACTCATCTAGCTGAAAAGTGCAACTGCAACTGCAACTGCTGCTGGCGGCCTGCAGCACAGTTCATTAGTCAACATAAAAATAAAACTGCATTAAGCAGCAACGGAAACATCAGCGAAATTCAAATATCCAAAAACGCTTGCCACAATTTCAGGATTTTAGCCTAAACCAATAAACTAGGCAAAGAGAAACTAAAAAAAAAAAAAAAAGGTAAAGCGTGCAAATTTCAATAAATTTTTAAATTGATTATAATTGTTGTTTACTTTTTGGGATTGTGATTGATTGATTGCGATTGATTGATTGAGGCTGCGCTTTGCCACATTTGTGCAATTTATTGTGCAGCATGGCGCATAATTGAATGCAATTATTTAATAAATTTTAAACCTCGTCGATTCAGTATTTAAATGCCAGGCTAAGTGGATCAGCGATGGAAATTATATAGCATGTGAATCTATCAATCATATTGACGCAGCCAATCATAGGTCAACTAGTGCAAGGAACTCAGTGAAGGGGCTGGTCTGACATGCTTAAATGGGCGTATACTTAACAAAAATATGGTATGTGAAAAAGAGCGTTATTCAATTTTCAAAAATTTGTACAGAGCCACAACTGAGAGAGACTGAAACTAAATTATGCACAAATTAAGTCAATTTTTAATAACAATATAAGCTAGAAAACATTTTGAAATTTGCGTATACTTAATATTCGGATGGTATCTAAATTGTGCAACAATGTTTATTGAAGCGCATTTATATGGCTCTATCAAATATTTGGAAAAAATAATAAAATGAAACCTTGAGATGCCCGAAAACTCACTTAAGTGTATGGTTTTAATTGAACAAATCAACAGAAGTCCAAGTCAAAGAGGCTGCCAATTGAGTTTTCCGATGAAAATGTTGCCTGTAATGGAGCCTGAAATTGCGGCCTGTTGCCGACGCCTGAAGGGGCGCTCAGCGCTGTCCACTTGTCGGCTGTCGAGTGGCCAATGACTTAAAGATGCAATGCCACTGGCAGAACGTGCCAGTTGGCCTGCGGGTGGTGGTGTGGGTGTGGGTGTGGGTGTGGGTGTGGGTGTGGGTGGGGGTTGGTTGGTGTTCAAGTCAAGTCAAAGTCAAGCTGAAGTTGCAACCAATATTGGCTACATGTTTCCACATACATATGCGCTTGTTCAATTTGCAGTTACATGGAAAAGGCAAGTCCGAACGTATCTCCAATCCACTTGCTACCCGCTCTTCTCTACGCCTGGCACTCCTCCGGTCATTCAGATGTTTTGGTCACTGACCAGCGGCGAACGGCAAATGGCGTAGGACGAAGGACGAAGGAGGAGACGTGAGAAGCGATAAAATTAGCAACACATCCTACGGCCAGCGTTGGGCGCCACTTTGCATAATCATATCCTGGGCCAGGGGGGGGGTGTGATGAAGGGGGGTGGAGGGAGCGAACTGGGTCGCGTGCAATTCAATTAAATCGTTCGACGTTTAAAAACCGAATAAAAAGCCAAATAAAAATCAAAATTAAATTCATGCCGAGAGTTTCATCGAAATGGACACAGACACAGATCCCGGCACGGATACGGACATGCACAGAGGCAGAGACACGGATACGGATGTAGATGTGTATGTGTATGTGGGATGCGGATGTGGGATGCGGATGTGGGATGCGGATGCGGATACTAAAGCGAACGGAACCGTCCATTGGCATTTCAATTTGATTTGCTGGCCATTGGAGTTTTAATGTGCAAATCGTTTCGAATTGTTTGAATCAATTAATTTTTGCGACCATGCATGTGAGTTGTGGGCGTGGCACTCCCCTCTATTGCCTTTATTGCTGTGGCCCCGGTTTTGATTTGCACAACTGCAAATAGTATGCATACATCTATTCTATTTACAAGCAATGCAAAGAAACTGAACACTCAAAGAGCAACTGCTGGCGATTGGAAGCAATAGAAAAGCAATTCAAATGAAAACTTCAAACTGCACATAATAAATACTGAACGTCATGGATATCTATTGGGGTCGCTTGAGGAAGGCCGATTCATTTGTTAATTGAAAAAGGGTACGTAAATAATTTAAACGGTATTTAATAATAATTTATTTAAATAATATTTGCCATGCTATTTTTTATTTTCATCTCTAAAAGTGTAACTTGATATTTAAAGAAAGATATTAGTTATCAATTTATCCCCATCAGCAATCCATATGTGCCAAATGTTATTTATATAATATTAGTTGCTGTGATAAACTGCATGTGGAAATCAAGCTACCCTTTTATTTAGGGAGTTGAGCAACACTGTCAGCTGACAGCGTTTGATATGTGAAATCTGGATGTGGGTCTGTGTTTCTGTCTGTGTATCTGTGTCCTGTGTTCTGTGTTCTGTGTCCTGTATTCTGTGTCCTGTGTCCATTGCGCATTGCGTATCCTTTTGGCCATTTATCATTTGTCATGTTTGCGAATCTTTAACCAACAATCCACCCACAAACGTTGCTGCCCCCCCCCCTCCCTCCTTCCCCCTTTACCAGCGTACATTAAGTTCTCGCTGTTGTCGTTCAGCGGGGTCAACGTAACGTTTGACAGTGTCACTGCACCGTCACCCTACCTCCCTCCCTCCCTCTCGCCCCCCCCCCCCCACTTCCCTTACTCTTAGCCAACGCTACACCCACTTAACTATTACCAAGCAAACTGATTCCCATATACCCGCCCATTTGCTGGCTTTATATAATCGAAACCTTCTGTCATTTTCTTGTCGCACGCTTCATTGTTGTTGTTGTTGCTGTGCATTTTTTGTGTGTGTGTGTGTGTGCTGTTGTTGTTGTTGTTGTTGTTGTTGCTGCTGCTGTTTTTAATGCATTTCGTGGCATTATTGCGTCGTGTCCAACGTGGCGTATACGCAATGTGCACAGCAATTTTCATTTTATTTCTTTAGCTGCAACTCAATGTTGTTGTTGTTGTTGTTGTTAACTCTGTTCTCCTTCTTGTTGTTGTTGTTGTTACACCAAAAATGTCACAACGCACAAAACGTTGAAGCGCAACTGACCTCATTTATAGAGTCCTGTCCTGTCCTGTGCCCCCGACCACTCTTTTGTCCTTATCCCTTTAGCCTTTTTCTCTATTTGCGCTCTGTCTCCTGCTTTATGCTTGGTGGGCGTGGCCTTTGCCTTTGCCTTTGCTTTTGCTACTTTGGCATTTAATTGCAAATTTTACGCTTGTTCTAAATATGCTACACATAAACAGAGCGAGACAGAGACAGAGGCAGGGACAGAGAGAGTGAGAGAGAAAGAAGAGACATGTATATTCATTGTATATATACTACACACACACACACACACACACACACATACATAAGAGTGCGCATTTCATAATTGCCAAATGCACTGAGTGCTGCTGCTGCACGGGCCATAAACTGCCACGCCCCCACCCGCGCCCCTGCAGCTCTCACTCTCTCTCCATATATCTCTGGCTGTGTGTGTGTGCTGTTCATTAGCCTAGGTTTCTGTTTCGACTCTTTTCAACATTTTGCAGCAGCCACAACAAAATGCAAAGCGGTTATGTTGCTGCTGTTGCTGCTGCTGTTGCTGCTGTTGCTGCCGTTGCTGGTGTTGTGAAATTTATGATTTCTAAAAAGGAAACCAGCAACAACTGAAGGCCAAACTGAAAACCCGGAACTGAAACCCGCTTCTGGAGCCGTAACCGCTTCTGGAGCCGACGACGATGACGGCGACGACAACGACAACAGTTGGTAATGGTAATCACTGGCAGCAATGCAGCCCGCATGATGCGGCCGGCAGCAGCAGCAGCAGCAACTGATGCTGTTGTTGTTTCAATTCATCATTTTGTGTAGGTGGTTAGAGAGGGGATAGCGGGCGACGGAAGAGACGGTATTGCATCAAGCGCATTTCACGCAAAATGCCAAGTAGCAATAGCAACATGCATCAGCAGCAGCAGCAGCAACTGTTGCAACTGTTGGAGTAGCAATCAGTTGGCAGGCAACGCATTACTCAAAGTGACGGTATCTATATGCGGGTCGGGGCGTGGCAATGGGCTTCGCTTGGAGGCGGCACTATAACCAAATTGCTACTCAAAATGTTGACAAGCGCAAAATTTTGCCATCTTGCAGTCATTGCTGCTGTTGCGGCTGCTGTTACTGTTGCTGTTGCTGTTGCTTATCGGTTGGCTCTTGCATGCGTTCAAGATAATCTACTACAAGATTATAATATGCTTGGTGCAACACTTTGCCACGACCACGGAAATTAGAGCTTGCAGAAATTAGATTTGTTTCGAAAGTTTTCAATGCAATTTTGGCACCAAGCTTACAATTTTATATCCTTTTAATTGCCAGATGTATTTGAATGGAGCCCGCTATCATCAGACAGCCTCAATCATCGTAGACAATGAAATGTTTAATATAAAATTTGAAAACTTTCAGCTATCATAATTGTTGTAACCCTTTTGATCAGCATGTAATATTCAATTTACTATGTTGTATATTTAAACCAATAATTGTTATATATATTTTATAAAGAAAAAAAAGCTCCCAGAAATTTAGCTCACCTCTGTAGTTGCGAGAAAAATGTTTTCAGCTCTCTAGAGAAGAAAAACCTAATACTAATAATAATTTAGAAAATTCTAAAGTTGCAAAATGAACGTCGAGTTTTAAAGAAATTTTTATATGATACTTGATGTTATGATAATATGGGACAGATGGCATTTATGCGATTATTATGATAACCTTCGTGAAGAATTTTACTCTTGTTGAAATTTTACATATATATAAGTTAGAAGAAGTTCTAACAAAATAAGCTGAGTGACTTGCTGTGCTCTGTACGATCCTAATTGGTATTAATTACTTCAATTTTATATGTCGTAGAGTTTGGAAATTAAATTTACCAAAAGTTTGCCAAACTGTAATAACTCAAAGCTGAGCTGGACAAACGATTGAAGTGCGTGTCATGCATTTGGCTTATGTCATTTGCCAAAACTCTAAAAGTATGTGCATGAATATCTAAGTATTTGAGTCATTTTGCTGTGGTTTATTGGTGCTTAAATTTTGGTAAATTAATTGCATATGTGTATTGGAATATTTGGTCAAAGGGCAGAACTAAACTGAAACTGAATACTCTAGTATGAACCGGAGTGCTTGAAGCGGAGATACCCTGTAGTTGAATTCAATGGATGGATACAATTTTGTATGTAACTTCTCTGTCTATGATACGATAGTTATGAAGCTTTTTATAGTATATAAAGTTGGTGTACATGTAAATAAATGCATGAAATAATTATCAGGTAGCTGTAATTGAGATACAAATAAATTGAAATAAATATTTATCTATTTGCTAGAAATGTCTGCTGTAGTTGTGCAAACTTCAATGTACCCATTTTGAGCAATTTGCAGGGTATGCAAAGAAATGCAATGTCAAAATCCAAATATGTATCTGTGGCAGGCATTTGGTATCTATGCGGTGTGCCGTGACAGCAGCTGGATACATATGTATCTGTATTTACGTATCTTTTCATCCGGAAAACCAACCAAATGCCGCACCCCCTCCCTTCAACGCCCCCTGCTATCTGGACAAGGGTGATGAGTATGGCCGAAGCATTTCAAATTTCAAATTATCTAAATATTTGCGTACATCTAAATTGAAATGCTGTTGGCCCCAGCTCCATTGAAAATATCCAATTGCAATTGGAAAATTGCTGATGCCGTTAAACTTTAAGCAGCCCACCGCAACCCCCTTCGTTGCACCCCTATCAACTTATGCGCATGAATAATGGTAATCAAAATCATTATGATGATGGTCAGAAATTTCCATAACAATTGAATGTCATTGCAAACACCAAATGATGCATTATAATTGGACTCATATATCAGATGAAATTATATCATATCATATTATATACACATATAATTCGATTTGGACTCCATTTTGCTCAGCTGCAATTTGCATTCATTTGCAGTTGCAATGCTCCACATGCGAATACTCACTAACTAATCTAATTGTTGAGTAAGAAGAGGCGTAAGTGCCGAATGAGCAAAGGAGTAAAAGAGGCGCAGGGAATGAACTGCAGTCCGAGGAGAGAGAAGAAATCGCCCGTTTAAATTATTAAACTTGCTATTTATTTTATGTCAGTAACATGACTCTGGTATTACTGGCGCTTAAGTTTAAAATAGCGTGTGTGAGTAAAATGGAAAGCACTCAAATTTATTGCAGCAATCAGGTAAACATGTACGAAACTCGGCGCTTTTAGCAAGCAGAGTGGGAAACTCTCCCTATAGGCGCCTAGAGAGTTCCTAAGACTGCATTCTCAATCCCAAAGCCATTTTGCTCCATTTTTCTGTCAAAAATCACGCCAAAAATTACAAAAAAATTGACTTGTAAACTGCCAAAGCCCTTTAAAGTGCCTTATAAATGACCATCCCGGACTTCAAACTGCCACAACTTTGTCAAATCTTAACCGATTGTCAATCCCGAGGCCATTTTGATCATTATTTGGCAGCTAGTTTCATTCTACATCTCAAGGTTATGAATTTTTAAAAAAATTAAATTTTTAATTTTTTTGCCAAAAAAAGCATAAGGGGGGACCCTTACCAATTTTGATTTTTCAAAAAATAGAATTTTGAAATTTTACGTTTAATTGATTGTGGGTGTCTCAATTAGTATAAAAGACTATTCGAAAAGTGATTTTGTGGTAGTTCATTTTTCTGTCAAAAATCACGCAAAAAGTGACAAAAAAATTGGCTAGTAAAGTGCCCAAACAACGAAAAGTTCCTTATTAATGACCTTCCCAGACTTCAAACTGCCACAAATTTGTCAAATCTGAACCGATTGTCAATTCCGAGGCCATTGTGATCAATTCTTAGCATCTTGTTTAATTCTACATCTATTTGAACTTTTATTCCCAAAAATCCATTTTTTCAAAATATAGAATTTGAAATTGTATCTTTAAACGATTGTGGGTGTCTCAATTAGTATAAAAAACTATATGAAAAGTGATTTTGGGGAAATTCATTTTTTTGTCAAAAATCACACATAAAATAACCCTGGAAGGTGCCTTATAAATGACCTTCCCAGACTTCAAACTGACATAACTTTGTCAAAACTGAACCGAGTTTCAAGCTCGAGGTCATTTCGATCATTATTTAACCTTTGAATTGATTCTATATATTTTTTTATGGAATAATATTATTTCAGTATTTAGCTGTTACCACAACTATCTCATATCGAAAGATACATAAAAAGTATGAAGAGCTGCATCTCTAAACAAAAAACGTCTATGCAAAAATATTAAAAGTGATGAAGGCGAAGAATGAGAGTAAAAGAGAACGAGAAAGAGAAAGAGAGAGAGACAGCAAAATTAAGTTTATTGAATATGATGCGATGCACGGCACTGTTGAAGCCTGGTCAAGTGGTTAGCAACCCATTTAAACCGAGAGAGTCACTTCACAAACCCAAAGTGTGTGTGTGTGTGCTTTGGTGCGTTTGTGTTTGTAAGTTTGTTGCTTTTTTGCATGTGAAGTGGCAAAAATTGTGCTCGATTGCGTGACAAAGCAAAGTGAAAAGCCAACAAAACTAGCAAAGCGTGCATTGATAAAGAGCTGAGAATACACACAACTAAGTAATGGCCAAGGGGCTAGAGTGAGAGAGGGGGGTGGGGGTAAGAACTGCTGCTGCTATTGGCACGCTGCCTAACGATCTATTTACGTTGAGAGTCCATTGAAGCGTATTAATTCTTTTTAATGCCAAAATAATAACGACGCCATTATGCCGACAGCAACAGCAGCAACAGCAGCAGCAGTAGCAGAAACTGACTACAACAACAACAAAGAAGCGAACTTCATAGGCGTCGTCACTTTGGCGACCGCCCGTCGAGCAACGTTTTTCGAGGCTGGCGCCGAAAAGTCTGCTACGAAATGTTTTCCAATTGACCAAACAGCGCACAAATAAAAGCCAGACAAGACACAAGCACACGCACAGCACGTATACGTCACGTATGCTGTGTGCTTCTTTATATATGTGTGTGTGTGTGTGTGTGTCGCACTTATAAACATAAAAACTGATAACGAAATCAAAACGCC
Organism: Drosophila maculinotata; assembly: GCA_035045305.1. NCBI lineage: Eukaryota > Metazoa > Arthropoda > Insecta > Diptera > Drosophilidae > Drosophila > Drosophila maculinotata. The sequence goes on along the minus strand of JAWNPD010000679.1, from coordinate 5,565,536 downwards.
AAGCCAAACGATTTGGAAATATATATCGACGGCCAGCCAACAACAACAACAACAACAACAGCAACAGCAAACAAATGTGTTGCTGAGAGGGGGAGTGAGAGAAAGAAAGAAAGAGAGAGAGTGAAAGGGGCAACAGCCATATACAGTTAGCCGTAGCTGTAATACTCTAGTACTAAGTCAATATTATTTACCACACAACGACATTTTACAGGCAACAACTTCATTTTGACCGCATTTGTTCAATTTGCTCAAGATATTTGCGGCAGCAAAAAGGAATTCCAAAAGCGCTCGTTTTTCACCCAATTGTTCCTTTGAGAGCTGCAATGTTGATATTTAGATACATAATGCAACTCGTTATTTGTCAGCTTCAAGTAATTTAGTCATATTGCTTAACTGAGAGATCAGTCTAAAAATGCGATAGGTATTAAGGGAACAACTGTAGCAACTAGCAGATTAAGAGCAATAAATAAAATGAAATAATGCTACGGGAAAAACAAGAAAATTATATAATTCATATGCCCTTTGTTAGGGTATATCAACAATGAGTAGGTACAACAAAGCGCTGTCCGGCTGTCCGGCTGTCCGGCTGTCCGATTTGTACGATTTGTCGGGTTGTCCGGCTGTTGGGTTGTTGGGTTGTTGGGCCGTAACGGGGGCAGCCAGGCAACATGAATGTAACGGCCATACGACATTATTATCATCGCAAATGGCAAGTTAGACAAACACATTGAGTGCCCATTTAATGGCCGAGCCGACAAAGGCGAGCAGACTGGGAGGCCTGACAAGCGGCTGCCACTGGACACGCGGGGGCAGTGGGGGCAGATGGGGGGAGCGAACCAAGCAGGCAGGCACATAATGACCAAGCTAAACAGCAAATGAACTTTTAAACGTATTGAATTGACGTGCGGGGGGACGGGGAACGGATGGAGCGGGCGCCTCTGGAATGAAGTGAATGGACGCCAGCAGTAGCATTTTCTTGGGGAGGGGGAGGGGGGAGTGGAGGCTATACCTTTTAATGGGTTGCCCGGGCAACCGGAACAGCAAGAATAGCAAAAGCAACAGCAACGAAATTGAGTATAAATAAGAATACGAATACTAAATGTTAAATACCTAAGTAAACCAGGCAGCAAACAAAAAACGAAACAAATACAAAATAAAAGCAAATAAAAATGAAATGAAGAAACAAATACTTAAATGAAAACTCTATGTAAACTTAAGCAGCAAATGCAAATGTTGAGGGAATCACAGCGGACGTGTGCCAAAATCTGATAAGAAAGTATAAACATAAAAACTTGAAGATTCCTTAATGTCATTTGCTGATAATTACATAGAAATATATATAGTTAAGTTCATTTAGAGCTAAGTTAATTTTAAAGCGCATCAAAGCTTTGCTAAATGGCTAAGTTTATGATTAATATTTGAAAGAAGATATTTTCTTATAAAAAGTGGCAATTTCATTAATTTTTACAAATGACAAGGCTAAAATGTTGAGTAGAAATATTTTAGAGATTCCATGCGGTTTTATTTGTTTAAGAAACGAGCTTAGAAATCATAGGACAGCTTTTATAATGATTTAAAATATATATTTATGTTATACAAGCTATATTGCTACAAGTTTTTTAAGTATATACTAGCTTTACTATATTGGTAAAATAAAAAACAAAATATAAAATCAATTGAAAGCTTTACATTTATAATTTAAATATTAAACGGTTCTGAACATTTTAAGCGTGATTAATTGTTTTGAGGATTAATCTCAGTATTAATTGCATTTTTGAAAGCTGAAGTTTCTGCAAGATAATATGCGAGATATATGTGATATATGTGATATGTGATATGTGACATGTTCGGGATATTTGAAATGTTTTGGCCATCTGTTGCGGGACGAGTAGAAAATCGAAATCACTTTTCAATTTACAGCTATGTGCCAACTGGGATATATGGTACAAGCATCATTTATCCAAATGGTCACGATCGACATCGGCACATCGTCATAATGTACAAGTTTATGAGTGGGTGGGGTGGGATGGTGTGTTGGTCACAAGACTATATAAAGCACGTGGCGACTCCCTCTCCCTATCCCTCTCTCTCTCTCTTTGTGACGTGACCAGACACAGAGTCAGAAACGAATACGGTAGAGGGAGAGGAAGAGGGATGGGGAACTTTGACTCATGCAGAGTGGGAAGGGAGGGGGGGGGGGGGGGGGGGGTTTATTTAGATGATGCAGCCATGCAGATGAGTTTTTGATTTTTTCCTTTTTGGCTGTTGCGTTTTACGAGCTGACAAACTGGCGACAACAGTATCAGCATCAGCAACATCAGCAGCAACAGCAGCAACAGCAGCCGCAGCAGTGGCAGCAACAACTATAAACAATAACACAACTGACAACAACCACAAGCAGGCAAAAGGCAAATTTTGTCACGCATAATTTAACAATATATGACACAGGAAGACGGGATGGGGCTTGGAACTGTGGATGGCAGCTGGGGTTACACAGTGAACAAAATTGTTTCTAGCAACTAAATTACTTAACTTTATTCTAGAATGTCAAACAGAGTTGTGCATTTTTGAATTAAGAATTTTTAATGTAGTTTGTTAAATAGAAAAATAAAAAATCTTGCTGTTATCTGAATAGCTGATTCAATGAGAAAACATTATTAATTTATGTAACTAAATAATCTAAATTATTAAAAACTCCGAACAATTAAAAAAAAAATTAAATTTGTATCTCGATCTTTTTGAGTTGGGCAGAAAAGAAAGTTGATTGACGGTTGTTAATTCTAGAAAAAGTGCACTTGATATAAGAGAATATACTCCTGATTTAAAATTGTTTTTTTTTTTGTCCTGTGTAGCTGAGCATTTTGTGTTAGTGGGCGTGGCAAGTCATCTTGTTTGTGTTTACATTTCATGTGAAGCTGGTTGCCAATGCCACATATCAGTCACATGGACGCCACTTTTACAGCCGCCACAAGTGGGCTAGCGGGCTGACGGGGCTGAGTGAGGAGGCGCGCAACAACAACAACAATAACAATCGAGCCAAGTCGAGTCGAGAGGATATCACATGTGTGCGGGTCGAGACGCATCCGTCGTGCAAATAACCTTAAGCCGTGAAGCTCGTCAAGTGACTTTGGCTGCCAGACTCTACGCATTTGCTTGCCAACATCCGCACTCCTTGCCCCACTCACCCTCTCACCCTCGCACCCTCGCACCACTGTTATCTTTCAGGCCTCCCTGGTAGCCCCTTCGCCCATCAAGTTCACACTGCCCCTGCTCCAGTTCTTTCGCCCAGTTCTCCATCTGTGACTTTGTCGCTGGCATATTTGCATTTTGTATCACTTAAGCAGCAACTTTTCCTTGTTGCCACTGGCCGCAGGAGACATTTATTGCCAAACACACAAGCACACACACGCACACATTTGCAGAACTTTTGCTTGGCATCTTTTGCCTTTAGTTTTGCCTGTGTCAAGTTACTATCAGTATGTTTGTGTGTGTGTGTGTGTGTTGTTTGCGACTCAAATGTTAAGTAACGGTATTACTTGTGGGCTCAAGTGCGTACCTCTTACCAAACACACAACTGCCCCCCCCATTTGCCTTCCCATCCCATCCTCCATCCTCACTTGACAATCGAATTTGGCTTGGCTACAATTTGCTCAGCTCCGGACGCTTCTCTCGTTTGGGCCCGAGCAAACAGCGTGTTAAGTAGTCAGTCACACACACTAATACACACACATATTGAAACACACACACACACACACTCACTTAGCTCTCGTGCAGCTTGCGCTCTATTTGACTATAAGCTTTTCGACTTGAAAGCATATTTGGCATTTACTGCTTTTGACCGTGTTCTACATATCCCTCCCCCCCCCCCACCACCCCCTTCGCGCTTGCCATATTTGTCTCCAAATTACCCCATACTGACCAATATTCCAATTTGTTCTGCTCTAAATGCATTCAGTTTCAGAATGTAATCAACTTGCAATAAATAATTTGATTTCAAATTTATAATATAAAATACAAAAAAAATATGAAAAATTACAAATTAAAATTGTTTCTAAAAACCAAAATATGTTGATTGAAATTCATTGAAAAAAAAAAAAACAAGAGTGCTCCAGTTGAGAGCCCAACTAGCAGATACTAACTTATCTATATATTGTGTTTGATTCATATGAAATTTGTGTGCCTTAAAAATGGAAATAGTACAGGGTATAAAAACAGCATTCAGTTTTTCTTTTCAATTGGTTGCTTTAGTTGGATTTACGTTGATTTACAACCTGTTACAAATTTCCAATTCAATCAGCAAGAAAGAACAATTGGAATGTTTAGTAGTTAATTGAATAAAAGAATTTCAGAATTTTTAAAAAAAATACAGTTATTTAATAATCCAAAATCCAATGTAGCTGGCTGCTGGTTTTTCACTCTTCGCTTGATTCAATGTGAATTTAATTATTTTCTGAAATATTAAGGACTTATTCTAGTGCATTTATATACTTATACTTTGTGACATTTGCTGCAATTTTCTATTTCCTTTTTCTTTTATGGTTATTTATCATTCGCTTGTTTTCCAGCCATATTATATGGTTATTTCTGTGCAAAAGTTTTCTCTACTCTTAAATCTTTCATTCAGGAATTTCGCGTTTCCTTTTGCTTTTGCTTTTGCGCACTTTTGTGTGCTCTCCTTTTTTGTCGGCTTCTTCATCACTTTTTCATTCAGTAATTTCCTTTAATTTCCCTCGCAACCCCACAGCTCCCACTTAACCCCTTTTTTTGGCATATTTATTTTAATTTGCCCTCTGCGCATCTGGCCGCCCCGGGAAAGTATTAAACTTGTCGCCATTACCATAGCCGGGGCATCTGCATCCGGCCACGTTCACGACGAAGACCATGACCACGACCACGACCACGACCACGCCCACTTCGACGCCCACGCCCACGTCAAGTCACGTCACGTCACGTCACGTCACACACCTCTCGGACGCTGTAATATCCCGAGCCGAAAAGTTTACACAAGTAGAAGCATGTGAAAGTGAACGACAAAAAAAAAAGAGTCAACTTTGGCCGGTTTTTAATTGTGATTAATTGCGAATTTCTCAGTGACGCACATAACCCATGCAACCCCTAGAGCATCCCCTGTGCTCGACAAGTGTTCGTCACCTTTTCATAGATTTAATTATGGAAATGTTAATTTGCTTAGCACTTGACGCTTCAGTCGGTCAGTTCAAGAAGAGCCCAACACAACAACTGTCTGCAAAGAAAACAACAAAAATCATGCCACCCCTAGCTGGGAGCTGGAGCGCCACCTGGCGGCCATTTGCTGTGCCAGCGTCAGCGAATTTTCATGTTTAGTTTTTGCCATCGCGCCATTAACTTTCAATTAACGCAACGCCAGCTGCAGACATTGCCAGTGAGGGTGTTGCGGGGGGGTTGCGCTTGAAGTAGGTAAGGGGGTGGAAGGGTAGGGACGCTTAGCCTAGCCGCCTTTAATGTGACTGCCGTCTCATTAGCGTGTTAATGTAATGCATAAGCTAAAGGCGCACCATTATCGCAGCTCCGCCATCTGCAACTACCCCCCGCACCTATACAGCCCCAAGGCTGACTTCATTGCTACCCAAGTCCCTCTCTCTCTCTCTCTTCCTCTCCCTCTCTCTCTCTCGCTGTACACCCTTTGCTTTGTTTATTGCATGCAAATGCTTTCATTTGCAGCCAATGCTCCACATTTTCTTAACCCCTTTATGCCTCACCCCCTTGCTACCGCCACCCTTAGTCAGCTGCAGTTTATTTCATTATGGGCCACCTACAGCTACAATAAACGCACCTGCCTCAATTTCCAACAGTTTGGCTTTTTTTTGTGTCCATTTACGTTTTTTGCTTTCACGTTTTTGGCTTTAAGTCGCATTATCGGCCTATACAGCTGCAAGCACCCCGTCGCTAGAGGGCGCCAGCTAGACTTTGACTTTGACTAACTCTTTTTGTTGTTGTTGTTGCAGCAGCTGCCTCGTCGTCCATTGACGTTCGCTGCGTCCAAAGCACTTAACTTTAATTGTATTAAAAGCGTGTCCTGTGTGACCAATCTACCAGGATACACCACCCCCCCCCCCCCCCACCCCCCTACACAGCATACTCTGCCTTGCCTTGGCACATTGTTGTTGACGTTTTACTCTTTGGCCAAGTGATTTTCATTAGCTGTTATCTGCGCCTGCTGCCAATTTTGGGCCAGCAGCTTGGCTTATGGCTTAATTAGGGCCAAAGTCAACGGGTTTCAGCCTGCAGCTGCCCAGCTGAGATTCTCTCTGTAAAAGCCTAAATGGAATCCTGCCAAGACTTTGTTGCCCCTGCCACAAGTTTTCCTCGCCTGCTCTTTGGCTGCTTTGTTTGGCTGTTTGGGTCCTTTGCTTTTAGCCTTGATGGCAGGCCGTTACATATTTTGCGGCTGTCGCTTTTCGTCACTTGGCCTTAATGTGCTTTGACGTTCCCTTGCACTCTGCCCCCGCCCCTGCCCCCACCGGCAACTCACCCTCCCTCCGCCAGCTTGCTGTATTTCAGCAATAAACGCACATCATTTGCAATTTCTGTGCGTCTATTTGTGGCCTGCCTTGGCTTGAATGTGCTTCACAGGTGGCGACTCTTTGCCCCTCCACACCCACTGCACCCCCCCCCCCCCTGGCCCTGTAGGCCTGCCACACACATTCCTGCAGGCCCTACCCTACGCCAGCCTTCGCCGCGAACTTTGTGAATGTTAATTAAGCATCATTTACGCATTGAGGCCGCCATAATTTGCAGCGACAACGACAACAATAACATCAACACCAACAACAACAACAACAATGACACGATGTCGCGACAAGTTTGACAAGACCCTTGACAACCTCTAACAAAAGTCGCACACATCCCCTCCACCTGGCCTCTCTCTATCTATCTATCTCTCTCTCTCTCTCCACACGCAACAGCCAGGAAACATTGCTGGAGTCCTTGAAATGTTCCACCGAAAATTACCAATTTGCATGCCGAGTAACCAAAATATTGGCCAAAAGAATTCCTCCTTATACATACATACATATACATACATATATACACAAGTATTTGGCTGGAATATGTTTATGTATTGTACATACAATCTCTAGAAAATAGCAACTACTCGTGATTAAGATATTTACTGTATAACCCACTACTGCTTACTATATGCAAAGCATTTTAGTATCTTTAGCTACAATTACTACCTTATCAAAAGATACAAATTAATTGCTTGCCTAATCCTTTTCCTGCATGCTCTCTCCTTTGCAGTTGCTCCATGAATTTGCACAATTCATCCTTTGTGCAACATTCTTAATCGTTGCTTTGTCTAAATATCAAATTCTACTGTTGCTTTGTATTATAATTTCACAGATTTTCATTGCATTCACTCGCAAAAGCTATTGCAAGGGAGTTTTAAAGGCTTCTTAACATCAATCAGATTAGATAGACGCAGTGTGCCATAAATCTATTCGCTTACATGCGCCCATATCGAGGCCGGCTTGCAACATGCAACGTTGCCAGAGACTATTTCAAATTGGGTATTAGCTTTCAAACAGTTATTTAGGGGTATTTTGGGAGGGGGGGGGGGGTTGCGTCCACCGTTGCCGTTGCCAACGCCAATGCCGTTGCCAGTGGTAAAGCAGCCTAAATGTGGCCACAAAGCGACCGGCAAATGCGCCCAACAGCTGGCCAACAAATCCAATAGCCCAACAGTCAGCAGCAACAACAACAGGCAATGGGCAATGGATAGCGGACAATGGGCAATGGGCAATGGGCAATGGGCAATGGGCCACAAAAGCAACAAATCGCCCAACGGTAGACAACAACAAGCCAAATGGCAAATGAAATTGCAAAACAAAGATGAAAAGTCGGCAAAGAAATAAAGCGCAATGGACCAGGACAATGGTATTCAGTAGCAGTAGCGACGACCGACGCATACCCTGTACTGAAACACAAACACCCTGTGATTCCTTGAAACGAATGAGTTACGAACTGATGAAAATGAAACAAAAGCTGATTGATATATTAAACGTTAAACACTTGAAAAAAGTCAAGATCAAGTAATGAAAGAATGAGTTTCGTATTAAGCTGGCTGCTAAGAGATCTTCAAGCATGTGGCTGATTGCTATGAAAGCGAAAAAAGCTAATTGTTAAGTAAAGTTGAAGCAGCTTGCAGAAAAGTCAAAACGAATGCATTCATGATCTGATTGCTCAGAGCATGCAAAAATGCATTAAAAATCATTGACGTCAGCTGACACAAGCTGGTAGCTATATGAAACAAATTAAATAAAATAAATGAATGATTAAAGTCAGATCAGACACTGAAGCTGGATAAAAGATATTTGTTTTGAGCAAATGTCACTCAAATAGCTTACTTAATATGCTGACTAGCAAAAGCTGATTGATATATTAAGCAAAAGTAGCTCAAAGAGAAGTCGACTTAATCCGCAAATAAAAAGAGCTCAATTTGAAGCTTGTCTGAGCAACAACAGACAAAAGATGAGTGCTCTATAACGTCTAGGCAACTTGAAGAGAAATAAGAGAATAAGGGTATTCTTGTGGAATCGTAGGGTAAATCAAATTAACGAAAGTCCCACGTTGCGAACGACTTGCGAACGAAATGCAAATGCATATAAAAAAGGAGACTTTGAATTAAAATAGAAGCTGAAGTTGAAATAGGAATTGGCCAAATGAAATGGCAGCATGAAATTTGGTTGTATTTTTGTATTTGCCACTTCGGTGCGCCAGGACTGAGACGCCCCTCCCGCCACGCCACGCCACGCCACGCCTCTTTCCCTGGCAGCTTGCCCTGGTGCCCGACTGGCAGAGTCGTAATTCTTTAACATATACACACACACACACACACACACACATACACATACATATACACACACACACACACACACACATACATTCCGACAGCGCTGCTTGTCGACATTTTGGTAATAAATTGAGTTTTATGGCAGTCATATTATTCTTTATTAGTGGCTAAGAATTGTTGCCTTTTGTTGGCTTCGTGCAAACGACGTCTCAACCGGGAGACACCACCAGCAGCAGCCACCGTTAACCCACCGTTAACCCACCGAACGAACCTCGACAATCTCTCTCTTGAGAGACGCCACCTGCTCCGCCCGCTTCGTCTAGCGGCGCACATTCGAAGACTCATTCACATTCGCATTCACATTCGCATTCACATTCACATTCTCATTCTTATTCACAATTACATTCACATTTCCATTTGCTCATGTGCGTGTGTGTGTGGCTCCAAGTGTTGCCAAGTGGCTACAGCGGCTGCTTAATTAATTTGCCCCAACACAATGAACTTTGTCAATGCTCAACAGCCCGCAAAGAACTAAACAAAGCCAACACCAAATCCCCACCAATCCCCCCTCCCCCCACGACCCCTCCTTGACAGCCTAGAGGCAAATCAATCAAAGTGACACAGAGACAAAAGAGGTGCTCGTTGTAGGCCCCCTTGTCCCCTTGTCCCTGACTCCAGTAAATCATAAATGCTTATGCACAAGTCCTAATTGAACATTAAATTAGCTACAAAGCGAAATAATGAGCTGACTGCAGATGATATATGGCCTGAACCCATAGATCACGACTGTAATAAGTTTCCTCAAGCGAGAATGTTCCAAAGATTGTGCAAATGTCAAGTTTCTGATTCAAGTTTCTAACTACAGATGATACATGGACTGTTTGAGGATGGATCCATAATAGTTCTTGAAGTTCCTAGCAAATAAATGGCATTTTGTGAGGTCTTTTTGAAGTTTTCCCATAAGAGAGAAAAACCATCATTAAATAAGAAATATATTTAAGAAATCTAAAAGTTGATTTTGCAGGTTTTTATTTTATGTAAGAAGCACATTTTTTTTTATTTTTGTAATCTGATATATTTTTAAACTCCGTCGGAATTCGTCTGCAGGTATATATTTGATATATTTGAAAGTGTTCCAATCTAATCAAACTTGAAGATTCTCCAAAGAAGCCATCATATCATAGATTCCATGACATCGAAGATGAACTTTCCAAACCACAGAAGCTTAGTATTGATGGACTTTAACCTGTCTTTAGAAATTCGAAAGTGCTTAGCTCTGGATGCTGCAGCAATAAACTTTGCGATGCAGTTAAAATACTCGAAAATATTTAAACTTCCATTTACCCCACGACAGCCGCAGCTCTCGGAAACAGATGATCCTTGAAAGTGGTGCTGTCAAAAACGCCAAACAGTAAGTGGAAAACTTGCATTTCATACACACACGCCGAAATTTCGACAGTACTTGAGCTGTAACCATTGTGCAAAGGATGATGAGTGGCTGGTGTGGAAGGATGGTGGAGGGGTGGGGGGGCAGCTCTGACTGAAATTATATAATGTTCCGCTTGTGTAATTTATCATCTTCAAGTTCAGTGCGCGAGTATTTCGACCAACCACCCTACCCCTTTCCCCTGCCCAACCAAAGGAGTGGAGTTTGAGGGGCGTCTGGTAAACCTTTTAGGCAAAAGTTGCCGGCAGGTGGCGCGTTTAATGATTAATTGCCAAATTGGAGCAGGAAATTTACAAAATGTTGCACCCCACAGCCAACCAAACTGAATGCTGTTACAGCTGCTTGGCAAAGGCGGCACTTCAAAAATCGCAACGCGTTGCCAAAGTGAATTTTGTTGGCGCCTGTTGACAGGACTGCGACGAGGACAATGAGGGGGGCGAGGACGAGAACGATGACAACCTGAAGCAACTCACTTGAGGCACGCAACGCAACGCAACGCAATGAAATGAAGGCGTTGACAGCCGCCACCGCCTCGGGGCTGGAAAAGTTGCCATCTAATTGTCAACCCCAGCTCCAACTGGGAGGCTAATTGAACCCCATCTAAAGCAGAGCACTTGGAATTTTTAATGGTGACCTTGAGGCGCCATTTCTTTTCTATGCTCTCTACGGCCAAACTGCCCAATTGCCCAATTGCCCAACTGCCATTCAACGTCTTATCGATTCATTTGAAACAAGTTGGCAGCTCTAAAAGCTGAAGAACTTTTTAATTGCCACGTTGATTGAGGTGAACATGAAATGGTAAAAGTTAAGATAGCTGTTTGTGCTCAAGGTATACTTAATAATAAAATACTAAATTATGATTATTTATTTATTTATTATCTATTTATTTATTTAATGTCGACTAGAAACAGTCAGACAAAGAAAACTTAACTTTATGTATAATTAAAAATAAATGTTTAAAATATATTTAAATCTAAAAATTTGAATTTAATATTATATAATTAACATTAAAAATATATATTGAAAGATAAAATGTGGGGATGCCTAAAAAGAAAATTGGTTCAATATTTGTTGCAAGAATCAGACCAATGGATTATGGATTGGAAATATTATTTATGCTTCATCAGAGCGAGTTGCAACAACCAGTCTCTAAGGTGAGTTAATTTTCTAGCTTACTTCTGAACATTTGATCACTTGCAATAATATTATCGGTTCTAAATACAACCCAGGACTTATGAATTCTTATTCAATTGCAAGCAGTTTCATTTCTCGATATTCCAATATAAGTAGTCCGGTGAAATTCGATTTTGACAGTTGGATAAAGTTGCTCTGGATAAATACCTATTGACTACAAAATTTAAGCAATACTAAATTTATCAAGACAACAAATTAAAAGAGAAGTAACATGGAAACAAATGCGCAGATGCGCAGTGCCTTGGCGGCTCCATTGACCGACTTGCAGCTGGAGGATCCGCTGGGCGAGAGCATGCCCTGGCCGCAGGATGTGCTCCTATGCCAGCCACTGGAGCAGGTGCAGCAGCTGCTACCCGAGCGGGCCAGTTGCCTGGCGGTGAAGACATATCTGCGCATGTGCCGCCTGCCCTTCGAGGACCGCCACTGCGAGAATGCCGAGTTCATGTCACCCGGCGGGCGGCTGACCCGGCTGCCACTGCTGCGCCTGGGCCGCCATCTGTTTACGGAATTCGAGCCGATTGTGGGCCATGTGGAGGTGACGCAGCTGTCGCGCGCACTCAGCTCCTGGCTGAGCTTGGAGAAGCGCGAGGATATGCGCTGCCTGGTCAAATACGTGGAGAACACGTTCACTCTAGCGGAGCTGCATCATTGCTATATGGACAGCCAGGTCTATGCCACTCACACCCAGCCACGCAGTGGTGCCGTCCATCCCTGGCCACTCAGCCTAATGCGGCGCAATCAGAAGCGTCGCGATGCACTGCGTCTGCTGCGCGTCTATCAGTGGCACGATCTGGACGCACAGGCGGCACAGCGGCACCTGGAGGATTGCTGCCAGCTGCTGAGCGACAAGCAGGCCGACAGCGAGGCAGACAGCCAGCTACTCCACAGCTACATGTGTGGACCGCAGCTGTGCGAGCTGGATGCCCTCGTCTTTGGCCATCTGGCGGCCATACTCAGCAGCCAGCTGGCCAATCCCATGCTGGCAGAGACGGTGGCATCATTTCCACGCCTGGTCACCTACTGTCGCCGCATCGATGAGAAGTACCATGAAGGCAAGCAGCTGGCTGGCCTTTACCAGCAGGCAGCCTCTTAGGATTGGATTGGAACAGGCAGCAGCGACAAGCAGTCATCCAGGTGTGGTATTCATTCTGGGCTTTATGTTTATTTTATTAATATTAAATTATAATTTTTTTTTAATTTAAAGTTAATGGAACTAAAATACAACTTTCGTAAGCAACCTCTTCCATCCGGGACTCGCCGAATACTACGTACAAATAAATGCGTATGATAAATAAGTATAAATAAAATGTTGCTTTAATAAAAAAATAAATAATTTAATAATAATACATACAAAAAATATTCAATAGTTTATTTATTAATTTTTCTGGATCTGTGAGTTGTTCTTCAATCCATCAATCAGTGATATCTTTATACTATAAATTATATGGTATAAATAACGGATAGAATCTAATTACGTAATGTAATAATGTACTATGTAAACAGTTCATAATTTATAAATAGGTTTTATTTTTGTATGCGTTATTTTAGTGCTTATTTCTTTGTATATTAGGTTTTCTTTTCCAGGAAACAAGCTAAGATAATAAATTTATTTTTGAATAATTTTATTTTCTGGTAAATTTCAAATTTAGAAAAGGGTTTAATTACCAAGAAATTGTGGTATAAAAATACTTATTTGCAGAGAAAGCAAGCAGCTGACTAGTGATAAATATTTAGCCGGAAGCGAGAGTAGGGATAAGGGACAGGTGACAAGGGACAAGGGACAGAAGAGGGGAAGTATATTAAGCATACAAATAAGCAAAAAGAATAATAAAAAAAAGCGTTTGTTTTGTTTTTATTGTTTTTAAGGGGCCAATCAAAAATATGCAAAACATTTACAATCAAAAACACTGCGAGGTGCGCGCTGTGGATGCAGGAGGGGAAGGGGGGGGGGTGGATTGCAGGGGGTAGTCAGAGATAAGACAAAGTACGCAAAGAGAGAGATGCCTATCGAGTTGCGAGAGTATGCCAAGGATTTGGGCTTTCAATTTAACTTTGCAGCCAACCAAAGACACACCGCCCTGCCCCCCTCCCCACCCCTATAACCGGCAACCCCCGCACATAAAATGTCTGTTCAATTTTATGACTTGGCCCAAAGGCAGCCGAAGTCAAGTCAAGCCAAGCCATGTGACACGACCGTCATCCTGCTCAAGCCCAAAAAACCCCCCCTCGCCAAGCCCCTGCCATATAACATCATCTATAGTCCGTTTGGAGCGACCTTTGGGGCTGCTGCGCTGCCTTTTGCTTTGCAATCAGAAACTCATCATGGCCTATTGATGTTTGTCTTTTTTTTTTTTTTTTGTATATTTGTTGCCTGTTGTTTTTCGCTGTTCCCAAACACCCATCCACCCCCCTTTTCCCACCAAAGCACCCCTTAGGCGCCTAGCCTTGTCTGTCTGCTGTTTCTCTTGACTTTTTGCCTTGGCCTGTCCTCTGCTGGTAATTTATTGGAATTTGCCAAAAGGATTAAGTACGCCAATAAGCGTTGCTCAACGTCAATAAGAGCGTTTCCCCCTCCCCCCCACCCCCTTACACCCCTTCCCCACCTTGCTACTGTATGTGTCTGTATGTGTGCTGCTTTCAGCCGCGGCATACAAACTGACGCTGCTCTTGCGCAGCCTTTTGGTCTATTTCCGTTTCCGTTTCCGCTCCACCCGTTGCCGCCGCCGCTGCCACTGCCACTGCCACTGCCACTGATAAATGCTGCGCGTGTCGAATGATTTTTGCTGCTGCTTCGCATTATTGTTGCTGTTGCAAGTTGCCTGATTTGTATGGCTTAATATTTCAGTTTTTGGTGAGTATATGTACATATATATATAGACTGGACTGTATACAGTGCACACATTAGGGGTACTCGGTAGTGAGTAACAAAAGTCAAGTCTAAAATTAATTAATTACTCTGTACTCAGTAATTATGTAATTAATTTCATCGAAAGTTTTGAAGTGCTTTCAATTATAAATTAATGAAAATGGATTGAGCCAGATGCGAATATTAATTAAATGCCAGCTAAAATCTGTAACGTTTGGCAGCAGAGCAGAGCTTTAAGCTCTAAGTGAGTTGTATTTTAATAATTAAAGCTCTTCTTGAAAACTAAAACTATGTAAATATCGATTTATTGTTTGTTTTTGTTTTTTTTTAATTTTATAAAAGCTGAATTTAATTACGCAAAGCTTGTTTTATTTGCACTTCGTTTATGTTTATTTTTAATGAGCTCGTCTATCTGGACTACCCTTAATGCGCTAGTAGTGGAGTGGGGGGGGGGGAGTGTATAGTGCACAATTTGTTTTAATTTTGTGCTCTTTTCCTGAGTATTTTGTTTTCTTTTGTTTTGTTTTCTGTTTTGCGCTGCTTTCTTAGCGACTTTGGCCAACTGCCGCTGGCTTCAAGTTTTCAACGCTTTATCTCTCTAGCTATATCGAGGTACCCCCTCCTCCCCCCCCCCCCCTCCACTGTACCTCTGTTACTGTCCTGTCAACTTAACCGCTGCCACTTGCCATTGTTGCTGTTGCTGTTTATTTTTGGGGCGCGCGCACACGAAAAACTTTGCCACATGCCACGCCCCGCCGGCCGCATGTTGTGCGCCCCTGGCAGCTAAACAAGAGATAGACTAAAATCTCTCTCTCCCCCCCCCCCATGCCACTTTCCCTATGTTTCCTAACAAACTTTCTATAGCCTACAAATTTTCTTTTGGCCCAAATTGACCAAATGGACGGGGCAAAACTTTTACTTGCGGCTACTTTCACCGTTGCCTCCCCTTCTTGCTGCTGCCAGCGACTATGTTGTGACGTGATCCAAACACGTACATGTCCTTCGTGAAAATTCCCACGCCTGCAGCTTCCCAGCTTCCCAGCTACCCAGCTCCAGCTCCAGCATCAGTGTCAGCCTCAGCTCCCCGAGCAGTGATTAGGCAATATATATATATATATATATTTATTGGTGTTGGGAGAGGGGGAAGGGGGGGGGGGGTTGTTGCCCAGAGAGTCACGACCACATGAATTTGGCGTGTCATTGAACAACTCAATTCCTTGCACCCGGCTTTACTAATATGTGAGCAGATAGCACACAATCCACTTTGATAACCCACCCCCCCCCCCCCCTCCTCCCCCACGCACTACCACGCCCCGTTTGGCACACAATGAAATACCTTTTGATTGTTAAGCAAATCATGTAAATTTCTCCAAGAGAATTACATTCAAATTATCGAGAAAAAACCCCAAAACACACACACACACACACATATGTATTGTGCTCTGTGCCACCCCCCACCCCGCTTTCGCTGAAAAGGAGGCAAAAAGGTGTGGCATTAGGCTAGAGAGTTTTAAATAAATATTAACGCGTCTTTTGAAGCATGCTCCAATGGGAACTTAAGCTGCCCTTAAGCACCCCCCCCCCCCCCCACCCCGCCAACCCCTCACCTGGCGGCTGGCTTTAGCAGGCTTAAATCAAATTGCATTGTTGTAATTTATATGAAAAGTTTTCGACTTGCGAGTTTTGCTGAATACGGAATACGGAATACGGAATACTGAATGCTGAATGCGCGCATTGTGAATGGGTAAATGGGTAGCTGGAAAGCAAGTGCTTAAGAGATCTTAGATCTTAGTAGACAAGTGCTATATGGAATGCGGACGAGAGTGTGAAATCAGTCAGCTGGCTTGCCACCTTAAGCATATGGTTAAAAACTCAGCAATGAGTGGCCATAACTGAAAATGACAATTTCACAACTCACAGCCCAAAAATCAGACAAACTCAAAGTGTTGATTAGCTCAGCCAGACTTGAGGTATTCAAGTGAGCTTTAAGCAGCTTGAGCTTTCCTCCGCTCGTTCCTAAGCTGCTTAAGTTGCTGGCGGCAAACTAGCAAAGCAGAAATATAAATATCAGCACTGTAGTCGAGTGTTTTAATTTTTCACCCACTTGCGGCTGGAATTTTCCACAATCTCACGTTTCAATGCTCACTTTTGATGTATAGGCACATGTACATACATATTTATATATGTATATATGCATGTATATATGTATTAATTCAGCTCAAAATTGGTGTGCCGACCGCAGGGTTCCATAAAATTCCAATGCAGATGAGAGATTAAACTCATAAATTCTACAACGATTGCTATAGCTCATCGTTGTTAAAGGGGGTTAAAGGGGGCTGGGGGTAGGTGGGGGGTTGGCAGTTTATTGGAAAACTCAACTTGAAAGCGCTTTAACAAAGTTCAATTTGTTTATAGAGACAACACGGAGAACGTGGCAGGCAGCTGGGGCAGCCAGCTGGGGCAGCCAGTTGGGGCATCAGCACTAAATCAAAACAATGCAAGGCTCAAAACTGCAACCAGACTCGCTGTAGGGCATTCTCAACCCCACTCCCATCCCCACTGCCAACCACCCACCTTCCTTTCACATGCCACATGCTACCTGGCTGTCTGTCCATCTGTCTGTCTCTCAGTCTGCCTCAGCTGCAACTCGCTGCCTGAAGCCTGAACCAAATCGCAGTGACAGCATTCAACATTCCACGTTCAACGTGGCCTAATCCGAAGTGTCGTCATTCTTGTTGTTGTTGTTGTTGTTGTTGCTGCTGCCTCCGCTGCCACAGGCATGTAAACTGCAACTGGCCAGAGCTGCAGCCTAGTCCAGGCTCATAACGTGGCAGGGACAGGGGAAGCGGGAGGGGTAGGTGTAGGGGTAGGGGTAGGGTGGCAAGTGGCTCGGACTGATGAGCCTGACAGCGTTGACAATGTTGCTGCCTGACCCAGTTTATGGGGGCCAGAGTTATGACATAAGCCGCTGTCCCTCGCTGAGAGGAAGTTGCAAACACACATTTCCTCTTGTCAAGCGGCAGGGGGGGGAGGCATGCAACAAAGTTCGTCTGTCACAACTAGAGAGCAGCGACAGGTTCAGGTGCAGGAATAGGGGCAGCCGGGGCACAGGCTTAGAATTGTAGCTGTAAAAAACGACAAAGCACAAAAAAAAAAAAAAATAAAGTTAAAGTTAAAGTTGTCAAAGATCAACGGGAGCAGGGGTATTCCCTTCATTCACATTCTGATCGATGTTTATTTGATGCTACTAAATTTCGATAACAATAAAATATGATTTTCTTCAGCTACATTCAGCGCACAACAAACAAGCAAACAACAAGAAAATACACAAAAAGAAATTAAGGAACCTGCTCGAAACAGCGCCCCTGCCCCCTTCGGCTTCGAGCAACGAACCGGAACCCAACTCGCCGACGAACCCGAACCCGAACCTGAACCTGAACCCCAATGGCAAAAACAAACAACGGCGCAAAAATCCAACAAAGCGCTGAGTAAATATTACAAAAATGTATTTTCTACACACACACACACAAAAAAAAAATATATATATAATATATATATATATGTATATGTATATAAATAAATGGCAGACGTGACAAAAATGCTTAAGTGAAAAGTTACGAGCAAGTGAGAGAGGTATACATAGAGAGACAGAGCGGCTACGGAAATCGCTTTTCACCCACACAAAAAAAAAAAAAACAACAAAAAAAAATATATTATAAAAACAAGAAAAAGTCATCAACCAAAGATTAAATACTCTTGCATTATTAACTTGGTCAATTTAAAATATTTGTATATAGTATATACAGATACTATAAGTATAGTTAAATAGTTGAAAGCAAAGTTAAAGTTATGCAACTTTTATAAATAAAAACTTGTGTTGTGGCAAAGCATCAAACTTTTAACCAATTAATTCTTCGGTAACTTTACTTTATTCAAGTATATTATATATATATACAATGTTATATTTAAACTATATGACAGTGCCGTAAAGTATTAAAAAAGAAAAGGAAACTTGTGTGTCTACACTAAAGTTATATTTTACACCCATCAATCCTATGACTGTTTTATGATATAGTCATCCAGTTTATATAACACATTATTCCGATTTTAATCAAGAATTGAACTCTAATTTAAATACATTTTTTTGGAATAGCTTATCTTATAGCTTTTGCTTTGAAAACTATATAATAATGTGATCCAATCTGTATGATTTTGACATATGTGCTTTGTAAAGTCATAATAAGTATATATGAAAAGTTTCATGTAGATAGCTTTAAGGAAACCCGAGTTAGCATAGATCACTCATCTCAGCTCGCCATCCCTACCAAGAATTTATAGATTTTTGCGCTTGCGTTACTTGATGCATGTCAATATTCGCATACCCTGAGCAAGTGTATCGAAAACGGTGAAAAAAAGTTTTCTTCGCGTGCCGTTTTTATGTGCTCTTCTCCCCCAAACTTTGGCTGCTGCTGCTGCTTTCTGCTTGGCCATCTTTTCTGTTTTGTTGTGTTATATTTTGTTTTGTTTTGTTCACTTGCAGCGCTGCTTAATATTTTCTTGTTTACGCTTTGTATGCGAGAGCCCTTGTTTATCATCCTCAGTCTCAGCCCCAAACTTGGTCTCAGCTTCATCCATGGCCTCAGCGTCAGCCTCAGTTTCGGTTCCTGTTTCTGCTCCTTCTCTGAAAACTTTTCATGCACGCCTGCAGCCGGCAAGCGATTTCCCGGCACGGGTTGAGCCGCGCACCAAATCGATTTCCGCTTCATTACCTAACTACCCCCGCAATTCCCAGCCCCCGCACAGCCCACTCAATCCACCCTTTCTCTGTCTCTCTGTCTCTCTGTCTCTTTCTGCATTTGTGAAGGACCCGAGCGTATCAATCATCTTTGAGGCAGCACTTTACACGCTGAGCAGAGCCAAAATAAGATGTATGCTCCCATCTTCCATCTTTCAACTAACCCCTGCTCAGCACCCACTTCAGACTCCACTCATATGTCTGGGCATGGGGGCGGGGGGGGGGTGGCTTAAGAAGGAGCTACGCAAATTGTTTGTTTCTCTGTTTTGTTTCGTTTCGTTTCCTTTCATTTTGTTTACTTGGGGCCCCCGTCGACCCTGAACCACTTGACAAGAACCCTACAATCATCCACTGAACTGCAACCCCTCTGCCACTGTCAGCCCCTGTCCCTCGGTTTTTCTCTCCACCCCACACACATCTTTGTTATTTTGGCGGCCGCTTTTCATGTCATTTCTCAAGTTTACACAACATATTTCAAGTGTTTGATGTCTTTCGCACCCAACGCGCATCAATTTCTTGACTCTCTGCCATATTTTTTGTATCTGCTTCTCTATCTATCTTTGCCTCTGCCTCTGCCTCTTGCTCTTCTCCTTTTCCTTTTCCTCCTTCGACAGTTGCTCTTTTGTATTGCGCCGGCAACTCAATTAAAATGTAAGCCAAACCGCAAAGCGAAGCGTAAAATATCTATAAATATTGCGCATACGCCACGTAAATCCATAATTGCATTTGTTTGACATCGCTTGAGCCGCAAGGGGAGAACCACCATCACCATCACCACCACAACCACCACCACCACCAAAAACCGCACAACCATATAAAAACATTCCCACATATATATATATATATATATATATATATATCTTACATACTTTTATACATGTTGCAAATGTGTCTCTCAAATTGCTTTCGCCTCAATTTCGCCAAATATTTGTTTCTCTTTTTTTTCATTTCAAAACTCTCCATGTGCAGGATTAATAAACTATAAAATTATATTTGTATTGAAAAAGGAAACGATATTATTTCTCAAATATATTTTAAGAGCACCCCAACAAATTATGTTATATAAAATCTATAAATTTTCTACTATTAAATATCAAATGAAGATAGAAATAAAAAATAATAACCGCTGCATTCATTTATGTAAGAAAATGTATCAAAATTGAATTTAAATTCGATGTCAACATCACTTTTAGTGAAATGTCTGGTGAAAGCGTTATTGGGGCAGCTCCATATTTTTGGGGAGAGATTTCATTTGCACACGCGACTTTTTATGTGGATTCCGTTGCATTTCCACTTCAATTTGAACGTGCAATGTATTTTTAAGCACTCGGCCCGTGCGCTCAGGGGCGTTAATAGGGGTGTTGCCAAGTGGGCGTGGCGCACTGCATGTTGCCGCTGGCAACAATTGCCAGTTGCAGTTGCAACAGCAGCAGCAGCAGCAGCGGTGGCCGCTGCAACAACGATGATCATCACCAGCAGCAACAGCAACAGCAGCAGCAGCAGCAGCAACAGCAGCACCAACAGCAGCAGCAATTGCCACTTGAGCGCGTTTTTCCTCTGCTGTAAGTTTGTCTATCTGTGTGCACGTGTGTGTGTGTGTGTGCATTTTTTGTGGCACACTTTTTGATGTGGTTTTATTCTTTGCGTATGTGTGTGTGTGAGTGTGGTCAATTATTTGTTGCTACTTTATAAACTGCACCTTGTTGTTGCAGCGAAAGTTTCAACAGCAGCAGCAGCAGCAGCAGCAACAGCAACAGAAGCTCATAAATTGACCAGAAAAGTGAGTGGCTGCTGCTTTACACAGTTGTACAGTTGTACAGTTGTACAGTTGCACTGTTGCATTGTGCGCGTGGCAACATCGCCAACTCTGGATCTGGGTCTAGCTGAAGCAAACAGCCACTTTTGCATCACCCCCAATGCTGTTTTCGTTACTTTTAAATGGCTATACCCTGTAACCATTAAAATGGCCTAAACGAGTCGCATAAGCTATTAACCCTATCAAGTGAGAGTTGGATTCAAATAGCAAGTTAAGTTAATAAAATATTATAACAGGCACAATTTGAAAGATTATATATTATAATAATCGAACATAGGGTATCTGCTGTTTCAGCACTCTTTAGTAAAGAATTCTTGCTTGTTATTTTAATTTTTAATATTGCTTTTTTGCTTTTTTACACAAGTTTCTAAATCGCCGAGCAAAGGCAGCCAACGGGCTGGTAACAGAGCACTGCTTGGGCAAATGGGCCAAGAGGGGGGTAGTAGGAGGAGGAGGAGGTGGAGGAGAAGGTACAAGTGGCGGAGTTAGCTTTAAGTGGCGAAGCTAGTTATACGGATGTAATTGTAGTGTAACATGGCACGGGTCTGCTGTCACAAAACTGACTAATGGTAAATGGTAAAAATAAAATGAGTATTTTTAGAGCTAGATTTGAAAGCCGAGTTTAATGAACCCTATCGAGAGATGCTAGTCGAAAAAATGTCAATGAGTATTTTAGCTTGAAAGTTGTTAGCCATGCTTTTAATTCCGTTATTGGCTTATAGTTTCGATGGAATTGCAGTTTTAAAACAGACTCGAACGCACTGTCTATAGTAATTGTATCTATGTGCATTTTTCAATTGTTAAACAACTTTTCATTTGCGCTTTGTGTGACATTCGTTAACGTTTCACGGGGCTGCACGGCTTTTAATAGTATTGAGGCAATTAAAGAGCTTCAATTTCTGTGCAGCTCTGCTTTATGCACGGAGCACAAATCATAAGACTTAGGAACTTGTCAGGCACACGGGCAAGTGGCCAGGTAAGGGCAGGTGAGAGGGGGGGGCAGGCAGTAAGGCGAGTTGATATTAACACCTTTGGGTAGCATAAATCGTTGACATGGGCCATGGCGCACAGTTCGGCAGTTAAGTGGCTAAAACTAAGCCGGCAATACGTCAAACCGCTGGAGTTTATTAAACCGAATGTGGCAAATGAGAGGCTTTTGGCCATTTTCTATTAAGTGCCAAGAGTTTAATTTACAGCCCTGACGTCGAATGAGGCAACAACAATAAATTACGCTGTAGACGAGGCCGGAAATGAGTGCCCTGCCTCCTGCCTCCTGCCCATGTTGCCCATGTTGCCCGGTGTCTGCCTGGTTGCCAGTCGGATGTGGAAGCAGCAAGCGGCATGTGGCATGTGGCAATTAGGGGGAAAAGGGAAGTGTAGGCCAACAGCTCAGCTTCAGTCTTCAATCTTAAATCTTCAATGTTCAGCCTTTTGAGCCCTCAGTCATGTCAAGCGATGCGAATTCTAATTAAAATTTAATTGTTTACACTTTGCGACAACAAACGGAAATGGCAAAAGGAAATGCGATTGCGGGTGGTGGGAGGTGCAAGGACAGCAAGGTGCCAGCTCGTCCAGTTCCTTAGCTCGAGTTCCAGCTCCAGTTCCAGTTCCCGTTCCAGTTACAGTTCGTAGTTCCATTAGCCTAAACATTGCCGTCGTGACCGGCGCGTTTAATTGTCTTTTGGCCTGATTTACAAGTTTACAACACAAACAACAGCTCCCGACTGGGAAAGTGGGCGGTGGGTGCTGTGGGCGCGGTCTTTGTCCCGGTTTGCCTGCCTGACTGGCTGGCTGGCATCGAACGTGACTCGCATGCCAATTGAATGCTTATCAAAGTGTATACAATTCATAGAAATTATGACGCGCGGCCGCCAAAGTTTAGTTCGCGAAGACGGTCGACGTTCGACGTTCGACACAGAAAGTCTGGGGGGGGGGGGCGTGGCTCAATAGCAACACTGTGTGCTTAAGCATTTTATTGTCTTTAAGCTTCATTAAGTCAAATGGTGCAAACGTTTAAGTCACTCACAAACGACAGCAGCACAGCACAAACAGTGTCGGCAACGCGTCGTATGAGCAACGCGACGCATTAAGTATACGCATTAAGTATACGCAACACTGTACTGCGACAAAACGGATACTAAGCCCGCTGTGTGGGCAGCTACAAAGCCGGACCCATAACGAATGATAAACTGAGGATCCCGTCGACCTAAACAACTCGCAGCTAAAGTTATGAAATTCGTTTTATCATTTATTCTACAAATATAGGGTTTCTTTCATATTTGGAATAATTCAAAGTGCTACAATGGAATTACACATTTGCTTGCTCATAAATAAACGCATGAGAAGCAGCACACATGCATATTTGTGTTTATGTAAAATTCAACCCCAATAGCGACAAAGCATAAACTTTGTATCTGCTGGCAAAAGCTGGCTAGCTGTCTAGCTGGCTAGCTGGTATGCAATTTTGTATGTCGGCTCTTACAGGGATTGAGTTTATTGCATATTTTGAATAACTTTGAGCGACTGCTCGCAAATCCGTGAATACATAAATGTAGCTCT
Organism: Drosophila maculinotata; assembly: GCA_035045305.1. Classification (NCBI taxonomy): domain Eukaryota; kingdom Metazoa; phylum Arthropoda; class Insecta; order Diptera; family Drosophilidae; genus Drosophila; species Drosophila maculinotata. The sequence continues at coordinate 5,542,029 of JAWNPD010000679.1, read as the reverse complement.
TAAGAAATAGCATTCGTTGTAATATCAAAATGAAATATGCACAGCAGACAGGGGCAAGTAAGTGAGAAGTGCCAGCGAAAGCTGAAAACATCATTTGCAGTACAACAAATCCAATCCAAAGCATATAGAACTGATTTCCAGTGAACTCAGATATGAGTAGAATAAAGTTAGGCAGCAGAGAGGAGCACATTTCATAGTCAAACATTGTGGCTGGCGCTTAGACTTTAATTAGGTGCGTGTCAATTATGTGAACTCAAATTGACTACATCGTTTCAATGGATTCACGTAAATGCGAGAGCCCCAAGTAAACCACATCAGTTGTCACATGTGAGCCCAGGTGGCAATTAAAAAGTTGTAGCAGGCGCTAAACGCGAATTCATGACAGCGAAATCGAGTTAAAATGCTAAAGCGAATGAAATTAAAGACAAAACTTTGCACCCAGCCACAAAAGAAGCGGAAGTGCTAAAGTGGGTGAGTGGGTCAGGTGGGGGGGGGGTGCTTTGGAAAGAGGAGCGCGACAAATGCGGGCGCTCATTTCGTTTATTGAGCTTTGGACGCCCTTTCAACGCTCCGGGACAAAAGTCAAACCACGCGCCATTTTAGGGCGTGGCTGCGGCTGTGACGGGCGACGGCAATGGCGACTGCGGCGAGGGATAAATTGTCGCGTAATTAAAATTGAATCAGTGTTGCCAGTGAAATGACAATTGAAACCAGAACTGGCTATTCAGCTAAGCTGCAACTAAACTGCTTCACCCGATGAGCTAATAGGTTTTCTCAAATTGCACTTTGTAATTTTAATGCACCTCATGCTCTGTTGCAAAAACTATTCAATAACAAAAGTTTTCACAGAGCTGTCCAAATAGTTGGCATATTTGCATTGAGATACATATGTACACATGACTAACTAAAATAATTGGTTTACTTTGATATATATTGAAATTGTCAGCTGATTAAATTGCAAATAGGAAACTTTGAGCAAACTAATTGAGCTGGAAAATGCAATGGTATTTGTAATGCAAATATAAAACGAGAAATTTGCATTATTTTAATTATTGTAATATGATCTGACTGAATGATGGAGAAGGTGAAATAATTGAAAATAATAATTAGGTCATGAAATGTGTGCAGAGCAACAATTCATTTTATACCTATATATTGCATATGTTTTACAGCTAATAAAGCAATTTTTTCTAGATCAAGAAATTTACTATGAGAAATGTGCTTAAGTTTTTGTATTTGAGCGAGAGAGATTGAATAAATATCTTCAATAAAAGCTCGGTGGCCACATTCCACTGGAACTCTGCTTACCTAATGATTTTTTAAATCAATAATGTTTTCTTAGCTCTGCTCAATTAACATCAACCAAATCAAGATTTTCCCATACTCCAAAAAACCAGCTGAAAGAAAAACTAGATGCTTAAATGAACAGAAAAGCGGCTGAGCCAAAAACTATTAATGTATTTGTCCTGGAGCACACTACACTCCGTCACAAATATAAATGAGCTGGAACTGCAACTGGTTCATAAGAACTGCTAGAAATATGGCGGCTTAAGTACCGTGTGCAAATGCTGCACCGCGATATGGCAAATGAAAAAGGTGAAATAGCTCATCAGCGTCTTCCAGTCCAACTGCTCGTCATCGAAAAACACTTTCACCAACCAGAGGAAAAAGTCCACAATTAAGATGGGTCCAACAACCTCCAGCCAGGGTACATAGTATTTGGGTTTATTCTATTAGAGGCAGGGGAGTAGAATTGGAAATATCAGACCGCATGATGTGGTAAGGGCAGCAACTCACCAGGAGCAGTCCAATAAAGAGCACGGACCAGCAGACGACCATAATGAAGCAGCCAAAGACCCGCATGTTCTGTATGCTCCTGTACTGGAGTCCATAGTCAAGCCGCGTGGGCCACATGGGCAATCGGTGATATCTTAGATTCACCCGGGAGAATTGATTGATGTAGTGCAGCTGCAGAAATCGAATGCAATTTTAATATATATATACATATACATATATGCCAGCTAGTGCTTACCATGCCCAGGAAGCTATACACTAGAATAATAAAATGAATCCAGGGGCAGAACTCCTCGATCAGAAAACGCACCACAAATTGACCGGTACGTGCCACAAAATTCGTTGGCCAAGTTGAGACTGCATCAGAGCTCAGATGTTTTCCAATCCACTCCTCGGCAACGTCTCTAAAGAGACGATTTTTTTGCATCTTAAGGCTGCGTTTAAAGTTATGAAAATAATACAAAAAAAAATCACTTTACAAATTTGCTGAAAATTTAAAGTAGAAATGATTGTGAAATCGTTTCCAAAAATAAAATGAATGAAAAATGGAATTTGAAGTGAATAACAAAGATAATATTGGAATTTATAACAATTAAATTCCGCATCCATATGTGCACAATAAATTCCACAACTTACCTCACAAATATGTAGTTCATGAAAAAGTGAAAAAGTGAAATAATTAATGAATTAATGAATTAATAAACAAACAGAGAGCTTTCATTTCAATGAATTGCAAACTTTTCTCAAAAATAAATAGCGACAATGCAGCCCACTGATACAGTGAATAATAATATGCAAACAAATAAATATAATTAAACTACAGAAATTAAGCTGACATTTGTTGACCAAACTCCACAAATATTTGGCATATTACGATATTTGCATTAATACGACATCTACCATTACAATATATATGTATGTACATATGTATGTATATGCATGCTAGATAATCAAGTTAATGCTATAAGAGTGAGTGACCGACAAAATCGTATATATATACATACATATGTATGTTTGCGCTAGTGCAAATTTCCTACAAACATAACTGTGTCACAACTGATGCTTTGGCATTACATTTCACTCGAAATGCAAGTGAAAACTCTTCCCTGAAATTTCGCATGCAGCAACATGTTGAAACTTTCCGCTGCCATAACTTTGTCAAAGCTGATGCGATTTTCAAAAGAAATGTATTTTTGCTTTGGCATTTACTATATTTTAGGTTTAAAACCACATTTTTTTGTCAAATTCTTCTCAAAAATATTACATGTACAGTGAGTCACAAAAGTATTGGCACACTTCTCTGTGAAAAGTTTGTTGTATGACAACTTTTTTTCCACTCAACGAACAACAAAAATAAAAACATCAATAAAAATAAGTTTTCATCTTTTGGTTACGTAGTGAAGTAATGATATCTACAAAAACAAGATTTTTACATTAGTAAAGTAAAGTAATGAAGATCAAAACTGACCTGAAGTAACGGGATATAGCTATAAAAAATCCAAGATATACCGCTAGGTTGCCGAGAACATGACATACACAGAAAGTGTGCCAATACTTTTTTGACTCACTGTAGCTGCGGGTTCTAACTGTCCAATGCTATAAGTTTGTCAAAACTTAACCGATGTCATTTTTATTATACCCTATATTTATTTTACTATATACATACATACACACCTTACCGTTACATATATTTTGAATGAAGATAAGAACATATTTGAGGCAGCTGTCAGTCAGCTGATGGAAGCTGAAGAAAGAAACGTTTATATGTAAGTCCACAGACCCCATCCACAGTCGGTTCGAAATAGTTAAACCACATGACGTAAGTCTGGCAAATGGATTGGAGTTGAGTTGGAGATGAGTTTAGGTTGAGTTGAGTTGAGTTTCCTGATAGGTTGCTTTAGTTATTTGTTTCGATTGGGAGACGGGACAACAAAGTAAATAATGAAATGGCCACAAAAATGTGCACGCTGCTCGTCCTGTGGATGACCAAGGATTACAGGGCGACCATCGACCCAGGCGAGCGAGCGAGCGATGATGATGAGAATGCAGCTGATAAGCTCGTGTGTCCTGCCTGGTCCTGGGCTAGTCCTGGCTGCTGCTGCTGCTGCTTGGTCCTTGCCACTGTCACTTGCGGTTGCTGCTGCTGCTGGTGTGGTTCATTGGTTTTTGATTGTGTTTGGCTGCTTTATTTATTTATAGCTACGAAATCGGAGCTGGGACTTGAACTCAGACCCAGACGGCGGCCCAGACCCAAACCAGGACGTAGCTTTCATAAAATATTATATCTTGTTTTACGCCCAAGCTGATCCTGGTACTGAGCTGTGGGTGCGTTTGGGGGCCAGCTGACATATAAGCACGACAACTTCAATGGGGAGGCGGAGGCTGCCTCGTAAGGCCTGCGTTGAGAGCAAAGTTAAATTGCAAACAAGCTGAGGAAGAGGCAACACTGTGACAGGCGCAGGATGCAGGAGGCAGGAAGCAGGCAGCAGGCAGCAAGTCGCAAGGAATCTTGTGGCGCAGTTTGCTGGCTTTTTGTATAACTTTTGATTAATAGAGCGAGCGAGTTGGTGGCCGGGCGGGCGGGCGGTTGGGCGGTAAGGGAAGCAGGCGTATAGGCAGGCAGCCCCGACAGTGGCAGTAGTAGCAGGACTCAAGTCCTGACATAATTGCGCCACATGCCCAAAACAAAGAAGCAACAGCAGCAACAACAACAACAACCACATCAGCAACCATAACACAAAACTCGAAGAAAACCCAAAGCCAAGTGCAAGTCCAAGTTGAGGTCCTTGAGTCCTTCGGCTGCTGCACATGACAAGTCACTGGCGCTTCGAGAAAAAAACAAAAACAACTTTCTTTACGCTAAATTGATTCCGTTGAAAACAATTGAGGCAGGCGGCGGCGCCGACAGTTGTTTTGTGGAGGGAGGGCGGTTGCGGGTGGATGGTGGGGGGTGTATCACTCGTAGTAGTGATAGGCGCCAGGATAACAGACAAATGCACTTATGCAACAGCTTTGCATTTTTTCAATTCACTTGATAAAACGCAAGTAATTTTTTGCATTTTGTTCGACTCTTGTTCTACATCGGTTGCCCATCTGGCAACGCCGCGCAGCAAACATCCGTTTGAAATTCGAATGAGATCTGCTAGGCAGCTACAGATACCAGATGGCCTAAAATGAAAACAAAAACATGGGCCGTATGCCAAACAGTTTGCGAGAAAATTATATGTTTTTCATTTGTTTTTGTGTATTACAGATTAATGTATTAAAACATCGAAAGCGACATGTTATCGATAAGTCCGGCGAAACTGTTTGCAGTTTAAGTTTATATCGATAGACAAGAGCTGCTTTCATCGATCTTAGTTGGATAAACTCAACTCATGGCGATAATTAAATACATACACATGTAATAATTTGATGAATACTCCTACTGAATAAAAAGTTTTCACATGCTAAATATAAATATTAGCTTATTGCCTGATAGGGGCAGACTGTAAATAAAACATAACTAAAAAAAACATGCTAAATAATCGATATATTTTCGGCTAACAACAGCACTGTATAACTACATATGTACATATATGTAAGTTTATTTCAGTTTCAACAGAACTGGAAAAAATATAGAAATATCTATAATTCCATAAATAGCTTAACGATAAGAGTGTGTACATCATTATTTTTGTAACAATGATTTTCTTACTAATTATTTGTGAATTGATTTCTTCTTCTATCCCCACTCAATCGATGTTGGCGAATTTGTACTTAAGCTGCATTTGAGAACGCACACTCCACCCACTTGGCAGCTGGATGAATGTCGGTCTGACTGACTGACTGACTGGGTGACTGACTACAGTCAGATGTTGCAAATGATAGCATTGACAGGGCCTGGGAAGCACAAGTTGACTTTTCACTTTGAATGACTGCAACGGCAGCTGCGAGTGGGTCCAGAGACTGCGATTGGAACTGATGCTGCAGTTGCTGATGTACAGACTGTTTTGTTTTTATTTTTTGTCGTTTTTTGTTTTTGCCATGTAGCGAATTAATTAGAATCGTGAACCGTTGCCGTTGCTGTTGCTGTTACCGTTGCCTTGGCCACCAGTCCAATCAACTTGTAGCTGCAGCAGCTGTGCAGGTTGTCTTCAGCTCGAGATTAGATCAAATTTAAAGCAGTGCGCTAATAAATTATACCCAGATGAATATAAAACAAGTATATACATACATATATACTGTGTGTATATGCATATGCATATGTATGCTTGGCATATCTGGAGTAGATGCCGTAATGCATGCACACTTAAGGCCTCAAGAGTACCAGCCAAATGGCATCACAGAGATGGATACAGCCAGATACTAACGTATGTACACACACACACACACATACATACATAGAGGTATAGATAGAGACCAGCACAGCCTCTGGTATGCCACGCCCCCATAGGCAAGTGCAAGGCACGAACGAGAGCTTAGCAAAAATACTTTCATAATAATCTTTATGCCACGATGTTTCGAGGCGGCGGGGCAAAAAAAAATAAATAAACCTGCCTCTAAAAAAAAATAAAATAAAAATACGAAAAACATTGCAAAAAAACAGCTAAACGAGCATAAACTCAAGGGTTCAAGCAGCATCAAGGCTAGCGGTTGACGGGGTGGGGGTTGGGTGTTGGGGGTTAGGGTTTGGGTTGTAGCTCAGGTTGGCGTTGTTGAGTACACTGTGATTTGTTGTTGCTTGTTTTTCCCCTTTTTTTCTGTGCTGTTTTTATGAAGTCACAGTTTGTGCCCTTTACCGTGAGTATGAAATCCTAAAAACGGATTTTCACTGTCTTTGTTTGCGAGATTATAGATTAAAGATATTTTGGTTCAATACAAGCTAGAGAAAACTGATATAAAGACGGCTTGTGTTATTCAAGGCGTTGCCTTGGTTTGCGATTGATTGTCATGTAACGAATCGATAATTCTAAGAATTCCAATTTAACGAGTGGTGGTGGCATCTGCCAATCCCACTCCCACTCCCACTCCAACTCCAACTCCACACACTTCAATTTAAAGATGTACAGATTAAATATATATATTTATATATGGTAGGGCAAAATGTATCTAAAAAATATTAAGCAGCAAAGCAGATTCCGAATTCTATGCTCGATTGTAGAACTTATTTTAAAGCGTTCGAATTATATGAGTTATATTTATTTATTTTTTTAACAACCTTCAAGATTTAAATTATTCAAATAAACTGTAAATAATAAAAATAAATAAATAAGCTTTGGTTTTTGATGTTCTCTTTAAATATTACGTGAACTCCAAATCGTTGGAAACATTAACTTGTTTTAAATTAGCATGCTTCACCCAACGGAAATTTGATAAGCCCTAAATAATAATTTAGGCAAACATTAAATTATAAATTATCTTGCAATTTCAGAACTGACAATCTTGAAGATGTTCGATAGATAATTTAAAGGACTTCTCCATTTACCGTATTTGTTTATGTTACTTTTAATAGATCCCCCCCACCATATAGATGTCATATCTTGAGATGTATATCTGCGATGTGCTTTGGTCAGTGTATGTATTGCTTGTTATTGTTATTTATTGTTGTTGTTGTTATTGTTGCTGTTGGCCCTGGTCGAAAACTCTTTTTGGCTACTCGTTGTTGTTTTGTGCATTTCATTTGTTTTTGTTGTTTTTGGATGGAAAATGCTAAAAGCAAAGTTGGATTATTGGTATATGCCCCCATGTGCTTTCTATGTGTGTGTGCGTGTGTGTGTGTGTGTGTGTGTGTGTGTGCGTGTGTGTAAAAAGATAATACAAATCTACAGCAAGACATAAGTGCGTGGGTGTGTGTGTGGGTGTGTGTGTGTGTGTGGGCGTGGCAATGGCGCCCAAAAAGTTTATTGCTCTACCTTGCTGCCATGACTCCTTGCAACCCCTCTCTCGTATTCTCTTTGCTCACTGGCCAGGCCAGGTGAGTTTTATATGCAATAATTTTTCTTTTTATACCCTGTACTCATGGCCGGGGCTAACAAAAGGGTTTAAGTTGGGCTTAAGCTGCCGTAGGAGGCACAAGTGGGCCACTGCAAGACCATAAAGTGCCCTGTAAGAGCCAGTTTATCATAGAGCTATCAAATTTAGGTGTGAAAGTTTCGCCATAGTCAAATTTGTTATACGTGTAGCTAAGCGTGTTTCTAAATGATTCGGAAAATTGCATGAGAGCCTGCACAGCACTAGAGTTATGTGAGCAAAATAAATTATGCAAAAGCAGAGAGGAGAGTTTTAAATGGGTACGTGTAAAATTGAGATTGTTGCCAAAGTGTAATCTTTGGCAGATAAGAATAACTGTCGCTTGAAAGATATATGATAATATTAACAGATATTTGTATGCTTAAAATTATGCTACCCTTAAGTTTTTCATTCGAAATTAATGTCCTGCTAATATAGCTATTTGCTAAATATCCGTTTCTTATTTATTATATTTTCCTGACGATGCAGATAAGAAAGACGTTGAAATGTTTGCAAGCCGTGAAAATACTGATATCAGGATTATATATGTATATATTTTTCTAGGGTATCCCTTGGCTGATCACGCCTATGTGTGTGGGAAAAGAGACGGCGTGAGTCGGATTTAATAAATTCTAATGTTTGCTTAACGTGGCCGAAAGGCTTTCCAAACCTGCAACCGCACACATGCACATGCCTGGGCAGGCATGGATGGGTACGGGGTACGGGTTACGGGGTACAGCATACAATGAGGGGAGGGGAGGGGTGTGGGAGGCGGTGGCGTAGGGTCATCTTGAAGGAACAGCCGCAGGAGGTTGATGTGTGAGGAGCTGCTGCTACTGCAGCAGATTTAGTTTTATTGCAAATTGCAGCGCCGCAGGAAGGATGCGTCCTGGTGCTTGCACTCCACACACACACACACACACACATGCACCTGCAGCTGCAGCTGCCAACTGAGATGATGTAGACATTCAAATGAATGAGTGGAGGGACAAGTGGAAGCAGCAGCAGCAGCAGCAGCTTCAGACAACCAACTCGGCTCTCGACTTGGCTTCCAAAGAGCCGCAGGACCGAAAAAAAAAGAAAGGCAACGGGATGGCTGGTGAAGCAACGGGACTAAGCAGCTGCCAGCCGCACCGAGTGCTGCACAAATATTTTGCTTGGTTTTTTGGCCAGACAGCGGGAGAGGAATGGCAGCTGGAAGCTGAAAGCTGGAATAACAAGGCAAAGGAGCAGATCAAGTCGAAAGGATGACGCCTGTTTAATTAGTGAAACGATTTATCCGCAGGCATTGGCAAATGGACAATTTGGAGATTTAGAGTTGCAGTTTGGAGTCTGGGTGACTAGCATTAGCGCAGCCAGGTCCAGGGCTTGAACCAGCTGCGTTTGCGGCGCTCCTTCTCCATTGGCACCGCTGGTGGCGGTATCGATTTGGGTGGCATTACCGTGATCCCAGGCTGGTGGCCATCCTCGGCGGCCCGCTGATCGAGCTGGTCTTGTGTGGCCAATCCGACACACTGGCGATAATCCTCCATCGGACCGAAGCACTTGAACGACTGCTGGCGATGCTGACGCAGGCAGCGCTGCAGCTGCGAGGCGAGGCCCGTGCAGGGCATTTGTGGCGCCACCTTGAAGTGGCTCTGTGTATGCTCCACCAGGCGATCAAACTCCTGGCCAATGGCCTCCGGTGACCTGTGGTGCAGCGACAGTTAGAAAACACTACCAAACACTCTCTGCTGTCAAGGAACTGTTCTACTCACAGGCGCTGTATGTCCTCGATGGCGCTAAGGACGCTGCCCTTTTTGGACACCGCAGTCTTCGCTGGCTTTGTGGACTTCTTCGCTGCCAGCTCCATCAATGCTGATCTTTGTCTTGGCTTTTTCGATATTACCGCTACGCTAAAAGGAAACGTTTGCCAAATTTATTTGTATTTGACTTGAAATGTGTTGATTTGATTTTCAGTACTATATGTGTTCTACAAATGTCGACTTGTGACTTGACTCGGAAGTTTTTACTGATCTTTGGGTTCCGAGATGAACGCACAGGCAACCCAGACCAGAAGCTCCTATATCATCGAGTGTACCTTGGAGCTGATGAGATAATAATAAAGTATTATAAATGGGAAAACTATGTTTCATTTTTATACGTACTCAATCTCAGTTCCAGCTGGGTCAAGAGGTCAACTTTCTCTAGATGAACCAACCTATTAGAAATATAATAATATATTAGAAAATTTCCAGATTACCAACTAGTTTAATACACATACACATATACTTATACTTATCTAAAAAAGCCCAAGAGCAGAAACTGATTCCTCGAGAATGAACTTAATAGAATTTTACAGCTCAAGGCCAAGATTTGCATGCCTAATTAAAGTTATATAAGCCAATCGATCAATTACCAAATGCACATTAGTTGGCTGAAAGAAGAAAAGTTCTTGAGGCAAAATAAAACTTATTTCGTTTAAAGATAAAGATATGAGGCGATAGAGTATGAGTTGTTTTCCACAGAAAATGTTCATTCATCGCAAGCATTCTTGAGCCTGCTGCTCTCAGCTTGGTCCAACGTCCTGTGCCAAGTGTCCTGCGTCCTGTGGGTGCTCTGCTGCCAATTGCAGACATCAAATTATGAGATCTGCGAGTGTTATAAAGTTTTGAATTTTAAATTCGGTTTAATTACGCGTTTAGGCCCAAAGTTTTGTGTAAATGCCACAAAAGTTGACCCGAAGTTTGACGAGTCCTCGCTCTTGCTCTCTCTCCCTCTCTCTCTCTCTCTGTCAATTGCAGGCTGCAATTCATCAGGACAGGGCCAAACAGACCGGATCTGTCTGCGTACCTGGAAAAAAAAACTTATGAACTTGCGGCTGGCAGTAAAAAAAAAAAAGAAGAAAAAAAACTCAAGAAGTTCGTTTCTTTGTTACCTTTGTTGCTGCCGGAATTTCGTTATTGGAATTTTCATTGGCCACAAAAAAATACTTTTTCGATTAAACTTTAACGGCGCGTGAAATGCCCAGAAAATGCGCACCAGCCAACAACAATGTTCAGTCCCTCCCCCCTGCCCCGCCTCCTAACACCACCCAGAAACCAAATCCGAAACACAGTCCAAATGCGAAATGCCAAATCAGAAAATGATTAATTACAAAAATTGGGCTGGGTGCGTGGAATCGAATCGAAGCCCGTATCCCAAAACCACCGTTCTACCGTCGGAAATTGACCTCATCTTTTGCAGGCAAAATGCCAAACGCCAATTAGCGGAAATATTTCACGTGGCTGCTAATGGATATGAATTTGTAGCGCTTTCGGCTGTCGACTCGACGCAATAACAACATGGAATGCGCAATATCAAAGGGCACGCCCCAAAGGGGCCGCATCCTGAAATGTCCTCACTGTCCTCACTGTGCTCACTGTCCTCACATGTCGTGTGCCATTGGGGACCAATTCCAATTCCAAAATGGAAAATACGGCAACAGAAACTCGTTAACAGACAGCAACAATGGTCACATTGTCCTTAGCCCCATTTCAGGCGCTGCCTGCCGTGTCCCGCATTCCGCATCCTACATCCTACATCCCTTAACGTTGCACGCCTCGCACTCTCACAAAGAGTTGACTCGGTAAACGCTCCAACGATGGTAGAGCGTAACTGCATTTGGCAGCTGAATGAATCCCTTGCCCCAGGCAGCTGCAACTCTAAAACCCAAAAAACGGAGCAACGATTTTGGGCCAGAATAGAACTGAGCAAGGAACATAACGGTTGCAAGCAGTTCTTCTACAATATAAACCGTATAAGTTGGTAAGCAACTTGGAGCTGATACCTGTAAAAGGATGATTGAATATTGGTCTTATTGCTTTTAAGTATCCAATTTACAGTTGCCTTTAACCAAATGTTAATTTGTTATTCAGATTTAGTAAAGTTAGACTTTAATCAGTACATCAAATACCCCAAACATATAGCCAAGGGAAGAAACGCTTACTACCCCAGATTTAAGAACTTAGAAATATTATGAATGAATAACAGCAGAAATACTCATTATATTGTAATGTATTTAAACCGTTTTAGTACAATGTCAGATGTGATTACAAAGTTAGCGACATAAATTACCAATTAGTGTTCGACAAACAAAATGATGTTATGTGATTTGTAAAACTGGTAAATGGAATAATACAATTGAATTAATTTGGAAATTTGGCCTGTGGTAAATTATTGAGTTAAATGATGGCACTTAATATACGAATTATGCATTAAAAACAATCATTCGATGAGTTAAAGTTAATACAATGATTTAATAGGATGGATAGGAAAATAGCAACGGGGCACTTATCTCTCTACCATAAACCATATACCATATATATACCTATATATTCAAATTATTTAGAGGTAGCAAAGCGGCACAACTGATGGCGACAGGTATGCATATAGGGATTCATCCGATTGCGATACCACCATTGATTTGGAGGAGCCGTCGTCAGCATGCGATGGAACTTGAGGAACTGCGGCAGCGTGATGAAATTGCGATTGATGCAGTGTGGATCGTGATGATATTCACACATCGGATCATAGGACCAGATGCGGCGTTTACAGAAGCGAACATTGCTATTGAGCGACGGCGCTTGGCGGAGGAACACCTCAAACTCCGGTAGAAAGAGCAACCTGGTCGGTCCACTCGTTGGGCCCGTCTGGCGCAGCTTATTCAGTGCCTGGAAGGGAATGCAATCAAAGCGGACGCAGCGCAGCATCTCCTCGACGTAGACACAACGATCGGTGTAACAGTGATCCAACCAGACCATGATTGCAATCAGCACCTCAACCTCGGAGTTGACGCAAATGTCCGGTGAGTTGAAGATCGGGATGAGCACATCGGGTTGCAAGTATAGAAACTCCTTGGTGCCAATCATAGTGAGGAAGAACTTGTGCACCCGCATCGTATTACGGCTTGGCATATAAATGTTGAGGTTGCACAGTCCGTAGAATATACGGAAGCCGATCTCCTCGCGTGCCGATTTCGAGTCATAGAACTCGTCCACAAACTGATCGATCAGCACGTTTATCTGCAGGAACAATGCGGCGCGATAGACGAGCACCAGCTGCGACGGCGGCACCACCTGGTTCGGGTTGGCCATCCACTTGTACAGGATCACAAATGTCTCCACGCTGACAATGCGCTCGGGCAGACCATAGGCCATGCCCGGCTTGCCAAATAGAAAGTAATTGCAGCACTTCTTTAATAGATCAAGGTCACAGAGTATCTGTGTCGACCCAATGAACACTGCGACCACATTCTTCATGTTGGGACTGGCCTCCTGGACATCTGAAATCGCCGCACGCCTTCCAACACGATGTGCCTGCAGATTATCTGGCTGCGTTTCAATATACAGCCATTGGGGCTGCTTGGCAAAGTACAAAAATATGCATAAATATAATATAATATATAAATGGAATTTATTATAAATGTGGAATACGTAATGTATTTCATATATATATTATATACGCGACCTATATACAATATACATATATACCAAATAACGTAAGCGGAATTTAAAGAGGCAAATAAACTAAGTAAGCATTTAATTAAATTAGCAAAAGTAAATGAATTAATTAGCAATTTATTTTATATATAATAAAATACGCGGCCTATATAAACATACATATGCACATGTATAGCCGGCATTATACATACATATATAAATACACACATGCACAAGCAAAATCATAGCTTACGTGAAAAAAATACGTCATATTTGCGTTGATATTGTTAGACGCCATTTTGTTTGCGTGCGTTGCAGGCTGCTTTCGAGTATATCTCCAAGTTACACTTTGAAAGTCGCAAAGGTATTTCAATTTTTAACTTCCACACTTGATTGCCTTCGGCGTGAGAAAATCAGAGAGAAAATGATGTGCCCAGCTCCAAAGTAACTCTGAATGCTTGACGTGGCACATGAAATCATATCGATAGCTATGTTTAGCTTTCGATTAAAATGGCTTATCAATCTGATTCTAATCACTCGAAAAATTACCCATAAGTTTAAAATAATAATATTTATATTGACTTAAAGACTAACTTATTTAATCATATATATACATATGTATCAAATTGATTCATTCAAAACTAAAGAGATGCAAAAATATATCGAAACTGCAGTTTCTAAAATATGCTTTTTTGCAATTAGAAATCGAATTGTCTGATATATCGAAAGTGATACAGTGGAGGCTAGAATACGGGATCGCTGCGGCTCCAGCTGTGATTCTAATTGGGAATTAATTCCAATTGCACAAATGATATGTTTAGTTGCAGTTTTATGTTTATAATCTAAAATTAACGCTATCTAAAGTTAGCCGTACATATAATATAATTGCCATCATTTCTCCAGCTCCTTTTCCTCCACATTTCTCTTCTCATCTTCCTTCTACCCTCGCTCACTTCATTCCATGATCATGTTAGAGAATAAAGATTATAATCAACATGAAAATCAAGCGGCAAAACTTTTTGCCGCCCCCCCCCCCCCCCCCCCCCACACACACACACTTAATCCGTGGCAGTTTTTCATCTACAGGCATGGAGCCATGGAGGATGCCCACATGCACACCACTCCAGCATAGCTCAGCCACGCCCTCACCCAAGTGAAGAACCGGTTGCAGCTGCATACATGTATATATATATATGTATGTATGTATATGTACATCGTCGTCGTCGTCGCCAGTGGCTGCAGCTGGCGAAGTCACAGATGGGAGCCGGGACACGTTCAACATTCTAGTGGCACGCGAAACCGCACAAAATGTCGTAACACCACCAGTTCCTATTCCTATTCCTATTCCTATTCCTATTCCTATTCCTTGTCCTACCTACGCCCAATCCCAATCTCCATCCCAATCCCTTCTCTGCTGCGCATTTTTCGCACATTCTCTAATTTTTTCTCTGCCAATTTTTTGCACTAGCATCGCTTGCTATATTTTTCAGCATATAAATTTTCGTTCAAGTTGAAAAGTTTCACATACTCCTGTCACGTAATGCACGATGTGGGAGGGAGAGCGCTTACGTCACGGATTGTGTGTGGGCCAAAATGTAAAGCGAGGGACGAGGGGGTGTGCGGTGTGCGAGTCGCTAATTTATGTCTGACATTAGAATGCAATCATATTCACTTATAAAGCTGCATAACTTTTCGCTTTTGCTTGTAATAGTTTTAATACTTTGTTTTTTATTGTGCGAATCTGGTTAAATTACAGTTCAAATTGTTCGTCGACGTGCCACTTTGTTGTGCAGCAGCGTTGCGTCTGCGTCTTGGTGGCACGTTGCCAGATCAGCGATATGCACAATTCCAAGTACTCTGGTGGGGCAGGCAGGCAGGCATCTACAACGAATTAAACACAAGTATTATATCAGACAAGCATACAAACATACAGTCATTATGTTGTATGTAAATAAGTAGGTGTGTAAGCCTGGAAGCAAGTGACCCGTGACATGTGTCGCCCACTATGAACATAAGCCGCAAAAGGATTTTCGACAGCGCCTGCAAAATGTGAGAGGCAAAGAAGAATTATTGCCCTGTCCCTGACCCGCATGGCCAACAGACTGTGCCACGGGCTTCGCTGCACCCATTCTCCTCGATCTCTTTCACTTGTGCTCTCTCCTCCATCGTCGCATAATCCCAGGCAACGTGACCCAGCTGACAGTTTACAATTTGCACAGCACATTCGACAAACGTTGCGTATACCACCCGTACGCCCGCACCCCCGTACCCCCGTACGTCGCCTTCCGCCCGAACGGCGCCCCACGTGCGCCTCTGCTGGGAGGTGTTTGGTTAAGCACATAATTAATACGAAATTTGATTGCCTCTGCCACGATGGGACAACACTGGCCTGGCTCCGGATGTAACTAGAGATGTGCTCATATCGCATTTGTTCAACACGACACCACAACAAACAAATTCCAAATAAGTATAAATATTATATGCAGCACATTTTAATTTTAATAAATACATAACAATACGGCTGACAATTAATTAACAACTTTTCATTTTTGTTGCACAATCCTTAAGATTTATATTTTAATTTAAGAATGAACTAACTAGTTAACTGTGCTAAGTGATCTCAATACCAAACACTTCTGTGACCATCGTATGATATAGTTTAATTTTAACTCATTCCAAAATTATAACAATACATTTTTTTGTGATTATCTTATGAGATATTACAATAACTTTCAGTTTAAATACTTTATTTACTATAATACACATTAAATTTCAACGTCAACATAATTTTTAAAAACATTATTTATTTAAAAATTTGTTAATTATTCATTTTTGATTATCTGTTGAGCTTTTATAATAATTTTCAATTCAAATAATTTAAGTATAATACATATTAAATTTCAATATCAACATAATTTGTATATACACTAATTTCTTTAGCAAGCTTGTTATAATTTTCACATTTTAAAAATAATAAAAAAATTAATTCTTGAATATCTTTTAAGCATTTATAATAACTTTAATTTCCATTAAGAAACCTCTGCTTTCTAAAATAATTTTTAAATATAAACATAATTTTTAACTTAATTTTTTTTTGGTTTGATTTTCCGCTGCAGAACCTCTTGAAGATCCTGCGACGACACGGGTCCATCTCTAGATGTAACCTATGAAAGAGATGATTAAATGTGTATGTGTGTGTGTGTGTGTGTGTGTGTGAAAGTGAAAGTCAAATTAAAGCAAACTTGGATGTCGATGTGGCTGCTGGCGTTGCCGCTGCTGCGGTTTGCCGCTTAAACGCTTGCGGTTTAATTAATCGACTCATAGTCGATGCTCAGCCAGAGTTGCTCCCCTCCCCTCCCCTCCGCCATCCTTTTTTGAATGACTTCCTGTCGCTGTGGTTTTTTTGTTGTTGCTTTTTGTTCGTTTGTTTTTTGTTTGCTTGTTTGTTTGTTTGTTTGGCTCTACTGAGTTTTGTGTGCGCTTGGGTTGGGCTGCTTTTTAATATCTTGGCCAGAAAGACGAAAGAAGTGCGGCAGTTGCGTAACGGCGCCAATGTTAAGCCCGGAGCGACGGCGCCAGTGCCATCGGCTGCTCCTGTGCCTGTGCTCCCAGTCTGCCTGTCAGCAGATAAAAAACTTTAACTTTTGTTGTGGTTGGCAGCCAGTTCTTATGACCGAAAATAAATCAAGCACCAAACTACTTTTGCCTCCAAATGATTAATTAACTGCATTTTGTGCTCGACCACGTCCTGCACTGGCGGCGATCACATCACAGCGCTACCTCCCTCCCTCGCTTCCATCTCCCTTCTAGTCATAGTGCTGCGCGTGGGCGCCACTTCAACGTCTCCGTTAAGATATTATTAATGTGCTTGTTAGCGTAGCTAGCTTGGCTCCGCCTGACAGTCCTCCCAGAGACAGAGACAGAGAGAGACAGAGAGTGGGAGAGAGAGAGAGGAGCTAGCTATGAATTATGTGCGCGTTTTTTTGCCACGTTCCGTCTCAGCTTTGCGTCTCCGTCTCCTTATCCGTCTCCACCATCCCTCCCCCCCATCTCAATTAACAGTAAGCGTTGAGGCGGCGCTGCTGCTGCTGCTGCTGCTGGTGCACGGCAATTGAAAGAGGATATAATCTTGTAGAGTGTCGTCCAGACTGGTCCAGACTATCATCTAACAACAGTTTTAATGTTTACCCTTTAGCATAATGCTATCAGACTGTTGACTCTATTTTGCCATTCACACAAAGTGTGCCTGGCAGCTGTTCAAATTATGCATTATTTTCAAAATGATGTTTAAACTTTAAACTTATTTGCGGCAATTGGCAACTTGTCTAATTAAAGTGCTATATGTGTTTACATGCTTCTAATGTACAAATATGTGCATAGTTAAATGTAACAAAATAATAATCGTATCTATCTATGTGTTTGGGTAACTGGTAAACAGTAAACAGTAAACGGTAAACAACACCTGAACAAACTTTGGCTTCAATGGATTTTAGCCAGCTTATAGACCAAATCTGTGTAAAAATATGTTTACACTCAAATTATATTAAATACGATTTTAATATCTGTAAGCTGCAGCTATGCTTATAATATTTATAATTATTTTATTTTTAGTTATGTATAAATATATTAAATATTTGGCTACTTAACCCATTATGATACTTGCTATTTTATAATTATTTATTATTAGTTTGCTCTACTTTGCACTGATTTTAAAAAGCAATGCTATTTTGGTCATGTTTTGGCCCCTTAATAAATGTTCCATATGAATTTGGTAATGAGAAATTTTCTCCAAATTCCATTGCGTTTAAATGAACCAACACGTATTTAACGGAACATTGAGAGAATATATTGGCTGAGGAAGCTGAGGAAGTTTTAGTGTCAGGCACTTGAAATTAAAGATACTTTAGTTTTGGCTTCCACTTTCATCGGCAGCTGCCTTTAGCTGCTCCGAAATCCAATTAACGCTGGCAAATGCTTTGCGCTCACATACCACACACAATGCATGGGAGCCGAGCTCCCAAAGGATAATAAGCAGCTTAGTCTCGAGTCCAGGCGGACGCGTCGATGCGCACCAAGAATAAAGAACTGTAAGAAAACTTGTTAGCGCCGAATCGAAGCGTATGGCAAAAGATTGGCAACAACTGAGCGATGGTGAGGGGTTGGGGATGGGGGGTTGGGGGGGTTGAAAGAAGGTCGAGGGGTTACTGAACATGGTCATACGGATGAGCAGATTTCCCTCAGGTATAAGAGGCACACACACACACACACACACACACACACACATAGAGGAGAGGCATGCAGTTGGAGGCGTCACTCGATATGATAATGATACAATTTCGATAAAGCTTAACAGGGATTAGGTGAATGGCGACCGGCAACAGGAGCAGCCGGATAAGAAGCAGAAGGAGGAGCACGACTGACGCCAGGATGAACGATGATATCAGCTAATTGGCAATGTGGCTGCTGTTGCTCCTGCTGCTGCTGCCGTTGCTGCTGTTGCTCCTTGTGGCGAATGACAGTCAAGAATAATGCCCAATAAGCAGGCAGCAATGGTACTAAAGTGCAGGCGCAGTTTTACGCCCGACTCCTGTAGCTACGCGCGCCTGGTCAGGATGTGTCGCCAACGCTGCCAGTTGCAAGTGACAATTTATTAATAAACAGCAGCAAGCAGCAGCAGCAGACTTTCAACTCGAGTCGAGTCGACTCGACTGTGGACTGCCAATTACCGCCCAGCAATAAATTGCATGTCACTGGCGTCGCGTTGCCCCAGACCAGGCCAGAGAAGCACCCAAGCCCAATCCCCAATCCCAATCAGAGCGAGAGACAGTGGCGTGCGAGAGCGCCAACCAATGTTGCGTTTAATGGACTCAATAAATTCTGGAGCCTGTCTAACGATGCCGCTTGACAGGCCCCAACGTTTATTAGGCAACCGACCAACCGACCAAGCGACCAACCGACAAACCGACTAACCGACCGACTACATTAGAAAAGATGAATTACTTTGAGTTTCTCAAGCAAACGCAGCGCGTGGATGTTTTAAGCGCTACTTTTAACAGCAAGCGAACTGATTCCAACTCCATTCCCATATCCTTCTTCAGCCTGGACACTTCTTGGGCTCTGTGAAAATTCTAAAATTAGTTTTGCAATTTAAGTAGCAATAATATTACAGTGTTATGCTCGAAAATAAAGTCTAGTGCTGGGTGTTTTTTAGCAATTTGCAAATAATTCGAATTTCAAAATATCATAGTTAACTATAAAAAATATAATTGAAATTTCATAATATCATAGTTATCTATACAAAATATTATAAATTTAGTCATTTAATCATATTTATAATTAAATAATTAGTTTTCGTATATTTATTGTAAGCTGGCAATTTAAGTTTCTGTTTACAATAAATGTTATAATTTTTGGACAATTCAAATTACTTTAAGTTATTTCGAGCTAGCAAAGTATTATTATTTTTATTATTATATTATTATATTATAATAAATAATATAGTTTTCATATTATTACTTTATTAGATAATTATATTATTATAATAGTATCATATTATCATAATATTATATTTCGATAACTCAGCATTGCAAAATTTAGCATTTCCATCGTTACGTCATCTGGTCACACCAAAACAAATTGAATATCGCAAATCCAAACTGTAAGAATGGCAAGAATTAATAACGGAACAACTCATTGGACTGCCAACATTTACATATATGTACATATGTATGTACTTCGATTCAGATGCGCCTCAACTTTAGTTGCGTCTGCTGAAATCCTAACGAGCTGTTGTCCATGGTGCAAATCCTTTAAGGCAAGTATCGTTGACATTTGTTTGTTACAAGTTCGACTTGCAAGTTTATATTTTTGCATAGAAAATAGTCAACTGATTTGCAGCCTATTGCCATTCACAGCAGGACGCCGACAAGCACTGGAAACTTTCCGTTGGCGATCGCTGCGAATGCAATGCAAACACACACACACACATCACACAACACACTCACACACAAGCAAAGCCAAGCAGCCAGTAACGAAATCAAATTAACCAAAGTGCGCAAACAGAGTGAAGAAAAAGAAGACGGACACGCAGCGAAAAAGGGGGAAGAACCCAGGGCCGAGTGCCGAGAGCCGAGAGACGAAAGACAGAGTTGACTGTCGAGTGCATTGAATGCAGTTGAAGAGGCCGCAACCGCAGCCGACAGATGGCGCGCCAGTGCAGTGGCAACGAACGCTCTTAGCGTTTTCAACTGTAAAGTAGGGTAGATTACATAGCTTTGAATGATGCCACCAAGATGCCGGAAAATGGCAGCATACAAAAAAAAAAAAAAAAAGCATCAGCAGGAGCAAAGGATGGACACGAGATGGGGAGAAAGTAAAGCGATGCTGCTGAGTCGGACTGGCGCCAGTGAACCCAAGGAAAAGTCAACAGAAAGGAAACAGTCGAATAGGATGCAGCCGTCCCATAGACAAAACTAAAAAGAAGAAGAAAAAGGACAAGCTTACAGCGGCGAGCGGCAAGCGGCAAGCGGCAAGCGGCGAGCGCACAACTAACTGAAAAGAGCGGCACGAGAAATAAAAAGGAAAGGCTAAAAGGCCGGATACGTTTCAATGACAGACCGACCGAACGACTTCCAACGAGCGACTGGGCCAGTAACTCGAGTAATTGGTAGATTCCCAGCCACCACCCCCCTCCACACCCCTGTTTGCCAGCCTGCAAATGTGTCTTTGTCAGTGCGGCACTGGAGCGTGCCGTTTCCACAGCATCCAGAGTAGAAAGCAGCTACCAAAGCGGTGCCCAGCACAGTGGGTCCTCAAAAGCTCAAAACTAATCGAAATTACAATTTTCCAGAAATTAAAATCTTAAGTTTTTAATGTAAGACATTAACTTTTTTTTTAGAATTCTTTTTTATATAACAGCGAATACTTAATATTTATTTTATACTTCCATACGAGTTAGTGTCAGAAATCACTTAACTTAACATCAAGCATATATCAAATTTCAATTTTTAATTTCTTTTACAGAAATTAGGCAAACATATTTTTGAATTGAAAACCTCTATGGAGTATGAAATTATCATATTTCATATTTATTTTATGCTTCAAATCAAGTAAATTACATATATAAATTTCTAATTGTTTTTTGACAGAAATGAGACAAACATATCTTCGAATTGGAATCCTTTTTGGTAGCAAGGCGTTTCGAATTAGCGAGCGATCACTGTATGCCGTAACCAGCTGCCTGTTCTCGATGCCAAGATGATGTCAACGCCAACACCAACTCCAACGCCCGGCAACGTCAACGGCAACGGCAACCAGTCAAATGCCTTTGCATATCAAAAGTGAAACTTTGACATATAATTTCTCGCATGGATTTTCACTTTGACGGCATAAACGATGACAATGCCGCCTTTGAGATGTTGCCCTCGTACAGTCAAAAAGTCACTCTGCCGTTTCTTCGAATGAAAAAGAACAACCCATACCCACACGTACACATGTGTGTGTGTGCGTGTGTGTGTGTGTGTGTTGTCGTTGATATCTAAGAAATGCGCGTCAATAGAAAAAACCTACATACAAGCTTGCTGCTTTCATTGCTCCTGGCAACTGCCAACTTCCCACTGGCAACTGGGAACTGGGAACTGAGAACTGGCAACATCAATTCACATGCATGACCAAGTCCCATGCCAAAGCCATTTGAAATGATGACATTGCTCGATTCGAAAAGACCTAGATACGTAATTGGCACTTGCTACCTGTAGCTCCGCACTCACTTTGCCGCCGCCGCCCATTGAGTAAAGTTGACGCTAAGTTTATCAACAAGCAGGTGCGACTGAGTGGGCTTAAAACTGGTTTCATATACACTTATGTATAAGATCTTTGCACACTTACATATTCATTCACACGACGTTTGCTGAGTCGACCTCTGTCTCTTTGTGAAACATAGAAAACTATAACTAGGCACTTTTAATTTCATATGTGCAATAGATCAAGACGTTATTATAAAATTCATACAATAATGTATCTCTAACTTGATTTGTATATCTACATGGCTTGAATTGTACAAT
Source organism: Drosophila maculinotata (assembly GCA_035045305.1). Classification (NCBI taxonomy): domain Eukaryota; kingdom Metazoa; phylum Arthropoda; class Insecta; order Diptera; family Drosophilidae; genus Drosophila; species Drosophila maculinotata. The sequence continues at coordinate 5,519,723 of JAWNPD010000679.1, read as the reverse complement.
AACATGTACAAACAAATTATGTTTTTTTTATAAGTCAATTTCGTAACATCAAGTTTGCACAAAATTAAATATAATTTATTTTTATAAACATTAATGTTATTTATACAATATCTGAATTTTCGAGCAATTATATATGCATTTAAAATGTGTTTTTTTTTTAAATGCGTAGTAAATTTTTTAAATAAATTATAATACTTTCTGCAAGGCTGTTATAACGATATTTATATAATTTTTTTGCATATACATATATGTAGTTTTTTGATGAAGTTTCGAGTTGGAGAAGTTTGGCTGTATTTTGCAAATGTATAAATTTAATTTGCATACATTTTTGTACATGTAATGGGAAAATAAGCGCAGAAAAGTTATCAAACTGTGATACATATGTAATTTTCAGGTATATAGAAAGATAAATACGGAAACCCTGTTTAACACTTCTCAAAAATATATATGCATGCTGCAGTTATTGGCAGCACAGGGGTGCGATCAGCATCAGCTGTTGTTGTCAATACAGTTTGGAGTTAGTAAAACTGAATGGCAAGTCAGGCAGGATGGCAGGATGGCAGGCACCCCCAAGGCGAAAGCTAAGCAACAACAACATTCGAAGGCAATGGACCACAAGGACCTCGCGCAGTTGTATACAAGTTTCGCAACTACTTTTGGCTGTAATCTGCGCTTATAAACTTCGACTGAGCCTGCTGTCTGTCTGTCTCCCTGTCCGTCTGTCTGTCAGTCCGTCTGTCTGCCTGTCTGTGCCTGTGTCGCTCTTTGTCCTGGCTGGCTGCATGAGGGAAACAACGCCCAGCCAGCCTCTCCTATACGCCCCCACCCACCCCACTGGCTGGTTAGGATGTTGCATGTCGTTTTAAGTGCGACTGGCATGCGATGGCATGTTGCCAAGTTGCCATGTTGCCAACTTGGCTGGCAGTGATATAAATGACTAACGGTTATGGCGCCCGTCGACTTTTAAGCTGCTCGATTTGCGTATCAATCGCAGGCAAGTGGAGAGCCGCCAACTCCTCTCAGCGCAGACAATGTAAGGACACTTTTAAAGCCTCGGATCATATAGAGTTTATTATTTTCATTTACAGTTCAATTGGGTTCAATTACGAATTGGTCTCGGATGATGTATCGAATTTGTCTTAGCATAAAGTTTCCTCTTCAGTTTCGCCTTCAGATTCGTCTTCCGTTTCGTCTTCAGTTTCTTCTTCAGCCTCCTCTTCGGTGTCCTCTGCAGCCTCCTCTTCGGTCTCCTCTTCAGTTTCCACGTCGACCTCCTCTACCGGCTCCTCTTCAGCTGCAGCTTCCACATCAATTTCGTCTTTAGCATTGTCTTCAGTTGTTTCCTCAGTATCTTCTTCTTTAATTGGTGGCAGAACTCCAGCTTCGTCAATTTCTTCATCAGTTTGTTCCTCAGTTTCTTCTTCAGTTTCTTCCTCGATTTCTTCCTCAGTTTCTTCCTCAGTTGATTCCTCAGTTCCTACTTTAATTGGTGGCAGAACTCTGACATATTTGTTGCCTTCAGCTTCGTCTTCAGTTGCTTCGTCAGTTTCTTCATCAGTTCCTTCCTCAGTTTCTTCTTCAGTTTCTTCCTCAGTTCCTTCCTCAGTTTCTTCCTCAGTTTCTTCTTTAACATCCACCCCAGTTGAAGACGCATTTTTGTCATTAGTTGCTTTAGTTGCATGCGCTTCCCTTTCGGCTGCCATCTCTTCGAGTGTTTCATCCAAGCAAGCTTTCAGTTCGCCCAGAACTACGTGAAAATTCGGATCAGTGGGGCCATTGAACATGGATTTGACCACCAAAAGCTTGTCAAGCGGTTCCATCAAAGTCAGCTGGAAACGACGATACACGCTGCCCTTCTGTCAAAGAATTTAGAATTTACATACATACATACACATTATTTATACGTATACGTTTTTTTTTCTTCACTCTACTTACACCGTCGAGACGCGGAGAAATAGGCGTTTTGGTTGGTACAAGTACGGCATCAAATACAACGCGTTTGGTTTTATAATCTGGCACCCTTTGGGTAACGCGGTCGCGTTGAATTTTGCGATACATAATAGTTGGCGAAATCTAATGCAAATATCGTTGCACAGTTGATGCCGGAAGGCAGAAGAAGAGTTGCAAAGCGTTGCTGTGTTGCCAGTGTTGCATAACGTGCGCGACAATCGATCAATCACATGCGATATGCAACACATTTCTGCACTTTTGTATGTGCTTTTCTATCGGGTTGCCAGCCCCGCTGTTACTCTGCTTGTACAGCAATGTTAAGCCAAACAACAACAGTACTTCCCCCCCCCCCCTGCCACCCCACCATACTGCGCAAACCACTCTTTCCACATATGTAGGCCCCATTCCTGTGGTTACATGTGTGCGCGCTTTTTGCTTACTTTGCATGTGTGTGTGTGTGTGTGTGTAAATTTAGAAATTATGTTTTCTTGTCTTTTAATTAATAATCTCAAGGGTGTTTGCGGCTTTGGCTCTTGCAGTGGAGCTGGAGTTGAGCGCAGTCAAGGCCTAAGTTAAAGATACAAATACAAGATACGCATACATACACAAGTACATATGTAGATGTATCTCTCCTGTATGTACATACATATGTACATATCTTCAAGTGGCAACAGGGCGCATACATTGTGAACTTTTGGAAAACAATAGTCGCATCCCCACATACTACAGTATTCCCTCTCATCCGATAATTATACTTCGCAAATAATTACAATTTAATAATGTGAATTTCTTTATTTGCATAGCTTTACAGCAGCTGTTAATGACAACAGTTTTGCATTGCAAGAGGCGGCTTTGATTGTGGGAGTTGCGAGGAGGCATCACTGTACAAGGATTTCTTGTCCGCCTGTCTGCACAGTTTACCCGCAAACATGAGAAACCAATGCCAGATGCTGCTCCAGTTCCTCCTGCTGCGCTGAGGCACTTTTATGGGCGTCTGTTGTGTGAGTTGACAATGTGATTTACATTTAATTAAAATCGTATTTACTCGTTAGATAAACAAACAGAGCAGACGCACAATTGGCAGGCTGGCCTGGCGGTTGGAACGGGCAGGGAGGGGTGGGGCTGTTATTTGCCTCATTTCACTTGGTGGCTGCTGAGCAGCGGCCGGATTAAGTTCTAAGATGTGAAAAAATGACGCACGGCATCAGGTGTTTGGCCTTGGCAGCAGAACGTCCCACTCAGCAATGTTGTCATTCTGTCAAAAATAAAAACAACACCATCAATGCTATAAAAAATAAAAATAGAACCCAAAAACGATGTCTCGTCTCAAATAACGCAAATTTAATGCAATTGGAGCCAACAGTTTTAACAAGTAATTTAATTTGTATACAAACATCATGAATATGAAATTGCTATTTTAATTTCCTATGTTTGGCTCAGGAATCAAGCTGCGTTCAATGCTTTGAGGCATTTCACCAGCTAACTTTTGTCCATGTTTTTGACAGCATGTAGCAAACAATTGCAATTAACTGAAAATGCATTTCATTTTGATTATATACTTTGGGCTGCTTACTCAGTACGAGCTACGAGGTGGAAAATTATATAAATTGAATTTAATCCGAGACTGCGTGCATCTAACAATAGTTACATGGAGTCCAAACTAAAATCATATATTTTGGCTGTTTCGACAGTTCCACTTACTTCAAGCTGCCGTTTACCTTGTTAACAATTAAACGACACACAGGTGTATATATATACACATATATATATATGTATATCGAACAATATTATATATTGAAATTGTGGCTTATTTTACACTGGCAGTAGGAGCTATGCATTATTAATTATTTAACCAGTATTTGCTTTATGTTATTGCGAATTGTCTATGCCTAAATCATGTGAGAATATACCAAATATATATATATATATATATGCATATCGAGTATTAGTATATCTGAATTGTGGTTAGAGCTACGCATTGTTAATTAATTAACAAGCAAATGAGCATGAGCATTAAATCCTTTATGTTATTTTCAATTGTCTATGCCTGAATCCAAATCTAAAGCTGTGCTGGCAGCTCAACTTTGAACTGCAGGAGTTCGATATTACATAGGAGGAGTTGAGTTATATATTATAGATTATAGATTAATAATTCAATGCAATGTTAGGAACAGCTCTGCAGTCCTGTTTAGATTTCCGCACTATTCCTCAATTCCATGTGCACTTCCAGTCTGCGGCCTACAAACTTTGTGTGTAGGAGAATTTACAAGATACAAGATACAATATACAAGATACAATTACAAATATATTTATTGTGTGCTGACAAGTCAACTGTCGAGCGACTGCTGTTCACCTTCATGTTCAGTTGACTGGTTGCATGCAACCACATTTCCGGCGTTTATCAATGCTAATTTGCGTTGCCAACTTGTGTGTGATTTTGCCACATTTACAGTTGACGGAAACGGAAACTGGCAAAAGTGGCATGGCGGCCTATAAAATGCCCCAAAATTGCTATGTAAGCTGCAAAATGTTGCTCGTACATTTTTCAATTCAACTCAGTTCATCTCGTCCGTCCGTCCGTCCGTCCGTCTGTCTATCTGTCTTCGTGTTGTGCAAATGTCACATCACATTTGCTGCCTGCCACATTTAAAGGCAAATCTTTTGTTACGTCAAGTTGTTGCTATCGTTGTTGTTGTTGTTGTTAATCGATACATTTTGTGCTTTTAACTGGAAGAGTTTCTCGTCTTCGTACCCAGCTGTGCGGTCTCCCATTTGGGCATGTAAAACAATGACAAGGACAAATTTGTGCGCCAGGCAAACACAGACAGCACGGACAAAGGACTCAGGACTCAGGACTCAGGACTGCGAACTCAGGACTGAGGACAGAGGATTCTAGACTAAGGACAATGGCCAGCGGACAATGGCACAGTCAGAGCGAGCATTTCGGTTTGGTGGTTGAGTTTGCGGTGGGGATCGGTGGTGGAGGGAGGGAAGGCGAGGGAGGGTGGTGGGTACTTTAAGTGTCAATACAAATATAAATCAATGCCCAAAGGTAGCCAAAGCAAATACAAGTTGTTGTTGTAGGCTGCCCAGTGTGACCATGTTTTTTTGGTCAGGCAATCAATTTTAACAAGCACCTTCGCTCCCCAGCATTTATCATGCCTTCTCCATTCTATATGTATTTACTAGCTAGTTTCCTACTACTCCTACTCCTACTCCACCTCCTTCTTCACCTCCTCTCTGCATGTCAAATGCTTACTAATTGCTTGTTCCACCTGGGGATTATTGATATGATCTAACGCAGTTGAAATTATTTCTTGTTACACAAGTCTTGCTAGCAACGTTTTTGAGGCATCCATGCATTTAATTTGCAATCCACCCAAACACACAAACTGCAAACTCCAACCCGGTCCCTTGCCATCCCTGTACATCACCCGTTCTGTGCGTGACAGTGAACGTGTGTTTCTCGTTGTAATTAGAGAGAAAATTGCAGGCGGTGCGCAGCAAAAAAAGTTTCCAGACATTTTTTTCCACTCGTTGTATTTATACAAGAATTTACTGCAGTCGCTGCTCAACAGCAGTTGTTCAATGCAAAGAGCAACATTAAAGAAAATAAAAAAGCAAAATTTAAAATTATGATTAAAATAAAAGAGTGGCAAGCGAAAACATGAAAAATAAAACTCACAAGTTTTGCGGTGGCGTTGCGTAGGAACTATGAAATTAACACAAGCTTTGGAGCAGGCTGTATAGAAAAAAGCTAAATAAACACATTTCATAGCTCAGATATTAGATATCAGAAAGTTTTATAGACCACGCCAGGAGTTGTGCGAAACCCAACGGGGGGGACTGGCAGCTGCCGCCTGAGGTTGAATTTTGGACGCTGAACAGCGACTGGGATTAGGGATAACTTTGCCTTTTGTTGCGGATTGTGATTGAGGTGTGGAGAAATGCATTTACCTGACGTAAACAACAAATACTCTTTTTTAGTTGTAGTTCATTCAAATTTATGATAGGTAACAAATGAAAAGAGTAATATGCAAATATGCAATGAATTTTGGTTCTTTTTGGTGGCAAGTTTTGAACATTGAAAATATATGCATAGTTTTAGGAATCAGTTGAATCTGTATCAGCTGTATATTTTGCAGCCAGTTTTAAGTTTTTTCAATTTTTTTTTTGCAAATATGTTGCCTCTACATTTCTGCGTTATCGGCACAGGTTGCCACATATTTAAATTCATTCAAATGTTTGCATTTTTGCCCCACATTCTGTTATACATAGTTTTGAACTGAACTCCCGGATTTGAATATTGTAAAAGTAAGAGAGCAAAATATCTGCGAATTGTTTTTGAAAAGCGTTTACCAACACTGGAGGCACTGATATTGAATGTGATGCTTATCGCAAATAAAGCACATAATTTCTGATACTTTAGTTTATCGATAATTGATAATTGCCCCCATTATCGGCTGCCCCCCACACTGTTTTGTTATGTTATCAAATAGGAGAGCACTGGGCTAATAGCTATCCGACAGTGTATCTAGTAGTCCAGGGCATATTATGTCCCAAATACTAGAGTTTAGTTCATTACGTTCACGTGGGGTAGAGAAAAACACGCCAAAAATTGTATAAAACCTATTGAATTGATGATGAACTCGTTGGGCAACAACCGATATCAGTTGCTCTTCATCGACGATGATGTCACCGAGATCAGTGGCCGAACCAAACTGTTGCAGCAGACTGGCGGACAGCAGAAGGTCTTGAGCAAGAAGTCATCACAGGGAAAGCTGGGCGGCAGGAGCGAGAGCAGCACGAAGTTCATTAATCAGCAGCAGCCGCTGCGTGGCAATAAAATTGAGGCAAAGAAGATATACATGCCACAGCTGCAGCAGCCGCAGCGTGACAACTGGGAGCGTCCCATTCAGACGCGCATCATCAAGCAGTCGAGTGCTTATACTCCTCGCGATGGACTCGCACCTGGTCCAGCCGGCCGGCTGGTGAAGGGTAAGCTCGATCGCCGATCGAGTTCCGTCAAGACGGGCGTCAAGGCGGTGGCCAAGCGGAATGGGGGCGGCGCCCACAACTGGGGCTCGGTCATGAAGGATATCGAAGAGCAGAATATGGGACTGAAGAGCGCAACACTTTCCGAAAAGGATGACTCCTTGTGCGAGCAGCCGCTGCTCCATAATCAGCAGCAACAGCAGCAGCAGACGGATGCGGATGATGACGTCAACTATATGACCGTTGAGGAATGGCAGGCGATGCATGTCGAACGGGCCAAGCCCATTTATAACTTGCGCAAGGCCGGCGAGGGGGAGCTGGAGAAGCCGAACTGGAAGCAGATGACCATCTTGCAGCAGAAGAAGAAGCCCTCGAAGTCGGAAACGGAGATCGGACTGGAGTACGATGCCGCCATGTATCCGCAGCGGGTGGGTCGCCTGCAGCGCATCGTGGACATCGATTTTCGATTCAAGGACGAGGGACGTCGCAACCGGTGGTCGGCACGTCCGCTGGCCAAGTCCAAGGGTTGCAGCATTACCGATCCCATCAATATGAATGATCAGATTGCATTCCCCACTCTTGGCTACTGCCCACCAAGCATGAATTAAATGGAGCAAAAAACAAACAAACAAAACTTTAAAACATTAAATTACATAAACACTTGATAAGCCAAACCACATTAATAACTAGTTAATCCCTCTCTCTATTATTATTAACATTAACATAAACATAACAATAACTAAACAAATTATATAGCAGCTGCATGCGATAATAATAATAATATAAAATCAACTAAAAATCCACAACAACAAACAATGCAATGTGAGGAAAAATTTTAAAAATTTGATCGTATTTATCAATTTAAACCACATTTAAAAAATGTAAACATATTTTAAAAGCCATACATTCATTTGCAGGGCAAGATCTGAGTACTTTATGGAGTATATGTACAGTTAAAAATAATGGTTAAGGTACAACAAAAAAATCAGGTATAATTAATTGCAAGCCCTTAAGGATTAACAGAAAAGAGGATAAAAAAAGAGAGTTATTCTTGAAGGTTCTTTAACTGAACTAAACTTGGAATAAATCAGGGACAGCAAATAACGGTTATGGGCTAAATTTGTAAGTAAAAAAATCATTGGGTTGGAGATGACTAGCATATACATGAAATATTTTAATATGTTGGTTTTTCTATGAACTTTTGAATTAAGTAATGAACCGTAATTTTAAATTATTATTTTAAGAAACCAATTGTAATAATTATTTTTGATTTTTATTTTTAAAATTAATTTTAATATTTATTTATGTTTTTTATTATAAAAATCATTTATAAAAGTCAGGCTTGATTTTTATTTTTAAATAATTAATTATTAGATTTTTGCTTTAGCAAGTATTCCAAAATGATTATATATAAAGCTCAATATTGGATTTGATGCTGCGCTACATACAAATATACATTGGTAAAGCTGGAAAATTAAATTCTTATAAGAAAATGTTTACTGTGCTTCATTAACATTGATTGGTCCAGTTAAATGAAGATGTATTATAATCACATATGCATCTCTTGTAAAAGCAACACATATGCATACATTTTGTATATATATATATATATATATATATACATATATACTTATATACATTACGGACAAGAACTCATTATAAACGTAATTTTAAGGGCTGTGGGGCTACCAGTTATTTCGATTGGGTATTGGATTTCCCATTACATAATTATTTACAAATTTAAGTTAAAATAAATTGTTGATTGATTGAAGCATAAGTATGACCGAATTATATACATATATACATATATATACATATATACAATATTTCTTTATTTTCTGATATAGATTTATTAAGATTTCCAAAAAGATTGTAAATATTGCTCAATATTAAATTGAAGCTTAATTTTGGTAAAGTTGGAAAAAGAAATTCGTATAAGAAAATTTTAAGTGTTAAAAAAAACTCATATACATATTATATATATATATAAACTGCTTAAATATATATTTATACATATACTTATATCCATTTCGGACAAGAACTCATCTGAAAAGTAATTATGTGGGTGTGCAGCTATTTTAATTGGGTATTCCATTTCCCATTGACTACATAATTATATAGAAATTTAAGAACAGTTTAATGGGAGCTATAACCGTAGTTTATATGTATGCAATATTTTCTGATAAGCATCTCTATTTGCTGATATACATTTCTCTTTCTGTTTCAGCAAGTGGCACAGCTTTTGGTGAGAAGAATGAAAATTCGACTTAACTTCTGTAGTCCTTGCACTACGGGATCTCAATTAGTCGAATACTTTGCAGTGTTTTGAATCAAATGCAAGTCGACTAAAGCACTCATTTACTTATGCAATTTGCTTTGCTCTTTGTGGCAGCTCTTGGCTCCTTGTTCCTTGCTCCTTGCTGGTCGCTCCTTGCTGGTTGCTGGTTGGCTTCTGCCACGGATTGGCCATAACTTAAAACATTCTTGTGCCGTTCCGCCCCGCCTCACCACACCGTTGGCTGTTAACTTTAACTGCAACTTGTTAAAATTAGTTGGCGCTGCTGCGTTTCATATTTTTCATAATTAAAGTGTAAATAAAAACTAGCAGGCAAACAAACAATTGCAATTAAACGTTTGTTATTTTTTTACTCCTATCTGCATTCTTGTTGTTGTTGCTGGCTTTACTGGATTTTCCTCTCTATACCCTGTAACCATTAAAGTGCATACAAAGGGCATCTTTGACTTTGCAAAGTAATTGTTTGTCCCAGGAACCGTAACGTTTATGATTTTTACTCATAAAACTCATTTTTTACGGTTATTTTCTGATTTTGATTATACAAATTTATTTTTGATTTTAATTTTTCGAGTCTTTCAATAAGGGTTATTAAAGATTTGTTTATTAAAAATCATTCAAAGACTTTTATATGATGAAAAGAATTATAAAAATCAATCAAAGACTTTTCTTTTTGTTTCTTCAATATATAACTTAATATTATTATTATTATTTGTTTTCGGTCCCTGGTTTGTGCTATGTTAAACCTTCTATTAACAAGAGATTCAAATTAAATTAAAATATATTAACTCATAACTCGCAAAATATCAATACCATGAAAAAAGAAAACATTTCTTGTTTAAAGTATGCATTTTATTGAAGTCCATTGTCACTACTTATAGTCTGTGATTTTTGTTATGCTTATATATATCATGAATATATACATATATTTAAATGCATTTCATCTTAAAATTCAGTCAATTTCATTATGATTGTACAATAAACAAAGAAGTTGTGCATACACATATTGCAGGCTACAGGATATAGCCACGTCGAGCATATCCTTCTGCTTGCTCCTCATCTTTTTTTCAGCCTTAGCTGCTGCTGCTGGCCACGAGCATATAATTCACTTTTTATTATCTCATATTTTATGGCAGCGCATGAAGCGCACTAGAGCGTTAGCAGGGGCAGGGGCAAAGGGGGAGGGGTGGCAAAATATATATACTAGCTGGCAGTCCACCGCCACCCTCCCTTAAACCACACACTAATCCCTACCCCCACACTCCTTGTGCGAGTTTGCATCGTTTAATTCATTTAGTTTTTGCTTTTAGCGCTTTATTTGCTTAATTGCGGTGTGTGTGTGTGTGTGTATGTGCCGGTGTGTGTGTGTGTGTGCCGATTATGTACTCAAACACACACAGAGACACACAGGCATAAACACATGAGTGCATTTTGCAATTACTTCAACTGGCAAACAACAACCGCAACAACAACATGAGGCAAACGCTGCAGAAATTAATCAAAATATGAAACAATTCAAACAGCTGCATTTACCAGCTAAGCCACGCCCACTTCAGCGCTGGCGCCCTCTTAAGCTGCATTTGACAGCATTTTGTCAGCATATGCTTAACACACACACTCACACACACACACACACACACATACACTTAAACACACAAAGCCACAAAGTTTGCGTTTAACTAAATGTAAACATTTTAGCGTCGCTGCGGCAGCTGCTGCCTCTGCCGCTGCCTCTGCCTCAGTCGACGTCATAGTCAACATGAATTCATTAGATGCCACACACACACACACACTCACCCACACACACACACACACTGTCTCAAGCTTTATTTCAGCATTTATGTGAAATTATTTTCGATTATTTTGCCTCGCTACCCTAAAACGTATGCAGTGATTTTTGACACACTCCCTCACACACACACACGCACACACATGCATAATTCGATATATATATATATGTGTTCTTCATGCGATCATAAAATGCGTATAAGAAAAAAAATTAAACTCGTGGAGTGTGAGAGATTTATGGTATATGTTAATGTAAAACATTGACAAAAGGACGAAGGCAGCCCGCAACTCCCCCGCAACTGCCCCGCAACATCCACGCAACTGCTCCTCAACGACATCAACTTTGTAACGGTAGCTAAAACATAACAGTATACCGCCTTCAAGTCAATTTCAGAGGCGACGCGACGAAATGTTTGCCAAACGGTTTTAAAATACGATTTATGCTATCATCAAAAAATACATAATATAAAATTGACTCAAATTGGCCAAAAATTGAAATGACAGCAAAAGCTGCTCTCGGAGAACGATAAGCTTTGGGTTTGAATGAACTCAAAAGCGGATTCCAGATTATATATGGTATATATAAGGTGTCGATCGCTATAATAATTAAATGTTATTTATAATAAGCTGTGGCTTTTTCTAAGTTCTTCTCTTCAAGATAAACTAGAGCTTTAAAAATTTTCGATTTTTCGATACATTCTTTTTGAAACTTGACACAAGATTTTTCTGGGGTTTCCCTAATCCTTGCAACAAATGTTGGACACCCCCAGATTTTATATTGTTATCTTTTTATATATTTTAATGTTAGTTTTATAATATGAAATTCAAAATTGTATCTATAATTTTGTTTATACATGTATCTTTAATTTCATATAATTTTAAATTTACTTTGTCTGACTGTTACTAGTAGACATTAAACAAATTTAAAAAAAAAAAAGTTTGTTTTAAATAAAGTAGAATATAGTATATAAATTTAAAGTTGGATAATGTACATATTTCTGTAATTTTAGTTATATTTATGTATATCTATAGAAATACATGCTACATAGCTTAAACTGAGAAAAACTACCAGAAAAACTATTTTTTTCAAAAATCTGAGATATACATTCATCTCATATCTAAGATTCATATGTACATCTATACAAAGTTTGGTCTCATGATTTTGTTGCTATTGGTTTTGGAGCTAGCTTTGCGATATATTGAAAATTCGAATATGATATTATCTATATACCAAATTTTATGAGTCTAGCTTTTATAATCACTGACTTGGCTGCTTTGTTCAACTGCGGATATACGGCTTGCCAATAGGGTATTGAAGTCTAGTCTAGTCTATTCTAGTCTAGTCAATTTTATTGTTAAACTTTCTGGGCTGGCTGTGCTTATTGTTATTCGCATTCATTTTCTATGCGACTCACTCCTTAAGCTCGTAATTGTTACAGTCCGGGCTATAAAAATAAAAAAAAAAACTTTTGCCTGCTGTTACTTATTTTAATTTTTATTGACTTGTTGTTTTCTGCATTTCTTTTTTGGCTTTCTCTGTTTTTTTTTTGTCCCCCTCCTGCCCCAGCCTTTTGCCATTTTCTTTTATGGCTAACGCGTATTCGATGTGCCTCTCCCACTCTCTCTTTCTCTTTCTCTATCTCTATCTCACTCTCTCTCTCTCTTTCTATGTGTGTGTTGCTTCTTGTTGTTTGCTGGCTGCGTCGTTATTTGATTTCGTTTCTCGATTTGCCATTTTGAATTCACTTCATTGAATTGTTAATTTTATCGCCACGCACACACACACACACTCACGCACACACGCACACACACACGCACACATCTAGAGCACACTTTGACGCCATCTTTTTCTTGTTGTTGCCTCTTGCGTTTTCTTTATTGTCATTGCCAGTCGTCGTCTATGGCCTGCGTTTCATTGGAGGTTATTACAGGGCACACCTCCCCGCCTTTCCGCCCTCCTGCCTCACCTCACCACACCTCAGCTTATCCCATCCCATCCCATCTCTTATCTCTGCGCTCGTTTGGGTGGGCTTGTTTATCATTTGGCCATATTACATTTTATTGCCCGCTGTATTACATGCGAGCGAGCATTGCCGCAATATGCATCCAATATGTTTGATTACATGCCACATACGCTAACTGCGAGGTGTGCTTCAAAAGTTTAGGGCACTGACTTTGGCTCAATTTGCATGTGGAGCTCGTTAAACCTAATGGCAGCCAACAAATCGCGAAGAAAAAGGCTGATGCTGATGAAATTCAAAATAATAATAATAATAATAATAATAATAATAATAATAATAATAATAATAATAATAATAATAATAATAATAATAATAATAATAATAATAATAATAATAATAATAATAATAATAATAATAATAATAATAATAATAATAATAATAATAATAATAATAATAATAATAATAATAATAAAATAATAATAATAATAATAATAATAATAATAATAATAATAATAATAATAATAATAATAATAATAATAATAATAATAATAATAATAATAATAATAATAATAATAATAATAATAATAATAATAATAATAATAATAATAAAAATAAAAATAAAAATAATATTAATAAATAGTAAGATACACAAATATTCAAAACTGTTTCGATTCGATGATCATTAATGCTTTAAAAATAAATTTACATATAAGTATTAAGTTCAATTGTTCCGCTACAAATATTAGGGATTACTTTCCAAATATTATCATTCATTTTATTTTAGTATTAGAGCTAGTCTAAAAAATGCTTCATGCTCCTCTCGAAAGTGCTTGAAAAATATATCGCTGGGCTTTTACCCGATGAAAGTTTAATTAATGTATGTTATTACACTTTTTTCTTGTTTATATTTGAACATGAAAGTATATGAAAATTAAACGTGAGTTGCACAACGCCAATATAGCTTATATATACTATGTACATACATATAGATATATTGACTATATAAGTATGTCATGTAGTATGTATGTATGCTAGTTTTTTGAGAGAGGCGACAGGCTGCGCTCCGCACTCATGCTGCGTCTGCTTTTGTTGCATGTAAAATGCAGGAAAAAAAATTTGCATCACTTGCAGTAAATTCAATATTGTCCTATATGATTTTACTGGCGCTGCTGCCAGCGAGTGTTTCATGTGTCCTTTTTATGTGCTGCTGCCTGGCATATCATGTGCACATTTGTGCCTTGATGTAGCTGCGCCGCCACCTAAGGAAAAAACAGCGACACACACACACAGGACATTCAGGAGCAGCAGCAGGAGCAGGAGCAGGATGAGGAGTTGGGAGCAGCAGCCGTCGCGACTGTCATTTGGCTGATAGACAAGACTGAGTGCCCGCCTGCCTGGCTGCCTGGCTGCCTGCCTGCTTGACTGCTGCTCTCAGGACTGGCAGAAACATAAACGAAATATCCTTTAGACAGCGCGACGCCTGGCTGCTGTGACTGGCTGTGGTCCTGGTCTTGGTGCTGGTCCCGGTCTTGGTGCTGAAGTTGAAATGGCTTCAAGTGCTTTTGCTGATTTCGGAAATTGGTTTGCATTAGAAATCACTTAAGCGCATAAAGTGCTGTGAGTTATTGCCGCAGGATGTGACCAGGACACTCGTCCTGTGCCCCAACTAAACTTCCAGCAACTACAGCAGCAATTCGCCAAGCGTTGCCCGCAAATTAATTAAAATGAAATTTTTGCGGCTCTTCGACTGTCAGTCACAGGCTACTCCTCTCCCACCCCCACTCACACCCAATCATCCCCAGCTGATCTCCTCGGTGCAGCTGTCACCTGTGTGCTTGTTTTTTGCCCTTACACCTTGTTGCAGGTCAGCAAGCTGCCAGCTCTTTCGGGCCACGCCCCGCCCATCATCATCAACGTTCTTCGTCTCATCTCAGTAATTAAGACATTTTTGGCTCATCAACTTCAAAGAAAACATAATCTGCTGCAGGCTCCAATGGCGCCAGCTGCCTGGCAGTGGGGAGCATTCATAATATGCTTCAGGTACTTGCAACATTTGGTCCAGCCCATTGCAACCAGCTGAACTGAACTCGGCTGTCAGACTTTCCGTCAGACTTCTCATTTTCAGGCTCCTTTTTTAGACATAACCAAACATTTTCATTTTTCATTTGGAGGATACGTTTTTCAATGTGCATTATGAAAACGTATTTAATTTTCAGCTTCAAATGTCTTGAATTTCCATTTGAACAAGCATTGATTAAAATCCTTTTTGACTATTTGCAAGCTTATTGTTTACACATGTTTTTTAGAGCTTATTACGAAAGATAAAAAATGCTTCCATTTGCGAACAATTTCGCAGTTGTCCAAATTACACTGAATGATACGATTTGTAATGGAAAAATGTCGAAAATAAAAAAAACTAAAATTTTGATGAAATTGTAGCCGGTGTTACATTGTTTATCTCCGTCACATTTTCCATAACATATTCGCTGTCTCAGTTTGTTTCCGCTTCGCTTGCTCGTTTTTAGTCTCAGTCTTCTCGGTCTCCTTTGTATATATTAGTCTGCATATCAGCATTCCTCTCGGCCCGGCCCGACCCAGCCCCCTTTTTCCGGCTTGCGTCTTAGTTGCCTTTACGGTGTTAGATACATTTTTCTTCCCTCAGATACAATTTCAATTTCTTTAGCTTTAGCTTTATTCCAGGAATATTGCATCCTGCCTTCTGCATTGTGCCGGCTTTCTTGTTCATATTCCTTTCCTTTCGCACGCTGCGTTGCTAATTTTGTTCATTAAACAGCTGAGGCATTTAATTGCAACACAACACTAATTTGTTGCTCGCGGTATCCAAGCAACATGGCTGGAACAGCAACAGCAACAGCAACAGCAATAAATGCAGCGAACAACAATTATGTCAGGCATGCCAGAGCCCCAACCAGGCACGTGGATGCCATTGTGAGTTTGTCAGCATCTAAAGTATCTAAAGAACAAAATCGCTTACTTGTCCCAGCACAAAATCTTAAAGCTCGCATTGCAATTAATGCAGCTGTAAATTGCAGGCGATTAAGCTGGAATAGAAGAGAAGCTAAGAGCGATAGAACAATGAAATGAGTTGCAGTAGAGCTTTCAGCTTTAAGAGAGCCTTAAGTATCGTAATTTGATTTAATTAATCCCGTTTCAATACGTTTGTGTGTAACTAATCTTGACAAGTTTCACTCGGTTTCTCCGTTGTTATAAGGTTTATAGGCTTAAGAGGTATTTAAAAGACCTAAATGAAATGAATCCTGAGTATGTGTAATTAATAACTATATACAGGGTATTCACCAAGTTCAGACTCCTTCAACACATACTTGGGGTAGTTTCTCATGCTGCATGTTCTGTGAATATCTCTTAAATAATAATCATACACGAGTATTCGTGGCAGACTTGAGAAGTTTCACTTACAAATTCATGAGCTTTTGGAAGCGCTTCCTCAACTTATCAAAAAAGTGAGGCCAAAAAAAAAATGCAGAGAAAAAAAAACCGGGAAAGCGATATTTAAATGATGTTTGTAAAGGATGCAAGCAACCTAAAATCAGGCCGCAAAAATCCTTGAGCTACAGCTGGCAACTTTACGTAAACAGGATCCCCCTTAAAATGCTGCCACGGTATGTGTGTGTGTGTGTGTGTGTCGAGTGTTTGTGTGGTTTTTGGCGGCTGGAAAAAGTTTTGCCGTGTTGTCGATATCAGATTACGCATACGCCACGTTGTCCTCCGTTAGAGCAGCAAAATTTAACGAGCAAGAAAATCACTCAAAGTTGTGCGTGCGCAAGCGAGAAAGCTAGTGAAATGCAACTGAGCAACATGCTTGATGCCACCATCTCCTTGGGCCCACCGTCGACGGCTCCTCGACAGACCCACCGACTTATAATTTAATTTGTGTTGACTAAAAGTTTAAAGGCATCGCTGCGGCTGCGGCTGCGGCTGCGACTGGGTTTCAACTGCGGCTAGCGACTCACAGCTTAAAACTTGCAGCAATACCGCAGCTGCAGATGCAGCTTCCCATTGACAGCACACAACCAACATCCCCATTCCCTTTGTCCTCACCGCATTCTTAGCCCTTTGGCCGCACAACATTGCAACATGGCAGCGCCCGCAATCCCGTTGAGCGTCGTCGGCAACTTTGTCCATTAAAACAAACTTTTCGGCAGGTGAGCGCATCGATGGCTTTTGGCTGCTGCTGCTACCCTTAACCAGCACCCCCCTCAGCGGCAACCGGTGCATCTCAAACCAAGCCCAGCATTATTTAGCTCAAAAACTGATACGCTGAATGCAGCCAACCAATTTTGTAATGTGAATTTAATGTCAGTTTTGCGACAGGTGCGTTACCAGGTCACGCCCAAAGGGGCGGCTCTGTGTGTGTGTATGTGTGTGTGTGTCAGTATGTGTGTGTGTGTGTTTGTGTTTGTATTGCGCCGTTGGCCAAGTGGATTTTCGCTTTGCAACCAAAAGCTTTCAATATCTGTATGTGTGTGTGTGTGTGTGTTTGTGTGTTTGTGTGTGTGTGTTTGGCTTAATGCATTGCATTTGCAGTTATTGGCAAAGTTTTGCGGCGGCTTTCGGGCAAATGCGGGCTGGAGCTGGTGTGCGAAATTGTTAGCCCGACAGGCCCGACAACAGCATTAAACAAATTGCAGTCGAAACTCTATCGAGCCACATGCAGAAAGGATCAGCAGCACCCCACGCTCCAGGCTCACCTCGAGAGCCTGCAGTGATGCGAGTAAAGACGAGTAAAGAGAAAAGCATGAGAATCTAGTTAATGAGCAACTCCAAAAGGACTCCTCAGGTCATTTAAGTACGCTGCTGCAGAGACTCTAATGCCATTGCAAGGATAATGATTAATTGTCCGCACGACAGACAGTTGCGCAAAGTAAATGGCTGCTTGAATTGTCTGTCAAAAATCATGGCCAAAATAAGCTCCCTAGAAATAAGCTTTTATGACTTCAAACTGACAAAGCTTTGTCAAAACTAAACCGATTTTCAATTTCAAGACCTTTTTGGTAATGGTTTGTCATCAAAATTTGTTTTGCATTTAAAGTTAAAGTACAAAATTTCGGATTTTCTGTCAGAAATCATGTTGGCAAACTTCACTTGTCATTTCCCAAGTCATTAAAAATACCCTTCTAAGACTTCAAACTGCCATAACTTTGTCAAAACTGAACCGATCGTCAATTCTTGACAACAATTTTAATTCTGCATTTAAGGTTAATATACTTTCTAAAAATCAAAATATTTGAATTTTCCGAAAAAAGCATGGGGGGACTCTACGAATTCCATTTTTTCAAAATATAGAATCTTGAAATTATATATTTAAACGATTGTGGGTGTCTCAATTAGTATAAAAAACTATATGAAAATTGATTTTGGGGAAATTTATTTTTCTGTCAAAAATCACGCCAAAAATGACAAAAAAATTGGTTTGTAAAGTGCACAAACAACGAAAAGTGCCATATAAATGACCTTCCCAGACTTCAAACTGCCACAACTTTGTCAAATCTGAACCGATTGTCAATCCCGAGGCCATTTTGATTATAATTTGGCATCTAGTTTAATTCTACATCTGAAGTGTATGAATTTTTGAAAAAATAAAATTTTTGATTTTTTGGGCGAAAAAAGCATAAGGGGGGACCCTTACCAATTTAGATTTTTCAAAATATAGAATCTTGAAATTTTATCTTTAAACGATTGTGGGTGTCTCAACTAGTATAAAAAACTATATGAAAAGTGATTTTGGCCAAATTAATTTTTTTGTCAAAAATCACGACAAAAATAACCAACAAATTTGCTTCTTACCCTGGAAAGTGCCTTATAAGTCACCCTCCTAGACTTCAAACTGCCACAACTTTGTCAAAACTAAACCGATCGTCAATCCCGAGGTAATTTTGGCCATTTATTGGTAGCATATTCAATTCCACACCTAAAGTTTATGCAGTTTCAAAGCTTAAAGGCAAAATATTCTTTTTGAATTCGAAAAACACGTTTTTCTAGTTTCTAGTGGCAAGGAGTTGGGTATTGTCACAGTGCTATGGCTGATGGGTAAAGAAAGCGCAATACTTTTTGCATTTAAACTACTTGGGGAACTCTTGAGTATAAATGCTTTGCTTGCTCTCATTAGGTATCATTGATTTTGTGTGTGTGTGTGTGTGTGACTGCTCTCAGACATCATTAGTTTAGTTTTTGCCTTGAATTAGCATCGCATACAGCTGCTGCTTTCTGTTCCTTTTTTTTTTTTACTTTGTGAGTTGTCAGTTGGCCAACTGAGAGAGGGAGGGAGAGAGAGAGAGATATATATATAGAGAGGATTAGAAGAGAGTGCCGGTCGAGAGTGGTAATTCTGTGAACAGAAAAATGGGAATTCTGACAAATAATGCGCAGGAAAATAATGAAAATTAATGACTTGCACTTTGAGTGATTATTGTCAGAGCACCATCAGCTGGCAGACGAGTGGCCTACCAACAAGCCCCCACCCCCCCCCCCCCCCCCCCCCACAATACCACCCAGCTGCTGTTCAACATCAGCAACGGCATGTATCTGTGTATCTGTATCTGGGAGCTGTATCTGTGAGTTTGCCTTTGGCTTGGCTGCGCTTTCATTGCGTTTAATATTGAAATTGGGTTAATGAGTTTTTGTTTATGGCCGCGTTGCGATACCTTTCGGACCACGCCCAAGCGCCTGCAGACCACCCCGCCCCACTACCTGCCCCTACCTCTGGTCACATCCGCATCGGCATCCGCTTTAGCATTCGCTTTGTGCTCCTTCAGCACGGTAATGCAAATTTGCCAAGCTCGACGCTATGTGTGTGTGTGTGTGTGTGTGTCTGTGTGTGCGTTAGGCGTTTGCCTTGCCTGTGGGCGTGGCACAAGCGAGTGTCGCATCGGCCACTCAACGCGCTGACAACGTTAAAGGCAGCAGTTCCTTTGCTCCTTTGCTCCTTTACTCCTTCACTCCTATAGCCTTCCGCCAGCGTAATGAAAACAATTTGCTGCTTTTGACTGACTAGTTGGGGGTGGGTGGGGCGGCAGTATATGCTGCATGAGTTTACCCAACAAAAGGCTTAATGTTAATTAAGTGGCTGACAGACTGTCAGTCTGTCAGACCAAACCCCACCAGCTCGATCCTGTCTGTAACCTGATCCCGCTCCTCATATCGATTAAAGAACTCATCAACCGCAAAATTTCACGTTGAATGTTTTTTCATTAAACTAATTAAATTGTTAATTAACTAAATATTTAATCGACATCGTTGCGCATCTAACAGCAATTATATAATCGACATTTGCACAGTGCTGGCTCATAAAATTCCTATTGCCTAATATGCCTAATGAAAAACCGAATTTCCAGTGCACTTCAACTCAGCCGCAAAATGGCTCAAGTTGTTCAAATAGAAAGTACGATGTATTTTAAGAGCTTTATAAATACCCTGTATATATGTGTATATATGTGTGGCAAAGCACGATTAATTAGTAGGTTTGAGCCTTAAGCTTATATTTTTTAAAATATTTCTGACTCACTCTGACAGAGAAATTACATTTTGTATTTATTAATTTTTCATTGCAATGGATATTTTATTTACTCTTAATATTTTTATTAATATATATACTTATATTTTAGCGTATTCTGAGAATATTTTCAATATATCAGTTGCTGCTGTTGCTTGCTAGGATAGCAGATAGTCGAGCATACTCTTCTCGCCCAGCTTGTTTATATAATGAAATTTACAATGTATGGCCTTAAAATACATTTGTAGATATGCAATCCGATTAGTTATATTTCAGTTCGATGGCCACGCCCATTTGCAATGGCCTCCAATGTGGGCTTATTAGGGCGTAAAATTCAATTAATGACCGCATTGGGATTTACTTTATGTATTTTGTACTGTATATTTGTTGTTTTATATTTTACAATTTGTAAAACTGGCTTGTTTCCATTTTGTTTTTTTTTTTGTATATTTTTCTTCTTTTTTTTTGTGTTTGCTGGTAAACTTTTCGAGAGCTTTCGATTCACGACAGCTAATAAATTATGCCAAATTATTCACATTGTTAATGGGTCGCCGCTGCTGCTGCTGTTGGTGTTGGTGTTGCTGTTGCCGTTGCCGTTGCTGCCTGCAACAGTTGCTGTCACAATTATGATTTGTAGCACAAATGTAATTGCAGCTGCTGCCGCCAGCCAACAGCTTAATGTTATTTCTGCAGTTGTTTTGGGACTACTTTTCGTAATTACAGGTCTGGTCGGGGGTGCTGGCAACACTTTTGACCCACATTTCCCCAACTTGTTGTCGCCTGTTTTTTTTGTTGTTTTTTTTATCAAATTATTAATGCTAGAACATAAATAAACCTAACCCGTCGGCAGCATTTTCAATTTGTTAGGCATATTTTTTGAAGACTCTTTACGAGTTGAAGCATTATAATTTTAAATAATTATAAACTTAACATAGTCGCAATTTTTCGGCATACAACATTTTTTGGCGTTACAGCCAAAAATATAAGTTTTCAGCTTGTTAAAGCACTTTGGGCATTAATTGATGTTAGTTTTAAAACTAAAATATACTTAGCTTCTTGCCGAGCAAATTTTACTTTCGAAACTAGAATACTCTTTATATTCATACTCTGGCAACATCAAAGCAACTAAACAAACACTTTTCAAGAATAAGCTTTCGTGCCATCAGATATTTATTTATTTTGTAGCTTCGCTTGTCTCAGGACATATTTCAAGTGCAGCTTGCTGTCGTTGTTGGAACTTCGTAAAGCCAAATAAAATGAATGATAGAAGACAGAGCGAGACTTTGGGAGACTTTGGGAGAGAGAGGGAGAGAGAGAGTTATTTGTTTATATATATATAGAGAGGGAATACAAAGCATATTTCATTTATTGCACTTCTGTGGCGCTTTATTGTTGCTGTTGCAGTTGTTGTTGCTGTTGTTGCTGTTGCTGTTGAACATTGTAGTTGTCATTTTTTATTTGGCACTTTTACTTGACGCATTGACCTAATTCAATTTCACGCTGCGCCAGACACAAACAACGCTGCACAGCAAAACAAGTCGAAAAGAAAGAAATGAAGAAAATGAAAAGAAAACCAAACAACAACAAAAGTAAAGAAAATACATGAAGAAAATCAACTTTACTCAAAATTGTGCGCCAGGCGAGTGGTTCGAGTATGGGAGGCTTGGAGTGCTTGTGGCTACAGGGGGAGTGGTGAAGGGCGGGGGGGCGCTGTGGGAGGTCATTTGAAGGCGAAGGCTGTTGCAAGCAGTAGGCGTGGCCGGCGACAGGCGGTTGCCAGCATGAATACTGTGCAGCGACAAGCTAAATTATGAAATACGCTCGCTACGAAAAAAAAAAGAAAAAAAAAAAAAACCGAAACAAAATAAAACATAAATGAGCAACTACAACAAGCTGAGCAAAATGTTCGTCGTGTTGCAGAGAGGGGTGGGGGCGAACAGCAGGCAAAACTTTGAAAGACTTTGTTGCCTGCAGATTTTTCTATTAACTGGCGTGCAATACCAACAGCAACAACAACTGCCAACTAATATAATAATAATAAAGAAAAAGCAACAAAAAAAAAAAAAAGTGCAGAGAAAGTTAAACTAAAAGAAAGCTGCTCCGTTGTAGTGGTGCTGATGGTGGTGATGGTGCTGATGGGTGGTGATGTTGCTGCTGCTGCTGGTGGTTGCTGGTTGGTGGTATGTGGTTGATGGTGCTGGCGCTGGCGGTTGCCTGGTGACCAGCATATCGCTCACACAATGGACGACACAAAGCACTTGCCAACCGTCAACCCGCAGCTCTGTCCTTTGTCCAATTTGAAACCCTTCACACCACACTGCAGTTTGTGCAAACCAATTTGAATACCCTGCTAACGAGAAGGCTAACTGATGAGCGGGTATGCTTTCCACTTACTACTTTCAAGTTACCTTTGCTGCCTAATCCAGTATTTGAGCTTAGGCAAGGATATCTTCAACATAAACATACAAAAATAAGTTACTTTTCTTATTGCTACATTTTCAATCTCATTAAAAATATATCAAGATCTGTATCGGAACAAAAGGGTATCTGACAGTTCACATATGCAGCACTTTTCTTCCGCTTAGTTGCTTTTAATAAAATACAGCGACGACAACTTCACACAGGACACGACTTTCGAGACAGTTCCACAGTTTGTGCTCATTATCAGCCCGAACCCCCCGCACCCGTCACCCGCCCACCCCAATCAGCGCCAGCAACCCCAAAACAACGAGCTAACGTTTTACATCTTTCAATTAGGGTTGCCAACGCTGCGACGGAAAATGGGAAAATGGGTAAATGGGTAAAGGGGAAAACGGGAAAATGGGGTTCACTCTGGAGTTTGAGCCACGACTTGTGGCCTGCACTCAATGGCTGCTTGGCTGATAATTATGAAAATGTTGTTTAACAATTTGCTAGCCATAATTGAACCTATTTATGAGCAAATTCTAAAGCGTAGCAGGCAGGGTGGCAGGAGTGGGGAGAGGGGTACAGGGATAATGGTGGTGGTCCTTACATTAGCTGTTGCTTGGTTGCATTTTCAACGAAATTCATTTTACACTGCCACACAGCCACTTAAAAACTAATTACATACAAGTACTATATATATATATATATATAAAGCTCTTATGAATGAAAGCAGCTCTCATGATTGCTAAAATTAAATTATAATACCAAAAACTTTCTAAAATTGCTATAAGAGTAGTAACTGTTGTATAAACTAGCTTATTAATCATATACCTTTATAATTAATATACATAAGTTTAGTAGTATTAAATAATTATAGTCTATTATATTTTAATTTCTCAAATATAATTTTGTATCCAAAAAGATGACCCAAAATAATGATTTACAAAATTAAAGTATTGCTTATATAATATAATTAAACATATGTGTCAAAATCTACTATACTATTATCTATATTTGCTTCTTTAGCTTTCATTTTTCATAACAAACATAATAAAGTGATGTTTGAAGTTCTGCAAAAGACCGTTATCAAAATCCATAATTTCTTTTATATTTTTGGGCATTTGATTTTCTTCGGATTTAATTAGCTGCACAGCCTCTTTCTACTTTCTACCCGCCCCCCATTTCTGGCCCTAATTCAAGTGGCTGTGACAACGTCAAATTGTGCTCAATGCTGATTTTGGCAGCCTCCTTTTTCGCCTTGTCAAATGATTAATGCTCAATTGTTTGCAGGCTCTTTAAATAAAGTCTCCAATTACATTTTGGGGGGAGGAGTGACAGGGGGGGGGGGTGGTGGTTGAAGTGAGTTTGCCGTTTGGTGGTTGGTCTTAGATTAAGACGACCTCTGACTGTATGTAATTGAAATCAAAATATGCGCACACTTTAATTTCGATTTTAATGTTGGTCAAATGCGTGCGCTGAAATGTAGGCAACACTTTTTCAAGTGCCCCCATAATGAGATGGAACTATGTATAGCATTATAGCTAGGATCAAAATGAATTCGTTGACATGTCCTTGACAGCGGTGCGCTGTTACTTTCTATACTCTTTCGCAGAGGGTATGTGGATTACTTTACTCAACATGCAACGCATTAAAGAAGACATATCCAAACCTTTAGAAACTAAGACTTGCTGTTCATCTATGTTGATGAAACTGTGTACAGTTGATTCTTTAAGCAGAATCAAAGTCATGTGTTGAAATCAGCTTGATCGAGCTACTATATTTTAAAGCTTTCATAGAAAAGATGCTTTTATCTATTTTAAGATGCTATTATCTTTTTATATATTTATTATTATTATTATTTTATTTATTATTGACAAGTTGCAGCGTGTTCGCAAAATTTATGCAGATATGTTGAAAAACGGAAAATTCAAAAATATTTCGTTAAAAGCTGAGGTCTTTTATAGACAAAGTTTTTGTCTTTTGTAAATATTTATGCCAAACTCAACGAGAAACTAGTTGCTGTAACAAGTTTCATGAAATTAAAGTACTAATATTTTAAGACTTTCTGCTTTGCATGATTTGGATACGAATTATGTAGCTATAGCATTAATAGAAAGTGTATTAAGGGCATGGTAATGTTTTAATAGCCGACCTTTATTGTTCATCAATTTCTTTTAGCCTGGTCAGGCAGCCAGAGATTGTTGGACGTATTTCATTTGTTGTCCTGACGATGAATGTCCTGGCACTGGCTCGCTGGCTTACTCGGTGGCTGGCTGGCTGGCTGGCTGGCTGAGTGGTTGAGTGGGTCGATGGCCACTTTAGCGTAGAAAATTGAAATAAATGTGCTTTTAATTATGCCCTGAGTGGCAGTTCCCCTCATCCTGTCAATCAATTAGATGCGCCTGCCGCACAGCCCACCCGTTGCCCCTTGTACCCTTCAGCGCGGCAGCTCTAGCTCCTAGTCCCGCTCCACTTGTAGCTGCTGTCCAGTGCAGGACAACTGCCAATTCGCCTGGCGGCAGTTTGTTGAAACTTTCTTCTTGTTGCAAATGGCCGCATAACTAAAAGTAAATTTGCCCAGCAAACGAGCGAAATTGTTGCAAAAATATTTGAGCTGCATAAGCGACAGCTCAGCCAGGAAGTCGTCAAGCCGGGACCAGCCTGCGTCCTGCATCGGCTCCTGCTCCTTGTTGCTGTTCCAGCACCTCCTGCACCTCCTGCTCCGCATGTGTGTGTGTGTGTGTTGTTTGATTTTATGACTGTCAACTGATGGCGTTTGTTTGTCATGGCAACAACGAGGCCAGCCAGCAGTCGAAGCGGGTCTGCTTGACTAGTATATACCCAACTACCTGTAGCCAATCAATTTTAATATATCAACATTGCAACAAAAGATGCTCGTTGCCTCGAGCGCTGCTTTTTATGTATATTTCAGTGTACAGATTCTTGGTTAGCTTTCATCTGTGGCATGCACTGGCCCTGAACTATTCAGAGCATTTACAGGACACAGAATACAGGATATATCTAGGATCAAGACTGTAATCTTAAACCTTTGGGATGTGATGAGCTTTTAAAATTGTTGTTTTAGATTTAAGTGAATGAAATCAACTTTTAATTTAAAGTAAATTTAAAAAGAATTCAGTTTTGTTTTTGAAGGTTTCAAATTTAACTTTTTTTTAATTTAATTTTAAATAGGTTAAAGTCTAGGACATAATTATATTGATTTTAACGGAATTGTGGAATTGAATATTAATTTCTATTTAATTTGAAAGAGACTTAAACTTAAATTCGTCCTTTTTTTTAAATAAAATATAAATCAATATTTCTTTATGTATAAAAGAGCCTTTACATGCAACTCTGATAAGCATAGGTTAATGAGATATATATAATAAGTCATTTTTTGAATATATATTTACTTAATGGTCTTCAGGCTGCCTTCTGCTGCATGCAACCTATCCCTGTCCCATTGCTATGTTTACAGGGTATAGAAATGTCCAAGTCAAGTTTGACGCTTTGGTATTTGCCTGCTTGCTTTAGTCGCACCCTCCCCCTTTCGCTGCTTCCTCTCCTCTCTGCTCTGCTCTGCTCGTCAGCCACTTCAATTTATCAAAGCATCATAAATGCTGCCATAGTTGCAACAACAACAGCAACAACAACAAACAACAGCAGCTTGCTGCTTGCTCCTTGTTATAGTCCACGCACGTGCGTGTCTCCCAGCTCTCAGCTTTGTCTCCTTCTGTCTGCGTCAGCAGCTCTGCTCAGATTCTGGCTTGGGGTTAGGGTTTGGGTTTGGGTTTGGGCCTGCTCTTGGTCTTGGCCCACGTTGCCACGTCGCTGTCGTATGACGAATGAGTTTCATTTTTGCGCCGGCCACGCATCACGCTACTTGTCAGCTGGGTCTTATCTGTTGGGAATTTTTAAGTGCTGCCCACCCCCCCTCTCTCTGCCCATCGGCCTCAGCCTGCCTGCCTCATGATGTAGTATGTGTGGCCTCTGCTCGGCTGGCTTTAATATCTTTCAGTGCAAAAAATAAGTAAAAACCCCATTGGAAATTACAGTTTTTAATCCTTGCATTTGAATAGCCTCCAATCGATTTGCTGTGCATCTTTATCTTTTATCTTTTATCGTATATCAAATATTATTATATCATTAAATGCATGCTTGTGCAGTAGAGCAAAGTTGCAATCTCTGCCTGCTTATAGAGTAGAAAGTTCTGGGCTGCGTTAATCCTGAGCAGCTGGGCTGAGAGCTTAAAGCCGAGACAAAGACAAAGGATGTCGTTATCCTTGTGTGACTTATTAAGCTCTAAACGGATGTCATGCGCTCAAGAAATGAAAGTTGGCTGAGACGATTTCGCATATCCTGTAAGAGAGTTCAAGTTAGATCGGGTTATGCAATATAACAGCTCAATGCTCTGCAAACTTTTAAGAATGGCAGATATAGTCGTTTTATGTAACATCTGGGTACTTATATCAAGTAAAAACTTAAACTCAGCTTTCTCTTTTACACATGCAATTTAGTAACTTAAATCTACATTTTTTATTTTTTTTTAATTTTATGTTATAAATCTTTTTGTAGCTTAGAAATAGTTTTTATTAATTTTAACATTATTGATTATTAAATTTTAAAGTCTGCTGCATGTCTGCTGTTTGCATGCCACAAAAAAATCGAAAATTTAGCTACAGGGCATTTTGTAGTCGAAAACTTGATATATGTATGTTTGTTGTTTGCTTGTTTATGTATTTGTATGCAGATTGCAGTTGCATTTCCATATGCATATCAATTGTCCATATGCGTATCCATAACCCAAATACCATATAGTACAAAAACCCGTCACCCCGTCACCCCTTCATCCCGTATTCCCATATTCCCATATTCCCATTGATATCGTTGCCGAGATGCGTTATTTGATTTTCGGCTATGCAAATATGAAGTGCTGATGCTGTTGCCACAAAAAAAAAAGAGAAGGAAATGCTTTGGCCCGTCGCACGTGCTCTTGTAATTTGCAGTCAAATATTTGCAGCAACACCAAACTTCCAGCATCCCTTCCCCCCCCCCCCCACCCCTTTCTCCTTGCTACTGGAACAATCACATTGTGTCGGGCTGAGGATTGCAGCTGCAGCTGCGGCTGCGAATGTAAATGTGGATGTGGATGTGGATGCAGATTCAAGTGCGGGTGGCAATTAATTTGCACAAACCACTTAGTAATTAAAATGAAAAGTAAATTATATAACCAAGGCAACAACAAGGATAACAGAGGTGTGTGGCAGAGGGATCAGGGGTGTGTGGGGGGAAGGGGGGGGGTTTAGAAACAGCTGCAGAAGCAGCAGGCTGACTTAGCCTTAAACTGACACAGTTTTTTCGGGCCACACACACACACACACACATAGAGAGAGACATGTGTGTGTGTGTGTGTTGGGAATTGAGTGTGCTGGCGGGGGGGTGAGCAGTAGAGGGATTCTTGTTTTTAAAAGCATTTGGCGCTGCAGTCTGCAAATGTATCTCGAACTTCGCACACTTGACTGCCATTCAATTTGCATAGGAAATTAGTTTGTTCGCTTTGAATTGAAGTTGGCCCCACGGGTGCAAACAAGGCCAAAAGTACTAAGAGTACTGCGAGAGAGCGAGACAGAGCGAGAGAGAGAGAGAGCGCTGCTTTTGTGTGTGCTACATTTATGCGTTTTGTTGCTGGTTTCGAAAGTGGCAAATCTACCGTGTTCACTTGCAACAGCTGAACGAGAAGTGAGTGACGGGGGAGGTGTGGGGCTAGCTTGGCTTATGGACAGCAGCCAACTGAGTACATGTATGTGTATGTGTGTGTGTGTGTCTGCAAGTGATGCTGTGCAAGTTTTTTTCGCTTGCAGGCGCCTCGCGTGTAACTTTTTGCATGTTGTGTGCTGTGCATTACACTTTGTTTCCCAACGCGGGTGGAGTACGAGGGGAGGGGGGGAGGGTATAGGGGAGTGCTGTATAAGAGTGCTGCCGCCAACCTGGGCTGCTTTGGTGTTATTATGCTTGATTAACGAGTTGGAAAGCCAGCGACTTAAATAGAACTGAGCTACCCACCAGCAAACCAGTTGCAGCGATAAATGTATCGATTTATATCGAGCGATAACTCTGCACATATCACTGCAGTGGCCAAAAATGTAATCAATTGCAACGTTAAATATATCACTTTTAATCATACATCTTAAAATCTCACTGGAGTTTACGACAAATATCTTAAAAACGTACTTTGATTCCAAAACTCCAAGAAAACCATTCAATTAAATTGTTTTTGATTTGTAATTTTTTAAGATCTATATGAAAATTCATTCAAGACGACATATACATTTTTGTTTTGTCAAAGTTGTTTGGGCGAAAGTGACTTTTTTGTACGATTGGCTTTAAACTGTGATTTACTGTTAATGGTCCCGACTGAAGTCGGATTGTACATTCTTGTATATATATATATATATATGTATGTGTGTAGGTATGAATGAAGAAGGTAGAATGATTAATATTGTTACTTGAATCGCCTGCTGTTTTTGCGCTGCAAGTTGACTGCAATCGCAGCTGCAGCAACTACAACAAACAACAACAACTACAACAACAACAACAGCGACAATAAAAGCGACGAAATGCAAGTGGAAATTGATGTGCGATTCTCATTTGGTGCATGCCGCTCGTGCATTTCCTTGCCTCTGCCCGCTTCCACTTGCACTCTGCCTCCCTCAACGTGCTTCCTGGTTTTCAGCTATTCGAGCCCTTTTTGCCGTTATTGCTTTTGCGAGCAGTGCAGCGAGTTGCGCACAGCGGGACTGGCTGTAGTTCAGTGGAGTCCGCGTCCGAGTCAGTGATGCAATAATAAACACCCATTATACTGCAGTCCTGCTGGGTCAACTCAGTCGCAGTTTCAGTATGCCTTTCACGGTCTTCGTTTGTGTTGCAAAATGCAAACTGTGCTCGATGCGCGCATAAATTATGCTTGGAACATGTGACTTCAGGTATTTGACCAAAAAGCTATTGGCTCAGTTTTGACCGTGGACAAGGATTTATTAATGTGCGCCTATAGATATGACAGAACTGAATATAACGACTAATAACTATAAATGTCAAATATGAATACTTAAATCAAGGCATAGACAAATGAGATCTGAGTTATATATGAGATATCTAAAAGATATGCAGCCTCAGTTCTCAGCATTCAGTAAACGCAATATCTATAAGATATTACTAAAATATGCTTGCACAGTTTATTAGCCAATTCCCAGCACTGATCAGCCGGAAGTGACTTAGGGCAAACTTCGCGAAACTACTTTCAAAGGGGAAATCCCCGAAATGCACAAGTTGTAAGTTATTTTTGAGATGCTGCTGCTGCTGCTGCTGCTTGTGGGTAGGGTGTAACTAAATACTAAACGAAATATATTTTGTTTCAAGGCTTTTAAGCGCGCTTAAAATAGTTGAACATACTTGTTGTTTGTTCTTAGCTTGTTCTGCTTCTCAGTTGTTGCTGTTGTTGTTATTGTTGTTGTTGCTGTAGCAGCACTCGCCTCGCCTCGCATCGTATCGTAAGACATCAACTCAAAATATTTATGAAGATGCCGGGCAAAGTTTTTTGGTGGCAGGCGACACGAAAACTTGTCGAAACAATCTGCAGGGCAATGTCAGGCAGCACCTTTAACCCCAACCCAGCCCCCGCCTGCTCTACATACCCGCCCGTTGTTGCTGTTGCTATTGCAAACTTTGGACATGTGTATTAGTGGTGCGCACCACGTTGCGTATGAGCAATTTGAAATTTATGCACAAGTTGCAGGTCAACTGACAAGCAAGCACATAAATCAATTCATCGACTAGCAGACAAACACGATTTCAACCTTGCCACAAACCCACCCCCCCTCACCAGTCAACCCCGCAAGCATCCCGCCTCTCAAGTAGTTATCCTTGTACTCAGCGTGTGTGTTTCTTTGCCTGTGTGTGTTTGCGTGCATGTTTGTCACAGCTTCGGGGCGCAATTATTGTGATTTTGCGCGCAGCAACAACATCAACAACAACAACACACAAGAATAGCAAACAAGAATTTAATAAAAGTTTTTACCATCTGCTTATTTTTGCTTTCAGGTCAAAGACTGACTTTGCAAAAACTCAACCCATTATAAGCTACAAGTTAAATATTAATTAACTCGATGTAGCTTTTAGCTAATAAAAAACGTTCAAAGCAATATAAGCAGCTATTGTCCATCAGTTAAGTGTGGAATGCATATTTCAGTAAGAAAAAAAAAAATATTACGTATACGCATATTTTATATTCGAGCTTGTTCAGAAAACAATAGAGATGAATAACTCTTTGTCGCCCCGCTGCTGTTATTTACATATTCCTTTGATTTATGCAAGGAATTTTCATGACGTTTTATTTAAAATTTAAGTGCAATTTGCATTTATCACCGGTCCTGCGTAAAGCTCGTAAAAGTTCCGGTGCCAGGCTGCTGCTCCTGGTTCGTTTCACATATCACAATTTGAGAGAGACTGAGAGAGAGAGACAGAGTGAGAGTGAGCGAGTGAGACAGAGGGAGAGAGAGAGATATAGAATCGTTGGTCAGTACCAGGTGGAGCGACTAATGGCACCCTGCTGCTGCTGCAACACAGTGGCGCCCCCGGTTGCGCCCGTCACCTCGTCCGGCTGATGTGTGGCATTGAGAAACTGGTCGAGCAGTTGACGCACAATCATCTCCCATTTGTGGAGCAGAGCTGGCTGACAAAGGAACTCGCATTCCCGCTGCTTGTTGCACAACACAAAGGACTTTGAGTTGGCCACAAAGCACACATCCGGCAGCACAAAATTGCCGCGCAGCCGCTGCATGCGTCCCTTTGTTTCCGTATAGATGAGGGAGGTGTTGAATGCAAACAATTTGCAGCTGTAGCTGCGTCGCAATCGTCCATCATTCAGCTGGAACTCGCCCACCGTGATGAAGCTGGCACCACTGAGCATGCTGAGCTGCCAAACGGGGAGGGGGGGGGGAGATTTGCGTAAATACATGTGGATGCAAATGGCCAGTTAGTTGGTCCATAACTCACCACATTAAAGTGCTTGATATCGTTGAGCTGATCCGAATGATTGGCACGCTCCAGCAGCTCGCGCAGTCGCGCCTCCAGGCGGCATGCCACCTCGAAGAGACGCTTGGAGATCAGCTGGCGATGGTCGTAGAACGCCTGGATGAACCTGCTCAGCAGCAGCGGATATTTGGTCACACGCTGCACGGGCTTCAGC
Organism: Drosophila maculinotata; assembly: GCA_035045305.1. Taxonomy (NCBI): domain Eukaryota; kingdom Metazoa; phylum Arthropoda; class Insecta; order Diptera; family Drosophilidae; genus Drosophila; species Drosophila maculinotata. The sequence continues at coordinate 5,487,555 of JAWNPD010000679.1, read as the reverse complement.
AGAAAGCTGCGTATGCCCAGCGGATCGCCCAGCGTGATTTGCAGACGCTGCTAATAAACAACAAATTCAGTGGATTAAAATAATAAATAAATAACTCTTTGAATGTTTATGATATTTGAAAGTAATGAACAACAAATATAACTGATGTTTACAAATATTCTATGCCAAAAAACCACAATATTTCGTTAAAATCAATAATTATTCATTTTTTGCTGCAAATAAAAATATAACATAACCAAATCGTCTGCTTCTTCTTATTGTTAACTAAAAATGGCATACCACAGCTAAAAATGGCGAATGACGCCAATGCGAGCGAGTGAGACAGATGCTTTTGTTTACTTCGATAATGTAAGCTGTCCCACTCTCACTTAAGCTGAATGCTAGCAATAGATGTCGCCTTGTAATTCGCCGCTTGCTCTCGGCCTGTCGCTCAATTCGCCTTAGTTGCTTGCGGCGAGAGTTTGTTAAGTGTGTTGCTCTCTAGCCATTTGAATTCGTCGCATTTTAAAGATTTACCGCTTTCTTTAGCTGTTTGTGAGTTGCTCTCTTGTCTGCACCTAAAGACCTAAGTGCAAGCGAGTGAGCAATACTTATTTGCTCGTTATCTAGATTCTAGACAGATCAGTGTATTTCTATCTCGTTTCCACTCGAATGTATTGCTGCTTACGTGATTGGTGACTTTTCAAAGCAGTTTGTTGAACTCACCTTAAAGTAGTGGTCATGCAAGTGATAAAGCTGCAGGCTGGCGCGTTGGCTGGCTGTGAAGCGGACGTAGCAGTAGAAGAAGTCGCTCTCGAGCAGCGAATTCCAGCGCTCAAAGAGCAGCTCCAGCTGCTGGCGATGCTGCAGCATCAGCGGCAGCAGATGCTGGCGATGCAGTGCCGCAATCTGTGCCACATTCGCCAGCAGCACATGCTGCTGACCCACCAGGCCGGCGGGCAGCGAGGAGCGGCGCCTGAAGATGCGACTATAGCGCTCGATGCCGCCGATCAGATCGTCGACATACTGTTGCTCCGTGGTGAGCAGCTCGTGCAACACATAGCGGCAGCACTCCTCGGCGACTTCGCTGCTGGTTGGCCTCGAACTGACGCTGCTGCTGGCGCTCATGCTGCGTTGATGTTGGCCACAGAACTGGAACCTATCGTGCGCACTGATTGCGTGCCAAGGCAAAGCGCTGACTCAGCTGCAGCTGTTCTCTTTTTTCGTATATACCCTGTAGCCACTAGAAAATACTAATGTGGATGCCTCAAAGTTGGCTGAATTTGTGTAAGGGGCAGCAGGAGATATCTCCGAGCACATATGGCACATATTAAGTATACGTACTTATTTTTTATGTGCTGTAATAAATTGTCATAATTTAATAGGTATGTATACCCTTTAATTTTCATCCCTGCTGGTATATATAGGTGATTCGATTTAAGACTCTTTTTTATTTATTTTTGAAAATAGTTTTGCCTACACATAAGCCTATAACTTAAATTATTATGATAATTATAATTAATTTTTTATGTAGGCTTTTGCATTGCATTTACAGATTAGGTTTATTTTACATTTTGTATAACTCTTCCTGCTAGAAACGATATAGCCATGATTTTTAGTAAACGTACACTTTTTTTTAAAGCTATCACACAATATTGAAAAAATTTATTTAAGAAACAAATATATATTTAGGGACCCAGGGAGGAAATGTAAATATATAAGAAAGTTCGAATATGTTCATACGAATCTATAATATAGAAATCATTCCACTATATTCATAGAAATTTTTGTATAAATATTTATGGTGATAAATCAAAACCTTTTATCTATAAGTTTATAAAAATGTTGTACAAAAGGATGTTCACTTTTATTTGGGAGTGTAAGCAGAGTACAGGGTATCACATAGTCGGGCATTGTGGGGTGTAGCACTCTGGTTTGTTCTTTTGACTGAGCTGGCAATGTCGCCTGCATCATCATCATCAGTCGCTTAGTCAGGCGCTGACTGAGCCTCTGCCTCTGCCTGTGGCTGCTGCGGCGGCTGCGGCTCCACCGGCTGCGGCTGCTGCGGGTGGAGCTGCTGCGGGTGGAGCTGGAACTCAACCTGCAACTGGTCACTGGTCGCTGGGCACTGCAATTAAATTTTAATTACACTTTGAGCGGCAACTTGCTAACAAGTTGGCAGCAAGAGCTGCTGGGAGCAGCTACGGCTGGCTAGCATGCAACATTCCATGCAACATTGCTGCCGCTGCTTCCAATTTTAATGACAATTTATCGCAAGGCGTCAGATGTTTGTGACTTTGTCCATTGTAAATTAGCCAACGCCTTCAGCAGCTGCTCCTCGGGCTCCTCGGGCTCCACGGGCTCCTCGGTTGCTACTGCTGTGACTACTGCTACAGCTGCGACGGCTGCTGCACCTGCATACGGAGCGTATGCGCAATAAATAAATCAGCCGTAATTAAAAGCGTCCCTGCGAAAGTTAGAAAAGCTCCGTACCGGATCTAACCATCTACCCATCGCCTCAACCGTCATCCTGAATTTGCGTTTCGCTTTCTCCCCCTCCATTTTTCTTCTTTCTTTTCTGCTATGCCTGCTGCTTTGTTCAGCTGAAGCCTGGACACAAAACTCCCAGCTATAAATAACGTTGTGTTCCAGGAATTTGCGAACGCAAAAAAAAAAGCAGCAACTAAAAAATGGTATAAATTCATATTTCTGTTTGGTCTGGCAGCGAATCTACGCAAAAGATAGCGCTGGCATAACCCAAAGCAACAACAACAACAACAACCAAAGGAATATAGAAAACTGAAAACTGAAAACTGAAAAAAGGCAGGCATAGCGCCAAAAGGCCAATCGCGTTCCATAAATTGCGCTGATTGTGTTCTAACAGATACCCGAGTGTTGAGAGTATGAGAGAAAGATTCACCAACAGATAGGTAGACAACGAAAGCAAGAGAGAGAGAGAGAGAGACAGAACGAGAGAGAGAGGAAGTGCAAGGGAGCAAGAAGAGTCACGCAAAGTTCTATATCTTAAAGCACATTTCATGAGCTTTAAAAAAACAACCGACAAAAATCTATCAAACATAAGAGCTTTAATAGATCCTACCAAACTCAAAATCGATTAAATGAACTTTAGATTAAAGCTCAACAATACAAGTGCTTAAGCTCTGTCAGATTGCCGAGTGAAATGATTCCAGCTTCATGAGCTTTACACACAAGCTTTATGTCTGCTGAACAATCTTAAGATAAAAGCACATTCAATCAATAATATTAATGTATTTACTTGGCAAGCATAAAAGCTCTGCTAAAATCCTGTCAAACTTAAAGAGAGCTTTAATATATCCTACCAAACTCAAAATCGATGAAATGAACTTTACATTAAAGTTCAACAATACAAGTGCTTCAGCTCTGTCAGATTACCGAGTGAAATGTTTCCAGCTTAATGAGCTTTACACAAAAGCTTTATGTCTGCTTAACAATCTTAAGATAAAGGCACATTAAATCAATAATATTAATGTATTTACTTGGCTAGCATAAAAGCTCTGCTAAAATCCTGTCAAACTTAAAGTAAAGTTTATATTAAAGCTCATTTTAACACACTTAGCTTAAGCTCACTCAATGCTTCAATTCAGCACAATCATTACAGCTCATTAAAATATTAAATCAGGCTGTTCTCCCCAACACTCATCGTTAATCGTTTATTTTTCATTATTTTCAATAACAACAGCTTTGCAATCACTTGAAAACTTTTAGCGGGATTAAATGCATTGAGTAAATCAATCAGCTCACTTAAAACTGAAAGCTTAACAAACCAGCTTTGCACTTAGCAATTGTATGCCTGCCTTATTAATCTTTTTGTACATTTAAATAATTAACTGTTTTATTATGGGGCCTATCAAGGGAAACAAATTATTTCCGCGAATAGCAATAAAATTATTCACGAGCAAAATCGGAAATCCTTTTTTTTGCGCGGAACTGCTGAGTTGTTGGTCATGGAACTGTTTCAAGATTGCTGCAAGTTGTCTGCCATGCCACACATATACCGCCCTCCCGCCTCTCCACACCACCCCCTCGACCAGAGGGGCGAATGGGCAGCTAGCTGCAAGTGTTGCATATTTGGTAGCAGCGTTTTGAATTGTGCAGAAAACAGAAAACACTTTCGCCAGGCAGTTCGTTAAGTGAGCCCAAGTAGTGTTGTTATGTATGCCCCAAACCCCCCCTCTACCCACTCCTTCTCCGCTGCCTCATCAGTTAGCCTGTCAGCACACACACACACACACACACACACACACAGCTGGACCACAGCACGTACTTGTAGTTCAGCTTTAGCTACCAAAAAGGGGCAATTGCGTAGCGTGAGCTCCAAGGGGGTGGGTGGGTACGCCACTTAGTTCACCATTTGGCTGCCAGCTTAGTTTAATGTACCAACCCCACCTCTAACTCACAGCGCTACCCTGCCCCCCTCAGGCCCCCAGGCCCCCTCCCCCCAGCCACTCCTGCATTTCGAGTAAAGTGTTTCGTTCTGCTCCTGATTGACGTGATATGATGACAGGCGACTCTTACTGTGACTGTGGCTCCATCTGCTCCTTTGTTCTATCTCCTCTTCTGGCAGACGCCTCGCCAATCGATAAGCCGCCGGCCAAAGCCCGCTGCAAGCATGTGTAGCTTGCCCCAAAACTCTTAAAGGCGAGCAAAATCGTCGCTTGTGAACTTTAGCAAAGAAACAAAAAAAAAGCTTAGTTTGAAATTATTTCAAAAACAACTTATTATTATTACTACTATATAAGTGTTATACACTGTGATTGCAAATACATCTAAAGAATTAACAAAAACAACAAGAAAGTTGACAGATTTAATAGAAAACATATTTTTTATATTACCTCAAACTTTTACTATTCATATGATTTATTATTATATTACAGAATAAAGTCTCAAAATCAAAATTTAATTAAATGTTAAATAATATTACCCGCAAGAAAATAAAATTTGATTACCAAACCAAACTTTTTCCATTTGGCTACCTATTTTAGTGTTTTGACAAAGTTATGTCAACATTTAATTTCGGTTTCGACAAAAGTTGAAATGTTTAAAATAAGTTTCAAAATAAACTTTGCCAAAAATGAGGATGGAAACCTGTTTCAATGTGGCTTTTCATGCATATTTTATTTTTTTATTTTTTAAATATGTTTATCTCTAAAAATTTATCAAATTTAACTACAACATTAATCACTGAGGAGGCTTAAGGCTATGGGACTATCATAGAAACTGTTCGAGTGTCCGTTTGAAATAGTGCTACAAATACTATTTATATATTAATATCATATATATAAAAAGGAGCTGCTTTGGGTGGCAGCTGCTGCTGATGTATCTGATGGATGCATTTGTATCTGCGGCCGCTTCGAAGCTGTTTGCTTAGCTTGCTGTGGCGATTAAAGGATTTACAGCGGCTGCTGCTGCTTGTTGTTGTTTGCTGTTGTTTGTTGTTGTTTGATGTTGCTGCTGATTAAACATAATTTATGTTGGTCCAAGTGGCAACCATTAGCGCTACAGTTGCCCGCTTTTCCCGTTTGCCCCGCTTTCCCCGTTTGCCCCAGCGCCAGTCGCGCCAGCTGCATGATAAATGCGTCGCATTAGCGAGCCATCCGCGCCAAACAATAAATCCCCCCGCCCCCCTCCACACCCCTCTCCCCTGTCACCACCCTGGTGCTGGCAGTGGGGCAGGACTGACTGGAGGTATTGACTCGCAAGTCCAGCGGAGCTGAGCTGATCGGACGTTTGGTTAATTTCGCTGCGGGAATTTTAAATCATCTTTAAATTAGGGTCATGCAAACTCAATAAACCAAATGCGGAAGTACGGGGGGGTGCGAAGCGGGGCCAGAAACGTAGCTGACTGCTTGGGGAATGCGCTCTGTATGTGTGTCTGTGTGTGCCGCTAATTGAGTTGTTGCTGCCACACACACACACACTCAGATAGATGTACGTTGAATGTGCCACACACATTTGCCACAATTTGGCAAACAAATCACGTAGGAGCTGCCGTTGCTTCTCTTTGCTCCTAACACCTCCTGTACCCCTAACCCCCTACCCCCCGTTCCCTCTACTGCTCCTGCTTGCCGCCCTTCACATTGTGAACACTGATGCTTTGCTTTTGTTATTTCATTTTTGCTGATTTCTCCCATTGCCTCCTGCCCTCCTCTTATGTCCTTAAAACGAGTGCACAAAATAACTGAATTTGTCGTGTTAGTTGTAAGCCCCTCTCAGCCCCTGCATACGAAGCGCCCATATTAAACTAGTTATAAATATGTATATACATGCATATATATATATATATCTTATCAAGCATCTTATACATATTTACTAATATATAACATACATATATAAAGACAAATATACAAAAGTCTATAAATTTAGATAAATCTTTAAATAATGACCAGATACTTATGCACATATATCATCCCATAAATAGTTACTTCAACAAACATATTTCACACTCATTCGAAAAACTTCCAGGCTGTAACTATCTTAAATTTGTAAAATTATCTGCTGATTTGAAGTTCTTGTGACTCACAATAATATTATATTTTCTTTATTATTTTTTGTTTTTCTTTTGACATATGACTATTTTTGCCATTTTCTGCCAATTCTTGGCAAGTATATAATATTATAATATTTATGTGTTCTCAGTATCTACCAACGGTATCTTTAGCTGCAACAGCTGAGTATTTCTTTCTTTCTTGTTATTATTCTTAGCCAGTATAAGATTTATTCCATTTTATTACGTTCTACTTTTCCAAGTATTCGGTATTCGGTATTCTGTATTCCGGTTTCTCTTTTGTTATTTAAAGCCCAGTGGAAGTCCGTTGTGTTTCGGATTTAACTATGCTCGAGATTCATCGAATTATTCGAGGTATTCTCTTGTTTTCCCTATTGTTTATTGCTGACACAAAAAAAATTTACATTTGCTTTAATTTTGCTCGGGCATCGAAAAATGCAAATTTCACCGGTGCTATGCAATTTTAAATGCTTTGCTTATCGCATCGTTTCATTCGCTGTCTTTGTCTTCTACCCCGCTCCCTTTCACACCCCCCCCCTCCCCCATTCCCCCGCTCTGTCTCTCTCTCTTTCTCTTTGGAGTATGTCTGTCGTTTGCATAGTTTATGCATATGCATGAGCTTAGACAGCAAAAGGGTGGGGGCAGCTGAGTGCCACGCCCTCTTTTGTCATGCCGTGGCCCGAATGAAAATTATCGACACTTAAAATGTTGCAAGCGTCGCTGGATTTTCGTGTCCTGCAAGGATATTCTCGAGCCTGACGCTTATGTAATCTTAATGTTTATGCAGCTTATGCTTCATAAATTCGCCACGACAAAGGCGAGGGACGCAGGGGCGGGCAGTGGTGTGGTGTGTAGTTGTAACGGCGCTTGGAGCGTCTGATGTCTTTGTCTTCCGGTGCGATGGCCGCCATTTTGTGCGCTTTGCTTTTACTTCCGCTGCGCTGTGCCATTTGTTTATTGCCCGCTTTCATTGCTTCATTTGCTCCGCTCACCGCTCACCCCACTTGGCTCGCCATTGCTCCCATCGCTTTGGCTGATGAAAATATTTTTACGACAAGTTTTTCGCGAAGATTTGCAACATTTGCAGAAAAGCAGCAGCGACAACAACAACAACAGCAACAGCAACAAACAAACGGAAGTTGTGCGAATCAGCGCAAAATGAGCGCCAGCGGGTTGCTTGCGGATGGAGGGGATGCAGGGGCAGCTCAAATGAAACGCACATTTTGGCCATAAAACGCTTAACGTTCACATTCCCCTAACAATCCCCCCCCTCCCCTTGACAGCCACTGCGCTGTGTAGCAGCCGGAAGTTGTCATGTTTTATGTTTACATCAGCGCCAGAGAAAACGGTAAAGAGCAGCGGAAGCAGCACGGAAGCGGGTGAGCGGCAACCGGCACGTTACAATCTTGTGTGTGTGTGTGTGTGTGTGTGTGTGTGTGTATGTCCCCCCCCCACGCACTCCGCATCCCGGTGGCTGCCTCTCACACTCATGAATTTTGCATGTGCCAGCAGAATTGCAAAATTATAATTAGGCAACTGAAACTGAAACTGACGCGTGCTACAAATACAACAACACCAACAACACACAAACGGCAGTGAGACACAGAGAGAGGGAGTAGGGACATTGGGCAATAACTACCATCTCCCCGCTAGCTGCCATTTTTCCTTACGTGTGCTCCTTCCGGTTCCAGCTCTGTGTTTGAAGTCCACGCACGTTCGCGCATAAAGTTCATTTTATTAGCTGACGTTTCTCACTTCTCTCTCTCTCTCTCTCTCTCTGTCTCTCTCTCTCTCTCTATCTCTCTCTCTCTCTCTCCCTCTTTCCCATTCTCTGCTGCTGTTCCTTTTGCATTCTGCTGCCATTTCTAATCTGCGTTCGATGCGCCAGCAAACAGTGTGACCAGCCAGCTGTCAGTTGACACATATTCAAGAAATAGGAAATACAACTACATACAAAATACATAATTGAGTAACCATCCTTAACTTTTCTGCAAATTTCAATAAAATCGACTGATAAACCACAAGTGATATGAACTGTTAAAAAATCAAATTAATTAGCAGATTTCAAACTTAAATGTAATGGCTTGAGCAAGCCTTTCTTAACCATCCTGCAAATTTCAATAAATTTGATTAATAAACTACGAAACTTTTTTTTATTTTCCTTTTAAATAACTCAATCAGTACTCCATTTGAATTTTGTTTAATATTATTATAAAGGTTGACATATATTTAAAATATACAAAAAAAAACGTTGTTTCAAAAGGAACTTATCAAGTAATATAAATTGTTATAATAAAAAAAAAACAACTACATGAAAAGTATATCTATTTAACAGATTCCAACGTTAAATTTCAATGCAAAATTTAAATTTTTTTATTACTTTCTAAATACATAAATCAATACTCCCTTTACATTTTATTAAATACTATTACTACATAAATTTTAAAACAATCAAAATATATACAATTTGTTTTACTTTTTCATATTTTATTAAATTTGTGATCTTCAATTGGTATCTATTTGCTTTTTGAATAATAATTTTCAAGCACTTGGTCACACTGTGCCGTTCTGGCCTGATTAGCAAAGTGCAAATTTGGCTGCTTTTCTTTTATTTCTTTTTTCCGTGAAGCTGAAAGGTTTGCTTTTGCTTATGCGTAATAACTTTTAGTTAAATGCCACGCCCCTCGCAAGGCGCGAATAAATATTCAATTGCAAATGGCTGACTGGATGGTAAGGCAAGGTAAGGGACAGAGGGACAGAGGCACATGGCAACGACGCCGTCGTCGCCGCCAAATGGACGCGTTCAAATTGCAAATTGCGCTCGTTTACAAGCGAAATAAATGCTCGCGCCCCGCCATTAAGCCAACACCCCCACCCACCCTGTTGGCCATGTTCCTGCCCCCGACCATTTGCCTGGTTAGAAAAATGAAGCGTCGTGCCGCAAAAGACAGCCAGCAACTTGGAGCAGGGGGCGGGGATTATTTGCCACGGCATTTTTGTGTTGCGTGCCTTTTTTTGGGGGGGGGCGCATAATTAGATAAGCAGCGCAATGTCTAGCCAAGCCCCGCAATAAACCTCACAACCCCTCGTGGTACGCCCCTGCTGTCCTGGCCAGACATTGTCACAACAAGCTGTTGACAGATGGCGCGTCATAAAAGCAGCGACGCCAGCAGCAACAATGCGCCACAAAATGTCTGAGGTTAGGGCCAGAGGCGCACCTGCGGGTGCAGAGGGGGGCAGGGGCAGGGGCAGGCACAACATGCAATTATACGCAATCAACATAAATCATTCAAATTGCCACGGAGAAAGGCGAAATGTACACTTTGAATGTGGTCGAGCGGCAAAAGCAAAGTAAAAACTGAAACAGGAGCGAAGCGAAGCGAAGAGAGAAGCATAAAGGAGAAGCTAATTTGCAATTGAAATGCCTAAGCCAAGACAAATTTGGTGCGTGGAGCGCATAAGGTTGGGCAGGACAAAACATGACAGCAGCAGCAGGCAGGCAGTAAGCGGAGCAGGGCAGGACAACAGAAAATGGGGCATGACCGCATTACGCATACGCCGCGTTGTCAACAATTTACCTACCTGCCAGAGCTGATAAATGCGACAAAGGCACGTGAGCCGTGCAAAGTCAAGTCAACTGAACTGAAGCCAAGGCCACGCCTGTCCAGCCCCAAAGTCAATGTCAGCCCCAAAATGTAGTTACAAATTTTAACCAATTTTCTGCTACGCGACTATGTTGCATATTGTGGCCCAATCTTGATGAAATTCGGTACATGAATTGCTCCTATAATGCAATGAATAGCAGCACGTCTTGCAAGGACTAAGGAAAGTTACAAACAATTTACAATCAAATGAAAACACCAAGGTTAGTACTTTATAATCGATTTTAGTTCCATAACTTATTTAATTTGGTGTGTTGCTGTTATAAAGTCTGATTAAATCGGGCTTTGAAACACACCCGAAATGCCTTTCAATTTCATAGAATTTAAAAGAAAGTAAAATTTTGTTTCCTGCTTCTAGCAAGAGAGAGGTGTAAAAGTGCAAGTTGCTCAACTGGTCAACAGTAAATGCTGTACATAAATTTGAATACATTCTTATGCACATGCGAAATTTAATGTCGAAACAATTGTATCGGAAGTCTTGTGTATTCGTGTTTGCAATGTTTAGAAAGCTTGAACTTTGAATTTGACAACAAATTTGCACTATGCAAATGTATTATTTGGAGTTTGTTTCTTTTTTCTCTTGTTGTTGTTGTTGTTCGTTGCTCGTTAGCTGATTCAAATCAATACAACGGTCGAAGAATGTTAGTCAAACAGATTGGGCTCCGATTCGTCCAGAGGACCGAAGATATGCGCCATTGTCAGCTGTGTATATGTAATGACGGCAGAGGGGCACAGTCCGAGTGCCTCCTCCAGAGTGACCCACTTGGAGATCTCATCGCCCGGGCAGACCACATGCATATAGACAGCGTCCTCGTAGACGGCATGGCTGATAATAGCCATCGGATTATTGCTGCCATTGGCATTGGTCAGGGTGGTCGGATTCAGATTGATAACCATCTTCAAAAGTGAGTCAACGAATCAGATTTTGACTAAGAATATCGCCTCGTGGACTTACCTTAGCTTGTCTTGTGAGAGATCTCTCAAATCTCGATGTCACTCCTTGACCTTGCAGGAGTCGTTGGTCTTGCTGCCTTCTCAGGTAGCCTTTCGCCTGCAATGGTAATTTACGATTTTATATTTTTGATGTGTAGATTATAATTTTTAATATTGTATGTATGTTGAGTTAAATTCATTAACCCAATCTGACTTATCATCCGAAAAGGCTACTCAATCTAGAATCTAGACAAATGACTCTCTCTGCAACTGTTACTAATTTCTCAAAAAGAAAACAAGATCATTTTCAGAAAACTCATAATTTTGGGAAAAGGACCCACTTGTGAGTATGCCAAATCCGAAGGTCATAGCTTCAAAAAAAGGTGTCGAAAAATTCAAATAATTTGTACTTCTCTATGCTATACGAGAATATACATAGCGAATTTGGTGCCTCTAGCTCTTATAACTTTCAAGTTTCACCCAAAAAACACTGAGCTGGAATCATAGCTTATCGATAGCTTTTGAGCGAAACGAGATATCGAAAAAATATGATAAACTTGTATTGACTCGACACAACGAGAACTTATATTTCAAATGTGAAGTCTCTAACTCTTATAGTCTCTGAGATCAGCGCGATCATACAGACGGACAGACAGACAGACGGACATTGCTGGATCGACTCGGCTATTGATAGTGATCAAGAATATATATACTTTATGGGGTTGGAGATGCTTCCTTATGCCTGTTACATACTTTTGCACAACACCATTATACCCTTTTTCACATTTTTAATGGGATCAGGGTATAAAAATGCATTTACCCTAAATGCAAAAAAAAAACAAAGTCGAGAACAAATATAGTCCAAAATGGCTTTGGGATTGAAAATCGGGTCAGTTTTGACAAAGTTATGGCAGTTTAAAGTCTGGGAAGGTAATTTATAAGGCACTTTCCAGGGTTTTGGCACTTTACAAGCCAATTTATTTGTTATTTTTGGCGTGATTTTGGCAGAAAAATTAATTTCCCCAAAATCACTTTTTATATAGTTTTTTATACTAATTGAGACAACCACAATTGATTGAAAATAAAATTTTAGGCATCAAGGATTAAAAAAAAAATTTTGATAAGGATCCTCCATTGTAATTATTGAAATCAGAAGAGCATGAACCTTAAGTGTGGAATCAAAGAATATTCCAAATAATTATAAAAATGGTCGAGTTTTGACAAAGCTATGGCCCTTTGAAGTCTTTGTAGGGTATTTTTAGGGACTTGAGAAATTACAAGCCAAGATTGTCAACATGATTTTTGACAGAAAATCCGAAATTTTGTACATTTTAACTTTAATTGCCAAATTGATTTAAATGATGAATAAAAAAGGCATAGGGATCCAAAATCGGATTTGTTTGAAGTCGTAGATTGGTATTTTTAGGGACCTGCATATTGTATTTTTTTAAATTCACGCACCAGGCTTGAGCGAATGGTTAATTTTCAGTTTAATTTTTAAATTTCATCAAACACATTTTTTAAATCTGTATAACTGAAAGTTTACCCAACAGACGGAAAAATACTGAGCCTGTGCAAGGATGGGAAATACCTTCTAGTCATTTATATATATATATATATTTATGTGTGTATATGTGTACGTATATATGTTAAAAGTTATTGCGTATATGCTATGTAAGAGGTTGAGGACCAGCCCAAAATTGTTACGAGAGCTAAGAAAAAGATTTATATTAAAACAGTATAATTTTTGATAACTCAATTATACATTTTTGTACTACTATATACCGTCCAGCTATAACTCTAAGAGAAATCGAAGAGAACACAGCTTTTTTTTAAGTCGTCCTCGTAAAAGATTAAAAGTATCATTCAATTTATTAAAAAACAAGCAAATTTTGTATATTATATTAGATTTTATTACCATATTTTATTTAATTTTGTGTGCTGCTGTTTTAAAGTTTGATTAAATCGGGTTTTGAAACACACCCGGAATGATTTTTAATTGCATGGAATTTAAAATAATGTAAAATTTAGTTTCCTGCTTCTAGCAAGAGAGAGGTGTAAAAGTGCAAGTTGCTCAACTGGTCAACAGTAAATGCTGTACATAAATTTGAATACATTCTTATGCACATGCGAAATTTAATGTCGAAACAATTGTATCGGAAGTCTTGTGTATTCGTGTATGCAATAAATTTGGCAACAAATTTACTCTTTGAAGTTAGCTTGTTGTGGTTGTTGTTCGTTGGCTTTGTCAAATCAATTCAACGGTCGAAGAATGTTGGAGCTTATGAACAATACGAGTAGTGGTAGAAGAAGATTATCAGTCAAACAGATTGGGCTCCGATTCGTCAAGAGGACCGAAGATATGCGCCATTGTCACCTGTGTATATGTAATGACGGCAGAGGGGCACAGTCCGAGTGCCTCCTCCAGAGTGACCCACTTGGAGATCTCATCGCCCGGGCAGACCACATGCATATAGACAACGTCCTCGTAGATGGCATGGCTGATTATAGCCATTGGACTGTTGCTGCCATTGGCATTGGTCAGGGTGGTCGGATTCAGATTGATAACCATCTGCAAAAGTGAGAGAACAAATTAGAGTATAACTGAGAATATCGCCTCATGGACTTACCTTGGCTTGTCTTGTGAGAGATCTCTCAAATCTCGATGTCTCTCCTTGACCTTGCAGGAGTCGTTGCTCTTGCTGCCTTCTCAGGTAGCCTTTCGCCTGCAATGGTAATTTACGATTTTATATTTTTGATGTATAGATTATAATTTTTTTTTAATATAGTATGTATGTTGAGTTAATTGCATTAACCCAATCTGACATATCATCCGAAAAGGCTACTCAGTCCATTATTTTTGGTTGAGTTGTAAGCCAACTAAGTTCAACTTTTTATTTATTTCGGACCAACTTGCTCAATGAAATACAATGGTCATGAAGAAGAATACGCGTTCCATCTTGAGCTTTATTTGACTTCGTATTGAAAGCTGAAAAAGCTGCTCTCTGATGAAAGGATAACAACTTTACTCTGTTGCGCTCACGCAAGCAGATTTTTGGGTTCGGCTTTCCAAGGATAACTTAACAGTTGCCAAACTTTTATATTATTCAATTCCATGCGAGTTACTTGCCGTCGCTCCTAGCCTTTTCCCCCGCGCCCCCTGCCATGTTGCACATATGCACTTGACAGTCGCCACAAATTGCATCCTTAAAATGTTCAACTTTATTTCGCTCAACATTGAATCAAAATCGATGGCCTGGGAACAATTGTTTCTAGCTTTATTGTTGTTGTTGTTTTTGTTGGCAGTTGGCAGTTGCTGTTGGCAGTTGTTGCCATCGGCAATTAGCCAAAGACAACAATGGAGAAGCAATAAACATGGTTCGGTAGTACAAGTCACGATGAAAACGGGTGGCAGCAAGGGGGGTGGGTGGAAGGATGAACCGGGGATGTCTGCGGGTTCCGTCTGTGTGTGTGTTGCTGCTGTTGCTGTTGTTGCTGCCAGCAACAAATGAACTGAACAAATGAAAGTCACAGGACGAAGTTGTCGACATGGCAATAGCTGCAGCCACGCCTCTTGCCCCGTGCCACGTGACGCCTGCAAGCAAGCAACTAACCCCGCTGTGTTTAGCGCTTTATTTATGGCGGCAAATGCAGCGAGTAAATCACAAACCCCCCCACCACCCCATACCACTACCCCACTATCACACACACGCACAGTTTGTAGCTTAAGCACAGGCCCCAACGCAATTAAACTGCAGTGGGCGGCAGCAGGGGGTGGGCGTGGCCTATGCAAAGACTGCGACGGCGACATAAACAATCAAACGGAAATTAATTACGAATTTCGAAATTGTGAAAAGTAAAAGCCGAAACGACCAGGATACGAGAAACCCGTCTAGTCTATAAGACTATGATGACCTTGCCAAAGGCAGCTGAAGTTGCATTCAACACGATATGAACAGCATTTTTAACGGCTCTTTGAGACTCTTGAATAAGACGCGGATTAAACTGCTCAACGGTAGCTGCCATTAAAGACTAATAAACTAAATTGATGAGACAAATGTTAAACGTTCTATGACATATATGGAATATAATATATATATATATATATATATGAAATATATGAAATTTAATATCTATACATAGATATCTGTGAATTAATGATCTGGTTTTATCAAAGACCAAAGGCATTATGATTTATTGGCTTTAAATAAATAAATAATAATCCTAAACAATTATTTATGAAAACTACAATTATATTTTAGTATAAAGCTCTTTTAATTACACATATTTTATTTTGTTCTTCAATGCACTAAACTAGCCAAGGATCGATCCAAATCACATATATTAAATAAAAAAAGAAATGCTTAAAAATAAATAATACTTCATATGATTTAGTTATTCATCCTGTGAAATTTTGCAAGCTGCCTAAAAACTTCATGACTCTACACATTTTTCAGCGTTTCACTTACTTGTGCTGCACATAAGCATTTTTAGGGTGACCTAAAAAATTAACATAATAAAAGGCGGTCCAACCTTACAGCCCCAGCAGCTGGGGCACACAAATTTGGCGCTCTCGGCGAAATCATTTGTCGAGTCATTTGGAAACAACTGATTTTCGATATTCGATATTCGATGCGCCATATGCCAGGCAGCAGCTGCCACATCATGTGGCATGTTACCCACACCCTAGCCACCCATACGCTGCTCTCTCCTCGCCCGCCCCCGCTATCTTGCACCCTTCTACCCCGTCACCCAATGGCGTGTCCTTTGACGAGTCTTAATTAAGACATCGTTACGCGCCATTTTCTGTGCTCTGCTGATAGGATGACAATTGAAGTTGTTGGCTCCACACACACACATACACACACACACACACACACATGCACATGTTGCCTACTGATGAATGGAGCTGGGGGATTGTTGAAGCTGGCTGTTGGTAGCTGAAGCGTTTGACATGCATAATTAAAATTGCATGACTGTGGAAATGGAGAGGGTCTGAGAGGAGGGGATTGAAAGAGCAATGGGTGCAATGGGTAGTGAGTGAGTGATATAGGGCGGGGCGGTGCGGGGCTGTGATAGAGGGTCGTGAGTTGTACGTTCAGCTTATAATGAGCCGCCTCGCTGGAGCGTCAAATGCGTTAAATCTTCATGAAATATTTGACAGGCGATGCCAAGACAGAGACACAGCGGGACACAGAGGAGAGAGGGTGGCAGAGGGAGGGGGGTTGGGGTTGGGCAGAAGGATAGACGGGATTTGGTACATTCATTGCCTTGGTTACACACCGGCTTGGCTCCACATCCTGCCAGCACATCCGCATAGCTGGCACATCCGTCGCATCATCCGCTGCGCTGCGCTGCGCCTTGGTCCTTGCATCCTGGCACTTTGCCCGCTCTACACCTGCTCCCTGCTCGCTGCTCGCTGCTCCCGCCGCCTGCTCCCGCCACCTGCTGCCTTCTGCCAGGTGGCTGCCGCCTGGTGGCAGCCAAGCGTAAGATATTGGCAACCACAATGCAAACGCTCTGGCAGCAAAGTCGGAAATCTGCCTCCCCCCCCCCCCCCCACACTCTCTCTCACGCTCCTCTCAACCTCTCTGCCTTGGCACACACTTCATAATGCACGATAGCTGGCAATTTATTGCAATGACGACGACAAGTTTAAGCCAAGGTTAAGCACCGTTCAGATCCCACAATGGTTGCCCCACCATCTGCTAGCAAGCCACTTGCGGTAAATTCAATGTTTCTCACCTCAGGATTTCGAAAATATAACTAACTATTACTCAAGAGCACTGAGTGTTGCTAAATGCAATTTACACTGCTTAATTTAAGTTTCCTGAACAGAACTGAATCTTCCTTTCATTTCAGATAGTGTTGTAAAACTAGCCTAGTAAAACTAACGGTTTTTATTTAGCAGAGCTGACCATTCTTTAATAAATGTTCCTAGTATTTCTGCATCTTTCTGAGACGATTGAAAATATTCCCTATTGGAATAGTGAAAGTTACTACTATATTATGAATTGACAGAATCACTGTTCCCAAGCATAACTGCCAGTTTCTCAGTTAACAATATACCAGTAGAAACTAAAAAAGATATGTTTTGTGTTGTTGTGTTTTAGTAAAACTAATCACTGCTTAAATTTAGTCATAATAAACTGTATATGATGAATAAACTTTAAGAATTTATTATTTAATAACTATTTATATTTTAGCTTTATATATTTTGAATCAAAAATCGTATCTTTAATACAAAATGCATAAATAATGAATATTTGAAAATATGACTAAAGACAGAGTAGCTGTTAGTCGGGCACGCTGCACTGTTACCCAACACTTGCCCAATGCCAAAGAGTGTTGATAAACACTTTAACCAGCTGCTGAGTGCGGCATGTGCGAGTCTCTTTATTTAGTTGGCTGCACTATGCAAAAGACTTTTGGCATGCTGAGACGTGTCTGTGCCGCTGCAGCCCCACCACCCCTTGCCCACCTTGCCACCTGCTGTTGCCTCCTATTTCTAGCACGCCTGCAAAGGTCAGGCAGAACAAGTTCAACGACTGACACAAATATTTGCCAGGTTCACCTCTTTTGTTATTGCTGGGATAGGGGGAGGGTGGTATAGGTCAGGTATAGGGCTTTTGGGGTCTTGGTTGTCGGTTGTCGGGTTTTGGGGCTTGGGGTTGGTCTTTCGGTTTGGCTAGTTGCAGCCACAGACAAAACAAGCAGAGCCAGCGACAACACAGGCCAGCAGCAACATAAACAATTTATGCACAACAAGCTCCTCTATCAATGAAAACCTGCGGGCAGCCTGCGAGGGGTTGCTTCAAAATGGGGGGGTGGGTGGTGTGAAGGGTGTGAAGGGGTTGAGACTTGACTGCAGTTTGCCAACTTTTAGCTTTGGTTGTTAGTTTAGTGTAAACAAGCTGCCCGGCACTGGGGGAACGTGGATAGAAGTAAAAACAAACAAAGGAAACCTACAAAAAAAAAAATACAAAAAATACAAAAAATAGAAAAAATCAAAAAAGATAGGTGTGAGCAGAGAGTGAGTGACTTGGAGATACTCTTTAAATCGGAGCTGCCTTTAAATTGAGATTTATAAACAATGTGCTCATAATCTGATTGATATAAACACCTGAAAATTTTGTAAATTGCATCTAAAAATCTTACAAAATAGTGGAAAAATTACAAAATTAGTGGAAAATAAAAAATAACAGATTTATTTATACAAACTGGTATTTAATAAATAACCCCTAATAATCAGAAAGGTAGCAAGAAAACAAATAAATATTGAATTAAATCTAATAAATGTAATAAAATCTATATTCAAGATTCAATAGATTAAATCGCTGACCAACGCTGATCAACAGTTAATATACCCTACAGAGCCGCAATGTATGCTACGATGCCATTTTTTAATCATTTTATGGTTACAGGGTATTTAAAAAAGGCAAACAAAAGAAGAGCGAAAACTTTGGGTCATTTGAATGCATGCTTGTAGGGGCAGGGCCTGTGAGGAGGGGGCAAACCGCACAGCATCAATGATAAGCAATGGACTGAAGCCGCAGCCAGTGCTGGACGGCGGTCAAAGAAGTCAGCACGCAGACGAGGGGCAGCACGGAGGGTAAGGGGCAAGGGGTAAGGGGGGAGGTGTAGGCAGAGAGGCATTGGTAAATATTTAGCTCTCGGCTGCACTTGAGATTAACTTCTATACAGATGCACTCGAGAGTCGCATGTGTGCGCTTGTGTGTGTGTGTATGTGTGTGTGTGTGAAGGCACAACACAAACACACTCAGAAGTGAAAATGGAAAAAGTTTCAATGGTTTTATCATGTTTACTTTTATTTGTGTCACTGAGTGGTTGTATAAGCCCCGGCGACGACCCAAGCTCGGACCAGGACAACCACCAGCAGCAGCAGCAGGACTTGCTTCCAATACATACACACACACACACACACACACATACACACATATTTACTATGTACGTATGGAGCTGGCGTATGTTCAACACACTCCAGGGAGATCACTGGCAGCCGTGAAGTGTCGCCTCGACCCCCGCCCGCCGTCCGTCGGCCCCCTTGTGGAGGAGAAATGACAGCGCTGGATTTCGATAAGGACAAAGGACACACACAGCAATAGGAAGCAGCAGCGCCAGCAGCTCGCCAACGACAATGAAATGTGCTACTCCTCGTGTTAGTCCTTGGCGCCAGAGTTGCCAGCTGCTTTGCGGCCTAGAGTCGCACGCGTGTCGTGTTTCCTCTCGTGACACGACCTCATTTTAATTAATCAGCTCAGCAAAGACGAATAAATAATAATAATAGAGTAGAAATAATTCATTGATATATTTCCTTAACTAATTTAAATTATGTAGACATTTTAGTTTGCTTTAAATGAATTAAATAAATATATCTCAAAGTTAAATAAATATTATTATTATTGTTTTAGATTATCGAAATGTTTAAAGTAAATCTAGGAAATGTATATCAAATGCATTTATATTCAATTAATTAGATATTTGAGTTTGCTTTAAATTAATTAAATAAATATATCTCAAAGTTAAACAAATATTATTATTATTGTTTGAGATTCGCGAAAGGTTTCTGTGAATATCTTAAAGTAAATCTAGGAAATGTATATCAAATGTATTTATATTAAATTAAGTAGATATTTGAGTTTGCTTTAAATTAATTAAATAAATATATCTATATATTATCAAGGTTAAATAAATATTATTATTATTGTTTGAGATTCGCGAAAGGTTTCTGTGAATATTTTAAAGTAAATCTAGGAAATGTATATCAAATGTATTTATATTAAATGAAGTATATATTTAAGTTTGCTTTAAATTAATTAAATAAATATATCTCAAGGTTAAAAAAATATTATTATTATTGTTTAAGATTAAGGAAGGGTTTCTGTGAATATCTTAAAGTAAATCCAAGAAATGTATTTTAAATGTACATTTTTGATAAATATTTATATCAAGAACTAACGAATAACGACTATTGAAACTATCGCAAGAGGTGTACTGGGTATTGAAGAAGTTTAGGAGGCGCTCATCCCTAGTATTCGGAAGCTCACTGAAAGGCTAAGGACTTAGGCAGGCACTGAGACTCCTCGCTTAATGCCACTTGCCTGCAAACCATCGAATTGTGCATTGTCCCTATCAAACCCTACCCTGACATCGACCCCTAGCCCCTACACCTCCCCCCCTCCCCCTGCCCCTCACCCAACCACCACCCCCTTCGGCACTGTTTAATAAGCTGCTAAGCTGCCTGAGCAGACAGCCCCGACAGGCTGAAGCTGAAGAGACACTGAGACACTGAGACTACGCCCAGGACTCAATGATTTGGCACAGTTTATGATGCTGCTGGAACTCGCACTCTAAGCCGCAAGTTTTTAGCCGTTTTACGAGACACGCAGCCTGGCAAAATTCTTTTGCAAAGCGCCTTTTGCATTATATTCACACGGCAAATGAACTTTCAAGCAGCCAACTGTAGAGGGGGCGGGGAGTGGGGGGGATGAGATTGCACAAGACACAAGGCACAAGGCACAAGGCTTGTCGTCGCAGATTTCATCGGAGAGTTCACATGCATATGTACAAATAATCGCAGACATTGCTCACTGAAATAAATCGTCGACTTAACCTCAAACTTGACTTTTAGTCCTAAAAGTGAGGTTAGCTTTTTCAAAGGGATATGCATGAAATGTATGTACATAAAACATTCACAAAAATGCATAATAATAGATTTTAGAATTAATTATTCTTTTGTCGTACCTATAATATATTAATACGAGTCCGGTTCGATTGACCAAATTCGATATTTCCTTGATCCAATCACGTAGTATGTGTGTGAATGACTTTGCACATCTGTCAGTGCTATAAACGTTGGTCTCCCACTTTCACAATGGTAAATCCGAATATCAGCACTTTTGTTGTAATATTATCAGTTAATATTTATTGCACAATTGGGCTGTCTTTATCTTTATCTTTATCTTGATTTATATTCTTTTTGTTTTAGATCAACTTGTCGTGCTGTCTACGCTGCCTTGAAAAGAATTACTTTTGTGAGGGGTTGGGGGGGTTGCCACATTGACTTCAAAATATCGTACTAAAATATCCATTTTCAAAGCATGCCAACTTGGCTTACACATATACCGATATTTATCGAGTATGTTAGCTAAAAACATTCTACTACCATTCTCTAAATAATTCTAAAGTATAGTTTCAGGCGTCTTGAATGACTTTCCAGTTTTTCATAGGCTTTAGTTGAATAAGCTTAAGGTACAACTATGTATAGATTGCTGCTAAATACTTAACCACCTCAATAATGAGCATTACTATCTAGAAATGCCAAAAATATCATGAATATCTATAGCCCGCTGCATACCTGAGGGCTAACAGTCGGCCATCAATCAATCAATCAATCAACTATTTCCATACTACTCAAAACCAACTGCAGGGTATCTCATAATCAGCTGCTGCATTTCGCTTAGGGCTCCTCATGATGCAGGATGCGCTTTCCTCCGCTCCGATATCTCTTTTGTACTATATTTGGTAGCACCCGCAGTTGTTGCCACTAATTAATGAAAAATATACTAGTCCGCCCATCACACCGCATACAGTGGCGATTTGCCCCCATGTGTGGCAAGGTTCGTTTTTCTGCCAATTTTTCACATTGATTGGCGGTCGATTGTTTTCTGTGCACCCTGTGTCAAAATAATGGCCAAGAGAGGGTATCTTCGATATGTATCCAGTGAAATAAATAGTTAAATAACAGCTTTGCTATATTTGTCATTTGTGTTTACTGTTTTATTTTCATAGTATTTAATACTCTGTAAATTTCATAAAAATCGCAAAATACACACTGAAGCTAATATATATACAATATATGTAAATATACAGGTAATAAAACCTTTATAGTTGCAGTGTATCTGCTAGTCGCGTATGCTCTGCATTTATCACTTTTTACTTGTTGTTCAGGGAAAAAACCATCTTTTGTTTTTATCAGCCTTTGTGTTGCACTGCCTGCTGCCCACACCCCCTCCTGCCACCCAACCCCTTTTCGGCTCCACCCCTGGCAACGCCAACCTTCCTGCTGTGGCATTTGAGTCCAGGGGTGCGACAAGTGTGCGATCAGAGATAAATGCGAGCATTTTCATTGTTGCCTTTTGTTACTTTGTTGTTGTTTGTTGTTGTTTGTTGTTGTTGTTTGTTTGCTCTGTTATTTCATCTTTTGTTTGGCCTTTTATCAAGTAATTAGTTTGACATGGCGCTATATACACTTAAATACATATATGCATGCATGTGTGTGTGTGTGGATGTGTGTGTGTGTGTGTGAGGTAAATGTAAGTGCCTTCCATAATTGCCAGAGGTCAGCTAAGAGCAGATTAACGACTGTCCAAGGTTAATTAAAATCGCATTTTCAATGTTTAACATGACATTAAAAGTTTCCCATTCTTTGGAGATTCATCTTATGTGCAACTTGTAGCTGCTTAGATAATCTGGCAGCCATAATAAAGCTTTATCTGCTGCTTTTGTGTGACTTTAAAGTAATGGCAGTTTTTTTGAAAAATCAATTTATTAAATCCAATTTAAGTGCTATTTGAAATTACTGTGTAAATGACAACATAATTTCATGAAAATGATTTTTCAGCAATGTTTTGAAAAGTTCTTGGACATTTTTGCTTTGGCCATTTACATAATATTACTTGCTGCTTTGGTCCTTTGGTCCTTTGAACTGATGAAACTAGTTGCAAGAGCATTTCAAATTAATAAGGCCATTATCATATAATAATTTGATGGTCGATTCAGATTCAGATTCTGGTTCGGTTCATTTGTGGTTCGACTGAGTAGACAAATTTGTGGTGCCACTGTTTGTCTCGTTCTCTGGAATTTGTTGCAACATTTGGTTGGAGCAGAAGCTGCATAAAAAGCTCATTAAAATCGACTGAAACGAGAAACTTTTCGAGTTGAGTGCCTGCTGCAGCACCCACTACCCCCATCCCCCCACCCTTTTGGTCCCACAAGCCTAACCTATCATTTTCCCTTTTGCCATCTTGTCCTTTACAGTTGCCTTTTATCTGTACGTTTCGTTTGCACTGCGCTTACAATTTTTAAGCGGATTTTTTTCCCTTTTTTTTTGTTTTTTTTTATTTTATTTGATTTTATTTCATTTTACTTATTTTTTGTGCCATTTGAACTTTTAATGTGCGTGCTGTGCCCCGTGTCCGAGTGCCTCTCTAAGCGGCTCTTGCCCCCAACCCCCTCTCCAGCTACCCATGGTACTTCTGCTGCCCCTCAATTTATTGCACACATTGCGATCCATTGCATTAAAGTTTAAATGCCACGCGCTGGCGAAACATTTCAATCAACGCGCACAGCACCGCCTAGCCCCCTAGCCCCCTAGCACCCCCACTAGTGCCGCTGATGCCTAACATCAACCCCACCTCATCGCCCGGCTTCAACCATGCCAAAACAGAGACGGATGCCAGAGCAATCGCACGCATTCCCTGGGCACCGATGAGTCTTCCACTTGAACACTTGAACTTTTGGTCAGTTGCATTTCCAACATCTTCTCTCTCCGCGAGTGCGAGTGTGTGTGTGTGTGTGTGTGTATGTGCGGGTGGGCGTGGCTGTTGTAACAAGTCAAATGCACTCAATACGGGAAAACATAAGTCGATTCGTGCTTCTAAGTAAAACTTTTCCATTCAACAGCAACATCAAGAATTCGAATCGCATGCCAACAGACCTCAGCTCTCAGCTCTCAGCTCTCAGCTTGCCCCCTCAGCTCTGCTACCCCCTGTCTGTCCGTTCGCACATAATGGCAGCCATTTCAATTCCTTAAATGGGCTTTAACATTTATTATATTCGCTTTTTTACGCTGTCTCACACTGTCCATTGTCTTCTCAGCCACACACATACACACATAGGGTACACACTATATGGGCTATCAGCAGCCATTTTTAAAGGTATTCAAAATATGTCACAAACTTTAAGTTTGGCACTTTGAATATATATAACCGTTACATAATTCCTAAGCGCAAACACTTTTAATATGATCAGTTTATTTTATTATTATTATGTATGTATTTTATGTTCAAATCATTTTCAATTATTATTCAATTTCGATTCATAAAAAGCATGTTTTTAGACCGAACAAATTCGATATTGTAAACACCCCTTTTCTAAGTTCACGGTATCGAGCGTGCACTGTATTTTGTTGTATGATCAGCGACTGCTGAGAGTCACTAGAAAATAAAGTATTTACCCTGCGGCCTGTGCAAATCTTTTGTTTGCTATGCCTTCTTGTTGAGCTTTCACGCAGTGGCTGCTCTTATTGGCCCACCCACCTCACACCACCCGCCACCCACCTCACACCACCCACCTCACACCACTCATCCACATTCAGTGCACACTGCGATTCATTTTATTTTGTTTTTTCCAGTCCGTTGTTTTTTTGTTGTCCGCTGTGTTGTTTAGCGCATTTTCGACAATTTGCAAAATTGAAATGTGCGCAAATTTAAATTGCCGTTGCATGCTTTTAGGCGCCATCGTTAGCGGCATTTTCCAGGCGCTTGAGCACGCCAGCCACACACACACACACAAACATACACACACACTCAGACTCAGAGCGAGAAAGAGAGTGGTAGGGGAAGGGAGGAGGGGGGAGGCTGCCTCATTTAGAGCATGGTAAATATTGCGCATACGTCATGTTGGCTTTGGCGTTGGCGACAATTACCGTTAGCGGCTTCTGCAATTTATGCGCTGCATACTTCACGGCGCTCACGATTCCCAATGCATTTCGCTAGCTCCTCACTTGCCACACTTCCCTCCCCTTCCACCCCCCCCCCCCTTCCTCCCCACCCATCGCTCTCCCCTGCTGCTGCTGGTCTAGACGGCTCATGCACACAAATTAGCCAAGTTAAATTGGCTGCCACTTGACGGGCTGCTGCTGACGACTGACGGCGGCGCGGGCGTGGGCGTTTGCCACGCCCCATGCTTGATGCATTTTAATTTCAACTGTATTTTTGCACATTTTATTCTTCTTTTTCGCCTGCACACAAAAAACTATAAATTAAAAAGGTTTGCAACAACAACAACAATAAAAGCGCAATGTTTGCGCTAAAAAGTTTTTCGGGCTTGCGGTTAACTGCTTTTATTTTTTGCGCCTCGTTCCGCATACCCTGTGCTGTCATAAGTTACCACTAAGGTATATTAAAAGTAATAAAAGAAAATATTTATCTCAATGAATTTAAACAGATTATTTCGCACAACTAATTTTCAAGTCTGTTAAAAGTTTAAAAGCTATTTTTGAAAAATATTTTTGGATAGTTCAAACTCTATGCATTGAAATTCGGGTATATTATTACTTAAATGAAGAGTATATATATTAATATTTTAAGCAATTTTAAATATTTAAATAAACTGAAATAAAAAATAAATATATTAATAATAACATATTTTTTTCGTTGAGCTATTTTTTTTAACAAAAACTTTTTGTAGTTTCTGTTTTGCAAAATTGATTACTTTTTTATTTGGCTACCAGGCATACAGGGTATTTAATCAAGACGTACATGCCCAACTACAGCTGAGCTGTGCTCAGTTTTTGTCGTCCTTGTGGATGGAGGCGTGTGTCCATATAATATATACACATGTACATATGTATATATAAGTATATATGTATATGTACAATGTACATACAGATATGTCATTATGCCCAAGCTGCCTCATGCGGATGTAAATGTGGCGCGGGATGTGGTGGGGTCCTATGCGCAGGCGGATGCGGTTGGGGATGCGGCGCCTTGGCACAGCTCATTAAATTAGCATTGATAATTATTTTAAATTATTTGAAATGAGTTCATTAAGTTGTGAAAAATGTTGTTGGTTGTTCCTTGTTGCTGTTGTTGTTGTTCGCCTACCCAAAGCGATTTGTACTTGTCCCTTGTCCCTTGTTTTGTTTTTTATTTTGTTGTTGTGCTGCAATTTGTTGTTGTTGTATAATCCGCTCATGTAACTGAAATTAATTTGATTGCTGATGTTGTCTCAGCTGCTTCATTAATCAAAGCACCAAGGGACAACTCTCTCTCCTTCTCTCTCTCTCTCTTTCCCACACACACTTTCTCACACTATCTGTCATTTTCATTCATGAATAATTAAATATGGAACATAGTTATCCCGGTTGCCCATCCAGGCGGCTCAAAACTTATTTATCAAATGACATTTGCGTTGACTCAGGTTTCCGCCTCAAAACCCCAACCACCCCACTCCACCAATCCCATCACAATTTCCACTCACAGCTGGTCTGTGTCTCGAACATTTTTGACTCTGCTCTCCGGTTCTCTGGGCTCTGTTTTTGGTTACGGTTTCGGTTCTGGTTCTGGTTCTGCTTCTGGTGTTTGGTTTGTCTTTCGTCTTGGGCTCAGCTGCTGTCGCATCCTGTGCATCCATCCACTTGTTACGGTTCAGCTTTCGGCATTCATCAAAAATTGTGTCAAAATTTGAGTACAACAACAGCTGGGAACGGAAAATACAAGAAAAACTGTCGCACGTTGCGTCAGACACGATGATTTCTGCTCCTGGACATGGACGACATTGCGCCCAAAAGCGGGCAACACGTTTTTTTCTTCCTTTTTTTTCGTTTTTTGATGATATTCGATGGGGAGGTGAGAAAAGGGCGGGGGTGGACTGTTCGGCAGCTTGTGACTGTGTGAATAAATTTTGTGTATGCTCTATGGAGGAAATAAGAACTAGTATACTAAAACATGACGATTGCGTGGAGAGTAGAGCGAAAAGATAATGAAATATGAAAGAGATCTAGTATAGTAAGATGGAGATAACAAAATTAAAACAAAAATAAAGTTACAATTACATAGAAGAGGTAGATGTAGAAAAATAATATAGATATAGACAGGATTATGCAGACACATAAAAATATAAAACTAAATAGATATCGTATGTAAGTTATGATAAAATCAAAAAGCATCAACAAGTATTGTAATTATCTCATAGTTTTAACCCAGGGAAACAGGGATATTCAGAAAAATAAAACTAAATAAATATCGGAGCTTAAATAAAATCGTACTCTTATGATCAAAATTGTAATATTGTAATCCCGAAAAAGTTTCACCCAATTAAAATAGATTTTCCAAAATGCCACCTAGATTTTACTAACAATCAATTTCGTATGGTTTGCTGCGCCAAATGATATCCTTTAAATAAAGTCTGTATTTTTGTTTTTGTGTGTTGGGTTTCTCGTTACATAATTCGAATTGCAGAAGGGCATTCCAGTTTTTGTTTTTGTCATTGTCAAATTGTGTTTAGCATCTTGTTTAAATGCGGAAACCACCCGCGTTTGCCGCTGTCTAACCACAGATTTCATCTTACATTTCTTTTTGCCTTCCTTCGTTTTTGCCCCTATTTGTGTATGTGTGTGTGTGTGTTTGTGTGTGTTAGTGTTATCACCGCTGTCGCCGTTTTTTGTGTAACACAGTTTTTCTAACGGCAAGCAGAGAATCAAAACAAAAAAATATGTAAAAAAAAAACAAGAGCCGGGAAAAAATGAAAACTGTTTTACCAGTTGTGACTACAGTGAAATTTTCAAATGCTAGGGGTGGGGATTAGGGATTGGGGGTGAGGGTGAGGCAAAAAGCCTGCATAATATTTGGACATGTAGCAAGCGCGACCATGTGGCATACTTTGCCTTTTGTTGTTGATGCTGTTGATTGTTGTTGCTATGCAACTCGCAACACAAAGTGACAGCAGGGGGCGTGGCGCATTCGCCTGTTATCCTGTTAAGGATATGCCATGTGTGGCATGCATGCAAATGCCCAAAACTCGGCTCCCTTTGTAAGCCTATTTGCATGCCCTACAACACACAAAATAACCAGCTCCAAGGAATATTTGTTCAAATTATCTGCACAATTTTGCACTAAGGAATTTTATTTCCAGCTTGTTTTTATAGGGTATTGTCGTGTTGTTGCCTAGCTTTTCAGCTGAGCTGCTCCTTTTACTATTTTTATAGCAGTTTTTATTTACTGTTGACTTTTTTAAATATAAATAACTATTTTAATTTAGCTCATTTTATACGAACTTTTATTTTACAGGGTATTTGTTGATCTTATATAGACTGTGTACAGTTTTCCCTTTGAATTTTGTACAACAATAATTTTCAATTAGCTATTTTGGCCTCTTTATTTTACAGGGTATATCTCAAACATGTTTATGCAAAGAATTTCTGCTGCTTCTTCTTAGCTTTGCTTGTAATTTCTGACTGGCAAATGAGTTTCGTGCGGTCAACCGCTTGGAAATGTACACCTCACACCTCCCTTACCACCACCCTCCCACCCCGCTGACACCCTGCAGCTGCCTTTCGTCATTGTGAATTTTATGCAATAAACAAAAGGCAAAGGAATTCGTTTTATGAATTTGTTAACTACAAAACACGAAATCAACAGCAGCAACAACAAATTCATGACTCAAGCTCAGACTGTGAAAGAGCCGGTCGAAAGCGGTAGAATTGGGAGTGACTCCAATTTAAGCTTAAAGCCGAAACGAAAGCTTCAGCTGAAATTACGAGGCCAGCAACTGCAGCTTAAATGTAGCGTAAGAGAAGCGCTTTTCAGTTCCGCTCTCTTCTGTTAATATTCCTGTTTGCTGTTGTTGTTGTTGTTGTTGGTAATGTGAATGAGGTTCATTCATGTCGGAGCTTTCTTCATGAATTTCATGAGTTTGTCTCCCATTTCAGTTTTTCCACCTGCCTATCCAATGGCATCGGCACTGATTATGCCAAGTGTGTCCCCAGGCAGCATCCACCTTCAGACTTCAGTTTACCCAGTTGCTGCTGCTGCTGTTGCTGTTGTCATAGTTGTTGTTGTTGTTGTTGTTGCACAATCTGTATAATTGAGCAACAGACAGGGATGTGAACGGGCTGTCCAGCACACTCAACGAATTGAACAGCCAAAAAGAAGCAATTGGCAAATAAGAAACTGAATTGCGCATAACGCACGTGGAATACCCTAACGCAATATAATGTTATCGGAGCTGTAGACCTCAAGGCTAGCGTTCCTATCTTATAATTAATTAGAATATTTTTTTTTTATTTTAATTTATTTTAGTTAATTTTAATAAATAAATATTGTTAACGTTTCTTTTTCCAGTCAAATATGACATTTTTAAAGAGAAAAATGTTTAAATAGAAAGCAGCGTGTATTTCAATCAATATTATTTATTAAAAAAAATATGTTGACCTATTTACTGAACTACATAAAACTTACTTAAAAACTTACAAAGTTAATTTATTATATTTAGTATAATGAATTACCGCTAAAACATTTTTTAAATCATTTAAAATGAATAATAATGCCCAGATTAAGCTATATATAATTATAATAGTGATATAAATGATAAGATAGCTTAAACAGACAGTGCCCCTGAATGATTATGAATATAACAAAATTTTATGAAGCAGCAAAAACCTATCAAATTAATAATGTTTTTGTTAGATTATATCTAAAGCGAGTTTTTTATGCGCAAAAGTTGTCAGCGTATCTCATTTGAAATGGCCATTTTCCGGTGGATTATCTCGTTTCACTGGTGTCACAGGCAGCATGACGCAGTCGAGGGGATTAACCAATGTCAGTCTGCTGGTTCCAAATGGTTGACAACGGCAACGGAGGCCATTAATGTCGATGCCATAGTCGGATGCCAGCTTCTCGGGTCCACGGCAGAGTTGAATTCATTATGCGACAGCGCTTCGATTTCTTTTCACACACACAGATACACATGCACATAAATATGCACGTATGTGTGTGTGTGTGTGTGTGTGTGTGTGGCACTTGCAGATTATGAATTGGCGATTATGTTAATGAGCTGGGCGACTAAGCAAAGCGCTCAAAGCGCCTGGCCAGTTCCCCAGTTTCATAACTGACTCATTGTTATGTACATAACTAATACATATGCGCGTGCATGTGCGTGTGAGTGTGTGTGTGTGTGTATATATATACAATATGCATAACTATAGTTGACATGTGAGTCACATTTCATAAGCGGCATGTATTTATAAAGGGTGGCATCCAGCGAATGTCTTTATTAACACACACACACACACACACACTGGCAAAGCACTCAAAATGGCGCTGCGTCAAGTTGGTTGGCAAAACACACACACACACACAGACACATGCAAGGGCAGCACTCAATTTTAAATTAAATATTTGCAGCAGCTTCTCTTCATTTGCTTCCTTTTGCCAGCTGTTGATTTGTTGCATTCGCGTTGCGCGCATTTTTCTATAGCCAAGCTGGGTTCGGCAGGGCAGGGGGTGCGGTGTGCGGGCTGCTGCAAGTGAGTAGCATAAGCCGCAGCCCAAAAACCAAAGCTTTCAAGTATGAAAATAAATAAGTTGTGCCCCAGCATTTTGCACAAACTTTGGCCGGTCAAGAGATAGTCCCCAAGTTGATCCTGTCCGCCGCTGCTGACGCAATAAAAATATCGCACAAAACTATGCAAAAGTTAAGCGCAAAAGGGGCAACAACAACAACAACAACAAGTCGCAATGACCAACGAGCAGATGCCCTATGTAAATACATAAAAAAAAACATAAACAGAACTTGCTTGCCACCAAACTTAAGTAATTGCAGTAACACAAAATCTTCTATTTTCTCTCGTACTTTTTCAATGGGCATTTTATCAGTTTTATCAGTTGGTTGCTGCATTTAATTAAACTCTTTTAAACGTTTGCGCTTAGATGCATTTTGTGTGCCGCAGGGGCATGCAACATGCACAAAATGTGATGGCCAAAAGAAATGTGTTTGCATTTCATGTCGATATTTACTATTTTACCACACTGAATATTTATATTTACACAATATTTTTCAAAAAAAAAAATAAATTGCATATGCTGGAACATACATTCATTAAAATTTTACATATCAAATATAGTAAAAAACGTATCCAACTCCACAAAAAATGCAACTTATATAATACATAATACTTAATACAAAATAAATCATAATTATGTAAAATATAAAAAAATAAATATTTTTTTGCTAGTTAGGACTATTTACATATTTATTTTATATAAATGTTTTATTGATTTTCTATTGTGTAATTTCAGATGTGTCTGAGTATAAAATATTGGTTAGATGCAACTGAAATTAAGTATAAATATAAATATTACTTATAAAATATTGCTTAGATTCATCTTAAATTAAGTATATATATAAATATTAGGCATAAAATATTGCTTAGATGCAACTTAAATTAAGTATAAATATAAATATTACTTATAAAATATTGCTTAGATTCATCTTAAATTAAGTATATATATAAATATTAGGTATAAAATATTGCTCAGATTCATCCTAAATTAAGTATAAATATTAAGTATAAAATAAAGCTTAGATGCATCTTAAATTACATAGCTTACAGATTTCGATAAGTATTAATTATAAAATGTTTATTTATTAAGCTTTTAAATCTAGTCACTAAGTATAAAATATTGCCAAATAAATAGTCTTTTTATAAAACATTCTTTTAGAATTTTGTCCTTAAAAGTAACTGACAATCAATATAATTTGAATTTGGAAAAGTTCGAGTTCGAGAAATCTGTTGCAGATATTTACTGCTACTACCCTGCTTATAAATTTGAAATGGGTATTGTGTATAATAGTATATCGAGTGCATCAGCAACAACAACAAGAAAAGCAACAGCAACAACAACAACAAGTGCAACAATAACGGCAAACAAATCGGCAAGCAAGTTGAGTCGAGTGGCTTCAGTATTGTGAGCGGCTGAGCTGCCGAGTTGCTGACTTTGCCGAGCGGAGCGGAGTTGAGCCGAGCCGAGCGAAAAAGCGTTTGAGGTTAAGCATGCAGCTGCAAACAAATTGCTTTGAAAGTATGCAACGAAATATTTCATTTATGTAACAGCCACAGAGCAACGAAATTAAATTGTGCTTGGGCAACTACTTTTTGCACATGTCTATATCGATGTACGTGTGTGTGTACGTGTGTGTATGTGTGTGTGTAAGTGTGTGTGCACGTGCTTTTCTTTTTTGTTTATTTGTCAGCGGTACGGCCGCAAAGCAAGGCTTTGCCGACACCTTGACACCACCTATAAGTTTCTGCTGCTGCCGTGTCCGAATAGCTTCAGGTAGCTCCGGAAGCATCCGTGACCAGACAGGATCTGTGAGTGGTGAAAGTTAATTTCTCCGTATCCTCGATTGACTCAGTTTGTCAGCCTGTGTACCCAGTGACCTTTAAGGAAACGGTCCCTACAACAACCTTGCCACCATTCAATGGTCTGTTGCCCCACATTCTCTCGTAAGTAGTCCAGAGAAGGCACATCTCCATCCTTAAGTGCTCTGAAGATTGTTTCCGATTCGAGGACCAGCTCGTTGATCGGAATCGTTACAGCGATGACCAAAGCAGCTTCATCCGATATAATGTTCACCATGATCCTGCAGAGCGACCGGTTTGAATCTGCTGCCTTGTGATGGACATACTCCAAATGCTTGCGAAACGACATGACTCCTCGATATCTAATCGCTCTCTTAGATGCGACCGAAGTCCTGCCGACCGAAGTGTCTGCCTCTGTCCACCCACGGAGCTAAGCTTCATAGCCACCTTGAGCAGGGCAACAAGCGTCCAAACAGAGCCGAAAGACCATCCAAGACCGATCCCATGTGGTCCAGTGTGCCTCTTAAGGTGTTTGGTCACTCTTCAGCCGGCTTATCTGGCGGAGTGGTGACCTAGCTCAGATGCGTCTGCTGCAAGCTTGGCTCGATCACCTCCTCCATCTTCTATCTTGGCAGGGTACCCACTCCCAAGGTTACCAAGGTTTTTCAGGCCAGAGGTTTTCCTTGGCGTTTAACCACCGGGAGATATACCGCTCCTTAGTCGCTTACCAGAGCCCCGTTTATGGGAACCGCAGTAGCGGAGGGGTTGGCAACTAGTCTGATCCGTGACAGGTGGTACAGGTGGGCGCTCACCGCCTCCCTCTGCCGCTGCCGCTGCCTGGGATCCGTGTACTTCGGGATTGCTGCAACATGTGGCAGGATAAGTACAGTCAACACGCTGGAGCCTTGCACCAAAGTTTTATTGTTTTTCGCAGGATATTTACGTGTGTGTGTGTGTGTGTTGTGTGTGTGAATATCGCCAATAAGTATTGATGGGATAGCAAAAGCACAGAGCACTACTAGTTGTTATGCCTGTGTACGTGTGTGTACGTGTGTGTGAGTACGTGTATTGATGTTATTTATTTTGCCAATGCTGTCGTCTTTACTGTATGTAATCGGATCAGCAAGTTAATTTACATGCAATTCAATCAGTGGCGCATTGTACTGCTTCAGCCTGCCTGTCCGCCCACCCGGCTGTCCGCCCACCCGCCTGTACACCCACCCACCCGCATGTCCGCCTGCCTGTGCCAGGCTTTAAGCCTTGCCACAATTTTCATACATGTATGCAACAGTGGCAGCTCAGCAAATGCCCCAAAATGCCATTGGCATATCATCAATTGCCATGGCAGTGCCCCAAATTCATGGCAAGAGCTGCTGAATCGACAGCAAAACCCACCTGCAACTGTCAGGATAAATGTGTATTATTTCTGATATTGCTGTTGCTGCTGTTGTTGCTGTTGCTCTTGCTGTCGGATGTTGCTGTTGTTGCCATATCTCGACATCGATAAGTTTGAATGAAATGCCTGAAAGCATCTCAAATGTTGATTGCCACAATATCGATAGCGTGGTCGATGTCGATATTGATGTTGATGGCCAAGACAGTTGCTGCTGCTGCTGCTTCTGATGCTGCTTCTGGCCAACTCATCAAATGTCAGTGCAGCTAGTTTTTGGCTCCTAATTTACAGTGTGCAAAAGCAGAAGTAAACTACAAAGCGATGAAAATTATTGTTGATATTCCTAAAACTAACAAAAACTTCAAAAATTACTCAAAACTAACCAAATATATTTTTGCGTATTTTGTGACATATTAAAATTAAACTCAAATATTTTAGCGAAATTTCGTAAACTTTGTTTTCAAATAACCTTTACTTTTTTGTGGGTAACTTTTAGCCAAAAATAGCTAAACTTTATTTAAAAACTGTCATATTACTGGTGAAAATTTCAATAGATTTCCACATGCTCAACTGATAGATAGAATGCCAACACTTTGCTGCTGTTAACAACAACAGCAACAAGCAGCAATTTTACGGTGCGTGATGAAATTATTTGATAGACTTCATTTAATACTCAAAACTCTTGCTATCAACTCCATTTTGCAGGGAGCCTGCAAGCGACGTTGACGTTGCCACACAAAAACATGTTCATTTGGCAGTGATTCATCATTTGACTGCCTTTCTCTGTCTGTCTCTGTGTGTGTATGTGTGTGTGTGTGAGCTGTGGACAAAAATGTATCGAAATGCGTGGCAGCGGCTGACAGCAATCAAAAAGTTAGCACGCAGCGAAACGAAAAGCGGAAAGCTATTCAGCAGGCCATCCACAGACGCACACACACACACACACACACACACACGCACGCACATATGTACACATGCACCAACACATTTACACTTCATTAAAAATTAATTAAAATTCAGCAAAGACACCGAACAGCGACGCTTTCGATGGCAACACTGCCTGTCGATGCGGTCAGTTGGTGTAACACGTCCCCGAACCTCCCCCCCCACTCCCCTGCCCTGCCCTGCCCTGTCCCTTACACCCCTACTGCTGTCCGATTTTTGTCATTAATTGCAGTCGACATATTAACAAGCATATGTACATATATGTATGTATGTATGTTATGTGCATACTCATATACAATTTGAAACAAGCATTTATCGATATACCTATCATGGGCGTAGGCAGGTTCATAGCTAAGCGGGGGCGGGGCTGGAAATACCTCACAAAGTACATCGTCAAAACTCAATATAAGTCTTATGTTCAAAACAAACTTGATTGCTAGAGGTTCCCATATGTTTCCTTTGCTACAATAATGATCAGCTCATAATGAAAAAAAATTTGTATAGATTTTTTTTTTTTTTTTTTTTTGGTATTTTTTATATTTAAGATGTGTTTTTATAATTTGAGCTATTGTGGTTACTAAGTAATACACTAATACAGACTTAATATTTTATACGATTAATGTTTGCTCTGGGTTTTTTTCCTTTTTTAATATCTGGGTATAGAGCTTTAGGAATGAATCTTTTACAACATTGTTGTTTTTGTTAGTGATTCGTTATGGATAGAATGTGGAAATTTGGTAAATTAAAAATCGTTGCATGTAATAAGTTCATTTTAATCCGCAGTCAACGCCTGTGAAAACTATATAAAGACTTGCTTTATATTTATCGATAACAAAGCTGCTGATGTTGCTCAGGAAGAAGAAGACGAACAATAGCAACATCCTCATCCGCCGCTTACAACTGTCAGTCACATAAAAGTACCATTTTATGCCCAGCATTTCAGCTAATATTTACATGCACAAACACACACACACATACACACACACACACACACAGACACAGACATGCAGACACAGATACAGTTACATTTATACAGTTATTCAGCTGGCATTGTTTTTGCATAATGCACATAGCAAAGTAATCGCACCCATTGGGCTATAAACATGCACACAGACACACATAATCACACACACACACACACACACACATAATCACACACACACACATGCATGCATTATATGCCGTCCTGCCTCTCCCACTCTCAATGTACATATGTACATATGCCGCAATGACTTTTGGTTTGCATTTTTCATGAAGAGCACAAAACAACAACAACAACAACAACAGCAACGACAACATCAAGAGCAGCCAAAATCGAGAGGGAAAGGCTTTCTTCGGCGCTCCGAAGGAGGTATACCCTTGCAGTTGCTCAATATAATGAATGACAATGCTTCCTCTATAATGAATTTTCTTATTTACATCAATATTTCAGACCGATCGATCCTATGACAGCTATAAGATATAGTCGTCCGATTTTGAACAAATTCAAATAAATCTTTATAGAATATAATAAAACTTGCAATTACTCAGTTTGGTTAAGATAGTTTGAGAAACAAACAAGTTCAACAGATTGTTCCTATGGCAGCTATAAGATATAGTGGTCCGATTTTGATGAACTTTTTTAAGCATGCTTCAATAGTGCTAAAACTGATATTGAATAGGTTTAGTCGAGTTATATCAATAAACAACGTTTTTCGAGCGATCGTTCCTATGTCAGCTATATGCTATAGTGTTCCGATCCGGCTGATTCTAACATATTATCTGCGTGCATCAAAATTAAGCATATGTACTAAGTTACATCAAGATAGCTTCAAAATTGAAAGACAACTTTGCGTAGAAACAGACAGACAGATGGACAGACAGACGGACGGACGGACGGACGGACGGACCAAGAATTCATATACTTTATGGGGTCGGAAATGTTTTCGTCTATGCGTTGCAAACGTCTGGCCAAAATTATAATACCCACTGCAAGGGTAGAAAAAGACGAAAAATATGTGGCGAAGAAGAAGAAAAAGCGAATGAACTTTTGAGGCTACACATTTTCATTTTGGGTTTTCGTTCCGTTACGTTTGGATGCTTTTCCACGCTGCTCCGTTCTCTGTGCACTTTGGCGCTTGTTGGTTTTTATCATTATGCCAAATGCACAGACACGCCCACCGCCCTTAGCATACAAAAAAAGAAAGCCAGCTGAAGCGCTAAAGAAAAAGCAGCAGCGGTAAAAACCAAAGCAGCTGAAACAAAGTGCCGTTGATTGCCGCACCGCGCCCTTGAAACAACGCCCAAAACACCAACACACGCACACACACACACACACACACACACACATCCATACGTACATAGATTTATGTATGTATGTATGTAAATGTAAGCACGCACACACTACCGCAATTACGTATGCCACGTAATGCGTTGAGCAAATTACGTAATGCGGACGCCAAACTGATCACAAAAACGTTAACATGCATGTTGGCTGACTTGGTGGGGTGGGGGAAGTGGGGTAGCGCGGTGAGGTGCTCGTATTTAATTATGTAAAAAATCGCATTTCATGTTTGCTGGCAAAACTACAAAACATCCACACAAAAATGAGTT
The DNA here is from genome assembly GCA_035045305.1 of Drosophila maculinotata. Lineage (NCBI taxonomy): Eukaryota > Metazoa > Arthropoda > Insecta > Diptera > Drosophilidae > Drosophila > Drosophila maculinotata. The sequence continues at coordinate 5,450,338 of JAWNPD010000679.1, read as the reverse complement.
GACGATGGGGCGAGCTAAGCCAAATAATTAGACGTGCACAAACAGGTACATTTTTATTTATTAAATATACATACATACATACATACATGTATGTATGTACATACATACATATGTGTGCACATATGTACATATGTATATTGCAATGGGTATTTATGCACATGCCACGCCTACTACATTGCATCCTGCACACACAGTGGAAAGACGAGCGGAAAGTGGAAAGAGTATTGTTATGAACTTGTGAAATGACATTTCATCATTTACACATGATTTTTGGCCTGAAATCCGAAAATTGTTAATACTTCAACTTTAAATGCAGAATTAATCAAGATGAAAAACCATGACTAAAAATGCCTCGGAATCGAAAATCGGTTTAGTTTTTACAAACCTATGACAGTTTAAAGTTTTAGCAGGTCATTTAAGGATCATTTGTATGCTTGAGCACTTTACAAGTCACATTTTTTGTCATTTTTGGCATGGTTTTTGACAGAAAGATGAATCAAACAAAAATCACGTTTCCCATAGTTCACCCACAATTTCAATGATCAATATACAATTTTAAGATTTGAAATTTATAAAAAAAATATTTTATCCAAAAAAAAAAAAAAAAATTGTTTTGAAAAGTGCATAAACCTTAAATGCAGAATTAAAGTAGAGGACAAATAAAGACTAAATTGGCTTTGGATTGACGATCCGTTCAGTTTTGACAAAGTTATGGCCTTTTCCAGGGTTTTGGCACTTAACAAACCAATTTTTTTGTTACTTTTGGCGTGATTTTTGACAGAAAAATGAATTTTCCCAAAATCACTTTTCATATAGTTTTTTATAATAATTGAGACACCCACGATCGTCTTAAGATAAAATTTCAAGATTCTATATTTTGAAAAAAATGGAATTCGTAAGGGTCCCTCCTTATGCTTTTTTCGGAAAAAAGTTCAAATATTTATATTTTTCGAAATTATATTAACCATAGATGCGGAACTAAACTGTATACCAAGAATTGACCAAAAAGACCTCGGGATTGACGATCGGGTCAGTTTTGACAAAGTTATGGCAGTTTGAAGTCTGGAAAGGTTTTTTGGTACTTTACAAGCCATTTGTTTTGTTATTTTTGGTGTGGTTTTTGGCAAAAAAAATAATCACCCCAAAATCGATTTTTATATATTTTTTTACTAATTTTGAACACAATCAAATAAAGATAAAATTTCAAGACTACATTTAAAAAATGTTGAAAGGAGTATGAACTTTAAATGTGAAGTCAAAGTAGTTGCCAAAAAATAAACAAAATGGCTGGGAAATCAAAAATCTTTTTTAGTTTGGACAAAGTAATGGCAGTTTAAAATCATACAAGAGTATTTTCAGCTATTTGTGATTTGAATGAATAATAATGAGACTTTAAGTGTAAGATATCTAGTATTACATAATATTAATATATATATATATATATATGTAAATCTGTATATATATTCATGCTACCATCAATTTCTGATTAAAGCCGATGGGCATCAATTTGATGTGTAATCTATTCGTATGGATTAGCATACGATTAACAAGTTTCATTACATATTGTGTTTACAAGCTCGCTTTGTGTGTGACCACGCCCCACTGTGCTGGGGTTATATTACCTACACACACACACACACACACACACATATGACATTAAAAGCCGCCAGCGAGCGCCAGCATCTCGAGCTTTTCTGAAACTGAACTGAAAATGCAGGCATGTGTGTATGTTTGTGTGTGTGTGTGTGTATTGGCTGTCTGTGTGTGTGTGTGTGTTGTTGCATGCCTGACTGCGCTTGGTAGCTGCCGGCCGCCGGTTGCCTTTTATTTTTAGCAGTCAACGCGGAAAAATAGCAAAAAAATGAAAAAAATAGCCGAATATCAGCACTAGGGGAAAAAAAGCAAATGCAAATGCAAAAAAACAAAAAAAAAATGGGATGAAAAACGAGAAAAATCAAACAAACATTTGCTAGATGGAAATCTTTGGCAGCGTGCGCAGAACAGGGAACGGGAACGCGGTAACGCCCAAAATCTCGACAAGGCGTGGCTGCGTGCTGACGTCGACATCAGCGTCAGCGTCAACGTCAACGTCGTCTTGCAAAAGTGTTTTGCTATGCAATTTGAATAATTTAATGGATTTTTATGAGCAGTAAAACGCTTGAAGGATGGATGCACTGCCCCACGAGCAGCCAGTCAGGGCAAATAACGTATAAAGCAGGAATGCAAGGCGCAAAACACACACGCATCTGTGTGTGTGTGTGTGTGTGTCTCAAATCTAGAGATGAACGCGTGACGGATTTTTTCAATACCAAACGAAACAAACATCAACCACAACTGGGGATGAAAGTTATATATATGAAGTCAAAATTTGGAACATTAAACAATTTATTTTACTTGTTTAAGTTTTACTATTTAATTCAGAAAACACTTAAAATTAAAATTGAACTAAATTGATTTTAATTATTATTGCACGATCCTTAAAAAAAAATTGCTTGAATATACAAATGCAATATAATACTTATTATCTTCAATACTTTTGAATAAAGAATCCTTTAAAATAATTTTTAAGTTTTTTTTTATAAAAATTAGAGTTAGAATCTTATTATATATTATATTATATTATAAATATTTGTTCAGCTTGTAAATATTTTTGTATCTTTGTTTATTAATTGTGCTATTGTGTAATTATTAAAATCTAGATTTTTCACATTCCACTTACTATTTGCAAGTGCAAGCTGAACTTTGCTTGCATCTCATTTCAATTCATTTCTTGGCTTCATTTTCATATCTCTATTCCTCAACTCAGATTTGGAACACGTCGTGTGCAGTCGTGCGTGTTCGTGTCGTAAACGCAAAGAGGACACGCGGCCAGCTCGGAAACCGAAACGGTTTTTGCTGCTGTTGGTGACTGCAAAATCGCCGTAAATTTGTGTCGTGCTGGTCGGGATTGGGTTTTCAGCTGGGAACTGAAGACGAGGCGTTTTGTCGTTGGGGTTTTGGGTTACAGGTTTGGCCTGGCCTGGCCTGGCCTGGCGCCTGGTCGTTCTGGCTCCGGTGCTGGATCTGGTTTGTTTCTCTGGGCTTATTCAATTTCGCAATCGCCGCTTGCCGGCGTCGCTGAATCTCTGCAACTGGCTCCAATTGACTGCCGTGCCACTTCCGACAACGACAACAACGACGACGACGACGTTGGTGATGGCGATGGCAGCGCCAAAGGCAGTCAAGCGTTTGGCTGCTGAATGCACAGCAAGAACAGCAAGGACAACAATAATAGCAACAGCAACAACAACATCAGGCAGCCAGTCAACCAGGCAGCCAGGACGACAACGTCGGCAGCAAATGCAATAAATTTTCAAGTCATTTCAACTTCCGGTGTGTGGCCCGATTACAGTTTAGTAGCTGTAAATATATAGCGACACATACATACAACTCTCTCTCTCATACACACACTCATGCTTTGCCAACGTTTTAAAGCGGCTGCTGCTCATTAAGCCGCCTTTTATGTTGCCTACTTTTCAGCGAGGCGCACAGATTTTGTCCCATTGCCTACTTTTAAGGGCGCTACTAAGCCCCAAAACGCCAATGTAATTACAGTTCAATTCACTGAGAAGAGCGCGCGAGACAGAAAGAGAGAGAGGCACTCAATTATCCCTGGCCATGTGAGGCAAAAATTATGAAAAGACAACAAGAAGAAGCAGCATTGAGTGAGAGCAAAGCGCTTAGAATGTTGGTAGAGAGAAGGAAGGGGGGGGGGGGGGGGTTGATTTTGCTGCGGAGACAACGTGGCGCTCTGTGCTCTAAAGTTTATTTCGCCGACACGTTATTTGCCTTGTCATTGTCGTAGGCTGACGTTGACGTTGATGCTGTTATTATACCCTGTATGCATTCAGTGCTCGTACAAAGGGTATATTGAAGTGAAGCCAATGTATGTTAAGGACAGCAGGATATATCTGCAACTCTATGAATTATATATCTCCTCAGCACAATGAGCTGATAATAAATCTCTCTCTTTCTCTCTATCTCTCTCTATCTTTCTCTCTCTCTCTCCTTTCCATCCTTGCCTCTTTGTATGTCTCTCCTCTCTCTCTCTCTCTCTCTCTCTGTCTCCAACTACACTTGTTGTCTCTCTCTCTCTCTCTCTTTCTCTCTCTCTAACTACTGTCCCATTATCAATATATTTCTCTTTACCCTCTCTCTCTTTGTGTCTCACTGGCTGTCTCTCACTTACTCTCTGTTTTGCTTTCTCTTACTCTCTCTAATGCTGTCTCACTCTCAATCTCTCTGTCTCTGTCTGAAATAATCATATTAACTATGGATGCAAATATGGATGTAAATTACTGGGTATCAGCTAGTCGGGCACTCTTGACTTTGGCACACATGTTTTTTTATTATTACTGTTCTTGCTGTTGCTGTTGTTGTTGTTGTTATTGTCACTGGCGCCATTTTTACAAATATTTCCATTGTTGTTCGTTAGCGTCGCCTAGCATCGCGGCTTTCTTCCTCTAACTGTCACATTTGCCAGCCACTTCATCATCGTCATCGTCATCGTCATCAACACTATCATCATCATCGTCATCAAGAGGAACATTATCATCATCACTCTACCAATACAATGTGGCCACATTTCTTGGCTGTCTTTGTGTGTGCGTATCGCTTCCGCTCTCCGTTCACCGCTCTTTGCACTTCTCACTTGCCATCAAAATGCTCAACTGCTTCCTGTTTTGAGTGCAAGCCATTCGCTGTCTCGCTCACTCTTTCGCCTGGTGATTAGCGAGCGCAGCAGCGATAATGTCACCCAAGGCGAGTTGGTCCTGAAAGGGGGAGTGGGGGAAGCGGGTGGGGCCGCCAGTCAAATGATTGCCACTTGAGGTGTAAACGAGCGTATTTTACAACGCCCGCATCTCAAAATGCTTCAAAAATAAAGTAACAAAGTTTATCAGCAAGCATAACGGAAATCATTGTCATTGGTGGGGCAGAGAGAGTGGGGGCGATAATAACATTACAGATCAGCGTAAAGTTAATCGCCTTAGCAACTATCGATATGCAACCGTCAATATGCATACAAAATATGCAAGCTTATTTATCGAAAAGTGTGTACAAAGTGCATAATCCTTTTTTTATTGAAAACTGTATACACAAAGGATTTAGGATAATTAATTTTGATTGTTTTATATATGCATATGTATACATTTATTATCAATTTAAATAAAATTTCCTTACAACTAGTACTGTAATTAAAACATTAGTAATTAATCAATTTATGCCAATAATATATAATAATGTAGTTGCAAACTTGTGTCAAGCCCAATGCACACATCCATCTAAATAACTGTCTATGCCTCAAATACATTAGTCGCAACAACAAGAACAACAACACTTGAGTGTTGCAGTTGCTGCTGCCGATTATAGCCATTATTGAAATTGTCATTAGATGTCAGTTTCTGCAGCAGCTGCAATCGTTATTATACTTGCGATGGGGTTTCCGGTGGCTGAAACGGCGTGTTTTTGTAGAGTTTCGACAGCGCTTAAACCGTTACATTATGTTTTGGCATTCTAATTTTCATTTCACCAGTGTTGCATTTCACCACATTCCATTCTATTCCAGTCTTCAACTTTAGTCAAGTTGCGCACCAAATAAGTCAAGTATGGTCACACAGCAGTCACTGGCGTGGTTGCCACCTTAGTGATAAGATACCAGTTTTTCAAATGTTATGCATTGTCAACTGTTATCTGTTTAGTGCACATTTAATCAAATAATAAAATAGAAATTATTCAGGCATACTAATCTGTATACAATTAACTTGGCCCAGACGCACACGCGTAAATTTTTAGCCGGCATAACACTGATAACGCTTATATTCAAAAGCACACAAGTTCAAAAATTAATTGATAGCTATGCATCATATATATTTCAGAGTGAAAATTGTGAGTATGAATATATTTAACTAATTTTCTTATTTAAATAAGAACACATTTATATTTATAGCCCGTCAAGTTTAACTATTTGCTGCTGAAAAATGCATCATTAATTCAAACAAAAAATGCTTTAAGTTAATAGCCAATTGTGTTACATTTAAATTTCATGTAAAAGCCGCGCTAAAACAGCGCAGAGCTGCCAGACTGTTCATGCAAAGAGCTGGCCAGCCGCCACAGCAGGGCTGCCACCCAACGCAACAATTGAGAACAGATGGTATTTTCAAATTTGTAAGCCAGTCGCTCCTGCTCCCGCCCTCTCACTGACACCCACCACATAAATATAATTCGGAATCCCCACTTTATTGCTTCGATAGATAAAATAGCCGTAAAAAACACGCGGTTGTTTCACACAACACACAAGCAATCACATGCACACATTGAAATTTTAAGAGTATAAATAGACCACAACCCTAAAGCGATAATTCAGTTCCATTATGTCCAGCAACGGTAATAATATGTCCGACCATAACATCACAGAGCAACTGCATCTGAACGATGACGGCGGCGGCCAGAGGCAATCCTTGGAGCAACCGGTGACCGCATCGCTAACAATTCAAAATTCCGCAATGCGCCGCAATGTAAGCGATGGCAATTTGTTGGAATCGGAGGCGAAGGAAGCGCGTGTTCGCGTCATTTACACCGGTGGCACCATTGGCATGGTGCGCAATAAACATAACGGTAAGTTACAGTCAACCCACCAGCCACCCTCACCCCACCTCCCACTGCTACTCCTAATCTCACGAATCTCTAAACCCAATCGTCCACAGTTCTGGTGCCCATGCCGGGTGCTATGGTGCGGGAGCTCCGCAAATATCCCAACATTCACGATGACGATTATGCACAACGTCGCTTTGGCGAAGGTGCCTCAATGGCGCCACTGGTGCTTCCGTATGTCCAGGGTGAGACACGGCGGGTGCTCTACCAGGTCACGGAATATACGCCGCTTCTGGACTCCAGTAACATGACCATGCAGGATTGGGCGCGCATTGCGAATGATATCCAGGTGAGTAGTCTTCTGACTGACAGATCTTTTAGATTCGATTTCATATATCTCCTGGCGGGCTGCTTCTCTGCCTCCAGTTTCGTTGTTACCGCATTGTCAAATTCCCCTTTTTAGATGTTTCTTTTAACATGAGTCATTTCTGCAAACAAAATCTGAATCACTTATAATTGAATTGAACATTTTTTGCACTGTTTAACCGCTAAAAAAAAATACAGATTAAGTTAAATAATTTATAATTATTAATTATAATAATTAATTAATTTATTACACATTAATATCAATAGTATGCAATATTTTTAATTAAGTAAATAATTTCAAAGAACTATTTTAAATATTATTGACATTCAATATTCAAAAGTGTTTCAAAATTGATGAAAATAAATCTTTTATATCTTTAGAGTGAACTGTGAGTCTAGCGGATACTCTCGATAAGACTACACTTGGGTTGTCCGCAACTCTTTTAATCATCTCTAATCTCTAATGAATCCTTTTGCAGTATTCGTACGAGTTCTATGATGGCTTCGTGGTTTTGCATGGCACGGATACGCTGTCCTATACGGCATCGGCTCTGTCCTTTATGCTGGAGAATCTGGGCAAGACGGTGATTATTACCGGGTCACAGCTGCCCATCTTTGAGACGCGCACGGATGGCAGGGATAACTTCACATCGTCACTGATCATCGCCGGCAACTATGTCATACCGGAGGTGTGCGTCTTCTTTGGCAACAAGCTGCTCCGAGGCAATCGCACCGTGAAGGTCAGCTCCAATTCGATGGATGCATTCAATTCACCAAATGTGCCGCCGCTGGCGCAGATTGGCATCAACGTGAATGTCGACTATCGCCTGATCTATCGCTCATGCAACGCGGAACGTTTCAGTGTACACTCGCAGCTGGACGAGAATGTCGGAATGTTGCGCATATTTCCCAGCATTACACTGGCCTCATTTTCTGCAACTCTAGCGCCACCCACTCGAGGCGTAGTACTGCAATCTTTTGGCTCCGGCAATATGCCCTCCAATCGCAAGGAACTCATCGATGAGCTGAAGGCTGCCGCCGATCGCGGCGTCATCATCGTCAATTGCACACAATGCCCGAATGGCTCCGTTGCCGAAATCTACGATACCGGCAAAGTGCTCTTCGATATTGGCGTAATTCCTGGCTACGATATGACGCCAGAGGCGGCACTCACCAAGCTGGCCTATGTCATCGGCAAGTCCGACTGGTCGCTGGATGTCAAGAAGCAGGTACGCCACTAATTAATGAATATTGTACTTTTCTATCTGGAATCAATCTGGAATCTGAAATTATCAAATACTATTTCTATCATGTTGAAAGCTTCTAAATAAATCTTTAATTGTAGATGATGCAGTCGAATCTGCGCGGCGAGCTGACATCGATAGCAGCGCCCAAAATGGAGGAGTTGGATCTGGTCGATGCTGTCGCCCGATCGCTGCATTTGACCTCGCCACAGGAGCTGGATCAACTGGGCGCGACACTATTTCCGGCCATGATCAATGCCGCCGTCGTCGAGGACAACATCAAAAAGATCGAAAATTTGAAGGCATACGGGGGCGATTTATCCGGCTTGAATCATGATCATCGCACCGCGCTGCATCTGGCCTGCCAGTTGGGCAAAATAAAGATTGTGAACTGTCTGCTGAACCATGGAGTCTCGGTGCATAAGCGTGATCTATATGACCGTACTCCGCTGATGGAGGCCGTCTGCTCGGATAACCATGAAATCATTAAATTGCTTATTAGTTGTGGCGCATACTTCACCAGCTCCTCGCGTCCCGTTGGCGATCAGCTGTGCGCTGCTGCTGCACATGGCGCCCTGCGGCGCCTGCAGTCATTTCAGCTGGCAGGTGCCGATCTCTCTCAGCCGGATTCTTCGGGCCGCACAGCGCTCCATGTGGCGGCTCTACATGGCTTCGTCGCGCTAGTCCGTTATCTGTTGCCTTTTATGGAGAATACCAAAGAGAAGGATAAGCTTGGCCTGAGGCCCGAGGACTATGCCAAACTTGGCGGCCATCAAGATATTGTCGATTTGCTCAATACGACTCTCATGAACGCCTAATCCTCTACGATCAGCGTGCAGCGGTCAGCGAACTGAAAGTGATGTGCAATAATCCCCTTTTATGTTTGATATACTTATTTAACCAAGAATTTTCTTATATTCAACAAATTCATATATTAATAAATATGCTTTATATTACGCGAACAAAATAAAAATCGATTTTTATGTTGCAATTATTCATTATGAATTATAATTCAGAGGGCATTCGAGTTTTTGAATTTTTCCCCTTTCATAACTTAGTTCAAGCTTAACATAGATTGGCCAATTAGCATTTTATATCCCCGCAGAAACTTTGAATATACATTTTAGTATTTTTATACCCTGATCCCATTAAAAATGGGAAAAAGGGGTATTATGGTTTTGTGCAAAAGTATGTAACAGGCATAAGGAAGCATCTCCGACCCCATAAAGTATATATATTATTGATCGCTATCAATAGTCGAGTCGATCTAGCCATGTCCGTCTGGCTGTCCGTCTGTCCGTCTGACCGTCTGTCCGTCTGTATGAACGCGCTGTTCTCGGAGACTACAAAAGCTAGAGACTTTATATTTGGAATATGGATTCTCCTAGTGCCGGGTCAATACAAGTTCAACTTTTTTTTTTCGATATTTCAACTTGTTCAAAAGTTATCGATAAATTTCGATTTGAGACCAGTGTTTTGTGGTTATAACTTGAAAGCTATAAGAGCTAGAGGCACCATATTCACAATATATATTCTCGTATAGCATACAAAAGTACAAAATGTTTTTTTTTATAACTTTCTCCAATCCTCTACAAATCGAAAAATACGTATTTTTAAACGTATGACCTTTGGATTCAGCATATGTGTATGCCATCTTTATGTCCTACAAATTTCATAAGGATCGGACAATAAACAAAGAAGCTATTTACGATAAAATGTAACATAGTTTTGGGCCAATGGAAGAAGAAGAAGAAGCAAAGTAATTGCATGACGTTCGCAGTAGCAGCGTGTGTTTGTATGTGTGTGTGTATGTGTTTATGTATATGAATGCAGATAAAGAATACTGAATGAAAGAACTGGGTTCAGGGTATCTCCTAGTCGGGCACTCTCGACTAGAGCACTCTTACTTGTTAGTTTTAAGAATTGTTTTTATTTTTTATAATTTTAATTTGAATTGCCTTGTTATTAATTAAACTTCCTATGTGACTGCCTCTTGTCAACATTAAATTAATACATATATAAATATTAAACTTATTAATTTTTAAGTTTTTGAAATAATATTAGAATTTTATTATTTCATAACAATTCGATTGAAACCTAATAAGAAACTAAGTTTGTATCTTAATTTATTAAATATTTTCGCACCTTATAGATAGTTTTGTATCTCTTTTTTAATTAAATTATCTAAAATTTGAAAGTCAAGTTGTTTATCATTTTTAATGCGGAGCTTTGAAAATCAGTTGGAGCCCGATCGGATGAAAATTCAATTTGCGCCCACACAACCTGACCCCTGCTTTTCCTGCCAGTGGGGATGAATTGAACCAAAATATTGGTTTACAGTTTTTAATACATTTTCATACTGATCTTTCAAAATAAGTTTAAGTCCGATCGAATAGAAAACAAAATAGTTGCATACAACGGCTTTTCCTCATTTTCCGAGCTTGGGTAAAGAGTTTTCAAAAATCCATTCCTAGTACGCACTTACGTCCTAAGAGGAAACTTTTGTGAAAATTTGAGCACTCTAGCTCTTATGGTTTGGGCCCAGCGTTGATCACCATCGATAATCGCCAATCAGTACGGATTTTTAAATATATATAGATATACATATATAGATAGATACTAGCGACCAGCACGTAGAACAAACTTACGTAAGCTGAAGAGCATGTATGCGAACATGCACGCGTGCACGCATACACGCATACCTATAAATATTCCGGTTTTTCTTTGATATGTATAGTACGAATGCATACAGACTTCTTCAAATCCCCCTTTTTACAAAACTGAATGTGAATCATTCAGAGTTATTTTGTCAGCAAATATACATACATAAGATAAGTATCAAACTTATTAACTGATTACATAATAAGCTGGCCGGCAGATTGACATACATATGTAGCTATGGACTGCTCCATAGTCGACGCGTCGCGACGGTAGGCCGAAGTCACAGTGCAGCGTCCGGTCACTTATAAACCTGCTGTCCAGGTATATACTTAGTGAGTGAACATGGTTCTCCTGGGGTATGAACATGTTTGTGGCCCACGTACTAAAGTCGTCCAAAAACTTCTCTCCTAGCGCTGATGGAGTTGGCCAGGACAGACCAAAGGACACTCCGGGAGGAGGGATACGCAATCATATCCAGGAAGACGGCAGAGCTGTACTGCTTATTTTCCAAGGCCTCGACTCGATGAACTTGCTGTGCTGTGCCATGGTAACGACTAGAACCAAACTGGTGATTAGGAGTGGCCTTGTGGACGCCACTTAATGCCGACATTCTTGCAAGGAATAGTTTTTTAAATATGTTGGAGAAAGTGGACACCGGCTTGCCATGGAGTTAAAAAGCAACTCTGCCGTAGACGCCATCATAGCCGGGGCTTTAGTGGGCTTGAGCCTACAAAGATGCATCATTGGGTAAACAAAAAATTCTTTAAGTTAATAGCCAATTGTGTTACATTTAAATTTCATGTAATAGCCGCGCTTAAACAGCGCAGCGCTGCCAGACTGTTGATGCAAACAGCTGACCAGCCGCTGCGGCAGTGCTGCCACCCAACGCAACTGTTGTTGTGAATTTGTAAATAATACATTATTAATATCAATATATATAAATGCGTATCATATCGAGAGCAGATAAGGCTTTTTAAATTTGCAGACTTATCGCACCTGCGCCCGACTTCACCCTGACACCCGCCATATACGTATACCACGGAATCCCCGGTTTCTTGCTTTAGATAAAAAAGTGGCCAATTATACAGTTATACACACACACAAACGCATACAAGCACACACACACAAACACATACAATCACACACGCGCATGGAGATTTTCAAGATTATTTGTCATTAAAAGGCCCCAACCAGAATGCGATAATTCAGTTAAATTATGTCGAGCAACGGTGATGATACGGACGGCAATCCCCCCACTCTCCACCTCCGCCCCACCGGCCACAACAACACGGAGCAACTGCATTCGAACGGTGACGGTGGCGGGATGCAATCCTTGGAACAACCGGTGACCGCATCACTAACAATTCAAAATTCCGCAATGCGCCGCAATGTAAGCGATGGCAATTTGTTGGAATCGGAGGTGAAAGAAGCGCGTGTTCGCGTCATTTACACCGGTGGCACCATTGGCATGGTGCGCAATAGACATAACGGTAAGTTACAGTCAACCCACCAGCCATCCCCTCACCCCACCACTCACTGCTACTCATAATCTCTCTAATCCCATTGGCTAGTCACCACCATCTACCCCCTCTCCCCACAACCCCTTTCCACCTCTCTGCCCACCCCTTCTCTCATTTCCCCTTCCACCCGCTCTTCACCACCATCTACCATCCACCACCCACACCTCCCACTGCTACTCCTAATCTCACGAATCTCTAAACCCAATCCTCCACAGTTCTGGTGCCCATGCCGGGTGCTATGGTGCGGGAGCTCCGCAAATATCCCAACATTCACGATGACGATTATGCACAACGTCGCTTTGGCGAAGGTGCCTCAATGGCGCCACTGGTGCTTCCGTATGTCCAGGGTGAGACACGGCGGGTGCTCTACCAGGTCACGGAATATACGCCGCTTCTGGACTCCAGTAACATGACCATGCAGGATTGGGCGCGCATTGCGAATGATATCCAGGTGAGTAGTCTTCTGACTGACAGATCTTTTAGATTCGATTTCATATATCTCCTGGCGGGCTGCTTCTCTGCCTCCAGTTTCGTTGTTACCGCATTGTCAAATTCCCCTTTTTAGATGTTTCTTTTAACATGAGTCATTTCTGCAAACAAAATCTGAATCACTTATAATTGAATTGAACATTTTTTGCACTGTTTAACCGCTAAAAAAAAATACAGATTAAGTTAAATAATTTATAATTATTAATTATAATAATTAATTAATTTATTACACATTAATATCAATAGTATGCAATATTTTTAATTAAGTAAATAATTTCAAAGAACTATTTTAAATATTATTGACATTCAATATTCAAAAGTGTTTCAAAATTGATGAAAATAAATCTTTTATATCTTTAGAGTGAACTGTGAGTCTAGCGGATACTCTCGATAAGACTACACTTGGGTTGTCCGCAACTCTTTTAATCATCTCTAATCTCTAATGAATCCTTTTGCAGTATTCGTACGAGTTCTATGATGGCTTCGTGGTTTTGCATGGCACGGATACGCTGTCCTATACGGCATCGGCTCTGTCCTTTATGCTGGAGAATCTGGGCAAGACGGTGATTATTACCGGGTCACAGCTGCCCATCTTTGAGACGCGCACGGATGGCAGGGATAACTTCACATCGTCACTGATCATCGCCGGCAACTATGTCATACCGGAGGTGTGCGTCTTCTTTGGCAACAAGCTGCTCCGAGGCAATCGCACCGTGAAGGTCAGCTCCAATTCGATGGATGCATTCAATTCACCAAATGTGCCGCCGCTGGCGCAGATTGGCATCAACGTGAATGTCGACTATCGCCTGATCTATCGCTCATGCAACGCGGAACGTTTCAGTGTACACTCGCAGCTGGACGAGAATGTCGGAATGTTGCGCATATTTCCCAGCATTACACTGGCCTCATTTTCTGCAACTCTAGCGCCACCCACTCGAGGCGTAGTACTGCAATCTTTTGGCTCCGGCAATATGCCCTCCAATCGCAAGGAACTCATCGATGAGCTGAAGGCTGCCGCCGATCGCGGCGTCATCATCGTCAATTGCACACAATGCCCGAATGGCTCCGTTGCCGAAATCTACGATACCGGCAAAGTGCTCTTCGATATTGGCGTAATTCCTGGCTACGATATGACGCCAGAGGCGGCACTCACCAAGCTGGCCTATGTCATCGGCAAGTCCGACTGGTCGCTGGATGTCAAGAAGCAGGTACGCCACTAATTAATGAATATTGTACTTTTCTATCTGGAATCAATCTGGAATCTGAAATTATCAAATACTATTTCTATCATGTTGAAAGCTTCTAAACAAATCTTTAATTGTAGATGATGCAGTCGAATCTGCGCGGCGAGCTGACATCGATAGCAGCGCCCAAAATGGAGGAGTTGGATCTGGTCGATGCTGTCGCCCGATCGCTGCATTTGACCTCGCCACAGGAGCTGGATCAACTGGGCGCGACACTATTTCCGGCCATGATCAATGCCGCCGTCGTCGAGGACAACATCAAAAAGATCGAAAATTTGAAGGCATACGGGGGCGATTTATCCGGCTTGAATCATGATCATCGCACCGCGCTGCATCTGGCCTGCCAGTTGGGCAAAATAAAGATTGTGAACTGTCTGCTGAACCATGGAGTCTCGGTGCATAAGCGTGATCTATATGACCGTACTCCGCTGATGGAGGCCGTCTGCTCGGATAACCATGAAATCATTAAATTGCTTATTAGTTGTGGCGCCCATTTGACCGGCTGCTTGCGTGCCGTTGGCGAGCAGCTGTGCGCTGCTGCTGCACGTGGCGCCCTGCGGCGCCTTCAGTCGTATCAGCTGGCGGGCGCCGATCTCTCTCAGCCGGATCCTTCGGGCCGCACAGCGCTCCATGTGGCGGCTCTACATGGCTTCGTCGCGCTAGTCCGTTATCTGTTGCCTTTTATGGAGAATACCAAAGAGAAGGATAAGCTTGGCCTGAGGCCCGAGGACTATGCCAAACTTGGCGGCCATCAAGATATTGTCGATTTGCTCAATACGACTCTCATGATCGCCTAATCCTCTACAATCAACGAGAAGCAGCCAGCGAGCTAAACATCGCGCAGAATTACTTAAATATTCACACTAACCTCTGAATCCTATGTGCAATAATCTAATGTTGTTATGTTTGATATACTTATTTAACCAAGAATTCTCATATAATATTGAATTCAACTTTAGAAATATAAATGTATTGCAAATATTCATAACGTATTCAAATTCAGAGGGCATTGAGTTTTTTAATTTTGTACCCTGTCATAACTTTGTCCAAACTGAACCGATTTTGAAAGCAATGTCTTTTTGGTCATGATTTGGAATTTGGATTAGTACACTGTTTAAATTTGGATAAGCAAAATTCTGTCTAAACATATTATAAAATTCTGCCCTAAAAACGTACAAAAGCAAAAAATTTTAGTCCACCCACAATATTGAGCTTGATTTTATGCATTCCATGATTTGAAATTAATTGTTTCATGAAATGCGCAAAATCGACACTAATCGATAAGCCAAAATATATCGATGTGAGGATGCACAGCCCTGTACAATAACATACAAGGGCGGCAGTAACAAAGACTTTGAAGCCCTGGTGTTTAAGTTTCTTTTTGTTAGCATTGCTTAATTATTATTGGTAAGTAATGTTTTAAATAAACTTCAAGGCTAAACGTGTCCTCACACATTGAGCTAAACCAAGTTGCCTTTGAAATTGCCCGTAATACGTGCAAATACGTACGACTGACAAAAGCAGACGACGTGTATGTGTGTACGAATGTATACACACATACAAAATATACACAAGCACACGCACACAACGAAGAAGTGCACACGTCAGTGCCACGAATTCTGCACCAAAATTTCCAAAAAACTAAACGGATTTGATTTTGAATAATATATTGAACGACATGTTCTTCTACCATTGCAGTCAATGTCGATAGTTAACATAACGAACTTAACGAAACAAACGCGACGACATCGGATATATCCGTAGATAGCCACTGATTATATTTGTTTATTTTGTGGGGTTTTTTGTTTTTTTTTTTTATAAAATTGTAGTTAGTTTAAATTTGTTTGAATAATACCGGAGTATGGCCGAGCTGAGCCAGCACACGGAGCCGGAGGACGGGGATGACGGCAGCTCCACGGATTTATCGCTAATCCAGGTGAGTATCCTTAAAATAATCCTATTACCTAATCTTAATCATCTACTTGCAACAGCATGTAACGACTGGTGGAGGCGGGGGCTTTGGGAAAGGACGCCTAGACAGCCTGCGGGAGAATCTGTCCAAACAGCAGGTAAGTTACAAATCTCCCCTTAGTCCTAGCTCCTCCATTAACATATGTATGCTTGATAGGAACGCCTGACTGCTTTGCGTGAGCGCGCTTTACGCAAATCAGAGGATGGTGGCCGGCGCATGTCCAGCATGAGCGATTCTATGGAATCACTCAAATCGCTGGGCTACAAGCGCACTCAGCTACATTCCCCGTCGGAGCCAACGGCGCCGGATGTTGTCACGCCCATGAGACAGGCCACCGGTCAGGTGGAGTTCAGTGGAAGCGAGAAACTGCAAATGCTCAACCAGCGCACAGAACAGAATCGCGCGCTGCTCGAGCAACGCAAACGGGATATGGCCAAATCGCTTCGGTCTGTCAAGTCGGGCGGTTGGCACACCGCTAGCACCGAGCTGGGCTCCTCGATGAATGATTTACGTGCAGTTACGCAGGCGTCTCCACTCGTTGCGCGGCATCATTCTGCTGTCGATCTGGAGCAGACGCCGCCCGCCTGCTCGGATGAAAGCCGTCTGAAGATGCTAAAGAATAAAATGAAGCTCATCGAGATGAAGCAGAGTCGCAAGGAACAGGAACTCCAGCAGGAGTTGCACGAAGCGCGCAATGAGTTACAGCAACGGGATCAGTTGATACAGCAGCTGGAGAGCACGCTGTCGCAGCAGACCGAGAAGGAGAATCAGCTGCAAGAGCTGCTAAACAGCAAGGCCGAGCAGCCGCATCTGAGAGAGAATGCCGCCACTGAGGACGAACTGTTGGCGACTAATGCAACGCAGCGTAGCCAGCTGGCGG
The DNA here is from genome assembly GCA_035045305.1 of Drosophila maculinotata. Lineage (NCBI taxonomy): Eukaryota > Metazoa > Arthropoda > Insecta > Diptera > Drosophilidae > Drosophila > Drosophila maculinotata. The sequence goes on along the minus strand of JAWNPD010000679.1, from coordinate 5,433,332 downwards.
AGCAAGCGGAACAGCTGGCGGAGCAGGCGGAACAGCTGGCGGAGAAGACCACCGAGCTGAACGTGCTCAATGTGAATCTGCGCCTGCTCGAAGATAAGTTGGCACAGAGCGCCAAGAGCAAACCCATCTTCCTGGACGCCGATACAAGTGCCAGCGAGCAGCTGCAAACGGATCTGCAGCAACTAAAGCAGAAGTTAGACGAGTGCAACAAGAGCAACATCAAGCTTAAGCTCAAGTGTAAGCAGGCGGAGAAGCAACTGCAAAAGTTACAGAGCACAGATGCACAACAGCAGCTGGCGCAGCTTACCGAAGAGAACGAGCAGCTGCAGCAGCGCATCACAGTGCTGGAGGATGAGAAGGGCCAGTGGCAGCTGGCGCATGTCGAGGCGGATGAGCTGGAACAGCCAAAGGCAGCGGAGGAGCAGCAGTCAACCACCAGCAAACAAACAGCTGGACAAATGGAGACAATACGTTTGCTCGAGGAGCAGAAAGAGGAACTACAGCAAGCACTGGAGGCGCTGCAGCTTGGCAGCGAATCGGCTCGCGTCGTTTCCGAACTGAACGAACTGCAACTCGAGGAGCAGTTGACGCAGCGCGTCCAACAGCTCGAAACGGAGGCACAGGAGCAGCGACAGCAGCTGCAGACAATGCAGGCGGAGAAGGAGGCGCTGGACAAGAAGCTGACGCACTACATCAACGAGAACATGGAACTGGTGGACAAACTGGAGAAGCTCAGCTCCTCCAGCTCTGCCGAGTCCATTGAAATCTTGGAGCGTCCGACTGAGCGACGCTTCAGCCATCGTCCGGCCAGTGAAGGCGATGCGGAAACCGATGCGGATCCGGATCGGGTGGCCGCTGCTCAGCCCGCCGCCCTGCCCAGTTTTGTAAGCGAGCTCACCCAAACGGATGTGCAGCTCAGCGAGAGCGTTGAGCTGCTCCAGAAGATCGAGCTGTTCACTAAAGAGCGGCGCGAGGTGCTCGCCAAAATGGAGCAGCTGCTGGTGGAGAATGCCTCGCTACAGGCCCAGCTGGACGAACTGCAGCGGGACAAGCAGCAGCTGTCGCTGCAGCTTAGCGAGAAATCGAATCTCTCGCAGGAGCTGACCTCGATGCAACGTTCCTCCGAGGTGGTTGCCACCCTGGAAGAAGGTGGCGCCGCCCTTCTGGACAAATGCGAACGTTCGCTCTCCAAGCTCAGCTCCGAACTGGAGGCCTATCGCAGGGCCAACGGCCAGAATGCCAAGTTGAATGTTTCTAAGAAGCTGGCCAAGGAGGCAAAGAATGTGCACACCCAGCTGACCGAGCTGCTGCTCAAGGTCAAGGAGGCCAGCAGCGCCGTCGAGACCGTCACCGTGGTGGAAACCGTAGTTGCCGTAACTGCGCCCAATGGCAAAGCTCTAGCGGAATACGAGCAGCTGACGGCACAGAATGCCGAACTGAAGTCAGCGCTAGCGTCTCTCCAAGCGGAGCTCAATGAGTTGCGTGACAGCTACGAGCCGGCGGAGCAACTGAAACCACTGGCGATTGCGCAGGAGGAGCAGGACTGGGCGGCGGAAAGGGAGCAGCAACGGCGGGAGCTGGAGTCTACATTAGCACAGCTGCGGGAACAGCAACAGGAGACAGAGCAGGCGCAACAACAGCAACTGCAGTCGGAGCAGGCGCAACAACAGCAACTGGAGCGACTGCAATCCCTGGTGGCGGAACTACGCGCCGGCGAGGCGGAACATCTACACCTGATAGCCAGCCAGAGTGAAGAGCTGTCGCAGTTGCAGCTGCAGGCGGAGCAATACGATCAGACGCTCAACCACAGCGAAATGGCGCACGAGAAGCACATGGAGCAGCAGCAGCGACAGCGGCATGAGCTGCAATCCCGCATCGAAACGCTCGAGGGGCAGCAGAGCATCTTGCAGGCTCTGGTGGCGGAGCAGAAGCAGCAGCTCATTGAGAGCTATAGCGAGAGTGAGCACGAATCGAATCTGAAGCTGCTGGAGCTCCAGCAGTGCCAGCAGGAGCTGGACACCAGCGAGACGCGCAACAAGGAGCTGCGCGACAAGCTCAAGAAATATGCGCTCAATTTGAAAAAGCGCACGGCGGATCAGGCGCAACTGGAGCAGCAGCTGCACATGGAGCAGAATACTGTTATCAAACTGCAGGAGCAGCTGCAGAGCAGCGGAAAAGTGGATAGACTGCAGCATCAGCTGCACGAGGAGCAGCAAACGGTGCATAGGCTGCAGCAGCAACTACATCACGAAATCACTGCCCACAAGGAGCTGCAGAAGCAGACGCACAAGCTGCAGTCCAGGCTATCCACTCTACCCAAACTGAAGGAGGATGTGGAGCGCCTGCAAGTGGAGCTCACAAATACGGTGCATGCCAACACGGCATTACGGCAGGAGAGCTACAAGATGGAGCTGGTGATGTCGCAGCAAACAAACGTCGAGGAGCTGCGTCGCCAGCTGGAGCAAAAGTCACTCAAGTTTGACAAATCCAAGGAGGTCATCAAGCATCGCAATGCCACCATACAGAGCCTGCAGCGTGAGCTGGCCGAGCTGCGCGCCCAGCTGCAATCACAGCCCGAGGAGTTAGCCGAGGCGGAGCAGGAGCGGGCCCAACAGCAGCAGGAGCGGAAGCAGCTGCTCTCACAGCTGCAGGCGGCTCGTGAGCAAAACGAGCTGCTCACCGCGGAGAAAGCCAACTTTGAGCAGGCACTTGGGCGACTGGAGACGCTGCACGAGGGCATACAAGCCAAGTTGCAGCAGGATCAATCCTACATCGAGTCCCTAGAAAGCCAGAATGCCGAACTGCAAGCGAAGAGCGCTGCGCTGGAGGATCAGGTGGCTGCCCTAAGCGCACAGCAGTCCAACAGCCAGGAGCAGCTGCAGCAGCTGGAGCAACAGCTGCGCGATCAGACCGCACAGCAGTCCACCGACGAGGCGCAGCTGAGCGAGCGCCTCCAGCAGCTGACGGAGCGGGAGCAGAGCCAAAACAGGCAGCTGGAGCTACTGAGCAGCGAGGCGGAGGAGACACGCGAGCAACTGACCAAGCTTCAGGCCGCGCACGAGGAGGTGCTGGTGCGGCACAAGCAGCAGACGCAACAGGCGCAGGCGGAACGGGAGCAGCTTAACAGCAGCAGCGAACAGGAGCTACACGAGCTACGTGAGCAGCTGCAACAGCGCAGCCAGGAGCTAGTGCGCCAGCGGCAGATCAGCGATGCCCGGCTGGCCGCCAAGGTCACCGAACTGGATGAGCTCGAGTGCGATCTCAGTGCGCACATGGAGCGTGCCACCGTGGAAACACGTGACCTCACACAACAGCTGGAGCGCGTGCAGGAGCAGCTAGATTCGCGCACCGATGAACTGCAACGCGTCAACGATGAGCTTATCTATGTGGAGCGGGAGCGTGCAACGCTTAATCGGGAGGTGGTACTGTTGCGCCTGCAGCACGACAGTTCCGAGCAGGATGTGCTTGAGCTGCAGGAGCTGCGCATGCAGGCGCTGCAGGACAAAACCGAAATGGACAATCTGCGAGCTCAAATCGATTCGTTGTGCGCCAATCACAACCAGGAGCTGCAGGCCTTACAGCAGCAACTAGCCGAACTGGACACCCTTGGCCAGAATCAAACCGACGATCAGGTCTACATCGAGACGGAGAATAAGCGACTAGCCGAACAGCTAAGCGAACTGCAGGCCCGCCTCGAAGAACAGTTAGTCCAAGCCCAGGCACAGGCACAACCCCATCCTGCCGACGATTGGATGCAAGCGGCGACCTGGTCTAGAGCTGCTCCTAGCATGATGCAACACACTCAAAGACACCCAGTCCCAGTGTCCATGGACCAGGTATGCAGTTCAATGTGCAAGAAAACTAGTACAGAATCCTCCAATGCACGATTTCTAGCTAAGGTAGAATTCATAGCTTATGAGCCACAAGTATTCTTCAACAGAGTTTCTTCTTGAAGTCTGCTCAAAGAGAAGGAAAGAAGCGGGCAGAAATCTGAGCTATAGAAAGAGACGGAAGCTTAGTAATCGAAGTCAGAATTCCTAGCTAAACAGAATCAAGTATCAGTTTTATATGTAGAACTAAGCTTCAAAAATATTTTTGACAAGTTCGAAAAAAAAATTCAAAACTTTATATGTAGAATTAATAAAAATTATAAATCGTGATCAACATGTCCTCGAAAGTTATGGGAGTTTGAAATCTTAGAAGGACATTTCTAGGGACTTAACTATCTCCAAAATTACTTTTCATATGTTACTTATTAAGACCACCACAAGCGTTTAAAGATAAAATTTTAAGATTCTATATTTTGAAAAATGGAATAAGGGTCCCCACTCATGCTTTTTGTCGGAAAAAAAGTACAAATTTTTTATTTTTCGAAAGTCTATTAACCTTAGATTTAGAATTAAACTAGATGCCAAGAATTAACCAAAATGATCTCGGGATTGACGATCGGTTTAGTTTTGACCAAGTTATGGCAGTTTGAAGATTTCGTAGGTCATTTATAAGGCCATTTATAGGGATCTGGGCACTTTACAAGCTAATTATTTTTTAATTTTTATCGTGATTTTTGACAGAAAAATGAATTTCCCCAAAATCACTTTTCATATAGTTTTTTATACTAATTAAGACAACCACAATCACTTAAAAATACAATTTAGAGATTCTGCATTTTGAAAAAAAAGTTTCCAAAAATGAGTATAAAAAAAAAACAACTCAAAAATGCAAAAACTTTAAATAAATTATGACCAAAATGTCCTCGATCTTTAAAATCGGTTTAGCTATGGCGTAGTTATGGGAGTTTGAAGTCTCAGAAGGGTATTTTTATGGGCTTACATTTAGTCGTCAATCAACCATGATCCGATCCTATCCTTGGGAGTCCTTGCCAGCTACAGAATGCATTCCACTCTCCATCTGTTGGTTAACTAAGTAACTGTTGTTTTTTTGCAGAATATTCCTTTGGATGTGCCTGCGATGTTCTTTGGCGGCGATACGGCGGCGGCGCCTTCGCCCTTCGACGAGATCATTGCTCCGCCACTGAGGATGGCCACACAGAATGTGGGCATGGGTATGACCATGAGCATGGACGCGGGTGAGTCGAGCAGCCGGGAACTGGAGCCCACTATTGAGGATCTGCAGCGCAATGTGTCCGATCTGGAGAAGCATGCCAAGGACCTGGAGACGAAGCTGCTGGCGCGCAATCAGGCGCTGTCCGAGCACGAGGAGCGACGCCATCAACTGGAGCGGCTGCTTCAAGAGCGGGAGCAGGAGCTGCAGCAGCTTCGCGCCGCTGCTGAGGAGCGGGAACGTCTGGCGGCCATCGAGAAACTTATACAGCCGGAACCAGTGGTGCCGGCTGTGCCGCCCACCCTGGACATGTTCTTTGGCAGTGAAACGGTGACGGATTCAGCCGCGAGCAGCTTCGAACTGGGCATGGAGCAGCCGGAGCCCGTTGTAGAGCAGCTCATCAAACCAAAGAAGGCGTATCTCTGCCAGCCGGAACAGCAGCAGCAACCGCAGATCGACTGGGGCGTCGACTTGGATGATGATCCCTGGACATCAGCAGCGCAGCATAACATCGAGCGTCCAGCCGATGCCGCCCTCGTAGCAGGGCTGCAATTCAAGATTGAACAGCTGGAGCGCGAGAAGTCCGAGCTGCACACCAAAACAGCGAAGCTAATGAAACGCATCAAGGAGTACCGCAGCAAGGAGCAGCAGCTGCAGCTGCTACAGCATCAAGAGCAGTCGCGCAGCGCCAACAAAAACGATCTGGATGGCACCATCATTGAGGAACTGAAGCATCAGCTAGAACTGAACGAGATGCGTCAATCGAAAACGGAGGAGATGCTGCAGCAGCATACGCTGGAGAAAGATAAGCTAGCGAAGCGCATCGATATGCTCTTGGCGGGCAATGAACGCATGACAGAGATGAAGGAGCGCCAGGACATTGATGTGCAGATGTATCAGGTGCGCATACGTGAGCTGCAGGAAAAGCTGAAACAGTTGGAAAGCTGGGGCGAAGAAGGAGACGCCTCACCAGCTCAGGTGGCAGCAACTGCAGCGGATGCAGAAGAGACGGCAAAAAAACTATCGAATCTGCAAAATCTCTGCGTGGATCTGAACAACGATTGCAGTGAGTTGGAGCAGGCGAAGGAGCAAGCTCAGCAGGCACTAGCAGAGGCGCAACAAGAACGGAAGCAGCTCAGCGCGCAGGCGGAGCAGCTGCAGCGGCAGGTGGAGCAACAGCAGCATGAGCTGGAGAAGCTGGCCAAGCAGTTGCAGGTGGAACTTGAGCCGGTAGCAGTTTATTCGCCCAGTGATGAGAGCCTGGCTCTGCTGCAGGAGAAGGAAGCGGAGATAGTGCATCTGAAGCAGCGCATCGAGGAGCTGATGCGCGAGGATCAAACCGAGAAGCTGGTGCTAGAGATACTCACCAAAAACCAGGAGCTACAGCTGCTGCGCACGCAAAACAAACAACTAGCGGAGGAGCAGCAACAGCGGGAGAAACAAAACGCCAGTCAGCCAGTGCCCGAGGTGGAGCAGCCAGATGTTAAGCTTGAGCTGCAGCGGGAGCTGGAGCAGCTGCATCAGCACTGCGCACAGCTGGAGTGCGAGAAAAGCGAAATGGACGAGGAGCTGCGCGTGCTAAACAATCATGTGCTTGCCAGCCTGGAGCTGGAGGACCAGTTGAAGCAGACTATGCTGGAGCTGGACACCAAAACCATTGAGGTTACCGAACTACGTAAATCGCTGGACCTGCTGCAGCAGTCGCAGTCCAGCGCACCCATCACACAGCAGCCCGATCTGAGCACTCTAAACAAGCAATGGGAGGCGCTGGTGGAGCAAAAGTGCAGCGAGGTGGCCAGCATCTGGCAGCAGCATCTGGAGCAACGCGAGATTGTCCACAAGGCACAACTCGAGCAGCTGTCGGCGGTGGCGTCAGTGCCAGTAGAAGCTACTAGCCCTCTCATTAACGACGCGGATGACGTCAACGAGATGCTGCTCAATATGCAAAAGGCATTGGAAACGCAGGAAATGGAAATTGTGACGCTGAAGGAACAGCTGGCCATCCGCTCTGCGGAATATGCCCGTCTCGCCTCCCAATACGATCCCTTCCGACTGCAGAATACGCTTGCAACGGTGCCGGGTGCAGGCTCAGTGGGCGCCATGTCCACGGGCAGTGGTACCAGCCAGGAACCGCTGCCAGAGTACGTGCTGAAAGCGGATCTCGACTATGCGCTGATGATGCTCCACCAGCGGGACATGCGCGTCGAGGAGATGATCATTGAGCTGGTGCAGCTGCTCGAGGAGCGCGATCATCTGCAGCTCAAGCTTTCCGACACGCTTCGTCAGCTGGAGGCCGAGCGCAGTCGCGTCAGCGATGAAGGTAAGTAAAGAAATAGAGATTAGAGCTAACATTACTAATGGGAATACAAATTAATCTTTTACCGTTATTGCAGCAGGCGCTGCAGCACATGCGACGAGTAACGTTAACGCCACCGGTACCGCCACTGCCAACACCACCGGCTCCTCCTCATCGGGTAGCCCCAGCAAGATCAGTATTGGCAGCAGCACCGACCTGTTTGCGGCGCCGGCTGCCAGCGGCAGTGATCTAAAGCAAAAGTAAGTCCATTTACTGCATTAAAGAGGAATAGAAAAAGCTATAGCTGTATGTGTTCCTAAACAGGTTGGCCGAGCTGCAAACGGTGAAGCATTCCAAGGACAAGGTGATTGTGGATGAGCGCGAACAGCGTCTGCAACAGATGATTCAGCTGCAAAGGGACATGGCCAAGACAGCGCTAACGACAGCGTCAGCAACAACAACAACAACATGGACCACAATAGCACCAGATGGTGCATCACTAGCCACAGCAGCTCCGTCACAGCAGCAGCTGGACATGGATCCATGTAGGTTCAACTTGTACTTAATTCAAGCAGCTTTCCATATAATTGAATGCAATTTACAGCCCAGACATCGCTGCGATCGCCTTCAATGGTACTTATGGATTGGATATTGGGCAACAATAAGAGCGAGGACGATGCCCATCAGCCAAATAACCAGCTACATTCACAGCCGCATCCTTCGAGCAACTAGCACCGAGCTGAGCGTCGCCAGCGTTGAGTCTAGTTTCGACTTTCAAAGTAAATGCCGCCTAGATAGTCGCTTAACAATAATTTTTGACTTAAAACTAGCATTAGAGTTCTATATTATGTACCTTGGATGAATTGAAAACAAAGCAAAACCAACCCATGATAAAATACGAAAGAAATGAGAAAAAACTATTCCCGAATTGTGTAGCCGCAGCAATAAATGGGGCACGCCTACATTTTATGTTGTAGATATGTAAAAATTGTAAAAAACTAAACATTAATACCAACAACAAATTAAAAAAAACAAACGTTAATAATATTTGAAATTGATAATTGATTTATTGGCAAACGATTTTCAGTTAGCTATCGATAACATGAGTTATTAGCTGGCCAGTGTGTGCATATAATTGAATTAGCACTAATTGAACCTTAACGGCTTGAAATAATAATAGCGCATATTTATTGATTAGCCATGTCAACAACTAACTATAGAACAAAGACAACACTCCGTCTGGCTGACATGCATCCGACGATGACAAACTTTGCCACCGTTGCGCTAATCATTGCCAAATCGGAGCCAAATGTTTTCCTGGACAAATTAAGCAGCGAAAAACGAGGAGTGATCAGTTTTACTTTGCGAGACTCCAAGCGTCACATTGCTAACTGTAAATGCTGGGGACCCAAGGCCTCTGTGTATGAATACAATGCGATGCTGCAGATTGGCGATGTTGTGGACATTGTTGGCGCCAAGGTGATGGCCATAACGCCGCCACATCTACCCGGGATCAGTGATCAGCAGCGTTATCATCCACGTGGAACGCTCTCCTGTGCCCTGGTCATCAATGAGGGTCATGGCTATTTAGTGAAGCACAACAGTGATGATGTAGGTGTAGTGCAGCCACTGCGCCAGCTCATCCATCAGCCACACAAGCCGCCAAGTAGCGCTCTGAAACTCTCCGATGTGCGCTGTGCCGCTCCAGGCGTGGAGCAGCGACCGCCGGTGTATATTGATCTGCTTGTGGTGGTCGCAGCACTGCGTCCGGTGCGGGAGCTGAAGCGCAAGGTGGCCCGCGATGGCAACGCGCTGCTGCACTGCCTCGAACTGGTGGTCATCGATGCCAGCTGCCCGGACGGCATGGTGTTCACGCTGTGGCATGCAGACTGGATACGACGTGCTCAGCACTGGCATCCGCGGAAGACCCTGCTGCATCTGATCGATGTACGCATCTCGCACTCCCAGTTCTATGGCTGCCCGGTGCTCAGTCATGCCAGCTGTACGCTCATCTATGAGAATCCACAGCCGCTCACCCCAGACCTCCAGGCGCTCCTCACATTCGCCTCGACAGCTCCCCTCAAGACCTTTGACATATTCGCTCAAACGGACATGGAGAACTTGCCAGCGGGTGAGTAGCTAATAGATTTAGTGTCGCTTTAGAACACTTAGAAAATTATGATTTTAAACAAATTGGATTTAGTTTTACCCAACTTTCTTAAAAGCACTAAATTTATATTAGCTTAAAGAGCTATGTTTATGAATTTCCCTTATTTATTTTGTAAAAGAAAATGTTCAACAAAAGTGAAAGTCGCCAAAAAAAAATATAGCGAAATTTAAGGCAAAATCTTAAAGATCCTTCACTGATAATGTGGATTTATTTAAAAAAAATTATATGGATATACATATATGGTAACGTTCAAATAGCTTTTTTCCACTTTCATAACAAAAATTCCACAACGAATTCCAAAACGCTTCAGCTAAATCGCAAAATCACAATATTAAGAAAATTGGGGTAAATAATGAATTAAATTAAATATAGTGCATATATATAATTTTCCATAATAGAAAAATAATATAAAATCAATACTTAAATATTGCAATCACTTTCTTTTTAACTACGACAGCGGAACAGATCCAGACGCAGATGACGGTGCGTCAAATCTATGCACGTGCTGAGGGCGAACTGCAGGATGCCACCAGCGAGCACTTTACGGCCGTGCTGTATGCCATGGTCACCAAGTTCGACATTGACGGTCTGACCACGAGCATCAGCAAGAAATGGCAAGCAATTGTTAGCTATAAAAATCGATCAAATTATATATAGTATGTATATTTTGCTTACAGTAAGGCGTGCCAAAGACTCATTCCGAACAGCCGCAACGATTGCGACAATGAGCACTGTCTGCTGGAGTTCTCGCTGAACCACAGCGGTGCACGCTATGAGCACTTCTTTAACATCAATATACAACTGTCCGATCAGACGGGCACGCTGCTCGAGACGCGCCTCAGTGGCGGCGTGGCGGAGCATTTGCTGGGCCTCAAAGCGGATGTCTTTCAGCTGCTGTCCGAACGTAAAAAGACGGAACTGAAATGGCGTTTCCTCCTGAAATACTTTGAGGTCAAACTGCTGATCAGGAAGCCGGCAGCGATGCGGAAAAATCTAGCTGTTATAGTTGTCGACATGGAGCTGATACAGCTAGAAAGGTTAATAGAAAAAATAGCTGTATTTTAAACAGGGGAAAGGAATAGATGGAGCGATATTTGTGTTGGCTATTATATGATATAATAACTAAGTTTGCTACTAAGTTCAGAATCAAAAGGATTTTGAAGATCTCTTTCTTATAACAACTAAGCTCAAGGGCAACTTATTTTATTATAAACAAGTTTATGGTTAAGATCTAAAAGATATCATTTACAAATTAATTATTTTGTATTAACTAAGATTGATAAAGAAAATTGTTGAATTCGCGACCTTTGAGGTCTCTCTCATAGATAGCCTAAGATTAATATTTAAATGAAATAATTTTAGAAAAGTTGTGTATAGAGTCTATCATAGATTATAAAAACTAGATAATAAGCTAAGATCTGCATAAGTGAAGTTTATGGAGATGTTCACCTTATAGTTATTTTTGAAAATAGTTCACTATATGTGTATAGTAGCTGCTGAATAAAAATATTTGATAAATATATGAAAAAGAATAAAAAACTTGCACAATTTAGTCAAAGGCGAAGATTCCGAATGAAATAATTCGAGAGATATCTACATAAATAGCATCTTTATTTCGCTTGGGTCTGTTGTTAATATTGTTTACACATAAAACGTTGCAACTGTAATATACATAAATAGTTATACAGTCCAATACAATACGATACGGTGTCTTGACTGCCGTAAGACTACAGGTATGCTGTAATATGCTACTATTTGGTTTACCTAAATTACACAGGCGCTTAAACCATTAGTTCAAAATTTAAATACATTTTACATTGAATTTTTTGTAAAAACGATTATAATTTTTTTTTTGGTGCTGTTTACTTGCTAAGATCACAATAATTCGACTCCAGTTAATTACAATGCGGCATCGGCACCAAAATTTATGTGTGTATCTTTGCTCTGCTTAATGGATTTTGGTATATTTGTGGATGTGGGTCTTGTAATTTGGGAATGTGGTCTAAAATGGAACAATTTGGTTTCTCGCTTAATACTGAGACTACGCAAAACAATACGAATATATATCATAGTATGCTTAAGTATAACAAACACCTACAAGTGAAACAAACAAACAACAAATTAAGGGACAGCTAGACAAAGAGGGGAGTGTATGTGTGTGTGTGTGTGAAAGAGTTACAGCTAAAGGAAGTGGAGTTAGGGGTAGGTAGTAGTTAGGATAGTAAGTTGCTAAAAACACAGTTGGATGTGCTGCAGCTTTGTACAGGGTCAGTTATTTTTTGTTAATCCTAAACTCTCAAGGTACTCTAAATTGGCTACACGAAACACTTCAACATACGCCAGAGCGAGCTGGCAGTAGAGTTAGAGCGGGAGAGAGATAGAGAGCATTATTAACACATTCAACTAATATAATAAGACAAACAAAAAAAAAACAAACAGTTAATACAATTAAAACAAAAGGCTGCATCTATTTGGAGCCCGTGGAGCCATGCGACGCATGCGTGGGATGATGCGAGTGGAGCAGATGTGAATGCTGCTGCTGATGTGACTGTTGCTGCTGATGCGACTGCTGTCCGGAGCTCTGATGATACGGCGACTGCTGCAGCGGCGGCTGATGGTAATGCTCCTTGGGTTGCGTTGAGCTGCCCGATGCGGACGATGATGAGGAGGAGCCTGCATGCTGTCCAGCATTCGAGCCATGGCTATTGTGACAGTTGTAGTTGAGTGGCAAAGCAGCGACCGCAGCCAGTGCGGCGGCAGCGGAGGCAGCTGCCACACCCCCGGCAGTGACAGTGTTCAATTTGCTGCCATTGGCGCTGTTCACCTTCAGCTGACGTATTTCGGGAAAGAACTCAATCATCAAGATCTCGAGCAACTCCTGCAAACAGCAAATATGTAAAGTCAATAAAAAAACCAATGAGTGAGTGCTAATGTAGAGAAAGCTTGACTAGAATATACTCTGTACCCAGTTATTAATTTCAGGCCATAGAGATGGCATTGAAATATTTGAATATATTACAAATCGAGACAGAAGAAAACAACGAGTCAGATCAAAGATCAGAGATGTCTCCTGCTGCCTGTTACATTTGCACTTATTACGATCTCCTTTCTAGTAGCGATTTCTAATGGGTACAGAGTAGACAAATCGGGAATACGATTATGCAGCTCACATAGAATAGCTGCTTGTTGTATGCGGGATTCTGGAGAGCATCGAAGACCTTCAGTACGCCACGTTTGGCCGCCTGGGCGCCCACGAGATTGCAGAGCACCTCGGGTATGTGATCCGTGAGCAGTGCCTTGGCCGCATTGGTGGTCATCTCCTTCATATCATCGGAGCGCACTGGATAGGCCGAGGCAAGCACGCCGCCTGGCCAAAATGATTTCAATATGGCCGAGAAGTAATTGTGCATCATCGACTCCTCGAAGAGATAAGCGATAGATTCGCGTATCTGCCTGTTGATGGTGCGTCCATAGGTGATCTGGACAAAGGAGATGATGCTCTTGCGCAGCCACTTGAAGACGCCGCCCATGTCAAAGATTTCGCCCATTAGCGCATACATGGGTTCCGCAATTGAGTCCTTGCTGTCCAGATCGGCCAGCAGCTTGGCATCGCTGCTCGACTCGCCATCCAAATAGGTGGACATATCGTCGTCATCCCGCTGCAGGCCCCAGAACGGATCGCTCGCCTTGCTCGACTCGTGCGCCTTCGTCGCGTCGCTCTTGAAGAGCGTCGAGAGCGAGAATTTGGACTTCTTGGGCGAGGGCAGCGTCTGCTTCAAGTGATCCGAGCTGGGGCTAAGGAATGTGTATATTGCCTCGCTGCCATTCAAATGATCATCCTCCAGTATGAACTGTATGTGATTGAGATGAAGTACACGTATTAACAGGTACTATAAAAGATTCAATACACAATCTACATACATTCAGAAACTTTTGTATTTGACCCTTGGCCTTCTCCTGCGCATGACGATCGGTCTTCAAGAAGAAAAACTTGAAATTCGTGGGCAGATCCAGCGACTTCAAATTGGAGCTCACGTGGCGCAGTTTGCGTTGCAGCTCCTGCAAAATATGCATAAGAGATTATATCAGTAACATCTTTAGCACGTAATTAGCTAAACTTACATGCACTTGGTTTAGGGAACGCATGACCACCCAGCCACTGGATATGCCCGAGGGACGACGCCTCTGTGCTCGGCCCGTGCTGCTGTCTCCATTTTTGGGTGCTGACAGTGCCGGCGCATTAATATCCTCGTCCACGTGCACCAGGATCATGAACTGCAGTGACTCCTTCTCATCGGACACCTGGCAGCAGAGCAGAGCAGAGAACCCACAATTGTAAGTGTTTATTTAACTATGTAAATTATAGAAGTTAGCTATATCTCGCACCTCGACGCTTTGTATAGTGGCCTTCCACTTGCCCAGATGCTCCGTCCAGGCATCGGTGCGTCGCAAATGTGCCTCCGTTTGACGTTTCTCGCTTTTGAGCCACTCCATTTCCTTTTCGAGTATCTGCAGCACCTTGGACTCTGGCTTCACAGAGTATTTGAGTGCATCCAGTGCCTGGTTCTTCTTATCGATGCGCTCCTGTATCTGCTCCAGTTTCCTGCGCGCATACGAAGTGTGAGCGGCCACATCGATGGCGGCGGGTGCACCGCCGGCGCCATTGAGACCATCCGCGATGATGGCCTGCTCGTCGTCGGGCGCATCGCCCAGCAGTGTGGGGCACATGAGCAAGGTGGGATCGTTAAATTCGTTCGAATCGAGGGCCTCCTTCAGCTGGCGATACTGTTCGCTGAGAACGAACGGTGGATAATACTTGTCCTCCAGAGTGCGCAGTATATTGCGCTGTATATCGTAGAATATATCTGGTCCCGCATCGCCCAGCACAAAAGTCTCGATGAGCTTGCGCTCGTGCTTATCGATTTGTATTTCCGGCTTGGGCACGCGTATGTATGTGTAGAAGATCTCCGTGGCCAGCTGATGGGATGCGGATTTGGGCGCATGCTTCATCTCATCCACAGCCAGGTAGAAGCCAACCAGGGCGCTGGCCTTCAGCGGCTCCAGGAACAGCGTAAAAAAGCGTCGCCCCACAGCCGTATTGAGTATCTCCATCAGTGTTAAATCCTGCAATAGTCAAAAGTCTCAATAAGTGACAACACAATGATGTCATGATGTTCTCGACTAACTGTGTCGCTGGAGTAGTTGCCGTTCCAGCCAAACTTGGCCAGATTCTTCTCGCACTGGCCCTTGGCCAGTGAGAGCTGCTGCACATAACGCTTTAGCCGCACAGCAGCCGTTAGCTCTGACTTGGTCAGCGTATGATCCTCGGTATCTGGATCGAGGCCTTTGGCACGTTGCAGATTCTGCATACTGGTCGCATGCATCAGATCGTTCACAATGCTTTTGCGTATCAGCGACAGCTCCTCCAAGTTGCCCGAATTGTTGATGATCTTCAGGAAATCCTCAAAGCTTGCCGCATACTCGTAACTCCGTTTACTTATGGCTGCCGCCGCCAGACGCGTCTCAATGTTCTGCACAATCTTCTGATTAATGTAGTCCGGTGCGGTCAGCATTTTAATCATTGGAAAGAAAACTAAAAAAATATAATGGAAATAAAGTACATTAGCTAGTTGAAACAAAATGTAATCAGCTTTGTTTGTTAGAAGTTAAGAAATATATCTAAAATTTATTTCTATACTTTTAAACCACTTTAAGGCCAATAATTTTGAAGTGGGTGTAAAACAGCTTATAGCAGGATATAAATATGACTCTATACCAACTGCAACCCATGCTGAACCACTTTGGGCCCGACTATAACCGATTTCAAACCTAATCCCAACTAGTTGCCCCTTAAATGCTTGCATACTTAACTTACTCGAAACTCATTGGTAACTTACTCTTGAAAGAGAGAATCTCACTGAGCAGCACCTTTAGAGGGGGCAGTGAGTAGCCGCGTGGCAGCAGCAATATGACCATAATCTCGCACAGCTTGCGCAGAAACTCCATTTCCTTTTCCTCATCGGCCAGGTACGAATTAGTGCTAAACACCGGAGAGCTATTTGTGTCCAAACTACAGACAATTGAATATTAGAGAATATTTAATGTGTTCCAAATTGGAGGCAGCTTACACTCGCGCCTCCGCAATGCGTATCTTTTCCAGATGCACTGTGACGCGATTGATCATGTCCACAGCAATGATCTTGGCTGGATCCATTTTGGCGGCACGTTCATGCACCTTCTGTATGGCATTCCACAGATCCTCGCGTATGACATCGTTAATAAGCTTTGGCTTCGTAACAACATAGCTGTGAATTGAGATAATTGCAGTTAGGGTTGGTTTATAAATGGTATAGCTTGATCAGCTGATACCTACCCCAGCCAGGGCACCATAAAGTCACGCAGCACATATTCAATGATCTGCTGCAGCTGCAGATCAACCGTCTTGCCAAAGATTAAATGTAAATTCGATGGGTTCTTGATGGGATTTGGCAGATCAAAGATGTTGCATCTGCAATAGAAGAGAGTTGAAAAATGAGCAAAATTGCTGGATGCCAAAGGAGTTGACCCGTTACTCACTTGGTGGCATTGTAGAGCAGCCTGGAGGGCAGTCGATTAGGCTTTGTGGGCTCATTGGTCGTAAATATGTAATGTATATAAACGGTGCCAGCGACAGCTGTTGGTAAGCGTTAGCCCAAGGGTTAACGATTAAAGATAAAATTTTAATTAACAAAATTATTGGTGGACAAAAAAAATATGCATATACATATATATATATATATATATTATATTATATTATGTGGAAAATAAGCTGATAAGCAATGAGTCATGTGCCAGATTACGGAACGGATTTGCTTACTGTAACCGATAGATAATTGAGGTATAGAATTGCACACACGACGTTACCTGCAAAGACCAGCACCAGGGAATAGATGACGAATGCGAAGAACAAGAAGAACGTCGGATAATACCAGATGACGGCCAAAAGCGTACATGTGATGCCCGAAATGATAATCTTCCAGTTTAATTGCAGTGCACGTAGCAAGCTAGACAAATCAAATAGAATACAAAAATATGGCAAATATATGTAAATATAAATTGGACACAAATATGATGAACAAGTTGGGCAGTGGCAGGAAACAAAACAAATCTATTAATAATAATGACCCCCGCAACCTCATAGCACCCTACAGCGCCAGCAACCCCCTGCTGCCCCCTAGAAACCCCGCACAGCGCCAGCAACCACCCACAACCCCCTTTAAACAGCAGTCGTTCATTATGCATTCACACTTGACCCATACATATGCATATATGTACATATATGTATATATTTAAAGGATACACACAAATGCAGCTTTTTACGCTTTTCCGCTTTTCCCCACTTACCGCGTTGCCAGCATTGTGAGGCGTTGTGTGGGCGTTGTTGGCGGCTCCGGTTCAATGGGAAACAATGGGCGGCGTCGCTCCATGGCTGCCAGCTGTTTCAACTCCTTACGCGTGTGTCCTGCTTTCAAGTTGTTGTTGTTTTAAATATTTGATGCGTTTTGTACATTTTTGAGGACGTCGCCAGTTTTGTGGACTGCTCTTATTGTGGCTTTTGTCATGTTTCTTTTGCCACTATTAAAAATAGTTTTCTATAACCACTTCCGCCACCCCCTTAACCCCTTACCTCAACGCACACTTACGCCCAACGCCCCCACCCCTGCCTTCAATGACGTCGTCTTGAAGCAATTTGGAATTTGGAATTTGTTCTTTGGTTTTATGAGTGTTCTAACGGATCAGAGGCACAGCATCTGCAGAGATTCGTTTATGGCAACAAGTTGATGTTGATAACTGCAGAAGGGGCGGCGATAAGTGATAAGAGCGGCGTAGCGACGAACGCTGCTTGCAGCGCTGCCAGCGTTGACTGCAGCTGCGCGTTGTTGTTGTTATTATTATATCTTGCTGCTGTTGTTGTTATTGCTTGCTGTTGCCGTTGTTGTTGGTCCTAGCTGTTGTTGTCACTGCTGCGTAGATTATAACAAGTCGAAATTTGAATTTGGTCAACTGATCAAGCGTAATTATTCATCGCACGGTGTTCACTTCCACTTTCAATCACAATCGCAAATACAATAAATGCTAAATCAAAAAGTATCCAATTGGTTTTGTTGATACTCTATCGATAGCGATTTTAAAATATGGGCATGTCATCGAAAGACCACCACCACATTACCAAGCTATCGATGGGCAAGCAAAAGACAGGCGCTAAGTTTTAAAGGTTCAAATTTATTTCAGTTGCAATGTGCGCACAGTTTAAATTGATTTAATATTTCTTTTGTGTTTGTGAGACAGATAACGATTCAACATTCAGCTATAATCACAAAAAAAAAAAATGGATATTGCTTTTTGAAAACATTTGATTAGTTTATGTTTTTTGGTATTATAATAATGGTGGCACATCTGGCAGGCATTATAAAGCATATTTGTGTGGCCCCCCGGGCGTTTCGAGTTGTTCCGTTTTCCCCCGCGTTCCCTAATCCAATCAACCCTTCACAGACTCTAAATGGCATCAACAATTTGCACATTTTGGTTTTGAATATAAAGTATAATAATTGCATCTATTGCTCCTTGGCTAGGCGCCGTAGGGCACGCTTGCGTGTACCTAAAATATTTTTAAGAACCTCGTTCCTGGCAAACTGAGAGCCGAAAACAGCCTCTGTAAAATGTATGACCAGTTGGAGCAATGCGTGTGGTAAATATCCAGCTGTTTGTGTGGCAATGCCGAGTGTCGCCAATGCTGATTTTACATACGTTTCGGGCGACGGTGCAAACAGAGTCGGCTTACGTATCTTGGACATGTTGGTGGCCACAAAACCCGGCTGCACACTTTGTATTAGTATACCGTGCGTCTTGTACTCTGTCTGCAGATCATCGCTGAACTTATTCACAAATGCCTGGAAAAATCAATCAATATGTAGTAATAATAATACATTAAATTGTATAATATATTCTCACCTTTGTGGCGCTGTAGACGCTGAGCAAGGGATTGGGAATAACGCCAGAGGTCGATGATATATTTATGATGACACCCTTGCGCTTTACCACCATGCCGGGCATAAAGAGCGCCGTCATGTGCGTCACGGAATGTATATTGGCGGCAACAATGTTGAGCAGGAACTTCGGATCGGCAGTGTAGCAATCCAAAAAGTACTCCGGATGACTGTAGCTGATGCCCACATTATTGACCAGCACACCCACATCCAGGCCAGCAGTTTGCTCACGTATCTTCTCATAGATCTCCACGCCGCCCGTAAAGTCCACATCGATGACGCGCACCTCGACTCCGAATTCATCGCCTGGAAGTATGCCATGCTCGTGAATTACAAAACAGACTGAGGAACCGAGCTCAAATTCAGTGCTTACCAATTTCCTTAGCCACTGTCTTCAATTTGTCCAACGAGCGACTAATCAATACCAGTTTCAGACCCTTGCGTGCCAACTGAAAAAGGTTTATGTAATGATTTATATAAATATATATATTTGAATGGCGAATAATATAAAGCTGTTATCGGAACTGAAGACTAGAAGGGTTTCCTAAGATTATACTATTAAGCTGAACTTAATTTTTAGAAAAATACAGCCATATTAGCTGCGGCTGATGCTAACATACAATTTACATAGAAATTAATCCTGTTCTATTTCAGTACTACTATGAAACCCAAGCCGAAGTTACGACTCTTACAAAAATTGATAAAACCAGACTTCAGCTATGATTCTAAATCTATGAATTTTAAGTTCTAGAAATAAATTGTTAGGCAGTTTAAATAACGTTTTAAAGTGCTGGGCAGCGCATACTGTAAAAATGTACTGTGTAAATGATGTATTATTGATCAAGCTTCGTAAAAGAAAATGCTGATCAATAGCGAAACTGAAAGAACTAATTAAATTCGGAAACTAGACTTCTGGCGACCTACCCGAGTATTGAGCTGTACATTAGAGTTTAGTCGATACGCATAATGAGCGGCTCTATAGTTTAGCAATCGGCGCTTGGGAACACATAAAAACCAATGCCTATCAAGCAGCACATCGTATGCTAATTACGTTGGCTGCAGCCAAAAGAATGCTGACCCCGCCGGAGCCCGGCTGAACCGTAGCATGTGTTAGATCATGTGTGGACTATCTATTAACTTAAGGGTAATTGGGCAGTTAAAAATCGCAAGTGTTTTTTTTTTTTGTTTTTTTGTTAGTGGTCAAAGTACTGGGGAATGCAATATTGCAATGTGACAAAAGGTAAACAACAAATATTCCGTTCTGTATAGCTAGCTAACTGGACGTTGACACTTGAGACCGTACCCGAAAGCTCGCCGGAGAATAAAGTGCTGTATGAACAGTTCTAGGGCTTGTGTGTATTGCTATAAGTATTTGCTAACTATTAATCTGTTTATGGGCTATTTTTTAGATGTCACACTTAGCTGCTTAATGGATAATTAGCACTTGCAACAATGTGCAATAGCGTATGGAAAATTATAGCTGCAAAGCTGTAGAAATATTGGGAGAGTACAATATTCAAGTCATGCTCTAATGTTTTAGCCAAGCTACAAATTCAATGACAATTCGTTAATTGCACTTTTTCACTAAGTTTGCTTTTTCCTTCGTTTTTTTAAACACAATATTAAAGTCATGAACTTTGCAATGCAAGACAAACTGTAGTAGAATCTCTGGAGCTGATGCCCTCCAAAAAAATGCACATTCCTACAAAACACAATATGCACACAGTTAAAAATGTTGGTCTAAATTTGATTCTTATACTATATCAATATGAACTTTTAGTTTTTGATTGTAAGTTAATAAAAAATAAAACTTTCCGAATAAATAGGCTTACTGGTGTTAGGTATTAAAATTCAATTAATTTGAATTAAAATTGAAGCTAATGAGGTATAATAATACAACCTAGATCCTACAGAGGTCTACATCTATCTGTTGCTAGCTAAAGAATTTCAACTAAAATTGTTCCTTGCGTAACTAAAAAAACCTAGTTCCTTCTGGGTTTCTTGGAGTTCCTTGATTTTAAAAAATACTTCTATGCATACACACCTCCCTTGCATAGGCCTTTCCAATGCCATCCGTGGAGCCGGTGATAACTGAAATAAATACGGAAAACATATATATGAATATAGTTATAGCTATCAAGATATATAAAGCCGAGACATGAGTAATGGACGCCTTATCAGGTCTGTGTCTTTATCGCGACAAGGTTCAAATGTCAAATAGGCTCGATGACTGGCTGACACTACTCACCTGCCCAGTCGCCCATCTGGGCCAGATTCACCGAGGAGCCACAGAACTTGGGCCCCAACACATTCGCATAGATCCAGGGCAACACTTTGCGACAGATCTGGAATCCCACAATGCCCATGGCAATGCCGCCCAAAATGCTCAAAAGACGCGAATGCTCCTCCATAATGAAAGCAGTAAGTTTCCAAAAATAAATTCCAAATAAGAACAGCCGCCTGCTTTTGTTGGTGTCGACACTACGGACTCTGTTGGCTGCCTGAAAGTTGACGACTCTGTCGATTTATTGCTGCCGCTGCTGTTTCCTCAGCCTCTGCCGCTGCCGCTGTCGCCGTCGCTGCTGTCTGTGTGAGCTTCGCTGCGTGCGCTATCGTTGTATTGGTTACGCGGCAGAGAGCGTCAATTGAATTTTATAGATTCACAAAATGTCTGAATATTGGAGGGGGGAGGGTGGGGTAGGGCTCTGGCGGCTTTCTGTTTAATATTCAAAGCAGATTAGCGCGCGCGTTGCTCAAATTTGCTGCTATGCATATAGAATAGCAAAGAGTTTCCTTCTTGTCAACTTGATTTTATTCTTTGCAAATAAATCTATATGAAAATTGAAGAAATTACTGTGTGAAATTTGAGGAAATTACTGTATGAAATGTCAAACGGCGGCACGGAAAATAAAATGAACGGTTCTTTTTTTTTTGACGACTGAGCATAATTGTGTATGTGTGTGTGATTTTAGCGTCGCGCCACTTATGCATGTGCAGCTGTAATATATATATATATATATGTGTGTGTGTGTGTATATGTATATCTCGACTGCCAGTTGTGCTCTCTCACATTTTTCGGCGCGATTCTGAGCAACCATATCGCACCACCACCAGCAGAAATAGCACCACTAAACGATAAGGGGGCACTTGTGCTCAATCATTGACACACACACACACTCACACACTCAGCACTCAAACATTTGCTGGCTCTCACTGAAATTGCACATGCGCAGGAAGCAGCATATAAAATAGTACAGCAACCCAAACCGATGACGATTATTTTACGCGCTCAACTGCAATTTGGATGCTGTAGTTTGTATCTCGAATTTTGGCGTGTACTTAATTATGTTTAACAAACAAATTAATTCAATTGCTGTGTGTTTTGTGTGAAATTTGTTTCTAACGGACGAATTATCATCAGCGCGCCTCGAATCCCTAAGGCAGTGTTGCTCAACTTTCAAAAAGCACACTAGATGGCGTCGCAAATGTGTGGTATGTGTTGCATACTTTTAAGCTGTCGATATATTTATCTAATTGGAAGTGGTCCTGAGCAAATCTGTAAATATGGCAACTCTGTGCAGATGGCGCCCGATGACTAACGATTCTGCCTGTTTATACAGATAAAATGAGAAAACGAGAGACAGAGAGAGAGAGTGAGAGTGAGAGAGAGAGGGAGGCAAAAACGCGCAGTTGGCAATTGGAATACGAGTCCTGTCTACGGCAGTCTCGCGTCAATTGTGTGTGGACCAACAACGTTGTCGGGCCCGGCAAATGCAACATGGGCATTGATTTCATGATATCCTTAAAAGTGAGCAACTCTGTTGATTTAGCCAGGCAATTTCGAATTTAATATATAACATACGCTAGTTTTTTCCATGGTTATTTGCTTAATACAAATAAAATCAGTTGTCAGCTGGTGTGCAGTATTATCGAAAGTTAAATCAAGCAAGTGTTGTTTCACTTGAGAAACATTTAATTGCCATCAAATATGTGCACACACTTGTGCCATAGTTCAAATGCCATAAACAGGCAATCCAATAAAATGTTTCGTATCGAAACGGCTCATATCGAAATCTTGAGTGCCCATTAAAAGCTGCTGCGTTCTGTGATTGGAGTTTGGAGATTGGAGATTGTGATAGGCCCAGAGTCAGCAAAAGAGCTGAGCGTGTGGCATGCGCACATCGCATCCTGACCTACATTCCAATTATTGGTCATCTAAGCAGCAACCAAGTAGTTCCCAACACACACACACGCACACACACACACCGACCGAAAAGATAACTGCAAAAAAAGAAAGAAAAAAAAAAGGCAAAACGAGCAAATAAAATGAAAATGAAACCAAGATAAATACACACGCACGCTCTATAAACTGACTGTTGAAACGGTGAAAGCTAATATACGTATTTCTTGTCCCTGCACAGTGAAATGTTATCAATCGGACTCACCAGGACTCACACAGTTACAATCAAATCGACCCATGCATGTCCCCACACCGTCTGCAATATGGTGAGCAGCAAACTTTAAAGGATACCACGATTCGTTCTACGTACACAGTGCATTGAGTGGCTACATCCGGATGCACAAAAAAATAAAAAAATAAACAGTAAATCAAATAAAAGAAGCGCACACAAAAGGAGGAAGTTGAAAACAGTTCTGCTTCGATAGAAGCCATTAAAACCACTCAAAAGATGCTTCTAATTAGATAAAAAGGAGCAGAGAAAGAACCAGAAGCAGTTGCAGTAGAAGAAGTAGAGAATAGAACAACAAATTTATTGGATTCAAGTACATTTATTGTATGTGCATATGCTGCGGTGAGTTTTTCACTTGTAGTGCTCCCCACAAAACATAGGAATATCATTTATTCAAATTGACTGATTGCAGTGATGAAATCTAGATTATTTTGGATATTTGCAATTATATATTCATCGCTACATCACATAGGTTCCGGATCCACCTCGACGACATGTAAGTTTTTCACCCATTTGATAAGTGTAATGCATTTTCGAGCCCATTAAGTATACGACCCATTTGCCTGTTGTTTGTAGGCATAGGTCCAAATTTCACAGTGCCATAACTTTCTCAAAACTGAACCCAATGTAATTTTGATTAGGGTTCAGCCTCTGTAATAATACTACTTTTACCGTTGACAAACTACAAATTTGAAGATTTTCTATCAAAAATCAAACATGTGCGATTTTCAAGTCCCTAAAAATGCTCTTTCAAGACTTCAAACTGTCATAACTTTGTCAAAACTGAGCCAATTTTCAATTCAAGGTACATTTTGGTTATGTTTTTACATCATTACATTCAAAGTTGAGAAACTTATTTTTTCAGATTTTTTGTCATAGATCATGACAATAATATTGACATGTTAGGTTTCCAAGAGCCTTCCCAGACTTCAAACTGCCATAACTTTGTCAGAACTGAACCGATTTTCAAAAGCAATATATTTTCGATTATCGTTTAGTCTCTACTACATTTAAATCTAAAAACTTATCGAGAAAAATGTAATGCTGTATATCTTCTGGTCGGGCACTCTCCACTAGAATCCTTTTACTTGTTTATTATAATGTCATATTTTATTTAAGATCCACAATATAGAGTTTTTATAAGTCTTTTAAAGATTTTTAATGTTCAGCAAATAAATCTGTTGTTTCTTTTTATATGTATGTATGTATCCAACTGATTGCAGTGAAACGTCCCCGAGCTGGAGATCCATTCGATACGTTTCCGAAAAACTTCTGGCAAGAGTTCTCA
The DNA here is from genome assembly GCA_035045305.1 of Drosophila maculinotata. Taxonomy (NCBI): domain Eukaryota; kingdom Metazoa; phylum Arthropoda; class Insecta; order Diptera; family Drosophilidae; genus Drosophila; species Drosophila maculinotata. Next base: position 5,409,022 of record JAWNPD010000679.1, on the reverse strand, counting down.
TCGCCGTTCACAGACACGCCCGAGGATGAGGAGCTTGAGGTCACCGAAACGACAACGCACGAGCCTTTTCCGTTCTTTGCCGATCCCTACACGACAATTAATATAAGCACCCAGCTGTCATCGACCGTGTATCTGCACTGTCGGGTCAATGACCTCCAAGGGAAGACGGTCTCGTGGATGCGACGCAAGGGCGACGATCTGACCCTGATCTCCTTTGGCCAGCACACTTACAGCGGGGATTCGCGTTATTCGTTAGAGTTCGAGGAGCCCAACGATTGGAAACTCCTGATACAATTTGCCAATGAGCGAGATGAGGGTCCCTATGAGTGTCAGGTATCCTCACATCCCCCATTGGTACTTTTGGTATACCTAACTATAATTGGTAAGTAAACCGAAGCTTAGGGCTAAACTATGGATCGATTATATTTCACATTGCAGTTCCTCATGTGGAAATTCTCGATGAGCGGGGATCGGCCACACCGGAGAAATACTACAAGGCTGGCAGCACCATCGAGTTGCAGTGCGTCATCTCAAAGATTCCACATCCGTCGTCATATATCACCTGGCGTCATGGCCTCCGCCTGCTCAACTACGACACCAGTCGAGGCGGCATTAGGTGCGATTATAATATTCTTAATCCTAAGAAGAGTTCCTATCAAGTTTCATGTGATTTCACAGCGTGAAGACAGACATGCTGCCGGGTAGGGCCTTGAGTCGTCTCTATATAGCCAATGCGAATCGACAGGACACTGGAAACTATACCTGCATGCTGGGAAATGAGATAACGGAAACGGTTGTTGTGCATGTGCTTAACGGTAAGTCAAATATCCAAATCAAATAGCCCGTTTTGTATGTTCCTGTTGAGCAATATTAAGTTCTTACTCTTATTGACATTTATATACGAATTTAACAATTTATCGATTTATCGATAAGTGTTGTTCAAACACTGCTGACAACTAACATGCACTTTAAACAGGAACATGTCAAAGCGGACTTGAGAATTTAAATATGCAAATATTTAATAGATATTATATTTAACACTATCAATCTGAATATATTTAGTGGAGCGTGTGTAAAATGTTGTCTATGTGATATCCAAATTGCAGGTGAAGAGCCAGCTGCAATGCAACATGCAAATGGGACTCGGTTTATATCCAGCCCTCTAACTATGGTTGTGTTTTTTATAATGTTCGCGATAGTAAAGCCACTTCAGCGATGACAACATTGTGAATGGCCTTAACCAATTATGGAAACGCTATCAAGCAAAACTTTAATATATACTTAAAACAAAAACGAAAAACGAAGACAAAGACGACGAGGAAGAGGTAGAAAGAGAAGTATTATGGGAAAATGCATAAGCCAAAAAACAAAAGAAGAATCTTGTCCAGGATTGCATTTTCAACTTTTACTCTAATCATGGGTTGTTTAAAAATACATAGCATAAATGAATACTTATTGTAAATTTAAGGAGGAACATGTATTTAAACATACAAAAACCAAAACGAAAAGCGGAGAAAAACAAAAGTCGTATATAAGGGCGTACGCAAAAACCTACAAATTAATTTTGCAATTGAAAAATGAGTGTGAATACATCTTAGTCGTACTACAAAGGCCGTGTTTTTGTTGGCTAAAAGTACATTAAACCCCCCCCCCCCCCCCCCGCCTCTTCCGCTCCCACGCAAGTCCACACATACAAACTTATTTTATAGTTTACATAATATCATTTTTAGTATTATCTCTCTAGCCAAAACAAAAAATGATATGTACAAAATATTTCATGTTGATGGTTGTAGCTTCTTGAAATCAAACGGCATATCAGTTGGGATCATTGGAACACATTCTTGGATGGCATTTAGCAATTAGTTTTTAGTAAAAAAAAAGCACAAAAGCATAAAAGAACTCCTCTCACTTTTCATTTTTTTCCGCTGCTCCATCAGCTCTTTGTTATCGAGAATATTCAATTCAAGAAATATGATATAATAGCATATTATTAATGATCTCCTACAGAGTTAGTGGAATTGTTGACTTTTCGGTTCTTATACAGTACAGCAAGTAACTTGCCCAGTCAATGTCTTATAGATATACTACCACATAAAAATACGAGTACTTACGTAGACGTTAGGTGACTGTAGAGCACACAAACCCTAGATACCCTGATATTTACAAAAAAAAAAACAGAAAAAAAAACAAATGAAAAATACCAAAAAAAAAAAACAAAAACTGTGCCATTGAAAATGGATACATATCTTTTAATTTAATGTGTACATTAGAGAAATTGTTGTTAATTACTTACTTACTTAGGTTGCGGAACCAAATGACCATCGTATGTACAGACTTATGTAGTATCTCTTTGCAAACCATACCAAAATCGAGAGTCAGCCAAAAAATAAAAGAACGTATAGCCACGGACCAATGGGTGAAAAGAATAATTGTTTGTCCCTTTCATTTAACCCTCCCCCCCCCCCCACACACACAGTGCCCAACTTTCTTTGATTGGGACATGGTATATGTATCGATATCTATATCTATATCTATATTATTTGGTATTCACATAGAATAGGTACCATATATATTGAACATTTAAAATATGCTTGGCCGCTTTATTACCATCGCTTGCATCCTTATTATCATCACCTTCATATTAACACCTTTGTAATATCGGTCTATTAGAGCACCTATTTCTGATATCTCAACGCAACTGCTAGCGGCAGTTCTTTATTTTTGCTCTCCAAAATTTGGTATAATCTATAAATATACAAAAACAAAAAACAAAAACGAAAAGCAAAAAAAAACGAAACGAAACGAGAAAACTCAAAAATTAAAGCTCAGCTTAAACTAAACAATTAATTGATAAGTATTAAAAGCAAAAACAAAAATCAAACTTGGCTAATTTTGAAAGGTCCACAGTAGTTATTGTAAATTATTCAATTGATCCCCAGCCAAACTGCTGGTTGGTTTATTATGGTGTATGCCCTTAAATACAAAACAAATGTTGGAGTGAGATAACGAAACAATACTTAGAGACTAAAGAAAGTGACGAAACTTTTAGAAGCATTTTGGTTACAGAAAAAAATATTTAAGAATTATTACAAAATTGATATTATAAATAACAACATAAATATTTATGTATGCGGCCAATGTCAAATGCCGTCATTAATATAATAATGCAAGATTGTATAAAACAAAGACACACACATACACACACACACACAACACATACACATACACATACATTCGCATATACACAAAACCACACACACATTTGTTTTTTCTATTAAAAAAAGAACATTTAAAATCAAATAATGTAGTTTTCCTCTTGAAAATAATAGTACATACAATGCAGCAGAAAATAAAGGATAAAATACAATTTTTTTGCAAATTGTCTTCTGAAAAACCGAAAATATGCTATAGACATCACAATTCAAATCAACCGCGGCCGTTAAGTTGTATCGATAGCAATTGCTTATGTAATCGATTAAAAGTTGTGGTGGCCAATGTGGTCGAGATGAAATGGCAGCTTCTTAGTAATTGTCATTTATCGATTACATATCAATCGATATGGAAAACGTTTCAACGATAACTGGAATAAAATGCGTTGCACTTTTAAATTAGACATGTGACCTGCTTGAAATTCAAATTTGAAGAATTTGGAGTCATATATATAGTCAAGTTTCAGTCACTTATGTGTATATAGTATATACCATATATTTACATAAACATAAAACAATGCTACTGATTGTTTCACAAATTAAATAATTCAAAAAGGTTTAACTAATATAATGCTTATATATGTACGAAGTGCAGTTAGGAAGTTAACCTTCATAGCCAACATCGGCATCTGTGTACATTTTGATGGGCTGATCAGCCGTTGCATTAGTTGTTTCCATCATTTCGACATCACGGCAATTGGCTGCCTGTAGCTCTCGTCTGACATCCGCCGTGATCTTGGGATGAGATTTCTTTCTGCAATTGCAAATGTATTGATTAATTCAACCGTCATATGGATTAGCTTTTGAGGGAGGCATTACTTTAATAGCTGTAGAAGCGCATCCTTTTGCTCCGAGGAGATGTCATTCTTATAACGCTGTGCAAATGTAAGCAGACTCTGATGCCAGAGCACAGGCAGATCACGCCTGTCATTCTCGAATCTGTAAGGCACAAACGAAAGGGTTACTGGATGCTCCAAGAGATAGAGATCGAGATGTCTGCTGTAATACCTTAGGAAATGAAAGACGGCCGCATCGATGACACGATAAGGCAGCGCATAGCGTTTATCCAGGAAATAGCGAATGAATATCGAATTGGCGCCCGAGTAGCTCATCTCACAGATCTTCAGCAGGCAGGCCGACGAGTGCAGCACGGGTATGGAGCTGCGCGCCACAATGCTGCCAAAGATGATGGCCTCCCGCAATGTGCAATCACCCGCCTCCAACAGCGGCAATATAATGCCCTTCATAAAGGCAGCCGGCTTGAAGAGCGCCCGCTTCAGTGCATTATACAAGTGCATATTGAGCTTCTTGTATTCGCAGAGATCATCGCGAACGCGTGGCAACAGCACCAGATTGTAGAAGCGCTGGGCCATTGCTTGGGTGAGCACCGAGCAGAAGATGCGTGTGCCTTGAAACATGGCAGCGGCGCTCCAGTTGTGCGGCTCCGTTATGAACAGAATCTGCTCCCAGTTCCTCAACTTGGGTATAATCTTAAAGGCCTTGGGAATTTTGCCGCTGCGATAGCGTTTGAGGACATCTCGTACACCCTCGTACATTTCCTTAACCTTGGGATCGATTTCCTCGATTTTCAGTGATCCCACATCGGAGATTTTCGTATGTATATCGGCACCCTTCTCTTGGATCTTTTGCATTATGATTTCGGCCAGGTGAAGTCTGCGTTTGCCCTCCGTGGTGGGCGGCTGTTGGAAGCGCTCAAAGGCAGCGACATCATCATCATCCATGCCCAAGTCGGCCATAAAGTCGGTCTCGTTGACATCCTCCTCCTCCTGCTCCATGCCATCGTCTATAAATAATGTAGATAATTCGATAAGAAATTGACTTAAGCAAAAACCCAATCAAGGCAACCAAATAATTATTGAAGGTTAAAAGCGAGAGAGTTAAAATTATAATAGACCTTAACGTGGTCAGAAATCTCCCGAAGATTTAAATGAATAAACAATCAATTATATGGACATATATAAACAACTAATTTATATTCCGGAATTTGAATACCAGACAAGTGTATAATTGTTGTCAATGTCTTAAACGATAGCCCAAGTTTTTAGTGCTTTCTTGAAGCTATATATAATACTAGCTAATATTACTTACTCAAATTGAAGCTGATATTTTTGCGAGGCCCCAAGCTTGGAAAGTTCTCCTCATCCAGCTCCAGTTGCTGAAGTCTGGCTGCCGCCAATATCTTCTGACTGCTCTTGGCATCTATGTTCTATATAGTAAATAGTAACGATACAAAATATCATAATCATAAGCTTAATCATATTGTAAATTATTTTACCGGCGAATCTTCTGCGCGCAACTTGACTTTTTCCTTGTTTTTGGCCTTGGTTACTTTGCCCTCTATGATTTGCTGTTCCAGGTTGACATTTTTAATTATCGCCACGTTTGCTTTTTTTGGCTTGCCCATTTTAATTTTTAATTTTTAATAACAAAGCGGAGCACACAACACGTGTTGTAATCGTTGCTTATCGTTTATCGGCTTAACGCACCCTGTTGTTCTAATAAAACGCATGGTCACTCACTTTTGTGACAGCTGTTGTTCAGCATGTATGCTTTGAAACATATCGATGAGTATGATGAACGATATATTATATTTGAGTATTAATTTTCTCTGCTTAGAGTAAATATATAAGTTCCTAAATTGCGATAAATTAAATACTTGAACGCAAACAAAGCGTATATGTGAACAAGTGCCTGCATTATATCTTTGGATGCTGTTGAATTGCTATCGATTGATTGTATCATCGAAGCGATTGCGTTTGATATATCGATGTTTGATGCATCCCTACTTCCTTTCCTTTGCCTAGCTGGGATTTGACAAGACCGATTCTTTTTTTTTCTGTGTTGATAGCAGCAAGACCAACATAATGAAGGTGTGCTAAATTTTGTGAAAAATATTATAATAAACGCTGTAAACATGCACAAATATTGCAAAAAACCGCTAGCATAAGCAATAAACTAGTGAATAAATCAAATGTTGCACTAAAAATGCAAGTGATTGCGCTTAAAATAAAAGATAACAATTCCGGTCATTTGTATATATGTGCATATATGTGTGTATGTGAACTAAATTGTTTTTTTTTTTTTGTTTGATTGCAGCTCAACGTTTCTTATCCCGCAACGGGATGCCAAAAGCTCTTCGAAGTTGTCGATGAGCACAAACTGCGCGTCTTCTACGAGAAGCGTATGGGCCAAGTTGTGGAAGCCGACATTCTTGGAGATGAGTGGAAGGGTTACCAACTGCGCATTTCTGGCGGCAATGACAAGCAGGGCTTCCCCATGAAACAGGGTGTCCTAAGCCACGGTAAGTGCGCTAAAGCTAATTTTAATTAAAAATAACAAATCTCAATTAAATATATGTAAATGTATTTAGACCAAAATCCACATGTCCTTACGGTTATATGCAAATGCTATTATGCAGTAATATTGCAAATATGCGCCATTTGCTTATAAACGATTTGCATGTAAGCAATATACTTTCCGAACAAAATCACTGCAAAAAGTTTTTGCATGTATCAAATATTTAAATATAGGCAATTCGTCATAGCCGATATCTACTGTAACAAGAATCCTCTAAAGCACCAATGACTACAAATTAGACAAAAATATTCACAACCGAAATGTGCATTATTATTATTATACATAATAGGTTATATATTTAAGCACTAAAGCCTTCGGCTCAGACATTAACAATATTCATACACTAGCCTGGGTATTCGAACCCAGAGCCTCGTTGTTCAGTTGCCAAAATGTGGCTGGGTCACTTAGACAACTCATCTACCGAGGCCTGCACCCAAGTTAGATTTTGTTTTTATAAGCTTATCCGTCTTTAAAAATAAAATTCCCACTTATAATATTTCTTTAACTTATACTTTTCGTTATTCGATTTCAGGTCGTGTGCGTCTTTTGTTGAAGAAGGGACACTCTTGCTACCGTCCACGCCGCACTGGTGAGCGCAAGCGCAAGTCTGTGCGTGGCTGCATTGTCGACGCCAACATGTCTGTGCTGGCTCTGGTTGTCATCAAGAAGGGCGAGCAGGACATTGCCGGTTTGACCGACACGACAATTCCACGTCGTCTGGGCCCCAAGCGTGCCAGCAAGATCCGCAAGCTGTTCAACTTGACCAAGGAGGATGATGTCTGCCGCTTTGTCGTGCGTCGCCCATTGCCCGCCAAGGACACCAAGAAGGCCACCTCCAAGGCACCCAAAATCCAGCGTCTCATCACTCCCGTGGTGCTGCAGCGCAAGCATCGTCGCATTGCCCTGAAGAAGAAGCGCCAGCAGGCATCCAAGGAGGCTGCTGCCGATTACGCCAAGCTCTTGGTACAGCGCAAGAAGGAGTCCAAGGTTAAGCGCGAGGAGGCCAAGCGTCGTCGCTCCGCCTCGATCCGCGAGTCCAAGAGCTCCGTGTCTAGCGACAAGAAGTAAACTGTGTGAAATGGCCAACATCCAACCCACATCGTATAAGAAAACTAACTTGTAGCCGTTTGATAATAAATATGTCAATGGTCAAAAGATATCCATAAGACAAACCGTTCTTTTTTTTCTTGTGAACATAAGAGTGCGAATCAGTGAAAGCATATCATTTGCAGGAAATATCAAGGCTATATAGCCATATAGTTCCACGAGTAGCTGCTTAATACGGCAAGCAGTTATTAACTTGTATTCATACTATATAGTTTGCCTGGCAATCCCTACATATAGCTGCTTTTATATGTAGGTGAAACGGGCGGAATCTTTATAGTGTATAATGTCAGCAAGTGGTCGTAGCTATATTCGATAAGCTCATCGATCTCAAGCACTATATGAGCTAGGCTGCTAATTTCTGGTATGTATGTACATAGGCTCTCGTATATCATGTACGACTTCAGATTGCTGGATATATATCAAATTTTAATACTGCGTACATTTGGGTATTCGATGTAGGACGCAATGGACCGATTCCTCCTTATCCAATCTAGTCTCTCTCAGCTTATAACTTAAAAAGTTATCTTCGAAAAGCTGGTTTTTTGCTTTTTGTACTCGAAAGTTTCCAAAGTGTGACGACCACCCAAATATCGAACATTTATGTGTAATATAGAGGCGGTAAATTTTCAGCAGATTTTTTATAATGGAACTGAATTTTACGACGACTATTTCTTGTCTTTAATGTAGTGAATTTATACGCTTTAGACTATTATTTTTGTATATATATAGGATATTCCAATTACGGATTAATATCTCTTGTGGTTATCAAGGTAGCAATTTGTTATACATTTTAGAAGGCGTTTTAAATCTGCATCTTTTTCGATGTACAACAGAAATGTGATATTTACTCTATTTAATATGGATTATTTAAGAACCCTCCAGATTCAGCGCAAAGAAAAACCTTTAAATAGCGACCTTCTTTAGGATATTTATTTATTATTATTTTATTTCAAATACACATATAACTACAGAGAAAGGTGAAACAGGCTACACATCTTAACAAAACGAAACGGATAGAGGCAACAGCTCTCTTCTATTTCGTGTGAAATTCACCATTTTTAAACACTTGGACACGCATAACTTCTACAGTGGTAGCTCGGAAATTCGAACTTTTGAAAACTAGAATCCATTGCAATGTTTTCCATCTAACATTCTCATTATTGAGTACAATTTTTGTGTAATCTATAGTTTTTAAACATTTTTAAATATATGAAATTGGTATATAGAAATTAGAAATTTCAAAATGCAAACCAAAAATACTGATATTTGACATGTTTTTTGTATTATCTTTAATTTTTAAACACTTCAAAAATCGTATTAAATTTTTCTATAGAAATCAGTAAACTGCACAAAAAGTAAAAAAGAATTTGTAGAATTTATAAAAATTTGGCAATTAGTCCTAGCTGAAATCGTAGCGATCTATTTATCGAGCGATCACTGTAGCGAAATTCTACTTTAAGCTTAGCAACAATTCGGTTTCATCTTTGAATATATATGCATATGTATATAGATAGCTATATAAATATAAATATTATATATATATGTAAAAACAATAAGAATGTATAAGGGGGGCAGTTGGCGTTGAGTCGAGCTTTCCGCATACGCACACACACACACACAGAGAGAGAGAGTGAGATAGGATGTGCTTTCTCATACAATCCGAATCCAAATTCACAATCTGTAATCAATGTCTTCCACTTTAGAAATTATCTGTTGGCCGTTTCGCTAGTTGCATCGCCGGCTGGGGCTGCCGGTGGCTCGTAGCGCGCCAGTTTGGCCTCCTGATCCGCCAGCAGCTCGAGCAGATCCTCCTGATCCTTTTGTGTGGCCAGCAGCGTTTCATTGGCCGCATCGGCACGCTGCTTTTCGGCCGTGCACTGTTGACGCAGCGTCTCCAGCTCCTTGGTGAGCCTTATGTTCTCCGCGAAATACATGTTGGCCTGATAACGTGCCGCATTGAGTTCATCAACATTGACGTCTGGACCCTGTAGCTGGGGCTGCGGCTGCGCCTGATCCTGGCCAGGAGTTTGTGCCGCTGCTGTCAGCTGTGCTTTGAGCAGCGTATTCTGGTCAGCCAGCTGGGCTTTGAGCAACTGCTCCTGGCAGAGCTGCTGCTTGAGGTCTTCATTCTGCTGCTCCAGCTCCTTGCTGGACAGCTGCAGCGTCTGTATTTGGCCATCCATGCCGCGTATGATGCCCTTGTATTGGGCCACTAATGCTGATGCCTCCGAGCTGAGCGTCAATTCGGTTAGCTCGATGCCATCGACATCGAAGCCAGAGACTAGTTTGGCTATCAGCGCCTCCAATCCCTTGTAGAGCTTGCAGTACTCGAAGTCGAGCAGCAGCTCCCTGGCGCCCTTGGCACGTATCTGCGCCTGCTTGCATGCCCGACTGTATGCCTCGTGGCGGGAGACCTCGCCCAGCTTGTTGCAGAACGTCTCCTGGCCGATGCGTTTGATGATCAGCTGACTGATGTCCTCGCGCCGTTGATTGGGCAACGAATTATCGTTGAACTGTATGCAGAGGCCCATGAGAAAGGCGCACATGCCCTGGACCAGATACTCGCGCTCATCGTGCTCATTGGCGCACAGCTGTGCCGTCAGATAGGCCATGGTGCCTTGTGACTCTAGCAGCGCCTTCACAGCAGCGGGACAATGGGCAAGCCAAACGCTGAGCAGCATGAGCAGACCCACTTTGCTCTGCAGCCGATAGCGCTCCTGTTGCATTAGACTGGTGCACTGTTCCAGCAGTGTGATGGGTCGCTGTCCGCCTGGTGTTGCCAGCAGGACGCGCAATAGCTCCTCCTTCTGGGCAACATTCTCGACAAGCGCGTACATAATGGCTACCGCCGAGAACCAATTGGCCAGCGTGTCCGTGGAGAAGAGACCGGTGCAGAGCAGCTGACCAGTGGAGAGCGAACTCACGTCCGTTGTACTGGAGGGCAGCAGCGTTTGCACCACAGCTCGCTGCCCATCCGAGTTGCGATAGAGAAAACATTCAAAGCAGTAGAGGACTGCACAGCGCAGCGCCAGCAGCTGTTTCTCATTGATCATGGACATGAGCAGCACCACAATGGCAGGCCTAGGTGGTTGACTGGGCGCCTGGACGCGACTCAGTTCGTCCTGATTCTCATGATCGCCGCGCACCACCTCAGCCACGGCATTGATCGTCTCCGTCAATATATCAGCGGGTACGCCGCTGCTCATCAATATTTCGCACAGCGCTTGGAGCAGCTGGGATTTTTGCATGACACGCTGACAGGCGCTGACCACCTGCTGCTGGTTGCTGGGCGTAACCAATGCACGGACCACCTGCAGCATGCAGTGGAAATTGGACACCTTTTGTGGTGTCCAGCCGCTATCCTCCAGATCGCTATCGAGTATGAACATGGGCGCTAGACGTTGTATGTAGGAGCCCTCCTTGAAAAACTGCTGATTGCTGGAGTTATTCTTGAGCAGATTCAGCAGCAGAATGAGACAATCCTCCACAACAATTCCGCCATCCGAGCAGCCCTCCTCCCTGACAATATCAAAGAGACGATCAAAAGCGTTCTCAAAGGCAACAATCTTCTGTATGTTGGAGTTGCCTTTGGTGAGCTCAATCAACAGGAGCAGCACATCATTACGAATCACCTCCCGGCTATCCGTCAGCAGATCCATTAGCTTGGACACGCCCATTGGGCTGACAAGCACCAGCTCTTGCAGTTCCCGCGTCTTGTTTGCAATCAGCGATGTAATCAATTGTATTGCCGCACGACGGACACGGAAATCATACTCATCCAGATAGCCCATAACAAGAGTGACATGCTCCGGACTCTTGATGAACATCTCAGTAAACTGTTCGCCCACATTGACCGACACCGCCGGATTGTCGGCCTCCTCATCGAACTCCTCACTGGTCACAATATTACATAGAGTGTCCAAAGCATAACTAATAATCTCCGCATCCTGGCCATCGTTTTGAAGCACCTGCACCAACGGTGGCATACCCTGGGCGCCCACCTCGATGCGATATTTGCGCGACAGCGCCTTCAGTGCCCGGCAAGCATCCCGTCGATCCTCCAGCAGCTGAGAGGAATAAACTCGATCCACAAGTTTCTCAACGGTTTCCGCTGCGCTCGGCTGCTGGCCGGGCTCGGTGCTGCCCAGCACTGTTTTGATACCACTCTTCAGGAACTCCATCCAGGTCAACGACGTGTTCAATATGTTAGTATGTTATATATATATTTCAGTTTACATATGTATCTGACACGTCAATTTTTATAAAAACAATATTGCGACCAGTGTGTGCACACCACCCAATATAAAAATTCACATATAATACCGATATTTAAAAGCAATCAGTTGCAAAAATTACTCAAAGCTTTCGATTGATTTTGGGGTTTAGCTAAGTTGTGGATGTTATATTTTAACTATGCAAAAATAAAAATCTTTAAAAGATGAGCACATCGATAACATAAATGGGCTTGTCGCATTGTTTATTTTATAGCCAGTGTGTACATAGAATTGCTTAAATGCAACTGCCGATAATTGAAATATGAATTAAACTTTTATTGAAATGCTGTAATTTCATTTCTTTATTTCAAATTTAGTTTTGTAAATGTGGTTTGTTTGCCCATATATGTGAAATATGGTGATATTTTGACTATTGCAACTATCGATAGCACAAGTCAAGCTTTGGTCATTTTTAGTAACATACTGGCAGCATTATAGAAAATTCTGCGCATAGAGCAATACTGGTTGCGTTTTTTTTGTTGTAACTTTTGCTGTTTTTGTTTATTATGCATTTGTTTGCATCCGAGTTGTTAATTAAATGGATGCCACAAATGTTACTGCATAAATGAGCATCAAAATGAACGCCGCACAATTGCTGTGCCTATGTCTGTGGCCGCTCCTCGCCATCCTCACGCCACCGACCTTTGTTGTCCAAGCAGTGTGCCCCAAAAAATGCAGCTGCAAAAATATCTCGGAGAATATTCAAACTTTGAGAGTCCGCTGCGATGAACAGCAAATTGTTAATTGGAACGAACTCAACTTTGGCGATGATGTCCAGAACATAGTCAGCATGTAAGTGAAGGAAGGACTTTCCATAAACAATTATTATTATTGTTATTATTATAAAAAAGGGAGTCTCAGAACAGAGAAGGGATCCTAAGAGATATTTTGTGCCATAATGCTCCCTATGGGGACTAGAGCAACTCTATCTCTTTAATAAAAGAGAGTAGATATCTTCCAAATCCTAGGAGGCTTTAAAATTGCCCTGCCCAGATGCTTCCTCCTTTCCCAGATCATGGCTGTGCATTCACTAAGAATGGGTTTTGTAGTTTCGTTATCCTCCCAGCAGAGCCTACACTACGCATATATGGTACCTGACCGGGGGTCTAATATTCAATCTGCAAAGTTAAGAGAATGATTTGTTTAGGGAGGGGCAAGCAAACTATAGTTCGTCTCGTCCCTGGCCTAGAGAGCCAACACCTAAGTGACTCTCTAGACGCCCACATTCCGATTGTAAATTTAGCGGAGGCCCATCTTCAGGGCCTTAAAGAGGCGCTGATAAACCAGCCCTAACTAGTTCATCCTTAAACAAATATTATTTTATTTTATTTATTTGTCTTTCAGCAATGCCAGCAAAAATTTGATAGCAAAAATATCCGAAGGCGATTTCACGAGTTTTACGGAACTGAAACGTTTGGATTTATCATCCAATCTACTCAGCGAACTGGACAAGGACACATTTGGTGAAAGTCTGCTGAATGTGGAGCGCTTGCGAATTGCCAACAATTCAATAAGTCACATATATGAGGGCGCCTTTAAGCGGATGCCCAATCTGAAGCAACTGTAAGTAAATCCTTTGTCTCCAATTGTGCAACTGTCTAACCGTTTCTATTTCAACTGATAGCGACTTGTCCAACAATCCCTTGGCCTGCGACTGTGGACTCATTTGGCTCATTGCCTGGTCAAATGCACACGATATTCGCCTTCAGCCGGCGCCCAAATGTGATTCACCCATAAATTTCCGAGGCATGCCGCTCAAGAAACTCAAAGTGGGCATTGACTTTCGCTGCGAGTCGCTGCTGCAGCCGTTCCTGGAGCTGGTGCCTAAGCAGAATCAGGTGCGTCACTCAAACTTCAATGAAGAAAACATCTTTTACATAACAAGAATATTAATTATTGATCAGCATCAATAGCCACATATATGAAGCCATATTCGTCCGTATGTTTGTTTATATGCAAAAATTAAGAGATTACATTTCAAGCCCTATATATGGATCAATCCTGATTGGATTACTATTTCAAAAAGCTGCCATAGGAATGAGCTGTTGGAAATTAAGCTCTTGTTTATAAAAACTCTTTTGTTTGTGAAAGTATTTTGATCAAACTCGCCGATCACAAGCCGTATCGAATAACTATATCACACAGCTGCCATAGAAAGTAATAAACTCACAAATAACAAGCTTTAGCTTATGCTTTTAATATGTGAGTAAAAACTTATCAACATTAGACCACTATATCATAGAAAAGATTGAAAATTTAGTTATATCAAAGACTAAGATCAGAATATATAAAGTCTATCCATATGTCTGCAAGGTTATTACATTTTCGGCACACCGAAAATAACTAACTATTCTTTTTTATTATTAATCAATGAATGTTTGCACACAGATTGCCTTCGAGGGCGATGAACTGCAGCTGAAATGCTATGCTCCACGCGTGGCTATTGGGGCTCCCCGCGAATCTGAGGATTTGCCCACGCGTGCCTATGTCTTCTGGGGCTGGTCGGACAAAATACGACAGCAGAACTCCACCGATGACATTATCTATCGCGATCCCACCAAGGTGTTCAACGATGTGCATCAGGAGACGCGACACTCAACGGATTCCGGCATACTCAATTCCATTCTTCGCATTGGCAGCCTCACCCAGAACCACACAGGGATGTGGGACTGCACGCTGCGCAGCCAGCAGGCGAATCTCTCGCAGTCGATAGTGCTGCATGTGGTGGCCAAGGGAACACTCTACTGCGATGCCATCGTCTCGCACACCAACAAGGGCAGCTATCACTGGCCACGCACCATGCGCGGCGAAACGGTGCTGCAGGCATGCGTGGAGGAGCCCAGCGATGTCAGCCAGCAGCGACGCGCCTCCCACGAATGTGCCAGCGATGGTCACTGGCAAAATCTCAATACCGAGAGCTGTGTCTATGTCAGCGAAACTACGCGCATTTTCGAGCAGTTCGCCAAGGTGAATCTGACGCTGACGAAAGGACAAAATGCATTGGAGATTGCGCGACGTTTGCACAACTTTACGCATATACAAACGCAGCTGCACAAGATACGCGATCCAATGGATCTGGAGTATATAGCGCGCACGCTGCTCAAGTATCTGGAGCAACTGGAGGCGCATCAGCAGGAGATTAGCTATCTGCTTATGGATATTGTCTCGCAGCTGCTCACGCTGCCCGCCAAGCTCTTTGAGGCCGCACAGCTACAGGAGTCGACGGGCCACAAGCTGCTCCACATTGTGGAAGCCTCCGCTTTGCGTTTGGCCAGCAGCACCATCGGCACCGCAGACAGTGAGCTAAATGCCTTCATTGATTGGCGTCGTCAAATGTCGCAACGGAACATTTTCGTGGAGTTCTTCAACATTAGCTTGGAGCAATTTCTGAGCATGTCCTGCGTCTGGCTGGAGGGCAGTCAGCGTGGACTGCAGTGCAACAGCGCCAATGATACCATACCCATGTACGAGCATGGTGACATCGATGCGGCCATACAGGTGCCCTACCAGGTGCTCAACGAACAGCTGCCCGCCACCAATGCGAGCAACACCCAACGCAATTTACGTTTAATGGTGACACTACATCGCAATGCAAAGCTGCTGCCCAACTTGCAGTCGCAGTACAATGAGACGCTCTCCTCGGTCATCATTGGCGCACGGCTCTACAGCAGCGAGGGTGAAGCGTTGGCCAGTCCAGAGTCATCGGGCGATGAGGCTGTCGATATGGAGCAGGAGGATGTCTATCAACAGCGCATTACAATAATGCTGCGTGCGCATCCGTATCATGATGAGCGCAGCGCACCGCTGCCCGCCTGGTGGGATGCCCAGCAGCAGGCATGGAATACGCGCGTCTGCCAGCAGCACTATCAGCATCGCACCCTGCTCATGTTCAGCTGCAGTCGCAGCGGCTACTTTGGACTGCTGCAGCGTGCCGCCTACTTGAATGACTATCGCAGCGAGCAGGCGGGCGCACGGTTCCGGCATGCCCCACTCCCTGTCTATGTGGGCTGTGCGCTGCTCTTTGCCTGCGCCTGGTTCAACATTGTCACATTTGTCGTCTTTGGCTGCGCCATACGCATCAATCGTGTCCAGCGTCATGCGCTGGTCAACACCTGGCTGGCTTTATCAACGCTCTGTTTGGTTTTCGTCCTGGGCATTTATCAGACTTCGAATTTGCTGCACTGCCGCTTGTTTGGATTGCTGCTGCACTACCTCAGCCTGTGTGTGCTGCTCTGGCTGTGTGTTAGTCTCAGCAGCATGTATAAACGTCTAACCAAGTCGACGACGGCCACATCCTTGCCTGCCGCTGGACAGCCGCTGCAGCTACGTGAGCCGGCGGAACCGCATCAGCGTAAACCTATACTGGGCATCTATCTGGTCGGCTGGGGCATCGGTCTGCTCATCTGCGGCATCAGCAGCGCCGTCAACATGAGCGAATATGCCGCCTACAGCTACTGTTTCCTGCACAACTCAACCACACTGAATGCTCTGGTCGTGCCCGCTGCCATCTTGATGATCTTTAGCAGCATCCTTGCGCTATGCATCTACTATCAGCTGAGCCAGCAGGCGGTGAATGTGCTGCAGCAGCAGCAGCATCTCGGCCAGCGTCAGTATTCGGATAACAATACACAGGCCACGGAGCACATTGATCTCGACTGGCTGGACGCGAATGGCGCCAAGCAGGATGCCAGCAGCTCGGCGCTGCAGCTGCAGCTCCAAATGCAGGAGCAGTACAGCACCTTGAGTAATCCCTTGAGCAGCATTGTCGATGACTTTGAGCGCTCCAATATGTCGCATCTGCGTGGGCATTTTCTCTTCTTGGTGCTCTATGTTTCCGGCTGGCTATCGGCTGCTCTGTATGTGCACCACGAGGAGCAGTTCTATGTGGTGTGCTTTGTCGCCAACTGCGTCGCTCTGGGATTGTTCCTGCTGCTCTTCTACAACCTGACGCGCAACGATGCGCGTCAGGCCTGGACACAGCATCGCCTAGCGCGTCCCACTCGCCTCGTTGCCTACAATAACGCACAGAATGGCGGCCGAGCAGCTGCCGCCGGTGTGGCAGCTGGTGGAGCCGGTGGCGCCACTGGCAATGTCAAATCTGGCGGCGCTGCCATGATCAGCAATTCAATTGTCGCCTACAAAGCCGCACCCGGCAGCCTCTATGAGCCGAATAACTCCGCCGGATCGCGCTCCAATAGCCAGTGCTCCAACAAGCAGCGGAGCAACAGCGCACGCAGCATGCGCAGCCAGACGCGCAGCAATGGCCACATGGACGGCACCACACAGCAGCTGCTTAGCGGTTGCAACAACACCGCCAATGGCATTACAATTATCAACAACAATCATGGTGGCGGGCAATCCTCCAGTGCAGCAGCAGCAGCAGCAGCGGCAGCAGCAGCAGCAGCTGCTTCAAATCTCAGCCAGACGCAGTCGGGTCTGCTGCATGTGGTGCCCAGTCATGAGAGCATACCCAGCGCCGAGATCTTCTACAATCCCAATCAGATCAACGTGGCCCGCAAGTTCTTCAAGAAACAGAAGCGTCTGGCCAAGCGCAACAATTTCGAGCTGCAGCGCCAGGCGTTGCCCCATCAGCTCCACAGCCAGCACAGTCTGAGCGACGCCAGCTCCGAGCAGCTCTATGCGCGACATCACAATGCTATGACCTTGCTGGCCGGCGGCAGCAAGGTGAACAATACGAATCTGCATTACAAATCCACAGGAGCACAGCAGTCACCGCTGCACAAGGATCATCAGCCGGTGGTGAAGCGTTTTGTGCCCGCCTCCAAGATAATGCAGGCGAACATCTATACAAACATACCGGAGACGCTGACGCCGCAGCATGAGGTGATTAAGCTGCGCCAGAGCACCAGGACACCATCGTTGCTGGACGAGACGCTGCACGAGCACGATGATGAGCTGCTGACCACGCACGAGGATGACGATGGCAGCTCGCTGGATGAGCATGCGCCGCTGTATGCCAACACAATGCCAGCGACGCCGCAGAGCGAACTCAATCCGCACATATTTCGGGATCGAGGCGCGCCAATCAGTTCCACGCCGGTGAAGCAGCCCAGTCTGGAGGCGATGAACAGCTTGGGCCTGCCGGATATGTGCAGTGAGGCAGCGGCTGCACAGGAGCCGCTGCTGCAGAAGCATGAGATATATGTGTCCAATTCGCTGCAGGTGACCAACTGCATACGGCTGGAGGATGACTTTCCCAGCGTGCTCATACGCTACAGCCAGCAGCAGCAGTCGAAATCCTTGAACAACATTAGCGATATGCTGGCGGCCAGCACGAGTGCTGCGGGCAAGGATGCCAAGGATGTGGCGGCGGCACTGGAGGGCAATGCCCTCGGCTCGCTGGCCGGTAGCAGCGCCAACTCAATGCTGACACAGATGTACTCCTGCTCCAGCAGTAATCTGCCCCAGCTGCAGGCCACGCACAGCGGACGCAGCCGAAACATTGTTGGTGATGGCGATCACTTTAATCTGCCCAGCAGCACGCGTCTCCTCTCCGGCAGTCCGACCAACGAGAGCGATCTTAACTATCAGAACTCGGAGATCAGCATACGGAGCCATGGACTCTATGCGCCACAGGCGGATAACGATCTGAATCTAACGCTAACCGATGACTTTCGCTGCTATCAGTCGTCCAATGCCAGTGATGCGGATGTGGATGTGCTCAACGAGTTCGATGATGAGTTTGTTGCCTACGGCAGTGCAGCCAATGGCGATGCCCATTATCCAAATCATCATCAGCAGCAGCAGCAGCTGAATCTGCATCATGCGGTGCTGGGCAATGGCAGTGGTGGTGAGGCAACCGCCGAAGCTGAACTGGACGTGGATGTGGATGAGGACGACGACGACGACGAGGCCATGAACAACTCCATTGATGAGCTGTACGAGGCCATCAAGTGTCGCAGTCCCTTGAAAAGCTGCAAACCGCTGCCGGAAACGCACAGTTCGCCGGGCGGATCCGAAAGATTACGCAAGATGGAGACACAGCTGCCGGCGATAGCCAGCAGCAGCGTGGAGCAGCCGAAAATCAATGCGAATGCGAATGCAAACCCCAATCCTAATACCATTACCAATTCGAGCAGCAATCATGAGAACCTAAATGAAACCGTGGAGGATGATAGCAGCCAGAGCAGCGTCATTTCCTACATCGATCCTAGAGCGAACAGCGAGCACAGTGCTCGCAACAATCCTAGTTAGCTATTAGAACTTAGACTATAGTTCTAGTTTAGATTTATAGTTCTAGTTACAGTTATATCTAACTATATAGAGACACACACACACACACACACACACATAAACGATTACCCTCCGTGCTTGGCTGGATGCTTGCAAGTGCCAATGCCAAAGTATTCCTGTCCTCAATAGATCCTAAGCATTTTTATTATTGTATATTGTATTTGTACTTTTATATGCTTCACATATATGCCTACATATATGTACATATATATGCATATATATACATGTTTAGCATAAGCCATTTCGCATTCATACATCATAATTCATTCGACTCTAATATCAACTATTTATCATGATATATATATGCTACTATATAGCTTATAATGTGACAATGTTCAGCAAACAATTCTCACATGAAATACTATGCAAAATGAGATTATGACATATTCAAAACCTATAACGAGCAAAATAACTCAGCTGAACTCATCTAAAATGAAAATCGTTTTTAAAGTGTTAAATTTAGTAACTAATCTTATGTGTATTATGTATTTTGTATATTTAACAAACTTAAGTGCAAACAATGAAATGTTTAGAAATCGATCAAAAATGGAATTTTATGTGTTATGGGGGGGAATTTGTCTTTTTCGAAGAATCGCTATAAAAAATTGAATAATTTCCCTCTATTTGCAGCTTGTACAAAAAGAAAGTTCTCATCGTTTTTGTATAGAAATTACAAATGTTTTGTTGATTTTTATTTTTGATACAGTGAACACATTTAACAGCTACTTGTAAAGTAGATACAATTCGTAGGTCATTTCGTTAGCTGGACTTTCGGTAAATTGAGAGTCCCATTATAATAGATGTGTGTATATTTATTATAATTTGTATATGCCGTAATTAGATAACTATTTAATTGTAATGAACATTCAATTGGCTGAAATGTTTTTTTTAAAGTGGAAAGGACACAATTAAAGATTAGTCGAATGTGTGCGAAGAAATGTGTGTGAAAGTGCTATGTGTGTGTTGGGTGTATAAATATTTTAACATTATCACTTAAAATGTAACAAATAACGTTTCAAAAATTGCAATATGTATGCTAAATACAAATATTATGAATTATTTGATATTTGATATTGCTGTCGATTAACAATGTTTTCGAGCGCTTGTGCGTGTTTAGAGACAAAATAACATTAATTATTCGATATACAAATGATATAAATATTCATGCAACAGATACGGATTCACATTCAAATGCTGCGTATGGACTTCCAGCGTCGCAGCAGGAGACACGCTGAGGACAATCCGCTGGAATATTGGCTAAATTCGCTTATGTTTATGTTACGTGTTGGAATGTCAATTTTCTCTTTTAAAGTCTGCAATGGAAGCAATATGAGTATGACTATATATATGGATTAACATGTCGATTATGCTGATGATACCTTATATGCTTCTGGAATTTCAGCAGGTGATCTGTGTACAATTGTGCCATTGATATACAACATATTGGCGGCACTCTCCTCGGGCAATGTTAGTTTCTGATAGGTAAAGCTCGCCTCACGCTCCATGCGCTTGACGATCTCCTGGCACGTGGCACTGTTGCTGACGCACAGGACATCCGGTCCAGCCATGGTGACATAGTACTTCAAGCGCTTGCAGCCATTCACCTGGGAAACGCAAGGGTATCATTAAAGTACTGATTGAAATGAATGGAGTAAGTAGCTCACTCTTATGGGTGTCACGGGATATTCAGGATATGCCATGGCCACAGCACGAGCACCCTCCTCGTTCGTAAAAGCCGAGATGCCAATGAAAAACTCGCGTCCTGCCGCAGAAGATGGAGTTTAATAAATGTGAGAATTGGATCATGTTTCTGTTTACCCGTGAAGAGCACATCGCCGCCATCCAATCGGGCATGCGGATCATCGATCTCGATGACGGGTATATCCAGTTCCTTTTTCAAGATAATGGCCATGCTATCGGCCTCCTGGCGCCGCTTGGCATTCTCCGAGCGACCAATGAGCGCCACTCCATTGCAGACAACGGCGCTGCTCTCGACAAACACGCCCTCGGGCAGGGCATCATCCGGCGGCAGCTCAATGACATCCAAACCGATTTCGCGCAATAGCGAGCAATACTGTTCGTGTTGTTGCTTCGCCAATTGCACATCAAAGCCGCCAGACTCCAGCAGTGCATTTGAGATTCTGTGCCAAGTTTGGATATAAAACGAATTAACGGCAATCAAGTGATGAATAAACCAATGAATAAATTTATATATTTATTTAATGTGGACAAGAGACAGTCAGCATGGGCAATTGAATTAAAGATTACAAAAATTAAAAGTAAAATTTATAAAAAAATAATAAACAATTTTAAAATTTAAAAAATGAAAGTTGATATTTAAGATAATTTAATTTGAAAGCTTCTGGGGGTATTAAAAATTAAAAGTTGGAGAAATGTATGTATATCTATATAATTCACTTGTTTAGGAAGACAGCGCCAAGGGTTAATCTGCGGTTAATTAATGACGGTACATTGATAAGTAGAAGCCGTCTGGAATATGACATCAAGCGTATATTGGAAACCCAGCGGAAATTTACTACCGAATAGAATGAATGAATTGAATTCATACGGGGTTAATGCGTGGGTGTCTCGCAAGTCAACACTAAAATGCTGTCATTGACCCGTAACCCACCCTCGCACCACCCTCTACACTCCACACCACACCACTCCACTGGCAGCCCGCAACCACAACAACCCCTGTGCCCCACCCAAAAGCCAGATGACCTAATTTCACTCAACTACGCATCATAGACATCGTAGCCTTAACTTACCTGGCAACAATTGCGTGCGTATATTTGGGTGACATTTTAGCGCTGCTTAGCG
Source organism: Drosophila maculinotata (assembly GCA_035045305.1). NCBI lineage: Eukaryota > Metazoa > Arthropoda > Insecta > Diptera > Drosophilidae > Drosophila > Drosophila maculinotata. The sequence goes on along the minus strand of JAWNPD010000679.1, from coordinate 5,386,977 downwards.
GGCTTAGCTCTGGTAACCGCCCGGAGATATATCCAACGGGATTCCAATGTTGCGTTTTGTGTACTGGCGCTGAGGAATGGCATTCACGCGTGCACGCACACACAGACTGACAGTCACAGAGCAGTTGAGTTAAGCCGTAATTTCAACCAACACTTAACACCAGCCTACTCTGTTAGGTGTTCAAGCGCTGCGGCATGTTAAGCGGCCGGTTAAGCGGCCTGTTAAATGTCGTCAGTCTACAAATAACATAGTCCATGAGCCATCAAGCAGCCACACACACGCCCACTCAATCATTCATAAATTCAAGTTAACATTAGCATAGCTGCGCCGCATTTAACAGAACTGCTCCGCCTCTAACAGCAGTGCTCCACACTGCAAAGCTAACTTTTGATTAGAGCGCCAAAGCGAGCGGTGACAGTTATAATTCAAAATTTGAATTCATTCGTCTCACATATGTAAATGCCCGTGTGACAAATATGTTAATTTTGGGAAACATACATAACGAAATATTTAAGAATTTAGAGTAAAACAAACGTTACAATAAAATACGGGGAGTTAGTTTTGTACATGCAACATCATGTATCAGAATCAAGTGGTGCTGACCCGCGAGCGTCGTCGCTTTGGACGCCAGTGCGTCTTCGAGGATCGCAACGAGCTGATGGTCAGCGTGCATCCGAGCAGTCGCCTGCGTCTCAAGTACATCATGGGCAATCCGCAGGTACGTTCATTTCAGCTTGGACCCGTGATGGCCTTCAGCGAAATAGAGACGGACAATGCGACCTTCGATGAGCGCGGCATGTATCACTATGAGGGCGGCTGGCCCAAGGAGGTGAACATGAACGATGAGGAGCAGACTATACGTCATCGCAAGAAGGTCGAGCGCGACGATGCCTGGGGTGAGGAGGTGAAGGATCTGATACGCACCCAAATGAATACGGCACGGCAGAACAATGCCATCAATATCTATTATCATTTCTTTGATGATCTGTCCTCCGAGTTGGGGCGCACCATTTGCATGCCGTTCAAGAGTCGCTCCATCAACATTATCCGTGATATGTGGCAGCCGCAGCGTCATATGTCCGTCATCAACTGGATGCCCAACAATAACAAGCAGATCATGACCCAGTACAGTAATCTCTATCTGCTAAACAACGAGAACCGCCGCATGGTGACCAATGATGATACGAATGGCAGCACCAATGCCTTCTATGTGTGGGATGTGAAGAACCCAATTAAGCCCGTGTATTACTATGACAGCGAGGAGATTGTCTCGTGCTCCAAGATCTGTCCCAAGGAGGAGAACAACATGACCGCCGGCACGTATACGGGCAAGGTGTGCATCTGGCAGACCTTTAAAAGCGGCATGCCGATGAGCATGTGCCCCATGGAGGCAGCCCACCGGGAGCTAACCTCATCCGTCACCTGGGTGTATTCCAAATTGAACACCGAATTCTATAGCGCATCTCTGGATGGCTCCATCAAGTTCTGGGATACGCGCGATCTCAAAATGCCGGCCAATGAGATCTTTCTAGATCCGAACCCTTACCTGCGACAGGATCGCCAGAATGCCCACGGCTGCACAGTGCTGGAGTTTGAGTACACAATCCCCGTGCGCTTCATTGCCGGCAGCGATATGGGCAGCATTTTTGTGGGCAACCGCAAGGGCCTGAATCCCATCGAGATGTTGAGTGGCAGCTATAGGATCTGTGCCGGTCCCATTCGCACCATCCATCGCAATCCGTTCTTTGTGAAGAACTTTCTGATTGTCGGCGATTGGCGTGCCCGCATCTGGTGCGAGGAGGTCAAGAATCGACCCAGCACAATGTACGTGTCGAAGCGTTCCCAGTTGATGTGCGGCACCTGGAGCACGGGACGTGCCTCCCTCTTTGTCACCGGCGACATCGATGGCGTTGTTGACTTTTGGGATTTCCTGTTGAACCAGCGCAAGCCCATCTATTCCATCGATTTCCATGTGCCCATAACGGCCGTACTCTTCCAGCCGGGCGGACAGCATCTGGCCATCTCGCTGGCCAGTGGCGATACCCACATCATGAGCTTGGACGAGGCCATGAAGAAGACAACCAGCAAGGAGAAGGCACTCATGGCTGCCGTAAGCAAACATCACTTTTTACTCCCATCCTAATTCCACTTAATTCTCACACCCGATCCTCTAGATGTTTGAGCGCGAGATTACGCGCAGCAAGCTGCTGGAGGCGCGCGTGGATGAGATCAAGCTGAGGGTACGCACCACCATTTTGGAGGAGGAGGATCGCAAGTCCAAGGCGCTGCTTGAGGCCAACGAGCCCATGCCCGATCTCGAGCTGGATCCCGATAATCCCGATCAGTTCATCAAAATGATCGAGTCCGACGAAGAGTTCCGCCTGGCCCTGGCCGACTTCCACGAGACCCTCGAGGCCGTAGATCGCAAGCGTGCCGCTGAAAAGAAGGTCATGCAGCGCACCGACTTTGAGCAACTGTATTTGGACAACCTGGCCGAGCAGGCGAAGCTCGAGGAGGCCCGCAAGAAGCGTGCCGGCTCCATAACCTCCAAGGAAGCCAGAGAGCTGCGAGCAGCCAAGAAGGCAAAGGCCGCCAAGGCGGCCAAGGGCAAGAAGTGATTCCGCCACTTTCAACTTGAAACAAATCACAATGAAATAAATGTTTGTATGCATAAGGAACACATTTTGCACATTATTTTATGGCATTCCATTCTATGGAATCCTAGAAATTCCCATCTTAGGATTCAAACTCTCATAACTTGGCTAAAACTGAACCGATTAGCAATCCCGAGGGCAATTTCATCATGATTTGCCCTCCTTATTAATTCTACGTTTTGATCTTAAGATGTTTCAAGTGCTTAGAAATACCCTTCTAAGATTTAAAATACCCATAACTTGGCCAAAATTTAACCGATTATTAATTGTACATTCAAAGTAGAACACCTACATTTTAACGGATTTCTTGTCAGAAATCATGAGAACAGTTTGATCTTATGATGTTACAAGTACTTAGAAATACCCTTCTAAGACTTAAAATACCCATAACTTTTTCAAAACTTAAGCGATCTTAACTACCGAAGCCATTTTGGTCATTATTTGACCTCTTCTTAAATATCACATCTAAACTTCATGCAGTTTTGAAAATGATATTTTTTTAATTTTTTTTTGAGGAAAAATATCATGTACTCCTTGTCAAAATTTTTTATTTTAAGCAAAGAATCTTGAAATTAGATTTTTTATTCAATTTGGGTGTTATAATTGTATAAAAAAGTCTAGGAAAAGTGATTCTGACAAACTTCATTTTTCTGTCAAAAATCACGCCAAAAATTACAAAAAATTTAGTTTGTAAAGTTCAATGCCCTTCTAGACTTCAAAGTCCCATAACTTTGTCAAAACTGAACCGATCTTAACAACCCAAGCCATTTTGGTCATTATTTGACCTCTTCTTTAATACCACTTCTAAGGATTTTGCAGTTTTAAAAATATTTGAATTTTAATTTTTTTTGGAAAAAAATCATTTAAACTTCTAATGTCAAAACTGTTTTTTCAAAAATTAGAATCACGAAATACGTTTTTTTTTTGGAATGTGGCTGTAACAATGAGTCCTGTATATTAACCCAACATCTAAAAGCTTAGCACTTTAATTTTTCTGATTTTCTATCTATGCTGCAATCTGGTATCTGATCTAGGCTGCCCTCATCTTAACTGTTAAGTGATCTTAACTTTAAGTTGCAATAATGGGTGTACATGAGGGTTAAAACACATCAATGGTGACTTTGTAGACCTTGGAAATTGCTAAAGTCTGTGTCAACAGCAACTGAATGAATTTCATTTCGAATTCAAGTGATATTAAAATAAACTTAAGACCGCAATTAAACAGACTCTTCAAAATTATACCTGATTTTCCTGTTATTAAGTAATCTACATTGTACAATGTGGATAATGCTATACTTAGTATAGTAGAATATACTATGTACGATTATAGAGTAGTATATACGACTATACGATACAATCGACCTTTGTCATCTGATCTGTAGAGAGCAACAAACTTGATAAACGGAAAATTGTTAAAGTGATTATATAATGCACAAGTACCGTAAGATGCATTAGTGTAGTGACCTCCACTGATCTCGGCTGATCATACCCTATCTTAACTTGTAACCTATCCTAACAAATGACAACTGATCACAGCTGAGCTGAGCTGAACTCAAATGTCAACTGATCTGAATCTTAGCTGGAATCGATCTCTACAGATGCCATCCTACTTCCTACTACCTACGCCTTGACATCCTTAAATCAAACTCGGCTTATACTATCGCATAGTTATTTGTTTATTAAGTAACAACCTTCAAGCTTCCTAAATTCATTTCATGTACAATTAATTAGATTTAAATAAAAGTATTCTAAATATCCAGAGAGAAAAAAAAACTAAAAAAAAAAGGAATGGAAAGTATATTGGTAAAGCTGTTGTGACTTAAAACTAATAATTGGAAGTTCCAGTTGTTTTGTCTATGGCTTAGATATTGTCGGTATCGACGCCGGTGTCGATGAAGTCGTTCACCAATCGCATCGCCTTGCGGGGAATAATGCGACCCAACTTCTCGACGGTCACAAAGTGACGTGGAATGGCCGCCTCCTCCAGACCCTGGCGCTGTGCCTCAATAATGGAGGCAGCCGCTGTCTTGGGCGAAATCAGCTTGAACAGATTTGGGAAACGATAGCGCGGATTCTTGCACAGACCCGTATCGATCATATACGGATAAATGGTAGTCAGTTTAATCTGCAAATAGAACGTAAGCGTATATAGGGTTTAGATATATATTATATTTGTCTATATATACATATATATATGCTTGATCTGTTATATATATATAAAATCTAAAATCTCTTAAATACAAGTCTTGTATACACATCTAATCGGATTTTCAGTATAGGGTACAAAAAGGGTTTATAAGTGACTAAGGACTTTGTTTCTGGGTATATCAACTTTTATATATGTTGCTAGTTACATACTTAAGCACTTAGCCAGTATACCCCTTGCCGCCCTGAATCGCATATAGAGTACAAAAAGGATATATGCTTTCCATCCTATCTTTGCTAATTCAGTATACCCCACCGGATTAGAGTAGGGTGTAAACTTACATTGCTCTGTGGATTCTTCTTGCGCAGCTCCTCGGAAAGGGCGCTCATGTAGCCGCGGACGGCGAACTTTGTGCCGCAGTAGGGCACCAGGTTGGCCAGCCCAAAGAGTCCGGCGCAGGAGGAGAGGGCGACAATGCTGCCCTCGTTGCGCTCAATCATTTCAGGCAGGAAGGCCTGAATGATCTGTGGAAAGAAGAAAGAAAGAACTCATGTGGTCAGTTGGTTTGGTTGGCCAGGAGGAGCAGGCGAAAGGACCTACCCAGTAGTGAGCCAGCACATTGATGTCGTACATGAGACGCGTCTCCTGCTCGTTATGCTCGAGCAGCGGATGACAGGGCATAATACCCGCATTGTTCACCACAATGTTGATGAAGCCGTGATCCTTGCGCATCTTGATGGCCAGCTCCAAGATTTCCTCACGCTTGACCACATTGCACACATAGCCGTAGGCGGTGCCGCCGCTCTGCTTGATCTCCTTGACTGTCTGCGAATTGGTCTGCTCATTGACATCCCAGCAGATGACCTTGGCACCCAGGGCCGCATACTGCAATGCCATCTCCTTGCCCATGCCATGTCCAGCGCCAGTGATGAGCACAAACTGCCCCTTAACATCCACCACCGGCCGTGTGGTGAACATCTTGATCACCTCCTCGGCTATGGACAGCCAGAACTTGATGAACAGCACCACCACGTCCACGATGAGCAGCACAATGTTGTAGATATCATTGTTCTGGCCACCACTTCCGGTTGAATTGCTGCAATTGTTCCAACGGGTGATATTATTAGTATTGGGCGTGGTTTAATTGCGGGCAGGAAGGGGCGAATGGAAGGGGAGAGATTGGGAAGTGCGTGCCACAAGCTAATTATACTCTGCTTTAATCTATTATTAAGCATACCCTTGCAGAGGCTTTGATTATTTCGTCACGATATGTGTAACGAGATTTTTGACTATATAAAATACATATGTATATACATACATATATACTTTATCTGTAGTCATGTACTATCTGATATGTCTAGTTTTGCTTTGATTTTGAATTTGATCGGTTTACTTTCTTTAAACTGCTTTTTTTAAATATATTTTTTAATAAAAATAATAATTTTTTAAGCTTATTAGATGTTGTCAAAATCCTTAAAACACCGGATTACTATATTATATAGCTGTCATTGCAACTATCAGACGAAAATTAACATTTTCCATCATTAACTTTGTTTTCCAAAACATTTGAACCAAACTGATCAGCTAGGAATGTTATATCATTTTCGCAGTTTGGCAAGAAATTTTCAACAACGGACTAATATATGGCAAATGAACTATCAGTCCAAAATATACCTGGTTTTTGTATGGTTAAATAACCAGAAAAAAAAAAAAAATAAATAAAATGTACTAATTAAAATTGGAGCTTTTGCTCGAAAAATGATTTTGCTGCTTGAAAAACTTGTTTGTTTTTGAAAATCTTTTAACTAAACTAACATATTACAAACTTAATTATGCTCCTTATATAGGAGCAAAAATTGACTATTGCTCGAAAATCGAGGAACATAAATATTATATACGTATGTATGTTAAACTTGCTTATATGTAGGTCTGCAAGGGTATTCGAACTTCGACAGACCGAAGCTAAGGGTTCTAGTTGGCCAAGTATCTATTGTATGTGTGTACTATAACGTTGCCATAGGTCTTTAGGTCTAATGTGATCCAACTGGTGACTCTCACTTATGAGCATCCGCGACTCCAAAGCTGTGTTTTATCTGTGAACATCGCTGACCAGTCGACCTCTGGCTCTATGTTGCTTTCAGCTTTTTCAATGGGGTTCAGCTATGGTCAGCAATATTTTGTTGTTTGTTTTTTTTTTTTTTTCTTTCTTTGTTTCATTTGCTGCCCCATATTGCTCGAATAATTAACTCGGCGCTCCAGCAAATGCAGCTGTTTGCGCGATCTTGCGATAATGACAAAAAATTATATGTATATATATACAAAAAAAACTCATTACAAACACACGAAAGAAGAAGAACAACAGCAGAGAGCACAATATTCGTATGACATGTGCTAGACCAAAGCCAAAAAAAAAAAAATATGCCAAAGCAGCCCTGAACCTGAACTAGCAAAAAACACAAACTCAAACTCAAACCCAAACCTAACCCTAACCCTAACCCTGACCTTGGCTTTGCACTTCTCTCGCTAAACCCAACTGGTCACGAAGAACACCCAACACTGGTCACCCACACCATGTTGCATTAACCTCAATGAATTGCTGATATGATCAAAATTATATTATTTACTAGGAATTTTAAGAAACCTAGGGTTCTCTGCTTCTTTCTCTCTTTCTTTATACATATAATATATAGTATATACCATCATTTTGTCACGAAATTTCCTAAGCATTTCCGTAAATCACAAATCAGATATACATACATATGTATATTTACACTTGGCATTTCCGTAAACATAAATATTGGTCAGTATGTATATTTACAGTTAAGATCTGCCCAACGACATTCTCAATATATATCCAAGAGTCTATCTGTCTGTAAGTTCTATGCAAACTGATCCCTCAGTTAAGTTCTTTCTGGCTAAAAAACTCATAATTGTTTATAGTTAATCAGCGTTTCTAAGGTATTCGGTTTTTATTGAATTGTGGGCCTCTGCGAATGGATATGTGAAACTTGAATAAAACAAGTTCGATACTTAATATAGTTTCAGATATATATACTATGTATATAGATTTTGCTGGCCGGGTTCAACAAAACTATTGGCGCGTGTCGACTTTAATAGAGACGTAACTGCTCGATAATTGCAATTATTAATGACACGTGTTGTAATCCATGGCAATGAATGATCAATTGAAATTATAACAGGCAAAGGTTAATCAGATTGCAATTACAACTGTATTAATGTGAACCATGAGCTAGTTCCAGATGCTGTTTACAGTGTTAACCGGTTCGACAAAACTTAAAAGGGGCTTCCCGGCTACTGACTGCAACTATTATAAACCTTATAGCCAGGGCTAGTTGGAGGTAAAGTTTTAATGACTGGGCTCGTAATCCAATTCTAGCAATATCTGTTCGGCTCCCGTTTTTTTTTTCGTTTTTTATTTTTTCAAAGATAACAAACTGAAGTTCGATTGCAAGGGTCAGAGTTCCATTCGGTTGCCTTAGTGCGCACTGTTCTTATCTAGGCCCCCATTTCTAAATACAAAAAAAAACACGCATATTACGTGTCATTCGAGGAATCATAAAAAATGTATAGGAGTCGTTAAGGCGAAACTTACCGACTAGCAGTTATTCTGCACATTTTCAGGTTCTTGTAAATAACTACAAAAACGAAACATATTTTTTGTCAGGATCTGTAGAGACTTCCAAAAAAGTGAAATATTCCAGCTGCCTAAATGCTTTTCTAATCTTGATAATAATATCTGCCTCCTGTTAGCATTTTGTTGTTATACCCTGTTTAGCCCGTTTTAATGGGTACGTTGTATAAAAATATGATTATATATGTATATATACCACAATGTTTATGTCGATAAGATTATTATTTTCAGCTGCATTTGTTGTTGCTAGCGCCCCTTTGCCTCTGCTTCTTCTTCTTCTGCTTTGGTTTGGATTTTTTTTTTATTTTCTTTTCGGATTCGTGATTTTTAAATTTGTATATTCTTTTTTTAGTCACATATTTCACTCACTTTAATGGTCACATATTCTATTTTAGACTCCTGTTTCTATGTGGTCAACTTTCTTACTAACCTTTGACTGGGCTTTGACATTTTTTGTGCCAAGGATCTCGTAGTATTCTGGGTTAGTACGGCAGCTGCGTTGGGGGGAACTTAAACCGTTAGCGCCTGTTAACGAATTCAAACTGAATTCCCACATAAGTAAATAGTACGCAATGCCGGCAGGTCGTATGAGTGATTATTTATTTGAAAAATTCACACAAGCACTCATAAAACACTCACTCACCCACACACACAGACACACACACACACATACACACCGTCAACAGAGAGCTTGTTCTATAAACAATTTGTACACATGATTCCCCCACATGTTGATCTATATAGAACTCGACAGTCTCAAGAGTCTCGACTCTGAGCGATGAGTGAAACGCTGGGTTAGATCGCCGAATGAGTCTCAATGCAAGTGAGTGTGTGTGTGTGTGTGTGTGTGTGTGTGAGCCATGTGTGAGTGCATGTGTGTGAATGTGAGTGAGTCTGTGTTAATCAGCGACCGATGATTACATGCTTGTAACAAGTCATATTTTTATAAACAATGGGGGCCTATATTTTGGGCATGACTCGTATTATTAGCTACAGATTGGGATACACACACATGTTTTAGCATTTTAGAGTATTTATACATAAATGAATTGCCCGGCAGGGGTGAAATTATGTTACTAGAAACTATTTTCTAGCTACAGATACAGACAAAAATAAAGATACAACTAAAGATACAAATAAAGATACAGATACAGATATAAATACAAATACAACGATGTGCAATTTAAGCAAACAAACCTAATCATATCTAAATATTTATTATATACCCTTTAAAAATTGCTTAAATAGAGTGTAATTGAGTTTCAGAGACAATTGGACGGTACCTAACAAATTTAGCTCGACTTTATATGAAAGAAATCTTTGTGATTTTCAAAACATAACATCTCTATAAAATTTCCAGAAATCTAGAAAACTATTATGCTTGAATTGCAGCTAAAAGAATATTTTGTATATAATACTCCTATATATATATATATAAATATATATATATGGTCATCTCAAGCACTTTTACTGCCTTCCTTAAAGTTTCGTCACCTAAAAAAAACCAAATCCAGAAGATACTTCCGATTCGAGAGAGGCTTTGGAAGTATTTTCGAGCTGTAGTTCCGTCACGTATCGCTTGAGATCTACATATAATACTACTATTACTACTTTATGCAATGGGGCGTTACGTAGTCGTCACTGTAAATCAATACTACTACTACTAACTACACACGTTTGTTTGGCATACGCCAACTGATACGATCCGAAGCGTGATAAGATGCATTGCTGGTTGCGCTTCGCTGAGTGAATATAACTATCGCATAGAGACGAGCCCAGCAAGCGATATATCGGCTAAATAATTCTTTAAATAAAATTGAGTACAATTGGGTTTTGAGATCAAGCTAGAGCACTGAAAACTGTTAATCGCATTCAAATAAACATTTTTTTTAAGAATAATAATAATTTATTTTTTATTTGTTTTTTTTTGGTATTCTTTAATTAAGATCTGTTCTTGGTCGGAAAATTATTAAGTTCTAAAATTTAACATTAATATTTTATTAGCTAAGAATAATAAGAATAAAAATAATATTATTATATTTGTTCAAACTATTTCGATTTAAATGCCAAATAGATCTAGAACGAATCTAGTCAAAAAGATACATTGAGTTACTTTGTACTGAATAGTTTTGATATGTTGAAACTGGAAACTGGAAACTGAAATAAAAGTGAAACTGCAACTGCAAGTTGCACATGCGACAAGGTCAAACGGGCTTTTGCGTGTGAATGTGTGTCACATTACGTATACGTAATTGAATAAGCATATGAATATTATTGGATATTATTATCTATGCTGCGCTCAGTCTAATTCCCATTCCGCATCGCCTGAGCATGCATCTTGATGCTTTGCCTGCGACTATGCAATTCGCAATTTGCAATTTGCAATTCAAGTGCAACTGAAACGCGCAATTGGCAACTGGCGACTGACAACTGACAACCGGTTGTCAACCGGGTGCCAGTTTCGTATATTTGTCAGCCTGTTTGTGGATTCAGCTAATCGAATAATTTAGCTTTTAGCTCTCAAGTTGCACAGCGTCGCCGCAGTTGACCAATTGATCAATTGCACACTTGAAGGCTTGACAGCTTTGCATTGTTTCGACTTGTCGCCTGCATGGATGCAACTCACAGTTAAATAGATACATTTTGCACGTATCTTTTTCGACTACAGTGAGCGAAATAAGTGTATGGCTTAGAGATTTGTTAATCATTTTCATTATTTTTTTTTCATATTTTGAATTTGACTAAAATGATATAAACTTATGTATAGAAATATAATAATTGAATGTGCAGGTTTCCTTTAGCTTAAATTTTGTATTTTATTATATAAAACATTTCTATACAGAAACTCGGGAAATGAAAATAAACCGTTGTATGCTACTTTTTTTGTTTTTCAACCGATCGGGTTCAAACTCTTTTTTAAAGATCATTATAATTCATTAAGAATTGTATAAAAATGTTGTGGAAAATGCAGCTCCCTGGGAAGAAAATTAAATTTTCGTCTGATTAGTTTTAAATTGATTTTCAAAGTTTTAGGCCTAAAGGGGAAATCGCTTTGAAAAAAGGTGTTTTTTTCTTTACCTCTATGGTGGTGAGAAAATGAGATATTATAAAAGTAATATTAAAATAAATTTTTTATTTATAGAAGGGGCGTAGCAACGCAAGCCGGGAAATGCTAGTCTTATTATATAACCTCTACTCTATTCAATAATCGATTCAATTAAGATAAACGAAGCTTTGAACATTTTTTTTTTTTATTTAAGTGTAAGTGATAAAAATGGATTTTCAAAACAAAATATATATTTATTATACGCAACTTAAAAATACTTTAGAAAGAAATAAAAATTAAAAAAAAAGTAAATATTTAATTAATTACAGAGCTTTTCTCTAAGTGTATACATACCAAGCAAACTGTTTGGCTCACTTTAATATCGCATTAAAGAAGCACCTTGCTCGCAACTAGATATGAATCAACATATATACATACATACATAGATACATGCAACATTTCCGTGTGATACGATATATGCATGCATATGTACATACTTATGTACATATGTCGCATGGGGTGCAAAGTGTTGCGTGCTCATATCAAGTCGGTATACAAGTCGAAGTCTGATTTCCAGCTGGCTTGGGGGTCAGCAGCACGCACAACTTGACGACCTCAGCTGGCTGCTACTTAGACGACAGTTGGCCATGTTCGATAGCCGGGCTCTAACGGTCAGTTTATAGATCTACTCGCTATGCGAGGCATTATCGTGACGCCCGAGGCCCAGTCCGCCCCCTATATATGTGAATACAGCAAAAGTCACATGACTAGAATCAAACAGAAAAAAAAAATTAAATTTGTTTTTCCATTGTTATAACTTTGTCCAAACTAAACTGAATTTCAAAAGCAATACTTTTTTGATCAATATTTGAACTGGATTTTTAAAGCCCAATTTTTAATCAAACTGCATGTTAAAATTGAACCAGGATTACATATTTGAGCTCCCACAATCTTAAAGCTAGATTTTCCTAACATGATTTATCTAATTATCAAGTATATAGTACATATATTCATGATCAGCATCAACATTCTCGATTTCTTATATGTAAAAGCTTTGTTGTCTCTAAATATGTGACGCACACTTGTTATTAAGCACTTAATTGGTTTTGGAGTAACTATTTTAATCCACAATTACTAATCGCAATTGAAATTTACGGGCCACTATCGCTTCAGATTTGACCAAATGTTGCATGCTCAGCATGACTCAGCATTTATTTGACGACTGTTCAAAACAGAGCGAACCTATTTCAAGTTCAAGTTTAACTGCTTGCTTAGGAAAAGGATCCTTTGGGATTATAGGATTTGTCTAGGTAGAATAAATAATCCTAAAAAAATATGAAATTAATACTGTAAAAACTTGTGAGTTTTAAAATAAAAAAATATATTAAATACTATACATAAATTCGATATATTAAAGATAAAGAAAAAGAAAGATAGCTGAAGATACATAATTGAAAATAAATCCCAATTCCCAATAAATGCAATTGTTTCAACATTTGTCTTTATTATATTTGCCATTAACAAGATAGTATTTGGAAAATCGCTAGACCTGCAGTGTTGAGAAGAAGGAGACGACGGCGCTGTCAGTTGGCAGGCACTGTCCAAAGGCCTCGATGAGCAGCGGCTCTGTGGCGACTGTGGTCATGAAGTCATCCAAGGAAACCTGCAATGTGAAAGGACTTTTTATATTGTACCCACAGATATAAATGCAATCCGTTACGGACTTTGCCATCCTTGTCCAGATCAAACTTTTTCAGGACAATTTCCACGAGATCCTTGACACCTTCGTCCGGATCCTCGTCCTGCGGCTGCTTGATGAGGCAGTTGCGCAACAGCGTGAACATCTCATCCTTGGTAATAAAACCATCCGTATTGAGATCATACACCCGAAAGCAAAAGGCAGCCCGCTCCGCCGGAGTACCGCGCAGGAAGGTTGACAAACCGATGAGCCAACCCTCCAGGCGCAGGGGCAGACCCTCATGCGCCTTGTCCCAGCTGCAGAAGATGCGCTCCATAAGTATCTCCTCGGTGACAATGTCGAAGGTGCTGTGCAGTAGCTCACGGAACACAATGCGATCGATGCCCTGCATGGGAGAGAGAGAGAGAGAGAGAAGATGTGGAAGCTAGTGAAGCTAGTCAGGAGTTGATCCCACCTCGACGGTTGCATGCGGCTTGGCGATGGCCGCGCTGGAAGAGCTTGAGGCGAGTGTTTTGGCTGCATACTGACAATTGGACACCAGCTTGCGATAGATCCTGCACAAGGCGTCCAGCTCATCCCTGTGGGGATTTGAACGGGTATTAGGAAAATTGAGAAAATTTTGATAATCATGAGGAATGATGATGAAATATATTAAGAGGGGTTGCTTAGCCTTCTGTATAGGTATTCCTACCTTGCTTTAAGCCAAGTAGCTGGCAAAGCAATATCCTCTTTGTCAATGATAAGTTTTTAAAAACGGTTCAGTAAAAAACCTCGTATGTCTATCTAGAAAGATGTCTATAAACGCTTCCTTACTAGGAAATCTCAGGAAAGTCAACTAAATAGATGAAAGCTCAGATTGCAAAACACTGCAGTGGCACCTGTCACTTCTGAAAGAGAGTGCAAACTCCGAGTTCATCCTATCTGATCCTTTGATTTCCATCCCAAATGCGGTTATTCCTATTAGCACCTGTTATTTCTGAAAGGGAACTCATCACATTAAAACTCATAGTTCATCCTATCTGATCCTTTGATTTCAGTCTCAAATGCGGTTATTCCTATAAGCACCAGTCATTTCTGAAGGGGAACTCAGAGTTCAAACTCCGAGTTCATCCTATCTGATCCTTTGATTTCCATCCCAAATGCGGTTATTCCTATTAGCACCTGTTATTTCTGAAAGGGAACTCATCACATTAACACTCATAGTTCATCCTATCTGATCCTTTGATTTCCATCCCAAAAAAGAGCCTATATTTTCACAAGTATTACCACTTGTGGTATAGGAACGGGTTGCTCTAGCACTCTACTCACTTGGTGAATCGCGTCTTCTTGCGCAGATTGTCCAATAGCTTGGGATTGATTTTGCCGCTCAGCTCGTCCATTTTCCGCTGGCGCTGTTGCCGTTTGTTCTGCAGGGCAGCCGCTGCGGCCTTCGACTGGTTGCTCGAGTTACGTTTGCCGCTAGCTAGGAATACCGAAACCGTTTTCAGTATCGTTTTGTTCGCATGTAGCGTGGATCTGGCAGCAGCTCCGCCTCCGCCGGTAGCAGTAGCAACTACTCCACCTCCACCTCCGGTTGTTGATGTTGCTATTGTTGCTGTTGTTGCTGCTGGCGCTGCTGCTGCTGCAGTTGTTGCCTGCCCGCCGCCATTTGTTACCCCAGCTCCGGCAACGCCTCCACCTCCTGCTCCATTCTTGGGTGTCGGTGTTGGGGTGCGACCCTTCGCGGCACCCGCCTTGCCTGCCGAACAATTTCCCAGCACATGTCATTACTGGAGCACAGTGTTTCTGGGTGTTCAATCTGTTTGTTTGTTTGTGTTGCTTGTGTTGCTTGTGCTTCATGTGTCAAAGTCAAATCAATCCTCGCCAGCCGACGCCATCGACACGCAGAGTCGCCACCCTAATCCCCAATCCCCAATACTATTCCCCCCCAAATGCCAGACCCTCTGGAGTTGGGCAGTGTCTAAGAAAAGGCCAATATGCAAATAAATTGCCACCAAAATGGATAATAAACTTCGCATATCGCTCATAAATTGACTACAATACAAATACACGGCGAGAAATCAAAGTATGTACAAACCATAAATTCAAAAGCTAACAAAAAAAAAATCCTTGAAGTTCGATTAATCAACTAATTACTCGTTGAGCAGATTTATGGTATTTAAAAAAAAAAAAATTATAACAAATATTATATATTGAAAAAAAAAAAATTCTATTACTTAACTAATTACTCCTTTAGCAGATTTATGGTATTTTAAAATAAAACAATTATTACGAATAGTAAATAATTAAAAATAAATAAAAATTTCAAATTCAATTTAATAATGAATTATTTTTATTTTAATACAAATACAATGATCCAATCAAACACAATATATTTAAACTTTATCGATTTGTATTTAAACTAAAAATAAACATGACTTAATATTAGTTTAACTATGGCATATTCAGAACATGTTTTTATAATACTAATATTACTTTTGAATATAATTGCTTTTTATTGAATTTGACATTTGAATGTAATTTGCTTTTTATTGCAAATATATTTATACTTAAATTAAAAATTAATTTTTAATTTAATTTTTTTTAAATGTTAAGATGTTGGCAAATAGACTCCTCTTTAATATTGTCATACTGATTAATTGACCTACTAGAAAACTTTCGTTGTTCTGCTCAGTGTAAACATTTAAACCGCGCCCCCCCCCCCCTTCCCTCCCGCAACAGACACAACTTAACCCATTACCAATGCACATTGTTTTGTTTTGTTTGCTCATGTAATTCGGCAGTACTGCGACCTGATGTCTTGATGTCTAGCTGGTAGTTCCAGGCGGAGGACCCTACAGCGCCGCGCCCCCTGCACCCTGCAGCGAATCCCCTCGCTTTAGGCTGCGTTCTGCTTGTTTTTTGTTGTTGTCTGTTCTGCTTAATTTTATTAGTACTTTGTACTTGTTGTGGCAAAACAAGTGTAGGCTATGCGGATGTGAATGCGAATATGCGGATGTGTGTCTTGAGTGCCCGCTAAAGTAGGCAACAATCGGGGGCAGGTGGCAAGGAGCCGTTGCCTGCTCAGCACGTAATACCCATATAATTTGTTTATACACCGTTGCCCCAAACAACAAGGATACCAGTACACACACACACACATACATGAACACTCACACAGACACACACAAACACATGTAAGCAGTTTTTATCTATTATCTCATAGGGCAACCCTTTCGTTGGTTGCCTTTGCCTGGCAATAGTTTAACAACTTGATAGACAGACATTTTTATTTGCACTGTCCTTTGTATCCTTGCACTGGAACACACCCATACATACACATCACAATTGCTGCTGCCTGAAGACGGGTCAGAGGTAAGTTCCGCTCGACTTTTGCCTACAGTTGTAAAAGTGATTCTGTACAACTGATAGCTTGTTAAATAACAGACAAAGGCGCAAAAACTTTCACAACTCTGGCAAAAGGCAGCTCCTTGAATATACATATGTAAAATGCATTTTAGAAATACACACACACACACACACACTTCTGAGCTTAAAAATCCCTTTCCACTTTCTACTTTCTCCGTTCGTTTTTCATATATTTTTCAATTATTTTTTGAGCATATTGTTTGCTGGTTTATAGTTTGCTAGATCTCTACAGTTTGATACCCATTATTGTTGGTCCTGTTGCTGCTGCTGTTGCTGGTTGGTTGCTTGTTAAAAAACTTGAGGCACAAAGCGAATTCCTCGAGTTGCTCGGCCAAAACAAAAGTCAAAACTTCTTCAGGCAATCAACAAACGCGAGTTTCCAAGGCGAACCGAAGAAATGTGTTGACAAAACCGTCGACATACATATAAGGTAGGTCGGCTAGCGGTACAAATAAAAGGGGGCGGCATTTTTATTGACAAAACAAGGACATTGAGCGGGTCTCAACCCAAATCCGATTGAGGGCCATATATAGGTTAGGTTGCTTTAATTATAATCAGCTGGCAATTAGTTTCTTTGTACTGATTATAATAGATATGAAAGTGTAGAAATCGTTAAAATTCTTTGTATTTCTTTTTTATACCCTTGCAGAGGTTATTATAATTATGGCCAGAAGTTTGCAACGCATAGAAGGAACGATAAGACGAGTTGATATACCTTTGTCCGTCTATCGGTCCGTCCGTCCGTCTGTTTCTACGCAAACTAGTCTCTCAATTTTGAATCTTAATCTTAATGAAACTTGGTACAGCTGCTTATTTCTGTAGCACGCAAAATAATATGTCGGAATTAGCCGAACCGGAACACTATAGCATATAGGAACAATCGGTCGAAAATCTTTGTTTTTTAATATAACTCGACCAAACTTTCCAAATATAAGTTTTATCTTTATTTAAGCAAGCTAACCAAGTTTTATTAAAATCAGACAACTTTATCTTATAGTTCCCATAGGAACAATCTGTTGAAAAATGAGTCGTTGTATGAACAACTTTTTTGTTTCTCAAAATATGCAAGTTTTATTGTATTTTATATAGATTGGTTGAATTTGGTCAGAATCGGACGACTATAACTTATAGCTGTCATAGGAACAATCGGTCAGAAATATTTATTTAAATAAGAAAAATCATTTTAAAGGTAGCATTGTCATTCTTTCCTTTCATTCATTCTAGCATTTCTTTCTCGTTTTGATATGGTACAGCTAAATCTGAAGTTTCCTTCAATTTCTTCCGGCAGCAAGCTTTAAACTCTTATCGTTTATTTGCCAATTTAATCACATTGAACAGATTTTCGACTTTTACAACCAATTTGTTATGGGTAAATCTAAAGTTTGCCCAAAATTGTTTTCCCCATTTCGATGGATAGATATTCGTATTACTCTTCAATTTATTTTTACATAATCATTTCATAAACACTTGTTAAACTTAAGCGTAAAATATTGTTAATGTTAGCACAATACATAATTATAGTATGTTAAAAGTTACGTTTTACAATTTACTTTTTCACTTATGATTTTTTTTTTGTAATTTTTGTTTTGTTGTTTGATTTGCTTAAAAACCATCGCAGGGTTGCTACCTTCACATTTCGATCTCCCCCCCCCCCCCCCCCCTCCCCACAACTTAATCAGTGTTGTCTACAAGTACACTTCGTATATGTTTATATACATATATATGTATATATATATAAATATATATATACATATATATGTATAATATAATGTGTTTGTTTTTTTCATAGAGTTGTGTATTCTCAAAAAACGGTATATTAGTAGTTATAGAATTAGGATATAGATCAGCTGGTCTGTAAGTTCATTGATTTATGGCCTGGGGGATAGATATAATAAGTAGGGAGAGGTCGAAACTGGAGGAGAGAGTAGAAAGAATGAAGACCCTTAACACTCATATATGTATATACAATATCGTAAATTTTTATTCAACTTGCTAAGGTAACTTGAATACACAACTCTACACGAATTATAAAGATAGGTTTTTCTATGAGTTAATTATTAATTTCTGTTTTTTTTTTTATTTTTTGTTTTTTTTTTTCGTTTTATTTTGCATTTCGTTAGACTTAAATAACTGTATTTTCTGTTCTGTTCCACTGCAGCAATATTGCAACTTTAAAAAAAAATAATTAAATGATTATAATGTTTAAAGACAAGACATACAAGAGAAAACATTTCACTGAAGTAAATGTTTGACATAATATAATTTTTTGTTCAATAAATATATATTTTTGAAAGTTACAAAGAGTTAAGACGACATTAAATATAACACACGATACATTGGAAATTCTAGGTATTAAAAAAATATGACAAACAACTTTTTGAACTTAAACATATTTTATAGTAAGCATATAACAAGGATGAAAGAAAAGAGCTGCGTCAAATTTAAATTTAAATTTAAATTCCGTTTTGTTTGTTGTTTTTCTTTTTAATTTTTACTCATTTTCTTATTGATTGTGTCCTAAGCATTTTGATTCACTGATTGAATGGATAGCCTAAACGCATGGCTACTTAGTCAAGATGGGGGTGTGGGGATTGGGAGCGGGAGTGGGAGTAGATTTAGGGATAGGCATTAGGGTTTCTTACATAAAGCTTTTATGCATGTTCTGGGCACTTTCCTACAACTTTAAACAGCTGACAAAAACAGTTGTTGATCGACAAAACGCATCCGTTGTGGCATATAATATATGTATGTGTGTATATGTGTGTGTATATATATATATATATATATATATATATATATATATATATATATATATATATATATATATATATATATATATATATATATATATATGTATATACTCTGTAAGGTATATACAACTAACTATCGTTATGTCAGCGTGTGTTTCTGTTTGTTTTTTTTTTTTTTTTTTTTTTTGATAGGTTATTTAGTTTTTAGAACCATTTTAATTGCGTTAGATTTCAATGCTCTACAGTTTTGCTCAAAAATTATTGATTTTGGATTTTTTTTTTTTTTTTTTTTTGTTATCAGCTACTAATTGCTATATTACTAAGAATTGTTTCAAACGTTTTTTCTTTTCTCTTTTTGCTTACATTAATATAAATACATATATATATTTATATATATATACAATAGACGATCTATATATATATAGATATATATATGCATGTTATGTTATTTCCTTCGTATTTATAAGTATGTGCGACGCATATCAACATATCGGAGCGATATGCGCCCTCATCGAATCACGTTCTTTATATATATATAGAGTATATATATTTATATATATGCAATTATTAGAATATTGTTTGTTGTTGTTTTTGTGGTTTTTGTTATACGTTATATCATACGAGGCGATCTGATTGTGTCGATATATCAAATCGAGGCTACTTAGGCTGCTGTTGTTGTTGTTGTTGTTGTTGTGGCTGCTATTGTTGGTATTGTTGCTTTTGTTATTGTTGCTGCTCGTGTTGCTGTTGTTGCTGTTGTTGCTATTATTATTATATAGTTAAACCGATATTATAATTCCATGTCTCTGGCCTCGTCCTCACTATAATCGGACATACTCGACTCACTGTCGCTACTCTCGCGCTCCTGCTGCGCCGCCCGCAGCGCATCCTCGGTCGCATACCGTTGCACATAGTCGGCGACCTTGCGATGATACTCTTCCGGCTCGTGCAGGTACAGTGCGGCCGCGTCCCGATTCAACGGATCGACGGGATTCGGATATGTGAGCAGCTGTGGCAGAAACGATTCAAATATATTCGATAGATCGTACAGCGCTGTCCAGGCCTGATTTATAACATCGAGACAAACGGTGCCCGACGATTCGTCAATATTGGGATGATAGATCTTATTCACGAACCCAATGCTCGGCGATTTGAAGGGATAATTGTCGGGCAGATAGACGCGTACTTTCCATACGCCCCCATCGTAGGGCGTGCCCGTTGGCCCGAAGAATTTCACGTGGAACTCATTAAGGCCGCCGAGGATGGTTACCTCGTGTTTTGATTCAATTAGCTTGATGACGTCATTGTCCATGCGTCGCTTACCAGCGCTTGGCGATGACATTTTTGTTTTTGTTTTTCTTGTTTGATTTGTATTTACTGTTTAACTTTTAAAAAATTATCGAAAATATTGCAAACGCAAATTTTCGATAACTGTGTATAATTATATGTTTTTAATTTTCCCTTCGTTTTTGGCGTGCTTGGGGACACGGTGCCATACGGTATTTGGTCTGCTGGTCTCGTTGTGTTTGTTTTTTTTTGTGTTTTGTTTTTTTTTTGTGTTTTTTTTTTGTTTGTCAATAAAAAAGGCTAAGGCTAAGGCGGTGATTGTTGTTGCTGTTTGTTGCTATTGCTATTGTTGTATTGCTGCTCCCCTGTTTCTCGTATGGCTCATACGCATCAAAAGAATCGGAGGAGCAAAGAGCTGCAGCTGCGGCTGTGTCTGCAAAAGAGTAGAGACAGAAAGAAATTTCCATTATTTGTATTATTGACATTTTCCCATTTTCCACCAAAAGGATGAATTTTTCAAAAACATTTTATGCCGTTTTTAAAGAAAATTGTTAATGATCTATAAAAATGAGTTTGAAACCGATCGGATAAATAAGCAAAAAGTTTCATACAACGGGTTGAACCCATTTTCCGAATTATATAAAATCCAGTCCAAGTAATCAATTACGGCCCTAAAGGAAACTACTGTGAAAATTGCAGCTTTCTAGCTCATAATCAGGACAAACTCATGTATGTATATTAATAGACATGTATATATGTATGTGTGCGTGTGTGCGTCTTTTTGTTATTCTTATCAGTGTTATCAGGCCGCACGATGACCATGAGATGCCGTTGCAGACGAATCTCGACTATTATTCTGATGGCAAATGTAGGTCAAATGCCCGTGAGAGTAGTACAACTGCATACACTTGCTGTCTCGCTCGCACGGGCCTAAATAAAGCGAAACTGTGTCAACGACGCTGCAAGCAGCGCAGTAGCAGCGCAGTAACAGCGCAGCAGCAGCGGCATCCAGCAGCTGCAACTAACAAAAACAAAGTATGACGTTGCGATGTCGCTGCTGATACTGTTGTTGTTGGACATTCTCCTTCTCCTTTTCCGTCACACGCACGGTGCGCTCTATTTACACTTCATTGCTTTTGTGAGCAAGCAGCCGAGTAGTGGGTGTGGCGGGGTGGGGCGGGAGGCTAAATGAGCTCTTACGCTCTTGCGTTAGCAACAGCAATCAAGGACAAGCCTGCAGTTTAACATTAAACGGTATTTCTACTTCTTGTTTTGTTGCTGCATACTTTTCAGGGTTCAAGCGAATTGCGGAACTAAGTTGAAATGTTTCATTTCTGTTTTGCTTCTGCTGCTGCTTTTGCTGCTGTTGGCAACAATTGAAATTTGTTTCGTTTCGATTGTTTGTGTCATTTATACCCCGCTTTAGATGATGACGCGCCCCATTTGGTTGGGCGGCAGTGTTTTCAAACAAGCTCAGCTGTTTAATGTTATTGGCTGACTGGCCAATAAGAGCGAGCGAATGAGTAACTAACAAAAAGAATAAATAAGAGAGTAAAATGTTAGCAGCAACCCCCCCTTGACTATTTGAAATCAACAAAACCACAGTGTGCCCAGCCATTGTTAAGCATAGCTGTACAAACTTTAATTGTACAGTGGTCACTCGATAATAAGAACTCGTTAATTTAAATTAACGAATAATTTTTTTCTAATTTTTATTTTTTTTTTTGAATTTTAAGAGACCTTTAAATGAAATGACATCAAGTTTTTGGGCAATTCTAATTTTAGAAAGTTGTAGTTTTTGAGCTACCACTGTAAATGTGATTTTCGTATGTATTATTATCTTTTGACTCAACGGGGCGTGTGAGTAATATTAATAGAATCACTTTGGCAATGCCACAAAATATTCATATATGTATATATAATGTATACGTCTGGTAGAGGAAACCTCTAACCCCTGTAAATATACATACATATGTATGTATTTACTAACTTCCCCAATGAAATTGTGACAAATGGACAGTTAACTGACAACACACACTGTACATACTACTACTGGTCAAGCTGCTCTCTTTTTGGATGAGCTAATTTAATTCACTCTCGCCTTCTCTTTCCTGCTCTTGTTCGCTCTCGGTATTTGTGTATACAGATAGCCACAGTGTAGCTTTTACAATTGCCAAATTGTTTTAGTAAATTTAAGCTTTGGCAAGATTTACTGTAAGCATTTGTTGTTGAAAATAAAAGCGGGGGAGAGAGAGAGAGAGAGCAGATTACTGCTGGTTTGTATTGTTATTTGGCTTTGCTTTTGGGTGTTTGGTTTGTTGTTGTTGCTGTCTCTCAGCTGTGTGATTTATGCATGTGTATGTATGTATAAAAGAGTGCTTGTTGGTGTAATGCCCACGCTCTCTGGCTCTGGAAGATCAACAACAACAACAACAAAGTAACGTTGACACTCAGCTGCAATTTCGTTCAAGACAACAGCAGCCATATGTACATACATACATATATATATGTATACACACCTACATACAAATAAGTATGTATGCATATGTATATTGTCGTTTTGTGGTTTTTGTGGTTTTGGGGGACCGTGACTATCTAATATTGATGGCACATATGTACACACACACATTTATATTTCTGATATATTTTTATACATTTTTAATAAATTCGCTGAAAGAAAAACGAATGGCAAATGCAACGAAAACAAATAATGGAAAATGAAATGAAAATTAAATTGTTGTATGCTTTCTCTCTCACTCACTCTCTACATTCTATTGACAGTCTGCTGACTGACTGGCTACCCTCCAACTCCCCCCATTCTCCATCACACACAAACACACGCAGCTGACTGCATTTCATATGTATTGCATTTACAGATAATTACGAAACTTTTCGAAAACAATTTCAACAATAACACGCTCACACACAGAGAGATAGAGAGAGAGAGCGAGTGAGAAAGAAAGGGAACGAGAGATAACACTTATGTTGTTGTTATATTTTTTTTGCGTTTGCTTTGTCTTTGGTGTTTCTGTTTTTTCTTTCGTTGCTTCTTTACTTTTGTTTGCTGCTGCTGCTGCTGTTGTTGTTGTTATCGTTGCTGTTGTATTTGTTGCTGCCTTTTGTTATTGTGCCATGTTTTGGAGTTTTGATTTTGCTCTTTAATTTGTTTTGTTGTCTACTTCAACTAGTTACTGAACATTAACTGGCAACAGAGTTTGGAAGCCCCCAGTGAGCAGCACACGAAACATCTGAAAGGCAGGCAGCATAAGAAGCAGCAGCAGCGACAGCAGCAGCAGCAGCAGCGACGCCAACGATTTGCGAGGGAGAGAACGGAGCGCGCACGGGCAGAGAACGAGAGCGAGGCGAAGCAGCCAAACTAATGCGAGCGAGCGGGCGACAGGCAGACAGACAGACAGAGAGAGAGAGAGAGCGTGATAGAGAGAGAAAGAGAGCAGCGCCAACCTGCTGTTTGGGGCGAAAGACAGACGGAGAGAGAGGGAGAGAGTGCGAGCGAGAGGCACCCACAAAGCACATGTACAAAGAAAAAGCATAATAACAAAGCGAGAGCCAAAGCTAAAGCCAAAACCCGCAACAACAACAATAACAAGCAAAAAACTATACAAAACAATATTAGGCGAAAGAGCAGCAGAAGCAACAACAATAACAATAACAACAACAAGAATATCAAAAAAAAAACAACAGGCAGCAACCAGTCTACGATTCTGCCAACCAAAGAAAAGCTATAATCAAGGACAGCAGCTGTAAAGCACACACGACGCTAAATGCAACACACACACACACACACTCATACATACATACATATATATGTCTACACAAAAGTAAAGCAAACACAAAAGCCAATGAAACAAGCGAGCAAAGCCGAAGCTTTCAATGCCCTTCATATACCAACGAACATGTCGTCTTTAATTCACAGTGACGCACATGTCAATCTGTACACCCTTCGTCACTCAACCACACCCACACAAAAAAAAAAAACTCCTTAAACTGTCAACCTCAAGCACCGTTCAAAATTGAAGCCTGGTAGCTTGACTAACTGCCAACTGCAAGGCAATTGATTTAAGTGTGAACCTAACGGGGTCAAATGCATACACATGTCAAAGTATAAATACATAAATGGATGTTTGCATGTGTACATATATGTATGTGCTTGTGCACAGTGGCGCTTATGCGTGCAAAATTTGTTTGCGTGTTTTCTTTGTTGCTGATATTGATAAGAGGGATGATATGTATTGTAATTGTAAACTTTTGTAGAATAAATTAAAATCAGAGGACATACATATATTTCTTAAAATTAATATATTATTAAAACTAAATACAATTACTGCTGAAAAGATGTGTATGTATAATACATGATTTTCAAGTGATAAAAAAGAGTATATCACAAGTTAATTATTCCAAAGCATATATAAAAAGAAAATTATATTAAGAAAAAAAATAGTCTAATAAGACGCACATTCAGTTCCCATCACTTAATTGAAGTCACGTTAAGCTTGCGCATGAACGTCGCAGCTCGTGATTTCTCAAAAGGTATTTGCCTGTAACCCTTACCCCTCCCCCCCTCCTTGCAGCACACAGACCACACGGTCATTGACTGCGCATTAAAAGCACAATGAAGCATACAAAAAGGGGGATGTTATATGGGCTAAAGGAGGGCGCAATATGGGCTAAGGCCAACGACAGTTTGAATTTGATAAAAAAAATATCAAAAATGTGTGTGTAAAAGCATTTAGCCGAAAGGCGAGCACACACAGACACATGTGTGTGTGCGCATGTATTGGTGTATGTAACATTTCCGTTGCTAGCTGATAAGATTTAAAACGCAAAAGCAAAGGCAAAAAGCGAAAAGAAAAATCATAAACACAGCGCAATAAGCGTGCAAAAGCAAAATGCGTAGTAGAAGAGCAGCAAAACAAGAAATACACACACCAACAGACTTACATATACATATATATGTACGTATATGTAAATAAGAAATAAAGAAATACCAATTTGACACATTTGGTACAACAGTTATTTATAACAATTATTGCTGTAATCGAGCTGCGAAAGCAAAGATAACAGCAAGGATGCATACATACATACAAACGCAAGCTAACGGCTTTTCAAACTGAATTGCTAACGGTGGAATTCCCAATCTACAGAGCTGGGTGCAATTATTGGATACAGAAAACAAAGGAAACTAAGCTAAATTACAACGGCTATTTTAGCCAGACACAAGAGAGACAGAGCGCGCGAGATGAGAGCAACAGAGTCAGAATGCAAAACAAAACTGCAAGGGCTGACTACACACACACACACACACATACATACAGTTGTATGTGTATAGGCAATGTGCATACGTAAGAGTGATATTGGGCGTACTAAGTAGACTGCCAAATTTCCGAGAAAGCAACAACAACAACAACAACAGTTAGAATCGGTAGTTTAAGTAAGGCAGCTGGCCAAGCTTTTAACGGCTGACATTTGCCACTGTTGTTGTTGTTATTGCTGTCGCACCCCCCACTAACATACATACACACACACATGGAATCACACTCACACACATGCGCAGACATTGCATTTAATTGCTAGACCTTTGCAATTAAATACTTTTGGGTATATTTCGCATTATTTATTGTATTTGGTTTGCCCGTCGTAGATACCTTTTGTTGTTATGTTTCTCCGTTTTAATTTCGCTGCCGTTGTTGTTGTTGATTGGCTGCAACGCCTTTGATTTTTACGCTTCGATACTTCTCCACATTGTTGTTGTTGTATGCACCATCGACCTGTGCCTGTGCATTTTTTGACGCGTTTTTCTCTTCCTTAATTATTATCGTTTAATAGCTCTCGGAACACACATAAAAATGCACTGCGTTTTTTGCTATCGCTCCATCCGTTTTCTTTCGTTTTCTACCGTTTCTCGTTGGTTGTCTTCGGCTTTACAGCTGTTATGCCTCTGGCTCAGGCTGTTAATTTTAATCGATGTGACTCGATATATTCGATATATTTAATTTTCAAATTGGCCGAACGAAATTTGATTTTGATATCATCCCTGCTTTAACCGATACATATCGATTGGTCGTCTAGTACGCTGCAAGCTCGAAAATAAAATACAAAAGCACTAGAATTCAAATATATGAATGTGCAAGCAACATTTATCATTAAAATAAACCGCTTCTCTAATTTATAAAATTGTCGTCTTGAAGGCTGAAGTTATAATTGAAAATCTATGTAACGAATTAATTTAGCAAGCAACATATAGCAACAGGCAAAATGTATTCTAGAATATAACATTAATTTTTTGCTTGCCCTGCCCTGTGAACAGCAGACTGTTAATTGCGAGCGCAGTTCTGTTAAGTGTGTGGCAACGCTGTCATTGCACTGGCAACGCTGCCGATATGTGCAAGTCGTATATACACAAAGAAAAAATTGATAATAATTCAAATATTACAATCATGAAATTTGCCGTTATCATCTGCTAATGCACACACACAACCCACCAAATAACGCACTAATCACTGAGCACAAAATCACACACACACATACTTCTCTGACGGGGGGCACGCACACATACACCCACAAACACACACATACAAACGCTAACAAAATGGTAAGTAAAACAAAAAAAAAAATAAAAATTAAATATAAAATACTAATTTTGCTAAAATTGCAGCACGCCGCATCGATGACGTCGGTGGAGGTGCTTTTAAATGAATTCTATCAGCCGGAGACGAATAATACCAGAAAACGGGAAATCGAAGCTAATCTGCTGGCCTTCAAGTCCACGCCGGAGGCGTGGCAACTCTGCCTGCGGGTGGCCACCGCCACCAATAGCTTCACAGAGAATCAGTTTTTGTGGTTCTTCAGCACGTCAACGCTGGAACATACAATAACCCGCCGCTGGACACAATTAACTGCGGCTGATCGTCTGCTGTTGCGGGAGACACTCTGGAATAACTATGCCCAGCTGTTGGTGATCACTGGCGCACGTCGGCATCGGGATACGTTGGCGCAGTTGATTGCGCTGCTGGGAAAACGGGAGTTTCCCGATCAGGATCCCAATTATATGCAGCATTGCATGGAATTGACTAAAACCCGCTTTGGTCTGGGCATAAATCTGTTGCGTGTCACCTCCGAGGAGGTAGTCAGCAACCGGGGCGACCTCACAACCGAATGGAAACAATACTTTCACTCGTGGTGAGCATTCCATTTATTTGCTAATAGTGTGCGGCATATTCCCCCCCCCCCCCCCCGCATATTATTATAATAAGCAAGGGAGCCTGCGTGGGGACAAGAGCAAGGCTATCTCTTTGGTAAAGAAGAGTTGATAACTTCTCAATCCGGGCAGGCGTTAAAGCCTCAGTGCCCGGATACTTGCATCTTAAGTGGGGTATACGCCGCACAGTATCAACCACTATATTTCAATTGATTTCTGCATGTGACACGCATTTCCCTTTCCCTCTGTGGTATTTGTTTTTTTGTGTGCGTGTTTGTAGCATTTCCATGTGTATACCCGATGTTATGGACCTGGTCACCAAATATCTACTAATCGCCGTTTGTCATATCAATGGTAAAGACATACACACAACCATACCCAACACATTCATGGATTACAGTCTAGCCACAGCGCTGCCAAATGACAATCAATTAAGGTATGTAAATAAAAGCAGCAAATTTAATTAAGGGTACTCCCCCAACTAATTATTCACATTCAGCTTGCTTACAGTTATTGATAAGAAACAGCAGTTCTAATTTCTCATCATATTTCTATCAGAAATGAGCTACAAATATATCAAAATCTAGATTCAGACTCGAATTTACAAACTTTCAGCTGATGAAACTTAGAAAAAGTATTCCATAGTTAACAGCTGTGCCGTATTGCATCAAAAGTAAATTAAACAGTGATTTGAAATAGGTCTACAATCAAGATTATTATTTATTTATTATTGAAATATGAATACAAAGTTTCTCAGTAGCACAATTGACTTTAAATTAGTTAAACAGCTGGACAATATTCATTAGAAATGATTTGATATATGTAGGTATAGAGGTTTCGAGAAAATTTTGGAAGCCAAAGCCTTGATAAGTAACAGCTGTGGCATATTTTCTTTTTAGAAATTAAATCAAATACTATTTGAAATAGGTCCAAAACTTCAGCTGCTTGGTTATTCAATAAAACAAGTTCAAAAGTTATCGAATAATTATTTTGAGGATAACACCCATTGCATGCACCCTAAACCCATTTGTAACTCTTTCTTTTGTTACATTTGCAGTTCCTCTGCACTGGAGCTGCTCGGCTGTGTGCAGCATTTGGTCTCCTGGATACGCACCGAACTGATCTCTGAGTATTTCCTAATGAGCATACTCGATTTATCGCAATGGCGCCAAGATAAAGAGCCCATCTCGCTGGCCGCGCTCTCCGTGCTTAACGAGCTGCTCTATTTGCAGAAGCCGCTGCCGTATGCGGGCACATTGATGAATGGCGTCAGTGGACTGCTGGAGCAGCACAATCGCACCAAGCACCAGAGCGAAATGTATAGCGATAAGTTTCGTGAACTGCTGCGACTCTATAGCACCAAATATGCGGCCAAGCTGTTCCAGGAGCCCGAAGTGCTCGAGCCATTTCTCGATCAGCTCTATCGCTGCACCGTCAAATGTGAGTGGCAAAAAGAAAACCCTTTTTAAAGGGCCACTCATTTAAGATATTCTTTTGCTTGCAGTGCACGGCGCTCTGGACTTTACCGAGAAACTGGATATCTGGACGCCCATCATTAAGGTGATTGCACAGCAGCCGACAGGGGTGTCGCCATATCATGGAGCGATGATGATGAAGCTCGTGGATGAGATAATGCGACGGACACAGTTTGAGATTAACAAGCCAGAGCTGGAGCTACTGGACAACGAGCTTATGGAGGATGATGTGCGTACTATCATAATATTTAAATGGTTTACATTTTGATAGATTAGATAAGATTCAGATTTGAGACAGTGCAACATGAAGTTTTTTAACGGAAATAAAATGGGTTTAAATGGCAACTTTTCTGGTTGTTTTATAGCCTATTTTATAGCTCATATATAAAAGTTTCTTGCTCATTTTTTTAACTACTTGAAAAGTTAATGAATTAGTTATAGGAAATACATAGGTATACTCTAAATTTTGTGAAGCTACCTTAACATATCAAATTTGATGATCATAGCTCCAATAGATCCTTAGTCATAGCCCCGAACCACTTGTGAACCTGTTCACTGTCCTAAAACCAAGATTATGGACATTCCCAAATTAGTTTAATCAGTTGCCCATGCATCCATCACATATTGTTAAATCTATTTCATTTGTCGCCTTTTGCAGACACCCGCAACGGAGTGGCAGTTGTTCCTGGACCAGTGCTTTGAGTGCTTGGCCCTGCTGGCGAGCACTCGGGGTGCGCACATAGTATTTGCACAAGTATTTGCCCACTGGTCGCGGCCGCAGACGTATCTGCTGTCGCTGGAGTTGGCGCTGGATCATGGCAGCGGACGGTGCTATGAGGCGGCACGCAAACTGAAGACGGCGAATGTCGGTGAAATATTGCGAGATTTTGCGACCGTTTGTCAGGCGGTGGTGCGTCTGGCGCCGCTAATGGATACAGCGCTGGCAGCGGCCGATGTCGTCGATGAGATGGAGTCCCAGCTGCAGGTGCTGTCGGATCGCTTGCTGCAAACGCTGCAGCTGCTGGCCAGCAATCGCGTAGGTGGAAACGATGCGGAGAAGGCGAGCTTTCAGACTGATTTGGATAACCTGTAAGTGGGGTCGGAACAAATATCTAACGGCTATTTGGCATATGAATAGATAACTTATATTATTACGGACAACTGTTGCCAATCAGTTAAGCAGCTTGGCTTAAAAGACCAATCAGAATAATAATGCAGTACAAAAACCTGTTGCCTGTAAAATATATGAAATATGGCTGCAACTTTTATTAGTCAATCATTTTATATACAATCAAACTGCTCTAATTCAAATCACCATCTATCACAAATATAATTCTACTTATAAAGATCCCAAATTAGTATATATAATCAGTTAAAAATTTAGTAATTGTATAAAAACCCATACTTACCAAACGGTGGTAAATAATGACATTGTTGTGAAGAACCTTAATAGATTTTCCCACTGATTAACCCCCGATCTTTATATGTTTACAGTTACGCTCAAGTTTTGCTGGCCATACGCAGCATATTCCCGCTGTCGAAATCGCTGAACAGCGTGCAGCTGCTGCATCGACTCTTTGCCATATTGGGCAGCATATTTGCTGGCAACACATCGCCATCGGCGGCATCGCCCATCGTACAGCAGGCGGCGTCCGAGGTGCTGCTTTTCATAGCAACTGTGATACGACCCAAGTGTCTGCTGGATATACCCGAAATACAGAGCCTCATGCAGGCCGGTCCACGTTTGGGCGCCTCGCTGCCACGTCAGGTGTGCGTCAATGTGCACATCAGTCTGGTCAGCTATATGGTGCTGCCGTGGAAGAATGTGCCGGAGCCGCAGCAGGAGTATCAGCGTCGCCAGTGGATGCTGCGCGAGTATGTCGATGGACTCTCACGCAATTTCCAGGAGCTCGACCCAGCCGCTGCCGGCGAGAGCAAAGTGGCGGCCACAACGCTCAGCCTGCTGGGCACATTTACATCACTCATCGAGTACTTCAAGGCGACGGGTGCCAATGCCAAGGATATGCTGGCCAGCACATTTAAGGTGAGATCAATTGCTCTGCCGGAGGCTAAGTAAATGCCACATATATAACCCCCCCCCCCTCTCTCTCTCTCTCTGTCTCTTTTGGCAGCCCATCTTGAACAAGGCGTTGGTCATCTTCAATAGCTATGGCCTGAGCAGCATTGCCATGGCCATCACCGTGGCCGAGTTCAGTCTGAGCATGCTGCGCACTCTGCCCATGCATCTGGGTGCACAGTTCATCAAGGAGATGATAACGCTCTTCATCGATGTCAGCAGCAGGTGCGTCTAATCCCGTCCCGCTCACTCTAGCTGTCCTTGTCTAATTGATGATGTTCATGTTTCAGGGAGCAACTGACGCTGAGTCGCTTGGCTGTCATGGAGAAGGTGCTGCAAATGTTTCAACTGATTGTGGAGCAGCCGGGCAGCGCATCGGTGGGTTTGTTGCCCAATATATTGGCGTTTAGCACGCAGCAGATACTGCCGCTGTTGCAGCAACAGAATGCGGCAACCGACAGCAGCGAGATTACCAGCTTGCTCTATGCGCTCTTTGACAGGTGAGTCGACTACTTTTGCTACCTTACCCACTCTAATCCGTATGTGGTTGCTCCCCAGCTTGCTCACCTGCAAGTGGCAGTTCTTCTACAAGAATCAGCTGAGCAATGGTCATGGCAATGGCACTGCGAATGGCCAACAGCAGCAGCAGGAGCCGCCGCCGCACAATTTCAACTGCAGTGACAATCTGCATCCGGAGCAGTTTATGGCCATTATGAATGCGTACGGCCAGATGCTGGTCAGCGGCACAGATCCCAGCAATGTGCGCAGCGTACTGCTCTCCATGCAGAATGTGAACGAGCGCAGTCGCCTCTATCAGCGTGCGCTGTTCAAGGAGCAGCTGCTCGCCTCCTTTCAGCGGGCCCTGCTCAATCTGCTGCTCAGCGGCGAGGGTGCGCTTCATTTCGATTTGATTGCCCAGGCGCTGTATGCAATGGGTCAGGTGGATCGTCGGCAGCTGCACGAGAGCTTTGTGAATGCAGCGTTGCCCGTGACGCCAGCATCGCTCGAGGATATATGCCAGACAACTGTAAGATCAAATGACCTATTAAACATTATGTTCAGAACAAGCTTTAAACTTTGCCAAGTTAGTTGTAGGATCACAAACTACATAAGATATATTTATCTAGTGGCTGTTGTGAACTATGTTTTGTTCTTTTATTTTCTGACAAATATGCTATAATTGAAATTTACTCTCTTGCAGGACATTCCAACGTTTACGCAGAAACTGACACAGCTCATGCAGGATGCGCACTGTGCGCATCTAAATGAGACAACGTAGGCGATATTCTAAACGGAACGAACACAAGGGAACTCGCCACAAAAGCACCCATTCTCTGTCACTTTCTCTGTCCCTTTTACTTCTGTGCTTGTGTGATATCATAATCAAGTCGATATATGTATGTATGTTATACGTATGCGTAATATATATATATACGATTCCTGTTCTGTCTGACAACTGTCACTGTTCACTTTGTCTGTCCCGCCGCCCTCTTCCCCCTCCCCGCGCTGATTTTGTGTGTTCCTTTGAAAATATCTATATAGAAATATATATATATATATACAACTTCTGTGGTTTTATGCCCACGTCGTGAGTTGATCCAAAAAGATTAAAAAATGAAGAAATTCACAACAATTTATAAAAGACAATGTTAGCTTGTAATGCGATTCCGTTATATAAAACAAAAACAACAACAAAAAAATCTGATAAAAAGGAAGAAAAACTAATATTATGATACCCATATACTATTTTTTTTATCTTTAACTATGTTTATAACTATAATTATTATTATTTAAACGACATAATCACATGCTTCTGTGTCCAATGGCAACAAATTCGATAAAAGTCATATTATATGTGTATACTAGCCTATATATATATATATGTGTATACATATACGACCCATACATATAAATGTGTGTATATGTATAGTACATCAATTAGCATTAGCTGCAAATTCGAACCCAAAATGACGCATCAACGAAAAACAACCACAACAACAACCACAACAACAACAACAACAACAACCACAACTACAACTACAACAAAAAGGCGATCACAATATTCAAATGCATTCATTTACCTAATTTATTTTCTGTAGAAAGCATGATTCGCGACAATTCAACCGATTGCTTTCTGGAATCTACATACATCCACATGAAACTAAACTTTAAGACCGACCTCCTATGCCCTACCCTACCCCCCTAAAAATATAAATTCAATGCAAAATGAAACTACGTAACATCATCTTTTATATTTTCCAAATGCATTTTGTGAAATAAAAACTATAAAATAAAATAAATCATATGTGTTGTTTTAAATTAAATATTTATTTAAGCTATTTAGGAAACGTAATTTAATATTTATTCTATAATTGACAAGAAGAAATATATATCATATATTATTCATTATAATGGTTCTTAGTCTGGAACATATCTATACTAAAATGTATGTACTTAAGTAAATAGTTTAAGCAAATGGATTAAATTAGAATTCAATTTGAACATGTAAAAAACCTATATGGAAATGTTGCTTACAGTGAAGTTAAACGAAAGTTTACCATATTCTATGTATGTTATATGATATATGTATTTTTGCCATATCTTTCCAATATTTATGCCAAGTCAGATCGCTCTTACATATATAATATTTGATTACACACACTAATCGATTATGAAGTTTTGTTTGGATATACAAAACAAAAATCAAGTTGACCTTTGAAATGTTGCTTATAGCAAAAAGAACACGTTTAAATTTTGTTGAGGCCAATATTTCATAAGAGCCTCATCAGATAAGACATATCTTATCAGGCAATTGGGTTCCAATTGGAATCGATCAAATGCGAATTTCAAATAAGAAACTAGTTGGGTTTGAGCAGTAAATGATATACAATGCATATTTCTAGGCACAGCAGCCTAAGACTTGGGATATGATAAGGGGGCAGTAGGGTTTATTATTTCTATAATATATATGAAGTACTGTCAGCTGTGGAAACACGCTTTCAACACGCTTAGCGGGCACAGGACAACAATAAGGAATAAAAACGAAATTAATCCAATCCCAGGCAATCCAAATGTAAATAAATAGAACAGAAGAGCACTTAAAATTCAACAAGCAGACAGGAACTGAAAGAGGGAGAGCGAGAGAGAGAAAGATAGAGAGGGCATACAGTCGGAGACAGGGAGCAAGTCCTTAAAAGCGACAGCTTCCTTTCCATTGTTCCTCTTCCATTTCGGTTTTTGCATTCGCTTTCAGGTGTTGAAAACAAAAGAAAATATAAATAAAAAAAATATATATATATATATGTATATTTATATAGTATGTGCTGAAATTGAATTTTAATGAAAAGCGAAAGCAAAATACGACAGCAACAACAATAGCTAAAATAATAATAATACAAATGAAGGAAGGGAAACAAATATCACCCACTTCCGTTGCAGGTAGTTTTTGGCACAGGTAGTCCCTACTTTGCATACACACAGAGACAGAGAGAGAGAGGATCACAGGCGCATCCTGCGGAAGTGCATGAAACTAGAGATGAGCACGTGTTGCCAAGGAACGATACATTTGAGACACGCACGAATAAAACACGACTAAATTTTAAGAATCTCTTGAGACTTCCTGATTGTCTATATTAATGTATATCAATAAATATTTATAAATTCCGATATTATATTATGTATTTTAAAAATATTTCTTGAATATATGAAAATTAAACCATATAATACTGTTTTGTAATTAAAAAAACGAGTATAAAATAATCATTGTCTATTCAAATCAATATTTTAATTGGGCTTCTGTTCAATTTGTTTGTAAGATTGCTTAAAACTCATCTTGATGTAATTCAATAATAAAAAAAAATAAAAAAATAAAAGTGTTTTTCAATTAAAATATATAAATAAAATATTTTGTAGGCCTATTGTTAAATAAAGTTTATGTATCAAAAAAAATAAAATATATATATATATATAGATTCCGAGAAGCTACAAAACTGAAGTTAAGGATGAAATTGAGCAGCAGGATGGAATTTTGGTAAAGTCTGTGGGGAACCAAAGGTAATCTTGTAGCTCGTGTCACGCTAGACAGCACGATCATCTCTAGCTGTGCACGAGCACGAGATCACGTAACACTTACAACACACAACATGCGATGGCTCCAATGGGGTACATATAAAAAATAAAAAATAAAGAAATAAAAAAGCAAAAGACAAGTTGGAAATCGAAGGGCAGTCAGGCAAATGGGGATAGGTGGGCAAGGGGGGGCAAGGGTATAAGGCGCGTCTAACAATTGGATTTGGTTTGCAAATGGCTAAAGCAAACGATTCAGCATACGCTTGACACTTGGAGCAGCTACGTCGCCGCCTTTGGGGATCAGCCGCTGGGGTCGCGTGCATAGTCCAGTCAACGTTTCTGGCGGAGGGAGAGTATAATTGACCAATGCCGCGGCCGGAAGACACACAGTTGAGCACTTGGAGCGCAACGAGACGGTTGTTTGTCCAACTAACGAGCAACGTACGAGGATCAGAGGATTATCCAATTAGGCAATAGCAGCAGCAGCAGCAGCACAAGGATGTCTGTGGAAACGGTGCAGGAGACGCTGCAACAGGCGGCGGCGGCGGCGGGCAGCAGCGGTGGCGGTGGCTTCATCTTGAGTCCCCTGCTCACTGGCCTGGTGGGCACCATACTCATCATGGCCTTGTATGAGTACTGGCATCGCAACAGCCGTGAGTTCCGCATGGTGGCCAACATACCATCGCCACCAACATTGCCACTGATCGGCATGGCCCACATGGCCGCCGGTTTGAGCAATGCTGAGATTCTGTCCGTCGGTTTGGGGTATCTGAATAAATATGGCGAAACCATGAAGGCCTGGCTGGGCAATGTGCTCATCGTCTTCCTGACCAATCCCAGTGACATTGAGCTGATATTGAGCGGACACCAGCACTTGACCAAGGCGGAGGAGTACCGCTATTTCAAGCCGTGGTTCGGTGATGGTCTGCTCATCAGCAACGGTCACCACTGGCGTCATCATCGCAAGATGATTGCACCCACCTTCCACCAGAGCATCCTCAAGAGTTTTGTGCCCACCTTCGTCGATCACTCGAAGGCCGTGTCCGCCCGGATGGCCAAGGAGGCCGGCAAACCCTTTGATGTCCACGATTATATGTCACAGACCACCGTTGATATTCTGCTGACCACAGCAATGGGCGTGAAGAAGCTGCCCGAGGGCAACAAGAGCTTCGAGTATGCCCAGGCTGTGGTCGACATGTGCGACATTATCCACAAGCGACAGGTGAAGCTCCTGTATCGCCTGGACTCCATCTACAAGTTCACCAAGCTGCGCGAGAAGGGTGACCGCATGATGAACATCATTTTGGGCATGACGCGCAAGGTGGTGAAGGATCGCAAGGATAACTTCCAGCCGGAAACACGCGCCATCATCGATGAGGCGGAGGAGACGCCCGCCAAGCAGGCACGCTCCAGCACGGCCGCTGGCAAGAAGGAGGGTCTGCGTGATGATCTGGATGACATTGATGAGAACGATGTGGGCGCCAAGCGGCGTTTGGCGCTGCTCGATGCCATGGTGGAGATGGCCAAGAATCCGGAGATCGAGTGGAACGAGAAGGACATCATGGATGAGGTGAACACGATTATGTTTGAGGGTCACGACACCACCTCCGCCGGCTCCAGCTTCACGCTCTGCATGCTGGGCATCCACAAGGACATCCAGGAGCGCGTGTTTGCCGAACAGAAGGCCATCTTTGGCGACAACATGCAGAGGGACTGCACCTTCGCCGACACCATGGAGATGAAGTACTTGGAGCGCGTGATCCTTGAAACGCTGCGCATGTACCCACCAGTACCGTTGATTGCCCGTCGCCTGGACCATGATGTGAAGCTGACAAGTGGACCGTACACGGTGCCCAAGGGCACCACCGTGGTCGTGCTGCAGTACTGTGTGCACCGTCGCGCCGACATCTATACCAATCCCACGAAATTCGATCCCGACAACTTCCTGCCGGAGCGTGCGGCCAATCGTCATTACTATAGCTTCATTCCGTTCAGCGCTGGACCCCGCAGCTGTGTGGGTCGCAAGTATGCCATGTTGAAGCTGAAGGTGCTGCTCTCGACGATAGTGCGCAACTTCATTGTCCACTCCACCGACACGGAGGCGGACTTTAAGCTGCAGGCCGACATCATCTTGAAGCTGGAGAATGGCTTCAATATCTCGCTGGAGCCGCGCAAATATCAAACCGTCGCGTAGATCGCCTAACTATATCCTATATATATATCCTATATATATATATGTGTATATGTCCGGATCGATCCTAGCCCGAAACCGCAGCCGTAATGACCCCCAATCCCCCAAAGAAAACAGTCAGCCAGAGAGTCAAACTTTTTGTGAGTTAAGCGCATCTTAAAAAAAAAAACAACAAAAAAAAATATATCTTTCAGAACAAATTCTTAGAGGAAGTTAAAGATTTGTTCGTTTCTTTTCGGTATAAGCGGTTGGTGTCCTTATATCTTATATAATATCTTGTATCTTATTCCAGTTTTTTTTTTCCTAGCATGTATTGTGATTTTTTTTTTTTATAAATTGTTTTTAATATTTATTAAGTCACATGGTTTATATGAAACCCAAAAATAATGAAAAATATATATCGAAAAGCAAATGCAGTCAAAAGAGCTGCAAAAACATAAAGAACAAAGTTTTTTAAATGGTTGGGTAATTAAAGGCTATATCCATTGAGGTTAGAATGAATTTTATTCAAGTTGTGGCTTAAAGTAAACACTATTTAAGTATAGAACAAGTTTTGAATTAGTCGTCAAAATATAATATTATTTGATATCAAATTTGCTTCAGATTGGATTCCAAAATGCTCTTTAAAAAATGCTTAAAATTAATAAATAATATACAAATAAATATCAAATTGAATACCATTAAAAAAAATGGTGAATATTAAAACAATGCCAAATATTTTGAGATGGTATTCTAAAGTTGAGTGAAATGTTTCCAGATATTATTTACAAATTTTTGAAAAATAATAAATATTATACGACTAAATATCAAATGGAATTCCATTAAAAATAAGGTCAAATATCTTTAGATGGGAATCTTCAATTGAGAGAAATGTACCAAAATACTCCTTACAAAATTCTCAAAAATAATAAATAATATACAAATAAATGAGTTATTTTTAAAAATATAACATTTATATTAAGGGTTCGATATAAAGTATTTAAGCTATACCAAGGATTCAGAATTGGATTCATGTATATTTATATACCGAAAGATTTTATAGACAGTTGGCAACTCTAAAGCCTGAGACCAACTTGCTACCTACAAAAATAGCTCTTTGAAAATTGGATTATATATGCTTAAATACTTCCGTAAACATAACCTCAAGCCAGTTCAATTGATCATTGCCGATGGTGATCATATCTGACCGCAATTGCAACGGGGTCTACTTCATTCCATTGACCATTAGATGCGACGTTTACTTTGGCAGTTGTGCACGCGACAGGACAGTCGGTCACGCTGCAAGGATGTCAGGCGAGAAGCGAATCCCGAAAAGGGTTTTTGGCTTCGGTTTCCGTTACGGTGTGCAATAAAAAGCAAAACGAATGTACAAACTTCCGGCTCTGTAAATGGGCGCATCGAGTTTCCCGCTGAACAGGTAATGGCTATAAAACGAGAAAAAAAAAACAACAACAAGGATAATAATAATAAAAAATTGGTAACCATAGACGGGACGGGCTTGCTATTTGCCTAGCCCAAAAAAAGGACAATGACCAAACACAAAACGTTTGGCGGCATGACGCCGTGCGCTACGTGTGTGTGTGTGTGCAAGGACCTGCCGATCCTTTGGGCCGCTGCACCCCCTTCATTAATCTTGTTAGCAGCGGCGCGCTGGCTTGAAAGGAAGAGCGGAAGAAACCGAAAGGATTTCCGTTTCGTAATACGATGCTCGTGTAGGGAATGGGAGTCTGGAAAATTGGATAAGAAAAACTGGCTTAAGGCTTAAAAGTGAAAGCCGACACATAATCACACACATATGAGCAAAGTATCGCCAGTCGCAAATTTAGCCAGCAGCCGTTTCACAGCCAGGCTCTGGCACAGGCTCTGGCTCAGGCTCTGGCTCAGATTCAGGTTCAGGCTCCACTGTCGCTGCTGATTAAATGCTGTCGTTATTCAAACAATGGCATTTGCATTTGTCACAATCGCAGCAATCGTCGATGGTCGCAGCAGCTCCTGGCCGATAGCCTCGGCGATTAATGGCATTATTTAAGCGCTGGCCCCAAACTAAATGAGGTGTCAACTTAACATAGTGAAAGGTAGCCCAGCATAATGCTAACAAATATGTATGCACATATGTATGTATGCACAGCATTGGGGAACTTGGACCCCTGCGCCCTTGGGCCCTTGGTATCAAGGACAAAGCCACAATATTTTGACATTGCCATCGGCTGCAGTT
Source organism: Drosophila maculinotata (assembly GCA_035045305.1). Lineage (NCBI taxonomy): Eukaryota > Metazoa > Arthropoda > Insecta > Diptera > Drosophilidae > Drosophila > Drosophila maculinotata. Next base: position 5,347,093 of record JAWNPD010000679.1, on the reverse strand, counting down.
GCAGATTGCGGCGCATTAGCGCATTAACTTCTGCTAGAGCGGGGTATGTGGGGGAAGGGGTGCTGCTCAGTTTGTGGAATGTGTTGTCACAAATTAAGAAACATAAATGTGTCAACATTTCTCTCACGATTTGTGACAGAAAATCCAAATAATCTTTAGTTTGCCAACTTTGAAAGTAGAAATAGAGGAACCATTGCAAAAAATTACATCGGGATTGACGATCGGTTTAGTTTTGACAAAGTTATGGGAGCTTGAATTCTTAGAAGGGCATTTAAAAATCACTTTCCAGAATTTTGGCACTTTACAAGACATTTTTTTTGTCACCTTTGGCGTGATTTTTGACAGAAAAATGAAACACCACAAAATCACTTTTCGTATAGTTTTTTATACTAATTGAGACACCCACAATCAATTAAACGTAAAATTTCAAGATTCTATTTTTTGAAAAATCAAAATTGGTATGGGTCCCCCCTTATGCTTTTTTTGGCAAAAAAATTCAAAATTTTATATATTCAAAACTGCATAAACTTTAGATGTGAAATTAAAGTAGCGGACAAATGATGATCAAAATGGATTCGGGATTCGAAATCGGTTCACTTGCGACAAAGTTATTAATAATGATCGTAGCTATATAGATTTGAAGAGTATTATGCACTGGTCGTATATTGCATTAAGAGTGTTTTCATTTGTGTCTGTTGGCCATTGATTGAGCTGTTTCCGGACTGTCATTGTCGTAATTGTCGCCTTGTAGCTATTCACTGAAGACCCCACACTTTGACCGGAGAATTGTGTGTAAACAGATCTTGAAATTGTTGCCAAATCTTTGTTGTGCGCATTATTAAATTGAAGTTGGCAACTATGCAGAGTTTTCAGGACTGTGCCACAATGGTGCATAGAAGCAGCTTCGGGGAATACTCAACAGTGCGAGAATGTGCTGAATAAGGACAACGGGACGAGAGTGTCTGAGGATAACTCAATCAATGCAAAATGCCAACGCAGCGTCGCTGCCTGTAGAGTTGCACATTCATCGTGCAACAACATGGCAACAACTGTCAAAAATTGTTGTTGCAAGGACAATTGTGAGTTGATGACTCAATGTGCCACCACCCTGGGCGCATTAGTCAAAACACATGAAGCAACAACAGCAGTGCACACGTGGAGAAAAGAATTCCAGTGACACGAAGGACACCATGGACACGAAGGACACCAAGGAAAACATGTGCAGCCAGCCTTGGGGGCACAACTAAAACTAAAACAGGAACAGAAACAGAAACTGTCACAGAAGCATTTGAAATTTTAAATCGTTACAGATACAGCAACAGATACATTTCCAGCAGCACCCTCGACTAGAATATATCCTGTAACGGAAGAACTGAACTGCCATAGTACCTATATAATATTTATTTATATACAAACTTTTGGGTTTATTATTTATTTTTGCTATTCAATAATGATATTGACAAATATGTATTTCCACAAATAATTTCTAAATTAACTTTAAAAAATTAAATAATAGTAAATAAGTTAAATAGAAAACTTCAGATTTTAGTTCGGTATTATTTATAAAAAATAATAATCTCAATCTGAGACTCTATCTTGCAATGCATTTTTAATGTTAACTATATAACTTTAAATTCAAAATTTTAAATTAAAATATATTTTATACATTTATTTTTAATTTCACATAATTTTTAACTTCAATTTTCTAGTCGCCATTAAATAAATAAATAAATAAAACTGTGAGTTGCTGAAAAAGTGCAATAAATTTAAGCAGCAAAAACTAAATTGAAAATGTTACTATATTTTAGCTCTTACAAATTACGGGATATGATGCTAATCTAAAAAATATATCCTTCTATAAAACTGTTGGGGCATACCTGCCGCTGCAGGTAACATACATATTTGACTATATCGTTCTTTACACAATTCTCATGGCTACAGGGTATGAACAGAAAACAGATGTGGTCCGTATGGATGCATTTGGGAGCAGCCCTGACATCGATGCAAATGAGTACAATATGTGGCAGGGGAGTCTTATGAATGAAGTCTTCTTGAGAACTGAATGCTCTGATTATGCGCACGGGGCGCTGGGGCTTAGGTGAACCGCAGGTCCTTTGCTAAGCGGTTTCTGCAAAGTGTTAAACCTCCTCCTGCCGTCCTGTTGTGCCGTTGTCCTGCGCAACTGGCAACCGGCAACCGGCAACCTGCCGCCGCTGGCCAGCCGCTTAAGCGCTTAAGGATCTTAGGCACAAAGCGCACACTTAAGTGCCTCATTGTGCCGCTGAAGTGCAGCCACTCGACAAGGATGCTGCTCGAAGCTGCTTGGGTTGAAGTAGGTCCGGCTTAGTGTGTCTTAGCGGCATTGGCTAATGTTTAAGCCATTGCCAAATCGTTTAATTGACACAGCAAACGTTGCCAAATCCCAAATCCCAAATCCAAGATCAGTTAACTATGCTCTGAGGTTTAACTCTTGGCCGAAAAGAACTTGGTCAAGAGTTTCATGAATGAAAACGGTTAACAAAGCCTGGCTAAAAGTATATGCTAAATCTGCTTGCTCTTAATATAGTATATCAGTATATTTGTATCTCTTTCTTGAATCAATAAATTACGATAATATCAAAAATTCTGTTGTAATCTGCAACTTTAATATCTGAGATTTGTTAGAGGTCAAGTATTATAAATCTCTGCTCACATAAGATAAGGGCTAGATTATATATATATATATCTTATTATTTCTCTGCCAAATAATATTTATTATTTATACGTAGCTTTTATAATTTACTCCTCAACACTGCCTGCATAATAATTGTATCAGTTTTTCAAACTTGTTTACAGATTTCAACACGAACAGATTCTGAATAGCCTTTAATTATGATATGATGGAATTTTCATGTATTCGATATTTCTTGAATAATCTGATGGATCTTCAGATCAATGCACGTTTATATATATTATACACAGTTGGGTAACCTTATAGAGATTACTCCATAAAATCTTATATTTTATATTTATTTAACAAACTACATTTCAGCTTCAAAACTTTAAAACTGTTTTTTTTATGTTTCTGAGTTATTATTATATTTATTTCTTAGGTATTTTTAAATGATTTGTATGCCAGGTTGTAATACATTAAAATAATTTTGTAAATTAAATGAAATTATTTTTTTTTTTTCTTGCGTATGTATTTAAGTACATTTTATTATGGTATTCTATATATTTCACTTAATGAATATAGTTTTTAGCAATTTTACTTAAATTTATTTGTTATATATATATATATGTATGTATATATGGGATATTTCTACTTGCTACTCAGTTCAATAGTTCTTTCGGGTCCCGATCAAATGTCGCACTCTCAAGAGGAAATTTCCAAAGCGCGTGTTCAGCTCGGTCAGGATAAACGAGAAGCACCTGGCGTGTAACGTTATATGCCCAGCCAGAGCCTGGCGACAAACCAAGGACTGAAACTCGTCTACAGGCAACAAGCAAAACAGGAGGAGCGGGAGCGGGAGCGGGAGTAGGAGGCTGAATCTTCGCCTTCGCACACGCCAAGTGAGCGCGCTTGGATAATGAGTTATTACATGAAATGATTTATGAATATTCAATGGGTGATGGTGGTGGGGGCAGGGGCAGTAGCAGGGGGCGTGTACCCCAAAGGGCGCACATAACTGTGCACAGCTTACAGGAACGTAACCAAATACAGCGGCAGAAGGTCGATCCTGCAAACAGCACGAGTTGAGGGCAGCAGGAGGGTCGGGGGGCATCACAGGATGAATATTCATTGCTGCTTAAGCCTTTGGCAATACAATAAAAAAGGGCTGAACGGCATAACGGAGCGGCGGCTGAAAATCAAATTGATTTTTGACAAGCAACGGGAAAATTTCAGCAAAACTGTGTATTGAAAATGTGAAATATGAGAGCGAGAAATCGAAGGTGTAATCAGAACGAGTGAGCGAGAGGGAGGGAGAGCGGGAGAGAAAGGAACTCTCTTTTTGGTTAGGGGCGTGTCGCATTACCTGGCCTAATATTAATAAGCATAACGGTGCTGCTCAGGGCGCTCAGCATCTGATCTGAGATTTTTCATTTTCAACTCCTAACGGCACTGCGAGATGAACAGTTAGCTCATATTTATTTGATTTTCTTTCTCTTCGCCGTGGCACCCACAAGGGTACGAGCCTAGACAAACACACCTGGACCCCGGAGCCGCAAACCTGGAATTGAAACTGGCCCTCACTGCAACTGCGACTGCCTGCCTGCCTGCCTGCCTGGGGGTTGTAGGCGCTGCGGCTCAGCGACTGCGATCCTGAGATCCTGCACTCTGCACTCTGCACTCGTGTTACCCATAAAAATGTCCGAGAGAGCGGGCGCTGCTGCAGATGCAACTGCCGCATTGTTATGTCCCCCTCTCTGCCGCTCTTTTGGCTTACTTCATCTTACCTCATCTTACTTCATCTTACTTTATCTTCCTGCTTATTTTGTTTTTCTTCCTTTTTTTTTTTTCTTTGGGCAAATGATTTTCTTTTCTTTACCTCGCAGCTATCACTGTTTATCTGTGTGTGTGTGTGTGTGTGTGAATAATTTTGCATCATTTCGGCTTTTGGGCGCGCTTTGTCTTGTGCCCCGAGCGCCAGCCTAGAGGCAGCTGCGCGGGCGCAGGACACAGCATCGACATAATACAGGACAATTAGGGACAGGGGACTCTAATGCGAGCTTCGTCAGCTCTACGTTTTAATGATGCATAGCCATTAAAAATAAGAGAAATGTTTGGAAATTTCTATGGAATCTTCCAGAGAGTGCGTTTTACAAAGGATCCTAACGATGCTCTAATTTATCTTCCTTTTGGAAAATTACCTTTTCTTGATTGTTCTTCAATTAAATCAATGAAACGTTTTAAGATGGTTACAAAATATTATTAAAAGAAAATAAAATTAGTTTTTAATGAAATTTTATGTATTCCTAGTAACTCTCAAATAGATAATGTTTACATTTTGAAACTAAAATCATATGTGCGACTATTTAACTTTGTTTTGATTATTCCACAATTAAATCAAGGAAATGTTTTGAGATGGCTTCAAAGTATTATTAAAAGAAAAATTAAATATATTTTAAATGAAATCTAATGAATTTTTGATATTTTAAAATCTTTTAAAAATATTTTTGTGTCTTATAAATAATGTAAACATTTTGAAACTTAAAAACAATTCATATTTGCGACTATTCAACGTTATTAAATTATATTTTTAGTAGTCAAAATTATTATATTTTTGTTTGCAGATTATGTTCAGATATTTTGTTACATTCTTAAGCCATTTTCAAATGGTTAATGAAAAACTTTCCCTTACTTATGGTTTTTTGTTTCAGATATAGTCGAACAAAGTAATTTGATAGTTTTTGAATGTAACGTTACTGTATTCCTTTCATTTAACAACAATTCTACTCTTATCTAATCATTTCTTATCATAAAAAGCCTACATGATCTATAAGCTGGCAATATAATGTTGACAATCATCAATTACAATACGCTAAGCCTTTTCAGCATTCAAAAGCTGCCCTGAGATTATTACGCGAACCCAGAAAACTGTTATCCTTTGCGGTTTATCGCTCATTCATTGCCCTGTGGCTCATCAATATGCAGCCAGTTAGGATCGTAAAAGTTCGGGGCCACATGTTTCCAATGTAAACGGAACAGAAATCCCGCAAACGAAAAATCGAAAAATCGAAAAAAAACAACAGAAAACACTTGCAACAATTCCCATTCCCACGTTGCAGCTATTTCGGTGTGCTGTGTGCTGTCATTTATCAGGACATGGGCGACTCGACACTCATTTGAATAAAAAGCAAGCGGGGCGCTCAAGCGCAGTACCGTGCCTTGTACCTTACCCGCTCATGGAACAGCCCAGCAACCGCCCAGCAACAGCCCGGCTACCGAAACTACCCAACTAACCAACCAACTGATCCTTGCTCGCTTATGCAAATGTTGCCATATTCTATCATTCTATCCCGAGTTCTCCTCTATTCTGTGTGCCCATGTCCTTGCATGCTTCGCCGCTTATGAAAATGAACATGATATGCTGATTTAATTTGGTTTTTTATTTTTCTGTTTTTTATTATTTCCATATACCCAGTCCATTGTGACGGGACGGTCGGACTAAGACCCTACGACCATATACCACATATGTTTGTCTGTGTGCATGTGTGTATGTGTGTGTGTGTTTAATGCTAATGACGGTGCATGTTTCATTGTCATTAAGAGCACAAAATGGAAATGAAAAACCGTTAGAATATTTAAAATGTGCTCTACAATTTTCCACAACTAAAAAGTTGTTTTGTTCAAAAATGTTTAGCTTAGGACTCCAATGACTCGTTCAGGATGTTTACTTCCTATACATTGGAGCTTACTATTTTGAACTTTCAGAGAAGATGAAAATATTCAAAAATTTCCGCTTTGAATACTCGAAAATCAGGTATCGTCACTTTGAGAACTTTTTACAAGCAATCTTTAATATTTTTTATTTTGATAATCTATAGTTAAAAAACACATTTATATTTTCATTTTTTGTTTACATATTATTTGCAAATATATTTATCAACATCATAAACATCCAACTTAATCTAGTCAAAAAAATGCTTAGTCATATTCCAATCTAAAAAAAAAAAAATATATAAAATTAATTAGTACTCTTCGTATGGTAAAGTTTTAACATTGTTGAAGATTTTGGTTAGTTTTGGTTCATATCACTACGTGGATAGCTATATACAGTGTGGGTGGGAAATTTGTGGGATGTTTTTTTTTTTTGGTTTTTGTTTTTTCTTGATATTTTTGCATCCTTTTTACATGCCCGCAACGGTGCCGGCATCGGATTTGGGCGTATGCGCCTCCCACCAGTCAATGGCATCGATCATGCTCTCATCGGAGAGACAGCCGCCGGCGACGGACTGGTCCTGCAGGACATCGGTGAACTCTTTCTTAAAACCGGGCAGACTGGCAACAACATTGTCATAGAAGGATGCGGCAGGCTCGTGTTCATAGAAAGTGGGCAGCACCGGTGAGCATAGCAATTGTTGCTGTTGTTGTTGTTGTTGTTGCTGGTAGTTGTGGATTGCTGGTGGGGAGCTGCTGCTGCTGTTGTTGTTGTTGTTATTGTTGCTGGTGACATGCACAAAGTCGCCCTCGCTATATTCCTGTTTGATCAGTTGCTGCTGCCGCTGCCGCTGCCGCAGTTGTTGTTGTTGCTGTTGTTGTTGTTGTTGTGCGGCACACGCCTGCAACAAGAGTTCATTAGCAACGGCAACGGCGACAGGTGAAACTGCAACTGCAGCAGCGTCGCTTGGTGGTTGATGCAATGATGAACTGCCTCGTGTTGTTGTTGCTGTTGTTGTTGCTGCTGCTGTTGCTGCTGTTATTATTGCTGGCGTTGAGCTGCGACTGGCTGCTATTGTGGCTGTTGTTGTTGTTGTTGGCACGGGCGATCGCGATAAGGTTGAGTTGAATTTTACACATTCACCGTTGCTTGGGGCAGCTGCTGCAGCTGTTGGACTGTTGCTGGCGTTGCTCAAGCAATTTGTGTCAATTAATGCATTAAAATGCTCCTCATCCTCCAGACTCGAGTTGTCCTGCTGCAGCATATCCGGCGTGAGCAGCTGATAGGTGCTCGTGCCTGGTATCCTTATATACTGCAGCCCATTCAATGTGGTCACATTGGGCAGCAGCAACAAATCCGGCGACTCCTGCAATCCCAATTCTTGTTGCTGTTGCTGCTGCACTTGCGGCGGCAATTGCTGCTGCTGCTGCTGCGGCAGTTGCTCCTCCATTGGCGCTGACTGCTGCAGGCTGCCGATGCTCTCCTCCAGCTCATAGTTGCTCATCGAGTCATCAAACTGCTCGTCCATGCCATCGAACTCATCCTTGATAAACATGAAGCTATCATCGCCGCTGGACGAACTATTCGAGTTGCAGTTGAGCGGCGGAAAATCAAAGCCCAACAAATGCTCCAGACTCCTGATATACTCGACCGCCATGCGCAGCGTTTCCACCTTGGACAGCTTCTTGCTGGCGCCCCGCCCAGCGCCCTGCGCCTCAAACGCCTCCGATACCTCCTCCGGTATCCGCTCCCGCAGTGCCGCAAATCCGTTATTCACTTGCTTCACACGATTCCTTTCGCGGGCATTGCGCCGGGCGACAGCCTGCGGCGGCGGCAGGCCTTTGCGTCCGGGTGTTCCAGGCGGTCGGTTGAGCAGCTCCAGGCACTTGGCCAGCGGCAGCTTATCCTGCAACGGCAATGGTTGCTGCTGTTGCTGCTGCTGCTGCTGCTGCTTTTGACTCTTTTTGTTCAGCTTGCTGCGTTTGCTGCTCACTGCTCCTGCTGCTGCTCCTGCTCCTGCTCCTGCTCCAGGCTTGTTCTGCTCATTCTGCATCTTGGACTCGCCCAGTGGACGCTTGCGCGACAATGTTGCTGCTGTTGTTGCTGCTGCCGCCGCCGCTGCCGCTGCTGCTGCTGCTGCATTGTGGACGGCGCCAAGCATGCCGAAATCCTTAATCTTGCGTATGATTGTATTCTGATTGCTGATGTGCTGCTGCAGCGCATTGGCGCCGCTCTCGCTGAGCACATTGTTCACAGTGATCTTGCTGAATGCCTTGCTGGCGCCCAATGGAGTAACCGCTGATCTGCTCCCCACATTCTCCTTGCTGTTGCTGTTGCCGCTGTTGCCGCTGCTGCTGCTGCTGCTGTTCTTCGTCGGCGTCGGCGGCGATGGGCTGAAGCTTAGTGCAGCCATTTGTTGCAATCTTCAAAAGACACACACACACTCGCACACACACACACACACACACTCAAACTCTGCCCACACACTCTTCGCTCCCTTGGCTCCTCGCCGGATCTCTCTGTAGCTTCTAGTTCTGCGCCTGGCGACTGCTCGTTGCCAACTGACTTGAACTTTTTGGGCGCTGCTGGAGTTGGCGTTTATTTGACTGTAGTTTGTCGGTACTTGGTTCTTGTGGTTCTGGCTGGAGGTCCTTACGGCAGGACAGCTGCTAGCGTTCTGTGTCGCGTGCCCGACCAAAATGTCATGGGGCGTCACTGACGTCGACGGCGACGCTGCTCCGACGCTGCTGCTGGCAGCGCTGCCAACGGAAATGACTTCGTTGACTGATGGCGCACACAATGTACGGGAAAAAAAAAAATTATTATAACGTATCCTTCGGGTATCCTTCGTTGCCGTTGCCGTTGCTGCTGCAGCGCCTGCGTTTGCCGCTTATGTAAAACATAATGAAATGAAAACAACAAACGGCATTTATTTCACACACACACACACACACATGACTTTTCATCCCCTAGCTGTTGGGTGTATCTGCAGCTGAGCTGCTTCAGTTCCCATTCCCTTCGATCCACACACACACACACATGCACACACGCACACCTCAGTCAGTTTCGGCTTTTGGGAAAACTAACATCTGATCGTAGCGACGGCGACGACGACGGTGACGGTGACTGCGGCTGCCTCGATAGCTCTGCTTCTACCTCCTACCTCCTACCTCCTGCTCCTGTCTCCTGTCTCCTGCCCTGTATATAGGGGTGGTTTCTGCTGCCCAAGTTTTGCGCCTTTACATAACCAGAACGCGTTGTGTTTATATACCGCCCCTCGCATACACATATAAACAGCATTATATTATATTAAGCTTTGGCAGCCCTGGTCACGAGATCTTTCCCAACGGCCACAGCCGACACAGAGCCGCAAAAGGGAGCGGTGCCGAGCACCTTGGTTCCCACACAGGCGCATAGATCACCTTATGTTTCCCGGCATTTACTATATACAGTAGAGTATATACTTATTAAACAAAAAACAGAAAAAAACAGATCAGGTCAGATAATAAATACATATGTGTGTGTGTGTATATTGAATGAGCCATAACGTTCAATAAATGTTGGTTGTTCCATATATTTATTTAGTTTTTCATAAATTTGGTTCATTCAGCTGCTTTTTCTTTACTTTTCCCATTTCTACTTTTTCTGTGAATATTTATTTAAATTGCTTTTCTTTCCTGCATTTTTGACTTCATTTTATTACTTTTTGACTGTAATTTGTATTAAAATAAAATACTCCTCGTTCTTAGCTTTCTAAAATAGGTGATAATATTAATATATGTTTATACATTTATAATATAAACATGTGTATATTAAATGAGGTATAGCGTTTGATAAATATTTAATTATTTATCTATTATAAATATTATTCCTACTTTGTTTCTTTGCTTTCTACTTTTTCTATAGGTATTCATTTAGTTTCATTTTATTTTTTACATTTGTAGCTTCAGTGATTAGAATTTTTATTATAATAAAATATCTTTCATACTTTGCCTATTTATTTATTTATTATAAATATTATTCAGTCCTTTCTACTTTTACAATTTCAATTTGTCCCATGGTCATTCATTAAATTTGCTTTTATTTCTTAATTTTGTTGACTAAAATTTTTATTATTACATATAAGCTACCTTCTTTTAAAAAGCCTTCTTCCTTGAATGTGCACTCTATGAGCTTTTTTTCAAAAGTTTCAAATTCAAAAGTCCTTTTTTTGACGATTCAAAAGCATCCTTTTCTGAGAACCTTTTTTTTTATTTTTTTTTATTATTCAGCTCTTATCTATTATATCAAAATCAGATCATGCTAATTAAAATAAATTTTTTGCTTTATTAAAGCTTTTTATTCCCTGCCCCTGTCCTTTTCCCATTCCCTCTGCTGTTTTTTGTTCATATCGCTGATCGTTGATAAACTTGAGTGGCTGGAAAATGTGTGTTCCTCTCGAGCGCATTGAAGACGTCAACGCGAGCTAACTTTTCCACTTAATCACTTAGGTGCATTCCATTGTTCGAGATTTCTCAGCTCCGTGAGACTTTTACGCTTGTCGCCTTCGGAATTGGCATTCTCTTGACGTGTTCTGCGGGATCTGAGTGTCCTGTTTCGTACCGTTTCGTCCCGTTTCGTGCCGTTTCTGTTCTTTTCGCTTTCACTTTTATCGATGGTACTGTGTACTTTCTACCCCCTAACTGGGCAGGGGTGTGCACGATCATAATTCTTAATCATGGTAGACATTTGTCTTCGGCTGCTGCTGCTGCTGCTTCTGGTGCGAAATCATTTGCCAATTGTTGAACTAATTAACAAAGATTGCTTAACTTTACTACAATCTTCAATTTGTATGCTCTATAAATTCTAATTAAAATTGACAGAGCCAAAATCTTGGCAAATGGGCGACTATTGAATATTGGGGGGTAGGGGCAATTAGGGTGCTGTGGATCTGTGGGAAAAAATACACAATCTGTAGAGGCTGCAAACTAGTTATGGGAATTTTGGTAACGCCGTGATCTATGCCATGGATCGATAGCCTAAGCCAAAGGGCCTGACTATGTACATGACTGACTGCATGCTACACTTAACATTTATTTCGGGGCTTTGTGAAGTTTTTTTCTTCTTTTTTTTCAGTTATTTTGTGCCAGGTAGTTGAACATAGACCTGAAACACAGGCCGAGTGTGTGTGTATGTGTGTGTGTGTGTGTGTGTACTTGCTACACAATTTATAAACTTGAGTTCAGTTGAAAAGTTCAAGGAAACGTCTTACGTGGCGGAAGAGCAAAAGCAAAAGCAAACGCAAAAGCATAAGGATGAGGATGAGGATGAGGACTACCGGTTTGCCCCTGTTGGTAGGCCTGTGCTAGGTCCTTTTTTTTTTGTATAGTATACCCTATCAGTAGGGTATGACAGTTGTGTCACATAATGTGTCAAGCTTTAAAGCTTTATATATAATATTTATATATTATGTTGAGTGTTCTTTAAGAACTCGACTCTGAATCGAGCTGTGTTGATGAAACTTGGTATGATTGCTATTTTTTAGTTATATAATGCATATATACTTAAAGTCGGCACACGCTGCATCAGATTGCTATAGTTTTTAGATAGCAAGGAAACGGGAAAGTTGATGTGAAAACTGAGTTTCTGTATCAAACACAGATGTGGTGAAAAAACCTTTCTAAAGAAAAATCGTACAAATTATTAGCATAATAATTACTATTCAATAACGAAAAGTTGTAAAATAAATTATACAGATAAAGATTAACTTGTAATTAAATTACTATATATAGCTTATATATGTATATGAACAAATTTATGTGTACTGGCAAGGGTATTTAAATTACGGCACTGAGCAGCTACCTCTTCTTTCTTGTTTTCAGAAAGGAGTCAACAGTTGTATGTGTGTGTGTGTGTGTGTGTGCTCCGGATCGCTTTTGTTGTTGAGGACGCTTTGACTTGGTTGCGTCCCACTTTGCCGTCGCGTCGTCACCGCGACACGCCTTTAACAGCTACCAGCTATTCGGAATTATATATGTATGTATGTATATATTAATGAAGGATCCTATGTATGCATGTGGCTTGAAGGATATTTCCTTATGTGCTCTATGCGAGTCAAGTAGCGGCCGCCTTTGGCACTATCACCGAATTATAATAAATAAATAAATAAATAAATAAGTTTTGGCCAGAGAGCCATCAGATCAGCATGTTGATGATGATCACGATCAAGCAACCCTTATCTCCATTTTTTTTTTTTTTTTTTAATATAATTTCAACTAGTTCTGTTTTGCTATGCACAGGGTGGAAATCGCATTAATGCGCTGTCAAGTTGGGTGATTATTATAGGCATTATAATAATTATTATTTTATTATATTTTTTATAATGCAGTTTTTAGTTGTGCCTTCCGAAAAAGGGGCTTCAGCAGCACACATATGTGCAGCATAATAAATTGTAGAGATTTGTAGAGATTGGGCATCTAACAACCCTTAAGGCTGGAAGCATATAAAGACTGGATTGTAGCTAAAATAAAATGCAATAACTTTGCCAAATATTATATTAAAAGTTTTTCCTAATTTAATTTTCATCTCGAATCCTATTTAACTTTCTTCTTATGTTGAGCCAATTTCTTGGCGCGCACATCCTGTCCAGAATCTGACTTTCATCTGAGAAAATACAACAATTTGTGCAAACAAAATTCATAATGGACCTGCCTTGGGTTTGCCATTGGTTTTGGGTTTTGGATTTTGGGTTTTATTTGCATTTCGGGGCATCGATTTCACTGGGAATGGGAACCGAATGTATGAATGAAAATGAAAATCAATATGAATATATGTATGAACATGAACATATGTACACATGAATAGTAGATGAAGAGTGAAATTTGAAATTGGAAATTGGAGTGAAAGCAGACATCCTTTACATAAATATAAATATACATATACATATATACGTTATACACCCGCGTCCCGTAAATCAATCAAGCAACGCATTTCAAACACTTCGATTTCCATTTCTTTTGTTTTGCCTTTGTTGCTCATAAAATTAGCTTTACATGTAGTTGTTGTAATACGAGCGAGTTGTTGAAAAATATACGGTAGTTCCCAATATCCCGAATCTCCTCATGCAGCTACTTGTCGTCAACTCAAGTGCCCCTCCACATGGAAGCTGTGCCCTGTCCTTGTCCCTGTCCCAAATGTCCTGTTGATTTACTTTGGGCATCTGTGCGCAGTAAATTTTTTCGAGTTTTCTATTCGAGTTATGTATGTATGTTTTTTTTTTTGTGTTGTTGTTGTCCTGTGAGTGCACCGTCTGAGTGCACAGTGAGGATTTATGAATTTATGAGTGCACACTCTGAGCATTCGATTGCAGCATATTTAAGGAAACTTCAACGGAAATCCCTTTATGGAGCACCAACTTCAAGGCGGCGGGAAAGTGTCTTGACTTCAACAAAAAAAAAAAAAAAGCCCTTGGGGGGTTCATAAGGAAATGTCAAGTGGAAAACGACTGAAATGTAAACGGAAATTACGAGCTTAAGCTGCGGATGATGAGTGAAAAGGAGAGCAAAAGGGAGAGAGTGTGAATGAAGAAGTTACTTTAAATATTTTTGAGTGTAAAAGCTTGCAGCAATATTTAATATTGTGTGAAGGTTTCTAGATTTTATAAATTTCAAATTATAAATTAAATTGCAAGTAAAGAACTTGAATGCTATATATTTTAATGAGGTTTTTCTCAAAATTTGTTGATTTTTATTGTTGAGAAACTTCTAGAGTTGCATTCATCTTTGACTTTTTAAAAGTGTTGCTTAGCTTTTATAATTATTTATGTGTCTAATGTAGATAATGATTATAATAAAACCCAAATAATATATATGCTTAAAACTAAAACGATACAATATTAATTATTGACCTCGAGCCGGCTAAACAAGAACATTAATTATAAATTTAAGTTTTATTTATAAAAAAATATATATGTATATTTATAAGTTTTGTATGACTGCATTTATAAAAAAAAAATGTTTAATTATAAAATTAAATTTTAGGTCTAAAAAAACATAATATTTATATTTATACATTTTTTTGATGGTATTTATGTATTTTTGAATGAGTTTTATTTTCTTCCCAGATTAACTAATTGTTTTTTGAATACTCTAAATCTAATCTTTAGAATATTTTGAGTCCTGGACGTTGCTGTTGCTTTATTGAAACTTTACATAGTTTAATGCTGGCCTCTTTGGGACAAAATTGAAGAGGCATGCGCCGAAAGTGTGCGTTCGTGTGGAAAGCGATCCGCGTCCAGTTTTTGCCCAGAACAATGGAAGGTGGTAGTGAAAAGCGAATGTGAATTTGAAATGGAAAAATGTTCAATTCAATGTATTCAACAGCGCGTTCAGGGGGTGCGGTCGAAGGAGAGGCGCACGTGCGCAGGATATGCAAAGGTATGGCAAATCAAAGGCTACCTGGCACTGTAAACTGCAAATGCCAATGGGCGTTGGGGGTTGGAATGGGAATGGGAATGGGACAACTACTGTAATAAATTACCGCTCCGAAAAAGCATTGCATTTCGCTACAGGACACGAGTTGCTGGACGGACGGAGCGACCGGTTTGACGCCAACAACAGCCACGGCGAGTGGTGGCCCTGGGACCAGGGGTTTATTGTTATTGTTGTTGTTGCTGGTTGGCCCAGGGTCTCGGTTGCCGGTTGCCTGCGCCTAATGCCCATTGTTGGCATGTCCCATGTCCCGTGTCCCGTGTCCTGTGTCCTGTGTCCCGTGCCCCGTTGCCGAGCGTCCATTGCCATTGGCAGCCGCGAAAAACATCTGCTCCTGCTGCAATCGCTCAAAGTGCTGCGTCCTCCTCGTGGCTCGTCCTGGCAATCAAACTATCAGCAAATGGTACGTGCAACCCCTATTGGAGTTTTATGTTGTTGCTGCTCTTATTGTTGTTGCTGCTGTGGCATTTTGTCAACAACAAATGTCCACGAGGACCTTTGCAGTGCGTGTGTGTGTGTGTGTGTGTTTGTGTGTGCGCCGTCATCCTGATCGCTCCTGCCTGCCTACGCTGCTGCACATTAAGTTCCAACAGGATTAGTGACGCTATGTCTATGCATGTGTAAATGTATGTGTGTGTGTGTGTATGTATGGGTGTGTATTTGTACTGCTGTTGGTGGTGCTTACAGCTTGGTCCTGTCGGGGCAGCAGCAAACTTTTTGGGCTTTTGTGCATGTCCTCATTGTGCGCTACAATCAAACTTTTAATATGAGTCATATTAATTATTAAAATGGTTTTAATTTAAATTTCATTTTAAACTAATTCTAAATGAAAGCCAAAAATTTACATTTTGAGTTGAATAAAATATCATTTGAGTAGTAGAAAAAAAATAATTAGCGATACAGTGGGTAAAAACTATTGTAACTGATTATAGAGGCATCGCCTAAAATTAAGTAAAAAGTTTGACAAAGTAAAATGTAGATATAGATAGCTAAAAAAATTTAAGTTCCAGTATAAGTCAGATATGGCAGTTCAGATTTTAAATAACTCATTCGTTTTTATTTGTAATATATTATTCTTGTTGGTAAATACAAATTTTAGATTAACAAAAAAACAGGCTTAAAGCTTTTCTTATTATATTATTATTTGTTTTTATTTTTAATATATTATTTTGCTTAGTACAAAAATCTTTTAGACTACAAAAAACACACGCCTTTATATGCTCAATATTAACTAAATAAAATAATAAAATTCATAGCTCATTTGATTTATTATTTTCATTAGGAAAAAAAGCTATTAGGCTATAAAAAATCGTGCTTTAAGCTTCTTAAGATTTTCTCATGTGCAGCGCATACAACAGTCACCACAGCTGAGACAGCTGAGTGTTGGCAGACTTTTTGCCTACCCACCCCAAATGCACACATTCATACATAGATTTAGGCATGTGTAATCGCAACTTTTTTGCAAAGGATCGAGGGTGAGTGTGCGCAGGCGCAACAATAGCCAAGGCAGGAGGAGGAGGGAAACAATGCGCGAAATTAATACGCACACAATTGGAAATTGAAATGAAATCTATTTGAATAACTGATTAAATCGGGGTACATAAAAAGCTTTTGGGCGCAAACTTGTTGCAGTCGCATCGCGTGGACGTGGAGGGGTGGCTGCCGAGAGGGGTTAGGGGTGAGCGGTGAGCGGTGGTGAATGGTGAGTGGTGCGCACGCGCAAAGGGTCCTTCATAAAGGATTTAATCAGCGGCAACAGCATACGGAATTATGCAAATTTCGCATAAAAGACTGCGGCCGGTAATTAAAATGAAACTTCAGCCACGCCAAAGGGACAAAAACTAAACAATTTGAAATTAAATAACATGAAAAACGGAAAACTGCATGAAATTCCAAAAAAACAAGAAATAAAGTATTTTGGTTTGCGTTTGACGAATATTAAATACGCTTAAATAATAAATAGTAGAGGAATTTGATTTTTTGTTAAGAATTGTGACTGAAGAATGTAATATAAAGGAAGCCTTTACTTCGTATTAGATAAAACATATATTTTATTAATTCAAAAATATAATAAGCTTATACATTTCACTTTTTTTGTTGTCATTTTTATATCAATAATATTTTTATTTCATTTCAGTTTGGAAAAAATACAAAATGATGATATTTTTGATATTTTTTAAGATGTCATTGATAAATCTTTGAATACAAAATAATTGTTGCAACAAAAAGTCATATTGCCACCGACTGGTCCTATAGGAAGGAGCTATGTCATATAGTAAACCGTTATGGAGGATTTCGATATATGTACTGCCTTGAAGAAACTGAATCTGAAACTGAATATGTTCCAAGTTGCATCATATATCGACTACTCATCAAGCATATATATTCGATACATAAATGCATTATACCCACAGAGAGGGTATACTTTAAAAAAAGCAACAGCTATGTATAAAATCAACCACTTTAATTTGTAGAACAAAATGACCTTGCAGAGCAGTCGGAGCCGAGAGACAGAGATAGAGACAGGGATGGCAACAGGGTAAGGGCTAGGCACAGGGATAGGGATAGGGACATTGAATTCGCTAGTGAAGTCGTTGCCGGACCGAGGCTTACATATTAATGAGCCGCGTGTGGCACAACGGGGCTAAAAGGGACACACACAAATGAAATCAATGACTTTGCCTTGCCCGCTCGGCCGCGTGTCCCCTATCATCTAGCACCTTTCCACTGCCACTGCCCCTGCCCCTAACCACGGTACTGCCTGTACTGGTCTACCCCTACCCCCCGACCCTTGGCCACTGTGCGCACGCGCGTTTTGAAGTCGCGCCGCTGCAGGTGTTGAATGAACTGGTTGCGTTACGCCTTATATATCATCTAGCCGCATGCAGGATGCCTTTCCGATGGCCAACTAAATGAACTTCAGGATCGCTGGCACTCGAAAAACTCAACTCGCTCCACTTTTCGCATAATTTTACATGTTGCTTTTCGATTGCGAAAGGGGCAGCGTGTGCGGCGGTTAGTGTAAGGGTAGGGCAGGGCAGGGTAGGGCAGCAGAGGGGTAACAGGGACACTCGAAATGGTTTCGCATTGATGGATCTTAATTAGTGCACGCATCTCTGATTCCTTTTCGAGATTGCTTCGTTTCAATTAAGTTTCCCATGTGCTCCATTTACTTGTATTATATTTTCAGTTCTATAAAGTTTATTTAACGTGAAGTTCCTCTCGAAACTACATTTGTGTATAAAATCCTTTGCCTATGTCCTTGAAGAGTTTAGCTTGATGACAATCAATGAAAGAGTATGTACTTAAATATAAATTGGTGAGGATTGGGGGAATACGGTAGCTATATAGCTTTAAATCTGAATAGATTGCCATATATACAACAAAGATATAGAAGGGTTGACATTTCTCTATACAAAATTATAGATCGGTGATCAGTTTAATTTGGAATATATCAGTATACACTTGTTGATAGATGTATATATTTATCTGATTATATAGCAGTGTATATTTCTATAGATCGATGTAGATAAGTTTTTATATGAACTAATTTCCCAGCTTTAAATCTTTCTATTGATATTGTAAGGTTTCTATAGAAATAACGGTCTACAAAAGTTAGCAAGAGTATTAAAAAAACCCATAGCTTACAATGTTGATCTTCAAAGTACTTAAATTTGCTTTAGGGCGCCCACAAAACGTATTTGAGCTAATTTCTTGGCTATTGCAAATGATCACAGGGCACTTTATATCTACACTTTTCTCACTCCAAACCGATCTGTATTTAGTCTTTTGATATTTACTCGTATTTCTTTTAAATTCAATGCTCTTTAGCATTGCTTTGATTCAATGATTTCTATGTCAAGCGTTGATTTCCTGCCTGCTAATGATAATGATGAACTGGTTGGTAATGATGATATTTGTACTCTTTTATCCGAAATACATTTGGCGTAATTACCGCAACCCGTTCCATTGATTTTTCGTGGAAGTCACGCTTCACTGCATCCTTGAGAATTGGCAAAAGGTTTTTTCTTTTTTTTTTTTTTTTTTTTTTTGCCTTTTCAGTTCTGTTCAGTATGGTGCGGGGTCTGTGGGTCTGTGGGTCTCTCTGGTATTGAAATATTTACGGGCTGCTGCATTTAGCCGATGCGGTTAGACAGCGAGCTCCTGTTACTCGTCGCTGAGGATTTAAATGCACTTGAATGATCGCTTGAGCGATACTCTCGAGCGATCCCCGAGCGCTCAATGCGTCAAAAGTGAATTGCAGCTCAAGGATTAAAGCGGCTACTGAAGTATGCCGCTTGCTCCGCGCAGGATCACTAGACAGCCAAGACGGTGGCTGACTACTTGCTGTCGCCAGCAACGGCAGTTGTCATCCTTTGACAGTGTCCTTTGCCCTGTGCTCGTAGTGTGTGCCGTGCTCGGCTCTACACTTAGATACAAATATTCCTTAGATTAGAGAAGATTTGTTTTGAAAGGCAGAAACCAATTTTTACTGAAATATAATTTTTAAATTAACGAAATAAATTTCTTTAAGATTGAAATGTTTAACTTTAGGCGGCATTCCCAAAAATATATTTTTTATTAATACTTTTTAAAAAAGATTAAAAACACATCACTAAAAAAATACTAATGACAATGTTTGTTAAGAAATGATTGGAAATATTTTTTCTGAATATTTCAATAATTTGAAATATCCGAAATTTTTATAGTTAAACATTAAGTGAATTGTTATTAAAAAAATATAATTATACATTTAAAAAAATATCTAGCTTGTTTTTTTTTTTTAAACTATACTGCTGAATTTTAGAAATTACACGGGCTTAGAAATTAATTTGATGAAAAAAAGGTGCGTTGATTTTCTCATTTCTTTTGCATATTATTTTTCTAAGTGTACTCTTATCTATTGCTGCGCATGCTGCGGCACTTGTAATTAGATGTAGAACTTGCAGGGGGGCTGGCAATTAACCATTAATCGCTGTTGTAGCACTTTGGCATGCAGTCGACTCTCTTGGCCCGATAAGATTACGCAACTTGGCCTGGCCCTCTGTGTCAGTCTGCCCAAACTGCACACGACAAATTATGGCCCTGTCGATAAGATTACAGGACACAGCTGCTGCTGCGTCTTGCTCCTGTTTTTGCTTCCTTCTCTTTTTTTATGATTAATCATAAGTTCTTGTGCTGGGCTCTTTACTTGTTTTCTTGGCAATTTCATGGAATCTCATTGCCTCCATTGTGCTGCGATGACGACAGACAGTAGCCTGGCCGAAAATCCGCTTGTTTGATTAAATGATTTGTGCATTTCGTTTGCTCAAAGCCAAAACAATCAACTGACCAGGCCAGGCCCCATATCATTTCTTGTCCAACCTGTGAATGGGCTCACTCCCTAGCTCTGGCCCTGTTGCTGCCTCTGTTCTGGCCTCTATTATTATGGCATGTTGCAATGTTTACTCAAAACATGCCCTCGCCAAACAACAGGACAAACGCCCCTATATAACATTTTTCCCATTCTATTCACAACATTTTTGTGTATTTTTATTTTTATTTTTATTATTCCTTGCCGTATTTTCTTTTGACTATTTTTGCACTTGTTTGTATTTTTGCTCAATTAAAAAAGTTCCCCCACTTTTCAATAGATTTTCCTCAGGTTTTTTTTCCCATTGTTGCTGTATGCGTGATTTTTGCTTTTTTCTATCATTGTGACTTTCGGTTACCTTCTGGGATTGCTCAATGTGCCCACATGCTGTGCGTTTGTATCTCTCGATTTTGTACACCAAATTGTGTACAATTTGAACAGCATTGTTCAATTGACCGATTTTGTTTTCGCTCACATTCTTTGCATTCTTTATCGATTTTCCACGGAAATTACGTATGGCATTTAACAAACATCAACTAGATACGAGTAGTTTGCCATTGATACAAGCAGCATTACATATATCTATGAATCGCACCGATCGATCGTCTTTTCATTTCATAGTTTACTACTTGTTTACCTGACAAATTGGATTCTGGCTTTGTTGTTGGTAACTTTCAAGAAATAACCGTAAGGTGCCATACGATCCAATGCTTGATTAAAAAGTAAAAACTATTTTTAGTTAATTTTTTTTAGACACGATAAAATGTTGGATATTTTTTTAATGATATATTACCAATTCTTTGTAAGTAATGTTCAGTTTAGACTGACTATTATTCAAAATATTATTACAAAAGTATAAGTTGAGGTTAGGTATACTATGTTGGGTTAGGCTAGGTTTGGTTTGGTTAGGTTAGGTTAGGTTAGGTTAGGTTAGGTTAGGTTAGGTTAGGTTAGGTTAGGTTAGGTTAGGTTAGGTTAGGTTGGGTTAGGTTAGGTTAGGTTAGGTTAGGTTAGGTTAGGTTAGGTTAGGTTAGGTTAGGTTAGGTTAGGTTAGGTTAGGTTAGGTTAGGTTAGGTTAGGTTAGGTTAGGTTAGGTTAGGTTAGGTTAGGTTAGGTTAGGTTAGGTTAGGTTAGGTTAGGTTAGGTAAGGTTAGGTTAAATTAGTTTATATTAACACAGGGTCTGAAAAGTACCTGTAGATGCTTGCTGGAATGCTGCTTATCTTAGCATCAGTCAACTACTATATTGTATAGCTGCCTTGTACATAATTATATAAGGTTTTAATTTGCTAAAAAAAAAACACAAAAAACACACGTTTACCGAAAATTAAGTTGTCTTGCTTTGAACATTTGTTTTGCAGCCTCATTTGCCAAAAAAAAAAAACAAAAAAACAGATAAACAGAAAAACTACATAAAAAAAAAAACAGAAGAATACCATAAAATTCCCACACCCTGGACACACCTGTAGCTAAGTACCCTTTAAAGCTGATTAATTGAGCTGCTAAAGCGCCGCTCAGCCAGTTGCCAGTTGCCAGTTGCCGGTTGCCATTTGGTCGGTTGTTGGTCGGTTGCTGGTGGTTGTTTGGCTTGTCATCATTGAGGCAAGGAACTTATAAACACACGCAAGGTGGTCCCAGTGGCCAAATCGTGGCCAAGAAGTCAATTAGCCTAACAAGACAAGCGGCCAAAATGAGATGAGCAGCGCGAGTCTCTTGATTTTAGCCTTGGTCTAACAAAAAAGAACAACAACAACAACAGCAACAACAACAAAAAGTAAAAGACAGGACTACCTGCTAAACAGTCGAGTCGAGTTGAGTTGAGTTGAGTGTTTGAGTTTGGCTGCTATCAAATTAATTTTCACAAAGTCGAATGCTCAGGGCGCTGTGTGGTCTATGCCAATCAAGCACTTTACGCCCAGCGTTCATTAGTCGCCATCCTCGGCTGGCATCCTCGCATCCTTGGATCCTCCAAAGGTTTTTGAGCCACTGTTTATCGCCGCGTCGCGACAGATAGCGCTGTGCATCAAACGCGGAGACTGCAGGAATTGGCCGGCCGGCCACTCGGAACTGCTTCCGAGCCAAAGGCAGGGGCAGGGGCAGGGGCAGCGGCAGGGGCAGGAGGGCCATTATAAAAGTGATTTGTGAGCTCGGAATTTATGCGGAATTTCTTCCAGCCAACAGTGTCTAGAATCTCCCATCTACTGTAGTAGTAGTAGTCGTAGTAGTCATAGTGGGGCTAAATGACTTAATTAGCCGCTGCGAATGCAGTCGATGCGAATTTTGCAGCCCAAAATGTTTATGGGGCAGCGG
This sequence comes from Drosophila maculinotata, assembly GCA_035045305.1. Taxonomy (NCBI): domain Eukaryota; kingdom Metazoa; phylum Arthropoda; class Insecta; order Diptera; family Drosophilidae; genus Drosophila; species Drosophila maculinotata. The sequence goes on along the minus strand of JAWNPD010000679.1, from coordinate 5,324,601 downwards.
CAGACGTTGCAGATACGTTGCATACGTTGCAGACGTTGCAGATACAGATACAGGTTGGCATGCTCTAAATACAAAAGTATCTCTCACGCGGCGCATTAACAATTAAGTTTGGCAGCGGTGCGGCACAGCTGAGACAGACGCAACAACATGCAACATGCTGCGAGACTGCGAGACTCGACTCGACTCTTATCTAAATAGGCGCGTCCCAAAAAACAAATGGTCAAGTGGCCAGATACGAGTGCAATATTTTATTTCTCAATTCTGTGAGTCGCTGTCTCTCGTCTAATTTGTGCACTGTTAAATAAACAAACATCTCAGATCTTTGGCAACAAGTGGCGCAGACACTTGACGACAGACAGCGGCGCACTGCGGCAACATCTGAGGGCGGATTTCACTTTTCCGTACAAGCCGCCGTATGCCGCATCGATAAGGGGCAGCATCGTCTCAAGTGTCGCCAGAGAAGCGAACCACGCGACCAGCAGGCGAAAATGAGACAAGCCAAATGAGAGCAAGAGCAAAGTGACTTGTAGATAATTATGTGGATTATAATAAGACTACTATATCGGAAGTATTAGACCTGGCTACATAAGAGAAGCAGCAGCAGCAGTTGAAGAAACTTTAAAGCATGCCTTAAAACTATAAAAGCTATATTTGGTACAAATTTTAATTAAATGCAGTTCTGTCTTTATCCTAGCTAAAGAGAGAAGCTAAAGAAGAAGCAAAGCTGCTTATAAATATATAAATATAAATATATTTGATTAGCTTACTAAAAAAAGTGTGAAGCTAAAATTTACAATTAAATCAGCATATTAGAGAGAAGCAAAAAGAGAAGCAAAGAGTAAAAGTAGACTTAACAAAAAGTTGAGTTAGTTGAGGATATTATTGTGCATATTACAATCGGAAATTAGTAGTTTATAGAATTTTATTTAGAAATTATTCAAGTTAAGTTAAGCTCTGTATTTATTTTTAACAAAAGAGAGAAGCTAGAGGAGAAGCAATACTATCATATATCACATCAGAGCAAGAGCATAAGAAAAAAGAATGGGAAGTTAACCCTCTCACTAGAACTAACGGAGAATTCCCTCTGTATTCATTTTAGCAAAAGAGAGAAGCTAAAGGAGAAGCAATACTACTATATACCATATTAGAGAAAGAGCTTGAGGCAGAACAATTATAAGGTAGGATCTATTTGAATCTCTCACTTGAACTAACGGAGAGTTCCCTCTGTATTTATTTTAGCAAAAGAGAGAAGCTAGAGGAGAAGCAATACTATCATATATCACATCAGAGCAAGAGCTTAAGAAAAAAGAATGGGAAGTTAACCCTCTCACTAGAACTAACGGAGAATTCCCTCTGTATTCATTTTAGCAAAAGAGAGAAGCTAAAGGAGAAGCAATACTACTATATACCATATTAGAGAAAGAGCTTGAGGCAGAACAATTATAAGGTAGGATCTATTTGAATCTCTCACTTGAACTAACGGAGAGTTCCCTCTGTATTTATTTTAGCAAAAGAGAGAAGCTAGAGGAGAAGCAATACTATCATATATCACATTAGAGAAAGAGCTTAAGAAAAAGGAATGGGAACTTAAGATCTACTTAACCCTTTCACTAGAATTATTTATTTTAGCAAACGAGAGAAGCTAAAGGAGAAGCAATACTATCATATAGCTTAAGATAGAAAAATGGGAAGTTAAGATCTATTTAAATCTCTCACTTCAACTAATAAAGAGTTCCCATGAAATGAGCGAATATTTTTTAGATAAGCATCAGAGCGTAAAGAAGTTCAGAGAGAGTGAGAGAGAGTTGAATTAATGATAAAAAGATACACATCAGAGAATTGATAAGAATATGTATGTTAACTAAAATCTAAAGTGTGACAACTCTTTTTATCTGCATTTTGGGCAGCTGTCAGCCTCCAAGGCAAGCAGCTTAGCAGCCAAACACAAAAAAAAAGAAAAGAAAAAAGCGAACCCTTTACATGTCCTGGGCAAACGCACACAACACGCTTAATCCTTTCGCAATTCGCAGAACGCGCGCTGGCTAAAAGAATTGCATAAAATAAAAAACAGAGAAAAGCAAAGAGACAGAAAATCGCAACATTGCACAAACATCACGCACAGCTCAAGCGAGATTTTTCCCAGAGCTGCGGCGCTGGAGGAACGTGAGAGACAATCTGGAATCTCAGTTAAAAGGAGACACATTCCCAGAAGCTGGAACAACAGCGTTTTGTGCCAATTTTTGTGGTTTCTGCCAAATGTGCAGGCCAACAATGGCCAACACTGTGATATATCTTATTGACACAGCCTGCAAATAGACACAGGACCCAAAATGAAAGGACTATTATTCAATGTTGAATCTTCAATCTCGCAACTCGAAGGCACAGTTCATATTTGCGCAATATTCTTGAGCTGTAGCTAAGAAAATGTTTTGGCTGCTGCTCAGAAAGGATTAGTCCTGGCAACAAAACGGGCTATCCTGTGCCATAATAAGGAACATAAACATTTGGGCAATTACAAACAACAGCGCAGAAGGCGCAGGTCCTGATGCGCAGCAACAAGCAGAGAAGGTTCTGGTTCTGGTTCTGGTTCTGGTTCTGGTTCATGTTCAGGTTCAGGCTCAGGCTCAGGCTCAGATAAGCCAGCTTCACATACTACTCATGCTTGTCCTATCAAATTAAAAACCAGATTGAATATATGTGAAACAACATACTTATTTATAACAATTAAGAGAAGGAAACTAGACTTAGAATATATTGAACTTAACCAAAAATTATCAACAAAAAGTAACTGAGAGGATAAACCATGAAAAATCGGTTCAGTTTCAAAGATAAGGGTGTTTGAAGTCCTATAGTTTTTATACTAATTATGACATCCACAATCGATTATTCAAGATTCTATATTTTTTAAAAAAAAAAATCCAATAAATTGTATGAAGGGTATTTAATATTTTTGGAAAAAAAATCGAAAAAAATAAATTTTCAAAAATGCATAAATTTGAAATGTTGAATTATAAAAGAGGTCAAACCATGTTCAAAATGACCTTGAAGATGACCATCGGATCCGTTTAGGCAAAGTTATGGGAGTCTGGAGTCTGAGGAGGTTACTTTTAGGGCCTGGCAAGCCCTTCTTTTCGTCATTTTCTCACATGACCAACAAAATCTCTCATGTATTGAGATGTATAAAAAACATAAATCAGTTGTCAACAATGTTCCCAACTCAATATCCAAGAATTTCAGAAGCGATACAAAATTTAAGTACTTGCTGCTATCAGCAAATATTTCAACTGAAACTGAAAGGCCGACAATCGAAATGCACAACAACAACAACATGAAGAACAACAACAACCAGAACAAGAACAAGGACTAGAACTCCTTTTTGGCTGAGCACGCCCCAAGTCTTGCGAGTGGCGAGTAGAAACAAATTTTATAGATGGGTATATCAATGTCAACATATCAATTTCAATTTCAATTTTCATAGGAAATTGTCAACACAATAAACGAAAAAAAAAAAACGAAATGAAATGAAAACAAAGCCAATTCAAAATGATATGAAAGTGAAATCGTATCTGGGTCGTTGATTTTGGTATCTGGTCTGAGCTGATCTAATGTTTTGGGCTGCTGATTGCATAATAAAACGCCCACGTGATGCAGCATCAAATAGTACAGATCTTCAATCTGCAGTATCGCTGTGCTTATAAATCAAGAGAGATAGGGGAGAGAGAGGGGAGAGGCGCGAGCGGTGCCACCTACGGCTCCTGTCGCATGTTTATGTCATGTTTTGGTCTCACCTGCGAATGGAGAAAACTCACCCAAAGGAACACAGTAGTCCAGGGCAGTGACTACCTGCTCCTAACTATCTGTAACTGACATCTCTTTGGGTTAATTAGCTAGCGACAACTCTGGCAAAGGGCTGCAGAGTCATAAATTAAACTATTCCCTTTTCTGCTTTTTCTACATTTTTCTCTACACTTCTTCGCCTGCTTTTGTTGTTGTTTTTATACAATATGATCATGTAATGCCCTTAATGAAAATATTTTGTAACATAAATTACAAATATTTCCAGTGCTGAATGAACTGACTACAAAAAGTAAAAACTGAAAAAAAAGCAATGACAACAGCCAATGGCAAATCATAAAGGATAAAGGATACTCGAGTCCCCATGGTGTCCACTCTTTGGCTGCCTCCCCCCTTCCCCCCTGCTCATACTTTTCAAACAGTTGCAGTTGTCGTTTCGGCCCGCGGCCGAGGCAAAACGGTAAATGTTGCACCTGCGCTGCGCGATCCTTGCGCGCATCCTGCAGCAGGTCGCCCGGGCAGCTGCTGCTCGCTGTACAGGTGCGCGTGATCCACAGGATTCACAGTAAACCGAAAGCAAGACATTTACTAACTGACAGAGAGAGAGAGAGAGAGAGAGAGAGAGCGAGATAGATGGAGAGAGAGAGGGAGAAAGCGTCTACTGAAGCTGCAGTTGGAGTTAGTTGAACAACATTAACTGCATAATCCATATGACCCCCAACGGTTCATTGCATTGTAGTTGCTGTTATTGTTGTTGTTGTTGTTGTTGTTGCCTCGTCTCGTCTTTATTATGAAACTTCCTGCCCCAAATGACGAGCGGAAATCACAAAAATGAGTTCGCTTTCCGGTGCAGCAGACAAAAGAAAGGGGAAATCTGCTGTTGCCAAATTGAAATGCAATAAAATTTACACTTGCAGCAGCAGCAGCAACAGCAACAACAGCAACAACAACAACAACAACAGTAGCAGCAGCAGCAGCAGTAACAACAACAATTACAATGCAATCGCAATTGTGGACTAGGAGGCCCTGCATTTATGTTAACTACATGGCAAAACGGCAGCAGCGGCCAACAAACAACAACTACCAACAGCAACAACAAAAACAACAACAGACAATGCAACAAGTTGCTCATAGCAAACATGTGTATGCGTACACCAGACAAAAGTGTTGAGAATAATGTCTGCTGAGAGATTTTTGTGAGTTATGTTAAAATTGATGTAGTGCGTTTTTTAGCCAACACAAATAGACATAAAATAAATAAACAGTATGTATGTACATATATAGCGGCCTCCTCTTTGTGCCGCATTCGTAAACGTTTGTGATAAAAGCTTTCTCTTAAGCTTTAAGCGGAGTTTCACTCTTCTAATGGGCACATATTATATAAATTCCTGCCGAGTATTTGGTTATTGCATTCGCCTTTGCATTTAGTTTCGCTTTACAGACCTTAAGTTTTTAGTCTACATATTATAAAGTGTTCTTTATGAAAATTTGTATTCTTTCAAGAGAATTTTGAGTATTACAAGAGATTCGCTAAAGTAATATTACTAATTCCTGCAGTTTATCTCTGATTAATAAAAATATAGATATAATAATAATAGTATAAAAGTTATATTTTATATATGTATGAAGTTTATATTTTTATATCATAAATATTAAAATTCATTTGACTAAAATTAATTTTGAGTTTGAATTTGATAACTCAAACTTTGTCGGCTGTTATTTGGGATAGCGGGTAGAGCGACAGCAAACAGACAGACTGACAGACAGACAGACAGACAGACAGACAATCGCACATCGACATCACCATCGAAATGGACAACGACTGGTAGAGAGAGAATAGGAGGGGAGATAAGAGGGGAGAGAAGAGCGAGAGAGCGAGAGAAACGACGTTTTCCGTTAACATCAATCTTGAAGATCTGCTGTAGCTATAAGAGACCCCAGTTCGATTGGTGGTCAATGCAAAGGGACAAGAAGTGGAATCCATAGGTCTACACATGCATGAGAGTATAGTTTGTGTGTGTAAGTGTGTATGTGTGTGTGTGTGTGTGTGTGTGTATGATAAACTGCAAGTCTAACTAAATGACCTGAGGACTATTGTGATATTTTATTGTATTAAATCGCATCCGACACACGACGACGACGACGACGACGACGACGGCAAAGACCCAAGACTGAGGAGAAGAAGAAGACGCTTGAATTTCGAGTTTTGAGGTTCGACGAACGATCGAACGATCGAAGGAATGGAAGGAAAACTGCACAGGAAGCGCCAACTTGCGCCAATCTTTAAGCGTGTTATTAGTGTTTCGGCATATTTATTTATTATCATTTTGCTAAACTTGACCAGCAGAAAGACACAGCGAGAGAGAGAGAGAGCGAGAGAGCGAGAGAGAGAGACTGACTGAAAAATGAGAAAAAAAGATTGAAGATTGAAGAAGCGGTTCAATCAACGTTTGATTACTTAACTTTTGCCCCCGGCGGTATGTGCTGCCCACATTGATGACATAACTTTGGCCCGGATGAAAAAATGGGGATTTTTTATTTAAAGAATTTGCTGGGAAATACGCGTAATTTCTACATTTAAAGTGCAAGTGCCGAAACTGGCAATTGGACACTGGGGATTTCAAAAGTATTGTAGTCAAGATCATTGACCGGCATGAAGATCAAACAAAAAACGGCGACTCCGAGTGGACGAGTGGCAGCGTGGCAGCGTGGAGCAGTCATCCAGCAGGATGGCAGGATCGAGAACAATTAGTTTAATTATGTTGAGAGCACGGGGGCAATTTTCGGGCATGAGGTGACAACGATGCGACATGATGATGAAGAGCTCCCGAGTCGCGAGTTCCGACTCCAGGCAGCTGGCCCCCAAACTCTTTAGAGAGACACGAGGGAGGTGGGGGGGAGGGGCTACCATCAACATCATCAATTGGGTAATTTTAGCTGTGCAACTTGTTAGCACCGGGTCCCGCATGTGGCGTACTCCGTGAGGCCTGTCAGCCAGCGTTGACGTCCGCAAGTCAGGACGCAGTCGCGGGCATCCCGAAAAACTAAAGCTCAGGCCAACAGCTACTGACTGTTGTCTACAGTCGGACAGCCGGACAGCCGCACAGTTGGACAGTCGGACAGCCGGACAGTCGGAGAGTCGTCAGTCTCCAGTCGCGAGTCTCTCAAGAGTCTCTCGAGTCTCCATATCATTAGTTGTAATTGATCCTGTGTGATCTTTTGATTTTGCGTCAACGCTGACGGTTTTGCATACTATCCCAAAACAACAACAAAAAAAAAAACCAACAAATATAAATAAGAAGAGGAAAGAAAAAAAAAAAAAGAAACACCAGCAGCGACTTGTGGCACGATCAGTTGCCACCGCTGTGCCCCTTGCGACCCGCCACTGTCCAGCCCCTCATTAACATGATCATCAACGCTGTCGTATTTGCTTGGCTGCCCCAGCAAATTAAAAACAAGAAAGAAACTGCTGTCATTTTACTAGCCGCACACTAAATACCCTTGGCAATAATTATTTTTTTTAATATGGCAAACTTAACTGAACTGAAATCTGTCTAAATTGCAGAATATTTGTATTAAATGATTAAGAATTGAAACCTTGCAACTTGAAATGATATGTCTTAATAGTTAGGAACTTGGTTTATATATATAACTTATCTTTGCTTGATATCCTGCTATATATATCATAGTCTAGGACTTGAGCCCGGAATTCCTTATTAATTGTTTATGAGTTGCTGTTCCTAAAACGAAAAAAATTTAACTATTTTATTCCAGCTAAATTACCAAGTGTATTAAATGACGATATTAATAAAATTTCGGATATTTCTATAAAATAAGCTAAGGGTTCTACTAAATAAGTTTGGTTAAAATATTTGCAGAAACAGCTCATATATTACAAATTTACTAATTGTTTAATCGATTGTTTCAGTGATAAAGCTAATATATTTTTAAAACATATTGATTATGTTTAGCTAAGATATAAATTATCAAAAGTTAGTTTAATCGATTGTTTCAGTGATAAAGTTAATATATTTTTAAAACATATTGATTATGTTTAGCTAAAATATAAATTATGAAAAGTTAAATTTTTAGTTTCATTTATAGTAGTTATATTTTGATTGAAATTAATTTTAATTTATATAGCTACGGCTAATAATTTGATGTATCCCTGACATTTTCCCTACACTTTTTAAGGGTCTGTTTTGTTTCCTATTTTTTTTTTTTACCTTGTACAATATAAAAGTGTGTTAATTTATACGAAACATGTTAATAAAAAATTAAAAATCAACAAAAAAATTAAATATATAATTTTACTGCATTTAAAATACTAACTTTACAGAGAGTCCAGCCAGCTTAGTTTTTTTTCCCAGTGTTACATATTTAATGTGAAAATGTGAATAGCCTTTGTGGCAAGTGTATAATGAGTGGCATGCAGGCGTGCTTTGCATGCGGCCCACGTTGCGTCGTGTGCCGCGTTCCCAACAATCTGTGTCTCGGCTCTGGAAATGGGTCTGGTACACTGACACTGTCACAGGCTCAGGTACTGGGCCTGGTCTCCTGGGTCTCCCGCTCTCCGATCTGGTCTGTTCTGTTCTGTTCTGGTCACGTCTGGTGTGTGCCCCCATGGGCTCTGACTGGGGCTGGGCTGGGCAGGGCTGTGGCTGGGGCTGTGGCTGGGGCTGGGCAGGCTGAACGCATTTTATGCTGGTGCCTCGGTAATTGCCTGGGTGCTTGCCATCATTTAAATAGCTACTGCGGGCGAATATTTAACTAACTAAGTGCTGTCAATATATGTATATTCGCCCCCCTGCCCCCTCCCTTGACTTCTACATGTCCCACAGCTAACAACCCCATCAGTACTTCTGAAGATCTTCTCGCGATTTGCATTTGTTACATTGCAGCAATTGGGTAGCTGCCCCCTTGCGTCCCCCTCGCCGCTCCCGCTGCCTCTCAATTTTGTGTGTTCCTTTTTTTTTGTCAATAATGTTTTAATTTATATGCTGCAAATTTTGGGCTGGCATCGAAATCGAATTGACCATTCTGAAGTTCTGAAACCATGCTCAATGCCCCAATGTTGCAATATGTTAAATGGCTGGCGCTGCCTCCGCAACCTCCCCTTTCCCCCCTGGGGCGCACTGAGTGTCATTTAGTTAATGGCCCATAAATTGCAGCGATGCTTGTTTTAGGGTTTGTCCGGCAAATTAGACGGGTGAAACTTAAGACACAGGTTGCCACAGAGAGAGCGAGAGAGCGAGAGAGGGGGAGAGTGAGGAAAGGGTAAAATAAGAGCTAGTGAAAGATTTATCAATATTGATAAGAAAAATGATAAAGTCGATTGCAAAAAATGTTTTACATATAAGTATGTACATTTATTTTTATTGATTAGAACATTGATAAAGTTGATTTCAAAAAGTGATAATCTGATAAAAAAAATGTTTTGCATACGTGTATTTTTTTATTTAATTTTTATTAATTAGAATTAACTAAAATACATCTATAATTAAATAATATTCTAGCGTCGAGGAATTCATCTCATTTATGAGTCTAATTCCTTACTTGGCTACAGAGTAACTCAAATATATGACAGAAATATAAAAACTTAGACCGGCATAAATATAAAAGCAAAGATTAAAGTTACATATAAATAATTGAATATGTAGATAGTTTAAGATATATGGGAGTTACATGTGACTGAGAAATCATTCCAAGTTAATCTTAGACTCTGTGTTGGCCCATTCATCCGTTGGGCTACTGGCAACACGGTAGCTGCAGTTATTGCCACATGCAGCAGAGATTGTTGCAGCCTGTGGCTACTCCTGCCTCTGACGATGCTGATGCTTTTCCAGGGAAAAGCAGTTGATGGCAAAATGTTAAACACCGTTAGCCAACAGCCAGCAGCAGAGAGCCTGAGGAGTTGCTTGCCGGTTGGCTGTCTGGGGGCGTTGCAGAGTCAAATAAAACAAACGGTACATTTTGTGCAAGTGGCAAGTGGCAAGTGGCGCCCGGAAGGTTTCTCGTTTGGCTACTATCGACAGGCGCATCAGCAAATTTGTGAATTTTTACGCTGTTGCAACACGCGCTCTGCTTAATACGAGTAATCGCTAGGGATCAGGCCAGGATCTCTCGCTGGGTCTGACGGGATGCAGCAAGTGGCAATGTGATGAGTTGCCAGTGCAACGACTCCTGCTCCTGCTGCTGCCGTTGTTACTGATGATGATGATGACGACCAGAAGAAGAAGGTTGTTCTGTTTTTTTTTTTTTTTTTGATGCTGATGGTGTTGATTGTGCGCCAGTCAAGTGTAAGCTGCACATTAGTCAAAAACGAAACGAAGAAAACAGCAGAAAGCACAGAGAAGCAAATAAATAAGTTGCGCCGAGAACTTAAGCGGCTTAAGCGCAGCAAGGAGTCTCATGAATGAAACCATCGCCCCAACACAATATCCCAATACCCTGCCCCCAAACGATACGTTACGAGACTCGATTTGTTGTTGCCAACAGGTCAGCGACGCGACGTCCCGTCTCCCTCTCTCTTCTCGCTTCTCGCTTCTCTCTTCACTCGTCGCATTCGTTGTGATCGTCTAAAATGGAACTGGAATTTAAGCCCAGCATTTGTTGCGACTGTCTACAGCCTGTCCGACTGTCTGTCTGTCTGTTTGAGCATAGCAACTATTTCTTGTAGCTTGCCACAATGAGCAGCAGCTAAAATATTAACTCTAGAATTAGATTGATTTAAATGTGCCCTAGAAAAAGCAATCCTACATAACAATATTTGAATATTGTTCTGAACTATCTTTAAAATTTTTGAGATTTATTTATGATCAAATTTCATAAGCATTTACTAAAAACTTTTTATGTCAAGCTAAGTAAATGTGTTTATAAAAGCAAGTTCAGGATTTCAATAGAATTTTATCATAAACGATTTAAACGGTGCTAAATTTAATATTTATGGGGATTATGCATAAAAATATAATCAATATCTATCTACAAAATGTTAGCTTCGTTTTAAAAATTAGGCTAATGTCAATAATAATAATATTAATATTCAATATCTGAAAATTGCCTCAGAATTTATTTCAAAATATTTTTTAAATAGAAACATTTAAAAACATGTTTTAAAATAAATGAGACGAATTGTTATTTTAATGATTATTTTTATGCAAAAGTTGATTTTAGTCGGCTTGAGGTCAACTTTTAGATAAAAACAAAGGTCACAAACTTCACAACAACAAATATTATTTTTATGCTTAGATAAGCTATAAGGGCATCTGTGATTCGGCTTGATAAAAATCTGAGGCTGTCCACCAATTTTAATTATAAAGAGTTGCACCAGAAGACCTCTGCCTGAATCTGACTCTGAATCTGAATCTGTGTCTGTGTTGGGATCGGAGTTGGAGACGGGAGTCGGGAGTCGCTGGCTGTGTGTGTGTCTGTGTCTGTGTCTGGGGTTGTCTGGGGCCAGAGTTTGTGAGCGCTGGATCTTAATCCACTTGTTCAAACGCTGTTGATATTCATATGCTTTGTCAGTTGATTCGCTAATATGACGTCTGATGCGGCTGCTGTTGCAAGTTGCCGCCTGCCGCCTGCCGCTTGCCCCCGCTGCTCCCTCCAGTTGCAAGTTGAGCAGTTTGGCTGGGCTGCGAAAATTTGCACTTTTGACTTGGGCGCACACAAAACTTTTAATTTTCGCGGATGAGGCAAAATAAATAAAGCTTGAATAATGGCTAAGCTACCTCAGCAGCCAGTCGGCCAGTCGGCCAGTCAACAGGAGCAGCAGGTGGGAAGGATTGGCGCGGAGGGTGGGAGGTGGAGAGCAGCAGGTTTGGGCCATCATCCAGCGCTAAAGTCACTCATTAAACACAATTTTGACTGGGCTGCAACTTTTGCCCGGGCGCTTGGCAATTTGTGGCTGTGCTGGGCAAATATTCTGGACATCATCTGGAGCGGGCTACCAGGAGCAGGCACCGAAAGGAGCAGCGGCAGGCCATGTATTTGATTTGTGCGCGATTTGATTTTTTGATTTTCATGCGGCTGCACGTGTTGAGGAAGTGCGTCGACGACGACGAGGACGACGAGGACGTTGGTGTTGCTCACTCATCAGCGATAATGATGGGCAATTATATAGAGAGCGCGCCTTTCACAAAAAAAAAAAACTATATCTCAAGCATCATCGAAATCCTCACAGTCCACACAAATCCCTAACAGCAAATCTAGAGATTGCACTGCGAGAAATTTAAAGTTTCTTTGTGCTTAAGTTTACAAAATAGTAAATACGATTATATATGTATTTTTTGAGGAACCCTAACAATTATTAAAAATTATATTAATCATTTGTAATAATTATTTAAAGTTTTTAAATTTAAGTAATAATATTTTTAAAAGTACATAAAAACTTAAATTTGTGTACATATTATGTATCATGTTATATTCTGGCTAATAATTTTTTTAGCTGAAAATTTACCTCATAAATGTTTTTTTGGAGTCCTTGGTATTTTAGTAGTAGCTTAGACCTGGATAAAAACTATCGATAAAAACTTGCTCTCATTTCTTAATATTTTTTGTTGTGAAAAACTATTTTTTTGATAACTGGTTTTTTTGTAATCGCACACATGGAGTTGAATCAAATTGATTGATGTCCTTAAAAAGATTCTAGCACATATTCTTCTGATTTTTATACTCTTAAATTTGCTCCATAACAGTTATTTTCGGTCACTGGTTGCATAAAGAAATTCTTATATGTAATATCAATTTGCAGTTTAAAATTACTTCATGCTAAAAATTAAGAGCAGACTAGCCAAACATATGTTCTAAATATTAAAATGCATATTCGTTGTGAATTTTTCTCAGTGTGTCAATTTAGAGTGTGGGCCTCGAGCAATTCGCGTGGCTGCAGTCTTTGCCCCAAGCTCCTGTTTTTTACGTTTCTACTTTATTTGTGGTTTTTCCTTTTGTGTGTGTGTATGTGTGTGTGTGTTTGTGTGTGTGTGTGTGGATCAGTTGTCAATGGGGCAATTGATATATGGTTTGGTGGTTCGTTTGTCGTTGTCTAATGCCGCATTACTTCATTAAGCGAGCGGCGGACTTTTAATTATGCGAGCGGCGCAGAAGAATTTTAATTTGAGCTCCATTCTCGTGGATGCACAGCCTCCAACGGCCTGACTGCAGATCTACTGACTTCTGTGTGCAATTCATTGTCAGCAAACAAATGCGAATGCTTGGTGATGGATGCGCTGCAGCCACGCACATGTGAAGGAGGTGGAGGATCTGGCTGCAGGATTCTAAGCCGCATTATGCGCACAAATTAATTTATGTGCAACTTCAGCGCACAGGCACAGGAATCGCCCAGACGCGCCAATCCACCAACTGGTTCCACTCAGCGTCTACCAGCAATGGGGTAAATAGGCTATTGCACACATTTTGTGCAACAGCAAATTCGTTTCGTATTTGATATAGTTTTGAATATTCTTAGCTGGCGCCATCTAGCGTTAGACATGTTGCGCTTCATCTGACAATAGATGGCGACACTGGCTGGATTTATAGAATTTATATGGAATTATACATATGTATGTACTCGCTAAAAATGGTATAGTGCTGTATATATGGGTATATATTCCAGTACATAATAATATTAGCTTCTATATAACATATAAAAAATAATAATAATAATACTCCTGGACTTAAATGTGTCATATCAGTTAAACAGGAATTCATAGGAATTTTCAAGAACCGAAGATTTAGAAAACTCAATGCAAATGTTTATGATTAATAAAAGAATATGTGTTTGAAAATGGAGGTTTAATGCCAGATCATCTTATAGATGATCTATAATATAATTGAAGATATGTTTTCATAGATAAATATAAATATATGAAATGGAATAATTGATATAATTAAACATTTTATCTAAGCTTCTTTTTACATATTATTTCGTACGTCTGTCATTTGTAATATGAGTCGAAAAGTGCTCTAGATTTGAAAAATGTAACTATTTAATGGCATTTAATAAGCTCCATTATGTATTCTACAGGGTATATCGTTGGTCTAGCATATGTCAGTTGTATCTAAAGCATTTCAACTGGTTCACACCACAATTTGTGCTCTGGGATTCACTTGGTGTCTGTGTTTGTTTGGTTGTTTGTTTGTTTGTTTGTTTGTTTGTTTGTTTGTTGGTTTGTTTGTTCCATTGGGTTTGGCTGGGTTTTTGGTTGGGGTGCTCCCGTTGGGGAGCAGGCTGCGCAATTACGCGCTGCACTTTGATTCCCTTTGGCTGCGGCTGCCATTTCGGGGCCAAGACACACACACAGATACACATACACATACACATACACACACACAGTTAAAAATGTTCGTGTTTAAGCGCTATTAAGTGGCAAAAATCGCGCGCGCATCAACTTTGCGCCCAGCAGTGGATGGCAGGGATGGGATGTGATGGGATGGGATGGGATGGGATGAGTTGAGTGGCTGAGGATGTGGTTGCAGAGTGGATGAGGCTCATGTTGAATGTGACCACGCGCATGCTCAGTCAACGGCCTGGGCCGCCTGCGTGTTGCTTATAATTAAAAAAAACATGCCAAGCGGCTGAAGGAGCAGGAGCTGGAGCAGGAGCAGGAGCTGGTGCTGGGGGGACAGCAACAACAACAACAACAACAACAAAAAAAGGGGACAAGGCCAGGCAGCAGAGGGAGCAGGGAGCAGGGAGCAGGCGCACAAACAGCAAAATCAACTTATTTGCCTTTCCATTGAAATAATTAGTTCAAAGTTAAATATTGGCTGCTGGGAAGACTACGCGAGACTGGAGCGCAGAGGAGCAAAGCGGCCAAGGGCGGTGGTGGAAAGGGGGGAGTAAAGGCTTATCGCATTTAGGCGCGGAATTAATCGATTTGCGTACCGGGTGCGAAAACATTGGTGCGGCTTTAATTGATGCCTGCACAGCACGACAACTGCACATAGGTGGGTAGGTGGGTAGCGGGGGGCTAGATGGGTGCAGGGGAGGTGTAGGGAGGAACAGCAGGTTGCAGTCGATGATTGGATAAAGTTGTAAAGCCATTGATTAGGCTGCTCCCACAAACTGATATATATATATATGTTAAATTTGTTTTCCTTTTATCGCCAGCTTGTCAACATCTCTCTCAGCTGAACTAGCTTTAAAGCTGCTGTCCGCAAAGCTTTCAATCACTTTTATTGATCAAATGACGCTTTAACCATTACATCACTATCTGCATTTGAATGCAAACTGGTTTCAAAGTGCTGAGTATATTAGATTAAGCAGCAAGTTTGGCATACTTTTGTTGGATTTTATTTAATGGTGTGATTACATTGAAATTATAATTTATTTATTACATATATCGTTTAACATTTTGTATATGTGCTTGGTGAAGAGAAAAATGGGCTGTCATGGTAGAATTGTACAATTATAATTATTGAAATGAGCTGTGACATTGTTTTTCATTGAGTTCTTAATTTTTAATTAAAAGATAAAAAATTGAAGCTTAAGTCTACCAAACTGCATTTACAGAATGTTGATATCATTTTTAGTTCAATTGCTATAGCTGCTTAAAGTTGTTGTTAGCTGCTGGTTGAAATAAGCTGTGAGCCACTGTTGAAGGTGGCGAATATTTTTTGAGTCAGACCTAAGCAACAACGAAAACAGGCGGGTGAAACAGAGAGAGCGATAGCGCCAGAGAGAGAGAGAGAGAACTCCAATAATTTCTAATCATTAAAATCGAATATAGAACAACAGGATTGCAATGCAAATAAAAAGAGCAAATACACGTAAGGCGAGCGAGAGACAGAGAGAGAGAGCTGCTGCAGATGCCGTTGAAGTTTGCAAATAGAGAGCGATCCTTTTGTTGGCCTCCACAGCCAAACGCAAATACTAGATTAAATACCAATAAGAATGCACACATTTTGTAGGCGTGGGCGTGAGTATTAATATACGGTCACACAGTGTCCAGCTTCAACTTGTCGCGAGCTAATTAGACGCTTTTAGTTTTATAAACAATTCAAATTGGGTGCATGCATAATGATGCTATTTTTTTGTTTATTAAATGTGCCGCATGTTCGCAGAGTGTTAACAATGTCAGCAAATCGCCGCGTAATTGTGTTAAAAGTGTTTTTCACTGCAAGTGAAGTTTGCGCGCCAAATTGGTTTTTGCTTTGGCGGAAGAAGAAAGAAGTGGCTGTAATAAAGTATGCATATATTTTTATTTTTTGTTTTTTGTTGTTGGTGCAAGTGTTTAAGGTGTTTAAAATAAATCTAAGGCGTATGTAATAAAATTATAAAATATGCCGCTATGTTTTCTGTTCGTGTGGTAAAGAAAGTGCAAAGTGAGGCAAAAAAATTGTAGTTGTTGTTGCTTTGATTGCGAAGAGAAGCAAAGAAGAATCAAATCCTTTGCGCTGTTGTTGCTGCTGCCAGTGAGTACATTTTTTTTTAATATTACTTTGATTTACAGTTACACTTGTGCCAATATGTGTACATACATATATGAAATGAAATGTATTTATAGAAGTGCTTAGAATCTTGCATATTTTGACAATGTGCTTTGCTGCATTTTTTTAATTACTTGGCAGCACTTTAACTGCATTATTTTTATCGATAGCACAATTTATGTTTTGTTAAACTTGTAACGGATCAAGTTTTCTTTTTGTTTTTGAATGTTTTGTTTTTGCAGCGGTATTAATATAGAATATATTATATACCAAAATTCGTATTATTTGCCAAAGTGTCGTATAAATATGTTAAGCACCTGACATAAGACATTGACGTAACTTAATTTGAAGCAGTTTTTGAACTCTTACGAGTTTAGTTATATAGTATACTAGACTTTGCACATCAGCTGGGTAGGATTGTTTGAAAGACCACCTTGGACCGAAGCGTGCAGTGGTCACAGCAGGCTGACCAGCAATTGGTATTGTGGAGTGTGTGGTCCTGGACAACAGGATGCTGGCGAGCACAATGCATGCCCATGAATTGCATAAAAGTAATGAACCCAAGTCAACTCAACTCAACTCAACTGGAGACTGAACGTCTTCGGGAACAACAACTCAATTAACTAAGAGCTGACTGACCGACCAAAGATGCATAAGTAGGAAACAAGCGGGAAGTGCTGTCTGCCAAGAATTTCCGGCCACTGGCCGAAAAATTGAAAATTGAATTGTCAGTCGGGCAGCAAAGAATAAGTGAAATGATGAGCACAAGGACGATATGGCTGAAAGGCTGAAAGGAGGAACTCACACACAGCTGGGCAGAGATGAGTTTTAAGGGTAAATGAACTTCCCACTCGATCGCATTGTAGCCAAAAACTTGATTGTTGGCTATCTTTAGAATACCTCAAAACGGATGTCCGGCGCTCACGAGATGAGCGTAGTGCCAGTGGGGTGGGGGGACTGGGGGAGTGGGTACTGAAAAATCAGAGCCAACTATAGCCGCTGACAGTTCTAGAGTTGATCTAATTTATGGCCATAAATATCGCTGGACGATCGATCGGGCCATAAACTCGATAAAGACCAATTGACGCCGTGACACGCGTTGCGTTCGCATTTTCCGTGGAAAACCCCAGAAAAGTGAAAAACATAAAGAAAAATCGAGTATTGAATTCTTGATGTTTCGTTTGATGCTATACAGTTTTGCCATTGTCTGTGCCTTTTGTGTGTGTGTGTGAAACGAACAATGGCGAAAACCGTTGGCCAAATACGTTTTCAATTAGAAATTTACGATTCAGCGCCATTGTGTCCTGGCTGCGTGTCCTTTTGTCTGCACGATATGTGTCCTGTGCGCATCCTTAAACAAAGCGTGCGAATGCTGCATATCAAATTCATTAGGATTGCCCGAGGCCCAATGTCAGGCAAAGCTTTGACTCTTCCCCGTCACACTAATCTTTTCAGTTTTCGGTATCTGTTCTTCTCGGATGCCCTGGCAAAGGGCATCATAAATTTGCCAAGAAATGTGTAACGCATTTGCAACAGGCATTGTCGAGCCCATAAAATACATTAATTCTTCATTAGAACACAAACCGAGTCGTTAGAGACGCATCAGACTCGCTGTCTATCCATCTATGTTCTTTGCGAACTCGACTCTCAGTGAAGCTGGCTCGGTGAAATTTGGTATAGTGGCTTATATTTGCTGCAGGTAATACACAAACCAATATTAGCCAAATTTGCTTACTTATCATATAGTTATGACAGAAACTATCTGTTGTAAATTGTGATTTTGTGTGATTTTACTGATAAATAATCCAGCACAAGAACTATTATAATAATATTATTAATATTAATTAAACATTCAGCTCATACAAACTAATTTAGTAAGAGTTTTATTTTTTATCATATCAGTTTCTTAAGTTTCAGCTAAATCCGATAATTATATAGCAGCAGTCCTAATAAAAATTGGTTTTTTTATAGGGAACAAGTTTTGATCATTTTTATTTTAAAGATTTCGGTTAAAATCAGATAACTATTCAGGTGGTAATTAATTAATTAAAATGCCTGCAAGTGTATTAAATCTTCGGCAAGCCAAACCTAACTGTTTTCATTTCTGGCTGCTTGTTTATTTTTAGTCAACCATCGTCGTCTCCATAAGACCTGCTCTTGAGCTCATTCTCGGGAGCCGCGTTTTCGCTCGTTTCGCACATAAAAATTAATACGCATTTTTAATCGTTCGAACGATGGAACTGGAGAGAGACTATAGCTCCCCAGACCCAGTCCGGTTGCTCGGATCGGGCTTGGCTTGGCTTTTCTTGTTTTTGTTGCTTCAATGGGTGCTTTTGACAACTGCTGTGAGTTGTCAGCGATTTGCCTCGACTCTGATTTATGCCAGCTACAGCTACAGCTTCAGCTTCAGGCAGCGCTTCTCGCTTCTCGCTCCACTCTACTCGCTCCTTGCCAAGTTTGTCGCCACTTGCCGTTGGCAGTACATAAAAATTTGTCAATTTAATTGAATTTACAATTTTAGAATTTTTGCCTTGGCTTGCAAGCAATTCAGTTTTGTATTTTAGAATTTTTATCATGATTGAAATGTGCATTGCTTCGAGCATTTTTGAATGCCACGCTGACTTATTGCAAATTGAGTAAGGACACTAAAATGCAAGTGCATTTTCAATATTCAGACGTCATTTCTGCATAATTACATCAGTTTTATTTTTCCTAGAAATGTTCAACACATTTATTTTGTTCGTAAAATTTGTATTTTAGTTGTAAATTAATTTAGCGCAGAAACCTTGAGTTTATAATATTATTGTTATCTTCAGAAATGTATTTTAATAAAGTTCCGAATTATTCCATAGGATAAACACTGCAAAAGAGATTCTCAAATAGAGAACCTAAAAATATATTGGTACTATAATTCTAAAACTCGTTCCTTATATCCTGTATGCTCTTAGTTTCAGTTCACTGAGTCATCATTTCATAATTCTTTTAGTTATCTAAGAGAAATTTGATTGAAATGCATTCGAGCTGGATATAAAAGTTAATGGCACATCTTTTGGGCCACCCCATCGCAAGTGAAGGTCATTTCGGAAACTGTCACTTAAGTCGTTGATGTCACTTTTACTTATCTAGCGGCTAGGATCGGGTCAGGGCAACAGCATCCCAGAGTCATAAGTCAATTTGGCTACTGGATAACTTTTACGTGCGAGGAGGAGCTGCTGACACCACGTAATCTTTTACGAGCATAACTAATTTTTGTCTATTTTGTTGTTGTTGGTTGGTTAGAGAGTTTTACGACTTTCACCTACCGCAGGATAGCGTTAACCCTTGCTGGGTCAATTAGTAGGACAGTCGAGATAGGCAACAAGGTACACGGGGATAGGGGTTGGGAGATGGGAGATGGGAGATGGCAGACAGTAGCTAAAGGTTGTCCTTTCGCCTGTGTTATGACCGCGCATTGCGTTGATCTCTATCGATTGCGAGAGGGTTGCTAATTAGAAATTAGAAGGACCCACAGCAAAGGTGACTACCTTATCCTTTTCTTTTTCTTTTTTATTTTTACTTTACACACATCCTGCTACTTTCTTGCCTCCTTCGGCTGCTTTCTTAATTGCCTCGCTGGAACTCTTTGATTTGCAGCCTAATGAAATGAGCTCGAGGGATGTGCTGATTGAGAGGATCGTCTCGTCTCGTCTCGTCTCGTCCAATGTGGGTCAGTTGGCTCAGATGGTTAATGCCAGTGTGCGCCGCCTCAACTATATAGTTACTAATTGTTTGTTATTAGCGCGCGATCCGTTCTGTAACTGTTTTTCTGTTCTGCTTCATCTGTTGGTGGTTTTTCGCCTTTTTTTTCGGTGGATTATGCGCACGCATTGATTGTAATCTTTGCCATCTCCACGCTTCAGAATCGGCGTGCTCTGGAGCTGGATCTGGAACTGGATGCGAGGCAGCGGCAGCAGCGGCAGCGTTGATCGATAGCCATCACAACTCACTTGATGGGCCGCCGATCGTTGCAACTCGTTTTCTGTACTGTTTTTTTTTCTCTTTTTTTTCGGTACATTTTTTTTTTCACTTTATTTTTTGCATTTATTTTTTTCTTTTGCATAAAACGCGCCTCATTTGCTTTACATGCCACAAAAGTCGAGTTGATTTTTTAAAAAGCGTTCAGCGCCGGCGTCGCCAGCCTCATCAGTGTCCGTGGCTGTGTCCGCTGCGGGACCACCCAGGCAGTCAATATTTACCACCAAGGTTGCCAATCCGACCACCAACCACCATCCACCGACCACCGACCACCGTCCCCAGCTCCAGACCCAGCCCCCGTGTGGTTTGAGTAGCGCGCGCATCTTTTGCATTCATTTTGGGCTGCAAATTAGAAAAATGTTGCACGAAAATCAATAAAAGCTAATGCATGATCATTTTGGGGCGGCATAAATTGCACTCAACCACAAACGCAATATTAACTTGGGGACGCAGTAACGCCAACAATGTGAGATAATTGCATCGAAGTGTGTTTCCATAGTCATTTCATATCATCATTGCTGTGCCCTGAAACATACCACTAACTACTTAAAGAGTCATTTCCGCCCCAAAAGTGCTCGATTTCCGATTATATTTGGACCTTATTTGACTACCGTGTGGCAAAACATTTAAATTTAATGTCTGTCAAGTTTTTTTTTTGTACTCTTTTGCAATCAATTTATGATCAAAAATCAATTTATTTAAAATATACGTATATATACATAATAGTATAGCATATTTCCGACCTGAACTTAAACATTGAGAATGCGGCTTGAAATTGCATAAGAGTATTTAACACTAGAAATCAATTATGTCTACTAAAAATTACTTAACTCGGCATCCATCTGCTGCGAGTTATGTCTGTTGTTATATCATTCGAATGCGATGCACTATCGCTAAAGCCGCCACCACACCTCCCCCTGCAGCTGCTAATCCTACTGCAGGAATCGCACTGAACGTGTGGCAAGAGGAAGAGAAGTTGGAGGATTGGCAAGCAGCATGCGAAACCATTGCGCAAAGCAAATAAAATTATCTCATTACAAATTATGCCCCCAATGCCGGAGAGAGAGACCCAAGTTGAAGTTCGAGAGGAGTTGCCCGAGCTGTTGCATGCGGCATGCGGCATGCTGGATGCGGCACCAATGCGCGTACGCTAAATAGATTATGTCAAATGATCGAAATCACATCATAAATTCAGAACGCAGAGCAGCCCAAAAACCCAAACCCAAACCCGAACCCAAACTCGAAACCCAATCCAAAGAACTGAAGTGCCGCCGGGCGCGCGATGAACGCGTCTAAAATCAAATAAGCCGGGGCGGCGGTCCGTGTAGGCGTGTGTACGGGAGGGGGAGGGGCAGGGGGGGGAGTTATTGGTCGGATCTTTGGATCGTTTGAATCGGTCTGCTCACTGGCTGCCTCTTTAACACGTTTTAAATGGAATGGCGGGCAGGCGGCATTGATTATTGTTTTGCATGTGGAAATCCCCAACAACCATCCGCCCGTGTAACCCGAGATGAGCAGAGGCCGCAACACAACAAAAAAAAACAAAAAAAAAAACAAAAAAAAAGCACCGATACGATCCACGCCAGGTCGGTAGCCAACGGCGCTTTGTAGGTGGAGCCAAGCTGATAACGCACCACCGACACCACCAAACTGCAGCTGAGAAGTTCGGGAAACTGGGCACTGTGCATCGAGAGCTGAGGTGCAGAAGTTTGCTTGTTTGCCAGCCCAAACAATAAAATATTGCGATGCGGGCCCCAACAATAAATTCAATGGCTAACTACGAAATGATCGCGGGGGGAGGTGGTTTGTGGGGTCTGGGGCGGTCGGGAGTGTATCGGTAGAATGACTCCCTCACACTTTGCGTGCAAAAATCGATCAGCGCGAAATGAAATTGAAGTTAAAAACTGTGCAGAGCCTGTGGCGCTTTATGCGATTTACTGTTACAGTGAACACTCGAAAAAAAGAACGATCGAAGCCGAATTTCACATTTATTGCCAAAATACATAAAATTATATTTAATTAACAATTAAATTTACCCTATGAGACTAGAGAGATAATTATGGAAGACATTTTGCTCTATGATAAATTTGAAAGACTTTGTAATTGATTAAAATTCTTTTGTTTGATACGAAAGTGTAAATAGTGTAAAATAAAATGCGGTACAAATTAATTATTCTATGTAATGAGAATCATAAAAACTATTTTGCAATTTGAACACCATAAGTGAAGTTTGCATTTCAAACAGAACATATTTCCGAAAATATTTTTCATTATTCCAAAAGAACAATTTCAATATGTTTAAAAACAGACGATAATAGAATATTTTCTATGTATCTGCTAAAAAAATTACATGTTGGGTCTACTCTATTTGTTAATAACGATTCTAATTTCTGTAAATTTCTAATTTCGGCTAGCTTTCATATTTGAGTTATCACTGTAGTTGAATCCGCTCTCCACACCCTCGCAGCTCTGTAAACTCTTTCTGCTGCAAAAATCAGGGCCAATGACTTCTATTCTGGATGAAGCGTGTGTGTGTGTGTGTGTGAGTTTCACGTGTGTGTGTGTGTGTGTGTCGGCATTTGCGTGTGAAACTGCTTTGAAATTGGATAGCCTGGCAGGCGACTGTCTATAGAGGTTTTGCTCTGGATTTTTAGCACAGTTTGCTCGTTCGACTCATCATCAGCAGTTGAAATCAATTTGCAAATGCTTCACTGACTACCCAAACGCCCTTTTGTGACACTCGCTCGCTGGGGTCAAAGTGTACAAAATGCATTTGATTTGGCATCAGAAGTCATCATCTTCGGGTGATAAATTTTCAATTTGTTTGACTTGAGCGGCATAGAGACCAGAAACTGTGACTCACATTCAGCTCGAGACACCCACAACGGTTTCCCACTCTCTCTCCCTCTCTCTCTCTCTCTCTCTCTCTCTCTCTCTCTCTCTAGCAGTAACCTTTGACCTGCTGCTGGTAGCGCAACGAATTATAGTTGACACGGCCAGGCGACACAGTGTTGGGTAGAGAAAAAACGCCGACGTTCATCTTGGCCCATTGTGTGTAGTGCAACATTAGGTCATGCCACATCAGTGCAAACACACATACAGCTAACCACTGTGCGAGCTATAGCTATATTCCCTCTCTCTCTCTCTCGCACTCGCACTCGCACTCTTTCTCTCTGTTCTCGTCTTTCAGTCTGCATATATTAAAAACAATAACTCTTTGTACCTTAGTTACATGCAGCCACTTGGTGGGTCCTCATAAATATTCCCAGTCCATAGAAATGATCATAGACCTATGGGTTCTATAGGTGACAAGTCCATTAGTAATGCTTGGCAAGTTAATTAACATTTGTAAGAATGAAAACTAAACGGCGGCTACTTTATATTCCCTACATAAATATCTATTTAAATACAGCTCTCGACTTCACATATCACATTGATATCTTTAATAATATAATCACTTGTTTTGCGTCATCAGCAAACGCTACTCAATCAAATTGTGAGCTACAATCAACCATAACCTTATAAAAACTTGCAATAATCTTAATGAAATATTATTGATTTCTATAATTGTTTTACTTCATCTTAATTATGATAATCAGTTTTCTATGGATCGTTCGATATTGTTTTTTGTTTATTTTTTTTTTGTCCATTTCTTTGCTTGTGCTTTACCCCCCGCACCATGCGCTACAGCTTACTTATATCTGTCTATTGATAGCACCACATATCTCAAGTAGGCATTTCATATTAATAGAATTAAATAATATTATTTTATTTTGTTTGGGCATAAGAATCGTGTCATGGCCCGATAAATTCTACTGGGTTCAATAAAATACCTATTAGCACCTGATACTTTAGACCTTATTTAAATTGTTATTTTAATGGAATATACTGATATGATTGAGATATTATAACTAAGTTTAAGCAATTTCTTAAGAAAATATATGTATAATAATTTATGAAAAGGCAAAGATCATTATGATGAAAGAACTTGTGAGAGAAGATTACTTCTATGTTTATTCGTTTATTTAATTTATTTTATAATTTAAGGTATAAAATGGCATAAATCAGCTCGATTTTTACAAAGTTATTAAACTTTACGATACTCTTTTTACCATTTGGCAATGAGTACATGGTATACATTTTCTTAGTAATAATTATAATAATAGTAATGAGCTGTCATTCATATAATGACTACTGATAAAAAAATAAAATCACATTTATATAATTGGTAAAGAGGAAGAAACCATTAATAACTTTTACATATGTTGATAACAATTGGAGCACGAGGCAGTTAAAAAAGGTTGTTAAGAAGGTTAGCAAAGCTTTATGCCAACAATTTATGAATAACAAGTAATTAAGGCTGCTTAATGTGGGTATAAAGGGTATAGTAGGGCAACCAAAACGGTTGAGACTGATTCAAGCATATACTTACAGCGTATTTTTTAGTTGCACTCTTGAATTAATCTCATTTTTAGCTTGCTTACTTGCACTATGCTGATAAGCCCTTTGAATTTTACCGAACATAAGACCCAAGGCTGAAAAGATAGTACATTGGCCGAACTATGAGAAAAGCTTAGAAAAGCTCGCAATGGGGTCGATCTGATAGCTGAAGAAGTAAGGCATATGTTAAGCAATGTTATGGGAGAATAGTGGTCAAGTTTGTATTTATTGTTTAGAAAGACTTAAGATTAGAATGAAAATTATTATAATCGAAAAAAAGTACAAAAACTCGATATAGGAATTAAATAATCTTAAATACAGAAGAGAAAACAGAAAAATCTTCACATTTCCAAGTTAACAGCTAATATTAATAACACCAAGACCAAAAACGGTAATATTATTCAAATGTTGAGAAAATGTATACTAAAGAGTACAAGCACTGCTATATTTGTAATTTGAGTTATAAGTCTAGAGAGGGTCTATATAAACTATGAATCTAAAAAGTTGTCACAAACTGAAGTACCAATTGCCTCTAGTGGTTCTTGAGTTTCCTTAAGTATGGGGAGCTTAATTTGATGACGCTAAGACCCGAAATTCAAAGCGAACAAATAGGGAATACAAATCTAAACATATACAGTACATATGGAGCCATCAGCAGACTTTTGATAAGCACACTATCGGAATCGTTGAAGATATTGAACACATTATCTCGGGTAAATCTTCAGCGATTTGATTTGCAGTGAATTGCAGGCGTTACGCCTAGGCCAATATTGATAACAGATTTGGTATAAATACTGGACTTGGCAGTTCCTCAAAATTAGTCGAATTTAAGTAGACACCAATTGAAAATATGCTCAAGTTACTAACAGTACTTGCTGTGGTCCTGGCCCTGGCCAGCGCCGAGCTCCACCGTGTGCCGGTGTACAAGCACGAGAACTTCGTGAAGACTCGAGAGAATGTCAAGGCCGAGAAGTCCTATCTGCGCGCCAAGTACAACATTCCATCCGCCCGCGCCGTTAACGAGGAGGAGCTCTCCAATTCGATCAACATGGCTTACTATGGCGTCATCACCATTGGCACTCCCCCCCAGAGCTTCAAGGTGCTGTTCGATTCCGGCTCCTCCAACCTGTGGGTGCCCTCGAGCACGTGCTGGTTCTTTGATGTTGCCTGCATGAACCACAACCAGTACGATCATGACAAGTCCTCCACCTATGAGAACAATGGCGAGAACTTCTCCATCCAGTACGGCTCCGGCAGCCTCTCCGGCTTCCTGTCCACCGATACCGTCGATGTCAACGGCCTGATCATCAAGAGCCAGATATTTGCCGAGGCCACCTCCGAGCCGGGCACCAGCTTCAACCATGCCAAATTCGACGGTATCCTGGGCATGGCCTATCAATCCCTTGCCGTGGACAACGTTGTCCCACCCTTTTACAACATGGTCTCGCAAGGTCTGGTTGATGACTCCGTCTTCTCCTTCTACCTGGCCCGCGACGGTACCTCCAGCCAGGGCGGCGAACTGATCTTCGGCGGCTCCGACTCTTCACTGTACACTGGTGAACTGGCCTACGTGCCAATCTCCGAGCAGAGCTACTGGCAGTTTGCCATGGATGGTGCCACCATCGATGGCCAGACCTTGTGCGATAACTGCCAGGCTATTGCCGATACCGGCACCTCTCTGATTGTTGTGTCCGAGGATGCCTACGACATCCTGAACAATCTGCTCAATGTGGATGAGAATGGTCTCGTCGATTGCTCCACCGTTGATAAGATGCCCGTGCTCACCTTCGTCATTGGTGGCAACAAGTTCCCCCTGGAGCCATCTGAGTACATCATCCAGTCGGATGGCGATTGCCAGTCGGGCTTCGAGTACATGGGCACCGATTTCTGGATCTTGGGCGATATCTTCATTGGAAAGTACTACACCGAGTTCGATTTGGGCAACAACCGCATTGGTTTCGCTCCAGTCGCTTAAGAACTGAAATAAACGAATTTAACGCAAAAATATATTTCTATAATCTTCGAAAAATAATAGTACTAGATGGGCTTTGAGCTTTAAATCCCTGTAGGCACTTAAGTGTTTGGTTTTGGGCAAATGAAAATGTAAATCAACTTATATGTCTAGACGAATTTTGATTAAGCTCGTAAACACTTGAGATATTTTACATTGCTTACGATTAAAACTATCGCGTTATAACAGTAAGCTGCCCTCTAAGTGATTTTGATTTGACGTATTACATTTTTTACTATTGGAGTGCTAACTTTGGGTAAGGTTAAAGCCATGAAGTGCCCCTCATTGAATATTATTATAGTAAATATTGGAACTTTGCTAACTGACTGTTAATATGGGACTTCATCTGAAATTATTTTTGTAAAGAGGCTTATCAATCTTAAGCTGATAAATGAGGCGATTCTTTGCAAGAAACCTACAGGAAAAATTCCATCAGATTGAAATATGATTTTTTAGCTTTTAATTTATGTAATACCACTACATACAAATTACATTAAATGTACTTGCAATTCCCAAACGATTCCTTAAGATCAAAGTACATTTCCCAGAAGAATATAATGATGCCTTTTCCTTTTAACATATTTCCCAGAGGAACATAAAGATACCATTTACAAAAGGAATTCTCATTTTGCCAACAGCACACAGTTTGTATTTAATATCTCTATATCTAAGTAAATATAATATAATAATTTTCTTCTAGTGAAAATATGAACATCTAAATTCGATTTTTTGGTAAGATATTAAATCGTTGGCAGCATAAAAATAGTTGCTCTTCCTCTTGCCTGAATTCTGCTGGCTTTACTCTTGATATCAGTATATGTAGCTCGATCCAGTTATGAATTCCGATTCCAACTTGTAGGGTAGGTAAGAAAAGGTTGACATGTTGACAAGTATGCAACTTGTACCTTAAACAATAAACTTGTGTGCAAACGATCAGTTATAATGATCAGATTAAGCTGTCTTTAAACTGTTTGAAGAGTTGACAAATTTTGAACGTAATGCTGATTAGAACAAGAAAGAGTGCTCTAGTCGAGAGTGCCCGACTACCATATACCCTGAACTAAGGTCTTACATTCAATCATAATTATTTATCTGCATTCATACATGGCAACAGACAGACGCTGGCAAACACACGCTGCCTGCTTCATCCAATTGCTTTGCTTCTTCTTCTTCCATTGGCCCCAAACTATGTTACATATAATCGTAAATAACTTCTATGCTTATTGTCCGATCGTAATGAAATTTGTAGGACATAAATATAAAATATAAATGTGCGACTTTGTGGAATTCGAAGGTCATACCTCTAAAAATACGTATTTTTCGGTCGGAGGTATCCAAAAAGTGAAATATTTTTTCATCTGTATGTAGTTGGTGAATAAATATACCAAATTTGGTGCCTCTACCTCTTTAAATTTTCAGCTATACCTAAAAAACACAAATCTGGAATTTTAATTTATGGATAATCTGTGAGCCGGCAATACGAGAACTTAAATTACAAATATGCAGTCATCAGCTTTTATGACTTTCAAGCTATGCCCAAAAAACTCTGGTCTGGAATCGAAGTTTAGTGATAACTTTTGAACGGGACGAGATATCGAAAAACAACATAAACTTGATTTGTCTCTAGCTCTTGTAGTCTCTGAGATCAGCGTGTTCATACAGACGGACAGACAGACACACGGACAGACGGACACACAAGGCTAGATCCACTCGGCTGTTGATAGTGATCAATCGGAGATGCTTCCTTATGCCTGTTACATACTTTTCCACCGCTTCATGATACCCTTTTTCCCATTTTTAATGAATTCAGGGTATAAAATTGTGTACATAGACAGAAGAAGGGTTCGGTGGATTCGAGTGCTACAGACACCTTGATAAAGCCGGTTAACATAACTAATGCCCTCTTGAAAATCGGAATCAGAATCGCATCGAGGCATCGAGTGTTACGAGCTGCGTCATCCAAGAATCGGGTGTTGCCATTGCCATTGAATGTCCAGCCCATGCAGCTGGACGATAATAAGGCAATCGACTATTTGTCAATAGATATTAACAATCTTATCAAGCGCCGATTGAAACTTTGGTATAAATAACAGACTGGGCAGCACCTAAGTATTAGTCGAACTCTAGTCGACATCCATTAAAATAATGCTAAAAGCAATCACAGTACTCGCCGTCGTCCTGGCCCTGGCCAGTGCCGAGCTGCATCGCGTGCCCGTCCTCAAGCAGGAGAACTTTGTGAAGACCCGCGCCAATATCAAGGCTGAGGTCTCCCATCTCCGTGCCAAATATGGCCTGCCCACTGCCCGCGCTGTCAACGAGGAGGATCTGTCCAACTCGATGAACATGGCCTACTATGGCGCCATCACTATTGGAACACCCCCCCAGAGCTTCAAGGTGCTGTTCGATTCCGGGTCCTCCAACCTGTGGGTGCCCTCGAACACCTGCTCCAGCTATGCCTGCGAGGTGCACAATAAGTATGTCTCCAGCGCCTCCTCCACCTATCAGTCCAATGGCGAGAGCTTCTCCATTCAGTACGGCACCGGCAGCCTGTCCGGCATCCTGTCCACCGATACTGTCGATGTGAATGGACTCTCTATTGCGAGCCAGACCTTTGCCGAAGCCACCTCCGAGCCGGGCACCAACTTCAACGATGCCAACTTTGATGGTATCTTGGGCATGGGCTATCAGACAATTGCTCAGGACAACGTTGTCCCACCCTTCTACAACATGGTCTCGCAAGGTCTGGTTGATGACTCCGTCTTCTCGTTCTACCTGGCACGTGCTGGCTCCTCCAGCCAGGGTGGTGAACTGATCTTCGGCGGCTCCGACTCATCGCTGTATAGCGGCGACTTCACCTATGTGCCCGTCTCCGAGCAGGGCTACTGGCAGTTCGCCATGGCCAGCGCCACCATCGAAGGCAACTCGTTGTGCGATGATTGCCAGGCTATTGCCGATACCGGCACCTCTCTGATTGTGGCACCCGCCAACGCCTACGATATCCTCAACGAGCTCCTCAACGTCAATGCTGACGGTCTAGTTGACTGCTCCACCGTCAGCTCCCTGCCGGTGATCACCTTCAACATTGGTGGCACCAACTTTGATCTGAGCCCATCTGCCTACATCATCCAGTCGGATGGTGAGTGCCAGTCGAGCTTCCAGTACATGGGCACCGATTTCTGGATCTTGGGCGATGTCTTCATTGGACAGTACTACACCGAGTTCGATTTGGGCAACAACCGCATTGGTTTCGCTCCAGTCGCTTAAGCAGCTCCCGAAATTGTACTGAATGCAAATAAAATGATTCCAGAGAAATGTACTTTTATCAATAATGTCTTGTAACATAATTGTTCTTGCTTTGGGACCTATTTTAACTAATTTTGATAACTGACTCATTTCTTTTTGGCCACTGATTTCCTTTTAGTTTTATCGTAGCTTCATAGATAGTATCATATCTATTAGATAGCCTAACATATTTAAGACTAATTAGTCAACCATGTCAAAAGTCTATTATGGAGTTCCCCAACAGAAGCAGTTGATAAATTTTAAAAAACCCTAAAGGGGTCAGCATCTAAGAAACAATGGTAACAATTACAATCGTAACTCATTGTTGAGTTTAGATAAGATAAGATCATGCAAAGAGAAGAACAAGAGAAACATTTATCTTCAGGGTATTAAGTATTATTTATACAACGATATTTTCTGACATCATCATACTCGAGTTGATCAGAGTCAAAATATCTTGAAAATCAAGTTTTAATTAGCTCGTCTCAATTTTCGATATATGATATAGGGATACGATTCAGACGAAAAGAAATATATGTTATATAGAAAATATATTATTATTAGAGTATAGAAAGCTTTAAATGATTCCCGTGCCTGTCCTATGTTCCGGAACTTGTGACTGCCCCATGGTAGCCGTTGTAATATTTTGTTTTTAGATTTCTGACTAATCTCCGTAATTGTCTTGTGCCTTGTGACGTGTCATCGAATTTCGCCCTAAACATTACCATTGTGGGGGCTTTTTGGATGTTGGGTGG
Organism: Drosophila maculinotata; assembly: GCA_035045305.1. Taxonomy (NCBI): domain Eukaryota; kingdom Metazoa; phylum Arthropoda; class Insecta; order Diptera; family Drosophilidae; genus Drosophila; species Drosophila maculinotata. The sequence continues at coordinate 5,293,875 of JAWNPD010000679.1, read as the reverse complement.
CGCTTAAAATGTCATTAGTGAGTTTCAAGTTTTTCGATATAAAAACAATCTTATCTATGTGCGAGATTTTCAGCGATTTGATTGATTTCCCTGTCACGATAACAAAATACTGGCCGCCGTATAAATGTGCAAGGGACAAGTGCTCCAAACTTTAGTGTATCTAAAGCAATTCCAACATGCTGAAGTCGTTTATCGTGCTCGGCCTACTGCTGGTTCCGGCCCTGGCGTATATCAGCCCCAACAAGCTCCTCCGCGTGCCTGTCTACCGGCAGAAGAACTTTGTGAAGACACGCGGCAATATTCAGGCGGAGGTGGCCCATCTTTATTCCAAATACCATGTGATCGAAATGGATACGGTTACGTCAACGACGCCAGCGGGAGTTGCGACCACAACGGTACTGAGCAAGGAGCAGCTGACGAACTCATTGAATATGGAGTACTATGGTATGATCACCATTGGCACACCGCCGCAGTACTTCAATGTACTCTTCGATACGGGATCGGCAAATCTGTGGGTGCCATCGAATCAGTGCGCGGCCACCGGCTGTCAGACCCACACAATGTTCAATGCGACCGCCTCTACTACGTATAAGTATAATGGCGAGATGATAACCCTTCAGTATGGCACCGGTGGCATGCAGGGTTTCCTCTGCTTGGATACGGTCAATGTGAATGGCTTGAATATTCAGAGTCAGACATTTGCCTTGGCCACATCGGAGCCGGACAACCAGTTTGCCTCGGTGGGCTTCGATGGCATTTTAGGCATGGGCTATCAGAATCTGTCCGTGGACAATGTGGTGCCGCCGTTCTATAACATGGTCAGCCAGGGTCTGGTCACCAAGTCCGTCTTCTCTTTCTATCTCGCCCGCAATGCTTCGTCCAGCGTGGGCGGTGAATTGATCTTTGGTGGCTCCGATCCCTCGCTGTTCAAGGGCAACATGGTCTATACGGATGTGACGACGCAGGATTATTGGCAGTTCGTCATGGATAACGCTACCATGAATGGCAACATCCTGTGCACCAATTGCCAGGCTGTAGCCGATACCGGCACCTCGCTGATTATGGCTCCCAAGGCTGCCTACGAGCTGATCTTGGACACGCTCGCGGTTGGCTCCGATGGCAGTATCGACTGCTCCGCGATTGATAAGATGCCGGTGCTGAAATTTTCGATTGGCGGCTCCATCTTTGGCGTACCCTCCAGTGACTATATCATTGTAGCGGATGGTGTGTGCGTGCTGGGCATCGAGGGCATTACTACCGATTTCTGGATCTTGGGCGATATCTTCATTGGACAATACTACACGGAGTTCGATTTGGGCAACAATCGCATCGGATTCGCTTCGGTCATGGGATTAAACTACACCGAAGGAGGAGCGGCCAGTCTGCAAAAGATGCGCTTCTTTGAGTTGGGGCTGTTGTTGGCTTTGATATGGAAAGTCTTGGATTACTTTTACTAAGCAACATCTAAATATATGTATATATATATATTTTTTTTTTTTTTGTGTTAAATTTATGTTGTAAATCTCTGTGCTGAATCTGATATGCAGTCTTACTATCTGAAATAAATGATGTGCTAATTCTAATTTTTGACAATGTTTCGCGGAATATGCGCAAAAGGCTCTGGGATGAATAATCGTACTTGAGTTTCTGTTGTACAAGCCAAGAAATAAATATTTGGAATAGATACAGGTCTTAGCTAGAGTTTAGTAACTGAAAAGTAGACAAAAGATAAATGCAATTCAAGCTCAGAAAAATGAGCTCATTGTCTTTCTGATAAGTTTGTTTACCAACCCACCAACGAATGAATATTTTATATAGTCAAATCAGAAATATGCAAAATACTACAAAATATTGAAAATCTCTAGAGCACTACATTTCAAGCAGAAGTTTTTTCTAGAAACATCTACACCCACGCGATTTGTATGAAGTGTCGCTTGAGGATCAGCTGAATGTAAATCATATCTTTAAAATTGCACTGGCTTATACAAATAAACACAGCTCTTCTTTTAAGCCGTCAGCTGATTAAGTTGCATCTGGAACTTAAGCCGTAAGACAAGAAACAAAAAAAAAAAACAAAAAAGAAAAGAAAAAAAAAACAAACTCGAGATTCTTTCATCTTCTGGAGTGCGCTTAATTGGGCCGCCGTTTTGCGTGATTTATTGTAAAAGCGAAGAAGAAGAAAAGATGCGAAAAACAAGTCGAGTTTTAAGTTCAGCTCAACTTCGAATGCACGCATTATTTATGTGATGTTCTCATTTTTTGTGCTTGCCGTGGATTAGGAATTATACAAGCCACTGGCTCCCACACATAAAAAATAAAAAAAATAAAAAATAAGTAAAAGCCAATCTCGTATCGGGAAACTTTGTTGGTGGGCCTCGAACGACGAACGAACGATCCTCTAATGAGCGTTGGGTTTAATAAGTGCAATTGGCTGGTTAACTGGGAGCTGCAAGCTGGGAGCTGGAAGCAGCAGTTGACCGCTTGGGTGAAATTTATTGGCCAAGCAATTGCACATTTCGACGCTCATCAAATACCAATAAAATATCATTTGTTGTAATTGAGAGCCACGTCGAGGGACGACCACCAAGAGCAGTTGATGACCCCCAGACTGAGACTGAGACTGAGGCTGAGATCTCAGTTCAGCGAGGATTTGCGATCTTTAAACGTGATCTCTCTTTGGTTGCAGCAATCTGTCTCATTAGAGTTGCCACAGAGCGCTTGATTTATTATTGTTAACTTGTTGTTGTCGATAAATCACATTAAAATATTTGCAGTAAATAACAACAACAGCAAAAAAAGAATTGGCTCTGTCTTTGGCTTGACAAATCTCTAAACGAAATCAGTTAACAACTTAACTAATGATTATCAATGTGTGTTTAAGCACACCAACAACAACGATAACAACAACAACAACGTCGTTCACAACATTTTCGATAAGAGGCTGCGACAACTTTTTGCCACAGACCACAAAAAGCCGCACAGATCAGCGGCAATCAAACACAGATATAAACACGTATATGTGTATGTGTGTGTGTGTGTGTGTGTGTGTGTTGATGCAACAAATGAAAACATCTTTGATAACGGCTTTGTCGCTTGCCTCATCTGCAAATTGTGCGTATTTGCATAGTTAGTCCTGGGCGACTAGCACACACAAGCAAAAATATTAGTAAACCACCTAATTGCTAATTTAAAAACTCAATTTTAATAGACTTCAAATAAAATAAAATACAATTACAAATAAAAATATATATAAGTAATAAAGCACTCAATAATTAAGATTCAAGCTTTTTTTTTTAACAATATATAATAAATAATGGAGCTTTAGATACTTGGAAATAAAGTATAAAATTGTCGAAAGAGTTGTTAGTTTAAAATTAAATTTCTGAGTCCATTTTTGTATTCTTATGTCAGTAAGCCCATTTTTCTGGCTTTAGAGAAAGAAAACAATTTTTGATTTAAAAATAGGACATCAAATTGATTTTTCTGATATTTTATAAAGGTTTAAGCTTAGCTATAAACGAAAGAAACATTAATTAAAATAATATCCTAGAATAATGTATAAAATATTCAGAGTGAAAGGAAATCATCTATCGATCGTTACAATCTAGAAACTATAATTAACCAGAACATTTTGTATATTTTATTTCTTGGAATTTCTTATATGACCTGAACTTTACCAACATTTTACAGCTGGTGTATGTACGATCCATGCACTTGGCAAAACTTTGTTAGCGCTTTGATGACGACAATGCCTTGTCTTCAATATATTCGCTTATTGGCAGCTAAATATGCCAAACTCTTAACCTACTCCTCTCTCTCTCTCTCTTCCTTTCATTGCAAGTTTCTCTCTCTCTCTCTCTCTGTCCAGTCGATTCCCTTCAAAATATGCAAATTAAATGTAAATAAGTTTGCAACTATTCGGCAAAACTCTTGGCATATGTATGTATATATCGATCCAATGCCGAAAAGCCCGATGCTTTAAGAGAGCTGGCAACATCGTATATCTTCGTCTGCGTTGCCAGATGTTAAATCGGCGATAAGGATGCCAACTTGTTGTTGCTCTTGCTTTATGTGAGCTGTGTGTTGTAAAATTTCGCAGTTCTCAGTGGGCAGATAAGAGTCGAAAGAGTCTTGCAACGATTTTCATTTGGCCTACGAAAATAAACGAAGAAGGCAACAAAACTAAAGAGAGAAGCTAATAAGAAGCATGTCACATCTGATAAAGGGGAGGGAGCAGGCAATCGATAAATATGCTGGGGCCGCTTCTCTCCTTCTTGTTGTTGTAGTTGTTGTAATAATTGTGAAATTGTTTATTATGAATGCAATTAGTGCGGCGTGTGAGAGTGAGATAAATCAAAAGGATAACTGCGATAAGGAGCGACTCGAATCGGACACGCGGCCGGGAGCTTTCCCAATGCACTGCACAGTTTCGATAACCGATAACACGTTTTTGTCTTCTTCTGTTTTTGTCTCTCATTTTTTTGTGGCTTCGTTTTCTTATAAGTGATTACAGCTTATGAGTTGCTGTTGTTGCTGTTGTTGTTGTTGTTGTTGTTGTTGCTGCTGCTGTAATTATTATTGATATTATTTACTTTAATCTGTTGCATCGCGCTGCTGCAGCTTAATTGCAATGGGTAAAAGTGTGTATGGCCCCCCTCCTTTGCACTCCTGCCCCCCTTGCCGGCCTTGTAACGCGTGCGGCAAGCGGCACACTTTTGCGCCCCAAAAATGTGTAATTTGTAGCAATTTTGTCTTGAATGTCTCGATGAAACTGGGTCAAACTTTTATAGTTGACCGCCATAAATGCATATAACGCGATCTTAACTCAAACTCCAACTCCAACTCGAACTCAAAACTCAAAACTTGACTCTGGGGACGCCAGGTTCGTTCCGTTCCCCAGCACGGCACAGTTTCTGGTGCCACAATAAAAATTTAGTTTAATGAAAGTGTTTTTCCTGGCGGTTGGATTTTGATGGCTTGATTGCCATACGCCTGGATTATGATATAGTTGAAAGATCACTGCTCGATTACAATGACGATGACGATTACAACTACGATTATATTATGAGGTTTATTTTTTTTTTTTGGTTAACCTCGAAAGCGCGTTGAAAGCGCAATTCATCGAGACTTTATTTTGCTGAGCATTTTTAGCCGCTTTCTGGCACTTTTATTTCGCCTTGGCACTTATGGCATAATTTGGTCATCATTTGGACAAGTCAACATGATGATAATGATCATGATGATTGGATGATCAGGACGATTATACATCAGTAGCTGCCATCGGTAGACAACAGTAGCGCACTCAGAAGCTGACCCCAAGGCTTCAAAAGATAAACAAAAAGAAATTTCCAGTTCAGGGGAAAGTTAAAGGTATTTGGTTAAGCATATCAACATAGTTGTAGCCACATGATCAAAATGCTTTTTTTGCCAAAAAGAATCCGAAATTTAATAAAGCTTGATGCCAAAGTATGATTAAAATGGTTTTGGGACTGACAATCGGTTCAGATTTGACAAAGTTGTGGCAGTTTGAAGTCTCGGAAGGTCATTTATAAGGAACTTTCCGTCACTTTTTTGTCACTTTTTGAGTGATTTTTGACAGAAAAATGAACCCTTATGCCTTATTCAAAATTTTCTTGTTGTAAAAATGCATAATCTTGAGATGTAGAATGAAACTAGCTGCCAAATAATGATCAAAATGGCCTCGGGATTGACAATCGGTTCAGATTTGACAAAGTTGTGGCAGTTTGAAGTTTGGGAAGGTCATTAATAAGGAACTTTTCGTTGTTTGGGCACTTTACAAGCCAATTTTTTTGTCACTTTTGGCGTGATTTTTGACAGAAAAATTAACCACCACAAAATCACTTTTCGTATAGTTTTTTATACTAATTGAGACACCCACAATCAATTAAACGTAAAATTTCAAGATTCTATTTTTTGAAAAATCAAAATTGGTAAGGGTCCCCCCTTATGCTTTTTTTGGCAAAAAAATTCAAAATTTAATTTTTTTAAAAATTCATAATCTTGAGATGTAGAATGAAACTAGCTGCCAAATAATGATCAAAATGGCCTCGGAATTGACAATCGGTTCAGATTTGACAAAGTTGTGGCAGTTTGAAGTCTGGGAAGGTCATTAATAAGGAACTTTTCGTTGTTTGGGCACTTTACAAGCCAATTTTTTTGTCACTTTTGGCGTGATTTTTGACAGAAAAACTAACCACCACAAAATCACTTTTCGTATAGTTTTTTATACTAATTGAGACACCCACAATCAATTAAACGTAAAATTTCAAGATTCTATTTTTTGAAAAATCAAAATTGGTAAGGGTCCCCCCTTATGCTTTTTTTGGCAAAAAAATTCAAAATTTAATTTTTTTAAAAATTCATAATCTTGAGATGTAGAATGAAACTAGCTGCCAAATAATGATCAAAATGGCCTCGGGATTGACAATCGGTTCAGATTTGACAAAGTTGTGGCAGTTTGAAGTCTGGGAAGGTCATTAATAAGGAACTTTTCGTTGTTTGGGCACTTTACAAGCCAATTTTTTTGTCACTTTTGGCGTGATTTTTGACAGAAAAATTAACCACCACAAAATCACTTTTCGTATAGTTTTTTATACTAATTGAGACACCCACAATCAATTAAACGTAAAATTTCAAGATTCTATTTTTTGAAAAATCAAAATTGGTAAGGGTCCCCCCTTATGCTTTTTTTGGCAAAAAAATTCAAAATTTAATTTTTTTAAAAATTCATAATCTTGAGATGTAGAATGAAACTAGCTGCCAAATAATGATCAAAATGGCCTCGGGATTGACAATCGGTTCAGATTTGACAAAGTTGTGGCAGTTTGAAGTCTGGGAAGGTCATTAATAAGGAACTTTTCGTTGTTTGGGCACTTTACAAGCCAATTTTTTTGTCACTTTTGGCGTGATTTTTGACAGAAAAATTAACCACCACAAAATCACTTTTCGTATAGTTTTTTATACTAATTGAGACACCCACAATCAATTAAACGTAAAATTTCAAGATTCTATTTTTTGAAAAATCAAAATTGGTAAGGGTCCCCCCTTATGCTTTTTTTGGCAAAAAAATTCAAAATTTAATTTTTTTAAAAATTCATAATCTTGAGATGTAGAATGAAACTAGCTGCCAAATAATGATCAAAATGGCCTCGGGATTGACAATCGGTTCAGATTTGACAAAGTTGTGGCAGTTTGAAGTCTGGGAAGGTCATTAATAAGGAACTTTTCGTTGTTTGGGCACTTTACAAGCCAATTTTTTTGTCACTTTTGGCGTGATTTTTGACAGAAAAACTAACCACCACAAAATCACTTTTCGTATAGTTTTTTATACTAATTGAGACACCCACAATCAATTAAACGTAAAATTTCAAGATTCTATTTTTTGAAAAATCAAAATTGGTAAGGGTCCCCCCTTATGCTTTTTTTGGCAAAAAAATTCAAAATTTAATTTTTTTAAAAATTCATAATCTTGAGATGTAGAATGAAACTAGCTGCCAAATAATGATCAAAATGGCCTCGGGATTGACAATCGGTTCAGATTTGACAAAGAATGTCAATTAAAAGTCATATTAATTTAATTGCTGGATCCCCAAAGCAGGTTTAGACATTTATTAAGAACTGAATAATATGCATCTAGTTTTTGAAGCGTCGGAGTCTTTTTTTTTAATTTGTATTGATTTAATGATAATATGGCATATACCGTAAATTATATTAGCTATTGCGTGAAATTGATTGGTTACACAATATATTTCATGCCCATTATCGAATGAGGCTCTATCTAAGGCTAGTGGCTTAGAAGTATTACGAGGGTCGAAGTCATTGGTTCCTGACTCAGACAGCTGCCTTATCTTTCACCTATTTCGAATAAAACACTTTGAGTCAACTTCCCGTCCAATCTAGAATTTGTTAGTTGCAAAAAAGTACCAACTGTTTTTTGCTAGCACTTTTTTCAGTCACTCTTTAAACTTGTCATACTGTAGTATACCTTTACTATAGCTATATATATATATATATAACCTGCAGACATCAAATTGGAACCGAATTCTTGCATTACTTATCCATTTGCAAAACGGATTTTTATTAATTTATTATCTTCAAAAATTGTACATTATTGATGTGTTTTTTAAGATAATATCTCTGGTAATCTATTAAGCAGCGATCTAGATCAATTATCAATTAAAAATAAATTCTTAATTTAAATACAAGGCCTAATGATCGGACATAAATTAGCAATTTATCAACTTAACCCATTTATGAGTTCAACAAGCTTTCAGATTCAGATTCAGCCGGAGTCTTCGAGTCTTCCCTCAGCTTCAACTCCTGTTTTTCCAGCTCGTTACTGAGATAAACCCAAGTGACTTAATTAGCATGCAAAAAATGCATTGGGAATCAATCAAAAAATGCGAAAAATCGAGACCCGAACAAATTGTATGGGTAGCAAGGCATGTGGGCAATTTTCATTCAATGGCAAAACTTTCTTCCGCCAATAAGTTTCATAATGAAAGTAGTTTTTGGGGGCCGAGCAGGAGGAGTTGGAGCTAAGAGAGGTAGTCCGAGAGCCAAAGGCAACGCTGCTAATTGAAATATTCTTAATCAGATTTTGGTTTCGCAGCCGATATGCTTGATGCATTTAATCCGCAATTACCAGAGCAGGAGTAGTGCAAGGGCACGGTAGGAGGAGCTGCTGTCTCGAGAGATCTTCAAGTGATTGCCAGTTTCGAGGCTATGGTTTAATTTAGCGTAAACCTAAAAATAAAGCTCAATGGAATCTGGAATCTCACCTTGTTAAACGCGAACTGCAACCGCAGCAGCAGCAGCAGCCACAGCAGCAACAGCAGCAGGTTGTGGGCACGATCGATTGGCGGCACGCACCGCTGCACCACAGCACAACAACACAACCACTGGACCAGTTTGCGCTTAGCGCTTAACAAGGTAGGCGCAACGCGGCCGGGACATGCCTCCCTTTTTGTGAAAGAAAGTGGCCAGCGCCCAAGTAGCGCCCACCAAAAATAAAAATAAGAAAAAAAGCGAGAAAAAAAAATGGTCCTTTCTTTGGATTGAGAACTGGAAGCTGTGCGACTCAAACTGGAAGCTCTACGCGCCAGGTCGTTGAGATTAAAGAGCTGCCGTTTAGTGGCTACTTAGCCGGCGATAAAAAAAAGCCGAACGTGAAATTGCATTAAACGGCTTTTGACAGCAGCTTCGACTCGGACTCCGGCTGCGTCTTGGACTTGGACTTGGACTTGGACTCGGACTGAAACTGTAACCGGGTATCTTTACTACTCTCTCGGCCAAAGTGGTGCCCCACAGATTTGGGGCAAGCTTAACAAGCTTGTAAGCTTAAATGGCTTTTTAAAGAGCTGTGGCCGCTGCTTGAGTTAAAGTCAAAGCCAAAGTCAAAGCCAAAGCCACTACGAATCAGCCAAGTTAATAATCTGCACAGCAGCAGCATCATCGGCAGCAACTACAAGTAGCTCGCCAAAGATTGAACATTGCTGATAGAAACCTGACAAAAAGGATATGAGAGCCGCGCAGAAATGCCGCATCAATACAAGACACGAAAACAATCAGCTAGTTAAGATTGCTTGACCTAGAAGATACGCTGTACTCAGATTAACTACTCGACTTTATATATATGCATAATTGTCAATTACTTAAGCCGTTTACATATACCCTGTAGCCAATTTAGAGTAGGCGTATAACAATCTAGTTGTTTTTTATTATGCGAATATTGTGGGATTTGAAAAGTGCATATTATATTGGAACTCGTTTACTATCATTTCATGTGTTTACGGAGAAACTTATTCCAATTCTCAAATAATCCTGTGCTACATGTGAGCTTATATACAAAAAAAAGCTGAGTCTAGCAATTGAAGTAACTGAGATCAGATAGTTGGGTATTATATTATATATATACAAATTTCTCTAAATTGAACTTTCCCAAGGCGAACTTTTTTAATTACTCGAGCTCCATGTGATCTTCTTTGATCGATTATCTATATTACATAAGTTGAATTTTCAACTGAAAATGTTGACACAAAATGAAGTTTATCAAAGTGGGTAAGTTTTAGTAAGGTATAGAAAACCATTAGTGCTTCCATAAAACAATAAAATTTTGGACCGATACCTTATCTATTATTTTTGATGGTGGTTCGCGTTAGAGTAGTTCCACTGTACTTAATTAATTCGACTAATGAGCTAGTAAACTATTGTAGATGGATGCATCGTACATGTATGTAAATACATTTACACAAGTTTATGGCAAACCTATGTGAACATATTTCTATGGTTACAGGGTATCCAAAGTTTATTGACAATGCCCCCGCTGTGTGCTTACCCCCACCGTTGCCATTGCCGTTGCCGCGCCAGTTTGCAATAGCAACAACAGCTAAGGCTATTAAGCCTTCATGATCATCAGGCAGACAACAGGCAGCAGGTACATCACTCAGTTGCATGCCCCAGCGAGATGTAGACATAGGCCTCCGTCATGGCCAACAATCTGTCCAAAAGCGATAAAGTTATAATGGCGCAAATGTTGGACACAGTTTTTGAAATGGAGCCACCGCATACTCTGCTTCCTGCACCCCACCCCCCCTCCCTCCAGTCCCTGCCACTGCCCCGTCTCTGATCTGATCGGCTGCCTGATCTAAGTCGACGCGTCTTAGGCTTAAAGCAAAAAGCAAGCGCATCTTTATCGCGATGCTTTGCCCCTGTGATGTGATGTGATGTGATGTGATGTGCTCGACTTTAAAAACTGTTTACAAACTGTCTGACAGAGTTTTGACTGCCGTTTGGCTCTCGAACCGACGCGACGGTTGATGTCGCCGCTGCCAGCAGCGACTGATCGCCGCTCAGCATGCTCCCATATGCTCCCTGTGCCCTGATGATAGACTGATCTCCACGTTTGGTAGCCACTGCTGGACCACAACTGACTGCCAGCCAGGCGGACAGACCGGACGTCAGACGAATGGCTTTCTTGTACTAGCTTCAGGCGACGACACGCTGTGTCTGTCAGTCGGACTATCTTTCTGTCTACCGCAGCTCGTCTCTGTATCCGTATTTGTACATACATATGTACATACATATATTCATTCACATGGCTAAAGGGCGGCACAGTGGGCGTGTTACGGCACACAGCAAGCGCTTAAAAACCAATAATGCAACTATAATGAATATCATATGCTTCATAAATTGCAACATGCGGCACTCAACTTTCAGTCGCAATAAACAAATCAAAGAGAATAGCTTTTAAGTTAAATACAAAGCTTTAAGGTACTTTCAAAGCTTACGAAAGTTGTTAAAGCTCCTTAAAGCAATATCGATAAAAGGTCGAATCATAAATCGTAAAAATAATTACAAATTAAAAGAATCATTGCTTATTTTCAGTTCTTTAAATGACTGTTTTCAGGTCACAATCAAAACAAATTTAAAATTTAAAGCTTCACAAAGCTTTGCATGCTTTAAATAATTTTAGCTTTCAGAAAACTACTGCTTTAAGAAAATCAACAGCTTATAAATTGAAATTCCATCACAATTGAACTGGAATTAATAGTACAGCAAGTTAGTTCAAGCTCGTCAAAATGCCGATGATCATTTATGAAATGTGAAGTGAGCTGCTGATTGAGAAGCTGAATTCTGTACTTTGTCAAACTAATTATAAATGTAATCCCATGCGAGCGCAGTGATCGCATGTGATCTATTTTCGAATTGGCTACTCTTGATTAGCGATCGAACGTGCTAAGAATTTATCGCTAGAAAGAAGTGATCTTCATCCGATTTGATTCGAGTTATGGACACATCTTCCACAAGGCTTAACTGATCGATTGAGCAAAGAATTGCTGCCAAGTGAACAGTGATGCTCCACTATGGATCACTAATTGATTGCTGCTCACATAAGCCAGCACAGCTCCACTGTGCCACAATGGTCAGTTGGCCACTCTCCATATATGCCGATCAGCATTTCAATTACGATCACTCGCAGGTAGGTGCAAGCTGCATTTTTCGGTTAACCTGCATTAGATGAAGCTGCGTTATTATTCCGATATGGCTGTGCATCATCCGGATGAGCTGAACGATGCCAACGATCGCTCAATTGATCGATCTTCGATGTACAGCAGAAGACTGGAAGCGTTTGCATCTAAACACCTTCTCGGAAGGTGGTGTCTGGTGGTGTCTGGTGCTCCAGTCTCAAGGATCCACGCTTCCTTCTCCCTCTCCCTCTCCCTCTGCTTCGGCCGCCCCGCCAACGCAATTGTCTTGTCTATAGCCTGAAGCTGCTGGCGGCTATTTGCACAGTTTGAGCCATAATTTAGGCGCGGGTGAGCCATATATCAAAGACTCTGGATGCTTGACGGGCAGCCCTGGCTCTGGATATGGCTCCGACTTTGGCTCTGTCCTCTCCCAGTGATATATGACTGCAATGTCCTAATGATAATGACGTGCCGAGGCCGCAGTTCTTGTAGGCGGCCAGAGCAGAAAGAACGTGCAGTTCGCCTAGTAAAAGTATTGAATACACTCAGAAAAAAACCTGTACTAACGTACAATAAAGTATCATATATGTATTTCATATTCAAATTAAATATAAATATCTCTTGGAAAAACCAAACATTTTTAAATGTCAAAATTTCATGTATAATAAAAAGTTAATTGAAATTTGACAATTTTTTATGTGCAATTATAAATGTTTATTAATTATTGAAATTAAATATAATCAAATTTAAATAACATTTTAATGAAATTAATTAAGTGAGAAAAAACAGCAGCTCCTGATTGAGAACCATCGGTAAAAATATTTCAATTGATGCGATTTATGTTGTTTTTTTTTTCATGTGTAGCTGAGCAGCTTATCTCAAGAGTTTATTTTGCTTAGTTTTTTTTATGTTGATATTTAATATATTATTGATTTAAATTTGCCGTTGCTTATATTTATCGACGCGCGTTTGACACACTCGGCAAATGTTGACTTTTCGCCCTGTTTGACTGTTTGAGTGGTTGGCTGGTTGCCTGGTTGCCTGGTTGCCTGGTTGCCTGGTTGCCTGGTTGATAGGTTGATAGGTTGATTGGTTGATTGCTTGACTGGCTTGGCTGGCTTGTTGGTTTGTTGTCACAGCACGCGACGCCTGACGCCTGACACAGTTATGCAAGTTCACACACAACACCCACGCAAAGTCGCAGTGCCAGTTGAAGGAGTCGCACTCAGTCGTCGCCGTTAGCCGACTCGAAACTCAACTCGTTGCAATGCTTTATTTGATATTTACATAACAAAGAGCCCGACAGCGATCGGCGAGCGATCGACAAATTTCCGTGTGTCAACAATTCCCCTGAAAAAAAAGGCAGCGGGTCATTTGGCGATATCAGTTGAGAATCATAAAAATATATGAAATAAAAAAGAAAAACAACGCGCGCCAAAATCTTCCTTAAATAAGCGATCGTTCAATAAAACCCCTCACCTAACCCCGCTCACTGTCGCATCTATATCTGGCTGACTTGTTGTTGTTGGTTTGTTCAAGTGAATTTGTTGTGTGCTGTGTGCCATGTGTAGGTGTGATTATCTAGCTATATGTATCTATCTGCATATATTCGTAGTATCTATTGGCACTTACATGTATCGTATCTCTATCTTTAGCTGTGTATCTCTCTATTTGCATAACCAAGTGATTTACATTGCTGTGGGTTTTAGCACACGGAAATAACCGATAAATAGACGAACACGATCGCAAACTGTGTCACTGCGTAGGGTAAACAAAATATCACTAGTCTTCTATACTGTATATAATTATGAGTAAACTAAATATTATACAGTATAATTCTATAAGTACTATAAATGATCTGTATGATATGTATATAAAATCGAAAGATCCTAGATCCTAGTGATTTTTTTAATATATTATTTATATTATATATATTAATGTAACAATCTGAAAGATACGATCATTTGTGATATAAACTTTTAAGTGTTCGTCACATATAAATGAACGATCGTTAAGGAATATTTACGATTTTGTAATATCACTTGCAATATTGATCTGTAGATGCCGTCTGCATATACTAAATGCCAAGATTTTGTACGAATTTCATTGATTTGCAACGCGTCTTTTATCGCAAAGTCACAAGTCACAAGTCACCGGAGATTATTTCAGAAAAAGCGAAAATTTACGATGCGCCCCGCACAATTCAAATTCTAACAAACTGTTCATCATCTAAGTGACAGTTTTGTGTGTGTGTGTGTGTGTGTGTGTCGCTTAAGGATTGCAAGGATGATCAGCATGCATGCATACCCGATTGCTATATACCATGAAAATATATCCTGTATATGTAGTTTATCACAGAGCGATCATAAACTATTTTGTCTGCTGTCACAAAAGTGAACTTCTTTGAATTGTTGTACAAATATTCTCTCTCTCTCTCTCTCTCTCTCGGTCTCGGTATCGCTCTCTGCTCATTTTCATTCTGTGATCTGTTTGCATTTTTGATTGATCGCTTTATACCGTAACCCAAAAAATAAAGAAACAGATTGAGAGTACAAAATGTAAATGCTGCAAACCACAACAAGAGAATAAAAAGCAAAGAACAGGAGACATTGGCATCGATCATCATTTGGTGGTTTTTGACGATCTCAGCATCTCAGCGAACGTCAACAAATGTTGATAATCAAATCAAAGGTTGCAGCCAACGTCCTGAGAACAGAACACTGATCGAGAAATTGTGATTGTACTCGTGTATGGAATCAGCAACCATCATAACTTCAACCTTCACCTGTGTCTTTGGGTGTTTTTCTTTTTGTTTTAGTTTATTTTGTTGCTGTTGTTGTTATGTTTTTTTTTGGGTTACCTACCTACGCAATGACGATTCGAGAATGGTGAAATGATCGGCAATCGTTGATATTGATGCATAATTAAATTTAAACAAATCAAACTGCCATTGCAGCAAAAGGAAACAGAAATCAAGTTGTACTTGGAGACCACCGCAGAGATCCACTGCCAGGCGATTGGCGCAAGTGAAATAATTTGCTGGGAGCCGATCATCCAAGAGATTCACGATCAACGACGACGACCTACACACATTGCAGTAGCAAACAGCAGACAAAAATAATACAAAAAAAAGAATAAAGAACAACAAAAATAAAAACAAGTACAACAACTACAGCAAGTGGTTGGAGCCTTGCGATTGGAGCTGCCTGTCTCCGCTGATCGTTTAATCTAGCGCTAAAGATCAGGCAGCGTCCTACGTACCGAAAACTGAAATGATTGAATTGTGTCTTGCTGTCGATCAGTGCGTGAGTTGGCCAAAAAGACAGACAGCCTGAGCAAGACTGAGAGTCGATCGGTTGCTTGGTTGGTTGGTGGCTGGCTGACTGGTCGGTGGATCAGTCGACTGATCGCCAGACATTGATATTGCTGTTGTATGCGAGTATTGATATTGATGCATGGATGGATCGTTGTTGTTCGCTGCTTGATCGTCTCCTCGGAAGTTTGTATGCAAAACGATCAACGCTTTGCATAATGTAGACTCTGTAGACGCTGGAGTCGGAGCTGCTGGCATGCAAATCTCTCTAGCCTGCCTGCACTGTTTTTTTGATTATTCCTTTATTTTTTTGTGACTTTGTGGCTTTGTGACTTTGAGTCCTGTTTCCGATCGCTGTCGCCGACTTTCACAGTTTTATAACAAATTTGATTGAATTGCCCATTGGTCGCTGGGCCCCCATTCGCGGCGGTTGGATATCTGTCTCCTGCTCTGAGTCGTATGTCTCTCGGACAATGTCTGCACCTTGCAAATGATTATGAATTGATTTTTGATTGCTTTCAGCTTTCAGCTTTCAGCTTTATGCGCGCATGCATATATTAAGTATTAAGTATGCATATGTTTTCGAGAGATTTAAGGTACTGTTTTTACCGTTACCTGCATAACTCATTTGCAACCATTTGTTGCACTCATTTAATCATCATCATCATCATTCACATCATGATCGTCAGCTGCGATCTTTGTGCATACTCTCTTCCTGGTAATTAGCACACGTGCGAGCTGATCTTTGATCTAGACATGTGTCCAGTTCCAGTTGCAGTTGCAGTTGCAGTTCCTGCCTGCCAGACTGCCTGCATGCATTCTATGCAAAACAAAACTCTTAGATAATCGAAAATCGCAATCGCACGTTTTTAACAGGTCCTGTTGCACAATGATTGAGTAATCACAGCATCCGCATCCAGCTATGATCATCCATCACATATCGCATAGGGCATGAGCCAATCTCGCATTGTTTCTAGTGCTGTATTTTGTATTCTGTATTCTGTTTTTGCATCAGGTAGCCCAAAAATAGTTTTTAATGAAGTGCCCTAAACCCCGGTTCGTTGTCCGCTGTCCGCTGTCCGCTGTCCACTGTCCACTGTCCACGGTTCATGTGTGGACTAATGTGCCTTAATGTTTATGCAAAAATGCTGTAACGCACGACGCATATCTCAGGAGGATCGCAGCGAGAATCTTGCAACGATCTCTAAGGAGTTTTGCACGTGCTATGCCCTAGGGAATTGCAGGTAGCTAAATCTTGCCAGACAAAAGCGAATTTCTAACAGAGAGCCGCTTAGAGCAACAACTCATATGTGAGTTTATGTTATGCAGTGCCTCCAAGATATATTTGAGTTGGTAACCTTAAAGATTCTGCGCCCAGGAGATACAAATTTCCCCAGTGTTGAATCTGCAAGACTGTCTCATAATTAGAAACTTTTTTATATAATAATTGCATAGCATAGCATCTGTAAGTTTTGAGATCACTTTACAACAAGGCTGCATTTTTAGGATTCCCATTGCAGCATCTCCTTGAAATCTCAGGAACTCCATTCTTGAATCACAATCTGAAATTTGCTTCGACTAATTTCTATTTTATTTACAAATATGCAATTTATGTTACCAAGCATCCTTTAAATCGCCATTCTAGGATTCAAACGAACTCACAGCTTATATGTGAGATAAAGCTGCATGTGGATCCCGCATGCTGTGATCCACTCGGAGCGCAATCTATGGCAGCATCTTCTGCTATCTGGTTGAGTTAAGCACAAGCTCAAATGTAAGCAGGCATTGCGAGCTGATAAGCTTCCATGTAACTGGCAGATGGGGGCCAGTGATAGGCGGCAGGTAGCTCTAGAGGATTTGGCCTTAAATCGATTTCTTATGTTGCCGCGCTTATCGACAGGCAGGCAGGCGGGTGAGGGGAGGGGTGGGGAGGGGAGGGGAAGGGATGGGTTAAAACGGCAAACTTTAAGATTAGCCAAGTGGCAAGTTGATTTCATTATCAGAGCAGCAGCCCATAAGTTGATGTAAGATATATTAAGAGATAAATAACAGTGCCAGAAACAGAAACAGAAACAGAAACAGATCGATGACGCTGGGGACAGTGAGAGGAGTGCAACTTTATTAGAGCCTCTTAACACGATGCCCAATTGATAGCCCTCTTTGCTGAAAGCTGCTGTAGCTGCTGGCTGCTGGCTGCTGGCTGCTGCTGCCAAAAGACATTAACAAAACTGGCCAGCAGATCGGGTCTGATCAACAACAACAGTTCGGCAGATCGCCGCAGATCAGAACTGATCAGCACTGATCAGCACTGATCAGCACAGATCAGTGCAATTAAAATGTTATCGCTGTTTGTTGTTAATGTTGACGAGCCAGCAGCGCGGCGATTTCCTGTTAGTGCCCCCTGCTCGAGATACACTCACCCAATTAAAGAGTGTTGCACTATGCTCTCAGTTTTGATTATGATAATAATTGTAAGCAAGTGAGCTGTTACTAATTAAATGACATGTTGCATGTTGTAGTGTAGTAGCTGTATTCTTGTCAATAGTTTCTTTATATGCAACTTTTATGAAGCGTTATAATTTTACTATTTCTCTGCTAGTTCAAGTACTTCTAACTTTGATTTATAGCTTTAATATAGCTGAACCTACATATTAAATTTCTGCAACATAGCTTGAATAGTTGCCGAGTTATAACCGTTTCACAGATCTCTACTTTTCAGTTTAAGTATAGATAAATATTTAAACTATTTTGGTAAGAAAGTTTGTATAGTTGCGAAGTTTTGCCACTGAACCACTTGAGAACCAGATCACATAGTTATAATATTAACTGTTACACTTTTCAGATGAAAAGTTGGGTATCTTAACTACTTCAAGTCTTATATATACTAAATAAATTTCTCGAAAGAGTATTTATAGATTCGTTGTGTTTGTTATTGGCATTGCCTGCTTGTTGCTTCACGCCTTTGGCATTTCGCTGAAAACTTAATTTAATTAATTGCGAAACACACACATTTCCCATAAAATGCAGTTCAGTTTCAGTGTCCAGTGTTCAGTTTCAGACCCCATCTCCATCCCCATCCCCATAGCCAGTTCTCAGTTCTCAGTTCGATCATCACTTAAGGCGCAAACTTGAATAATTGGACCTGCAGTTGGGCATTTAAAACTGATTCGTTTTACGAGCACATTGCACTCGCCTTTATGATTGGCAATTAATTAGGCCAAAAGCACGGATGCGAATGCGACTGCGAATACGAGCGAGTATTGGAATGATCGAATGTACGATTCACGGCTTTCAGTTCAGTTCAGTTGCTGCCCTGCCTTGGGGTTATTTGTTTTTACAGCTACCGTATTTAATAGTTGGCCTCATCGATATGGCTGCCCGATTTGTTTGCTTAATTAATCGCAGCTGTAATAATAATATGAACTGCATAGTCGCTTCACAGAGCCCCTTTTTTTTATATAAGCAGCCATGAAATTAGTTTTCTTTCAAGTTTTATGTTTTTAGTTTTTGGTTGTTGTATTTTGTAATATTTTTTTTGCTTTTTCATGTTGAAACTCGCTCAGTGAATCGATTATCACGCGCAATTGCATTTGAATGGCAAATGTGGCGCATTGCTCGATTGTATTCGATTGTTTTTCGATTGTTTTGTCCGGCCTTGGACGCGTCATCCTCACCCTCATCCTCACCCTTACCTTTAGCCCTTACCCTTAGCTGGGCCTCACTGGCTGTGATTCCTAGCCCTCACACTTGGCCATTGTGTCGCCTTTGTGTGGCGATTCGACATGGCAATAATAATACGTAAAATGCTCCCATCCCAATCCCAATCCCAATCCCAATTCAGAATACCAATTTCAATTCCAAAGGGCAACGCATGCTAATCCTTTGCGTCGAGAGACGTGTGTGGGCTGCGCCAGCGCGGGATTAGGTCGTGATGCATTTTTTGGCATGAAATGAGTGCATCAAGCCCAAAAGAAGATCATCATGAAGAGCAACTTGAGAAAAAAACAATACAAAACAAATATTTGTAAAAAACGAATATCTAGCTGAAAGAAGAGAGGGACTTGGACATACCCTGTCTGAAGTGCGCGATGGGAAAATTTTATTTATGTTCAGAATATGCTTTATAGATTTACAGTATTTTTTAACCGATCGTCATGAAATGTTCAGTATATATTAAATATAATAATTGTAGGATGGAAGGATCATATGAGAACAAGTAATATGAAATTTTTAAAATAAAATACAATGTATATTAAATATGTATATTTATATCGATTTGTCAGTTTATTAAAATCTTTAGAATAAGTAATCATTCAGTAAATTGAAATATACATATGAATAGATCTGTAAAATTGTGAACTAGATTTGATAGATCGTCTCACAGACTTATCATAATTATAAATATTTTTTAAAAATATATACAAATTACTTGCGTATCTTTCTTGTCTGTTACACAACCTGAACATACCCTTTTCACTCTGTTCACAGGGTATGGGGTATAAAAATGCGTTTTTTATTGTAATATCGCTCGACATTCAAAACTATTGAAGTCGAGGGCAAACGAACGTGCCAAGCAACGATGAGATCAGCGTCAGCCTCAGCGTCGGAGTCAGAGCGAGAGACCACCCTAAAGAACCGCTTGGCCAGATACCAAAATTTATGGCTGTGCAGCAGCAGCAGCAGCAGCCAGGAGGGACCCTTGGCCCTTGGCTTGAAAGGACCTTCCTCTGCTCTCTCGCATGCCGAACACTTCATTTCAATTTTAATTAGAGCACGGAATTTGTGCGTAGGTTCGGAAAAACTGTCCAGTCAAAGCGTTTTCCGTTTTACGTTTTTCTTCTTTCACATTTCCATTTACCATTTTCCATCTTCAATTTTAATTTCAATTTTAATTTTAGTTAGTTTCGTCGGCGCATTTCGTTTGATTTCTGTGCTCGCTTGGACCTCGCTCGATTATAATTAGATGGCAAAATGCCGCTGCAAGAAATTGATTGTTAAATAATTTTCTTGTGCCACCTTTGCGGCAACTGATTGGCCCCGCGTCGGCGACTTTTGAGAGTCGTCTCCCTGTGCAACGAGGTGCCTGCAAGTCGTTTAGCTTAAATAGCTGCAGCGTTGAGAGGCAGAAGACTGAAAGATACAAAGCTGCTCCATCTGTAATTGAGTAGACTAAATAGATTTAATTTACTAAGAGATTACAAAGTGCATAATTGAAAGGTGCGAAGAGTTTCAACAAATCTTCCAATTGATAACAGCTGAGAGTAGAACTTAATAATAATAAGATGAAGAACTTTAAGAAAATGATTACAGACTTAAGTTTCCAAGCCAGCTGGCTGCAACTTTTGCAACGCCCCTCGCATTAGCCACTTGCTGCACCCATTCGCGAGTTGTATGCAAAATATGCCGACACAAATCAAAAATGAAATCGCCAATCGCTAAAGCTAACGAGGCAACTGGAACGCAGCAAAAAGTTGCGTAGAGTGGGGAGCACTATAGTGATGGGGTGATGGGGAGGAGGAGACGGAGGAGCGGTGTACGTCTGCGCATGCGCGGAAGCAGCCAAAGAAAATTAGGCGTAAATTTTTATTGGTGCGACAGTTGGACGGCACAGTTGACTTTGGCCCTTAACTATAGCGACAGGAGTTGGAGTTTGGTTTTAGGGATTCGGGATTTGGGATTTGGGATTTGGGAATTTGGAATTTGAGTTGTGTTTTTGTATGAGAAAAAAAAAAAAAACAATGCAAAGCCACTTAAGTGGTTACAGCCCCGGCAAACAGCAGATTTGTTTGGTATGTGCAGTTCACTAGAAAGACAACAACAACAACAACATTAAATGAAAAGGGTTGAGAGTTCAATGCTGTTTGTTTGTTTGTTGTGGCTAGATTGAGGGCGGAACAGTAGCTGACCACAAAATATCCAAATATTTCGCATGAAAACGGAAGAGTTGAGTTTTTGATATTCCAAGTAGATGAAGCTGACAAATGATGAGCAGGAAGTGTGTGCCCACAGGATCTGGCCATTACCAGGAACTAGCTAGATCTTTGCAGATGCATATAGCAGCGATAGATACCAGCATAAGAGTGGCTTGTGTCTGGCGCGTGTTTGGACCTGGGTAGATGAGATGAGATGCTGGTAGGGAGAGGAACCGCAACAAGTCCCAATAGAGAAATGAAATATCTCATCTGCCAGGTGTGTGTGTGCAGAAAATATAACCAGCTGGCAAATAGTATGGCTGGCTGTCCTGTGGCTCTATCTCTTTCCTCGTGCCATTTGCGCTAATTGTGTCTAAATATTTTGGTCAGAGTCGAGGGATAAACAAGGCTCAATGCCAGCCAAATGAGCAACGAACCAACTCTATTATAATAGATACATATATATATATATTGTATGTATATTTCTGTTGCTGCTGCGACAATTAGAAACTGTTTAGCTTTGTCCTGTTGCACCGCATGGTCCTGTACGCAGCGCAGCATGCTAATAACAGTTAAGAACCAAAGCATTTTTTTGTGTGTGTTGTTGCTGCTCATTTCAAGGTATTTTTGCTGCACGTTGTGCGGTCCCATAGCGAGCCTCTATATATGTATATATAGTCTAAACTCTACAGTTGATATGTATGACTGTCTCTATACCAGCATTGTTCTCATAGACAATGTTTTGACCGCATTGCCAAAACCAAAATATACACACAACCCCCGACTGTGTGTGTGTGTGTGTGTGTGCGCGCAAAAACAAAAAGGTCATAAAACTGGCCAAGAAAAGCGGGCCAAAAGCAACAACACGCGTTCTCTTATACATCTCTCTCTCTCTCTCTCTTGCTCTCTCTCTCTCGGTCAGTGCAACGCTTGGTGGTCCTCAATTCCATTCTCATTTCACATTGTTTTCTGTAGTTTGTCACTGGGCGAAGGCGCGTTTTTATATGCGTGACATCTCT
The DNA here is from genome assembly GCA_035045305.1 of Drosophila maculinotata. Taxonomy (NCBI): domain Eukaryota; kingdom Metazoa; phylum Arthropoda; class Insecta; order Diptera; family Drosophilidae; genus Drosophila; species Drosophila maculinotata. The sequence continues at coordinate 5,271,641 of JAWNPD010000679.1, read as the reverse complement.
ATATATTTTATTATTTTCTCGTGTCTCTATTATTGCAGGCAGGGTTCGATTTTCGGACCTTAACAATATCGTTTTTGGTGGGCGTTCGTCAATTGTTATTGAATTGAGTTCTCTTCAACTTATTTCAATTGTCATTCGCTAAAACCGATTCGAGATGCCTTCCAGCGATAAGATTCACCAAATTTGCCATTGGCATTGGATTCGAGATTCAGGATTCGGGAGTCTTTTGGTTGCATCTGCTACCGCAAATTGCATTAACTTGGCCCATGGACAATTGAGGCGTGATTCTCGTAGGCGTTGTGTGCGGTAGCTGATTTCCCTCTAACGACCGCAAATTCATTTCTCGCATTGTTCTATTCCAATTGTTTTGCACTTGGGCCCCTCAGGGGAATGGCTCGGAATGGGTTCTTCCAGCGAACATCTTTGTGCTGCTGGCCACCATATCAAAAGAGCTAACAATCTTAAAAACCTCCAAAGCCTCAAAATGCATACAAATTCAATTGAATTGCAATCATAAAATACATTTATAAACATTTTCTCAGCCATCCTTTGAATAAGTGTTGTATACTGATATATTGTGGGCTGTCAGATACAAAAGCAATTAAGTAAAAACAAACAAAATATATAGTAGTTAGTAAAATATTCACACTGTGGGGTGAATTGTCTTAAATATTTTAACTTTCGTATATATGTACATCCTTGGACTCCACTAGGTGGTTTGAATTCCTTCCTTATCTTGGCTAAAACTGAACCGATTTCCAAGCTTGGTGCTTTTTTGGTAATTGTTTGTCCTCTTTATCAAATCTATATTTCAAGTTTTTTCATTTTTGAAAATTATTTTTTTTTTAATGTTTTAGCAAAACAGTCTTGGTTATGGCCATGAAAAGTATTCGAGTCCCTAGAAGTCCCCTTCTACAATTTCAATCTTCCATATCTTGGCCCAAACTGAACCGATTTCCAAGCTTGGGGACTTTTTGGTCATTATTTGTCATCTTTATCAATTCTACATTTAAATTATTTTAATTTTTGAGAAATATTTTTTTTTCCAATTTGTTTAATAAAAATATCATGTGCATGAACAGAAAAATGCTCGAGTCCCTTGAAATCACCTTCTAATGCTTCAAACTCCCATATTTTAGTCAAAACTTAACCGATTTCCAAGCTTGGAGCCTTTTTGATCATTATTTGTCATTTCTATCAATTCTACATTTCAATTTTGGTTACTTTTGAAAAATAATTTTTATTTTTATTTGTTAGGACAAACATGTACATCAATCATGGATATAAAAAGTGTTTGACTCCCTTCTAGGATTTCAATCTTCTATATCTTGGCCAAAACTGAACCTATTTCCAAACTTTGGGGACTTTTTGTTCATTATTTGTCGTCTTTATCAATTCTACGTTTAAATTATATTAATTTTTGAAAAATATTTTTTTTTTAAATTTTTAATAAAAATGTTATGTGCATGAACATGAAAATGCTCGAGTCCCTAGAAATCACCTTCTAATGCTCAAACTCCCATATTTTAGTTAAAACTGAAATGATTTCCAAGCTTGAAGCCTTTTTGGTCATTATTTGTCCTCTTTATCAAATCTACATTTAATTTTTTTTAATTTGTGAGAATTCATTTTTATTTGCTCGATTCCCTTGCAATCCCCTTCTAGGATTTCAATCTTCCATATCTTGGCCCAAACTGAAACGATTTTCAAGCTTGGGTCCAGTTTGGTTACGGTTTGTCCTGTATTATAGTTCTGTATCTTAAATATATGAATTTCTGCAAATTAAAATTATCATGTATTTTGACTCATCTTAAAAAAATGTTAGCCATTCAGAAGATACAACTTCTTTCATATTGTAAATATAATTGCTTAATAGAAATGTCAGTCACAAAAGTATTTTTCAGATATCTTCTTCAAAATGCACAGCAGACATTCTGCCAAAGAAAAATTAGGATTTTGAATGTTGAGAGTGTGTCAAAATCTTAATGGAACCGCTCGTTGGCTTCGCGCCTAAGCTGCCACGCCCATTTGGAAAGGCCGCCTAGTGCACTTAGCATTTTGGCAACGCCTGAAGGGCGCGCGTGCTGGCCCACGGCTCAGAGCTCATTACGTCAGTCTAATCCAAGCGTCAAGCATGTCCACGTTCAGGCACCGATCATGACTATGAACAGGACCAGGATCTAGTGAGGGGTGGAGGCGGAAAGCGAACTACGGGCAGCGGGCAGCGGGGCAAAGCTGTTAAGCGCATTCGACGCGCATGCCGCCCACGTCCCTGGCTTGCCTTTCACTTTCCCATTTCCCATTTGCCATTGCTGTCGGGGGAAAATTAATTAGTTAAAAACCTCAACGAAAAGGTGTTGGAAATCTCTGATTACCGCTGGTAATTTTAGACAGCGTGATGTGTAATGCGAGTAATTCCCCCGGCCTCGGCATTTTTGACACATTTCGTGCTGCAGCTCAGCAATTTTCATTTCTGGATTTTTTTTCACATTTTCTCCACTCAATTCCTTATCATAATCATATTTGCCACGCCAGGTTTTGGTGAGTGTGCAATTCTAAGCCGTGAACTACCCACAGGAAGCAACTCAATTTGTACGTATATCCTGTGCAAGGTGTCCCGTCCTGCCTCCCTCTCACTCTCTCCCTATCTTTCTCTTTATCGGTGTTATTTTTGTGGTTTTCCTCATCGTTTTGATAGCATTTCCCTGTCTCAGAGGCGTTTACCCAAACATTTTTCTATATTTTTCCCAAAAAATAAAAGATAATATACAATAGCAATTTAATTTCTGTCGCATTTCCTTCCGCTTCGCTTGTAATTTCAAACGCCAATCGCATTTTTACTATCCATCTAAAAAGTGTAGCCAGATTCGCAGTCTTTTCTTTAATGGGTCTGGCAACTTTTAAAATATATGTGATCCACTTTAAAGAAAATCACTGCTCCCGAAACTTGTACCAACTCGCCAGACCTCGGCTTTCCGTTCCCCTCCCCTCTGCGTGTGCCTGTCAATCCCCATAGATATCTAAATTTGTTTGCTCTCGAGGCGATGACAGGCTGGCGAGTCTCTGGTTTTAAACGCCTGTTGCCTGTCAATTATACGTCACGATATGCAGCTCAAAACTCTTTCACAACCCAAAGCCAGACACGCGTCAAACACTCAGCTGCTGTCCCAGATACTTACGCTGTGGATCGATGAGCGAGCGAGTGTATCTACAAGTGCGTCAGTCAACGCTTCGCTATCTCTCCTCCATACGTTATGTGCACGTATTTAACATTTCTATTACAGTTGGATAAGCGTTGAGTCGGTAGCAAAAACTATAAATACAGTTCACGCTAGACACGCAAGTTACGCAACATCTGAGGAGATGGATTACAGCTTCATTTTGTAGCCACAAAACTTGTATTTTTCACTTGGCAAATATTTGGAAAAATGTTTAAATGAGCAAACCATTTCCTGAACTTTAATTGTACATTTAATATCTGTTTTATCGATGATATCCATAATCAATAATATTCTTAGACTCTACTTTCAAAATTCAGTTAAAGTAGCTAGCTTAAATCTATGAATAATTGAAAAAACTAAATTTTAATGCTGAGTCGATTCTAAAATGAATTTTGATAGCTCTCTGTTAAATTTAGATTCAAATTAAGGCTATATGAAACCTTCCAGCTTATAGCACACATAAAAAAGAACAGCTAAGAGAAGAATTCATTATTGTTTTATATAAAAATCAGAAAACCATATTTCAATCCCAAGTTACTCCCACTGATATTTAGTGTTTATTAGTTGTGGTCTATCAATTGATTATAATAAATAATTAGTTATTTTTGTCGGCTATGCAAAGTGTTTTTTTTTTTATTAATAGCTGTCGTTGCTCTAAGCGGCGTCTCTTGAATCCTGTCTGGCTCTCTTTACACGCCCATTGAGATGGGAACTAGATGCTTCTGTCTGCTGTTAGAGGCTGCTCAATGAAACCGCTTGGCACTTGTTCCACGAAAACTGTGTGCCTCAATTAAAAGACAACCTGCTGCGATGTCGGCGGCGTCTGCTCTGAATTTCTCTAAATTGGCGGAAGCAAAAGTATTCACAATGAAATTCAGTCCATCTCTCTTTGTCCCTCCATACATATATATATATATATATATATGTATATGTGTCGGGTGTGGCCGATGTTTGAGGCAAGTGTTTGGGCCATAATTGTTCACGCCTTGGTCGCGTAATAGACACTTTGATGCGCCGGCGTTTTTGGCCCACATTAATTGCCCAAACAGACACACATCCTGCCCAGCCTCCGCTATGCAAAGCGACACTAAACGCCGAAGCGTGTGCCGTGCGCCGTGTATTTCCCCTGATCGCAACTCGGGCGCCGAATCGCAATCGTAAAATCGGACGTGGGCTGATTTCCCAGGAAAAATGAATCCGAAATTGAGTGCCTGCTGCGAGGCAGGTCAGGTCGAGGCTACGGTTCAGGGTCGGGGCTGCCCGCTGCCCGCTGCTTGCACTTAATTGCAGTTACCAAAATTGATTTTCTATCTGTATCTGCAGCTATTGCTGTTGCTGTTGCTGTATCTGTCTATTAGCCATGCATTTTTGGCGAAAAACCAGCGGCGACAACAGCCAGTGATAAGATTAACCCGCATTCGGCTGAAGATACAAATGTATCTTGAGGATTGCACGTGCAGCGGTGACTGCGATTCGATTCGTGATTAGTATATCGTTTGTCAAGAGTGCCAGAACAGCGTTTAGTTGGGTCTGCACAAGATATAGATACAAATATTATCAGTAGAACCTGCTAGGGCCAAAGATACTCATGCATTGCACGTGCAGCGGCTAGTAAGATTGAAGGTGTGATGGACAATTTTTTACCAGCTTGAAGTCCAAGCGATAAGGCATGTAGTTGCAAATGTATCTTAAAGATACCAAACTATGTTATCGATAAAAATTGTATTTCATGGATTCAAATGTTTCTCTTGGATGCTAAAGTATCTTATAGATACAAGTGTAACTTGCAATCGCGAAATTCAATATAATCGGCACAAACGTATCTTGTAGATGCTGATATATTTAATCTATTTTATTAAATTATTTTACTATTTAAGTGAAATTAATTTCATATATCTTATATTCCTGAGTGTAGCTCGCAGATACTCTTGTATTTCATATATAAGGATTTCTGTATAATAGATATATTTATAGATGGAAAGATACAAAAGTATCTTATGGATTTCAGTATATGATTGTAGTTGAGAATACCTTAAAGTTGATCTCATGCTGATGAATAAGATGGATTTGATAAAACTGAATGGTTCATAGATACATATATATCTTATGGATTGCACGTGCAGTCGTTTCGCTTGGAGGCGGTGAGAATTGTGTGAAACTCGGGCAGCGCTGCGTAGACGCCCAGTTTTTCTCTGATTTTTTGCTAGGCCGCCGCAAGTGGGTGTGGCAAGCAGGGCAAAAGTAGCCGCCGAGCGTTGAGCTGAATAGACTCAGAATGTATCTCGAAGTATTTTCATTCTATTCACATGACTTTTAATGCTGTCAACGCGCAGACCGCCGACTGTTGCCGACTCCTCCGGACTGCAGCGGGCTGTGAGCTGCTGGCTGCTGGCCGCTGCTCTCTTTGCTGTTGCAGCAGAATGTGGGCCGTTGCATGCGGCACAATGGTTGTGACAATGGTGACAATTTCACATCTTAATGCACATGAATGCGCGTTAAAAATTTGCCGCCTTCTTTGACCAAAATGCAGCGGCGGCTACTTTTCGTTTTCCTTTCATTTTCTTGGTTTTTCATTTTTTTTTTTTTTTGCGCAAAGCGTATTTTGCTTTTTTGATAAATCGATTATCGCATCGTAGGAGGCAGTCACAAAAACAATGCGATGCGCAAAAATAGTAAAGAGAACCCCGAACCGATTCACAATGCAATCAGAATGGCCATCAACATCGACAACGACAACCTCAAACTCTCAACCTCTCATCGTCATCATCATCATTATCCTCATCATCGTTTTTTGTGTTGTTTTTGTGTTTCTTTTTGGTCTTTGTGGTCGCTGAATGCAGATCCATCGATCGAAGTCGCCGCAGTTTTGTGGTTGACATTTTCTCTGTGTTACGGTCGGTGACTTTGCTTTGATGCCCGCATGGGGCACATACCCCCGACCCCTCGCCGATACATATCCCGACCCAGATACATATCCCAATTTTTAACTATGACTGTGACCCCGGCGCGGGTTATATCTCCGCTTTGTTTTGATTTTGCTTTCGCTTTTCTTTTTTCTTTTTTGCTTTTTGTTTTTTTCTGATTTCTCGATGCGATTTTAACTAAATCTGTTTTTTGTCATTCGGCGATCGCCGTATATGATTTTGGCCATAGAACTCGCCGAATTCCCATGACCAAAAAGCCGCTTAAGCTGGTCAAGCGTAGATACTTAAAAGATAACTACAAATTAAAAATAAAAAACCCAAAATGGATCAGTTATCTTAGGGAATCTGTTCACTAAGAGTCTAGTTTTATTATAGAATTCGCAACTATATGTGTCATTACTAAAGTATACAGAATTTTTTTAAAATTTTTTAAAATTAAAAATATGATATTTTTAAATTAAAAACATGTATTTTTATCGCTTACAACAATTCCAAGTAGCAAGTAAGCGACAAAACGCACATTATTTATACAAATGAGCACATTTATTGATAAAGATAATCTACAAAAGAAATTTTTATTATTTTAAAATAACCAAACGGTTCGATCTATTGAAGTTTCAAGCAATGGTGTTGATATCTAATCCTTAATTCAATTCGTTTTCTTAAGAATTACCTAAACTAGGTAAACTTCCTTAGGTTTGCAATACAAATTTGTAGAATTAGTTTAGTTCTGGCTCATAATGTGCAAGGATTCAGTTGGTTTTGCACGATCCTTTGTTATGCTTTTGGGCATTTATTATAAGGCAGATCCCTCGCTGATCTCTCGCTGAACTCAGCTACGGCCATGGCCCGTGACATTGTCGCGCCTTTTGAAAGCAAAAACACATGTGTAGCGATGGGATTTCTTCAGACTGGTTCCGGTTCCACTTGCCAATATCGAAAGAAAACAAAAATCACTTGTGCCTTTGGCAAATTTCCACGGCTGGTGGATGGGCGGGAAACCCCGAGGGTTTTCCTTTTGCGCCACGGGCACAGGTAGAAATCAGCGAGAACAGCGAGAAATTTAACGATGCGACACCTACGCATTGGACACGCTCAATGTCGTGACGAATGTCTGCGTTGTCCTTTGACAGGACGTCTCTCGTAATGCTAATGACCAGACACCGAGAGCCGCCCCGCAGTCTGGTGCCTGCGCTTTTAAAAGGGAATCTCTGTCTCGGCTGCAAACGCTGCGCAATTCGCTTGGCTTGAGCTATGAGTCCTTGTTCCTAACTAGGTTGACCTTAGCGCTGACCTTTTCATAGGTGCGCAGAACTTGTCTCGAGTATCTCAAAATGCATACAATACATGGGAGCCTAACTATAAAGCGGGGGAGTCTAGAAAACGTCGCACGCATCAATGAACAATTTCTATACTTGCGCTACGGGAATGTCGTAAAATCAAAAAAAAAAAAAAACAAAATCTATATTATGAAAAAAGATCGAAAGGAAAAAGAAAAAGAAAAAAAATTGAAATAGAAATAGAAATCACTTTTCATGCGATTGTGAAGCGCAGAAGCTGAGAGAGCTCCAGACAATGGGTCACAGGATATTCCAGTGAATTCTTTTCAATGGGATTTTGCTTTTCGCTTTTGCCTTTGCCATTGCCATTGCCATTGCCTTGCTGTGCCCCATTGTTGTCTAGTCCTGTGCGTAGTCCTGGATGATATGCTCGATATGGCTTTTGCTTGTGCTCTAAAAACGCTCTGACATTGATTGCCTGCGATAGTTTATTGGACCCCGAGAGTCCTGTTGCCTTGCTGAGAACCTGCATGCCACGGAATTGGACACGTGTGTGTGCTTATGTGTGTGCGTGTGACTGACTGAATGCAACTGCGTTCTACACATTGATCCTTGGCATTGTGCTTGGGCGCTTTTGTAATATCTGCGGTTAGTTTTCATCATGTCAACAATCGAGTCAAAATTGAACCCACATATCTTGCTTCTCTCCTCCCCTCTCTCTCTCTCTCTCTCTTTCTCTCTCTTTCTGTTTGGCTTGTATGAAGGGTTGCGCTGTGTAAAGTCATTTAACTACCGACAGTTCACACTGTGCTAAATGTAGCGTGTGTTGAGGATCAATAAAACAAAATGCGATACCAAAGTGAAATGCAATATCGGAGATTACCTTTTAGCTGACAGTTCAGTTACCATAGATAGTCCAACGAGATATCAAGGGTTGCTCCCCGGTTGCTCTGTGCAGGTTGCCGATACGGAGTCTCAATCGTCTGCTGAGTTACTTGCCGTGATTTCAGTCGAAATCTGCAGCAGAAACTGATATGAAACTGTAAATGATAGGAGCAGTACAATTTGTACATGATCAATATGTGATCGATAGATTAACTATATATAGTAGTATATATGATATTATATTATATTATACTAGAAGTATTTCAATATAAATGCAAAAGATATGGCTAGCTGAGAAAGTCAGTTATCCTTTTATAAAGTGATCCTGTGTTCACTATCAATGTTTGGTCTGAGAAATAAACACAGTAATTATGTAGAGAAATTATAATATTTTTTTATTTGAAGCAACACATTATTTATATATTATCTTCTGATATGAATTTATCGATCTGTATAATTACTTTCATTCCATTTAAACGATTAGGCTATATAGTGATTAGGAATCTAGCAATATACATTTTTTTTGTCAAGTGATCTTTTATCTATAGAAAGATAAAGCTCTTAGTAACTTAAATTAACATTTAATCTAAAGAACTAATAAATATAAATATATTATCAAAATAAATTAAAATTAATTTGTTGTTTTTCTTCGCTATAGATACTATGTTTTATTCTATTGAAACTATCTACTTTTGAAGTGATTTTGTATCTATAGAAATAAATCAATGCTCCTCCATGCTGTTTAGATAGTTTAATTAGTTTTCTTGGTACGTTTGAGCAAATTAACACAGTTTTCGACGAACTACTGACCAACTCATCCTGTCACCTCGAATGCTACAGCTCAATTGGGAAACTCGGCTGAGATCTAGTTGATTTTTGTCTGGTAGCACTTGGCGTCGCCTTATTAATGAGCTACTAGGAAAGTGGACAACTACTACAGCTACATCCACTTGACGCCTGGTTAAGTGCGAAATCTGACAACCCGTGTTCGAGTGGACATCGCTGAAGGATACTCTGGACTAAGTTTAGAGATTGGAAGGCGCAACAAGCGCTCTCGTATTTTGACACATGGCTCATAAATCTTGTCCAGCGATGCGCGCTGGCGACGCGACGCCATCATAAAGTCACATAACTCACTTGCCTAGCTGCATTGATGCTGCCAGAATACAAGTGTCCTTGCGCGGGATAGAGCTTGTGTCCTTTGCGACGGTGTGCGCCCAGTTTTCTTTGAATTGCGACATGATAAAATAACATGCGTCTCGGATTTCCCTACAACAAACTAAAAGGCGCATTACAAAAATAAATAAACGAGGAGCACTTCAGTGCAACACAGGACATGGCAGGACATTGTATATGGAGCCAAGGGCTGCTGGGCTGCCTGCCTAGCTGCCAGATCGTCGCAGGACAAGATGCAAAACAAATACGCACTTCCTGCAACAGAAACGGCGGACATGTCTCGATCTAAAGTGGCGCACAAAAGAAGTTACTTCCTGGCTGGCAAGGACCCGAAAAAAGGACCAGCGAAGTGAGCGAGCTCAAATGAATTTATTGCAATTGCTGCTGACTGTCTTGCTTGTCATCCGAGTCCGCTCGCCCCGATTGCAGGACATGCAAGGGAAATCTTAGCTGAAATTGCATAAAACTCTTGCGATATCCTGCGCTGCCGGCCAGAGCCTATTAAAGGACATTGGCTTAGTCTCGTATTTTGACACCTACGCCTGACTCAAGTCCAGTCCGCTGCCTAGGGATTCTGCACTAAGCTTCTTTTGATATCCGCACAACAATGCCAGGATTTCGATGGCGCTCTCTTTCGCTCTCGTGCGTTTCGGGCTGCGTTGTCCCGCTTCCTGGTCTTATCCTGCCCGGTCACATCTTAAGCTGACATACAATCACATTTCGCATTGTCCTTTGCCCGGCTACCGTCCTGCGAGCGCTCTCTTAACTACCTACCTCCCTTACTTGCTTCCTTCCTTCCTTTCCTTTTTCTTATATATGTATATATACATATATATACTTCTTTTTAGGTAAATTCTCGCTTAATTTATTTTTTTTTGGCTACGTTCTCGTGTTTCCTGTCGCGCTGCCAAGGCGGGTCAGCTGTGCAGAGCAACACCCATGCTCCAGCCTCTCGCCCTATCCATCATACAGCAAGGATTCTACCTTTATGCCTATTGCCTGCACGTGTCCAGCCTTGCATATTTGCATATATAGTTTTAAATTGTGGGCGTGGCACAATTTACATTTTCTTAGATGGCATTCCAGAAAACCCGAAATGATAATGAGCCCAACCCACAACACGTTGGCATCATTTCCATGCTCGCGTCTTTGGCACACGCGCCAGCAAGCTTCATCCTTAAGGTATGAAGGTAGGCCCTGGGGTTGGGCACGTTGAGGTGTGCGCGTCACTTAGGGGTAGTCGCGAGGCGCAACTTTCTACCCCGCGAGCGGAAGTGCATTTTATGCCTTGTGATTACGTCCAGCTTTTCAAAGTTGGGGTGCGCCAGACACGTGGGCTCCTAACTTGGTATGTTTGCTATGTGGTCCTCCAGCTGGTCGTTCGCTCGTCCTTGCTGCTTGCTGCTTGCTGGTCCGCTTCAGCCTCTCAGGCGTGACTGCCTATTTCCGTCCGGCTGTCTGTCAGCCAATTTATGCGCCATTAACAATGCGCAAAACCAAATTGAAACTCGTTAAAAAAAATATATTTCAACAAATATGTATATTTGCTGTTATTTCCGGTCGAGTGTTGATTATTATTGAGTGAGTGGGTCGCCCTGCCGTTTTACCCTAACACCCTAACGCCCAGGCGCCGGAAGTGACTGAAGTTCTCGAAAGCAGCGTATTGTCCTGTTGGTGACTCATTCTGAAAATGTTATCTCTCCGATCTATTCCTGATCATGGCCAAGAGACTTGTTGAAATATTGTTTGCAAATTTGATATGTGAATTCTCTTAAGCGAAACTTAAATATAGTATATTTAAAAGGATCTATTGTAAAATTTTCTTAAAGAAGTTCTCAATTTTGTTCCTATTCTTACCTTTTCTTAACTAATCCTATATGGGGATACTGCAACTGAACTATTCTTACAGGCTATTTTTATGATTTCTTCTTCTACTTACGAAATGTTCTCTCCACATACTTCCAACTGCTTTTCTATCGATTCTATTTATAGAATTGGTTTCATTTTCAATATACTTGAACCCACTTGAGTTTGAGAGAGTGCCATAAATCACTGTTAGGCATGTGGATAAGATATTTGAGTAATTCATATTTATAAGAAGTGTACTTTACATGCAAAGATCTTTTAGATCGCCTGGTAATAAATGATTTAAGTAGTTGAGTTTTGCGACTGGAGATCTATAAAAATTGTTATTGTGCATAGATTTTAATGGTTACATTTTTGAAAGATAATTTTAAATGCTAAACTCAAAAATTAAATATTTTTTTTTAAAGTATCAAAAAAATTATAAAAATGTTGTTGAATTTTTAATGAAAACATTTGCTTTTAAAATAATTTTTTATATTAGCTAGTAATTTCTGCATTTGTTGATTCACTTGTTATGAAGATTTCTTTACTTTTTTTGCCATTATTATTGTGGTTTCTTTCTCTCTCTCTCTCTCCCTCTCTCTTAAAGGTTTTTGTTTTGCCTTAGATCTTCAAGAACTGAATTTCCTTTATAAAAATGCACTTTTTTGTAGTTTCTTGAACTTTGCTGAAATGTTTGAGAACGGTTGTTGTTTTTTCAATGAGAAGATTTTGTTTGAATTTTGTTTTTAAATGTTTTTTAATTTTTGTTTTTATTATTGCATTTCAATAATAATAATAATAATAATACTTAAGAGCTAGTTTAGTGTCTTCCATGCTTATAACAATAGCTTAAAACTATGAAAAAAAATATTATGTTTAGGTTTTAAATCATTGTCTTCCATGCTTAAACTATGAAAAAAATTGTTTGTGCTTAAATACTAGAAAACTTCTAGAATCTGGGACTTGTTGTTGTTGATTTGTGTTTTCACTAAGGCAACAGTTTTGTATATATACAATTTATACAGGATTTTTGTTTTTGGTTTGGCTGGGAGTCGATCGCTAGGATCTGTGAATCTCGCTCACTGTTCCTGCCACGAGGAGATGTAGTCGAGCAGCTCCTCATCATCGGGCTGCTCATCGCTGAAGCTGTCGAAGGACTCGAATTTGAACTGTTGCTGCTGCAGCTGCTGTTGTTGTTGCTGCTGCTGTTGCTCCTGATCGGGCTGCTCCTGCTTCACATAGCTGGCAGACAGATCGGAGGCATCACTGTACGAGGGTGTCGGCGAGGCGGAGTGATACGAATGATACGGTGCTGGATTTTTGGCTGGTGGGCTGTCCAGGCTATCGTTATAGTCGTTGTAGCTGCCATCGTTGCTGCTCTCATCCGTGGAGCCAGCGAAGAGCAGCTGAGCCCTGGGCTGCCCATCATCGAGCATGTCCTGCAGGCCACGAATATACTCGACGGCAATGCGCAGTGTGTCCACCTTGGACAGCTTCTTGCTGGCGCCGCGTCCGCCATTCGAGAGCGTATTGATGACCGTTTGGGGCAAGTGCTGGCGCAGATTGACAAATCCATTGTTCACCTGCTTGACACGATTGCGCTCCCGGGCATTGCGACGTGCCACCGATGGCATCGGCTCGGCGCCGCCATACGGCAGACTCGCAAAGTTGTATTTCTTTTTGGCCATCATCGGACCCACTCCCGATCCTGCGCCCGCCTGCTGCGGCTGTTGCATGTTCTGCAACTGGCTGTTGCCCAGCGGCAGCTTGGGGGCAATCAGCTGATGATGTTGTTGCTGCTGCTGCTGTAGCTGTTGCTGCAGTTGTTGTTGTTGCTGATGCAGCAACATGATGTTGCCGTTGGTCAGCTGAAAGTGCTGCTGATAACTGCTGCAGATGCTCGTCATGATTTCGTTTGATTGTTAATCCGTTTGCTCTGGCTTGCTAGCTGGTGTTGACTGTGTGGAATCAAATTCCGCAATGATAAACTTCGTCCTGCGCACTCGCCCTTAAGTACCTTGCCACACGGCTCTCTGCCGGCGTCGGCAGCGCTGCTGGCACTGCTGCCACTGCGGCTGCCTGGTGGTGGATCGCTACCTGCCTCAGTCTCAGCCTCAGTTGCTTCGCCAGCTCGCCTCGCACAAGTGATCGCAGTCGCTCTCTCTCTCACTGGAGAGCGCAATGCTAACCTAGGGGTTATAGGGGTTATAGGGGTTGCTCTTCTGCTCATGTGGGTGCTAAACTCGCTCGTTCTCACTCACTCACTCGCTGGCTCTCTCGCTCGCACTAGCGTGACCCATTCAACTTGTCCCGAGGATCTGCTTTTTGTGTGTCACAGTTCCCTTTCAGTTCTGTTCTCATCTTTTCTTCCCTCTAGCCCTCTAGCCCTCTAGCCCTCTCTCCCTCACTCTCCCTCTCTCTCTATTGCTTTCTTGTAGTTTTCTTTAGATTTGAGTTTGGGAAAAACTACGTCGAAATCGAGACTTAAATCTTATGCACAATGCTCCTAACTGCTGATCCTTGTCACAAAATACATATAAAAATGAAAAAGAAAATATATATATATATATACATACATATATGTATATAGAAGAGGACTCGCTTTTCAATGCACTTCCACTTTTTGTCAGGCATTCAAAATAAAATAATAAATAAGAACATATACCATAAAAAACTCTATATACATATGTATATGAAAATGTGATCCATCATTTGTGCCACAATGCGTTTCTGTCACTTTCGCTGCTTGCTGCAACAACCCCCCCCACCCCTCGGTTGCCCCTTCTATGACACTTCCCTGCTCAAGACGTGGATCTCTTGGGTCTGCGATCTGCGATCTGCAATCCGTTGGCCTTGGACAGCAAGCAGACGACGCAACTGTTCTTTTGCATTAAGCATTTGCCGCATTGCCGCATTTGACACGTGCTTCCGATCTGAGGCTGATTAACATAAAAGCAACAATAACAACAACAGCAACAACAACAAATCCTACAAGTGTGTGCTGCCTCATGCATATAAAGTGCGTGTGAGAGAAAGAGAGGGAGAGTGTGACAAGGGGGTGGGGGGGAATGTGGCACGGTTGCATTGCAACTCATTTGCTTGAAGCTTTGTCACGAAGCTGCAACTTGACAATCTTGACAGCCCCCTAGTGTCTGGCTTCAGGTCTTTAGATACACTGTTCCACAGAAGGGGGGTTCGTAGTAAAGGGTATATTGGGTTTCAGGTCATGCCTACCTCTCTCTATCTGTCTGTTTCAATTTCAAGTCTACCTAAATGCAGTTTTATCAAAAATAATATTTATTTCATATTTTACTTTTGAAATATGTAGAAAATTAAGAAAAAATAGCATCAGTTTTTGTGCTCAAATTCAATAAAAAAATCGATAATTTAAGTCCTTAAATTTTGTTGATATCATTTGTATATTATATGCCGATTGATTGCTGACCATTGCTGGTTTCCAATCCTGCTCAATTTATATTGTAGCCCATCTTTTAGAACTCAGGAACTACAACAGCTACCGTTAGCAAAGTTGGTATGTAGGCTCTCAGATATTATCTATATTTTTCAATAAATATTGAACATTGAATGCTGTTGGAACAATTTTTTTTAAGACTTTTTATGTGTGATTTTTTCTTTAAAACAATTTTGATTATACTTGCCCCATATTATAATGTTTATAATACTATTGTAATATATTTATGGTTAGACTTGGCAGTGAATGTCTTAAAAATCTATATACCTGTCAGATAGATGATATGCCTTTTTTATATACCTGAAAAGTAGAGGTATTTAGTATTTTATTGCTACACCCCGCAGAAGATGTTACCATAATTATAAAGCTGCAATCTACTGAATATATCTTGAGAGCGTAAAGCTGCTTGCTTTCCCATACCAAAAAGCAGAGTATCTTGCAGTTGTTCCTTAGTCGCCTTCAAAATGTCGACTTACTTGCAGTTGAGTTCTTGGGTTCTTGGGGCTCTTGGGCTCGTTAAGTTCTTGGCGCTAGGCAAACATGTCCACGTGCGTCGTTCTGGCTATTTATACGCCCGCAACAAGTGAAGTGGGCCCCCATAAAGCACTCATAAATGTGTTATGGGGCTGCAACTTTGTTGCGGATCAGAGCACGGAGCCCAGACTCGAAGAGACACACAGACCAGGGTTTGCGGTCCATATCTGTGTATACCGTTACAGTTGCTCTGGAGTAACGAGATTGCGCCCCATAAATGCATAAAATGAAACCTTGATTAACAATAAGCAGCTGCCGCAACGGGTGCAATTGGGTTCTGGATCGGTTTTGGGTTCGCTCATCTGCAGATCGTTTAATCGTTTTTTAAAAGCTGCCACCGATTGTGGCTGCAACCCGCTGAAGATTCGTTTTCATTAATGCATTTCTAATATCCTGCAGGCAAATGCTTTGCGTCATCGCCTACACGCCCATTGATTAGAAAATGAATTGAAAATCTCGCTCGAAGAAAATTCCCATTTTCAACTCTTTTCCCCCAATTTGGTTCGACACACACCCACAAAACTAAAAAAACAGACGAGCGAGAAAATGTTTTGGTAGCATTTTAATTAGCTCTGCATTTCCATTTTGATTAATTAAAGTGCATGTAATGCCCCAGGGGTTGTAAACGCCAAACAGGTAGCTAGCTGCTGCGCAGGATCAACAGTGTTGGCCAGGGTTGCCAGGCAGCCTGTCAGCCAGGCTGTCGACTAGACAATTGACATTGCCACCTGGCGGCATCTATGACCCAGGTTGCTTTCTAATTGGATGTAATGTTAGTTGGTTGGTCTTTGTGCAGCGCCATCTGGTGTTCAGCTTGGTTAGTTAATGGGTTTGTAAGTGGAAGTATACGATTCCAATTGGCAGAAACTCGAGAGACTAGATAAAACTGGAAATAAATATCATCTGTGAAATGTAGGACAGCTATTTCGAAGTTTTATAGTATTTTTAATGTTTAATTTTCACTAATTATAATAGTTTCAGTATACTATCATAGCTTCAAAATGGTTTCTACTACTTATAATTTATTATTTACTTAAAACTTAATTTGAAAATTAGTATACACTTTGAAGAATACTATCATAACTTAAGATTGGTTTCTACTACTTATACTTGAAATTATATTATACCAAAGTTTCACCTGTTTTATCTTTCAAGCAACCTGTTGCTTGGGTTTTCTAAGAACTTTAACCAACGTCTGTACATTCAAGTACAACTAGGGGTAGAGAGAGAGGTTATGGAGGAAGATTCCTGCGGCAAGCTGCAAAAACTGCATATAAAACGGAAGCACACTCCAAGTGTCAACAATTCCGACTTCCCACTGCTGATCCTAACCAACTATCTAACGATAACAATATCACAATGACAATTAATTACGTATTTTATGTGACAGTTTTGTTCATTAAGCCTAATTGGAATTCCGTACAGCAGGCCAAGAAGCTGAAATGCAGCAGCTACCGAAGAACTGATTTACTTTAATCCTAACTCGGCAACGCGCTCGGATCACGTACGGCTTGGCAACAAGTGTAAAACGTGATGGAGTAGGTCAGCAGATTTACAGTTTGACAATGTTTTCGATTCGGTTTTCTTTGCGATATCATGAGCGTGAAATCTGTCGCCTCATATGATTTCGTTGGGGCTGGGGTTGTTTTTGCTTATCGCAAATCTTTTTGGGTTTTTCTTTGCTTTTTTTTTTTGTGGGTTGTCAACACATTAATTTGACTCTTTATGGTTGTCAGGTCAACGAAAATTACAAGTAACATCGGGCGGATATTGTCACTTTCCGCAGCGTGAATTGTAAAATGAAAGCGAAGTGAAAACTGAAGCGGTTGGTCAACACTCTGCAGAGGGGGGGAAAGGGGGATTTTTTGGGTTTGTGCTTAAGTGAGGAAGGAGCAGTTGCGCAAATTCGCACGATCACAGCTAATAACGGTAATTTACACGCACGCCACTCGACCGATAATTGCGACAACGCCAAATCTGCTGACAGCGTCGCAGCGCAGCAAACACACAGGATATGACTGCAGCCGGACTACCAGACTGCCGGACTGCCGATTCCTACGACTGAAGCTGAAGCTGCGGCTGCCGCTGCCGCTGATGAGCTGAGTGAGATAACAGGCATACGCTCCAAGTCCGCTGCAGCGGTTATTAAAAACGCGGCGGCGGCGGTCTTTCAGCTTGTTGTTGTTGCAGTAACCGAATACGCCGCCAAGTGCGAAAAAAGGCAGCAAAAAATAACTAAAAAAAAAAAAAAAATTCAAAAAAAAATATGTGTTGTCGAGGTGTGAAAAATAACTGCCCAGGCACCAGCAGCAGCCCCAGCAGCAGGCTCCTTGTGGGAGGAAGTATGCGGGGCGGGGTAGCGGCAAACTGAAGCCTGTTCCTGGGCACGCATCGAAGGTGTTGAAAGCTTTGCGCTTCTAAGAAACGTTTGTCGTTGTTGTTGTTGTTGGTGTTGCTGCTGTTTCTGTTGTTGTTGTTGTTGTTGTGATTTTGGCTGCTTGATATGAAAAGCGGCGAGCAGCTACTTCTGTAGTACGAGTCCGCTGCGATCGGCACGGTCAGTCGGTCCCGCCGCGTGAAGATGATATTTGTCGATGGTGTCCGAGGTGTTAAAATTACCCCAAAGGTACATAATAATTACCTTAAATTGCAAAAACAGCGAAATAAATTTTCAAACTGCCAACGGACCAACGCTGCCCAAAGCCGGCAACTTGCGATAGGTATAAATCCCCCCCCCCCCTCCACCCGACCCCCAACTGAAGACCCTTTAACAGCGGCAGAGCGGTCACGTTTGAAGCGCAAAGGCGAAGCGTTGCCAGATTGTTATGCCATATAGTATAGTATATATATATATTTATACATGTATGTAGGCATGCAAATGCCTTTGAATGGGGCGTGTGTCCTCCATAAAAATTGTATGCTGCTGTGGTAATTAACAAGGCAAGCATCTCGAGAGGTGGAAGGGGGGGGGGGGGAAGACAGCGTATCGATGGGGACACTTTGGTGAGTGGCCGCAAGAATAATGACAGACGAGTCTTTAGCCGCAGCTCAAGTGGCTGCCACGGGCTGCGATCTATTTAATTAATTGCTAACAAGTCGAAAATGTTTAAATGGTTTATGGCCACAGAGCAGGACCCACAGAGGGAGTGTGTAGCAGGGGGGGTAGAGTGAGGTCGCCTTGAGGCCCTGGTCATAAAGACAAATTGTGGTAGCTTCACTGTTTTTAGCCGCCTCTTCCTCCAACTTGCAACCTGGTTTGTGCCTCGTTGTGCGGCCATAAAGCGGCATTTAGAGCACCGAGTCTTAGGACGCTCAGAAACGTGACGATATTTTTATTGGATAGGTCATGGCCAAAAGGCAAGTTGCAACGAGTCACAAAAGATCGTAAACTCTAACATTTATTTAACATATGTAAGCTAGAATAGAGTCATAAAACAATGCCCTATAACAAGCTATTAGACATACATATGTGTATCTAGATGTTGTTGATGTTGGCATTAAGTTGCTTTTCGGCCTAAAATAAAAAAATAAAAGTGCTTATAGCTTTTCTCTGTTTTCAAAATACATTTTGCCTAATTGATTCGATTCTCAGGTGGGCTTTCGACTTGTCTTTAACTAGTTTAGTTTTAGCTTTAACAATCAATTAGTTTTAATCAAGATAAGTCTAAGGGCAAAAATTAAAGTATATAAACTTCTTATACAAAGTACAGTTGCAATAAATTTTTAATTTTTTAGCCATCTATTTTTTGTGAAACATTTTTTATTTTTAGAAGTTTTGTCTTTTTACTTGTCTAATTTATTTGAATTTTGTAATCCTCAAAATTCATTTAATTCGAAAATCGTTTTTTAAAATAATGTATTTGATTTTATTTTTTAAAATATATATTTCGTCTAGTATCATACTAAATAACACTTTCAAAATAACTTTCCACCACTTTTTAAAATTCTCTCAGAGAATAATTTTGTAATTTTAGATAGAAAAATGAAATAATAATATAATTTTAGGCATGATGTTATACAATTTTATTTATTTTATTTACAAATGTGAAAGCTAACAATAAGATAACTTCAAATTATATGAGATTTTTACTTGAAACAAATCGTCAGGTGTATTGGGGTCCTTTTTGTGTGTGCTTTAAGCTCAGCTCACAAGTGATGACAGTTTTGGGCGCATACAAATGAGTGGAACCCAAGACCTGTCGGTCGACATTGATGTCAACGTGATCATCATCATCTTGTTGTTGTTGTGTGTGAAGCGCGAATCGTATTTATCACTGTGAGAAATGAGTTGTGAGGCAGCAATTATCATTAAAAGTAACATGACTGCCGGAATGGGTCGCCAAGACCCTTAAAAATTAACTCAGTCCTTGCTTATGCATAAGTAGCTGCATTGTACATACATACATACTATATATGTATGTATAAACATACATACATACATACATATGTACATATGTAAGTAGTAGATGGTGCTGGCAGACAGGAGCTCCCCAGAGAGACAGAACAAACAGCACTGTTTAGATTGATCTATGCCTAATTAATGATTAAATGCCAGGGACTGAGAGCCGTCCCGTGGCTTTTGCCAGGTCAGCCGCAAAATTATGCAAAACTCTTCAAGTGGTTTACAAAACAAGAGCTCTGGGGATTGGCCAACGGTTCATATGGGGGAAAACAAACAAAGCTAATGAATTTGCGGTTCATATTGATATCGAGGATCGCAGCAGGAGGAAGACGAGTAGCACACGACGAGTAGTCCGCCGAATTCGCAGAATTCGAATCCGCATCTGAATCCGAATCCTGCAGCAAAACTCTAATGCCCACTGTGCGGTGCGAGCCAAACTCTGTTACAATTTCAATTTCTGTAGAAAATATACATTTTTTGTATTTTATTTTCGTTCTTTGTTGTTTTCTTTTTTATGTAATTTTTCATGCGCGTTTTCGATTCCGAAGCAGATGCAATTAATCTAAATCCAATTATAAGACAAAGCGTTCCAAGGACCATTACACATAAGAGACTTGAGACTTGAGACTTGCAGACTCGCTGCGGATTTGTATCTGCATCTGTAAATGGTATCTGTACCTTTGGCTGTGTGTATATCTCTGTATCCGTATCTGGTGATATACGCCAATGTGCGGCCGATTAATATTGAAATCAATACGCTTAACAGCCTTTTGTTTACTGGCCTCACTAACTTCCCCTGCTGATCTTCTTGTTCCCCTCCCCAGTTGCCTCCGGGCAGCGTATCACATTACTCCTTTTTTTTTTTTTGCTTTTGACCACGTTGCCCGTGTTGCAATCTGCAGCGGCTAACAAGATGCATGAAGTGTCTAAATTGGTGTTGAACCATATTACCCTCTGACTGACCATCGCCCCTGCTTCAGCTACCTCCCCGCCCGCTCTCCCTCGCTGTCGCCCTCGAGCGATGCAGAGCTCTACTCGGGGATTCATAATGGTGTTGGTATTTGCCATTGCGGAGATCGCTGAGAATGGGACTGGGTGGTGGCTAAGGAATTGTAAGAAGCAAACTGAAATTGTGTAGAGTTGAGGATGTAACAGAAAGAGTGATAGAAAGCGCATTAAATCTGTATTGTATCTATCTTCCTCAACTGCAACTCAAGTAGATTATATAACCTATGATCACGGGGCATATAACTTGGACTTACTAACAACTTTCACCTGTCAAGGACACACAGAAGTAAGTCCATGCTCAGCTGTTGCTGAGGACCAACTTACGACAATTGAGTCGTCTCGACTTTAAGCCGCTTGCCCCTCCCCCCCCACACACACACTGCTGCTGCACTGCACCCACATGTGACCCCATAGAGACCACACAACAAACTAATAGTACTATATACCATCTTTAATCGAATGTACTCCAATCTTGCTGGCAGCACTCTGCAATGATAAGTATCAATTGAGTTGGTCCTAAGTCAACACGATTTATGTGACTTAATTCCTCTGAAAACTGACAATTGCAAGGCAAGTGGATGCTGAGAGGGGCAGAGGGGAATTGATTGTAAGTAATATGCCCCGCATGATTTTCGTATTGGAATTTCCCAAGTCGAAAGGATTAAAGACAGCGCCCACGCGCGAACAATGGAATTAAATATGAACAATTTTTCTGATTGCCAAGGATAAAGTCAATGAAATTTATGACTTATTTAACGCGGTCGGGAGGGACAAATGAAACTCGGCTTCTACTCCTTATGTTCTACCTAACCTAAATGACAAAGCATTTTCAGTGTGTGTGTGTGTGTGCTTGTGTGTGTGAGGGTTCTTCTGATCCTGCGGTCGTTAATAGCGCATTAATTTCCTTCAAGAAATATAGTTAAAAATGCGTATTTTCCTATTTCCACGACTAGTGTTTTATTATTATTTCTCCATTTTCTTTATCTATTTCGTATCTGTATGGTAAAAAGGACGCGTTATCCTGCGGTGTAGTTTTAATAATTTCATATTTCATTGTGCTGTCTGATGAGTGTGTTTTTTTTGTGTTTGGTCATCGCATTTTGTGGAAATTTACACCAGACTCTATCTTAGCTGGCATCTTTATGGCCCTCGCAATGATAGCTCCCATTCCCTTGACAAGAGTCGCTATGATCCTTACCCAAAAGTGCTGGAACGTGTCGCAGCCTTTTTAATTGCCATTTAAGCCATAATTGCCATTTCTAATAAGCGATTGCGACTCGAGTCTCTTAAAGTGACACACGACTTGCGATTAGAGCAGGATAGGAAAGCTACAATTGTAGTCTAGACATCAGAATGGGAAAATGTCTACAGAAGTCATAGGATTAGATTTCTGTCCAAAATCTATACTGAAATAAAAACAATGTGGATACATCAGGATTTTCAACATCCATAGCTTTGTCAAATCAGAGCCGATTGACAATTCCAAAGCCATTTTGGTTTTTATTTGTCCTCTGCTTTAGTTCTGCATTAAAGGTTTATGCAATTTTCGAAATATATTTTTTTCAATTTTGGGTAAAACTCATGTACAAAATTGTCAAATTTTTTTTTTCAAATCTTTGAATCTTGATTTTTTTTTTTTAATTGGTTCTGGGCTTTAAATAAAGTATGAAAAACTATAGGAAAAGTGATTTTGAAGAGATAAATTTTTCTGTCAACAATCACGTCAAAAATTACATAAAAAAGTTTGGTACCACATTTCAGGATTTTCATTTTTTAAATTAAAACATTTTAAAACTTATGTACATTTCATGTAATTTAATAATCAGATTATTTGATTTTGAATCGATTGTGACAATAATTATAAAATTAATTCTGGTGCAGCTCACTAAAACTAACTTAAGTATATTAGTTAGTTATCTCTATATTATTTGTAAGCATTTTTAAAGAAACTAAAATCATTTGTTGAGCAAGAGCAAGAGCAAGAGCAAGAGGAAGAGGAAGTCAAGGAAGTTGTTAAACATGACCTAAAGCAACAGTTATGCCAGAGGAGGAGATATTTGTGGACCCTTTTTTCAGCTTATGCTTGCTGTTGCAGCTTGTAAGCGTGTCTCTACCCCTGTCCCTGCCGCTTCCCCTGTGAGTGTCGCTGCCACGACCCCAGCTTCATCTCTCTGATGAGCCAGCATTCATCTGGTTGACGCGTGTTAACTTTCACTGTGGCAAGTCTGAGCTGGTGGGGCAGCAACTTCTTTGCAGTGCCGTCAATTTGCGTGCATGGCTGCTATTTTGAATGCCATCGCGCGATTGTTGATTGACTGGACACGCGTGACGAGAGTCCATGGGGTGCGGGGGGGAATAAAATACTGGGGGGGGGGGAGGGGGAGGTGAATGAAGTTGGCCAATTTGTGACTGCGAGTGGGTTAATTCTGGCAAAGTGTTGATAGCTTCATTTCAACTCGGCGGAACTGGCTAGTTAAAATCTTATTAAGATCTCAGCGCAAACGATCCGCAGATATGAAGACCTCACAGGAAATGCGCTAAACTCATTTTAATTAGACTTGATTAAAATGCAATTTACGAACGGCGATTTTCAATTGTCTTCCTCGACGCTGATCCACAGATCCACAGACCTGACACGCAAACGCATCAGGAACACTACAGATTGAACAACAGTCTGGCAAAATTCCGCGATCTGATCCAGAGCTCTTCTGGTCTTCTGGTAAATAAAGTCATTAAATTCAAATCAAAATTATGCCTGCAATTTGGTTTTTGGGTGGCCAATTGAGATTGGCGGGATTTCAATTACCTTTTTCGGATCATGGCCATTACGCAACACAACAATAATAAAAAAATTGCAAAATTAAAAGTAAATAATACCACACAAACTGAACAGCGCAAGGTGGGGAGGGGGGGCTGAGGAGGGAGGCTGATACAGTATCGATTGTGGAAATGCGATAGCGCGCAGGCAAGTGGAAAAGTGTATACACTGTGAGAAAATTCAACCAAATATGTATCAAAATATATTTGAATCGCACCAAAATTTAAGATTGTTTCGAGTTCAAAAAAAGGCTATTCAATTTATTGACTGGATGCTTCTGCTACATTTCTAAATTGTTGATTGTTTTATTTAAAGATTTTATTTTATTCTTAGATTTTTTTTTTCATTTTGTAAGATTTGTGTATAAATGTTAGTCGATATATTTTGACAATAGGCTTTTTAAGAGTTTTTAAATTTATTTGAAGCACAGCTGAATTTTAATTTTAATTTTTAAAAATTATTTAATAAAAATTCTTTTCGATTTAAATAGTCATATTTGATTTTCTTCGAAATTGTGATTTTAGTCGGCTCGAGGCCCAGGTTTTTTGTTTTATGTAAGAGCAAACGATTTGTATTACTTCTTTGAATTCTATATATTTTGAACTGCGTCGGAATTCGTCTTCAGGGCTACAATTTTCAGTTAAAAGTAGTTTAACCTAAAATAATTTTATTTCATATTAAGTGGAAACACCTTAAATTCCATTGCTGATCATTGAATTGAATATGGTTTTTTTTTTCCGAGTGTAGCAAGTGTGTAAGGAGAAACCCGAGGCACATGCCATTTGCCCTCTGCCCTTTGCCAGTTGCCATTTGGCATTTGCCATTTAGTTGAGCGAGTCGATTTGACTCGTCCCTGGCATTGATTACACTGCAAATTAGGCACGGCTCATGGACCATATATGCAGTGTGAGGCAGTTAGGCAGTTAGGAGGCAGCTAGGAGGCAGCTACGGTAGCACCACGTGGTTGGCTACTGTGCAACGAATGCGGAGGCTACAGCTGGTCGAGAGGAGAATATGTACGGCGAGAGTGGACCAGATGTGCAGATGTCAACCACGTAAACAAAAACTTGACCTTGCGACCAGAACTAACGTGAGTTCAGTTGGCCATTTAAATTTCATGGCTAGTCTAAATATTGACACAGCACAAAAGCGAAATGTGAAATTAATTTGGCTACAGTTTGCCGCTGCAAACAAGGGACAAATGTGCCGCATTGTGACGACCTCAAACGTTGCTTGCCACTTGCAGCAGCTAAAAACAGTTGCAGTTGCAGTTGCATCAGTTGCGCTGCATGGCGCCACGGGGCACAAGACTCGTACAATACTCATACGAAACTCATTTGAATGCACTCAAACTGCCCACTGGCATTATGTAAGCCCCTTCCCCTCCTTACTGACCCCCCCAACTGCAGCCAGTTGAATGTAACTTTATGAATGAAAATTTCGCACGCTTAAAACACGCTTCAAGCTGAAAACGGCTGAAAGATTGTCAGAGAGGAGGCATACAGTTGAGGTGGGTGAAGGGGAGGTGAGGTGGTTTGGAGAGCTGGATGCTGCTGCTGCTGCTGCTGCACCTGATAATTGACAAAACCTGACAGCGCACTGAGGCATCTTCCTTTTCTTCATCATCTACCTCTTTTTTTTTTGCAGCCGGTTGATTTTTTTATTTTTGGCCAAGCCCGTACGGGAAGTGGGCAAGCCAGAGATACTAAAAAGAGTTAAGGAAAAAACGCGAAAAATAAAAGAAAACAGGAATGAAAATGCAAGTAGCTTGCTACTAACTTTGTATACACTCTAGAATTATTTCGGTATATGCATAGATATAGCTGATATTTCTGATATTTGTATCTTGATGGTAATCAAAAATAGAAATATTCTATTTTAGAATATGACTCTTATTACAATATTATATCATATTTTCTAGACTATATCTAAACTAATTTTAAATATGATCCTGAACTACATTTGAACCAGTTAATAGATATAAAATATATGACAGAAAACTTGTGCTCTATCACAGATCTATCTTTCTTTTGACTTTGAACCACTTTTTGATATAACTTCTGATATAACTTTCAACTTGAGCCATTTTACAAATGTAAGTCATAGCTTTCAGATCAAATATGTACAAATTAGTTCAAAAATTATTAATTTGTTTGGCATGGGCTTACAGATATTGAATATATATATACCTTAAATGATAAGCTGTCAGATTTCTCCCGTTTCAGTAGCTCATAAATATCATAAGTAGTAAATTCTGTACAAGTAATCAATTCTGTAAGCCCGACTCATAAATTTCAGTTATCCAATGAAACCAAGTCTTGAATACTAAAATCTAGATGTGTTGCAAAGCAGATGACATAGCTGAAGTGCCGCAAATGCTTAGCACTTGGCAAAAGGGCAGCGAGTTGATTTCATTTGACAGTTTATCGCTGAGGTTTTGCGGTTGCGTTGCGCTGATTGCCAACAGAGAGAGAGAGAGAGAGAGAGAGAGAGAGAGACAGACATAGAGACAGAGGAGCAGAGGAGGCAGGCACTTAAAGTGCGTGTAGATGGGCGACATAGAGAATCAGTTAGAGAAGAGGTCAATAGACGTATTCCTGGAACTGTCATAACCAGCAAATGTATCTGTATCTGTATCTGTATCTGAGTGTTGTGTGCAGCGATGTAACTATGAGGTTGCATTTCAAAATATTTGCAGCGCTCAAGTGTTTGCTCTGGATGAAAGGATACGATACATCAGCAGCGACAGAGCGGGTTACAAAAGGATATACATGCATCTTCTATATGGTGATAGTTGGATATAGATATTGGGTATTTGTATGGCCTGTCAGCTATTGCATGGATATCAAAACAAATATGGACATAGGACATACTTCAAAGGGATTGTGGCACCCTCGAGACTCAAGGATGCATAAATGTTTGGTCATTGCATGGCGCAATCCTTTTTTTTTAGTTTTTTTGGTTTTTTGATTTTCTCGAGAGGGCAGCAAATACAAAAAAAAAGGATTACGTTGCCGTTGCCGCTGTCCGCGATAAACTTTTGAACTGCTGCGCGTGGCTTATGCGTTGCATCCTGCGCCAACGGGTAATTACAGCACATGATTTATGGGGCACCGGGTCCAAAACGGGCCACAGCAAACTGGCAACATACGACGAGACTGCCCCGGCATACAACACGGCAACAACAGCAGCAGCAGCAACAACAACAACAACAATCGATCGATCAGTTCAGCTCTGTCCGCCCATTTTGGCCCCTTTGGGGCAGCCAAGTCGCTCGGCTCGGCTCGAGTCGACTCCGCTCGGCTTGGCTTGGCTTGGTCAGCGGCGGCAAGAACAGCAACAACAACAACAACAACAAACATGTTGCAGATGCTTCTTGGCGATTTTGTTGTTGTATGCAAATACACGCGTTCCGCTACCCACTCTCCTCCTCTCACCTGCTAACCTTTGGCAGAGTGTTTGACAAACTTTTGCGGCAGACGTCACCATTGCACCCGCCACCGCAGATTGATGACACCAAGAGCGGGACAGACAGAGACTGCGGGTAAGCAGCGAAAGAGTGGCAGACACAGTTTAGATAGAGAGGTTGAAAACAAATAAGAATGCTCTAGTCGCTGAATGATCGACTTGCAGATACCCAGGCTAGAGGTTAACACACACATAAATCTGTACAGAAAGTAAATGTGCTCATCTCTTGACTACAGGACTCGAATATACCGTTTCCTTAGTTTCATATAAATATGTATACTATAGATTCCTATGTACAAAAAATATACGTTAAATTACAATATAATTTAACACTTGACAATATCAAGCTAAAGTTTATACATACCAAATGTAGAGGCAATTGATATCATTTTTTTAATTCTGAGCTATTTTCAAACTGCAGAAATCTTATAATATATATGTATATATAATAATTTATAATCATATTTTTAAATTTTCTATAAGCCAAGTTTATCATTTACTTTATGTTACATATACATTCGTTTTTTGTGTATACCCCTTTATTCGCACATTATCACGTGGTACTTCAAAACTATTTGCCGCTTTGCGATATTAATTTTTGCCTTACTTCCACTTTATGAGCAAAATCCATATAATCCATCAAAAAACATCTCAGACGCTCGCCGTACGTGTTGCGGAATTTCAATGCGAGATCGTTGCTAAAGCAACAACAACAACAGCAACATATACACATCTACATATACCCTATATATATATATATATGTATGCTTACCTATACTACATACGTGCCATCTCTTTGAGGTTGCAACTCGATGGCGGGCAACTGGAAACTGGGCTTGCAACTGCCACTGGGGCACGTGTGGCAATGTCAAATGATGTTGTTGTTTTTGTACTTCTTATCGTCGTCGGTGCTGTTGTTGTTGTTGTTGTTGTTGTTGTTATTGTCTTTGTCATGGTTCATAGTAAAATCGCATTGACCAAAACTCACGCTCAAGTGCTGGGCAATTAGATGCCAAAATAATGAGCCAGAACAGATGGAAATGGAAAATGCAAAGGAAACCCGAGGAAATACGGCAGCCTCTGCACACTCTTGACATTTTGTTATTGCAGTGCGAAACTGGCCACGCCCAGTGGCAAGTTGGTATGTTGGCAAGTTGTTTATGTTGACAGCAGCGGTGCACCGATCAGGATTAGATTAGATTAGATCTACGGAGACCGGACTATGTGTTGGCAAAATAGTGTAAAAAATAATAATTTAAGTATTTAATTGAGACAACAACTCGGGTGGTCGCAGCAGCAATTTAACGGCACATTTCTCGAGTACATAATCGAATACTGCCAGCAGATCCTAAAATAGGTGTTCCACACATTCCCATAACCCAAGTGGGTTCTGTGATAAATTAAATTTTAAACTGAAATTTATCTCTAGTTTAATTTGCTATCAAAATATAACTAAATATCCCTCTAAAAAAAATTAGATATTACATTTTTCTCATTAGTTTTGTTATATTATTAATTTAATTTTATTATATTCATATTTTTTGTTATTACATTTGTAATCGATATTTGAGAGTTTAAATTAGTACCAAAAATTACTTCAAAAATTCATTTTGTATCAAAAAGTTTTTTATATATTTTCTTTTTAAGAATCAATAAATTTGCGATTTTGTTGAATTTACTTGTAATAATGTCAAGTATAAAATATTTGTAGATTACAACATTTTACGAAGTTACTTTCCATAATCCGATTTTATTAGCTTTACCGCAATTAAACTAATTATCTTAGTTACCCAAACTTGCTAGGATTTCGTGCCTATTGTCCAAAGGTTATATGCTAATAAGCCTTCTAATAATTACAGGTAGCCCGAAGCTTAAACCCTTTCAATTGCTCAGTTCAATCCAGCCACCCTGCGGGCAGGTGTAATCTTATACAGGGCAGTCAGTCAGTCAGCCAGCCAGTCGGGCGGACGGACGGACAGACAGTTAGGTAGATAGATTATAGCTGGGTTTTTTGGGTTTTCCGTCGAGCTGCCTCGAGGCCATGGGCCCATTGTAAAGTCAGGGTCAAAGTCAGTGGGTTGTAAAACCCAAAAACTAAGTACATCGAGAAAATGTCGAATGCAGCTCTAGGAATTTCCTGAATGTCATAAAAGCGTTTTGAATGATTCCCGAGCCTTGAAACGCCGCGACTTTGCCGAATGTTGGCCGCGTTGCGGATCATCATCAGCATGATGAAGGATGAGCAGGCAACCAACGTAGCTTGGGAGAGACTGGAAGACGAGACTGGCGTTAGGGCTCTGGGAGAACGGAGTTCTACCTAAGCGCCGGCGGCAGCGGCACTGTCCGCGGCGAGCAAAGTTATCACATTTGGTATGTAACTACATTTATCACAACCTAATATGACAACTCGAATAACTTTTGCCTGACTTCGATAACCCCCTCGCACTCTCTCTTTCTGTCTCTCTCTCTCTCCATCTCTTTCGCCTCGTTGCTGACTTGTCCCCGGTTAGCTCTCGGTTTGCTGTCGCAGCATTTGAGTTCGCTAATTGGAACATATTTTGTATGCCCTTGCTGAGGGTATTATAATTTTGTCATTAGGTAAAGTTGAAATACAATAAAGTATATACATTCTTGATCAATTTAAGTAATTGAGTCAATATTGTATTGTCTGTTTGTTTCTATGCAATGTTTTCTTTCTATCTTAATTCAACTTTGACTTTTTCCATATTTTTGATACAGGACTATATGTTTCGGTTCGATCGTAGAACAATATCATAGAGTCAACATGAGAATTTTGGAGTGCAGCTTGAGTTCCTTTATGAGCTTACTTTTTTTACTTTAAAAATATCTTCACCAATTGCACGTTTTATTATGCGTTTAAAATATTAATTAAATAATATCAACATGGGAATAATATTTCAGATACTTGCCAGAGGTGGTGGAGCTTTAGCTGTAATACTTTTCAAATATAAGAACAACTTGGTGATGAACATATTTTTATTTTAATATATTCCACAATATTATAATTTTCCACATACAATTTTTTTTACAACATATTTCAAATTCATTGTATTATCTTCCTATAAATTTAGTTATATGAAAAACGATGTTTCCATCCGAGCATAGAAGTGTATTTCATCGTCGCCATCGCCCCGTTCCTACTGCTTCTTCGTCTGATCTCAGCTATAGCCTCTGTCTCGTCCTTCCCTCCTCCCCCCCTCACCATGCCTTTGCACACGCTGCACCGCCACAGACTGTGTTGCATGATGTACGCGCAGTCCGTTTGGGATTTATGCATCCTCTGTGCACAATGAAGATATCAGTCGCTTTTGGAGGCCATGTCGCAAGTGCAAATCGTAGTTGCGACTATCGAAATTGTGCAAGGCACAAATCGCCCGGCCAGAGGGGAACAGGGGGGTGGCAATCGACCCTGACTGGACTGGAGTCGGTTTTGGGGGGAACAAGCACATCAATAATTCATAACTCTAATTAATAACGCCCCGTTTGAAATGTTGCGTGAGAGATGAAAGCCAAAAATGCCGCCCTATGCACACATATAACAGGATAATGAACTCGAGACTCCACGCCCCCGCGGCGCCCCTTAACCCGCTCCTCCCGCTCTCACCGTTCGCTTGCCACGGTGCCTTATTGAAATTCAAATAAACCTCCTTTTGCACGCAGGGTTTTTTTTGGTTGCGTTCTGTTCCTCTTTTCAGTTGGGGCTTCAACTCCTTTTTTCTTGGTTTTTTGGTTGTTATTTTTTTTGGACTATCGCGGCGTTCGCATCACGCCTTAGGTGTAAAAATAAATGTTTAAAGTAACAACTTCTTAAAGAGCTGAATTATGGGCGACGATGAACGAACCGAAAACGAACACCCGCGCCTGTCCCTGGGCCCTATACCTGCCCCCTTGCACCAGCGCCCAGTGGATCATGCCATCAATCTGTTGATCCTTAGCATAGGAGAGCCTGCAACTGAAACTGAAACTAAAACTGAGCCTGAGCCTATAATTTGTACAAATTTGTTGGCCTGATTGATGCGACGGCGGCGCGTTTCGTCTTGCCACAAAGTTGACCATGTGGCGCGCCAAAAAATCTATTAAACAACATCTTGCATCCACTCTAAAACTGAATAATAATAAAAAAAACCAGCTGCCCTGGCAACGAGCTCCCCCCTACCAAAAAAAAAAGGAGAGTATTAAACAATACGAACTTGACAGTTGCTGTTTATCAAATGCTCATTTCAATTTGTTTTGTTTAGGTATTTTTTTTTATTTTTGTTAAAGGTGAAAGTTCTTCCGGCGCTGTCGTTTTCAATGCCCTTCTTTAATCCTTGCCTACTATTATCATACAAGGTGCAGTAGCGCGAGAATCTCCCTTCCCCCCTCCCCCCCTTTCAAAAGGAGAGAGACAATTGCATTGAGTTGTCAAGTGTCAGCGTTGACATTGAAAGAATAGAACAGAATAGTACGGTAGAAGAAGAAGAAGAGTGTCCCAGAGAGATACCCTAACACTTTTTTCCATTCTACCAATGAGCAGACCCAGACCCAGACCCAGACCCATACCCAGTCCGAGAGCCAGACCCCGATCCAGTTCTTCTTCAATGCACAATGGATTCGGGGTCATCATTGTTCTGTTGCTCTTTAATGTGTCAAAATATAGTCTAAGAGTGAGTTTGTCATTGTAATGCAAAATGATTTATTGTTCGGTTTTGGGCGTGGGAGCGATCAGTCAGTGGAACAACAGGCTTGAAAAAGGATTTCGATTCTCATAGTAAACATGAAGAGCCAACAGAAAATACTTACAAAGATCTGGGTTGTAGCTTCAAACAGCTGAGTTTGCTTTTTTGATATTGAAAATAAATAATAGAAATAGCTCGAAAATAAAACGAATATATTATTTAAGATATGCATACATATGCACCTAAAGAACTCAGGGAAAGTATTAATTTAAACTCTCTTTCCGGCTGACATTCCGATAAAAACATAATCCGAAATGCTTTTAATATATGTTTATTTGAATCAAAAACTTTAAGATTTAAGTCATTCAATTTTAATAAATATTTTATTATTGTCAAGTCAATTTCTTATAAAATATATCGAATATATAATAGACATTCGTTATTATATTATATTATAATAATTATTCAAATTTTGATTATGAAATATTAATATATAATGATATCTAAACAATGTTTCATAGAATTATATTCGTATAATAATATTTACTAGGCATCAGCTCTTTAATGTTTCTGTATCTATGTCTGTTTAGTATAACCAGTCAATAAATATTTAAAATATTTGGTATAGATCTTTTAGTTGACTTTCACTTTTCTCATTTCAATAGCAGATATTTACCATTAAACAGTTTCACATGGCACAAAGTGCATACTTTCTAAGAAACTCTAGCAAAATACGATACGATATTGAAATCAACTGCAATCTTCAAATTTCAATTCGTTGATGATGACGTAGCTGATCCGGTACTGATTCCGTCTTTCAAGTATATATAGTAGTTGCCGCCTATTTCCGTTTTGCGAAATGTTCGAATTCAATTGAATTAGCATATCTCGAGAACTTATTTGAATTGTTGGCCAGATAAGACTTCCCAGTACTAGCCGACCTTTCGTCTCTATTGCTCCCTCTCTCGCCTCCTCTGTCTCTCCCGCACGCTCAAGTGCTTGCGCACGCGTCAAGGGCGTCATTACTTATCAGCTTGTGGCCTCTGAACCTAACCTACCTGCGCTTTTTTTTTCTTCGAGTAATTTGAATTTTTAGTTTCAACCACGCGTCATAAAGCGGGGTTCTTTTTTTTTCAGTTGAGGAGGGGCTTTTACTTGTACATTTTCCCCTAATCCTGACAGCTACCTGATGATGACGATAATGATAGGCGCGTGTTGATGTGCGTCCGTCGATTAGCCCAAGTCCCAATTCCCGAGTCAAATGCGAACGGGTTAAGTGCTCGGGTTTTCTTGGGTTGAACTCTTTGATCTGCAGACCCTTAACGCTAATCCGCGCTCGTATTTGAGATTAGTATTAACGCTTTCTGATTGCCAACGCATTATGGAAATTATTCACCGTCAGTCAGGCCATAAACAGGCCCGCACATCCTGCGAACCCAGCGCCAATCAATATTTATTTTTGCTCTGCAAACAGTTTGTAATGCTCGCAATTAAATTTGTGCTTTTTGGACCCATGCAACCGGTCACCTGCAACATGCAACCTGCAACTGGCAACTGGCAACCTGCAACCTGCGGCGGCTCCAATTTCCTCTCATCAGGCAGCCCGCATCATTTTGTCCGCTTCGTAACTTTTATGATGAGTTCTCCAGTTAATATATTGTAGTTTGGCTTTAAGTACGAGTAGGGAAAGGCTGCTGTAAAATTGCTATCAGTTCTCGTTTTAAGTAAAAAATCATCGTTCAGTTTTATGCTTATACATGATGTTTTTATTCTCATTTACAACAACTAATTAACATTTAATAATTAGTAATAATAAAAAAAAAAGTTGTATTGTATTGTATTATATATTTTATATACTGGTTTCAAGTTGCTTAAAAAACAAATTAAAATAATAATAAAAAAAAAATTGTCTTAAATTAGGCAAAAAAATGTTTTTTAAAAAAAATTGTATTTATCTTTATGTAATTTTTATAGCTAGAAAAAAAAAATGGAGTCTATTTACAATTTGAGGCACTTGGTTCAACTCAAAGCATTGACTAGAAAGCAAAATGATGTTGGAGGCAGAATTTCCAATTTACTGCTCCTGCCACAGGGAAATGTAGTCGAGAATTTCCTCATCATCCGGCGTGCAATCCTCCTCATCCAGCTGGAAATGCTCATATGGCTCGAATTTGAGTTGGAGCTGGGCATCCATGGCGGATGAGGAGGCGGAGTGCGGCACTGGTGGTGATAGCTGCTGTGGTGCTGCTTCATAGGTGCCCGAGTCGAAGGACATGCTCGAATTGAAGGAGGATGTGGGCGAGAGGCAGGCAGAGGAGCCAACAACTGTCGTCGTTGCTGTTGTTGTTGCGGCTATTGTTGTTGCTGCTGCGACTGCTGCTGCTGTCGTCTGTGTGTTGCCATTGAGGGAAATGGGCGTCAGCGGATGATTGGGAAACTGTTGTCGCTGCAATTGTTGCTGCTGCTGCAGCGGTGTGGGCGTGGCCGCCGCCGCCGCCGAAAGCAGTGCACTGCTATAGTAGAGATTATGGCCCAGCTGACTGCTGGAACTGGAGACGGAACTGCTGCTGGAATTGGAGCTATTGCTGCAGGTCTCCTCCTCCTCCTCCTCCTCGTCCAAGCACAGATTCAACTGAGTGCAGATATTGTTGCCGATGCTCGGTCCGCCATTCAAATCATCGACAAGATCCTGCAATCTCCGGATATACTCAACGGCAATGCGCAACGTGTCCACCTTGGATATCTTTTTGTGCGGGCCACGGCCACCGCCCTTGGTCAGATCCGCAATGATCGACTGGGGTATATGCTGGCGCAGTCGAGCAAAGCTGTTGTTCACCTGCTTGACACGATTGCGTTCCCGGGCATTGCGACGCTGCACGGACTGCGACTGATCCACGTTGTACGGCGCAGTGGAGCAAGTGGATGAAGTGGACGAGCTGCTGCTGCCACTTGAGGCATTTGCCAGCGCCATGCCACGCGGCGTATACTTGCGAGTCTTGATCAGAGAGGCGTTGTGGCTGGAGCTGGTCGCCTTTAGCTCGGGTGCGGGCATTATGTGCTGATAGCGGTACATTTTGGTTGCGCCACCGATTGTCGTGGGAAATAGATCGGCGGCATTTTTGCCGACAACGGCGCTGGCATTGAACACCACACTGGACATTGTCACAAACGCACACACACACAATTACACGTGAAAAAAATGACTTGCAATTGTTTTCTATTTTTTTTGTTGGGTAGCCTGGCAAACTTTTAAAGTTTTTGGAATTTCTGTTTCTGTTAATGTTTCTGTGTTGCTTTTCGGTTTTGGGCAATCTCAAGTTGATCGTTTGACACCTTGCACAAGAATGAGTCCCTTCGTCCTAAACCTTCATGTTTTGTACCTTTCGCATAAAGCGACGACGCGAGCGACTCACTCAATCGCCCGCTCTCTCGGCTTGCGCTCGCTCTCTCTCTCTCTCTTTCTCTCTCTCTCTCGCGGTTTGGCTTTACCTGTGTGCAGGTCAGACTCGGAGCAACCACCTGGCAATTGAGTGATAATTCAGGCGCACGCTGCTCAGCTACAGGTAAAGAGCGCGCGAGAGAGAGAACGAGAGAGCGCAGGCACTCAGTTTTTGCACTCGACTCTCAAATGCATTCTCTCTCTCTCTCTCTTGCTTGCTCTTCGGGCCACACGATCTGTCTGCCTGCCTGCTCGCTCCTGCCGGCGAGCGCACCTTTGCCGGATAAGCCACTCGAGCTCTGGCAAACTGTTCCCACTCGCCAGGCAGACAGTTAAAAGATCGACCTCACTCACTGATTGAGTCGCGAGGATCAAGTAGCTCGAGCGGTTGCGGACTTTAGCTGGCAGCTGTCCTGCGCTGCCGCTGCCGCTGTTGCTGCCTGATTCAGCGCCTTTATGGCTTTTGGCTTTTGGCTGTGGCATGCCAGCAATTTGATTTCCGTGTTAATTAACTTAGCAAAACTCGCGATCGCCGCTGTCGCTTTTTAGCAGCCCATTTCATGTGCAGCTCACGCACACGCCCCTATTCATTAGCGCCGCCACTGGAAAGAACTGCAGCAACATTGGCAGCAACATTGGCAGCACATTCGCCCACAAGGCACAAACGCTTTGGCATGCGCGTGTCACCAACATGGGACTCATCTGGACAGATCCTCGGTGCGGTTTGCGTCGCTTCGCGTCGCGTCGTTTGCTTATTAGCTATGCAGAGTCAGGTCTCGGTCAGGTGTTCGAACAATTTCACATATGCCTCTAATTAAATGATCAACAAGATCACAAGTTTTTCCACGCATGCAGCCAACTTCCGTTGCGACACTCGGGCACACTCAGAAAAATATATATATAGAAAGAAACAATAACAATAACTAACTAATAGTTAAATTAGTCAAATAAATTTCTAAAAAGTAGAATTTGACTTTACAGAAAAACTTGCCATATTTTAGGATGCATATTAAAAACACATTCAACTTTCTTGCTAAAATTCTAAGATTTTTCCGAGTGCACTCTTCCTGTCTCTCACACTCTATGTCTCTCTGTCTTTTTCTATGCGCGCTGATCAAACGATTGGAAGCCAGCAGCGATCGTGGTTCGTTCCAATGGCCAGGTGCCAGCTGCGGCGACAATTTGGTTTATTCGGTATTGTTTTTCAACTCTTTCAACTGGTTGCCATTGTTTGGTTTGGCTGCTTTTCGATTTTTGCTGAACCATCATCGATCGAAACCGGTAGCCGTGTCAATTTCTCCCATTTTTCTCATTTCTCGCATTTCTCCCAATTTCTAAATATCACATTTGACATTTGCCAAAAACTCTGCCGACACACACAAAAACCCTTTTGTCAGGCATGACCGACCGACCGACGGAGTGATCGGCCGACCGGCGCTGTGTACTTTGCATCCTTTGACAATTTGCGTCGAGTCCTTGTTTGCA
This sequence comes from Drosophila maculinotata, assembly GCA_035045305.1. Lineage (NCBI taxonomy): Eukaryota > Metazoa > Arthropoda > Insecta > Diptera > Drosophilidae > Drosophila > Drosophila maculinotata. The sequence continues at coordinate 5,235,002 of JAWNPD010000679.1, read as the reverse complement.
TGTTGCTGCTGCTGACGTTTTCTTTTTTGTGCCTTGTAATGCCAGGGGAGCTCTCTTTGAGGGACCCATTATTTTGGCATCATTAACACATTTATTGTTCGCAAAATTCCTCTCGGCTATTTTCCTTGCATGTCCTTTGACTCGCCGTATCGCCATTTGCTATTCAAATTGATTTGATAAATGCAACTTTTGCAACCTTTGACATATGCTGAGCCGCAAAAATCTTGCTGAAATGTTTAGAATAGGGTTGAGTTTTTGTCGCTATTGTCTGACCCGGAGAATGCGTCCTCCTGATGGGCCCATTGTTGTCGGTTTCCCTATATGTGGCATATCTGTGTGTGTGTGTGAATGCGTGTGTATGTGTGTGCTTGAAGTGCATTTGCGTAATGATCGTCAGTTGGAAACAATCGATCGTGTCAATAGATCGGCTTATGGTCAAAATGTATGCGTCCTTTAGAATTGATTCTACATATTTGCATGATTTAAATGCTGAATGGAAAGTATATATATATAGATTATGTAAGAGTATCGGTTTATGGCCAAAAGTGTGGCCCTTGAGTACAATTGACAGCCCTGATCGTAATTGGATCTATGCTTCAAATCAGCTAAAGAATATAGCTTAAGGATCGGCTCTTTGTCATATTATGGTCTGTTAGTTCAAGTGGAATCAAAGTCGGACAGCAACAATTACGTATCTAATTCTAGATATTTTTAACATTCAAATTTAAAATTTAAGTTGATGGTTTTTGATATAAATCTATATAAATTTGGTAATGTTTAATATAAAATACAAAAACTAATTGCTCGATTTGAATAAAGATCAGATTGCTCTACAGATTAACGATCATAATATTTACAGATACATATTAAATTTAAAAGCCAATCTATATTCTGGCAAAATTAGTCTTATAGAATAATCTGATTGGAAAGATATATGTTTTTATTTACAAAACGATTGCAGCAATCTAAGAATCAAACCAATACACAAATTGTATAGTTTGATATTTAACATACGAAAGAAAATCTGAACAGCAGTCATTTGCATAGATCTATACTTAAGATCCTGGAGCAGACCGATCGCAACGATCGTAAAGTCAAATCCAAAGGATTGGCTCATGCTCAAAGTGTAGATCGCAGTCAGATAATTAAATCTACATATACTTTGACCAGCTTGTGTGTGCGTGTGTGTGTGTGTGTGTGTGTGTGTGTGTGCTACAGATCAAACGATCGCAACAATCACAAAGTCAAATATTTTACATATGTGCAGATATTCAATCTCTTGCCCTGAATCAGATTCAGATTCAGATTCTGCAGCTTGATCTCTTTACCTGTATGTTAATGTTTCCCATGCCTTGCTCGTGTAACTGTAAGCCAGGTAATCTTGGGCGCTTAGCATGGAAAAGGGAACATCAAATAAGGAAACACAAGTAGCATAGATCAGTTATCAACTGATCAAACTGATCTATGCAAAAAAACTGAGCGGAGAGCTCATGTTTTAAGTTTTGGGTTTTCTTGAAGCAGAGTTGAGTCTCTCTCCCCCTCTCCCTCTCTCTCTCTCTCTCTCTCTGTTTCCATTTGTGGAAGTTGTTGCCCCTGGCAGCCGCAAACAACACCCCCGCCCCCTACCCCGCCATCGCCATCACCCTGCCATTTCATATCCTTTTGCAACGCTTGGAAGATTTAAATGCATAATTATTTTGATATGAAGCATAGTTCCGGCATCGGACCAGCAGCGGCACCAGGCAACAGATATACCAGGCCGCGTGCGTTAATTGCGTGCAAGCGAGATAGCCAGAGAGCGTGTGTGTGTGTGTGAGAGAGAGATAGGGAGTTGGTCGCAGGACAGGCATATCCTGACTTGAAACTGGGGCGCGCGAGCATTGAGTTTGTTGAGCGTTTTTCCAACGAAACTTGAAATGCAAAAATGAATGTTAATTGAAACAAGTTTCAGTAAGGACCTGCCGCTTGATACCCTGCACCCCGCCACACCCCGCAACCCTGGCTATTAGCCGGTGCCCCGTCTGCCTCTACCGCTGCCTCTGTTGTCCAGGCAACGAAGCGTAGTTGTTGCTTTTATTGTTGCTGTGTTTTGTTCCCCCCCCCCTAATATTTTAATTAAATGCAGGCACAGGACTCGCCCGGACTCTCGACCTGACGCGTGGCAGGTGTATTTACGCGACCAAACACCACGATCGTTGCCGGGGCACGGGCTTAGAGACAGGCCATCCCTCTCTCTCCTTCTCTCTCTCTATTTCTCTTTCAACTGCTGCAGCTGAAACTGAAACAACACACACACACATACATAAAGAAATACATTTGCTAGGGGTTGCTGCCCGTCTCGCAGTCGCACTTTGTATCCAACATACATATATAAAAATAGGGGAGCTCTGGAGCGAGCGGCTCATTGAACTTTGCACAGAGCTAAAGTTCAAGACGCCAAATGCAATATCAACCGAGCTGAGATCGACGTTCAGCTTTCTGATTCTTTCCTTTCAGCTACCCTTCGCTTTTCGGGGCATACTAACTTTCTCATTCGAATTTCAACTCACAAAGTGCGGAAAATATGCAACTTAATCGTATTTACTCAAAAAACGATGTCAACTTATCGTTAGGGAATAGTTTTCAAATTTTCAAAGCTTAACTCAACTTAATCACTTAAAGTCTGAATAATCTGTGTTATTAATGGAAAAATCATTTAATAAATGTTTAAAATGTTGCATTTCTGTGTGTATGCGAACAAGCTAAAAGATATCTACAAATGATGTAAAGTGGTTCACAATTCATATACAATAAGAAATTAGTTCACTTGACAAAACATATAAACTTTTAAGCATAATTTTAATCTGTAATCTGATTTAAAGGTATTCCAAAGTATTTTTGATAAATGTTGATTCCGAATTTATATATTACCATATAAGGGCTCCAATATTGCAAGCATATATCTATGCTAAATACTTTATTAGATTACATTTTTGTATTGCAAGCATAAAACTATACTGAAAACTTTATAAGAGTGCATTTTTGTTAGTAAGAGTATCAAAGTTTCGCTGCTGCTGTGCATAGATATCTGTTAAGTATATCTTTTATTTTTTTGGGGGTTTGCTTTATGAGTAGTAGTCGCGGGCCAGAGGGACAAACCCACAACAAAGACAGACACAGCTGATAACTATCATTACCCGCAGCGTGCTATATATGTATGTATGTATATGTGTGTGTGTGTGTGTGTGTTTGGCTTTTGTTTTTATATATTTGGCTTCAATTCTGCGGTCTAAACCTGAGCCCGTGTCTGAAACTCTGTCTGATCATCATGATGATGATGATGATGATGATGATGATGATGATGTGGATATAGATGTGGATGTGGATGTGCTGCAAAAAGAAGCAAGAAGAGGCAAGTTGCAAGAACAAACGGCAGTAGCACGCACCATTAGATGCGGTCAACATGAAAACATCTGCTCTTCTGTGTATTCTTTGGGGTCAATACAGCGCTACGTGTTTAGGGATAGGAACTACATACTTATTTATACTATATATACACACACACACATACACATACACATATACAAAGTGGCGTGCGCCATTTTCAAGAAGCAAAGACGCAAAGGAAAAGCGACTAGAAATGAAAAGTGTTTTGAAGCGTGGAATTGAACAAAAAATAAATAAACAGACAGAGAGAAAAAGAGAGAGAGATGGAAAAAACCAAAGATACTTTTAAAGAGCTTTCAGGTCATTTAGTATTTGGCTCTGATTGAGATCGCAAAACGATTCGGATCGGAATCGAACTGGATGCAAATGAAGCCATTTGGACTTTAATATTTACGGCGTACACAGTTGCGGCTCATTAAATTTTAATCAATTTTTCGTTGCGTGCCATGGTGGTGATCGTAAATCGCAGTTTAGTTCGGGATTAGCGCATAAAGCGTTTAATATTAAAAAAAAAAAACAAAAAAAAAAAACAAAAAGAAACGCATACAATTTGTGTAACAATGTCTCGATCAGAGACAACAGGCCAAGGATCGGCCTAGATGCTGAATGGTGAATGCTGAATGGTGAATGCTGCCCCGATCGTTCAACATTTTGCGCCTTTTAATGGTTCTGTGCCACAGAGTCGCCAAGCTCTGAAAAAAAAAAAACTTGTTTATGCCAATCGTCCTACCCTAGGCCCTATCTGTGTCTGCAGCGGCAGCCGTTTATTGATTTTTAATGAAGCGAACGGCAACGATCACTTTTGATGTGATCGCAACCGAAACAGCGATCGTAGCCAGTAGCCAGCAGCGGGGTGGACGGAGGCAGGGAGGGAGGGAGAGAGAGACAGCATACCGTATATATTATAGAGCATCATCATCTAGAGCACTTCCTGTCTAGCCAAATATTTGGCAACAAATCATCAATCAGCCAACGCTGCATCTAATTTCGTGTGTGCCAAATTTGTAGCAAGTGCCAAAATCGACACCTTTTTTTTTTTTTTTGCGTTGCTAGTTTTGTCAGAGTTTTTGTTAGAGGTGTGAACAGACTCGGCGATGCTGTGTGTTGCTGTGTGTTGCCGAGTCGCCGGACGCCTATTAGTGGCAATTTTCAGCTGATTTACGCAGCAGCATGTTCCAATTAAAGTTCTCTAAAATGCCAAGTGAGCCTTTTAAAAACTCATTAATCACACGCTTAACTATGCCCCTGAACCCTGCTGCCAAACCCCAGTCCAATTCCCATTCCCAGTCCCAGTCGCTGTTTGCCAGTCGTTGTTGCCCTAACAAGATCGATTTCAAATATTGCGAAAATAAAAGGTGCGAACCAATTTGCACCTCAGACGTGGCAAAAGTCCCTTTGCTAAGTATCTTCCTTTTTCTTCTTTTTTTTTTTACTGGCTGGCTGGCCTGCCTTTTAGCCGTTTTCGACCACAAGTCGTCCTGGCAGCCGACCTAACGAGCTGCTCTGCAGGCCCAGCCCAAGTTTCCACGTCCGCATCCGCGTTCGAGTCCCGAGTCATTTTCTATGAATTTCACGCCTACCACAAATTGTATGCGTCTGTCCCCTGTCCGTCCCTCAGCCCTGGCACCGGCGCCAACTTAATGGAACATCCATCAGCAAAATTGCGACCAGGGGGGTTGCCAAACGTCCAAGGACAGTACTTTTAAAATACAGCTGCCTTTTCTCTCATTCCTTACAAACAGCAAAGCTTCAGCTATGGAAATCCTTTAGCCATATGGGCAGCAGACTAACCCTGATCATTTTTAATTACTGTTTTTATAACTGCGCTCCCATTTTGGTTTCTTTAATACTATATCTCGATAAAAATATATCTCATTGACACGAATTATGGAACAACTCTGTTTTGTTTATGTAATTTATTTGTATCTTTGGTATTCCGATTTATTTTCTGATTTATTTCTGATTTATTTCTATATTATTTATGCTTTACATACTCTCCAAATACACAAGTACCGATTGATCATTCACTTATACATATGATATTTTCATTATGGGTATTTCTTTATATTTCTTCTCAGTATTCCTCAGATCTATAACTATTTAATCCCATACCATCTTCTTCACGCAACTCTTTTTTTTTTAGAATTTTTGATAGCCAAAGGGAGTTCTTTTTATTTTTTTTTTAAATAGGATCTTTGTGTTACGGCTGTGCCGTTTTCAAAAGTAACTACCATATCGTATTCGCATATCATCTACTAAAATTGCTCTAGTCAGCATTTAGTTAAGTTTGCAGCGCCTTTGGCCTTTGGTTTTTGGGTCCAATTAAGCCATAAAATCTAGACATGCACCAATTTAGGTGCCTTCAAATTATTCAACGACCACACATTATAAATTTTAAAACCAAGAGCAGCCTTTAGCCTCATAAAAAATACAGAGCAAGCCAGCAAGAAGAAGCAGCAGCAGCAGCAGCAACACGAATATAAAAAAAACGTCAGACAACAACAACAACAACAGCAACAAAACACACGAGACAAACTTTTGTCACAAAACGTCAAAGTCCTTTGTGATTTACTTCGCTGCAACGTGCGTGGCACAAAAAACACTTGATACCCTTTTCGAGTCTGGCGATCTTCAATGCGTGTGTAGGGGGTGTGTGTGTGTGTGGGGGGGGGGGGGGTGTCTCTGGGGTGTCTGCTCCGTTTGATTGCCGAGAAATTAAAACGTTACGCTCGTTGACGCAATGCCCAAAATGATGTTGACATGCGGTTCGGTTTTCATTTTTTTTTTTTCACTTTGTGTTTTATGTGATTGGATTTGGTATCCTTAAGGTTGTGCGCCATCGCAGCGGCCCATCAATCAAGGCAGCAACAGCAACAGCAACAACAGCAATTCGTGCGTCGACAGTCGAAGGCCAAAAATGCAATTCCTGCAATTTTTACTAATAAAATTGCATGAATTATATGCAAAGCATTACTCAACCGCAGAGGCAGCATCAGGGGCAGCCCCCACGACTTGGATTGCAACTGCCGATTGGGTGGGGTGTGGTGTAGTCTTGTGACGAGTGATAGAGACAGAGAGTGTGAGAGAGAGACAGGCTGTTACTCTGCTGGGCAATAAGACAAAACTCATGCCGGCGGCTGCTTCTTCCTTCACGTAATATAAAACTTTCAACACCTTCGCACAGCGTATTCTCAAATCTTTATGGAGAGACTCGCGGGACTCTCGTGAAGTTCACTTTGCTGTGCTCGTCTGTGGGGCTGCCTTTAAATTGTTTCTGATTAGCGCTGGGCATAGAGCTCTCCACCTGAACCCGATCAACTTGGCTCAATGGCAAGAGGCATCGACTGCCCCTCATTCCTGTGTTGCGTGTTGCAAGCGTCCTCTCTGGTGATATATCTGCCATTGCGGTTCTTGCATATATAATTAAGGCGTTAGTTCAGCTTCGATTGAGTGCCCAATGCGAAAGAATTTCGAAATACTACCTCTTCCACAAGAGAAATAATTACTTGATTAGTTAGCGCATAATCTATAATGATATCAGAGTATTATGTATGGACCCTGCCATATTTGAGACCAGTTTTTAACTAGAAATACTATAGTGCATAACTCTATTAAAAGTTGTACTATAGTAGCTTAAGATAAAGCTAATTTCAAGTAACATCCAATTTTAATCATGCAGTAATGTTGCAATGTTTTTAAACATGTTTTTAGCTATATTATAATCGCTTTAAATTCGTGATTTTTTTTGCTGCTTTTGTAGAGTTGCTTAAATATGATATCTCTTGATATCATTGCATTATTTTTGGTCTGATTAAGTTTTTTTTGTTGGGTTTTCCCAAATCCTTGCACAAAATTTTGGACACATTTTTAAGTTAATTACCCCGAGATTAAATAATATAATATTATTTGCATTTTTAAATTTACATAATTTTTAATTGTTACTTTTATTTTTAAAATAATTATATGTTTAAATTTCGATTCTTGTAATTCCTGATTTTATTTAATTTTCTTGTGTCGACATTAAATAAATTAACTTACTAAGTATTGAAAATATCTAACAGCCTTTAAAACTTAAAATCTATGCAATAAATCTATAGTGCTGTATCTAAGTATTCTTTCTATTGATGTTGTATATTTGTTGTATAGCTTTGGGCACCTTTTCAAGAACTTGCAGTGCTGGAAAATTGACCACTGGGCACTCCAAACACCAACACGCAACGCCCCTCCCCCCTGCTGCAACAGGCTGATGCGCCCCCGCAGTTGCCACAACTCTGCTTTAGCTGTCTGCACTCCAGATTGTCATCACCAAAACGCGACTTGGTAGCTGCCCCCTTTACACTCTCTCTCTCTCTCTCCCTCCCTCTCTCTTGAGCATGCCTAACATTTTTGTTGTTGCTGTTTGGGGCACACAGGATGCGTTGCAAAGTTTTGGGGGCATCGCGAACTGTTGCCACAGTCGACGACTAATGCAATAACAAATATTTATACTTTTTGCGATAAATGTTTGCGTTGGTTAATAAAGCGATTTGTTATTTCAAGTTTCGTGCTCATAATTTATATGCTTAAATTGGATTAAGTCGTACCAAACACCCCCAACCCCCTCTCAGCCCTTTACCCATGTAAAGTGTGTGGCGTTGCGGAGGCGTTGAGTTGAGTTGGGTCCTCTCCTGGTTTATGGTATATGGTATATCATGGTATATCGCTAGCGCCGCAGGCTGCCAGCCAGCCAACAACTGTCTGCAAAGGTGTGAAATAAAAAATTTGCACAAGGAAAACATTGATGCAAAATTCTCTGTTTACCTTTTGCATGCTTTCATTTATTTATACCCATTTGGTTGTTTTTTTTGTTGTTTTTTTGTTTTTATAGTGTGTTCTAAGCGCTTAATGGTTTTTGGTGTACATGGCAAATTACTTAACCGGTAAGTTAATGACAACACCTACAAGCAGCAGCAGATCGAAACGATCACTGAGATTATCTAGTTCTCTCTATCTCTGTCTCTGTCTCTCTCTCTGATAGGCACTTAGGTAGCTGTCTGGCACAGCTTGAGCGGCAGTCAGCGGGTGCAGCAGTCGGCCAGGCGATCCAGCCGATCATTTACAGCGGCAACCGGCGATCATTTATTTAAAAATTATTGCCACATCGATCACGGGGCAGAGACACACAGTCAGAGTCAGAGTCAGAGTCAGAGTCAGAGACACAGATCGTTGAGAGTCGCTGCCTCCGCAGGTCTCGAGATCTCGGACCATTTCATTATTATAGGGCAAGTTGCTGCAGCGATCGACGCTGATCGTCGTTTGCCACTTTTCATACCCTGTACCCATTAGCAATGTCTCAAATGGGTAGCATAAAGTTTTGCATCTAGCTGAAGCAATTGCTTGAAGAGCATAGATAGATTGGGTCATAATCTCAGAGACTAAAAAAGCTAGAGATAGAAGTTTGAGATATAGATTTGTTTAGATCACACGCAAATCAAGTTAATTAATTGTAATTAATAATTAAAAATGAGTTCATATGAATTAATAATATTGTTCAATGTATCGCTTATATATATATTTTTTTTTTAAGCATATATTGAGAACTTTAGGCATCAAATTTGATATACATTTATTTCCAATATCCCTATACCTAATAAAATTATTTTTAAAAGCCTTGATTCATAATTTCGATATGCTACAAAACGCTTATTTTAAAAAAAAAAAAAAAAGAAACTCAGGCAGCCAAAAGTTATTTATTTAAGTTGTAATAGTGTATGCCTTAGGAAAGAAGAAGCGCCTGGTAGAGCTGGCTACAGGGTATTTGCTAGTCGAGTACTACACAACTAGAGCACGCTTGTTGTTGCTGTTTTTTTTGCGCATTTGATGGACCAGAAACTGTATCTGGAGCTGAAGTCTGGGACCGGATATGCTGCACACGCACAAGCTGAAATGCACTACATTTATTTATGGATCCGCCTGCCGCCAGTCGCTGTCTCTCTCTCTCGCTCTCTCTCTATCTCTTTGTCTCTCTCTCTGGATTTGGCGAGCGCTGAAAATCAATTGTAATCTTTGAGTTTGATGAATTGATTTCAGATTGCGTAGATTTTGATAAGAGACGCTCGCTGGCTGCAAAACTCTGCTCTTGTCTCCGTCTTGTAAGCTGTCATTAGAACTCTGCCCCGCTGTTGCGCCTCGCCTCGCCTCGCCTCGACTCGCAATCGCAATTAAGCACACACACACACACACGGACATATGTAGTCAGTGAGATCTTAGGGTTCGGGGCGATAAGCATAGACATTATAGGCAATTTGTTGTAATTGAAAATTAAAGTGTCAGCCTGTGGCATTCATTAATGCAACAGCCACAAAACTGTGGGCACGCCTTTGCAACTTTGGCGAACTCTTCCCCCCCCCCCCCCCCCCCCAATACACGCGGTGCACACACCACCCTGGGACAGCATGTGGACAGTTTTGTCGTCGAGCATCGGACAAGATCAGCGCTTTGCGATAAGATGCGCTTTACAAACTTGAAGTCGCCAGATCGACAGATTGCCAGATCGCCAGATCGCTTACATTGAACTGATATGGAAATTATGCGGCCAACTCTTATTCCGGCGAAACGTCGCCTGGTTGCATCGTTTAAATTAGCGTTAGTAAAAGTATGCCAGGGCCAGGGTCAAGCTCAGCCAGATCCTCAGTCAGATTATCGATCGTCCATCGTTCCAACGTCCAACGTCGATCGTCCATCGTTGTATTTGTATATGTATATATATTTTAAAACAAAATTTACAACTTTTTGCCTGTGCCAACGTTTTAATAATGTTTTGATGAATTTTATATGCGCCGCTTGTCGTCGCTGATCGTGACTCTTTGATCATGGCTTTCGGCGCTTAGCCACTGCTTTGGCTCCTGCTCCTGCTGCTCCTGCTCCTGCTGCTTTTGGCCTTTTCGATCATCGCAACGGCATCTTTCGCAGTCGGTCAGTTTTGAGCACCGCCAGAGCGAGTGTCAGTTTATGAGCTTCATTATATTTAAGCTCTGGCTACCCTTCACTGCGGGGCATCGTCACTTTGTCAGCAGTCTTCTGAAACTATTAAACTATATACATATGTTTTCAAAATATTTTTGGAAGCTACTCAAATTGTAGCTTTTACGAGCTTTTATTTTGCTAGTTAATATTATTATATAATCAACTCTATTAACGCTCTCCTTGAGCTTTATAGTAAGAGGCTTCATAATTGTTTGGTAGTTCCTAATATAATATTTTAGATATACAATTCAATTAATTCAAGAATTCAACATTTTAGTCTCTTTGAGCATTAATATACTTATACTTATTAAAAGCTCAACAAAAGCTGACAGGTACTTTAAAAGCTGCTTCAGCATTATTTAATAGTAAACATTTCAGATGCAAATGTAGTGTATTTATATGGGCGACTTTCCTTGTTGCAAGTTTCTCATTTTAATAGGCAGCGGCATTGTCGCGATTGGCGATCTATTGGGCGAATCGCTGTGGAGCAATCGATGATTATGTTGTTGCCATTTTTTACGAACAGCCTAGCAGCTAAATTTGTGTATGCATATGTATAGGGTAGGTACATTGATATCTGGGAATCTGGGATTGGGGGGCTGTTGAAGATCTCCGCCTGTCAGCCATTTGACAATGCACTAATTTACGGAAACACCGAGTGGGCACACAAGGATCTCAGGATTGTAAGATCGCCAGATCGTTAATCGATTAAGCAACTGGCTGAAACTGGAAGCTGCGCTTTTGTCTTTTTAGCGGCGTCTTGCCGTATTTTTGTTTTTGTTTTTTGTTTTTTGTTTTTGTCGCTCATAAAGAACGTGATAAATTATGCACAAAGTCTTGGAAATTGTATGGGGGAATTGGGAATTGCAACCCCTTTTGCGAAAAGTAGCGTGTTCTGTTAGTTTGGGTGGCCGCTGGAGCAACTTAATTTCAATCGCTTGGGCTTATTGTTATGGCTCTTTTGGCTGCAAACAATGGGGCCGAGCAGCACACCCAAGGAGAAGCCACAGCAGCAGCAGCAGCAGCGGGCAGTCCCCAATAATAAACTTTAAGGATCTCACTCCCTCTCTCTCTCTCTCTCTCTCTCTCTCTCGCTCTGTCTCGCTTTGTAGAGTTCATCCAATTATTGTGTGCGTTGTTGCAATAAATTCGTTTATCGCCGCGCTACAGCAGCCAAAATCATTTAAAAGCGATCGCTTTTTGCTGCTTTTTATGCGCCGATCCTCAATTGGAAAAGGGCATATTAATTTTATGCCATGTCCGTCTTGCTGTCCATATGAACTCGATTTAATTCCATTTGAAATTCAGTTATATTCACCAAAAAAACGGAAAGCATCTACATATTTAACGCTGTATAGAATATGATTACTCCATTTAAAGATGGGTAAATTCCCCGCCCAGATATACTCCTACTCCTTTAGAGTAACTAACCTTATTATCAAGCTAAGTTTTCATCAATTCTTTTGTGTTTTCAGGGTATTGTGCAGTCGTTTACTTCCGACTGCAATGTTCTTACTTGTTTTTGTTTTTGTTTCTTTTTTTTTGCTTGTCTGCTGCTGTTTTATTTTGTTTTTTTATTATTTAATTTTTTAGTTCAGATTAAGTGATTGCCAAAGTTGTATGGGTAATCGGGTTGATTTTTGTGGTTTTTTTGGGGTCTCTTACAAATTGATTGAGTTATGTAATTGCATTGCGGGTCGCTGCTTTACATGACTGCGCTTCACATTTTAATTAAAAAAATGCCAACTGGTTGAGCGGTTGGCAAGGGGTGCCCGTGATGGGGGGGACGGGGTTGCGGGGGGAGAAAGTTGTCACAACAGCATTTTAGCGGCGATCAATGCCATTTCACTCCATGTCGAACGCTGCAGAGGCAGCCAAGTGCTTGACGTTGCAGTTGAAGCACATCATAAATCACACAGCCACCGAACGTTGCAACGCGTCGATGTTGACGATGTCTCTACCTCTGCCACTGCCACTGCCACTGCCACAGAGTCAGCGTCGACGTCGACGTCAACGTCAAAATCTCTTTAGCATTTTGCGCGCGCACTTGTTGTAAATTTCGTCAGAAAACGCGTCGCACTGGACATGCACAAGTGTTGCGGCCTGTTGCCACCGGTTGGAGCCATGCAACACACGAGGTTGCCATGCTGCCAGGTTGCCAGGCTGCCAGGCTGCCAGGCTGCCGTTGGCTCCTGGTCTGCTGCTGCTGCTGAATGACGTGCGCACAATGCGTGCGCATAATTCAGGCTGCCTGCCGGCCTGCCAGGCTGTTGCATGCAACACGCCGCTACCGCCCCATGATGCTGCACAGCAAAAAATTGTGGCTTATACTCAAAAGCTTAACAGCAAATTTCAAAAAATTCAAATCAATTGAAACAAATCTAATATTAAATTAAACTTAATTACAAAATAATTTGGCAGCTTAATTTTTTTTGAATTGTGCAAAAAATATATGCAAATAAGATTTGTAGACTTATCAACAAGAACGAGCATTATAGCTTCAAGGAATACCTGTTACAGGTAAAAATTTAATTTGATGTAAATAATACTGTAATTTAATTGAATTTAATTAGAAGCGTCACATAAGATAAATAATTGAACATAATATAATTGAATGGAAACCTGCATTTTTTACTGTGTGCTTCTGCTGCTTGAAGCGCGCTCATTCATTCATGCAACGACTGACACGGCACAATATTCCCCATGCCCCTCCTCAATATCGGACCTGCTGCCCCCCTCGCCCCTGCATCCAGTTGTGGCTCATTGATTCACGGTGCACACATTCCTTTTGCTTGCCACTTGTCAACACTTCATTTCATTTTCGTTGTTGTTGTTGTTGCTGTTGCTGTTGTTCAGTCAACTACTCCTTTTGATAAGTCAATCATGCCAAGTGGCAAGTTCGAGTGTTGTTGTTGCTGCGGCGGCTGCGGCGGCTGCGGCGGCTGCTGCTGTTGTTGGCGCAACAAGTGGCATTGTGTTCAAGAAAAGAGCCAAGTTTACAATTTGTGTGCGCCTTTTTGGCTTTGGGGGCCAGTCAAGTGGCAGTGGCTTTCGCTTTGTTCTCATCTCATCAGCTCATCAGCTTATTGTTTGATCCTTGCTGGCAATCCTTTTGATGAGCATCCTTTCGATTTGCATGACATGTGCATTTGAGGGCTCTGCCCCAAAACAAGTGCAGTCCATGGGAACCAATCGAAATCCGAGAGCAGCCATTAAACACTCACAGATCACCGATGACATGTTACAGCATGGGTAGGATAGATACCCTGTATTAAGTTTAGAAAGGAGGCAAGTCATATGAAATTGAAAACCTTTATCATTAAATCTCGTAAGCTCATTTCATTTAGTAACCATATCCACAATCATTTTATATATCTGTAATAAAAATATGTTTTACTTATTATCTGATCATTCTTCAATTTATTATATATTATCTTGATTTAAGCTACTTGCTAATCAGCAACGAAATAGAAACTCGTTATTTGGCCAGCAGAAGCTGCATACAAAATTTCGCAGCTAAGCGTTATCTAGTTTCCCAGTTCCTTGAGACTGGTGATCACAGATAACCTGTACAATTACAACTTATTACATATCGTAACATATTTAATGCCTCAACTTAATTTTTCTTCACTTTCCCTTGGCTGTTTTTTTTTTTTTGGCCAACAATTTGCCTCCACTTAGTACACAATTTTTGTAGTGTGAGCCAAGTTTGCCAAACTGTAATCTGTAATCGGTTTTGGGGTTATCTTTATTTTCTTCACGCACTGCTCCAAATATTTTTCACAGCTCATTAAAATGTAATTTGAGGCGCGAAATGTTTTGCGTTTTGCGGTCGCTTTTTTTGTAATATTTTTATTTTTGCGGCCTGAGTTGCGAATAATAAACCGTTGCATTGATATTATCACTGCTTAAGGAGAGTAAGTAAGTGAGGAGGGTTAGTGAGGGGATGATTCGGAGGCAGCAGCAAGCTAAATGGCAACTTAGCGTTGCACTTGCGCATTCAACAATTTAATTAAAATGAAATTTTCGAATCACAGGAGGGACTGAAATGCAACTGCGCGGTGGATCAGATTGCCAACAAGTGTGTTGCACGCTTGTGAGTCGCACAACGGGGTGGTAGGGGGGGGGGATGGGAAGGAGAGGGGTAGCAATGCGGCCAAAGTCAAAGCTGAAGGTAAAAGCCATTGCGGGTCCCCTTCGTTGCTGACGATGATCAATGATTGCAGCGCCGACGCCGACACGTGATCAAGATCACAGCTCTCGAGAGGTAGGAGGGGTTGTGGAGGGAAGGGGGACTAGCACTACTATAAGCGGCATGTAATGCGCCATGCATTACGCGTATCTGGCGTTGTCATCGTGTCAGTTGCCTCGCATATTATTAATTGGCTGACCATAGAAACTGGCCACAGGATGAGGCAGCAGGGGATAACGTTGACTTTGACTCCGACTGCGACTCCGACTTGCATCGGGATCTGGATGTGTACATGTATATGTGCATCTGGTTGTGGATTCATAAATACGCTAGAATTTATGTGTTAATTTGTCTCGCCGCCAAGCGCTGTTGATTTATTTTCTAGTGCGCCACTCTTGATTTTTTGTTGTTGTAATTATTTTGCAAGCGAGGCGGGCAATGCTGGCGATCTGGCAACCCGTGGCAAACTGGCAGCCTGGCAGCCTGGCAACTTGCAGCAATTTGTTGTGTCTGTTGCTGTTGTTGTTGTTGTTGTTGCATTGAGCCAGTAAACATTTCTTTTGTTCGCCGCAATTTGTATTGTTCGCATAATTAAATTGACGCTTGGCATTCCAATGCCCACAAGAGCCGCAGACTTCGCAGTCTGCCCCCCCTCCCTTCCCCTCCCCTTCTCCTCCCTCGTACTTTGTCATCTTGAGTTTCAGCTTCATTCCAGTCCAGACCCTGGGCCCTGACAGTGACACGCGCAGTAGCTGCCAAGTTGCCAGGTTGCCAGGTTGCGAACTTACCAAGTTGGAGTCTGGGGCTGCTGGGGCTGCTGGGCCTCCTCTGCCTAGTTGGTATAATTAGCAACGATTAAACACTTGTCGTCCCACCCAACGCAGCAGAACAAAAGCATTTTGCCGACTCCGACAATGACTTCGGGGTTCTTTGCGCGTCTATTTAGCTATTTTATAGGGCTTAACTGTACACTCGCAAAAATAGTTAGCATTTATAATTACAATTATTATTTATTATATGAATTATTATTTATTATTAGAATTATTATTTATTATTATTATAATTATTATTTATTATTAGAATTATTATTTATTATTATTATATACAAATTATTTATCTCCAAATCGCAAACATTTTGTGTTTAATATAATATGAAAAAAACTTGATCCCTACATTTCAGAAACTATCTAGCAGAAGTATAAAATAACTATAACAAGATCATCCATATTTGAAGTAATCGAAAATGTGTCCAAAATGACTAATAAGAAGATTTTCAATATTTGATAGAAATATTTAAGAATATTCTAGCTAAGAGTGGCAGCCAGTTTGTTGGTCAAACGTAACTCTTAAACTAGCATACCATCGTCTAACGAAACTTTAAACTTTAATAGAGTATTTAATAAACAAAATGTAGATGAAGATAAACTATATACTAAATTTAATAGCTCTAGCTCTTAAGGTTGCTGAGTTCACATAGATGGGCATAAGTTTACCTTGGCTTCAATTTCGGACTCAAACGATAAAAGACAAACTGCAGCTGTTTAAAACATAATTTAATTTTCTCTTAAATATCATATAAATTCTTCTGTGTATTACAGAGATTTGTATTATAAACCTTGACTGAGATGAAAATTGATGTACTCAGATCCAGAAACTTGCACTCTTGGAACTTAATTTGCGTACTAGAACTACTCTGTGTGGGTATTTTCTCTGAGTGTACGGCATTCTGTGCCTTGTATTCGGCCTGTGGCCTTTGGCAGCGAGGTGGAATTTGTCAAGCGCAAGGACACATAACTGACTGCAATTAGGTGTTCAATGGATGCATATTCTGCCTCTTCTTCATCTGTCAGCCTGCCAGCACTGCCAGCTCTTCTGCTCCTTCCGACAAGGAGCTGCGAGCTCCACTCCCTGGCAATGGCAATGGCAATGGCAATTGTTGTCAGGCTTGTTTGATTAGCGTGTAATTGGCCTGTCACAGCGCCAGTTCCCAGCGAACCAACATTATCAACTCCACCCCCCCCCCTCCCTTCACCCTCCTATTCTCTGTTCGTAAATACTCAATTATAAATTTATTGATTTTAATGAACGTTATCAATTTGCAATATTTAAAAAAGTTCAGCGTAAAACAAAAGCTTTCAAGCATACATATATCAATCAAGCGTCTCTCAGATACCATCAGCATCAGCAGCGGCATCAACATCATCATCATCATTATCGATATGATGATCATTATCATTAACATCAAGTCACAAGGTCGTCACTATCATAATAACTGGCTGGCTTCTTTACTACTCACAACTTGACTTGATTTGCAGCCTGTCTCGGGTGTCGTTTATTGTAGTTATCTCTGGCTCTAAATATTTCACTGTTTTGAGTAGACGCCCCAAAAGTATTGATTAATAACTAGCCGACAGATAGTACGAGAGAGTCAGACCAGAAGCGAGATATAGTAGAGATCGTTTATAGGAATAAGGTCTTACTTAATGGGAAAAGATATATTCGACCATTTGCATTCAAATTATGAAATCGTTTGCCGAATATCGTTAAAGAATTTCAATTAAATTATTTTACGATCTATCTGCCTATTGGCTATTTTTATAAAAATTGTCTTATGAGTTACACTTTTTGTTAACATTTATAAAATAGACTTTTAGTCTTTTACTATTCAATTTAATCGTCAAATCACGGACGATGTTGTTCAAAGAGAGAGTCCCCTTCAAGTAACCCCTTCAATTTTCCATACTTTTCTGATACTTCTTTCCACTGATGTACATATATCTCTCCCTTACTAGTTGGCTGCCTCTCCATCTCCATCTCTTTCGCTCAATCAATATGTAAATCCTGGCCATATCGTGGAATGCGTCAAGCCAAATGTCAATTGAAAGCTGTGCAAACAGCGCGCGCGACAAGCGAAGGCCCAGGATCCGAGCTCGGGTCTCATGGTATGAAGGATATGCAAACAAATAAATAAATATTTATAAGGAAGCGCAATACGAGCAGAGCTGCAAGGACACTCTAAACGCAGCACCCAAGACACAGGACACACACGCGCCAGGCAGCTCAAAAGGAAAGACAACAAAATAGACAAGCTGCAAAATATGAAGAGACCGAGACCCGTTACAGGTCGGGACCAGGAGCTACGCCTAGGCCTAGAGGCAGAGGCAAGGGCAGGGGCAGGGACAGGGACAGGAAGAGGAAAGCAAATGTGCAAACGCGTGCGCCTGGTTCCCGGTGCCAGTCTCAAGTGATAAGAAACCTAGGAAAAGGACTGCGCGACACCAAGAAAATATTAATTTACACGATTTGTTGTTGTTGTTGTTGTTGTTGTTGCTGTTGTTGATCGCCTTGTAGGCAACATCAGCTGCCCCAGTGCATTAAAGGGCTGAGGATTGAAGATTGAGGGTTGAGGGTTCCTGGCTAACAATCAAGGTGCATCTGCAGCTACGGCACGTCCTCGTCCTGTTCTGTTCTGTTCTGGCAGGCAAATATGAAACCCAAATGACGCCTTGCTAACCCCATCGCACACACACACAACACACACACACACATTAAACAAGGCACACACCTTGCCTCGTGGAATCAAGAACGAAATCAAAGACACTAAAAAGTGCAGTTGACAAGCGACGCCCTCGACATGTGCAACTTTATGTTTGCAGCTTGATCACTGATGATTATTATGATTATGATTATTATGTCACAGGCAGCATGTTGCCAGCAACATTGTTGCCAGAGGCAAACATGTAAGTGCCGCAAGCACCAAAATACTGAGCAGTTGGAGTTGTGATCAATTTTAAAAGAATAACAAATTTTGGATTTAATATAGATACCATTACCTTTAAGGTCTCGGGCGAGAAAATCGGTTTAGTTTTGACAAAGTTAAGAGACTTGAAACGTCACATGACAAATTTCTGACAAGAAATCCAAAAAAAATTCAGATTGCTCAACTTTGAATGTAGAATTATTTGAAAGGTCAAATCATGACTAAAATGACATCGAAAATTTAAATCGGTTTAGTTTTGACAAAGTTAGGAGTGTTTGTAGTTTTAAAAATGCATTTTTAGGGACTTGGAACATAACATAGCTAAATCGTAGTCATGATTTCTGACAAGAAATCCGAAAAAAATTAGTTGCTCAACTTTGAATATAGATTTATTAAAGCCATGACCAAAATGAAATCGGAAATAGAAATCGGTTCAGTTTTGACTGAGTTATGGCCTAGAAATGTCAGATCGATCTTGAAAAAACTAAAATTGAAAGAGAAACATTTTGAGCGGGCAAAGCCTGGTATCTCTAGTAATTGCTAGATCTGTGTACATAGATTTAGATGACAAATTCAAATAAGAAGTAGATGAAGTAATTCTTGCAACTTTCCTTTCTTTAGGGTATTACATGCAGCTAAACAAAGTAGTTTAGTTATTATGAGTTAAGATCTCTCATGGCTATTATCATATCATAATCAGCCACATCTAAACACACACACACACACACACACACACACACAGTTGCATTTCAGGCTTTTGTAGATGTCATAATTGGCAATGGAATGGGCGGTTTTTATGAGCCACTGTGGTTGGTGGCCAAATGGGATTTGCATTACGACAGCCGCAAATTATGCAAAATGTTCTTAAAGATATGCCGCTTAGATTACAGAGAGAGAGAGAGAGAGTGAGAGAGGGAGAGAACGAAAGAGTGGGAGATGGAGAGAGTCCTGTGGTATGTAGTCCTAGAGATCCTGTGGCTTAGCCGCAACTAAATGCGGCTTAAGAGCCTTGTTAGGCGTGAGATTTGTGTGTGTTGTGAACTCAATTGTTGTTGTTACTGCTTTTGTCGGCAACATTTCAAATACACATTTTTCCGGTGAAATTTTCTAGGGAAATTGGGAAAACACGCAACGCGGCACAATGAGTTAGTTTCTGGGCCGGCTGCTTCTGATTCTGCTTCTGCTGCCAGGATATGTTAGGATTTGTTTACATGCAAAACAGAGCACGTGTGTGTGTGTGTTGTGTGTGTGTAACTTGTGTGTAACCTGAGCCGTCGACACGAGTCGCCGAGGCGATAAACATCAGCTTGAAGCAAAAGTCAGACTTTTGCTGCAAAGTCAGCCTCGGGGCTAAAAATCTGAAATGCTGCAGACTGAAATCAGATGCAGATACAAATACAGATGCAGATACAGATGCAGATACACATATATGTATGTATTTATTTATCTGCAATTTATTTATATGTGGAATCCATCTCTGTGGCATGTCTGGCAGCTATATATAATGCTTGGGACGCCGCCTGCAGTTAAGTTCCATCAGGTGCCTCGTTCTTGGGGCCGGCTGCCAAAATAATTAAGTCGTTTCTGCAACAATTAAATAATTCTGAAAACGTTTGCCGCTAAAGTTCTGCTACTGCTTCATCTGATCCGCTGCTCCGCTGCTGCTTCCTCTTATTCACTTGATGCGGCGTTATTCCAGTGGCTTGCAATTTGTTTAATTGCACTTTGGCTGCGAGCGACAGTTTAACATACGAGAGGTCGCCTCAAACACACACAGCGTGAGAAAAGCACCAAATTCTGTCCCAGAGACCAAGCGGTACATTCATCATGCCACACGGTCGCACAGTGGCTACAAAACTATTTGAACAGCAGCGAAATTGTGCAGATGTTACATACTCATTTATTTGCTATATTGAATATTGTTGAGAAGCAACTATCGATGAAATATTTAGACTGATTTTTTTTTACATCATATAGTAAAAAAGGAACAATCGATTAAATATTTAGACTAATTTGTATATTTCATTTGCATGTTTTTAAGATAGCTTTATGAAATCTTTTGACTTTAAATATTACTTAAATATCAGATGATAATCGATGGGGGAATATCTAAATAAAATAAGATATATTAGTTGACTTCAGTTGCCTTCGAACTTCATATAATAATAATGATTTGTAAATAAATGCACTAATATAGATATTATTTACAAATAAAAATTATCTTAGTATTCCTAACTAGCCTTATTCTTGCCTTTAATAAGTTTTTATATTCAGACAAAATAAGCCGACTATATACATAAGATTGATCAGTTTTCATAGTCACTGCCACACTGTGCTGGAGTTACTCGATGAGCATTGGCTTGGCTTTCACTGCCGCCAGTTGCAAGTCCGTCTGCGTCTGTCGCTCTTGGTTGACGGCGTTGGCAGCCAGGGACTACTGTGCAACGCCCACTTTTTTGGGCGCGCGCATAATTACAATTGTATTTTATTTTATTTTTTTTTGTTCGCATGCGAATTCCAGGAGCTGTCGCAGGCTCGCTCGATCTCTCTCTCTCTCTTTCTGAGAGCCTCGGGCGTCTATGGACAGCGGTCAGCGAGGCTGAGGCTGAGGCTGCAACTGTGGTTGGGTTCAAGTCCCGAGGTGGTGCGTGCCGAGCGGCAATTGTCACATGTATGTTTTTGTCTCTTGTCTCTGGTTGTTGGGCTCGTCCTTTGTTTGTGTGACCATTGTCCAGGCAGGCACTTGAGGAGCAGCGGCTGCCAATACAATACAATCTCATGTGGCCGGCCATGCGGTGGGCGTTGTTTGCGGGGCGGACAGCGACCAAATCGTCTTAAGTCTCTTCTAGTTTGTCAAAGGCAATTAAGTTCCCCTTTGTCTCGGAGGCGTGCAAAGCGGTTTATCGACCAGAGACATGTGAATTGTGAATGTGCTTGCTGTTGTTGTTGTTGTTGTTGCGGCTGTTGCGGTTGTTGCTATATCCATAGATCTAACCTGAACCAGCGCGCGCTCTAGTTAGCAACTGAAATTGAGCCAATTTAAGGTCAGCAATGTCACTCATTGTCCGCCGGCACAAGGTTTGTCAACATTATCTTTGTTACCATCTACACAATCTGCAGAATCTACAAAATCTACAAAGTCTGCTGATCTATTTCTCTATCCGCCTATGGCTTGACTTTGTCACCAACCAAGTGTTAATCAAAATCGCATTGCGTTGTACAATGAGTCAGAGATCGGTTTATGTTTCTTTCAGTTCAAGTTAATCTTCAGTTTTGTATATTTCCATCAACGAAAAGTTCCTTATAAATGACCTTCCCAGACTTCAAACTGCCACAACTTTGTCGAATCTGAACCGATTGTCAATCCCGAGGCCATTTTGATCATTATTTGGCAGCTAGTTTCATTCTATATCTCAAGTTTACTAATTTAATAAAAAATTAAATTTCGGTTTTTTTTGGCGAAAAAAGCATAAGGGGGGACCCTTACCAATTTTGATTTTTCAAAAAATAGAATCCTGAAATTTTACGTTTAATTGATTGTGGGTGTCTCAATTAGTATAAAAAACTATACGAAAAGTGATTTTGTGGTGGTTCATTTTTCTGTCAAAAATCACGCCAAAAGTGACAACAAAATTGGCTTGTAAAGTGCCCAAACAACGAAAAGTTCCTAATAAATGACCTTCCCAGACTTCAAACTGCCACAACTTTGTCAAATCTGAACCGATTGTCAATCCCGAGGCCATTTTGGTCATTTTTTGGCAGTTTGTTTCATTCTACATCTCAAGATTATGAATTTTTGAAAAAATAAAATTTTGATTTTTTTTGGCATAAAAAGCATAAGGGGGGACCCTTACCAATTTTGATTTTTCAAAAAATAGAATCTTGAAATTTTACGTTTAATTGATTGTGGGTGTCTCAATTAGTATAAAAAACTATACGAAAAGTGATTTTGTGGTGGTTCATTTTTCTGTCAAAAATCACGCCAAAAGTGACAAAAAAAATTGGCTTGTAAAGTGCCCAAACAACAAAAAGTTCCTTATAAATGACATATCCAGACTTCAAACTGCCACAACTTTGTCAAATCGGAACCGATTGTCAATCCCGAGGCCATTTTGATCAATATTTGGCATCTAGTTTTATTCTACATCACAAGTTTATGAATTTTTGAAAAAATAAAATTTTGAATTTTTTAGGCGAAAAAAGCATAAGAGGTCCCCCCGGACCCTTACCAATTTAGATTTTTAAAATATAGAATCCTGAAATTTTACGTTTAACTGATTGTGGGTGTCTCAAAAAATGTAAAACATTTTTAAGAAAAAGATGCATTGCAAAATTGCAAATTTCTAAAATTTAATTTCTACTTTTTCCCATTTCCAAGCTCGCTCAGTTCGTTGCTATAGTCATTTGCTTCAGCAAGTTCGTTGCCTAAGTCATTTGCTTTCGCTTCAGCAAGTTCGCTGCCTAAGTCATTTGCTTTGGCAAGTTCGCTGCCTAAGTTATTTGCTTTAGCAGGTTCGTTGCCTAAGTCATTTGTATAGCAGATCCAGTTCGGTGCCTTATTTTTTTCATTTATTTCCATTTATCATGGCGCTGCAGTCGTCTTTAACTGGTGACTACCTCTCCCCCGCCAACCCCCCCCTGTCCACCGCTTGCCCCTTAAAATCCGACATGGTCTGCATCAAATCAATCAAAGTGATGCGCTTTGATGGACAGATCAACGACATATAACGAATGCTACCGAAACGGCATTAAAATATTTAACTAACAAAGCAGCAGCAGTGGCTAAGAGGGGGTGGGGGAGCGAGGGGTTGGCTGTAAAAAAGTCAACTCGTCTGCAGTCCTGCAGTTTAACATAAAAGCAATCATAATCCCCACACAGTGCTGACAAAAAGTTGTCAATTAGGTTCATCAAAAAGCGCCCATGATGATATCCTGCCCCTGAGACGACAACCAGAAACTACCCCCCTGTCTCTCCCTCCCCCACTGTCACCCTCTTTCTCTCTCTGTATGTTAATGCGGGCCGCCCGAGTAGTCAAATGGAGATGATGCCGCTCTCCTCTATGTCGCTGCTGATCATCATTAAGACTGCTCATCATGAGCTACGTGGCCGATCTTCGTCGTGGTCCTCAGCCACCCAGGCAGCGCCTTTATTATGATTGCATTATTTTTGGGGCAAATGCTTGTTGCAGTTGTTGTGTGTGGCTGTGGCTGATGCCCCGCTGCTTAGTTAAATGAGACATCAACATTGGGAGCAGGATTCCATTTTCCATTTCCATACTCACATCTGGCTACCGGTTAGCGGTTTTAGGTTTGTGTATCGCACTTGCCATTTGCTTGTTGTTGTTATTGTTCATAATGATGTTAAGTTGTTGTCTTTGCATGTAACACTATACCCCTCACTCTCACTCTCTCCCTCTCTCGCTCTCTCCCCACTTTTGCTGTGTGTGAGAAAGCGTTTCGGTTTTCCTGAGATTTCAGACTTTTGCCCAGTCGTTTAATGTCTTCATTACGCTGCTCCCCAGCAGTGAGATCCCCAGCCTACGCCCGGTCAACGTTGTCATCATCATCGTTGTTGTTGTCGTTGTTGTTGTTGTTGTTGTTGCTGCTGCTGCTGCTCTTATATTGTTTATTTATGAATGTCATTCAATTTATTATATCATTGTATATTTGACTTGAGAGGGAAATGAACGCATTTGTTGCTGCCACAAAGGGCGCTGACCAGACGAACCAAGAGATCAGCACAGCAACAACAACCGACCAAGCAACCAAGCAACCAAAACAACAACCAACACACTAACGGGCTCTTGTAGGAGTCGTCGTTAGCGTCGGTCATCATCTTCGTCTTGCTCTTGGACTTGGACTTGGACTTGGTCCATGTTGTCGTCGTCATCGTCATCTTTGCAGCATTTGCATCATTGCAAGCGCTGATCTGATCATCATCGTTTGCACTTTCCCTGCGAGTCCATAAGAAATTGCATTCATTTTGCTAAAAATTAAATACCAACTGCTATATGTATCTTATACATAGTGAATACTTATCAAATGAATACCATTCAGAGATTATAATTGATATGAGTCTGATTATTATATAAACATATAACTTGATGTCTCTAGAGCCTACATAACAAGTTTCAGCTATGTAGCTTATAAACCTCCTGAGATATGAACCTGATCCTCATCTTGATTCCTTAACTTTTATTTTATTTTTTATTTATTTATTTTTGTATTTAAATATATACAAAATAAAAGTTAAGGTACCACTTTGAAATGAATGTGAATTATAAATAAATATTTTATTATTTTTTGCAAAGCAACTAAATTTGTATAGCGCATTCGAGTTTCGCATATGCCTAAATGTGACATCGCCTTGTGGTTACTCGTTCGTTCGTTCGTTTGTGGCAATGTTCTGATCGCGAGCACTGCTCGATTATTGTATATCATCATGCCGTCCACATTGCCCCTTTATGTGTGCTCCCCCCCATATTTTACTTCTTCTGGTTTCGGGGCGCTTAACAAGTTGCCAATGCTTATGAGCTGTGTGCCTCTCTCTCTCTCTCCTTCTCTCTGTCCCTCTCTTTCGCTCTGGCAAATGCATTGCATAAGATAATTGGTGATTTTCATATCGATTTATGCATCCGCCTGGTCGCCTGGTCACCCGGTCGCCTGGCTTAGGCTAGGCTCTCTGCTTGGGTTTGACTCTTTTATTTTCTTTTTTGTCAAAGTCCGATCAAAGTCTGATAAATGTCGCGGGACATTAAAGCGAGCGTTTAGCACACAGCGGGATGCGGTTGCCGCTTGTGGGTATTATACAATATATTAAAAACAATAATTAAATCATAAATTGAAGGGCGTGCACTGGGAAATTTATTGCTCTATTTGGGTGAAAGTGTTCCGCTCCAATCAAATCACAATAAAAATAGTCACACGCCCACCAAAAAACAAAAACCAAGAAGATCACCAGCTCGAGATTGTGGGCGCTGATTGCTCGGGGTTAAACATTTTGTAAACATTTATTAAACGTCGCACAGCGCACACCGTGTGTGTGTGTGATTGTGTGTGTGACTGTGTGTGTAACTGCTCAAGGATCACGTTCCTCGGCCGTCTGCACTTTCTCCTCGCACTCTTGCCTCGAAAGGGGTTTCTGCGGTTTTCCTGGAAGGCCTAACTTGGCTTGTTAATGGCATTTATGATGTGAGCAGTGCCGACCGGCCGCCGGCCTCATAATCAGCGCAATTATATTGCATTTTCCAAATTTTCCAAATTTTCCGAATTCCAAGAGCTCTCCACACGGCTCAGCTAAACAAGTGTAGCCTTTGTAGCCTGCCGACAGTTTGAGTAGGAGAGCCGCCAGTTCAGTTCAGTTCAGGACAGGGCAGGGCAGGGCAGGGCAGTCGCGAGTCGCCAGCAAGTCGTCCATATCCTTGTTATCCTTGCTGCTGCTGCTGCATGCTGCAACCGCAAATGTGCTAACGAATCTTGCAGTCGTCCTGTGCCCCGGCACAAACATTGCCCAATTAACGCGAACTCAAACTCGAAACTAAAACTAAAAAAATATATATGTATATATAAAAAAAAGTGGGCAACAGGCGTTAAACGTTCTCGCACCTCGATGACTCGGCGAAATATATATATATATATATATACCAAGCAACCTCAAGCTACCAAACATTCCCAACCAATGTAAATAACTGCAGTGCAGTCGGAGGTAACTGCTTCCTGACTTTGGCCAAATGATGCCTCAATAAGCGGATTGTAATTTGAAAATAATTTTAATTTCTATAAGTTATATTTTTGTAATAGAAAATAATGCTAACCTTGTTGATTTATATAGATTTATATATTAATATGTCATTTTATCAAACATAAATTTTATTATTATTTTATTCTATTATATTATATTATTATATTTTGAGAGCCAGCATCAATTGAAAACTCATTAATGGCTGCAATCTGTGATCCAATTATTTAAATTCTTTAAGAAAACTGAGTCTCCTTTAATATAAGTATGAGAATAATATATATAATCCCGTTTCTAAAGTTGAGAATACAAAAACATATCAGTCGATATTCCCACCTTACCGTTTGAATCAACTTACGTGCCGACTATTTCTCAACTTGTTTCAGTTTCAAGATTCAGGAATCTGAATTGTAATATATGTTTGCCATAATTTACTCAGCTTGTGATGGCCACTTGTTGGAGTTTATTGCACTGCTTGGGTGGTGTCCAGATCAAGCTCCTCGCTGCACTCGTATCGCATGTCTCCAAATGCGTGCGGCTTACAACATTGAGAAGTGAGCGACACTAATCCTGAACAGATCCGATTACTGACAGCAGCTCTCCACTGTGCTCCAAAACAGACGCTTCAGTCGATGGCTCGCTGAGTGGCCAAGTGACAAGTGCGAAAGCGAATCGTCGCCCTGAGCCGATTGGCAAATAAAAAGGGAAAATTATAATTAATTTATACTTTTTTTTTAAGTTTTTTTTAATTCAGTTTTTTTATGCACAAACCTTGTTATGAATTTGTCTACTAGGATATTTAATTTTGCTTGATAATTTATAAATATATATAAAATAAAATTAAGGCTGTGAATAGAGTGAATAGGATCGGTTCCCAGCACAGGTTTTTCATTGGAGCTGCTCATTTCTTTCTCCCTATTGAAAAGTAAAAAAAAAATCACCTTTGCCTTGATAAAGTCATTATTCATCATAGACGATTGTATTATAATTATAATGGATGATTTTAACGAGCCAGCATTGTTGCAAGCACATGCGATTGAGCGCGAGTCCTTGGCGAAAGTAGTGTGGGGGGCGGGGAGGGGTAAAGGAATTCGTTTATCCTGCCTGCAGCTTGTTAACAATTGTTGCTAGATGGCAGCATAATTTACTTTGTCCCATTGTTCGCTCTCGGTTGCGTCGTTTGTCGATTGTCGATTGTCATAAATCGCTTTCGAATCGTCGCGCCCGTGCATCCTGGCATTGTCCTGTGTGCACTGATCTCATTAGTACGCCCCATTTAACACCTTTTTTGTGCGGCGGCGGCGCGGCGCTGCGCGGATCAGGTGCATATATGCGGCGCTCTTTGAACTGGCTGCTTGAATTCAACTGTATCACCTGTAATCACCTGTGGAAAACTGAATTTGAAACGGTCTTTTGTATTTTGGGCCACAGCACGCCCCACTTTCTACTAATGATTCACCAGAGCAACTTCTCACGCTGCCTTTTCACGCTCCGATCAAGGATCCATTAATTGTTGCTCCCAATTGCAATCGCCTTGGCCAGGATGTGCACTCGGGCAGCGTGTCCTGGCCAGCCAAAATGCTGCTGCCAAATATTTGCATAAGCCTTGACGGAAACCGGAAATCGTAACCGCTAAACTGCTAGAAAAATCCTCTCGTTTCCCACACACAAAAACCGTTTTAGCTGTTTTTTTGTTGTTGTTGTTGTTGTTTGTCTACAGCTAAACAAACACGCAAAGGTCCTGCGCTGCGATTGAAGATCTCGCGACATATTTTACCAAACGCAAACCCACATCAAAATCCAAATCAATAAAAGCAACAGATTTTCTATCGATGCGGATCGGAACGGTTGTCCTTCCGCTCAGCCCTTCGCTCCTCACTGACTGACTGACTGACTGACTGAGAAATTGATTTTAACGCCCGCCCCCGTCAATCCGTCAGCAGCTCATCAGCATAACAATCAATGCCTGCCTGCCACTCGGAACCCTTTTTGCCACTTCCTTTGCCCTTCCACACACACACATTCGCTTCGTGCCTGCAACAGAATTTCATTTAGTTATTTTTGCGCTTTGCTTCCAATTTTCACACCCAGAACACAGAAGCCACATCAGCCACAGGTGTCTCGCATACACGCTAGCCTCATCCCATCCCATCCCATTCGATTCCATCCCATCCCATCAGCAAAGCCAAAAGGATGTTTTTCGTAGAAACGCATCAGCATCAAAATCGATGCGGATGCGTTCGATTTGCTTAATTGAATTTCGTTTTCAGAGGATCAGCCTAAGCGATCCGGTCGGATCCAACGATCCATCGAACGAAATGCGGCTGCCTCTTTAATAGATTCACACGCACGCCACCGGGTTTAGAGTGCTGAGAGAACTGAGGGAAGCTGACAACATCAGCGAGGGGAAGCTATGTTTATAGAACGGTATATATATTTTGTATGTAGGTATAACAAATCAATGCGAAATGCGAAGAGAGAACTGAGAACTAAAAACAGAGAAAAGAGAGAAAATAAATAATCCATTATAGAAATTTTCAAATACATTAAAATAAATCAAAAATTGATGATAGTCATAGGAAAATATCTAGATAGTATAGATACTAAAATGGAACTGAAGTTGGAAAGTCCAAATATTTCAGAATAATTCATAGCTACTATTTATTCCGGCTTGCTCCAACTGCATCATTTATCAAACTCTATATTCTCTGCAGAACTATCAAGTGGATCACTTTAGAGTTTCTTCCACCGAAACCAAAACCCATTTGGATCGTTCATTAGTGCAACTTGTAGCAATTGCCAAAGGGCCATTGTATTTGAGGGGCTACCCACTGACTTCTGTGAAAGAATTGCGCCAAAGTTGAAAGGTAGTTTTATTCTTCTTCTTTTTCGTTTTTGGCATAGGCGTCCTTGCTGACAGGGCTGCGGCTTCTGCTCCTGCCGCGTGTCAAGCTGGAGTTAGTAGCTCCGGGTCAATTAGAAACACATTTTGGGCGCAACCTCTGAAGAGGCTTACAAACGCCTTACAAATGTAGCCGACTACGGAACCCTCAGCTGGAGGAACTGGATGAAGGTTTGGCCGAATAATGAAAAGAATGAAGCAGGAGGACGATCCTTATGCAATTTACGCCGACTACTTTTCATTATCATCATTGTCAATTGTCAGTTTTGTCACAATGCACAATGGGCCTGATTCCAGTTTAGGCAATGCCCATTGTACTCGTAGCTTTTCACTGAGAGCCACGTGCACTGCAGCACGTCCTAAAAGGCTGAGCCGGCAAAAGGATGTGTGTTTGTGTGTGTGTGCGATTGTTGTGCTTGTTTTGTGTCCGAATCGGTTTCTCGGACATTCACCACACGCTGCGTGCCTTGAGGTTCTGATATTTTGGCCCACGGTTCATTTGTTTGCAATTGTCACCCGCCGTCGAAAATTATATGCATAAATGTCGGACACAGTTGGACTGGAACTGGAGTTACGGAAATGTCATGTAATGGATTTCAACAGCTATCTATGCCAAGTCTTATGCAACGGAGCCGTCTTCAAAGGTTCGTCTTCAGCGGAAGCACCTTCAAAGTACTAAACGCCGCTGCAACTGTTTTTATTTCTCCTTCTTTTTGGCAATTTTCGCCACTGACCTTGTTCCATGGAAGCTGAGCAGTTAACCGTACCCATTCCCATTCCCGTTCCCGTTCCAATAGCAGCTCCATTGGTCATCGTCGTCGTCGTCTGTCATTCGGTGCGGTGTGGTCATAACATTTCATTGCCATCATTTCTTATGCAAATATCCTGTGGCAGCGTTTCGAATTTATTAATTACCCCCCCAGAATGAAAAAAAAAATATATGTATAAAAATATGTATTTATATATTCATATTGGAGCCCAGTTTGCCGGAGATCTCTGTGGCTACCGGTTCCGAGTCTGATTGGGACAAGTGGAACCGGGGCGCCGTTTGCTTATATCGTCCGAAGAAATCTCTGAAACTCGGCGACTTGCGACTTGCGACTTGCGACTTGCTGTGTATAATTAAAATGTTCAAAAAAGCGACAGTGTTCATTTTTTATACCCTGTAAATATAATACTGCACACAGGAGGGGTATCTTGAAATTAACCCTTACTCTAGCAGAACTTTGTTATATATATAAAAGTAGTCGCTCACATTTTTTATATGATTATTCGTCTATATAAACACGGGGTAATTAAGCCCACAAATGTTATATAAAAATTAAAGTCTTTGGATTTTTTCGATATATCCAAAAAACTGTTATCATTAAATGATAACCACAAATTCTCGTATATACCGAAAACTTTATTCAATGAATTACTTTTAATAACTTGGATACTTTGAATGTTTAAGACGTGGCCATAGGGTATCTGTTCGTCGAGCATGCGTCGGCTAGAGCTACTTGTTACTGGTTCATCATAAATTTCAAAAAAGATTGCAATTTTGGCGCTGGAGTCGAGCGCGGCGCGCGTCTCCCATTTGAAGTGAGCCGCGGCGTGCGGCAATGACAACCAGGCCGAATGGAGAATGGCAAAAGCTTACTGGGAATAGAGGCGCTGCGGCAAGGTGAGAGAGAGCGACAGAGCTGGGGAGAGCAGGGGGGCATATAAACGGGCCTGGATACAACAGATACCAAATTTGAGTTTCGGTTTCAGCTTTGAATTTTGGAGTTTTGGATTCAGTTTCGGATTTGGATCAAGTGGTGAACTACATTAAATGTATATGAAGCAACCAGTTTCGCAGTTTGTCAGTTTGTCAATCTCTCAGTTTTATATATATATACATATATATATATTTTATTTTTGGAGTAATTTTCAAATCAAACCAAGGTCTGGGGCTGTCCAGTCGACTCGAGGCGATCTTTTTGGCATGCGCGTGCGCAGCGGCAATTTGATGAAATGCATATGAAATCAAAAGTGAATTACGACAGATCTGCAGCAGCAGCAGCAGCAACAACAACAGCTACAACAACAGCAACAACAACAACTGAAAGAGACGACAACTAATTGGGACAGTCACGCAGCGAATTGCAGTTTCACATTTTCATATATGCAATATGCAATAACTTCTCTATATATACATATGTATATACATATATATATATATAAAGCGGGCATGATGAAATGATGATGGACTATCAGACAGACCGCAGACAGACAGATAGAGGAATATAGATGGTTCCTTGATGACACACGTCATTTTCTAGGCTGCTTCCTTCTGCTTCTGTTCCACAGCTTCTTGAGCTCTCTGGTTGGCTGCTCCTCTGCTGCTGTGTTGGAATGCGCCCAAGGGGCACCGCCGCACTCAGTCGTTGGCAATTTAATATTGTAAATTTCATTATAAAAAACTAAAAGTTAACTTAAAGAAACGCCATCAACACGCAGCCATCAACTAGTCGACAGCAATCACCATGAATCAAAATTGAGAGCCACACAGAATCAACATAATCAACGCTGTACAGTTGCCCAACTTCCTTAAAGCTAATGTACAGTTTTTCGAAATTTCCCTTTTAATCCAGATTGAGATTATCTTTAACCCATTACTATAGTTATGGTTCGTTTTCAGCTTCATAGTGGAACTTGTATCTTATATTTGAGCTTAGGTTTCAACATATTCTCTGTTTGGCTGTTCTAATTTGTAATATGTAAATTATAAATTTTATTTGTACATTTTCTTATAGTTCCAACGCCTTGCAATCGGAATGGCTGGATATAGTAAGAATCTAAAAAGATAACTTAAGTCACGAATTTTATGCGGAATAATATTCGGGAGGGGTAAGTAGAACCAATTTTTATAAATTATCGAAACTTAGATTTGATCAAGATAAAGTATTGAAAAATGTCTCAAGAGCATTCAAACTGCAATATTTCAAGTAAAAATTGTATTTTGCTGCTCTGGCAATTTAAAATTTTTGCTCATTATTGTTCACCAAAAATGTTGACCATTAAATGAAAATAAAAGAAATTAAATTAAAATAAAATAAACGAAGTCTCTTTTTGATGAATGCGGCTGGCGTAATTAATTTAAATAATTTCGGTGGCCCAATTTGTGTGGCAAGAGGCCCAAGAGAAAGTGCCCTAAGGAAATTGAGACATTTGTCTCGTTCTTGGCAGCAATTAAGGCTTAAAACGTTGCCAAAAACCATCAAAACGAACAATGATGGGATCTGAGAAGTGAAGGATTGCATTTAATTATGTATATGTCTCTCTGAGAGGAGAGAATCTTGAAGGAAGATCGAGTGGCATTTCTTGTATCAAGCGAGAGAATGGCAAATACCTTTTCTCATATGCAATATGTAATATATGATATATTCTAAATTCAAGTTTTTGGTTTCTTCTCTATAGTTCAATCTATATTCAATCTTACCTCAATTTTCCAGTTCTTTACTTCTTTAAGTCTATTCCCACTTGTTTTATACTCTAACGTCAGGGACGCTCAAGTGCTAAAAAGGTATTAAACGAAGGTAAATCTTTACAAAATTTCGACCCACATAATTGTCACAGAAAATGTACGCAATAAAAATGATCTCTGAACAATCCAATTACTTATATTTAAGTCTGGTCTAATCCTCTGAAAAATCGATAAGTAAGTTAATTGCCCCTCGCTACGCTCACTTCATTCACAATCTGAACAGCTCTTGAGTGAACTCAGCGGAACCCATCAATTGCTCCATGCACCTATACATATGTATATGATCCTATAAATAGATAGATGCAGCGCATTATTATCATTTCAGCTGGAATGGACACTTTAAAGGACAGCACCATCCTAATCAGCTTAGCTAATGAAAACTTCATAAATTTTGTACTATATAGTGTCCCGATGCTAACTTCGAATTCGTTTTTCCCCTCTCACGCAATGCATGCTGCACGCAAGGACAATTGTCCTTTTTCCTTTGGCAGTTTCCTTTACAATGCGCGTTTTGTGTCCTCTTTGGGCCAAGTTGTGGGCGTTTTAATTGTCTTCGTATTGGGGTAACTGTTCGAAGTAAATTGAAAATAATGGAAAATGTGGAAACTGTAACAAAAGGCAATAGAAAAGATGAAAGATGAAAACGCTAAGCGCTTAATTTACGATCAGAGCGACAAGTGCAATCCTCAATCCCCAATACACAATCCTCAATCCTCAACTGCACTTGTTCGCTAGAAACTTGTGAAATTCTGGATATGGGCAGGACTAAGATCTTGCCGTCTCAATTGTTAGGCAAGTGGAACACGCCCATTATATATAGATAGGCACTATCGGTGCAAATATCTGTAATTGCAATGCGGTTGAACTAGTTGACACATCTCTCTCTCACTCTCTCTATACCTATCTCTCTCTCGCTATGGGTTTGGGTGAAATCTTGATGGCGCAAAATATATATTGAAAAAAAATGTCAGCGCACCGAGTCTGAACATAAATTACATTATTCTTTGTCAACATTTGTGAGTCAAAAACGTGTTCGCTGTTCATGTTAAACAAATAACTCACTTGTTGCTGCTGCCGTTGCTGCTGCTGCTGCTGCTGCTGCTTCTTCTTCTTCTTCTTGTGCCTCGTCTCCTTGCTGATCGCGCTGTTGTTTATGCGACTGTTATTTACGAGACATCAGTCAGGCTGCATTTGAGGTCCCCAAGCCTCAGCGATCTCTCAGTCAATGGCGTGTTGTAATCAGAGCATCCTTAATAAATCATAAATTTATTCGGGCCCCATAGCCCCATAGCCCCAATACCCCATAGCCCCATTGCATGTAAAAAAGCGCAACACACTGCCAGGCAGCACTTGGGTCGAGCCGGCATCCAAGCTCCAGGGCCTTGCATTTGTTTGTCTCGATTCCGCTTTGGGTACCGCCACATAATTCTGCATACATATATAGCCATATATATATATATATATATAAATGTATATATATACATTTGTGTACTCCTTGGGTTTGTGGGCACCGTTGTCAAACATATTATGAACTTCACACAGAAAGCGTTCGATTTTGCACCGTTTGCTGTCGCGCCAGTTTTGTCGTATGTCGCCCAATGCGACCGCCATCAGAGCGATATTCAACCCCACCGCCCCCCCCCCCCCCTATCATCCCTAACACAACTCCCAAATCCATATCCCTATATCACATTCATGATGATGTTGTACTTCATCTTCAGCTCTTGAATTGCGCTGTATCTTTATCTTACCCTCCCGCTCCCCATCTCTCTCTCTCTCTCTCTCTCGCTCGCTCGCTCGCTGCTGCATACATTATGAGCCCCAATGCAAAAGTAACAAAATTTGCTTTAGTAGAGCGTGCTCGACTTGGAGATACCCTGCAGAAAACTGCATTATGCTTAAGAAATCTTCAGAAAAACTTAAAAATATGCTAAAGTATCTTACAAATTGTGAGGTTGATTGTCATTCGTTTGTATAGGTTTTGCGGCGGACCTGTAGCATGTGTTCATAGTAATAGACCAGCGTATGGTTTTTGAGAGGCCACACACCAAATTTGCTGCCGCTAACTCTTACAGCACCAGAGTTCTGTTGGGTGTATCGAAATATACATATTTTATAGAACCCTTGCAAAATATTATATTTCTTTCGGTTTTATTTTTTTTTTTTTCAACTTTTAATGTGTACAGGGTATTAAATAAAAACAAAAACCGGAAATAATAATTCGATAAATGCGCCATGAAGATGCAGCCCCCAAAAACCAAAACCAAAACTGAAGCTAAAGTTAAAGTTAAAGCTGAGGTTCAGGTTGGAGTTGGGGTTGAGGTTGAGGTTGGAGCTGGGATGGAAGCTCAGTTGCAAAAAGTGCAAAACCGTTCGTTTTACTGCTGGCTGCGTGGCGAATTGATTGCAACAAGAACCCAACAGCAACAACAGTTACAACAACAACGACAACAATAAACGAAATTGGCTTTAAAACAGAACGACGGCCCCATAAACCCCCGCCAACCTTCAACCTGCCCCTTGGCAAGTGACGGAAATGCGTATGCCAATTCATTTATCTATTAATGAGCCCTCGCTGAGAGTGCGAGGGACAGAGAGAGAGCAGAGATATAGAGCGAGATGGCCAGACCGGAAATGCGCGTGGGAGTCTTTAAGTTCAGCAGCTCTTGCAGCGGATGAAGCTTCAGCTAGAATGGGCGCATCCGCTAAGTGCAGGACTTGGACTGCAATGTTGTCGTTGTTCTCGATTGTTCTCATTTGTTGTTGCTTCTCGGTTGTTGCTTGTTGCTTGTTGTTTGTCGGTTGTCGGCTGTCGGCTGTCGGCCGTTGTTGCTTATCTCGCTGAACCATCGCAAATCGCATTGCATCGCCCCGTCGCAGCGGCGGCTTCCGTTCCAATCTCCCCCAAACCCCAAACAGACTGACTCAAAATCCCCCCAGTTTTCAGTTTTCAGTTTCCATTCTTCAGTCTGGCTTTTGTCTTTTGTCGGGGGCGATCTGTAAATTGCCGACTTTGTGTTTTATTTTTTTTTTGCTTTTTCTCCTGCATTTTGCGCATATCTCAAAATTAGTTCAATTGGCAACCAGAGTTTTGGACAATCGATCGATCGATCGCTCGGAATTGGCGGCATTCAATGCAACGGCAGAAATCTTTTCCATATGCAAAAATGCGCCAAGTAATTTAACTTCTTTGTTCCTCTCTGTCCCACCCTCTTCACATCTTTCAGAGTCCCTTAAAAATCGTTTGCATAATTTACCAGCTTCATTTTCTGCACAATTTGTCGCAAGTAGAAGCCTGCAACGGTAAACGCCTCCTGTGAGCTTCTGTGATCCGTTTCAGATCAAGCTCTTGACTCTAGAGATTATCATAAGGTTGTATAAATTTATAAATGTAAAGTTGTGTATTCTCAAATCGATAACCAGCTGGAATACCGCTTTTTAAATTCAGCTTTTTCTCTAGATTAATGCATAGATTTTAAAGGACAAATTGCTTGCCTACATTTTATGAATTTATTCCCCATTGGGGAATACTTACTTATTCTTAAATGGAAAAAAATAATGTTAAATATGTAAGTTGAAACAATTGTATTTAATATTGATTTCTACACTTATAAAAGTTACTTTTAGACGTTTACATATTATTTGGGAAAACTAAAAAGATTTTTATGAGACATACCTTTTTGGTTTTTGGTGTATTGAGCTCTAAATCGAAACGATATCAGGAAATAATATGTAAGCAAAATTTCTAAGAATTAAGTTATTACTTCCCCTTGCTAATTTTTTTCGCTTTGAATTGTAAAATATATTTTTTTTATGAAACAAATTGTATATCAGGATTTTTTACTGTCATAACCATTTTCTATTTGTTGTTTATATAGAATGAAAATCAACACTTGCTCTGAGAAATACCTATTTATTTATTATTTATTTTAAAGAACCTTTTTCGGTATATATCCTATGAAACAATAATAGAATCATAGTTCTTCTTTTTTCAGCTATATTAATCTATATATATTTTTCAACTCTCCCAGTGTAGTATTTTCCCCATAATAAAAAGCATTGAAATTTGTTTTTAAATATTTTTTACTAAAATTATCAGTTTAATGTCCTCCATGTTTGTGTTATTTTTTTTTCTTGAAAAAAAAGTGCTTATAAATAATTGTCTTCCATGTTAAGCTAGATCTTATGTTTAGCAGTCTTATAAACTATATAAAAACAGGCACAATCAGCGCTCTTATAAATATTTTGTACAAAAAATTCTTGCAAAAAAAAAAGGAGAGTAAAAAAAAATTGCTTATAACTAGAATAAATACTTTTGCGGTTGCTGAGGTAATACTTTGCCAGGCGTTGTTGTATGTGTGTGCGAGTGTGTGAGTGTGTGTGAGGGTCTGACTAGTTGATTGTGCGAGAGAGGAGGTGGAGTAACTAGCTCACATATCATCCTGCCACAAGGAGATGTAGTCGAGATTATCATCGTCCTCGGCGCCCGAACTGCACGAATTATTGGGATAATCTTCATAGCTGCCAGTGCTGGACTCCAGCTTCAGTTCAGCTGGCGGAGATGTATAGAAGTCCTGCGAATTGGAGCAGGATGAGTTGCTGCTGCTGCAGTTGCTGCTGCTGCTGCTGGGCGAGATGAGCTGCAGTTGCTGTTGCAGCGCCAAGAATTGCTGCTGCTGCTGCTGCAACTGTTGCTGTTGGTAGCTAAACTGTTGCTGCTGTTGCAGCGACTGCGGTTGCTGCTGCTGTTGTTGCTGTTGCTGCTGCTGCTGATCGGTGTCATCGATGACCCGCTGCAGCCGCCTGATATACTCGACAGCCATGCGCAAAGTGCTGACCTTGCTCAGCTTTTTGTCGGCGCCGGGTCCAATGCCGCGTCTGCCATTGCTCAGATCCGCAATGATGGCAACGGGAATATGTTGGCGCAGCTCACTGAAGCCGTTGTTCACCTGCTTGACGCGGTTGCGTTCGCGTGCATTGCGACGCACCACCGAACCGCCAAAAGGTTGCTGTTGCTCTTGCTCACCCAGCAGCAACTGTTGCTGCTGCTGCTGCTGTTGCTGCTGGTGATAGCTGCTGCTTGGCTTGGCATACGGCGCCAAGCGTTGCTGCTGCTGCTGATGATAGAGGCTACGGATTTGATTCTCGCTGCCCAGTGCCATTTTTGGACGTGTTAAGATTTAGTTTTTAGGTTAAAGTATTTAGTTTTGTGTTGCTGACTTGACAAGTTGGCCCTGCGAGCGTTGTCGCTGTTCTGATGCCCTTCCCTGCGCCGTGCGCGCTATTTATAGGGGCTGCCCGAAGAGTAGAGCTGCAGCAAAGAATCTCACCTGCCTGCGTTGTGCGGTGCGGTGCGTTGCTGCAGCCGGCTGCCTACCTGTGATCCAGACAAAAGGTGCAAACAAGCAGCCAACAAGACAAGCAAGCAACCAACCAGCAACAGCAACAGCAGCAGCAGCAGCAGCATCCACTCAAGGATCGGTTCACTCATTCAAAACTCACTCAACAGCTTGTGCTCTCTCTCTCTCTCTTGATCGATCGATCTCTTTCTCTCCTCATCTCGCTCTTGAGCTGGGAATAGTTTTTGAGTGTATTTGCTTCTTTTTCTTTTTGCCAGACTGGGAAGAGTTTTTTCTAGCAGCCCGCAGCTGCCTTTGATTATGCGTCTGTGTTCATTGACTGGCAGCCTCTTGCTCTCTCTTTCTCTCTCTCTCCCTCTCTCTCTCTCTCTCTCCAGCTTTATCTCTCTCTGCTTCTCCTTCTCCGTCTTTCTCTATCTCTTTCTCTCTCTGTCGCGTGCCGACTGTGAACCGGTCTGCGCTCTGCTCCACGCTGGTCGTGTGGCGACTGCCAGCACTTTGGAGCCCAGCCGCCAGCCGCCAGCAGCAAAGTGTGTGTTACCCCCTTGTGCCCCCTAGTGCCCCCTTGCACTCTTGCACTCCTGCCCTTATATGACGTTTAATGCATTAATAGCCTGGTCGATCCTAGATGGCAACTATAATTTAGGGACTAGTCGCTTTTGAAGGTCTCTTCACCGTCGTCGTCGTCGTCAACACCTCAGGCGAACACCCCGCACCGGAGGCAGTTATCTATTAACACTTCTAATGCCTCGATGTCCTTTATGGAACAACGTGCGAGGCTGCTGCAACAAATCTGTGCTGGGCACCCGTTGTGTGACAAGGCCAAGTCACAAAAACGCACTCGAAAGCATTTTGAAAGCATTTAGCATTTGGAATTTGGAATTTGGCATTTGGCATTTGGAATTTGTCATTCATTGTTCGATGACGCAGCGAGAGTTGACCTTTTATGCCGACTCTCTGGTTGCACGCTATGCCTGACCATGTCAAAGCGTTTGACATTGGCAACTCAGATGGCTTATGGGCTCAGGGGCCACGCTGTGCCTCGTTTAACACTTCGTCCAGCAGCCGCAGCAGCGGGAGATTACATGCCATTGCGTACGTAGCCCAGATGTTCAGCTAACCAAGAGTTGACCAACTGGCCCAAAAGTGTTGCAAAACTGATTTCAACTGATATCCGTTCGACATGCGTAGAATCATTGTTGATGCAATAGAAATTCGCTGTGGGGTGAAAGGATCCTCGA
Organism: Drosophila maculinotata; assembly: GCA_035045305.1. Classification (NCBI taxonomy): domain Eukaryota; kingdom Metazoa; phylum Arthropoda; class Insecta; order Diptera; family Drosophilidae; genus Drosophila; species Drosophila maculinotata. The sequence continues at coordinate 5,195,867 of JAWNPD010000679.1, read as the reverse complement.
TTTGCCAGTGGCAGTTGCAGTTGCAATTTCAGTTGCAATTTCAGTTTGCGTGTTTCGTCGCTCGCATCGTTCATATAAATTGTGAATTATTTTGAACGTTTCTTAAAGTTTCGCGTTCCATTCGAACGTTAACCGGTGTCCCGGTGCCGTTGCCGGTCCGCTTCGTTGCGGCACGCTTAATGCCGCCTGAACAGGCCACAATAACGGCATAACTGGGCGGTGCATTAACGACAAGCGAATACCCTACAGTAGCCTTAAAGCTATCGAGTTTGTTGAACTGTACAAATAATGTACTTTAGTTTTGATTAAATATAGTATTTGATTTTTGCTAGTTTTTACAACTTGGCTGGCAAAGCTCATCACATAGCTGCTGTGACCGATGCAGTGGGTCATAATCAACAATTGTGGTGCATGCCGCCACTGTTGCCATTCCTGTTGTTGTTGTTGCTGTGGATGCGGCTTAATGCCATTTGTGGGCAAGGTGAGACTGAGATGGAGACAGGTCGAAAACAACATGCAGCATACGGAGCATGCAGATATATTTAGCGATCGGCAGCAGGCGCTATCATTATCTGACACAAAAATTTAATATAAATTATGTTGACATGTTGGCTTAAATATGCGACTGCGACCTGGAAACGACGAGAGCGGTCGGGCGGGCGGTCGGGCGGAGCAGGGTGCTCCTTTGGGCGCATAATTGAGCCGGAACGGACGCCTTGGACGCCCAACTAGTTCAATAACATTTGCCCGCTCGTAATTGCTAGTAAGACACGGGCAACAACAAAACGAATCCCAAACCGAATCGCATATCGAATTGAATCCACAGCACAGCGGCTGGCGCGATATCCGCGAATGAAGTCGTCATTAATATCGACCTGGGCCTGTCAATAACTTGACATCGCATCATCATTTCGCTTCATTTTTTTCCACATTTTATTATTTTTTTTTTCTTTTCATTTTTCCTTTTGCTCTTTTCGCACGCTTCTGCGAGCGGCTCCTGGAACTCCTTTTTGCCAGACAAAACACAACGCGACGATCACTCGCATATTCGCAGTTCCACTTTGTTGTTATTGTTGTTGTTGTTGTTGTCTTTAGTCTTCAATTTTTTATATTTTTTACATTTTTGCCAACTTTCAGACACTTTGCGGTACGATTTTTGACGCGCCCCAAGCCAAGGTCGAGCTTCCAGGTATTTGTTGTTGTTGTTGTTGTTCTTCTTGCTGTTGCTGCTGCTGTTAATTTTCCCGTATTGTTGTTGCTGTTCTCAGTTTTTCTGTTGCACTTTGCATAAGTTTAATGTTAATCACATTTTGACTGTGTCATCTTGAGTTTTTTCTTGTTGTTTTTTTTATTCACAATATGTAATGTTAATGATGGTAGCGCACAAAAAACAGCGCAGAATCCAAACTGAAGTATGTCTGCTCGAAATTTTGGGCTGACAAGCTTCAAGCTGTAAGACATAGCTCTTAGTATTTTAAATATGAACAAATTATGCAGAGAAATAACTTTTAACTGATACGTGATTTATTTTATAGCAACAAATTTGGCATTTTAAGTATCTGAGTCCCTCGAAATGCGCTTCAAAGACTAAAACCTTTCATAACTTTGTCAAAACGGAACTGATTGTCAATCCTTGAGCCTTTTTTGTCATTATTTGTTCTCTTCTTTAATTCCACATCTAAAATTCATATAGTTTTCTTTTTTTGGAAAAAATCATAGAATTCGAATCTGGAAATCTTTAAATTTTATTTTTAATCGATTGTGGTTGTTAAAAATAGTATAAAAACTATGAAATAAGTCATTCTGACGAGGTTAACTTTTCTGTCAAAAATCACGCTAAAAGTGAGAAAAAAGAAATTGGTTTGTAAAGTGCCCCGATCCCACACTTCCCAGACTTTAAACTGCCATAAGTTTGTCAAAACTGAACCGTTTTTCAATCCCAAAGTCATTTTGGTCATGGATTGTTATCTATAGTAATTCTACATAGATGTGCCCTCTCTCTCTCTCTCTCTCTCTCTCTCTGTCTGTCTGTCTGTTTGTCTCCTGCTGATTGTGAAATGTTTGACATCCTGGCTGTCAACTGTTCATGGCCATCAAATTGCCGCCTGATGGCCACATAAAAGCGCTAAAGCCGCGCCCGAACATCAACTTAAACTAAAGCTAAAGCTTGCGGCTGTAGATGAAACTGAAGCCACTACTGACACCCACTCGGAATGGGAATGGGAATCACAATCGCAATCGGAATGGGAATCCACATTGCTGAAGGAGCTGGTTGCTCAACTGATTTATGGGCGGCTGTCAGCGGCTGTTTGACTTCTAAGGTGCGCATTTTGACGCCGCCGTCAATTCTATTGGCCACATTCGCAATGATATTTATGGCCAGTGCTCCTCGTTGCAAAATGGTAGTGATTGGGGAGGGGGGAGGGGGGGGGGGAGTTTGGTCTGGTCTGTGTGGATTTTTGATTAATTGTAATGCGAGAACTTTGATTAATTGCGGCCACGTTGCGGCCCCCAAAACATAACAATTTGTTTTCGCATTGCATTAAATCAATGTGAAGCCTTCGAGGAGCTACTGCCACTGCTCCTGCTGGCCCTCCTCCTTCTGCTGCTGCCTTCGCTCTGTCGAGGCGTGTGATTGTATGGCCAACACCTTTTGGCTCTGGCCGTGGTCCCGTGGCCCTCATTGATATCGATACACCAACAGAGATATCGATAGTATTTATGAGTTGCTTGTCCAAATTTATGAATGGCCCTCGAAATCAACAAACGAACGAGGGAGCGAATCGATCCGATCCGATCCCAAGGAGCTGCTCGACGGCTTCTCCTCGGCCTCGTGCCTCTGTGCAATTATGCAAAAAGTTGTCAAATGCAGCTACAAACAAGGACAGGCAACGTGCGCACCGTGGACGAGGAGACGATGGGGGGGTGGAGGGGGAGTGGGGAGTGGGGAAAGAGGGGCGTGTCTGCGCTGTGACTATCAACAAAATATAATCAACAACAACAGCAAACAAGTAAAAAGATGACAACAAAAATGCGACTAAAAATTAACCAAAAAACTTGCAAAATTGTACCAGTTTTTCGGTAAAAACTCCACGCAAGCAATTTACATGTATCTCTGTGCCAGTGCCCGCCCCCCCTGCACTACCCCTCGTTTGAGCGTCTTTCAAGCAAAACCAATCAACGCGTCTGTCAGTCGCACAGTTGCCGCTGCCGCCGCTGCCGCCGCTGCTGCTGCCGCTTATCGGTAGCCGCGCTAAAATCAGCTTCTGGCACTCACGATCACGCTGCCAGGCAGCCCACCTACCCTCCTCTCCCCACCCCCTCTCACCCTTCTCTGAACTCAGCCCATTGCACGACCCTTTTGGCGATCCGTGCTCGTTGCTCCTGTCACAATTACAACAGCAAGTGCAGCAGACTAATGACAACCACAACGACGACGGTGGCAGTCGCTGTCGCACAGTGGGGCAAATTGTGTTACAAAATATCGATATCTGCATCAATGGTGTAAATCAGTGTGCATGCAACTCTTTTAACTTTTGGGAATTTATATCGAATTTAGCTGATATTTCAGGTTTAGAATCGCAGGAAATCTAAAAAAATTTATTATTATACTAGCATTATAGAAACTACAACCATTCATACGATATATGGACTTGATATGCGTTATATATTTTATCATATTGATTCCAATTTTCCATAATAAACATAAAAGTTGTGATAGATTCTTTGGTGTTGTGAAAATCATTCGGTATTTGTTATTTATTCCCTTACAAATCAAACTTGTGATCATCTTCATGATCTCAGGAACTAGAACAACTGGAGTCAGCAAATTTGGTATGCAGACTCTCGAATACCTATGCTATTGAAAAATACATCATTTTAATATATAATCACCAAAAGTTGAACATAATTACATATATATATATTTAAAGCTCATTTTGAGTGGTTGGTTTGGAGGCATTTTAAGCAACTTTTACTACGACTAGTTTTGGCCACTGTGCGACTGCGGCCCCAAGTTGACACGGGGAAACTTGATATGGCACACACGAGTCTTGGCCCGAGCCCTGCAACTGGCAACTGGCAACTTGCAACTTGCAACTTGCGACTTGCGTCCTCTTGGCGTGCGCGTGCAGCGCAATTAACTTTGTTGTAAAGGCAACCGGGCAGCAACACTTTGACATTGACTGGACTTGCCCAGTGGTACGCAGGCAGAGGAGTAAAGTGGGGGGGTAGAGGAACTGTAGTCTTAAGGCACACGGCGACAATTTCACCTGTTGCAATGCGAACGCGCTGACACAGTAACTTATATTATTTGCATGCGTCTGCAGTTGAGCCTCAAGTCAGAGTTGTTGTTGTTGCTGTTGTTGTTGTGCCTCAGCCTGCGTCTGAACTGGTTTCCAAGATTGAACGCTGCCACGTGCAATGCCTAGCAAATAAGTAAATGAAAATAAGTCAAATTATGGTCAAGTGGGTGGGGCGACAGGTCAACGCTAATTAGACCCAAAAATATATCAGGTGCGCTGCAGAATCTTGTTAGGGACTGAGCAGATTAGACTAGAGTTGTATAAAATCGAGCAGACTAGGTTCAATTGAACTGAACTACAAACTGAACTACTTTCTAGACCATCAGCTGAGTATAATACGAAAAAAGTACAAAATGATTTAATGATTTCAGCGTCAAATGAAATAACTAAAATGCTGCTCAAATGAAGGAATAGGGATTGTTAGTTAAAAATGAACTACCGAGCTGATCTTCACCTCAATTGAACTAGAAAGAACAACTCTGGAGCACTCTTCACTTCAATTGAACTAGAGAGAACAACAACTGCAGAGCACACCCGCTGCGAGGCGAGAATTTGGCAAGGTGGGCGTTGAACTGCAGGCTGCGGAGTGTGGCAATTAAATGTGGGTCAAGTTGCAATTATATGTAATTTATGTTATGTTGTTGCCATGTTTGCAGCTTAGCACATCATTAGAAGCAGCAATCAGGAGTGAGGAGCGGGAGACGAGAGCAGGAGTCGAGAGCAGGAGTCGGGAAAGGAGACGTGAGCAGAAGTCGAGGCGGGATTCGAGGCAGGAGTGAAGAGCAGGAGTGAAGAACAGGAGTGAGGAGCAGGAGTCGAGAGCAGAAGTCGAGGCAGAAGTCGACGCGGGATTCGAGGCAGGAGTGAAGAGCAGGAGTAAAGATCAGGAGTGAGGAGCAGGAGTCGAGAGCAGAAGTCGAGGCAGAAGTCGAGGCGGGATTCGAGGCAGGAGTGAAGAGCAGGAGTGAAGAGCAGGAGTGAAGAACAGGAGTGAGGAGCAGGAGTCGAGAGCAGAAGTCGAGGCAGGAGTCGACGCGGGATTCGAGGCAGAAGTGAAGAGCAGGAGTGAAGATCAGGAGTGAAGAGCAGCAGTCAAGGCAAGAGTCAAGTTCCAATGTTTGTAGTCAATGAGCTGATTGCGTGCGCCGGCGTCAGCGTCAGAGTCCTTAACTGATTCTTATTGATTAATTGCCATCATTAGCATATGGAAACGACGGCATGATTGATATGAAACCAAGAGCAGTCCAAGCCAAGCATGGAGCTGGCAAGCTTTTGGGGCCGCGCAAACAGACCACCAACGTTGCAGCGTTGCAACTTGCAAGCCGCCGGAATGTGGCTCTTAATGTGCGCCCCTTAAAAGGCAGCAACAACAGGCTGCAAGTGTAGCGCCCCAACGCTTAGACTCGATTGCATGCCAAGCAGCAGGAGCAGGCGAGGAGCAGGTGAGGAGCAGCAGTTGCCCAGTTGGGCTGGCGCGCTAATTGTTAACAAATTGTTGGCCAACTGCAAGTGAATCGGGGCCAAAAGGCAGCCGAGGCGGCCGAGAACGCAAATATGGCAATGCCAGCGACACGCAATCCCAATCCCAATCGCAATCACAAAAAACTGAACCTCAACCTGAACGGCTGAAATGGAAATTGGGTGCATTTGTGGGCACACGCAATCCACGCGTAACTGAAAATCCATTACAAGACTGCAGAAAGCAGCCAGCGGGTCACGACACGCAGCTGGCAAGCGGGCAACTTGCAACTGCAACTTGCAACTCCAAACTGTGTCCAGTAGCCAAGGCACAGACAGGGCGACATAGTTACACAGGCACAATGGGACAGCTGGACAGACAGCCGGACAATCTTAGCCGCATTTGCTGGCGGCTTTGCTGCTTTTATTAGAAGAAGCCACATAAAGTTTCCACAGGCGGCAATTGAAAACAACTTTTATTGTTATTGTGATTTTGTTTTTAATTTGAATTGTTATTGTGCGGAAATTGTATGATTGCTGATTTTATAAGGGTTTGAGAATCCCGAAGAATTTGTTAACTGTTTGATGACCTTTTATTGAACTCTTTATAGAGACAGTTAAGGAAGCGAACTTTGCACTTTAGTTCAGTTTCCTTATATTGAGCTGCTGCTTTGATTGCTATATCTATATATAGAATCAATTGTCATTTGACTCTTATTTCGATTCTTTTGAAAACGTAATCAATCCTTAGATGATTTCCCACACAAATTTCCGACTTGTTTCCTCTGAGGATCATTAAATATCTTTTTATTCGGTTTGATAAAAGTAGCTCCCTCATAAGAGTAAGTTTTCAGCATATTCCTATGCTGATCATTTAGATATTTAACTGCTCTAGGCTGAGTGGCTTTTTTCACAATTTTCCATTACGGCAAACTGAGCTAGATCAAGTTTTTTTTTTGCCTTGCGGCTTATCTTTCAATTCACCTTTATGTGAATGGATGCTAAGTTGATTACTTTTTAATCAAAGGTCGATTTGGAATGCATTTCAAAGGCTCATTGACACGTTCCTTTTATGTTTCCTGTGCTGCTGATTTTTCATGCAGCTTTCAGCCTCTTTTTTTTTCAGCTTTTCATCTTTTCATCTTGTGATCATTTCAGCTAATTGGCCGCCTGCCTATAGGTTGTATGTAAGTAGTAAGTATGTTATCAATAGCTAGATGGCCGCCCCATAATCTGCAACCATCATCATCAGCAGTAGGGTGCAGAGGGGAACCTCTGATCATTGGTTAATAAATGCTGCTGGGGCCATAACTTTCCATCGGGAGTTTCAATTTCAATATTAAAACGCGATGCGACAGTGGCAATTGGCAACGATCGCTCGATTGCTGCGATCTCTGGGTAAAAGTGAGTAACTACCTGTTTTTTGTCAGCTCTTTTTTGTTGTTGGGATGAGCAACAAGTGCTTCGATTCGCATCGATTGTTGGCCGCGGGCCACATTGGAAATTCATTTTCACTCTGGGCGCAGCCGCAAGGGATCCGCATGATCATCTGCTTTGATCATAATGATGTTCGACCGCAGGCAAAAGTGTGCTCCAGTTTAATTGAAAGCGGTTTTCGAGTAACGGCCTTGATGGCAACAACAGCAACAACAGCAACAACAACTATTACTGGGGCATGCCTCGAGGTGTGAGCTCTGTATCACAGCCCAAGCACTTGTTTTAAATGTACAAGTTGTTGTTGTTGTTGTTGTTGTTGTTGTTGTTGTTGCTGTTGTTGTAGTTGCTTTATTGATTGTATTGATGGAATGGAAATTTGTCAATTCTCACCTGGCCACCAGTGGCACAACAACTGTGTGCACATTTTTGTGGTCTGACCCCAAAGAGATGAGCTTTGCGACAGACTTTCAGTTTTGAATGCGGTCGCAGCCCACAATCAAGGTCGGTGGCAGGACGAGCGAGCGGCAGGCAAAGGGGTAGGCAAAGGCAAAGGCAAAGGTATAGGTATAGGTAGAGGGAAAAAGGTCTTTAAGATAAACAACAATCGCAGCCTGTGAGAGCTACAAGGGTTTAAACAACTCAATCAAAAGTCTATCTCTCTCTCTCTATGTCTCTCTCTTTCTCTGTCTCTCACTCTACGCCTTTTGGGGTGTTATCGGCGTAGTTATCCCGGCTTAGAGAGCAGCCGCCTGGCTGGCATACACGAATAACCTTTTAATTAAACCATGCAACAGTTATGGCGACAACGATAACAAAATCGTTTGACGCTCCTCTTTAACTCTTAACGCTCTTCACGCGTGTTTCGTCATATCGCAAAACCCAAACTCAAACTCAAACCCAAACCCGAACTCATACCCATAGCCATACCCAAACCCGAATCCGTTCACGTTCACGTTCACGTACCCAAATGCAAACGCAATCCGCATCCGTATCCGAGTCGAGACCAACTGGCCACGCCTTATCGCCTGGCTGCCTCTTGTGGCGGATTGTCGCACGCAGCGTTTCCAGGCCTTGCACTTGCAGCAGTTTTTTATCAATGAACCCGAAGACCGGACCCAGTTCCAGTCCCAGTCTCAGTCCCAGTCGCAGTCGCAGTCCAAACCCAATCCAATTCCATTCCTATAAGCGAGCTACTCTCTCATGAATGAAACTGCGGCCACTTGACATTTGCCAGCGATTAGATTTGCTGCGTTTTGAATACCCTGTACAGGCTCAAATGCAAAGGGTTGTCATCTTTGCGGCTCATCAGCTGTATAAATGTAATAAATAATATAAATCATTTAAATACCTAGATACGTTTTTTAAATGCCACTATTTATTGATATGAAAAATTTCTTAAGCTTAAAAATAATATTAAAATAAATATAATTTTATAAATTTATATTAAAATTTTTTAATATAAATATTGTAAATACTTTCATCTTTAATTACATATAATTTCACCATTTCAATTTTCTTTGTCTGACTGTTTCTAGTCAACATTAAATAGATAAATAAATACAAATGAAATGAAAGTAAAACATTCACAAGAATATGCTTGCCATATACACAAAAGATACTTGCTCGCAATCTATTTTTTTAACATTTGTTAAAGTATATAAACTACACATAAAGTCGTCTAGATTCTAGAGCAAAAATGTGAATCGCATATGATTTAAAAATAATTCAATGATACACTTTAAATACACATTTATTGCCATTCAGTTAGTTATAGTTTTGACAAGCGTTTCACAGTTCAGAGCTCAATTAATAGAATACAAATAAATTATATTCATTCTGGAAATCTTTATACGTGGTATTTCTGAGTCGTTACCAAATTTCAGTTTGTGTGCAGTTTTACTGTGTGTGCATGCGAGAGTTCTCCAGTTCTCGAGTTCTCGAGCGAGTATCTCGCTTCTCTGGGCTGAAGACAAGTACATTAGTTGCACAGCTGCGTTGTCAGCTCTACCTGGCCGCAGATAGCACAAGATACAATTGTATCTTTTGGTCTTTGTGTGGCTACACGCTACACTTGTTCTCTGTCCGACTAACTGACTGACTGACTGAGTGACTGACTGACTGACTGACTGCCTGAGTGACTATCTGACTGTCTGGCTATCAGCATCAACAATTTTTATGCGACTGCCACCAACAACGCGCCGCGGCGGGGCAAAAGTGGGCTGCGATGCGAGCGATTTTGTGTTGTCCTTTGAAGTTGCTTTCATTAAAAAGACATAAAATGTCAATCAAGATAATTTCGCAGCTCCTCGCTCTCTCAGCCATTTAAATTGCCATGTTTACAACAACAAAAAAGCAAAACCGAAAATATTTTTCGTTGATGTTATTTTTTGTTTTTTGTTTTTGCAACCGCGTGAATTAAGCGATTAAGTTGCACTTTCTTTTTCCAGTGTCCAGTTGAATGGGCTCAGCACAGGATAATGCGAGTTATTCGCAGAGTACTCATGAGTAATCGTAGCAGGGACTTAATTTCATGTTGCTGTTTGCTGTTGCTGTTGCCAATTGCAACCTGCTGCTGACTGCTGGCGGCATTTCACGCCTTCACTTTTGTACAATCAATTACGACTTTGTTAAATGCGCATAAAATTTGTAGCATTGTTCGATGAAATTAGCGTCGCTTTTAATTGAAAAAAAAAATACAACAGCGTGCGATAAAAACGAGCGACAAAAAAGACTTAAGCAACGAACCTTACAAAACGAATGACTTAAGCAACGAACTTGCTTGGTTTTTTGCCGCTTTTTGTTGCTGTGGCTTTTTAAGAGGCGACAGCTGCACAGCAGGTCAGCAATTGCGCTGGCTTGAGACGCAAGTGCCACGCCTCCACAGATTGCACACCGCCCGCTGTTTGTTGGCGCCTACAATTAAGCAACTCTATTCCCAAGTAGCCAACCCCCACCGCCCCCCTCCCACTGCTCCTCTAGCCATCATTGTCATTGGCAGACTGAAGCAGCCGCAGTTAAACTCATTTTCCTGCCACTTGCCCCAAAACGGAAGCCATAAATGGCAGCTTGATATTAACGCCCGTCTAGCATAAAATTAGCAGCAGCAGAATTTTTTTTTTTTTTTTTTTTTTGAGACCAAAACTCTTTTTTGATTTACTGCATTTGAATATGCGTAAAAGGCAGTACTAATGATAGGTGCTGTCGACTTATCGTGGCGACTATCTCAATATTTGCTTAAGCTGCCAGAGTGCGCCGGCTAAATTTCTATAATTTGCATGTGCGTTTTAGGGATGTGTTTCGATCCTGTGCGCCTCGCATCCTCGCTGCCTGCCTGCTTGCCTGCCTGCCTGCCTATGTAAATCATCATTCGGGCAACCGCAAATTAGCCACACGTATGCATTGGGTTATAGCTTGAGCTGGGCCTGGGCCTGGGCCTGGACCCGGGCCTGGACGGCGAGATGTTGTCCAGTTCCGAGGTACGTTTCTCGTTAACGGACACGACGCGCGGCTTCCTCTCTTAATGCTTTTCAATAAATTTCCAGACAGTCCAGATTCAACGAGCTCCCCACTCCCCGCTCCCGCTCCCCCCCTCGACAACAGCGGCAGCAGCAGACGCGTTAATAGAGCAAGTGTTGTTTTGCTCACTTTTGGCGTTAAGTGTTTCGCACAGCAGCCGTCGCTGCTCCACACAGACACAGACTGATCAGCGGTGGAGTGGAGCGGGGGGCGGGGGTAGAGGAGGCTGTTCGTATTCGTAATCAAAAAGTAAATAAATGCCGGCAGTCAACGGCTGCGGCTGCTTTCGCCTCGTTTGTTTGTTTTTTTGCGATTTTCTTGAGATTTTTTTGAGATTTTTTGTATTTTTGTAATATTTTGTTTTGCGCGAAAGTCACTAGCGGGCCGCATGCCACGCCCACAGCAGCACGAACGACCGCCCGCCCGCCCAGCACCCTGTTGCGCTTGCCACATATAAATCATACGCATAAACTGAACCCCCAGCAACAGCTCGAAGTCCCTTCGCTACTGCCCTGCCACAGTCTCACTTGTAATTATGTGTGAATTTTGGCACAGCCATCATTTTTGAGGCACCCCCCCCCCCCCCCACCTCTTCCTGCAGTACCAGCAAGCGCCTGGTCCACTGCCTCAGAGCAGGCGTGTGCATGCAAATGAATGGTCCAGCAGTCAAACGAGTTTTCTTTCACATCCTCTGAATAAATGAATGAATCTGCAGCTTGTGAATTATATATTCATATTCAATATACCTACTTTAAGAAATACTGATACTACAGTCCAAAGAACTAGAATGAATTCTATTCTCATATATGGCACATTTCCATTATGTCTATTGTGCTTCTTTTTTAAGGTATGTTTTTATTTTTACTAGCAGCCTACAAGTATGCAATGGAATTTAAAATATTCTCAGCTGGCTCCCATAAACGGCAACTGCTGGTACTATAACTTTTAGAATGCTCCTCAAATTGTGCTTTGAAACAATCGTGATATTGTTTTGTTATGGAAATTTATAGCTAAATATGCAAGTAAAAAATCTAAAAAAAATGTACTTTACATCTTCTTTTAATAATCTTTTTAGCAGCTCAGAACATTTCTGCTCTCATAATTAATGATCACTTTTGGATTTTTTTACAATCACCGTTTTTTTGCCTGGCGTCATCTGGCGTCCAAGAGCCGCAAATGAATTGGGGGATTCCCCTAGGTGGCGCTTAGAAACAAACAGTTTTCAGCAAAAAGGCGGGAAAAAAAATGCCAAACCACAAACATCGAAAAGACTTTAATTTTATAAATTTATGAAAAAAAAACATTTATTTCGCTTACATTGCTAAAATTGTTGAATAGAAGAAGAAAACTCATTTACACAAGACAAAAATTCATGACAAATAATTTGTGAATATTCCATAAACTTAACACAAAAAAAAACCAACTTACACATAGAACATGCTCGTATGTGTAAGTGTGCGTGAGTAGTGTGTGAGTGTGTTTGTGTGTGTGTGTATGTGCGTGACAGAGAGAGAGAGAGAGAGAGAGAGAGAAGGTCATTATCGAGTCCTAGCCCTGATGAGGATGCCACCAGCCAGCCTGGCGGGCATTCACATAGCTCTTCAGTCCCTCCCGCTGCGTGACCGGCTGAAGGGCGGGAAAGAGATGCGGTCCGCTCGTCTCGTAGGTGAGTCCATTGTGCTGATTGAAGACATACGCCTTGGGCACATCCAGTCCGCTTGGCGACAGACCCTGCGATACGCTCACACTCGAGATACTCTGGCCGGGCGAAGTCGACGCCGATGCCACCGCTGGCAAATAGCCGCGGGATGGGGGCGGCGCTGGCGCCCAACTCGTGGATAACTGCGGCTTCGGCGCCGTACGATATGTGGGCTTATAGATGGGCGGCGCTGGCTGCTGTTTGGGCAGCGTGACCGCATTGGCTGGACCGTAGGCATTGTTGCGCAGATCGCAGACAGTGTTGTCGATGAGGGCACCAAGCGGGGCGGTATAGATGCGGAAGTTGACGTCGCTGTAGTCGAGATCGGAAAGCAGGAATACGGGCATGCGATCGGATAGCACCCAAACGTTCTTGTTCTCATCGATCTTGACATCGGCGGGGAACACCAGACCCACATCGTCGCGATCGACAATGCCGTGGAATTGCGGCGTATACGGCATCGATGAGTGCCAGCAGCCGACGGCATTCTGATCGATCAGATTGAACAACTCGATGCCATCGTCGCTCATCACACGGGCCGTCGTATGGGCATTGGGACCACGCTCATCCAGCACAATGAAATCATGATAGCTGTCCTCGGTGCGGGATTCGTCGCGCAGAATGCGGGTGGAAACGGCGAACTGGCGATGACTGGCCAGGGGGCTGAAGTAGAGGGTGCGATAGCCATCGGAGCGTATGGGCGACAGGGCGATGCCAAAGATGCCCTCCTCGCCCCACTGGAAGTTCAGGCCGGCAATGTTGTAGTCACCGCGCAGGGGATCCGGAAAGAAATACGAGTGGGCCGAGAAGCGCCAGGATTTGTTCAGCTCCCAGGAGTAAGCAATCAGGCCATAGCCCAGCTCATCCGAGAAGTAAGCAAAGGCATCGTCACAGCTCTTGCCAATGTCCACGGCAATGTTGGCAACAAACGTATTCGGATTCGTATCCTCGGCACGCAGCTCATAGCGCCGGATACGTGTATTTGTGGTCAGATCGAAGACATTGACCGCATACGGGCAGGGATTGGTGGTGGTGTTGCCAATGCCCACAGTGCCCGTATCGAGCACCCAGAGTCTGCCGCACTCGTCGACCTTGATGCGATAGGCGGTCGTAATGCTGTTGGCACAATCGCCGGCCGTATTGCTGCGCCAATCCGGATACGGTATCAGTTCCGGTGAGCCGGTCAGGCTGTGATCCATGTTGATGTACGTCAGCGTGGCCGGAATGCCTGCGAGTGCGGTAAATCTTATTAATATTATAGATTAAATATGATTGATGTTTAATCAGCATCAACCGATATGTCAGCATAGATTGTATCTCAGTTTTGAAAGTTGCTTGCTATAACTTTGGCAGGCAACAATCGGCTAAACAACAAACAACAACAACATTATCGGGTTAACAACTTGCGACAATAACAAACAAATTATTATCAACTCTGGGATACGTTATTAATCCAACTACCAAAATGTTATATCTGGTTTTACATAAATCTGACGCTTTTGGCCTTCGGCTTGACCACCATTTTACCACATTCATAGCCAATCCTCATTATTCAGTTGGCCTGAATGACTGACTGGGTCACTTAGAGTGGCTAATCTAGCGAGGATTGCGGCAGCAACAAAATCTGATGTGAATGAACGATTTGCGGCAATGTGAGGAAAGCAACTCCAGTTGAGTGCTAGGCAATTTCCGATGTCATTAGCCATATTTGAGCAACTGCATTCCCACATATCATATCATCATCATCGCCATCGCCATCGCCATCGTCAACGTCAACGTCATCATAGCCAGCTTCAGCTTCAGCTTCAGCGTGAGCGTTTCCGCTCCAGTTGACAAGGCGCCGGACGACATGCCTGCCATATAACCAGTTGCGGGCGTGCGACATCGCTTGCACTTGTCTTGGCCAATTCTCAAAGTGCTATCGACCTGGCCCGTACTCCGTACTCCATACTGCATACTGCATACACCATACCCCATACACCGCCGCCGCCGCCGCCGCTGTGTTGTCATTGCAGCGATAAGCAACTAGTTGCAACTGTCGTAAGTCGTATTTTACTACAAAATTATGGCTCAAAGCAGGCCCATATGGCCTATGGCAACTTTAAGTACTCTAGTTTGCATTTTGATTGCATTTTTTTGGTAAAAGTTGATTTTTGTGTGTAACTTGAGTAAACAACAAGCTGCAGCCAGCTAAATTGCATTTTCAGTTTCTGTTATAGCTTTTAGCCGGCCAAAGCAAAAATTTTAGATTTCCAGATGCACTTTTGATTTGATTACCGACAGAGAGAGAGAGAGAGAGAGTTGATTTTTGATTTAGGCCCCCTTAAAGAAACATTGATGGTTTATAGCACAAATTAATGTAACCAAATGTAACCAGACAAAAATGCGCAATTGTAGACTGAACTTAAAAATCGTTTCTTGGCTTATCTTAAAGTTGTTGTCCAACAATCCCACATGTAATTTCAAATATGCTGGAAACGAGTTTTGGCTTGATTTCAACATACAATGTCATTATTTTTAATTGCGATCCTGTGACACGCGACAAATGAGTGTGTGACAAACGTTATCTGCAACTTCAAATATCGCTTCGACTATCTGCATAACGAAACTGCATGAGTTTTCAGTGGCATGCCTGACGTTCAATTTGGGGCATATTAAAATTGTACGCATTTCGAGATGACAAATCGATAGGCCGTTGCTTTGTCGCTAGTTTGCTGCAACATAAACAGCTTTATTTTACTGGTTGCCGCAAGCATGTGTCAACTCTCTGTCGGTCCATGTGTCTAGTTAGCTGTCTCTCTGTCTCTCTGTCTCTCCGCCTATCTTTCGGTCTTTCGGCGCGGACATGGACCTGTTCCCATGCTTCATAAACAGTAGCGCAAGAGCGCACTTAAAATCATTAATATCAATCGCTTAGCGCGTTTGCAAATTGTTGCAGCCATTAGCCAGATGGCCAGCGCCGCTAAGTGTGTGTGTTAAGTGTGTGTCAAATTCATTGAGATATCATTCACGAGGAGGGGAAGGCACATTCGCAACTCACTCGTATCAATTTGTTATTCAATGGCTCAAGCTCATTGTAATTGCTAACGACATGACACAAAATGCGGTTTCTTTCGATACGATTTTTGTTAACTTCACAATCCAAATTATATACAAAATCAGCATTAGAATCGGTCTCGAGGTCTGTTTTGACATAAGTTGCATTCTTAAATAATGTGAGAACTGCATTTAATGCTTAAGTCAATTCAAATTCAAATCAAGTGCCAAACTGCAAATCATTGCATTCCCAAATTTGTTTTTCAATGACTGGGTTTTGGTCTCAATCTTGGCTAATGTGAGAACCTGATTCGCCTCAAATTACAATAATTTTGTACTCCAACTATTAAACTATTATTTGCAAGTCTGCTAATTTTCATATAACAAATTAATTACATAGTTTGCTTTCTATACTCAGTTCACAGACAGCAAATCTCGCTTCGAGTTCAGTTTTGATTTCAGTCTTTGCTCATAAAGAAAACTGTCAATTCTTTAGCAAATTTTTGAGTGTCAACTGTAACAATAGTAAGTATTTCGAAGGGAGTTCAGTTGATTGATATACATACTCTTTATTCGATGTTTTTGTCAATGGGTTTCAGTGGCTTAGAGCACTTGACAAGCCAAGTGGCCAGCTCATAATAAGTCATAACTGTCAACTGGTTGCAGGTGTCGTTTCTTGTTTTTGCTGCTGTTGTTGTTAGTTATGAGATTTACTCAAGATTAGCTAATTGATTTGCTTTGATCCGCATTTTGCGGCTTGACTTTCGCTCTATCGCCTTTTGCGGCACCAAATCCATTGAAGCGTGCTTTCCGGCTCTTGTCTCTGGGCCTTTGATTTGGACGACCTTCTCTATGCTCCACAGACATTGGCATTCCAATTTTTTATTGCCATTCTTGAGATAAGTGTAGTAAAGTACAGCCCAAGGCTGTGTACTTGTACAAAACTGACATAAAAGCTGTTTAGGTTTAAGGGCTTAAATCTAATTTCGGATTGCATTTCACAAGATATACAAAAAATGCTGCTAAAGACTATATTTTGTTTATGTATTTTTTAGATATATTCAGAGGATACTCTAGTACGATTTGGCTAGGATTATCTGTGGGAAAGCTGAAATACTCCGAAAAGATTTAAATATTTGCGGCATTTTGTTAAAGATACTTTTATATCTCGCTTCTTTTCTTCTCGACTATTTTCAATATGAAAATGGAAAGACGGCAAGATACTCTTGACTGAGCCTGAAGATATGTTATATATTATTAAAAAAATATTTCTAAATAAAATGTGGACCTAGGTATCGATGCCAAACTTGAAAACTACACAAACTGACTGGCTTGGCTAAAAATAAATATGAAACAAAGCAGATGGCTTAGATTAAATAATTAGAATTATAATGCCCTAGGTACTTCGAGTATTTTACAGTAATAGGATGCATTCAGTAAACAAAATTAACTTTATATATATATTTATCTAATTTTTATTAATTTTGTAGATTTCAAGTTCGTTTATTGAGCAGTGCCTTGACCATTTTGTCCAATCCAATTGTCAAGTCGTGCAGAACATAAACAAAATTCAACAAAAAAAAAAAAATATATAGCAACAACAATCGCAATTCAGTTCAGCACTCAAGTATTCACATTCCGTGCACTCAAATGCAACTCTCACTTTTCATCGACTCGCAGCTAATTGCTGATTATTGCAAATAATTTATTTGTTTAGTAATTTGGTTTTATTGCTGGTTTTTTTTTGTTTCTTTGTATTCTTTTTTTATTTTTGTAACGGTATAGCAGCTTAGTCAAGGCTATGAAGAAGCCTTCGCAATTGCAGATTTATAACATGCACTTTATATACTTTGGTTTTATATAGTGTATGTATATATACTTTGTAGTATATATCGCTTATTTGATTAACTACTCAATGTCGCACATAATTCCACTTAACCGTTAGTTGTATTCATTAATATGCAAATTGAACTGTGCTGCTACCGATTTATGTTTAATTAAGTGGCAACAAGTTTAGTTAACATTTGCAAGTAAGTGAAAACTTGTAGAATGCAGAAAAATTGTAGTCAATACCCAAAAACAAATCAAATTGTAACTGAAATGAGCTAGGAAACTTCACTCACTGTCAAGGAAACTTAAACATAAATTATGCTGAAATGTTTTCAGAAAAATAAAATTCGATACTCAATAGAAAATTGAATTTCAACTGGATAAATAATCTAAGATAAATAATCCTTGACCATTTATTTACAAAAAAAATGTATAAAAAAAAAATATTGCATAAAAAAAGTTAACTTTTGATTAATTATAATCAATGCAATATTAAAATCGTGTATAAAGGAAGAAACTTGTGTAATGTATAAAAAGTAAGGATAAGAAATTCCAACTTTGTGCTTAAGCAAAGGACAGGTTATTTTATTAAAATGCATACAATTTTGTTGGGCAAAAACTAGATCCTTTTTTTTATTTTTGCAAGCTTGGGCGTTGTCATTTAACGTAGGTGGAGATATTTATCTACATATATGTATGTATGAGGAAATCTGTTTTTAAGCCATTCCGAGGGTCATTTGGTTTTCTTTAAGAAACCCACACCTCATTTCAGCTGCAGCAAAATTTGAATAATTCTCTTAAATATTTATTATGCTTCATGAATAAAAATGTGGTTCTGGATAATATACAATAATATTTCATATCTAATGGCCTCCAAACTGTCAGTTGCATGAAACTAATGAACTGCAATGTGGTTGTGTATGTTTTAATATGCGTATCTGCATTGCATAAATACCTCTAGAGGCTTAATTATATTTCCATATCAGACTAAGCACAACTACTATATACGCAGGTGTCAATTAACTCAACAAGCTGCCTTAAAGACTGATCAAGATTGCACACAAGAGTCACTCACTCAGTTCATCAATTAGTCAACACACAATTTGTTGATCGATTCGCGAATGTGATTTTGGGCACATCTTAATTGTACCATGAAAAGTGCAAAGCAAAACGAATAAAGCCAGATCAGCAAATCATTTGGCCCGGCCAGGTAATGATGCCCAAAATTGGTGGGGGGGGAGGGGGTTGGATGCACTTCAATTAACTCACCATCGCGCCAGCGAGGAACGGTCACAAAGAGCCGATTGCCAAAGTGTTCGACGCCGACCGGCAGACCGTTCTGTGGTATATAATCGCCGCTGGCGATGGCCTGCTCCTTCAGCCTGTCGTTGGGGAAGGCAAAGTCCAGCTGGTTCCAGCTGTAGCGCTCCTGCAGCTTGTAGGCGGCCTGCGTGGAGCCTGCCAGGAGCAGGCACAGCAGCAGCAGCAATCCGTTGGCGTACATTTGACTATTGTTGTTCAACTTGGCAACACACACTTGCGACCACACTGAATAACTTAATAACGAACAAAAAAAAAATGGATAAACTCTTAAGGCGAGTCCTTTTTCGGTGTGAGGCGTGGCTTTTTAGGGCTCGGATTTGTCTCAGCTCAAGCGGCTGGCGCGTTTACGACTGTTGGCCATAATTTTTCGTTCACGTTTTATATGAACTCAGTTTTGCACTCGCCGCAGTAGCAGCGACAGCAGCAGCAGCAGCAACAGTTGCCGAAGGCGCAAGCGCGTGGCTTCCTCTTCGGCTGCATTCGGCGATCGGCATTCGACAATCGGCAATCGGCGAACGGTAAGCTTGCGACTTCGGCTCTAGCCGAGCCATTGTCTTTCCATCCATGATT
This sequence comes from Drosophila maculinotata, assembly GCA_035045305.1. NCBI lineage: Eukaryota > Metazoa > Arthropoda > Insecta > Diptera > Drosophilidae > Drosophila > Drosophila maculinotata. The sequence continues at coordinate 5,176,694 of JAWNPD010000679.1, read as the reverse complement.
GATTTTCACGCATGTTTAGACCGCTAACCACACAAGCACATACACAAACACACCCAGCAGCAACAACCCCCTTCCCCCTGCCACCACCCACCTCCTGTTGCGTCCGCCTGCTGACAGCGGTAGTTTCGTTAAATGAATTTGCTTTTAATCAAAGCGGCTCAGCAACATGTTGATCGCAGAAAGATACCAACAAAAAACCACCCGTGACCCAACTGACCAGGCAGCAGACCCGTCGCCGCTGCCGTCGCCCCCATCGCTATCGAGACGCCTTTCGCTGCGTTTTTAATTGGCCTCAAAAGTTTGTGCGCAATTTTGTTTTTTTCTTTTTTTGTTTTTTTGGGGCCTGGCCTGGCGATGATTCATAGCCGAGGGTCAAATTGCGCGTAGCTTCCGCCTTAGGTGTATTATATACCCTAACTGTGGGTTACTATGAAAAACTTACTAGATTTGTCAATCCTTCGAGAAATGTACCATTAATAAAATAATAGAAAAAATTTACTATAGCATCGAATTTGATTTTAACTTTTAGCTCAGATCTATTTTATTTTAAAAAATAAAAATTTAATTGTGATGCTATTAAATTTTATGCTATATTGCATTTTTTTTTTTCAACTTTTGTCTTGGTTATGGCTGGATAATAGTGGATATATAGTGAAATGTGTGTAAAGTTTATAAATATTTAATATTTGACTATATACACACTTATTTTTAAGATTGTTTTCCATCTCTTCAATAATTTAATGCATAATTTAGCTTTAATCTAAAATGATTAAATCTAGTCAATACTACTATTAATTTACCACATACTGAACCCTCCAGCTGTAGAGTATAAAAGTTTACAAGACATCTTTTTGACTAATTTTGTATAAAGTATTAAAATATTTGACTGTTGTTTTTTTAAATTATAATATAACACTATAGAGTATCCAAGTGACATTGTAACACATTGGGTTTCTCAAAATTAAGTTGCCTTTTTCCGCTATTTGCCAAAAATAATAGAAATGTAATTGCTTTTTGAGCAAATGCTTTTGATTATTTAGGGCAGTTTTTTATTTGATTTTTAAATAGCGGCAGGTGTGTTAAATAAGTATGACTGTTGTTTTATTTTCGATTTTGAGCAGTAATGAGAAAAACAATCTATAAAGATCTATAGAGATAAGTTGCAGAGCTAAAAAACGATTTCGATGAATTCGATTTGAATTAATTGTGGCAGCTTTTCTGCCTGAGCGCTACTAAGATGCTCTGTATGTGGTCTGGTATCAAGCCTACGCATTAGTCAGACCGGAATCTGTGGAGCTGTCAGTTAAAGGCGTTGCGATGTGCTTAAACATGCACCAGCCAGATAAATGCAACATTTTTGCAGCTGCCAAATTGCAATTGGCCGCCTTTTCACATTAGCCGCAAGCCGATTCGCAATTCGCCAATTCGCATTTGCGTGCCTTGCCACCAGCAACAACATCCACAACAGCAGCAACATCAACAACAACAACATGTGGCACTTAGCCACAACACTTCACGCATTGCGGTGCAGTGCGAGTGGTGCGAGTGGTGCGTGTGGCACATTAGACGGTGGGCTAGTTAGTTACCTGGCTAGACGGTGATGTGCCACACCGCACCACCGTTGCGACCGTTGCCTGCCAGCAAATGTGGTGCGATTTCTTATGCAAATTGCCACATAAATTCCACCTGATTTTACCCCAGCTGCCCACTTGCAACCGTCCCCCATACTAAAGTTACTTACCTCACATATTTCTTGTGCGTGCCATAGAATCGAAATCGAAATGTGATTGCGAAATTCGAGCTCTAAACTAAAAGCTGCAGATAGATTAATCATACACAAATATTGTGGTTATTCTTGTTTCTCAATTAGAATTTGTCTGTGTCGTATTTGGAAATCCATTTCAAATTAGAAGGGAATTGAAATTATGTTGTCAACGGTGATGGGATCATATAAAGATATGAGTTCCAGGAAATCGAGACAAACAGTTAACATCAATTGCTCAAAATTGTCATTCCTAAATAGACAGCTGAGGTTTTTGCTAAAAATTGAAATGTTGCCTAAATTGGCTCGATTCTGATATCAAAAGCTTGGAATGTCAGTTGATTTTATGGACTTCCACGAGCTTAAAAATTTGTCAATCGAATCCTTATCAGCTGTATTCCAAAGCTGACATTGATTTCTTGGTATTTAAAGAATTTTGTAATTACAAATTGAATTTGTTCGAATCGAACAGCTGCAAAGATATATAATTTTCGAAAATAACGGTTCTCTATTGTTCAAAATATATAGATTTCCGTTTGGGTGCTGTTCGTAAACTTTTCCGGCTGACGCAAACCAAAAAAGGACAGACCTGTCTGAAATCGATCCAAAATGTGGCCACTAAGTGAAATCTCAACAAAAAAAAACAACGCCCATTCTCAATTGAAATGTGTAGTTAGTAGTTACTTCATTAATTGGAATTTGCGTCGGCATTTTCTCTTTGAAATCGAACGATATAGTTTTCAGTGCATTAGAGCGATCCAAAATATATACCGTATTGTCGTGTATGAGTTTGGAATCTGGATTCACCTTATCTAGTCAACTGGTAATTTTAGAACATGCCGCGCGTTTTTCGTGTGCGTTTCATTAATTAATTTCACGTGAATTATTGCTACATTTTTCTGCAGTTTTCTTGTTTTTCTCCACGTTACGTTGCGTCGACCAACGCACAACAGCAACACACAATTAATTACCAATGTATTGACAGGCGGTCAGCAGCAGCAACAGCCACAGCAACAACAGCAACAACATTCGGAATATTTAAGTTTACAGCATTGTAGGAAAAACTAAACATTAATAAAAGAGCATCTATGGATGGTGGGTCAGCTGGAGTTGGACGCGGACGCGGACTCGGACTCGGACTTGGATTCAGACTCGGATTACGATTGGCTGCTGCTGAGTGGTTCGCAACAGGTGCTCACTCACTGGTGGCACACAGGAGGTGGGATGAGGTAAAGACGGATGGGGATGTGGATGGGGAGAGGAGTATTGCCGGTTGCAGACATCGTCCAGACGATGCACGTCTGCGATAGTATTGCATTTAGTTATGTACCATTTTGTGCATTTATGTATAATTTATGATTTGTGCTTCAACGCTTGTCGCGCTACCGACAACATAGCCTACCCCGTCCCCTTTCTCCCCCTCCACAACTCCGCTGCCAATGCGTCGACACCTGCGGAGGCTACGCACAGTCCCGCAATGTATTTTCCCAATAATTGCAACGAGTTACGGCTTTTCGCGGGAAATATGAAGCCAAATGAAATAAATGCCGAAACAACTTTATCAATTGGCTAAAGAGACTGCCAGCAATCTGCAGTGATTTTGAGCATTGCAGTACGTAAAATGTATAAATTGCCTCATTTGAATGTGGCACTGTCAATCTAATTGCAACTGGCCCCTAAATGCACCGAATGCAAAACTAAAACCGAATAACAACTATCTACCGTTTGACGAATGTCAAATGCCCTTGATATGCATAGATAAGAGTAACGGCACTTTACAGTCACTCAAAATATTGTCGTATAATTAATATTGCAAATTTGACAGGGTACAACATTTTTATAATACTAAAACAAAACTATTTCTTCATCATGGCAAATATTTGATGTATGTCGCATGGCGATAACATTTTGAGAAATAATTAGTTACCATAAAAGTATATCCTGCCGCATAACTAAGCATATGCATAAAAAAAAAAAAAAACAAACAAAATTAATTTAAAATTCAAGTTTGTTATTTTTGTATGCATTATCAAACAATTTCAAATGCAGTTAATTCCAAAATTTGATAGAAACGATAACTATTAGGGTATGAAATTACATTTTGAACTGAAGCGCTCTATGAAGTCCACAGATTTTCAATTTCATAAGAAACTACCAGCTGCAATAGTATATTAAGTAATTGAGTGCATCTGAAGAGAGATCTTAAATTAGCTGCATTTGAACGGAACTGTCCAATGCAACTGAAGCTATACACAACAAGCCTAACAAATGGCAGCAATTTACAGATCTTGAGATCGTTATCCGAGTGCAAAGCTGTCACTCTAATAAAATTGCAAGCTAATGTGATCGTATTTAAGTTTTTTTGCTTTTTTTTGTTGTTTTTCTGTTTTAGTTTCTTATTCGTTGTTGTTGTTGTTGTTGCTGTTGATTGTTATTTATTTACTTTTCGGGGCGTCTCATTATATTTAATTGTAAATGGTAGCGTTCACATTGTTCGCATTGATTTAGTCTGAAACTGGAACCAGTTCAACAGGCAGCCAGGCAGCTCTCCCCAAATTACCGTTCCCAGCCATCGAACTGCAGTGGTCCCTGCCACCCCCCCTCCTGCACCATTGTCAAGTTCAATGTCAATGGCCGTGACATGACTGCTGTGGGCTTGTCACGTATGTGTGGCTGTGTGTGTGCCATGTGTGTGTGTGTGGTTGTTTGTGGTTGTTTGTTGTTGTTTGTGTATGTTTGCGCTTTGGCTTGTTTCACTTCGGTTTTGGCTTTGATTTATTTGTTTGTTCATTTCTCGTTGTTGCTGGCTTTGTTGTCTTTTGGCCACAACAGCAGCAGCAACAACAACAACTACAACAGTAGCCACAAGAAAAGCAACTCTGCCACATTGTTGCGTCTTGTTGTTAGATTTCCTGCTCTGATGCGAATGCTAATGAACGTCGGTCTAATGAAGAGAGCTTCCATTTGGTTAACCAGTCGAACATTTGGCCAACTGCATTACCACACACACATAATTTGTGGCAATCACAGTGCTTGTTGCCACTGCTCACCTGCCCCCCGCCTGCCTGCCTGCTCACTTGGCTCTGGCGGTGCCTATTGTGTCGACAGTGGAAAACTTGTCGCCAAATAGGTGGAAATTGATTGCATTAGAGTTGCGCTTGCATTCGCCTTTACAAGCACCCAACACTCACACACACACTCACACACACACACACACACACACACACACACACACGCATAGACAGAAGTCAGCGTTTGGTTTCTGTATCTGAATATAGCTGGCACAACCGACAACTCAATTATCTAAATCACTCGGCAAATTATACACTTGACAGTCCCAACGCTATACTACATCTAGTATATGGACTAGCTGGGCTCTGATGGGTAGCTTGCTAGATTTTTAGATCCGTAGAGCGATAAGAAATCGCTGCAAGTTTTCTGACAGTATTTCACGCCACGAGCCAAAGTCATTCCAAAGACTTTTGTGGTTTTCGCTTTGTTACTCTACTAAGTATACGCTGTATTTTTTCAAATGTATCTTAAGGGTATATTATTAAGCGTATTTCGATTGTATGTTCTTGTCATACCCTGTATTTTGAACTACTACTCTGTATTTATAATTTTACAAAATAAATATATTTCTTCTCTACTTTTTCTGCATCAACATTGTTAGGAATGATTTGTATAAACTTTTGACATTTCTGCATATACCCTGTAATACACTTAGAATTTGTGCATATTAACTAATATTTTTATATTCTGAAATTACAAAGCTGTGTATTCCACATAAGCTTTACTTTTAGAATCTTAATAAACTATTAGAAAAAGTAATACGCCAATTAAAATATCAAAAGTATTAGATCATAATTTAAGAGAAACAAAATTCTAAAAAAATATAAATATTTAATTCTATACCCTGTAATTTCAATGACTCTCCATGATAATCACTGTATTTATTCATGAAAAATATATTGTGTATATCATATACTATAGAACATGCTACAGGGTGTCACTTAGTCAAGCACTCACAGTATTCAAATAAAACTCAAACGTATAATAATACTGTGTTTATAAATGTTGTTATTACTCAAATTGAATTTTAAAAATATTTAACACTCTATTATTTTAATAAATAATGACAAAAAAAAATGTAAGTTTTGTAGAATATTAGTTATATCCGTACTCCTCCTTACCACCACCATGGTGGCGTTTTGGGTGTGTTATTGTTGACATCAATGTAATCATTGGCTATATCCGCCTTAGGATCAGCCGACTCATCCGACCCAGAGGCATCCGCCTCATCGACAGCCTCAACCGGCTCCTGAGCATCCGCAGGCGCCACAGCTGCCGCAAGGTCCTCGGCTTCAACGGGTGCCGATTGAGTCGATGGGGCAAGTAGCGCCACAGCACAGATAACACCCAAAACAATGAGGAACTTCATGGTTGATTCTTGTCTACCTTTATTAAGCGACTTCTCCGCTTATCTGCTTGACTTTCTCACAAACCAGGCGCTTTTATAAGTAGTCTGGGTCTGTACTTATAATGGATAACACATATTCCCATTCTATTCCACTTTTTTTCTATCTATTTGTTTTTATATTATTATTTTTGTTTTTTTTTTTGCAAATTTAATTGTTTGCATACTTTTGGTTTATCAGCGACAACTGTGTCAGGGACTTCAGACGACATTTGTGTGTAAATACGAGAGAGAACTCTCTTAACACTGGGTTATATAAATGGGGTTACTCAACTGCCTTGATCTGGTCATTTTTGCACTAGCCGATATATATTATTACACTCTTGACTTTAATTTGCCTAGTGAAGTACTTGAAAGAACTAAGAAAAAATATATTTGCAAATATGTTTATACATTTTCAGACTCCAATAGATAATTCTGTATATATATATGTTACTTGTAGACTGTTAGTTTAGATGATAAACATTTTCACTCGGTTTACTTAGAGTTTGCACAATTTTGTGCCCAGTCTTATCTCTAATGTCAGCTACCATATAAGGAGAGCTGCCTATCTAGATCTGGCATAAAACACTCTTCATTTGTTTCTAATGAAAAAAGTTACTATCTTTCAGCTATACAGTAAGAAATACGTAATAAAAATTGTATATACATAAGTATTATCATCCCAGTTTAATCTCTGGGTAAACTATCTAATTAAGATAGCACCTTTGCCATTTATTTGATGGAAAGCACTTATATATTTATTATGCAGTGTCTAGTTCATAGTCATGAAAGTTATCATTCAGCCAAGTTTTCTCATAACACGTTCCTCGCCGCCTAAAGTGGTACCATCCTCTGGACCTACCGTTCAGAGTACCAATGGAGTGATCCACCGGACTTGATATTGTCACAAGATCTCTTGTATCTGTCATTAAAAATGTCAACAAATTTGCTTATTGCCCGTATGAGGCAGCTTGTAAATAAAACATAACTAAAAATAAAACGAAAACAAAAAGTTTTCGATTGTAAAAAAACTCAACAATTTGAAATAATTGAAGTTTTTATCACCAAAATCCATCAGCAAAAAACACAATTGCTTTCTTTTTTGTGTGCGCTGCTTCCGCAAAGATATCATGTGCAATATTTATGTAAATATCGCATGCAAATTTGAGCAAAAAAAAAATGATAATACTCTTATCGATGACAGGCGGACAGAGGCTGGCCGCTAGGAAATCGCCGGACCAATGGCTATTGCCCCGACACTAATGAGAGATTCGAAATGGGAAAAGCTTACTGCAATTGCAAAATAAAAACAAAAAAACCAACAAAAATCGAAATTGGACACTTTATTCAATTGGCTCTTTAAATGTGCGTGCAAACTGCTGTTTACTCCTTTTCTTTTATTTTATTTTATTTTCTTTTCTTTTCATATTTTTTTGTTGTAGATTTTGTCGCTTTTTATACCCTGAGTCCATTTAAACTGGGCAAAAGGGTATAATGGTTTCGTGCAAAAGTATGTAACAGGCATAAGGAAGCATCTCCGACCCCATTACTGATCACTATCAACAGCCGACTCGATCTAGCCATGTCCGTCTGTCCGTCCGTCTGTTCGTCCGTCTGTTCGTCCGTCTGTCCGTCCGTCTATCTGTCCGTCTGTGGATCTCAGAATCTATGGGAGCTAGAGACTTTATATTTGGCATATAACTTCTCTTATTGAATCAGTACAAGTTTATTTAATTTTATCAATATCACGTCCCGTTCAAAAGTTATCGATAAATTGCGATTCCAGACCAGTGTTTTTATTGGGCATAACTTGAAAGTCATAAGAGCTAGAGGCACCCAATTTAGTATGTATATTCTTGTATATCATACAAAAGTAAAGAAGTAAAGTAAACAAAAGTGAAAAATCGAAAAATAAGTATTTTTTGAGGTATGAGGTATAACCTTCACAAATTTATATGCCATCTTTATATAAATAGTTACGCATGAATGTAAGGACTGGGTTTCAGGGTATCTCGTAGTCGGGCACTCTCGACTAGAGGACGCTTACTTGTTTTTGTTTTGTTTCTTGGCTTCCTGGTGAAAAGTTGTCATTGTTGGATTTGCTGCTGGCGGGGCAAACTGTTTGGCTTAACAGTTAAGAGACGACAAGACGTGTCGGCCAGTTGCCACAGACTTGTCCAGTTTTGGCACTTATTCAGCTCAATTAGTTTTCAATTAAAAACTATTTAAATCACCGGCTGCTAACGAGTTGGACTTCGCCATCAAAACGTGCACTGCTTAACGTCGATCGTCAATCGTCTATCGTCTATCAATTGATAGACCCGTTTCCCGTTTCCTTCACGCCATTTACACATTCTTGGAATCACGCCAGCCGCCGCCCCTTGTCTCTTCAATAAGGAAATGAGCCATAGCAATAAACAATGCTTTAAGTATAATTACATACAGTGTGCACTCTTAAGTGTGCACTAAGCAGCGCCAATCTTCAGCATGGATGCCATGGATGCTCATGCTCAATTGTTGTGGGAGATATGAATCTTGGGTATACAACAGAGCAATGGGATTGCATAACACTTCACACTCCAATCTGAATGTTTTTAAGGTGTGAAAATATCATATATAAAAAATCCAAATTTATAAATATTATTATATTTCATTTGAATTAATTGTATTGTTTCAAAATTTACCCACTCATAATTACATAGTTGCCTTACTTTTCTTGCAGTGTAGATCTGCGCTTAACATGTTAACCATATCGCGTGTTTACTGTAGTATCTTGCAGACTTTCAGTCATTATCTCGCCGCATGTTTGCTTGAAGATCAACTCTCATAACATGATTGTTGCGCCCCCATTTGTGTAATTTTCAGTGTTTGCCAACATTGGATTCATAGAAAACTGCTTAGTAATAACATGCCAGTAATTAGTTATGACGAGTATTGGATGATTGGCAATACGCATGGTGCCCTGCTGGCAATGCGAAGGATTTGAGAGCTTGTTGCTTAGCACTTGATAGCTAATTATGCATGAAAACTGTGCCTTGTGAAATTCAAATTTAAATTAAATTATAATTGTTAATGAAATCCAAAGTGCAGACTGTAATTGTAGTTGTAATTGTAATTTATTTAATGCGGTATGGGTATGGGCCAGCATTCTAGTCAGCTGCTCTCGATGCACATAAAAAAAAACTTAAATTAAAGAACATTTAATTAAGAACTGGTCCGAGATATTGCCTCTAATGCCTGTTGTCTATTGCCTGAACTAACTGAAATACATGACAGCTTGTTTGGCTAATAGACGTCGAGACGTCGATTTGTCGATTTGTTGTTTCGTCGTCGTTTCGTCGTCGTTTCGTGCTGCGATTCTTGTTTGTACAACTGCAAAACTGGCGAGCAGCAACATAATAAACTGTGTTAAATGAAGTTCTGCCAGACGCCCCGCTCATAGGTAGTATTCAGACCTACACACACACATTTAAATATATATGTCTATGTGTATGTCGACCTTGCCACGGTTCTGCTCTGCTTGCCTCTTTTGACAACCAGACACCGAAATCCGAAATCCAAAATCCGAATTGCGAACACAACTCTTGTTAATTCAACAAAATTATCTACGACTAATAAACGAACGCATTGGCCAATTGCCCAATAATCGCAATCGAAAATTGTAAATTTAACTAGGCTTATAGGGTATGCAAATGCTATGCAAATGGCATGCAACTGTAAACAACTGTAGACAACATCTGTGTTGCCTAAAACTGATGTGAAATCAATGCTAGAATTCTGTAATTTTTTATATCGACTTTCTTCAATTATATCTACGTTTATATACTCCTTTCTGCATTCTCACAAATCCATAAAAAGAACTTAGAGATAAGTTTGCATGTATAGAGTACAGTTTAGTTTCATAAAACTGATGGAAAATCGAAATCCAGAAAAGTAAGGTTCAGAAATCTTGGCATGTTAACTCTCTCCCATATCATAAATATAAATAAAGACCATCCAAAGAAACAATTTTGTTTGTATTAGAAATAATTTTCACATATTTTACCACGTACAGGGTATGTGCTAGTTGGCCAACTGCAAAACGTGATTGATTAGTAGGTAAGACAGATTACGTATACGCCCTATACGCCAAGGCTGACAATGAATTATTCAAAGCAGCCCATACTTTGATTTGCTTATGAGATTGCCATTTTTGTTGCCAACTATTGCTGCGCGTAATGCCCCAAGAAAAGTCCATGCCCCAAAGACCGAGCGTACTGCAAATTGGCCAACAAAGCAAACAAAGTGCCAAAGTGACCCGACTGCCCTCCAGATGGCATTGGTTTCATTGTTGCACTCCCCGACCCCCCCGTGCGATCAATCAATCAAATAAACTCAGCATTTCACTTTGGCCAGCAGCAAAGAAAAAAAGAAGTCTATTCGACTTGCTGGATACTCTTTCATGATATGAATATATATATAATAAATAGATTATCTGGAATTTAAAATTTTTGAGTGGTTCGAGTTAGATGAAAACCAACTGTATAAATATTTTGATAAATTAAATACTCTTTAGATTACTTTTAGTTAAATTCCAGTTTTATATATTTGGATTCCAGGGTATCCATTGAGTATGAAGAAGTATACTCAATGCAGGGTATCAAAGCAACAAACTGAACTTTTTTAGCAAACACACATTTTTATTTGCACGCGCACAAAAGCTGCTCGCTATGCGCCACTTGGGGTTGGTGTCTTGGCTGTATATGAAAAAAAGCACAGGAGCGAGCTGAGACAGCAACTTGAGCTTAAAGCAAATTAACTTGATAAAAAACAAAAATAACAAAAAATGTCTATAATACTTGTTAAGAGTAATCAAATTGAATGCGCATTTAGATTCGCCTAGAACCACCAGGGCGATGGCGCTGGCGTATTATCCCGCACATCGATGTAGGTGGGATTTATGTTCTCCTCCACGCTGGAGGGATATGTGCCCGAGCGTGGCTCCACACCGAAAGCGGCCTCCAATGCCGCCAGCTTCGCCTCTGCCCGCCTGTCAAGTTGTTTACTATTCTGTCGCCATTTCAGTCGCTTGCTGTTGAGACGCTGCGCAGTCGCAGTCGCAGTCGCAGTCTCGGCAACACCAACAAATTGTGAGGGGTGCTGCTGGGTTTCAATTCGGTTGTGGTATCGGTTTTGATTTCGATTTTGACGTTGCAATTCGGCTGCATTAATCGCCTGCAGGGCAGCTGCCCACAGACGTTTTATATCTCGATTATCCGGATCTGCAACAGTTGCTGGCGGCGAGGTGTTGCTGCTGCTGCTGGTGCTGTTGCTGCTGCTGCTGCTGTTGCTGCTGCTGCTGCTGCTGATTAGCACGATACCCACAATAATCCACTTGAATTGCATGCTGAAACTGTTGGTGGCTTCTGCCTGCCTCTCGACGCCGCCACTTGGCTTTTATATGCTGAGCTCTTGCTGCTTGCTGAGGCTGAAGCAAAAACAGATAAATAAATAAATAAATAAATACAAATGTGAAGTAGAAAAATACTCGTATTGCAATAGTCGCCTATTGGGCCAATGTTACCCAAGTCTTGACATCATTCGAATCTATTTGAACTGCACGAGAACTGAGAGCAGTGAATGAGGAATTTTCGCCCCCCGCTCCCTCACTACCTATCTCCCTCCCACCCACCACCCACCTCCCACACTCGTAGCATAACTACAACTTTAGCAAATGTTTGTCGTTCAGCTTCAACTTCTTTTTGTTGTTGTTGTTGTTGTTTTTCTATGTGGTCTAAATTTCTGGCGCTTACGTGCCTAGCATGCACAGCGACATGTTACGTTACGTAACGGACATGTGCTACAAGCATTTCAGCATAACGTCATCGTTAAGTATGCCGTTCTGAAAAGTGAGTTTGTTGTCTGGGGAATAGGTCAAGATCAGAAGAATGTCATAAGTAACATCTGTTAATTAAATAATAACATTATACATTATACTCAACTTAGGAATTGTCATTCTTCTGTGTGGCTCATTGCTCTGTCAAAAATCATGCCAAAATTACACATATTTACGCATGTCAAGTGTCCAAGTCCCTAGAAATGCCCTTCTTAGACTTTAAACTCCCACAACTTTGTCAAATCTGAACCGATTGTCAATCTCAAAGCCATTCTGGTCGTTATTTGTCCTCTACTTAAATTCCAGATCTAAAATTCATGCACTTTTAAAAATATTTTTTTGGGAAAAATCTTAATCTTGAATTTTAAAAAAATATGTTTTTTCGATTTTTTTTGGAAAAAAATCTTGTCCAAAAATTTTATTCAAATCTGAGCATCTTGAAATTTTATTTTGCCTTGATTGTGAGTGTCAAAATTAGTATAAAAAACTATGGGTAAAGTATTTCTGAAGAGGTTAATTTTTCTGTCAAAAATCGAGCAAAAATTACAACAAAATTGTCTTGAATAGTGCCCAGATCCCTAGAAGTGGCCTTCTAAGACTTAAAACTCCCATAACTTTGTCAAAACTATACCGGTTGTCAATCCGAAAACCGTTTTGTTAATTTTTTGTGCTTTACTTTAATTCCACATTTAAAATTTATGCATTTTTTAAAATAATTTAATGTGGATTTTTTTTTTGGGAACAATTTTTAATCTTAGAATCTTGAAATCTAATTTTTTTATAGATTGTGGGTGTCAAAACAGCCTTAACTGAACCAATTATCAATCCAGAGGCCATTTTGCCCAGGGATTGTCATCTAAAACAATTATACATTTAAAGTTTTTCGTATTTTCTGTCCAAATTGGTGACAATATTTTTGACATGTCAAATTTCCAAGGCACCAGAAATGGCCTTCCCAGCATTTAAATTTGAAAACAGTTATCCAAATTCTTGTTACATTTCTACCAAACAAAATTGTCATCTTCTGATACCATTTAATCTATCCGTGTGTCTATTTTGAAAGCGTGGCACTTGCCCCACTGTGCCCGCAAATAATGGGAACTCTAATCGAGCTGCTGACGCTGCCTTTTGCCGACTTGGCAGTTAGCAGTTGGCAGTTGGCCCAGTTGCCACCCATTTTGGCTGGCACGTGCTGCACATAATAACGGTATATTTGCTCAATAGCTCAATTTGAGTGCGCGCTCGGAAAACGCTTGCAACGGAAATGGCTCAATTTCCGCTCGCTGCGACACTCAACAATGCGCACAATCGCTCATTGGCCAAAGTGAATAAAGTGAATGGAGTGAATGGCCATTTGAGTGCTCGGTTGCGAATGAGTCGTGAGTTGAGTGAGTTACTCGCTGTGAATAGTGGGAAATTGTGGGATGTGCGATGTGCGATGTGGAGATGCGGAGATGCTTGTTTATGAATTGCAAATTTGCCGGCACTTTTGGCCTGACCTGACTCTGAATGGAGCCAACTTTGCGATGGCAATTTACGCAGTCGGGCAGCACCCAAAGGGCCAATGAATGCTGGGCACGTGTTGATTTCCTGTCAACTGGGACAAATTTGGCCAAATGGTGCTGCCAACTTGTCCCAGCTACTAGTATGATGAATGAGAGTCGATGGCTTATGCAAAACGCTCAGTTTTACTATATGAGAATTACATGCCAATTGTTCTGTTTATCTCTTGTTGTATTTATCAAAAGAAGGTGCTGCCAACTCAACTTTGGCTTGATATTTAAATACTTACACGAGGTGCTGCCAACCTGATTAAAATATTCCGTTTTTAGTATTTACTTATTTTTGTTTTTTATTTAAAAACATATAATTAAAAGTCGTTTGTTTATATTGTATCAAAAAAAAAAAAGAAGATAGTGAGAGAGAGAGAGAGAGAGTGGAATATTATTTTATATCCTGCTATTCACACACATATCATGTTGAGTCGAACGCTGCCAGATCTTGAGCATTATGATCGCTGGCTAGCCAAAATGTATGGAATATGTGGTATTATTATATCAACATATATATATATATATTCTCAGCTTACGGGTCTACAAGTGGCTTCGCTTTTGCTTACAAGTTGTTTTCTTCTTTTTATTTTTCTTTTATTTTCGTTTGTTTTTTTTTTTGTTTTTTGTTCATTTTGGTGACTTCTTTTTCGCAAAGGGGACTTAAATAATATTTCAATATTTTATTTTAATTATTGTAGTATGTGTAAAAAGCTAATCGCGTTTTAAGAACAGACAAAAGAAGGGCGAAACTTATGAGAAATTAAAAACACACATTTTACAAAGAGACGAGAAAATTGTAAAAATTATTATCGCTGGGTCGGGTGGTTTGGGAACCACCCAATTAGGAGAATAGCAGCAAAGAAACGGAAAGTTAAAGACTGTGTAAAAGGGAGAGCGAGTGTGAGAGAGGGAGGGAAAGGGAGAGAAATAGTTGGCAGGAGCAGTTGGCTGGGCAAGGAACAAATGGGGTTCGGGCATGGGGAATAAGGACTTTTGTGTGGGAAGGAGGATTTAGGACAACTGCAGCATCCGCTAGAGATTCATTTCCGCTTTAGTTTCAGCTGCAAGAAGGGAACAAGATATAGAGGAGGCTGGGACTAGGTGGCTAGGGGGGCTAGGGGGCTAGGGGGAGTTGTGGGGCTAGTTGCTGCTGTTGTCGTTTGGACGGCATTGTTCCCCGGTTTACAGTATGGTGCCGGGCTTTCGCAGCGGCAGACGACGACGCTGGCCAAGCAGGCCGAGACCGCGTGCCTGTTGCTTGGTGGTGGCCTCAGCGGTCTCAGTTGTCTCCTGCTCCTTGGTCGCACTGTCGCCAGCGGCCTCATCGGAGCCGGCAGCGGGTGCTGCCTCATCCTTGGCCGCCTGCTCGCCGGACGACGCATCCGATGCGGTGCCACCCTCAGCGGGCGTCTCTGCAATGATTGAGAAATTGAGTTCGACATTAAAATTTAGAAAGTGAAATCAAAATTATAAATAAAATCACACACAAAACGGGTCAATAACAAATTGCTATCAAATCAATTACCAATTGTTTTCGCTTGTTTAAAAATATCAAAGTAGTTTTAACCAATTTGCAAATTGCTCAAAATTGTTTGTCTGTATTGGTTTGTGAGCGTACCTGTAGTCGAGGTAGCCGCTGCGGCCGCAGCGCCGCCCAGATGGAGGCGACGCTTGGCTAGCAGTGGGTTGATTTTGCGCTGCGCCGCTGGCGAGGATGCCGATGAAGAAGAGGCGGGAGCGGAGGCGGAGGAGGAAGCGGGAGTAGCTGCACCATTTGCGCCGCCGGTAGCGGCTGCCTTTGGCTTGGCCGCGTCAGTCTTGTGCAGCGCATTGAGGCGCGGTCGGGTCTTGAGGCGATTGAAACCGGACACGGGTCCGGCATGATTGGCAGTCTCCTCCTCAGTCTTCTCAGCGGTTTCGCCCTCCGTCTCCGTGCCCTTCACATCGTTGTGATGGCTGCTATCCGCCGCCGAATCCTCGGCAGCATCCTTGGGTGCCTCCGTGCTCACTCCAGCCCGTCCCAGCTTGCCGCGTGGCAGCAATCGATTGCCGCCGGCGCGATGCAAGTTGAAGCGTGATGGACGCACTGGCTCAGCAGCAGCTGCCGCCGCCGGCGCTGACTTGCCCTCATCCGCATTGCTGCTGCCCTCCTCGGCAGCGGCGCCCTCTGCAGCAGGCGCCTTGGTGGTGGTGGTGCGACTGCGTCCACGCAGATTCAAACCAGGGCGACTGCGCAGCGTGCTGCGTGCTGTGGTGCTGGGCACAGCATCTGCTGAGCTGGCGCCATCGGCACTCTCCTCACCACCAGCAGCGGCAGCGGATTTCTCGGTGGTGGTGGTGGTGCTGGTGCCGCGCAGATTGAAGCGGTTGCGTGCTGCAATTTGAATGCGGGATTAGCTACCTCATCTCTTTGGATATGCCATAGGTACTTACGTCTGCCACGTCCGAATCCGGAGCTAACGGGTTTCACCTCCTTGGCGGCCACAATCTCCTCCTCGGCAGCGGGCTCGGCTGCAGGCTCGGGGCTGGCAGTGGTGCGTGCACCAGGACGTGAACGACCGCCAATCGAAGGACGCGAGAAACGATCTGGAAGCAGATTGAGCATGATTAGTAAACGGAGTAATAGTTGAGGAAAGAAGCCACTGATGAACTGATTGCATCCAGTAAAAGTTACTGCTGAAATAAGTCAAACTACTACACAACTAGTTTGGGATTTGTCCGAGTTAGTTTTTCATTTGTGCTGAACTACCGGAAGCAGCTGCAGAACCAATTCAATCCTGCTAGATTGGTCAGCTACTGTTCATGTATTGCTGACCTAGTATAAGATATTCCCTGAAGCTATGCTTTAACTGCTTGAAACTACAGATGAATCCCTTAGAAGCTACTGTCTGTTTACGTCACTAAACTAGTAAAAGTTACTCCCAAAATCATCCTAAATCCTGAATCATTAAGGATCCTATAGAATCAGATAGCTACTACCGTCAGTCAGTTACTGTTATATCAGCTTAGACTTTCATTAAACTAGTTGGAACCTATGGACACAGCAGTCATAGAGGAAAGGGTTTACCCAACTGACTCTTCCCACTCCCACTCCCACTCCCATTCTAGACCCAAGTAGTTCCTTTAGAAATCCCGCACTTACTTCTGCCTGTTTTAGTGGGCTCTGTGGGCGCTGATTCGGTGGTGCTGGTGGTGCTGCTGGAGGCGCTGTCGCGCAGCTTGAACCGATTGCGTCCGGCCAGGCCGCTGATGCCCGAGCGTCTGCCGCCGTAGAGCGAAGGTGCCGCTGTCGTTGTTGTTGTTGTCGTTGTTGTGGGTGCCTCTGTGGTTGTTGTAGTCGTTGTCGTCGTCGTCGTCGTTGTTGTCGACGTCGACGAGAGCTCATCCTGCAGCGTGGTCAGTGCATCATCCGTATCTGTGCTGGCGGTATCGGGACTGAGTGTGGTCCCATCATTGGCATCCGATGCGGTGGTCTCATCGTTATTCAGATTCTCATTGGTCAGTATGGCATAGAGATCGAGTGCGGCCTTCTCCATCGACGGTGTCGTCTGCTCCGCCTCATCTTCCAGCCTGGCGGTAATCTCCCGCTGTTGCTCCTCCTCCCGCTCCTTTGCTGCTGCCGCGGCGGCGGCTGCTGCTGCAGCTGCCTGCTCCTGCTCGACGGCAATCACTGGCTTCAGCTCCTTGTCGCCGTTGCGGGAACCCTTCTGCTGCTTTTCGTCCGTGTTGAAGGTCTCGCTGTCGACCAGCTCCAGGCTGGGACGCTTCACGCTGATCTTCTTGCGCTCCGCGGCCGTTTCCAGCGAGTCCAGCGCTGGCGTCGGCTGCACATCGATATTCTTGCCACGACTGGGGAAGCGTGTGTTCAGGGGCAAGCGTTCCGCCTCAATGTCCTCGGAGTTCTCGCTGACGGCACTCGAGGCGCGTCCCTTGGCCTTGCCACTCTGCAAACTGTTCTCGCTGGGCGTTGCCGGCGTGCTGCGATCGATGTTCGAGTAGCGGGTCTTGCCACGCGTATCGGGCGTCAGATCGCCGGGTGCCTCGACGGCGGCTGGGGCTGAGATGGCTGGCTTGGCCTTGCTGTCGACGGCATCGTCGTCCTCCTCGTAGTAGTAGACATACTCGTACTCGTAGTCCTGCCCGTTGGGTCCCTTCTTGATCTCAATGCGCGACTTCTTGTTGTTCTCGCTGCCGGCGCCATCGAGCGCAAAGTTCTGGTTGACGAACTCATCATGTGGATCAATCAGCATATCATCATCGAGATTGTCAATCTTCTTGGACGCCGTCGGCGACTGTGTGGTCAGCTGCAGTGCTGGTGGCTCGGTCACAACAACGCCACCCTTCTGCGCCAGCTCGGCGAGAGCCGCCTCCTCGATTTCGCGACGCACCTCGGCCAGCTCCTCCTCCTCGATGGCACGCTTCGCCTCGATGCTCTTCATCACGTCCTCATTGATGAGCGCACTGAGCACGGGATTCAGCTCGGGTCGCTCCTTGGTCGCCAGCAGATTCATCGAATAATCAGCCGATTCCGCCGCACGAATGCTGATCCTGTGCGCCGTGTGGAAACCCTCATCGCTCAAGGCGAGTGCCTCCGGCACCTTGTGTGCTGTCTCGAACTCGCTGCTTGCCGGCGGCGCATCGAGGACCAACTGATTCACTGAAGCTCCTACAGCCAGCTCCTCACCTGCCACAAATACGGCCAGGCAGCCCAGTAGACAACTGTAAAAACAGAAATGGATATCGATTAGATTTTGGCGAGGATTCACTTCCATCATTCATTCTTCTCGACTCCTCAACGCCCAGTTGAAGGCTCTGTCTACGCCCCCTGCTAAGACCTTAATTAACCTTACATTATTATGGGATAAGCCCTTGATCCCATCTGACATGCCATTAAGCTACCTTATGACCTTAACACAACCCAATGATCAAAGTATTAATCAAAATTAATCTTAATTGACTTTGATCATTTGATCAAACAGAGAAATATATATACATTTATATTGGTGATGATTGATTTGGCTTAGACCAAGATCATCGCGTGCTTTTAATGACCGATCATGTTCGAGTCTTTGTGCTGCATCATTTGATGTTGTTGCTTTGCTTTTGTGAAAGAAGCAAACAAACAAACAAACTAACAAACAAACAAACAACAGAAAAACCTTTCACAATTTCATTAGCTATGCCATCGTCTGACGATCTGCGTCTGGTCTGCTCTCCGCTGATTGCGCATGCGATCGTCCCATGTCTTTGGTATGGATCGCGCATCGGGGATCGTGGATCGTGGATCGTGGAACTTGGATCGTGCAATTGCAGCAATAGTTCATTGGGCTTTGCGAATCCGCATTGCGATGCATCCAACTCTTAAGAGATAGTAAATAGATAGGCATGGACAGCGAGAGAGAGTGGCGGAGAGAGAGGGGGGGTTGGGGGGGTTGGCGAAAGCGAGACGGACAATGCTCAAGGCAAACCACAAAATGTGAAACACACACTCAGAAATGCTGACCAGAGGGCAACTCTCGGGAAACTGAGACAGGAATCGATATACATATGTATACATATATTGAACCGGTTTCTCGAACAAAAGGTGTTAACCCATTTCGATTTCAATTTCGATTTCGTTGGCCATTTCAACAGAGCCCAGTCACAGCTACAGCTTCGACTTCAGATACAGCTTCCAGCCTGAGCCCAGTCCCGCTGAAAAGCAACCAGAGACGAGAGACCAGAGACGAGAGACAAGAGACCAGAGACTCTGCAGCCGGCAAACAGCACACGACTGTTCGATATTTAAAGAGCAGAGTCGCGGGTTGGGTCGCTACCTCTCTAACTACCCCCCTTCCCCCCTGAACCCACAGCTCTTCACATGTTTTGCGCTCTTGACGATAACTTTTAACATTTTGAATTATGTGCAGTTGGCGTCGCGTCGCTTGAAGCCGTTCGTTTAACATTATTACTTTTTTTCCCCCCCCATTTTCGTTTCAGTCTTGAGTTTTTTTTTGGTTTTTAAGTTTTTGTTTCAGTCGAACAAGTTTCGACAATAACAGCAACAGCAGCAACAACAGCGCAGCTTGTTGTAAAGGTAGACAACTTCAACATATTTTAATTGCATCAGCCAACAAGAGCCCAAATAGCCCAAGCAACAACAATGGAGCCCAAGAAAAGTTATAATTATGTCTGCACACATTGCACTGGAGTCCGACTTCTTGGCCATGTTATGCATGAGGTGACAATGCGCACATCGCACATCGCACATCTCGACACCAAACCGACAACAACAACAACAATGACGACAAAAAGATTCGCATAATACCTAAAGCGAATGTGCAATATTGGCTATGGCACAGTGGAACGAGACATGCCAAACATGAGCAACACAAAACGATTGTTACACCCACAACTCGCAGCAGCAATTTGTAATTAAAGACCGTAAAAGGATTAATTTGTAGTCTGTGGTTTTGTGCAATTAAAATTGCGTTAGAGTTGTATATAATTAAAAAAATATATAAATAAATAATACAAACGGGAAGTATATATATAGCTAGTATATATAGAGAATTAAGTTCCATTTAATTACTCTCTAAGATTTTTAGCCAAAAGGTTTTACCCAAAAAGATTTACAGAAAATCAAAATCAGCATCTATCTTAATCGTTTGTTACATATGAAATGTTGAAATATTAGTCTACCAAATATTATAAAAATTTCAGTTGTCTGAAGGAAAAAGACAGTCTAAATTTAATAAAAATTTCTATGCTCTAGATTATCTATTGCATCATTGTAAAATGCATTCCTTGATCATTCTGTTCAAAAACGTGTTTCATACTTGACAATAGCAGGACGGAAGTTGCCACAAGATTTGATGAAAATTCAAGTTGGAATTCGTTATTTTGCACCCATATCTAAATCGACTCATAATTACATCATATTTTACATTTGTTTTCCTCTGTCTGTGGGCACACACAAGATTTACACAGCTTTCAATTCTATTCAAGGCCGGACACGCCTCTCTCTGAGTGATCGATCGATCGATCGATCGATCTAGTTGTTCAGTTATTGTGTCATAAACAACCGTTTTATGCATTTTACTTTCACTTCCTCTTTCGTTACGCTTGAGCACATTCTAATTCTTTCCATGGCGGGGGGGTATAACCGCGCAATTTCAGGCCGCGTTCTATTGGCCTTGTCCCACTGTGACTGACAATGTCAGAGAGCACTTAGCAAGTGATGTGAATGTGAATGACTGATTAACTGCCTCTGACTCCGGCAAGTGTGTGAGTGTGCGAGTGTGTGTATGTGTGTGTGTGTGTGTGTGTGTGTGTGTGTGCCAAGTAACGGGGCACTGAGTGTATTACGAGTACTCGTCGTCGCATGTAACGTTTGGCCAGGCGAATGTGCAATTGACTGAATGAATGAGTGAATAAATGAATGAGTGAATGACTAAATGACTGCTGCGAGTCTTTGGGCCCTCCTCTGCCATTGTCTTCTTCTGCCTCCTCCGCTTCTTCTTCTCCGTCTTCTTCTTCTTCTTCTGATCACATTTGGAAAGGCCAATTGCAATGCTAGACGGGGGGTGCTTGTGCAGGGCGGAGGGGTGGAGGGGTGGAGGGTTGCCGTCTAAGCGGGTGTGGCATGCAATTTGTATTTTACATTTGGCAATTCATTTTTTTTCTTTGGTATTTATTTTTTTTGGTTACCGCCGCGCATGCGTTTTGACGTTTTTTTTTTGGCCATTTGATGCGGCGGCTGCGTCGGCGTTGGCTTTTAACTGAATGTGTGTGTGTGTGTGTGTGTGTGTGTGTGTGTGCTTATAGATGTGGCCGCTGGAGGCCATTGACGTCGCGACAAGCGTTGAGAGCGCAGTGAAGCATACAACAACAATAGCAACAACAGCAACAGCAGCAACAACAGCAGCAACAACAAAAACAATAGCAACAACAAGCATAAGAGCCATGAAATGTAAAATACGTTATTTGTGTTTGTATTTTCTGTTGCATTGTTGGATGGATGCGTCTTTTTAGCTTTGTCTAAAAGGTTTTTGACTTTTGCTTTTGGCCATGTTTCTTCTTTAGTTTTCTGCTGCTGCTGCTGCTGCTGCTTTACCTCCGTGCCTGACCTTTTGTCACACCTTTAGCAGGCAGCGGCCGTCTCTGCCGTCAGTTGCCAATTAGCTGCTTTTGGCCTTTTGCATAAAACTTTAAGCTGCTGGCGCTGTCCTCACTGCAGTCATAATTAAATTGATTGACTGACTGACTAACTGACTAACTGAATAACTGACTAACTGATTGACTGACTGCCTGCCTGCCTGCCGAGCTGTCCGTTTAGTCGCTTTTAATGGCCAGCAAAACTTGTTGACCAAGGCCAACAATCTGCATGCCAAACGCATGAGCTGTTTTCACTGCGACCACGCCTCCCTCTCAGATACGCCTTAAATGCAGCAGCAGCAGCGGCAGCAGCAGCGGCAGCAGCATCTTCAGCTGAGATTTTAATGCTCTGCTTACAAAGTAAGCAAACAAGAGAGTAGATGGGAAGCGGCAACCTGGCAACCTGGCAACCTGGCAACCTGGCATCCTGGCATCCTCTGCAGGCAATTTGGCAAAAGCAGCTAAAACATTGTTGTGCACAGTACGCCTGTGTGTGTGTGTGTGTGTGTGTGTTTGCAGTTTAACAGCAACTGACCGCTGACAGCTAAGAGCAACTCCTGCAGCTAATGTCAGAGGTGGGCGCGCTGTAAAACTCTGGCTGGCAACTGGTAAATAGAATGCAGCTAACTATAAAGTTGCTCATACACTGCGTATACGTAATGCGCGATTATGGTTAGCAAGTGCAGCGGAGGCACTTTCTTTAGCAAAAAGTTCAGCAAGCTAAAAAGCAGCTTAACTTCTGCCACATGGACAAACAGAAATTGTGATCAATATTTAATTCTAAATTCCGCAATAATTTGCTTTAATAGACTCCCAAATATTTGAAAACTTATAAATATATATTATATAAGTGTATTATATTATAACGACAAGTTTTCTTGATGACCTCATTAGTACTTGAAGTTTTTTAATCCGTCAGGCTTATATTATAATATATATGTTGATCAAAATTATAAATCATATTTTAAGATATTCATAAACATATGTTCATCTGGTATTCAAATGTCAATAATCAACATCTTGATCACCTTGTAGAGGGTATTAAAATATTTGTTACGAAATATGCATAGCATGGAATGCAAACTCGATAAGGTGCTTAAGATGATCAGCTCAGACCCATCTATGCAAACTGATCTCTCAGTGAAGCCATGTTGATGAAATTTGTTACAGCTGTTACTTTTAGCCTTAGAAAGCTACATGGCAACAGTCTAGACTGCTACACTATATCTTATAGCGACCATAGAAAGATTGCTATGCAAATAGCTGCTATAAACCATGAAAAACAAATATGAGTTTCGTTGGGACTTTACTCTTTGACAATAATATTTTTATATTATGATATGATAATGAAGATTTTATAAGCGTAATTATAGAATTATGCATATAAACTGTTTTTCGCTCTTTGTAGTCTACCAAATGTTACTTGTATACAAGAATTTTGAAGTCGAGAGTATAAGAAATATGTTTAATCAGAATTGCTATTTTTTTTTTCCTATTTGTATTTCTGCTTTACTTCTCTGCCGCTGCACAAATTTGTAATACAAAGTTTGGTTTTTATTTTCCAAGAAATTCCTGCGTTGCGCTTTATTAAAAGGATCTTTGGCTAAAAAGTTTTTAATTAATAGCCAGTGTTGTTGGCCACTTCCCAAATGAATTTAACTTTTTAATGGGGTTTTATTTGTAATATTTGTCTGTGTATTCGTTTTTCTTGTTTTTCTCTTTTTATACTCACATTTTGAGCAGCATTTTTGCTTGTGTTGTTGTTGCTGATGTTATTGTTGTTGTTGTTGTTGCTCCTGTAACGGCTGTTGCTTGTTGTTGTTTTTGTTGCTTATTGAATTTGCACTTTTGAAAGTCAAATGTTCAACTATTCAGAAAAAAAAAAATAAATAAACAAAAAAATAAATGATAAAAATTAAATTCAATTTGTGTTTTTATTTTGTTCGTTGCCACGCGATTTGTTGCTGCTGCAAAACATTGGCCAACAATTTGCTTGTTGTTTGTTTCTTGCTGTTGTTGTTGTTGTTGTTTATTTATTTATTTGTTTGTTTCTTGAACTGTTTGTTTACTTGTTGCCGTTGCCGTTGCTGCTGCTGCTATTGCTATTCACATTGTTGCACTTTCACTTTTTCACTCTATTTTTACTATTTTTGTTTTCGACACAAAAATCAATTACAAATCTCCAACATTTGCATGTGTGTGTGTTAGTGTGAGTGTGTGTGCGTGTGTGTGTGTCTATGTGTGTGTTACAAATTTCAAGTTGAACAAAAAAACAGAAGAAAAAAAAAATTAATAAAAAAAATAAAATAATTGATTTCTTGCACTTTGCCGCTTTTAGCGATATTTATTTTATTTTATTTTTATTTCAAGATATTTTTAAAGTCCTTTTGAGTTTTGGGTTTGTTCGCGTCGCATATGCAATGAAGTCGCGGCACTTGTAGCGGCTGCCTTTATATGGCCAACCTACACACACACATACAAACACAAACACACACATACAGAAACACACTCATACATACACACACATTAGTAGCTGCTTTTATACCATGAAAAAGGCTGTTGGCAACTTCTTCGTCTTCGTCTTCGTCTGCGGTTTTCGTCCACGTCTTGTGCTTTTATTTATTTTGTATTTGTACTTTTCGTATATTTTGGGGCTGGGGAGGGCTCTCTTTGGGGGGCTGTGTGTGTGTTCGTCTTCGATCTTCAAACTTCAAAATCTTCAAGCTTCGATCTTGGCTCGCAGCTCACGGAGCAATCACTTTCGATTTCGCTGCCAGCTGAACGTGAAATGGCAAAATGATGAACGCAACAGCCATCGAAAACCGTTGCTGTTGCCCCGTTGTGCCAAGCGAGCAGCAGCAGCCGCGAGCAGCGAGCAGCAGCAGCGAGCAGCAGCAGCGACGTCAGCCGCATAAACCAGAGCAACAGAGACAGCAACAGGCGGCGGCAGCAGCAGCAGCAGCAGCAGCAACTGAGCAGCAGCTGCTCAATTGGCAGGAGCTTTGGCTTTGGTTATGGCCATGTTAACACTAAATCATTCACACCTGCCCCGCTGCCGTTTTTGTAGCTAGCTGTTGTTGTTGCTGTTACTGTTGCTGTTACTGTTGCTAGTTGCAGTTGCTGTCGTGTTATACTTTCTGAATTGCAGTCGTTTTTCAATGGCGGCTGCATCGGGACTAGGAAGTTCAGTTCAGTTGAGCAGCAGCAGCACTTGCTATGCTGCTGCTAATTGTTATTGCTCTTGCTCTTGCTCTTGTTGTTGTTGTTGTTATGGTTGCTGCTGCTGCTCCGGGCAAAACCCAGCGACATTCACTTGCATTTTGGGGGATTCTCTGCAGCTCCTCAACTCTGCTCTACTCCACTCTACTCTGATCTGCAACGCACACTCTCCCTCTCTCTCTATCTCCCTCTCTCTCTAGCTCGCTCTCTGTCTGTCTTTCTTTGCTGGTATTTCATAAGCGCAAACTGGTTAACTGTTGCTGCTGCTGCTGCTGCTGCTGCTGGCCTCAAGGCCGTTTGGCGTCGTCATCATCCACAGCAGCAGCAGCAGCAGCAACAACAACAGCATCATAATGATCATTAGCAACATGATGATGATAAGCATTGGCATCGTTGATTAACCGCATTACACATACGACGCGTTGGCCGCTGCTTTTTGGTACGCTTTTAGCTGCAATTAGCAGGGCACCAAAATGCCGAATGCCACTCGCCGAATGGCAAACCCCAAAACAGCCGAACACTGTACAAAACCCGTAGCCGAACCCCCGAAACCCGAAACCCGAACACGAACCCGAATCCGGCAACGGGGCAATCAGCGATCTGATGATCGTCGATGTAAATTATGCCAAAGATTTGGCTTCAACTCCGGCCGGCTCTCGTATTTTGCTTTTTTTTTTACTCTTTTTAGCCAGCTTTGCGTTGACCAAGTTGACCAAGTTGACCACTCGCGCAATCTACAAAATAGTTGATGTTGTTGTTGCTCTTGTTGTAAATATTATTATTCAATCTTTTAGCTTATTGATTAACCGTTGTTCATTTGCCTATTTATGCAATTTTATCATTAATGCCACATCCATATATATATATATATTTTTTGTTTTTGTTTTGTTTCTTGGCCCGCTTGCTCTCTCTTTCATTTGATTATTTGCCCCAGCAGCAGCAGCAGCAGCAACAGCAAAGTGAAATGTGGTATGCCGCTTCTGCGGACTTCAAAATGCACTTTCGGATCGAATTGGATCGGATCGGATGGGATTGGTTCGGAATTGGATTGGCAAGTTTATCCAGTTGTTTTCAGTGAAATGTCATCTATATCTCATAAATTCAATCTTGCAATATTCCAAACAGCAAATGAGAGCAAGATATTTCAAAAGTGGTTCAAAAGTAGTTCAAAAGTAGTTCAAAAGTGATTTTAAAAAGAACTGAGGATTCTATCTAAAAAACTTGGACTCGGTAGCTAAAGTTTGCTTATAAATCGTTATAGAATCATTAAAAAATTGATTTGACAATTTGTTTTCAATGGAACCCAACTTTAAAATGGCTCAAAAGTTATTCAGGGACATTTGCTGCAAACTTTTTTAGCTAAAAAAATATCAATTAGCTATGTAGGTTAATTATTTGCAGCTGACTAGATTTCCGGTTTCAAGTCTATTCAAAAATAAATCAAATGCATTTCCGTTTTAACACACACACACACACACTCACACACCCACAATGAATGATAATTAGTTAATTTATCACTTTGCAACCTTTTTCTGTTGTTTTGTAATGACCAATTTCCATCTATCCAACCCATTCCATCCCCCCTTCCATTTTCACATGCTCTAATTGTTGATTGCTTTAGTTTGGGCTTTGGGTTTTGGGTTTTGGGTGGATTGATCAATCGATTTACTAATTAGCATTGATTGATAAATTTGCGCTGCCTTGCTTTTGACTTCCCTTTGCTTTTGGCAATTGAATAATGATGAGAAAAATGTGACAAATGCTTGCGAAAACCCATTGGGACACGGCAAATATTGGACTTGTTAAGTAGTATGTGCTTGGAATCTTTTCAGATTTGCCAGATTGAATTGAGTTCGGGCCAGCGAACCGGGAAGCGATCCTCGCCAATCCAACACTTGACAGCGCTTCCCAACAAACAAAATGCCCAAAGCTGGTCATGTAATTAAGGTACTGGGTTTTTACCTCTTGGCTTTTTTGTGATATTCCCCCTCATTATGGCCGCACTTTGTTTTTGCTCTTGTCTCTTTTTGTGGCCTTGGAGATGGCAACGTTGCCAGGCCGATTAAATTTCAAGTGATCGCCGCCTGCTGATTGCCTGCCCCAAGCAGCAGCAGCAGCAGCAGCAGCAGCAGCGGGACCCAGAACTCAGTCGACTTGGAGTTGTGCAAAAGATGAAAATGAGTCAAGTCAAGTTATTCCGAGGTCACGTTGATCAAGTTACCAGCCCCGAAACGAGCCTCGTTAAACAACAGCCAGCAGACAACAGAAATTGCTTGGGTTGTAAAAAAAACACGGTAACAACAATTGCAGATCACTGCCAGGACAGAGAAAGACAGAGAGAGAGAGAGAGAGAAAGAGAGAGGGGAGTGTTAATGCTGCAGGGAAGACAAAGGCGTGGCGACAGTCGAAGGACACTCGACAACAAACAATGTTAATGATCATAATCTTGTTAACTCGTATCAGCAATTTTTACACATTGTGGGGAGAATTTTATTAACAAAAAATGCAGCTAAATTAATTGTTGTATTCCGCTTGAAATAGTGACATTTTAAATATATACTACTGCACGGCAATAATTTAGAAGGCTATCAATCACATTTGATTGCTGTACATTGAAAGGTTTGTGTTTCTTTTCGTCCTCTATGGAAAATGAGAAAATATAACAAAGATTTCTACGAATTATTTATATTACGTATAGTGAATTCAAATTAACAAAAAAATCTATAAAGATTGCATTGATTTAGTGCATTTATTTCATGTTAAAGTCTAGTCTAATAAAAGAAGTTTGTAAGCAGCGGGATGGAAACTTTTGGCTGACATTAATTGTATTGAATATATTCTCCTTCTACCTGAATTGTTATTTTTCTATATGATAAATTGAAAAACTCTTCTGCAGCTATACGAATTTAATCTGATTGGATTCATTCGAATCATAATATGTATTTCTTATGGCAAATGTTTATCTCAGCTTGCAGTTAAAACGAAACGTTAAATGAATACCAGACAAAATTCTCCGAAGCATAAAGATTCAGATGAGTGGTAAAATATATTCAAGCTAACTTTTGGCTTGTATTTAAAGTGATTTTTAGCAGTTTCGTTCTGACGTCAATTGCGTTTGCGGACTTTTGTTTTAAGCCCGAATTAAGTCACACTTTTTGGCCAGTTGATTGAGCCTCAGTTGATGACTGGCTTATGGCGGCTGTCAAGAGTTTTTTATTTTTATTTACGGTATTTGCATTGTAGCACTTCTGCTGCCATTCCCCCCCCCACCTGCTTTTCTTTGTGTGAAGCGACAAGATATTTGAAACTTAAAAATCCGAAAAGCGAATCCAAATGACATTCAAATTGTTTGTGTTTGGTATGCGCGCCTGTTGCTGGCCGTAAAACGAGCCACCCAAAAGGAACTTACTTGGCAGACACAGCCAACCAGCACACACACACACACACACACACACAGACACATATAAACATTTAGAGTGAAAAATAAAAATAAAGTTGTTATAAAAAGTAAAAAGTACAAAAATCATAAAAATAAACAACAACTGTTATTCAACAGTTTTGGGAGACAACAACACACACACACACACACACTTGTCATCTGTATATGTGTGTGTGTGTGGTGTATAAATAAACAGGAGTGGCCAACTTGGAATGTTAATGCGCTGCAATCGTTGGTGTTGCCGAGAGCCACTCCAAAAAGAGTCGCACGTAGGCAACAGACCGACGACGATGTCTGGCGCTGCCAGCGTCGCGACAACTGCGCAGTCGGCGTCAGCGTCAACGCCAACGCTCCGCTCCGCTCCGATCAGCTCAGTTCAGTTCGGCTGAGCCCAGCCCTGCACTGAGCCCAAAAGTTACGTGAACTTTGCAGCGGCGGGCGTAGGCAGTAAGCGGGTAACAGGGCGGTGGGAGGGGGGTGTACACGTTGCTTGAATGGGGGGCGGGGGGTGGGTGAGTTGTAGGTACTTTAAGTGCGATAAGTGGCCAGATCGCAGGTAGCGGCGGCAGCTGGACAAAAGCCAAAAGAATTAACCGGCCTGCAACGGCAGCTAACTGACTAAACCCCACCACAACCCACCCCACTCCACCCCCGCGTCAGCCTCATCGCATGTGAAGGCAAGTAAAATTTATAACTGTCAATTATTATGCAAGAGCTGTGAGCAGCAGCGGCGGCGGCAGCAGCAGCGACTTCTGCGCCGCGACGCCTTCTCCTCGACGCTGAAAGCAATCAGGAAATACCCGAATCCAGCAACAGCCGAGACGAACACTGGCCAAAGTTATAAACACTTTACCAACACACACACACACACACACACACACACACGCGCGCGCACAGTTAACCGAAATTAAGTGCCCCTCCCTGTGAGGCACCCCCCCTCTTCTGCTGCCTCCGCTGTCTATACTTGAATAAGAAGCATACCGCAATCCACTCGCATAATCGGAACACGTACTACCCAATACCCATTCCCCCCATTTCCCACCCATTGCCCAGTACTCCACACTCTTCAACACACACATGCCTATCCTTCATACCCAATCCCCAATCCAGTGTCCAGTGTTCTCAGTGTTCTCAGTGTTCTCAGTGTTCATATTGCCGACAGATTGTTGTCTCGTCGTTGAATACTTTATTCTGTATGGTTAAGGTACTTTTTTTCCTATACCCTCTAGCCAGAATAGTAGGACGCTTATGTAAAATACCTATATCCATTAATATATATATGGCTTGTAATATTTATATATATGTTTATATTTTTTATTTATTTATTATTTATATAATCCATCTATCATATTAAACCAAATGAATATTTCTGCAGTATTCCCATTCTACAGGGTATCTTTGTAGCGAAGCCTGCAGTACTGGCCCACACTTGTTTACCGGCCCGTCAATTATTTGATGACTCTTTTTTCTTTTTCTTTTTTTACAACACTTTTTTATTTTCGCTCGGCTCGTTTTGGGCTTTTTTTGGCCGCTGTTCCTGACTGTTCTTGGGAGTGCCTCGGACAGATGCGTACCGTAGCAAACCTCAGCCGTGGGTTCAATGTACGTCCATTGCCAGACCTCAAGAGCCGTCCAGAGAACCTCAAGAGAATCTCAAGAACCTCAAGAACCTCACCTTGCAACGCATCGGATCGGATCGGATCGCGTGCGTGTGTGGGGCGCCAATTGACAGAATCATGACAAGCAACAACAATCATAATGATCGTGATCGTGATCGTGATCATGATCATGAACATGATGGTGATGATGATGATGATGGATTTCATGTAGGCTGTTATTAAATGATTCACTATGCAACAGTTTTTTATATTTTTATATTGTTTTTTTTTTTTGCGACAAGCGTAAAAACTTGAAGCGGATTCTGAATTGGCAACTTGGTGAGCTGAACTGCGACCTTCATTAGCGTTTCCACGATTTCCGGTCTGGGGCTTTTTTTTATTATTATTCAGTCTTCAGTCTTAAAGTTCGAGTAGTGCATAATTAAGTTGGAAGTAGTTTCAGCTCATCTGGAGGTCTTTTTAATCATCTACTTATTTATAGAGCAGCTCGTTGAAAAACTACAAAAACTACATAAAGGAAACGAAATGTGCTGCATACTAAACAGATCTATAGAGAAGAGAAGGACAAAGATCTATACTATATATATATGGATCGAAAAGAACTTCCTAGTTAAAAGACTCTAAAAACAGGCATAACGATTTTTATGAGAAAAACAAACAGACTTTTAGCAGCAGTAAAATTCCGATAGAAACAAAGATCTTATAAATAAAAGAGAAACTCCTTGGCAAGGTTACGTGTTCTTAGAAGTATGATACTACAGAAGAGATAAAAGTATGAGAAAAAATAATATTTGTAGAACTCTGTTTTCTCAATAAAATATATGAAATTAAAAATACATATTATTATACATATATACAAAAAAAAAAACTATACGGAAAAGACTGAAAGTGAAGAACCGGAAAAATAAAAAATATACTTTTTTAAAGCATTGCATTTAAACAACAAAACAATAAATTTACAAAAAGCGAAGACGATTACAAAAACGAAAAACATTAATTTTCTTACAATATTATATAAGAGTAAACAATACTCGATAAGAGCTGAAAACTTGGTATTGCCAAATTCCATGGTAAATTCATGATAAATCATTGGAATTCTTTCAAGCTCAGCTGCAATAGGCAATAGTTGCCATAGGTTACTTGCAAGACAGGATCTGTGCGGTATTTGTGAGAAGCAATGGAAGTGGTGATCGGTGATTGGTGATCGGTGATCGTTGATCGTGTGGTACGTGAATCATCTATCAAATTGTGTGGAATTTTCATTGGGTCAAGTCGCGTAAGTCTGCAAATTGTTGTCGGATCATAAATCTGAAAACACCCCTTTCCGCTCGCCTGCCCGCCTGCCTGCTGCTGCTGTTGCTTCTGTCTAATGACTGTCCAGTTGCAGTCAGTCGCTGGCTCAATCAGGCCATCAATCAATCAATCAATGCGCCATTGAAACCAACGTGTCGCGCCCAGCCTCCGAGCCAAAGTCTCTCGCAATGTCTCAATTCCAAGTGCAAAAAACAAAATCAACAAAATCGACAAAATCGACAAAAATCGAACAAAAATAAAATGAAAAAAATAAAACTCACATATTGATTATTAAATTATGATCAAGTTTTGTAGTTGTAAATTCGAATACACACATTCGGTAGACAGTATTGAGTATTGAATATTCGGCTTTTATTTAGTATTTAATCGCGTTGTAGTTTTTGACCCACTTTAAAATGTTGTTGCTGTTGCTGCCACTGCTGCTGTTGTTGTTGTTGTTGTTGCTGCTGCTGCTGCTGTTGCCGCTGTTGTTGCTGTTGTTGCTGTTTCCTTTTTGCTGCTCTTTCATTACAAAATTTGTTTAATTTAAAATTGTTTAACTTGAAATTGAGTCACGGCATCTGACTGCGCAGCTGGCGACAACAGCGACGTCGACGTCGACGCCAACAACGACAGCGACGCTGGCAGCGCAGCCTCGAAGTTACATAAAATGGCATTAAAACGATTCAAAGATTGAGTTGTGGGGACCAAAGCATAACTGCAAATGAGTGAGGGTGAGGGCAGCAGGGGGTGGGGTAGGGCAAGGTGCTGCAATACGTACTACACCCAGCAGTTGGGTAAGGGGTAGCGAAACGAGGGGGGGGGAGGCCCCTACACGCGAAAACCTGATGCGAGCTAAAGACGAAAGAGCCATTTGGCATTTGCATACTTCAGAGTGTGCTGGTGTGTGTGTGTGTATGTGTGTGTATGTGTGTGTATAGTGTGCGTGTATCGATCAGGTGGAATAGCAAGCCAAAGAAGAAGAAGAAGCACAAGTTGTAGACACTGCAGTGACAGTCAGCCAAAGAGACTGATCTGAACCAAAGCGAACCGATTTGTATACACTGCAAAAAACGATAATAACTCAATTAAGTGCAACTAATTCGAAAATTGTTTAAATTCATTGAGCTATTATTTGCAAAAAGAGAGAAATAATCAATATCTTGCATTTTTTATAGCTTAAAAATAACACCTTATCCTCATCTTCCAGTGTCTTATATCAAATAGATAGATATCTATATAAATATTTGTATTTGACACAAAATTCTATATTTTTCCAAATATATTTCATATTTATAGTTCAACATAGTAGTAGATCGACATTTTATACCATTTAGATTTACTTTCTATACTTTAATTGGAAACTTGTAATAAAGTCATATTCAATATTATTGCAATCCAATTTTTTAACTACTCATTTCTACGCTCAATAATTATTTACTGTAATTTTAAACTTATCATTTCAATTTGTGTAGATTTTAGAGTTTTTCTTAGGGTTTTCAATGTAAGCCAAACATTTTTTGTACAGTGTATGATGCCCGATCGAACCAACTGTAAAAGGTGAACAACATTCCCCTCCCCCCCCCACACCTTGCAGTCCCCAGATTCGAACCCGCTCCCCTATCCCCTCTCCCCTTTCCCACTGCAACTTAACTCACTCGGCTGTTCACTTTAGTTTTTAAGTTCACTTTTCTCGCGACTTGCTGCTTTTTAATGGCATTTAACACTTTGACATTATTGCCACAGTCGACAAATGATCATGACGATCAGCCGTCGGCAGTCAGCCATCAACATCATGATCATTATTGCCCATGATCATCAATCTAAATCTACTGAGATGGTTTCAAGCTTGGTTTCCGTCTCGAATTCCAATGAAAACCTCCCTCGACTGGATCCCCCGGGCCCAACAAAATAAATCTAGCGACAAGTTTATTTAAATTATGTTATTTTTAATTTTGTTTTTCATTGGTATTTGGTAATTTGGTAATTTGCATTGGAGGAGCAACAAAAATGCTTAATGCCCATCTTGT
This sequence comes from Drosophila maculinotata, assembly GCA_035045305.1. Taxonomy (NCBI): domain Eukaryota; kingdom Metazoa; phylum Arthropoda; class Insecta; order Diptera; family Drosophilidae; genus Drosophila; species Drosophila maculinotata. The sequence continues at coordinate 5,143,309 of JAWNPD010000679.1, read as the reverse complement.
CGTCGCAATGTGGTCTATTTTTTATGGTCTGGCCAGGCCGCATTTGAATGAAGCTGAATCTGAATCTGAATCGGAATCTGAATCTGAATGGGAATCGGAATCTGAAGCTCAAGGCCAGTCCCAGACGTCAGTCCAAGCATCAGCCTTAGAGACCAGATTCGTATGCTAACTAACTAGTTGAACTAGATTTGTGTGGCTATGGCCCGGTTCGAGATTGCTTATGGAGATCAACTCAAAATATCTCTCCAGTTACGTCGTACTCTCTCATTCTCTCTCTCTCTCTATCTCTCTCTGCCCCCAAATATATACATACATGTATAAGTATATGACATATAAAGAATTACTGCGATCAGTGCAAACTGTGACGTGATCAGTGATCAAAAATTTCTATCGCTGATATCGATTAATAACTAATAAATCGATCTGAAGAGATTCAAATGCAGATCGAGATAAAGCACATAACAAATCGTTCTCTCGCTAGGAATACTTGGAAATCAGACCAAAATCTGAATAACGATCATAATCGAGTTGAAGATTAAGTCAAATTTTAAATCAAAGCATAGATCGATTTAAATAAATATCTAAATAAAGATCGAAGAGTTAAAATCAAGATCGAAATAAAGTTCAGTTAGATTGAAATAAATATCGAAATAAGTTAAAATCGAGATCGAAATAAAGTTCCGTAAGATTGAAATAAATATTGAAAAAAATATCTGATGAAGACGGAGATGGAAATTAAGAACGAGTTCTCTGAAAAAACAATACCTAACTGTCGTAATACTTTGAAGTTGAAGATGCAAACCGAAATATAGATGAAAACTAAGATAGAAATGATTTTCGAGATAAAATTATCTGCAGATAAGTTTACATCTTGCATTCTTTAAGAGTAAACCGTGACAGGTGATCACTAATCAGTTTCAGCGCTGGCAAAGATTACTGATCTACTGATCCGTAGTCAGTCGTCAGTCGTCAGTAACCCGTATCCAGTGGCGACGGATGAGTAAGTTGAGGTGTTCGTGATCTACTTGTCAACACCTACACGATTTTTGGTCATTTTGTGGCTCACTTAACGGCCGATGTTTCAAGTCGTACTCTCGAGTTTTGAGTCTCGAGTCTCGAGTCGATGGTTCCGGTTTCCATTTGCCATTTACCGATTGCCGACTGCCGATTGCCGGTTTCCATTTGCCGTTGCGGTTAAGTGATCGCTGATCGGTGATCGGTGATCACTGATCGCTGATCGTCAGGTTATGCATTTGGCATGCGAGCCGAGTATATTGACAGCGTCGAAGTTGGCCACAGTGTTAACTAATTATGTGTGGAACGCACTTTGGAATTGGATTCGGATTTGAATTTGAATTTTCGACGCTGACGTAAGACATGAGAAAAGAAAAGAAAAGAAAAGTAATAAATACAACAAAATAAACGACAAAATTGATCAGAAATGATGGGCACAACAAAATTGTGGCTTATGGGGTTCGTTAGGCTTGATTGGTGAAAAGTTTTTGGCATGCACCACATGGATTGGGACTGGGATTGGAAAGTGCATGAAGATTCGCCGTGTCCAATAATTGTGGTGTTGAAAGTCGATAGATGAACCCAGGCAGTCAAATGACAAGCAATTAGCCGGACACACACACACACACACACACACACACACATTGCATACCAATCGAAATGGTGGTGTTCGTATTGACGATTAGTGATCTTAAATCAACGGTTTTTAATAGTTCAATATTGTTTTTCTATATAACGAAAACTAAGCAAGGCTTTGAAACACACACATGAAACTGTATTATCTGTCTCCATACCAAATTTCCGCATTATTCCCTGATAAGATCTTTGGCTTTAAGCCTGAGCTGCTCTCTAACTATTTTTCCATCAGCTGTAAAACCTTTCGCTTGGGGTTTAGGAATTTGTGTTGTTTGGGAGATAAACTTAGATTTCAATATTTTTATGCTGTGCTTTGGCCAATTTCTCGCTTAAGTCGACACAAATGCTATACACATCTCTTCTATCTCTTCTAAAGTATGACCACAATTTATGTCTGAACTCGTTTTTTAATCATCGCTGGCAGCCGCATTTCTCAGCGACCAGAGATTGTGTAGCCTTATAGAGAAGATGAAGAAATCTCTTGGGGACTCGCTTTGACATTGAAATCGAACTGGAAATGGAATTGGAATTGAAGCTGTGACTCTTCCACTTCCACTTCCACTTCCACTGTGCTGTTTTCAGTTTTCAGTCAATAGTTTTCAGTTGGAGGCATAACTCGGAATCACGAGACGCATTCCCATGCAGCAAAGAGCTGACCAAATCTGGGTGCAGACTTGTCGTTTTCTAAACAACAAATGCAAGAAGAAGACCAAAGACTGGCAATTTCAAGGCTACAACATTGAAAAAAAAGAGGCCTTGGAATTGGTCTGGTCAATCAAGAGATAGAGACCGAGAGAGAGAGAGAGAGAGAGAAAATGCGAGCTGAAGATCATATCAGGCTGCTGCTGTTGATAGTTGCAACAAGTTAATGTTGTTGTTGTTGTTTGCAAATGTTTAGAAAACTAGTTACCAAACAACAACAACCACAACAACAACAGCAACAACAACAACAGCAGCAATGGCGACGACTTTCATTATTCGATTGAACAATCGATGAGCGTTTTTGGAAATTGGCAAAAGCTACGAAATTGCCGGCAACGAATACAACATAAATGTACATAAATATATATATTTTATATATATATATATATATATATAAATAACGTATACGTATTCATGAGTATGTAACTGCGCCAAAGCGAAATGCAGTTAAATGGCAAAGACCGTGAAAACAGTAAAAACAAAAACTCTTGCGAGAAATGCTGCAATCAAAATGGGTCTTAACACATTTGAATATTCAGTTTGTAACGCCTAAAGATGTATAATCTAATATGGAAAGTATCTAACGAATATGCAACAATTTACACATATGAATATTATATACAAGTTTTCAAAAAGTGGCTGTATATATATAAATATGAATGTAGATATTATTATATTTAATATTAATATATTTATGTTTTTAAACAGAATCTAAGATCTTAGCTATAAAAGTTTAGGGCCACTGAGATTGTAGAATTCATTGAAATAATAATAGTAAGTTATATAATAAAATTAATTAAAAATAATAATTATTATATATATATATATATAATTCAGAGAATCTTTTGCAAATCATTCACAGCTAATTTCATATTAAGTATTCTGTTAAATCAGATAATAAATAAAGTCCTGGCAGATAATATATAAATCTGTTTGGAACTTGAAACGTCAATATTAATACTTTACACAGTTAATTCCCTCTCTATTGTCTTTACATTTTAAAGGCAGAGTATTCATAATTCGTTTCACTTGCAGCTTTTCTTTTTTTGTTTCTTCATTTTTTATTGGTGTTGGGTTTTTGGAGCTCCTTCAGCAGCTGCTGTCTCTGTCTATCTGCTTACCATCATCATCATCATCAATTGGAAATTGTGCGAAAACAAATGTTGTTAAACCATATACACAAATGTAACAACAACAATAGCAACAAAAACAATAACAATAACAAAAACAAAAACAGACACTTGTAAACACTTCACTAAGCGCCCTTTTCACTTTTTATTGGCGCTCTTAAATGATAACAACAACAACAACAAAAAAAGTAGATTTATATAAATAAAAGCAAAATGCATTTGTTTGTCTTTTGTTTATCAAATGATTCGAAATGACTTCAAATTAACAATAACAATAACAACAAAAAATGTACATCAAATGCTGTGCAGCATTGTTGCCTTTGTTATTGTTGATTTGCTTCTTTTAACTGTTTTTTTTTATGCTTTAATTTTTTTTATTATTTTTTTGCACACACACTTTTTGTTTTTCTTCTGCTGGCAATCTCTGATTTGATGAGGCCCTGTCTGTCTTTTAGCCACTTCCTACTCTCTCCCTCTCTCTCTCTTTCTCTCTATGTCTGTCTGTTACTGTGTGTGTCTCCTTTTATTCCTTTTCTGGCTTAGCTCATACGTTAAGCTCTTTTAAACGCGTCCAATTACCTCAACAGACTTTCCGTTAATGTTTCGAATTTCGAATAAAACCCACAACAGAAAAACCAAAAACCAAAAGCACAAAAAAACAAACTTTGAAAAAAAATAAACATAACTCCAACACACACACACACACACACAGGCACACAGGCACAGGCACACACATAATATATTCGTAGCTGGGATTGAAACTTGGGACTTGGGACTTTGGATTTGAGTTTGAAATTCAAATTCAAATTGGGCACTGGGATCGCAGTTTGCATTTATGTAGCTGCAACTGGGTGGGTGTTAGTGTGTGTGTGTGTGTGTGGGTGCAGTGTGCCATGAAAGTGCACACACACACATATAGAAGATATCTGGAGACTGGGACTGGAACGAAGACTGCGACGCCGACTGAGACGCTGACTTGGTTGACTGCCTCAATGGGCTTGTGGCAACCAACAGCTAACAGCTAACAACTGGCAACTGGCAACTGGCCAACTGTTGCACACGTCGCCAACGCCAACAGTGTTGTTGTTGTTGTTGTTGTTGCTGGCGCGACCAGAATTGTTGATTTTGTAATTGTTGTTTGTTGCATTTGTTGCCTTTGTTGTTGTATTACTTCAGTCGGTTTATTGCGGTTTCTATTTATACCATACCCATTAAAAGTTGCCTACAAACAAGGGTATCAAAGAAGTATCTGCAGAATTATCATTCTTGTGTTTCAGGCAGCAAAAACTTCTCATTCAAATTAGAATTCTTCCATTTTGTGGCTGATTATACATTTCCCATATTTCTAAGTTCCAGAAGTATTATTTTGGTATAACAAAAATTTAAATATAATTATCATAAATCATTTTTTGGAATTATTGATAATATATTATTAAACATTTTTTAAGATTATTTATTATTGTTTTTAAAATAAAATCTTTTAGCAAAAGTTAAAAAAAATTCAAGTTCTATTGATACAAAACGTAGTATAAAGGGTTTTCTTAAGACAAAAACAAATTTTCATTATTTCTTTTCTCAAAACCTTCAAAATCGAAAAGAGCAAGTATTTTTAAAGCTTTAGCTGAAGTTTTTGGTTTATACTTAAACTTGTGCCAGAAGTTTTTCAAACAGAAAATGTAAAAATGTGTAGGTAACGGCATTTGAATGCTGGGCTTACAGGGTATCTGCTAATCGGTTTTTACTTATGCATATTTGATTTTTTATTTCATTTTTATTGCAGCGATTATTTGTACTGTGTCGCTGTTGTTGGCGACAAGCACAAAGACAAAGACAAAGACAAAGAAAAAGCCAAAGTTAAAGTTAATGTTAAAGCCAAAAAGTGCAGTAGAAGATCAACTGGTAGCTGATTGTTGATTGTTGATGGCTGATGGCTGATGGCTGGCTATGAATGAGTCATTCAATCGTTCAATCGCTCAATCGTTCAATCGTTCAATCGACACATTCACCCCATAAGTAGAAGTGCACTATGAATAGTGAATAGTTGCATTGTGAATAGGTGAATAGGTGAACTCGCAATTTTATGAATCACAAATTGCAAATGTCATTTGGGCCAGCTCCTTAATGGGCAGCGCTCCTATTAAAGCCAACAAAAGAAAAAGTAACTACAAATAAATAGCTAGAAATAAATAAATAAAAGCTAAGATCGATTATATGCATATTTATTTATTTGATTATTTATTGCATTTTCATTAGTTTCAAGTCATATATATTGCTCCATATCACAACCATGACCATAGATCTTTGTTCTACCAAAATCAAAATAAATCACGCCTTTGTTTCCCATTTCCTATTTCCCGTTTCCGGTTTCCGTTGCTGTTAAATGCTGAGGTTGCGTCGTGTGTCTTGGCTATATGCCAAACGGTTAGGTGCGTGTCTAAATACAAAGCTTGTCGCAGCATTTCGTCAAATGTGCTAAATTTTGTTAAAAGAGCGGCGTTCGTTAAAAGAGTAAATTGCCCAAGTTTGTGCTGTCGTTAAGCAGAGACGCACACTTAACGACGTGTCACTTAGCACAGACACACTTAACGAAGCGTGCTAGCTGCTGGCTTAGCCGAGACAACACTTAACGAATTTCAGTATACTAAACGAAACTACTACACACCGAACGAAATATATAACACAATGAACGAACTGATGCCAAATGGACTGTGCGTTAAAAGAGCATTGTGTTGGGATTCGTTAAAAAGGTGAACTCGTTAAATGTGTTTGTCTAGCGAAGACACACACTCACAAGTTCCACACTTGACGAACTGTGGTGTTGAGTCTCAACTAAAGTGCAATCAATTTTGTAACATACTTTTGGGCAGTCGTTTAAATTGGTTTATAAAAGTAATTTCAAATAGTTTTTGCTACGACTAGCAAAAATTGCAACATTTAAAAAGTATAATTGATGTAATTTGCCTAAAGTATTTACGGGCAATTTGCCTCGTTATTTTGAATCGACGAAATTAAACGGATTTTTATAGCGTTTATTATTGTTGTAATGGAAATTATTGCCAGCTATTTGTAATTGGCCATTAACAGCAATTGGTAACACGTTAATGCCACATTCGATGGCTGCCAGCAGGCAACACGCAACAGGCAGCAGGCAGCAACAAAAAACTCAACACTCAAACAAAAACTCGACTGGTTTTTCACTGTTGAAAACTCGACATTTCCACTGTTAGCTGTTGTTGTTGTTGCTGTTGCTGTTGTAATTGTTATATCTTATCCCAGAGATCAGTGAGAGATGACATCATTCGTTTGAATGAAATCGATCGCATGAATGACCTAATAAATACTACAAATGAATGCCATGAATGCCACATGAATCAACCGGGCAAATTCACAGCAGCAACAACAATAACAATTGCAACAACAAAAAACCCATCTCTAATGGAATTGCACCAAAGTGCAGCTTGCCACCCTCCCCCTCTCCCGGCCCCTTCCACCACTCTTGGGGGCAGACTCTCGCTCACTCAGTCGATTTCATTAGAAACAGACGCGGTGTCGCCAGTTCCGCCCCCAAATGCAAACCACCCCCTCCCCTGCCGCAGAGCCACCCCTTTGCAATAGTTGACCACCCTTTTGTTATATACATACATATATATATATACATATATATTCAAGTGTGGGCGTCAATTGTTTTAAAGGGGGCGAGGGGGCGTGACGCAAGCTTCAGTTTTGTGTTCATTAATTGCAATCATAGCAATAAAAAAATATATATTTTGCTTAATCAGTTCTTCAATTGGGATGGTGGAGGAAGGGGGGTGGGGGGTTGTGTTGTTGTTGCTGAGGTATTTTGTGGCTTGAAACTATAAATTAATATGTTGCAAATATTATTATTATTTTGATAAGTTAAACAACAAATTAGTCACTTGATATTTTTGTAAAACAAATTAACAGAGAAATTATCAATATTAGTTATATATATAAAAACGTCACAAGTAAAACTTTTTTTGTTAATAAATAAATTTTAATAGAATAAATGTTTGTTCTTTATCAAAAACTGTTTCAAATATGACTGTTTCTATAGTCAAAATCAATCGATATATCGATCTATTAATATTTATTCAATAGCCCCCCTGCTGAACACCTTACCCGTCCTAGCCACCCACTTAATCGACCTCATCATCCACTCATCGAATTATCTTTGTTAAGTCGCTTGGAATCTACTGTATTTTTTCTATTACGCATTTGGCCTTTTGTGACGCCTTCGTTTTGTTTATCAATGTTTATCATTACACACACACACACACACACACACACACGCACGCACAGCTGGCACAACAACCCACAATGTGCGCCCACCCACAGCTGCATCATCATCATCATCCATATAATCAATATAATCATGTGGCGTTCAGGAGTTCATCTGTAGAGTCATTCAGTCAATCAGCTAACACCCAGGCATCAAATCAAATCACCTCTGCAGCCATTCAAAATGTCTGCAATGACACGCAGAACTGAAACGTTGCACCACTGCTTCAACTGATCGACTCACAGATACCCAGTAATTACAAAAAAACAAACCTATGCAATACATAACTATTACTTCATTTAACAGTATTGTTCAGCTTTTAACATTTGCATCATTGAAAACATCAAATTAGTAGTGGAACGACTTGCGTATACCCTGTAACTAGACTACACTCATGTAAAGAGTTCTCTTCTTCAGTTTATAATAGATTTTTTGACACTTCATTTTGAGTATGATTGTTAATCGGTATGGAAAATATGTGGCCAAGTTGACTAACTCGCTGATACCCTGTAGTTGGAGTTTTACATTGTTTTAAATTTGATCAAACTGTTTAGTTTTATGATCACAATTTAAGTTGGACACACTGAATATACCCAGTATTTTTTTTGAAACTCTCTTCTCTCCAAATACCCTGTAATTAAGTTTAGGCTTCAAATGATGAAAGCGATTAACTTACCTGTCAGGGCAAAGATTCCAAGTTTCACAAAGAATTCTCGGAACAAAATGCAAAAATTAGATAATTTTCAGTTATGCAATTTGTTTACAGTATTTTTCGGTTTTTTTTTAATCATGTTTGCCATGTGATTCCCATCATTTTTGGAGGGTTATCTGTCGAAATGTTCGCCTTTTTTTTATAATAAGTGATAAGTGGCCGGCCGCACCTACAAAATGTATTTAGATAACGATCCCATTGAACCACCCAACCACCCAACCACCCAACCACCCATCCACCTATCCATCCATCTGTTGTTCCACATAGTATCTAACAGTATTTTCGTGTTCCAGTTTTGGTATCAATAAAGCGATAACTCAACCTGTCATTTGCGTCAGCTTGGTTGACGGAATTTCCTCAACTGTGCCAAAATGCCCGGTTCCCTGTGGAGTCTAGGGTATCTTAATGAATCGAACCGTTTCTCTTTTGTTCTTGCCACTGCTGCGCACGAAAATAAATTCTCCATCTATAATTAACTGAAATTGGTTGAAAATAGATTAGTAATCAAAAAATCGAAAAATCGAAAAATCCACAAAACCATAAAATATAAACAGCAATTTACTTTTAATGCGCTTAACTTAAACTAATCAAGGCAAATTGATATTTATTTTCGACTTTTGATTGCAAATTAAATGTTGTTCTAATCTTAGTTGGGTTTATTTCTACACCCACAAGCAACAACAACAAGCAGCAACAACAACAACAGCAGGTGGGCTAGGTGAGTTAATAAATGTGGGTGGCAACGAGGGAGAGTAGTGGGCAGTGGGGAACAGCTACAGCTACAGCTAACGCTTTAACTTTGTTCATTACTCATACGACATGTTGTTCCATTGACACTGTAAAAACGCCGTTGGATAATAAAACACTTAAAGCTAAACGATGTTGGTGTCGATATACCATTATCCATGCCCGCCTGCAACCCACCTTACCTACCCCTACCCCTACCCCAACACCAGCCCACCTTTGAGGTGTGCTGCTATACCCTGTAACCATAAAATTGGGTAAAAAATATAAATAGTAAGCATAATAAAGTTGCGCAATTGTTATGTAACATTTAATGTTACATGTCTGTTGCCATAAATAAAATATATATATATATTAAATATGTTTATTCTTAATCATAGTCGCATCGAGTTGGAATTCTTCCAGAAGAACTTGGCTACTTTAAAAGCTAGAATCTGTAAAAAACTGAAAAACAAGAGATAATAAATAATACTAAATATTCTTAGCTATTTTAACAAAATTTTAATAATTAAAAATATAAAAATTTAAAAATACAATAGATAAATATTGGATTTGGACGTATTTTGTAACATTTAACTTCTTCCAATTCGAGGATAGCCATGAGAAGAACTGTCTATAGGGTATCTTGAAGCTAAACTCCGTTGGGAGTCGAGCATTCTAATTGTGGTTTTTATGTCGATTTGATGATGTGTGATATATGACACGCAATGAAATGGCAACAATCACACACACACATGCACACACACACACACACACACACACATGCACACAACAATAAATATTATTATGCAAATGTGTTTTGGCTTTGTTTTATGGGGCCATAAACTGCAATTGCAACTGCATAACGAAAACACAACAAAACGAAACTTGTTCGAGTTTGCCGTTGAAGACGGCTGGGGGGTGCTGGGGGGTACTGCTCGCAGTTGAAGTAAACGTAGATTGGAAATTGTTGCTGGAATTGTGTGGAAAGTCAGGCAAATTAATTGCAGCTAATTACAAACAACAGCCACAAGAAATTACCCAAAAGGGGGTGGAGTGCGAAGCAGCAGAAGACGAAGAGGAGGACCACACGTGCTGTGGCACACTCCCCCCCCCCCCCACCCCTTATCCACTCTCCACTCCCCTCTTTCCGCCCTCCGTCAGCCAAAAACCCGGAAGATGATGCAGCTAAAAACTCAGCGCAGAGCTGCTGCTGTCAGTTTGCTAGGAGAGAGGGGTGGGGCTGCAAGGGGGGGGGGGGGCTGATAGAGGGCAGCTAGAGAAATGGCATTGCGTTGATTAAACCAAGTTGCAACATTGCCACATTGCCACATGGCCACATTGCAACAATAAATGCAGTTTCATTGAAGTTAATCAGCCATCAGCCCGAAGTCCAAGTCCAAGTCAAAGTCGGAGACGAAGTTAAAGCCGGAGATGAAGTCGGAGACGGAGACGGAGACGGAGATGAAGTCGAAGACGGCGCCGATCTTGTCGACAATTTTGCATAAGCAACAAACAACAAGCAACAAGTTACAACAAAATGCAGAAACAAATTAGCGAATTGAATGAAGCATTGAGTGGAGTACTTGTGGCTATACACTGTAACAAAAACCATTTATAATGAAATGAAATGTGCCAGAAAGGTTTTATACTCTAAGTAACTATATTTATGGTTTTTGGCGTTTCATTATCATTTCTCTCAGTGTATGAGGGATACATGTAGAGGGTCAGCTGCTGCGCTGGCAACTTCTCTTTTAATTTTTTCCGAATGTTTGCGCTGCGGTTTCTTATAATTTTTATTGGAATTTATTGTGGATGAATGTGCATGCATATTTGTTGTACGAGTTGTTGTTGTTGTTGTTGCATTCAGAGGAAGAGATGCAGCAGCTCCGATAATGTCATTTGCTGTAGGAGCATTCGTCTGCTCTTGTCTGCCATTTGAATTCAAATTGAAATTGAAATTGAGAAATTGAGAAATTGAAATGACTTTGTTGCAATGTCGTCCAATCAAATTCACATTTCGCCTGTGGCGCCGCCATTGAACGCATCTTAAGAAAATGCCCCTACCCCCCCACCCCCACAGCAGAAGACGATCTTATAAGTACATATGTACATATATCTTTTCCACATAAATATGGAAGCAGCCAAGTGAACAAGTTCAAACAGCAGCAAGTGTTAAAGGCAAATGTTTCAATCTTGACCCATTGATCAACCGTTATAAATAAGAATCGTATTCGAATTTATATCCAATTATTGTTCCATGGAACGAGGCATTGGTAACGGTTGAGTTGTTTCCAACCTCACAACTTTGTCAAAACTAAACCAATTTTCAATCCAGGCGCCATTTTGAACATGGTTTGTCCTCTATATTAACTCTACATTTAAAGTTGAGCTGCTCAACATTTTCGGATTTTATTTGAATTTTCAGGATATTATTTCTGACATGTGATTTTCAAAGTCCCTAGAAATGGCCTTCCAAGACTTCAAACTTCCACAACTTTGTCAAAACTGAACCGATCTGCAATCCCCAAACTATTTTGGTCATTATTTGCACTCTACTTTAACTGCACATTAAAAGTTCATGTAGGTTTTAAAATATTTTTTTCCAATTTTTTTCGAAAGAAGTCATGTATTGACCAGTGAACATTTTTTTTTTAAAATTTTAGTATCTTGAAATTAAATTTTTTATCAAATGTAAAAGTCAAAATAAGTATAAAATACTATAGGAAAAGTGATTCTGACAAAGTTCATTTTTCTTTCAAAAATTGAGCAGAATGAAATGGCCTTTTAGGACTTCAAACTGCCAACTTTGTCAAAACTGAACCGATTTTTAATCCTTAAGCCATTTTGTTCATTATTTGACTGCAACTTTAATTCCACATTTAAAGTTGATGCAGTTTTTAAAATATTATTTTTTCGAATTTTGTTTTGAAAAAAGTCATGTAACCCCCACATTGTCAACAATATTTTTTTTTTTTTTTTAAAAACTTTAAATTGTGAATGAATTTTTTTAATTGGTTATGGGTGTCAAATTTAGTATAAAAATCTATGGGAAAAAGGTATTATTTTTTAGATTAGTTCTCCATCTCGAATTGATGCATTATGCAAAATATCTTTGATGAAGTATTAGATATTGTCCAAGTGCAAGTCAATGCCATCTGTTTAGCCTTCTGTATTCCCCCCAGTTGGTCTCTTTTAGCCATACCCTCCCTTTTGCCATCGCCATCTCGGTGACCCCAAAAACTGTATATTGACACAAATCGTCAATAATAAATTCTCTATAAATAAGTTCAGCCTAAGCAATTGGCGGCGGTCGATGTCGAAGTCGATGGCCTTGCTGTGTTTGACAGGCAGCCTCCCTGCCTGACCCCCTCCCGCCGTGAAGAGCAGCTGCACGCATGCAAAAAGTTTTTCCGCTTTTCCGAGCACAAAAAAGAAAGAAAGAATCCAGCGTTGATTGGCAGCGTACGTGCGGGCGTGCTGTGATCTGGTATGCTACCCCTCTTGAGGGGTAGAAAAAGGGAGGGGGGGGGGGGGAACGATGCGTTTTGTTATGCCTAGTGTCCATTATAAGACATGTCAGCGAGGGAGAGAGCGAGAGAGAGAGAGACTTGGCACAAGCTGTTGGCCAATTGCTTTGGGCGTAATTTATGCATGCCATGCAAATATTTGTGGCAAGTAGGGGGGAAGGCGGGTGGGTTGTGTGTGCGGTTGGGTCGAGGCAATCGATCGATCGATGGTCGAAACGATCTATCGATGCCAGCGAGCCATCGATCAATTGCAAAGTCGAGGAGTCGAACCGAACCGAACCGAACCGAACCGAACCTAAATAAATGTCAAATAAATAAAATGAACAGGCAATAAAAACATGCAAGAGAAGAGGGCAGGCAGAGGGGGTGGTTTGTCCACTTCAAATGGAGGTGTAAATGTGGTCACTTTAATGAAAACAATAAATCTTCATCACTTGCAAAGCGAAACCAAACGAAACCAAACGAAATGCGGCGCAATGCAAAATGAATTGCAAGTGGCAAGTGGCAAATTGTAAATTGTAAAATTGTAAATGAAAAGCGGCAAGTGGCGACCAGGGTTGCCAGAGTTGTGGCGGCTGCAAAGAGACAGCTAGTCGCACAATTAATAATTTATTGAATACAAATGCATTTACAATTTCAAACGAAACAATTTATGTCCTCCAGTTAAGCACACTTCGTCTTGCCCCTGCAAGCAACCCCCCTCCCCATCCACCTTGTGATTCACCTCAACCACACTCTCTGTCTGTCTGTCTCCCTCTCTGCCTCCGCCTCTCTCACACTCCAACGTCCATTCCATCGATTGGAGCTGAGCGGAAAATTGAAACGGAAGCGCAAAGTTTTTGATTAATTGAAATGAAAACAACAAAAACTAAAAGCAAACAAATCATTTAAAGAGAAAATGTGCTAGACTGGACAGATACCCTAGAAAGGTGTATTTATACTTGTTGAAAATGTAAAGGTGAACTTTTGAAATGTATAACAAGCATTTGCCGGATTATGAAAGTTATGTCCAGGATCAATAAAAATAATATAATTTCTAGATGCATATGGGTTTAGAAAAGTGAATGAGGGAATTACACATTTTGCGAGGAAACAAGGTATGAAGAAACATTCTGACAGTTCATTTTGGTTATCCTTTATCCTAGTGACAACTGTGGAACAGCTCAACTTAATTTTGACTACAGGGCATAGAAATGTGCGAGCTGGTGAGTTAAAATCAACACTCACACGTAATTGCCTTGAGAGTGGGTGTGTCCCAGACTCAGGTCGCAGCCCAGCTAGCTAGGGGGGGGGGGGGGGGTCGGGTTGTTCAACTGGGTGCCATCGCGTCGTCATTGGCGTCATTGGCACTGACAAATAACTGAGGAGCCGCTGGCAGATCTGCGCGAGAGCTTGAGAAATGATCTGTCAGATGACAATTATGCAACCCATTTGCCATTTGCCATTTGCCACTTGCCACATTCCACGCACCCTCACCTCTCACCCACTCCACCCACATGACCAAATGGCATTTGAATTTCCCCATTGCCAAATGGCTGAGCGATAAATATTCGCAAAGTGTTCGCATTAAATGCAATTTATCGATACATTTCGATCGTTTATCAATCGAGCAATCGCATTTGCATTTCACACTTTGCCGTCGAGCCGAAAAGCTCATAAATCTAGCATTTACTTGGCCAATGCATCCGCTCAATTAGCCAAATAAATTCACATCACATGATATAAGCGGAATCTTGTGATTAAGCATAGCAATTATCTTGGCCATCAGAACTTACCAACTGTGGGAGCGAGATAGCTGCTCATGTACTCGAATTAAGTTAATCTTCTCTTATTTTGAGAATCCATAAAATTAACAAGAGAGCTAAGATATCTGAGAGTCTTCCTTATTGATATTCCCTCCATAAATAATTAACTTTAGGGAAATAAAGATAATAAAAATCAAGAGCATATCTGATAGATTGAGAAAATAATATCTCTCATAGTTCCTGAGATCACATAGATCTCAAAATATGCTAATTATAATATTTTACACAAGTTACCCAATATCTGCCGCTTTTCAAAACTCATCTTTAGTTATTTCACATATTTTTCGCCATTTTCTCAAACGTTATTTCCCCCCATTTTTGATTTTCTGGAAATATTCGCTGCGTGGGCGAATACCATTGTGTGTGTAGGAGGGGAGTAGAGCTGGGGAGCCGGGGGTGGGCTCTACGGGCATTACGTGGGCTTTACGTGATTTAGCTAACTAATTTGTGGGTGTGGCCTCTGAGGCTGGCCTCTCCGTCTGACCCCAGCACGCGCCCAGTCGTGTCGGCAATGGCGACAATTGACATTCACCGGCGCAATTAATCATCATCAGCGACTGATTGACAAACGAATCACAAATAAATCAAAATTCAAAGCAACAACAACAACAACAATAGCAATAACAATAGCAATAGCAACAAGAGCCTATGGCAATGGACACGTAATATGCAACTGCAGTCGGTAAACAAGTGAAAAAGTACTCGATGCAGAAGTTACCCTCTAATAAGCCACCAAATCAACGATCCCTTTTTTAAATCCCACAAACTGCCTATGAAAGTTTGTATGTGCTTAGCTAAGATATTTAAATATTTGTATACAAAATTTCAGAATGAAAGCTTGGTATTTTTGTGAGTTATTAAAAGTATATCATATATATATATCATAGATACCAACTACAAGATTATTCATAATTTGTTTGTTTGCTATGCAATTTTGATCAAATTTGGCATATGTAACGATAATAATCCTAAATATACATGCAACAAATTTTAGAACTATAGTTGACGGATTGGGTGACTTTTAAGGGAATTAGGACAACACACCATTTGATGAATAACTTTTGTCAAATCAATGCGACACAATTAGATAATATAATTATTTCAGAACTCTAGCTTATATATTGTGTGAGCTATAGGAATACCCTATTTACGAATTATACTGATAACAGGGTATATGCGCACTGACAGCACAAATCAGCGGCCAGTCAGACGGCAGCGCATAAATCAATCAATGGCGAAACCGAAATCGAAACCAAAACCAAAACCAATAGATCTCCAAGTGCATTTTCCACAGAATGCACTCTCGTAATCGTAATCCTGCCCAGGCACCAGGCATCGGGATTGGCATAGGAAAACTATTTTCTATTCTATTCTATGCGATTCGATTCCATTGCAAGTGCGTGTCCCATCAATGTGCAACAGATGATGCACGTTTTTGTTGCTGCTGCTGCTGCTGCAGGGTGGTGCGGTGCGGTGCGGTGCGGGGAAAACCCCGGCGTGTGTTTTTCTTGAAAAGCAATGCGAACAATAACGTGATATTCGGCGGTGCAATGATGATCTAGAATAGCGAGAGGCATCACGTATTGGGCCATGGCCAGGGGCAGGGGCAGGGCCAGGGGCAGCCATATGGGTTAAGGTTCTCAGGTTAAGGTTAAGTTGAAGCGTTACGCCGGAAATTCCCGAATGCGAAACCCGACCGACACCAACAGGTAGCCAGGCCAGGTCAGGCCAGGCCAGGCCCGAGACTCATCTCGTACCGAGTAAAAGCAGACAGATTGGGATTCGATTTGGGTTTCGCTTTCGACGGGCGACAAATGATTCGCGATGCGTTCGCAACGCCCGCCAAGAAGCCAATTTAAATAAGCAGCATAAACAAAGGACGACTGCGTTTTATGACGCCGCCATCATCAAGGATCTGCCTGCGCCATCCTGGCCATCCTTGCCGAGCAGCCAGCATTGCCTCAATTGTCCGTCCTACAGGTTGCGCTCTCCGCACTTGGGCTTTTCCCACGGCCCATCCTCGCTTATCTCAGTGCCCCTTTTATGAGGCATCGCCTCGCCTCGCCTCGCATCTGTTTTTCACACTTCTGTGTCTGTATCTGTATCTGTGTCTGTATCTGTATCTGTGTTGTTCGGATTGTTGTTTTTATGATCCGCTCATATGATGGGAATTTACGTGTTTCCGTGCAGTCGCTGCTAGTTTCTCGCTTCTTGTTTCCGTCCATCACAGGTAGCTTTACCAACCAACCATTAAAACCTAACCGAACCGAACCAAACTGATCCCAACCCGACCCAATCAAGCCTGACCAAGCAGAAGCTTCTGCACCACAATTTACTGACTTTGGTGGTCAATCAAAATCAAGGAAAATTACTTAACAGTAATAGAGTGAAATTCAATTTAAATGTTTTTCATAGAGGAAAATCAATGCATGTTTTCTATCTAAATAGTGACATTATAAATGAACTTCACTTTACAGCAATTGGAATTCTCAACTCAATTAACTCATACTCAAAGTTAGATCTCCCGTTAATAAAGAGAGAAGGAATCTTAAGTTCAAGTTCAATATGTTAAATTAAGTATAGAAATGCGATAACTTTCAGAATGAGAATTCTTATTAATCTTAACTTTAGAAAGCATTCCCATCCATATATTTACTTATATATACAAGTATAAGTACTTTTATTTATATGAAAGATTCTATCACATTTCATAATTTAAGCATCTTTAACTATTCGATTCTTAAATCAGGAACTTAAAGATTTTATACTTGAGTTAATTTGCTTCTCATTGACTCATTTTGAGATTTAAGCTGATCTCTTAAAGAGCTGTAAAACCGATTTCTTATGATCAGTTATCAACTTTAGATTTGTAACAAAAATCTTTGTAACGTTTTAAACTGTTTGCTTTAGATCTGATTGTTTGCGTTCTGATTTTACTGCGCAATAATAATGATATATATGTATGTATGTAATTCAAGTGCATTTCACCCCCTACATCTCTCTCTCTCTCTGTCTTACACACCCCTTTCTCTGTTTTGCCTGCTGCATTAGCCTTTCAATTTCCAATTCCCAATCCAAATCCATTTCAATAAATTTTGTCTTGGCATATATAATCCATATACCATATATATATATATATGTGTGTATGTATGTATCTGTGTTGGAACCATCTTTGTCTTTATGTCTGCCACATATCGACGATCACTTGAAAGCACCCCTCCACTCCTCTTCAACCCCGCCCGCCCACACATTTTTTGGCCGCACTTGTCGCTGGCTTTTAAGCTGCTGGCGCCGGCGCCGACGAGGGTCGTCAATTTTGTAGCCACTTTTGAGCGACATTTTGTGTCGGTTGTCGATATCTATAGATACTGACTATAGTATATACTCGCATACACATCTACACACATAGTATCTGTCTGTCTATGCATATAGCAAACACAAACTGTTCGAGCAGATAACACAACAAGATGATTGGCGCCAGACGGGCATAAAAAAAGCGCAAAGGAAGCAAACAAAGCTGGGGTAGGTGGTGGCGGGGGCGGGTGCTGGAGGTGGCGTGGCGGGTTCAGGCGCATTCCCATTTGTTTATTGTTGAAAATGAATTTGTTTTAATGCTTTTCCTTTCAGTAACAAGACAAACAACAATTTTGTGTCTGCTTTTTTTTTGTTGTCTCTTTTTCTTTTTGTTGGCAGCTTTATACGACCGGAGTCCAAATCTCGGAGCATATCCAATTAATGCGCGATCCGATTTGCGATCTGCGATGCGATTCGGTTTATCATCTTTTTGAATCTTTATAACTTTATATGTATCTTTATCCTACCCTCCCCCCCACACCCCTTTACGACTGCGCATTAATAAATTATCTACCTCAGCCGACGACCCACCCGCCCCGCTCTGGTCATCTCTGTGTTAGCCAAGTCAATGCCATTAATGTGGCCATAAAGCAAAAATTTTAATTTTGTATGGCATTTTTTGTAGTTGTTGTTGTTGTTGTATTTTGTTTTTTGTCTGGCTGTGTTTGCCACTCGGTTAGTTCATTTAACGCCCACGGTCCACGCCCCTGGCTACTGCCACGCCCAGCAGCGGCAGATTGCTGATTCCCATTGCCACCCACTTCCCCAGCACCACCCACCCCCCTCCCCCTCCCAACTCAGCTCATCTACTCAGGCATGATTCATTAAAGTCTAAAGAGCTAACTAATAGTCGAAAATTTCATTTAATTTGCGCGTTTCCATTTTTTGCCCGTTTTTTTCTTGCCTTTTTTTGTATACCCTGTAACCTGTTTAAAGGATATGCTGAGCATCAACAAAAGAGTCACAAAATTATTTTCAACCAGATTAAGTTTATTTCAAGTTTGTAATGAGAGTTAAAGTTCTAAAGATATAGTCTTGATATTTGATAAATTTCTACAACAAGTATTTCAAAGCTAACTGATAATAAATATGTAAGTCACTCAAGAATTTCAGCGAATCTCTTCAATGTGTAGATTTGTTCTACGAATATTAATTAAGTGTCCACAAATAAGAATCGTAAATTATAATGATTTGCTTAAATTTAAGCAATGCTATTTTTTAAAATTATTTCCAGTAATTGGAATTATTTGTTGAATTAAAATTACTTACCAACTATATTTATTTCTGTATATACATATGTATATATCATTTTATGTATTAAAATATTTTACAGGGAAGCTGCTCGTCGAGCACTTGCCGCTCGATAATTTCTAGTTGTTTTTTTCTACTTGCTTTTTGTTGTTGTTTTGTTTGCGGGCGCATTTTCAAAGCGCTCGACATTACTCGAATTTTGTACAAGCAGCAACAACAACAACAGCAACAACCATATGAAAATTGGTGGGAAAATAGAGAAAACAAATTTATTGTATGTAGCTGTGTGTGTGTGTGTGTGGATCGGTCTGCCTTTTTGATTTTGTTAATCGTCCACAAAAGCCAACCCAGAGATGATCTAATTATTGACGCACGAATCCGCAATGGCCAAACAACAACAGCAACAACAGCAACAACAACAACAACACAAAAAGGAAAAATTTTAGCTAAGCACTTTTTCAAAAGCCAGTCAGACACAACAGCAACAACCCGTGGGGGGTGGTGTGGGGGGTGGAGGGTGGAGGGTGCGATGGCATTCAACATGGCAAATGAAATGAACGAAATCAAAAATCATTATCCAAGTCATTAGCTCTTTAACGGCTGTTGTTGTCGCGTCTCTTTATGCTTGTAGCTATAAATGCGCTAATGTATGCGCCAAACCACCCGAACCCCCCGCTCCACCCGATCCACCCGCTCGACCCGTGCCACCCCCCTTTCTGACCAAGTTTCGATCCGTTTCGAAAGGGCGCTGCAATGCACGCGTTTTGTGCGCGTTTTTAAACGCGCGGCTGCCAGCCATCAACTTTTGAACTTGTTGTGGCCAACACACACACACACACACACACACACACACACATATCTATAGATCTTTAGATCTTTGTACTTAGTTGTCGTTGTTGTTATTCTTAGTGCCTGAAATTGGTTCATGGCCAAACTGCGGCGGCCTCCAAAGATAATTCATTGTTGTTGTTGTTGTTGTTGTTGCTGCTTGAGGTTTTTGCTCCGCGAAGATTTGATTCTAAAATAAACAAATAACGCATCTAACTAACAAACAAACAAACAAAAACTAACTAACAAAACCAGAAACGCGGACAAAAACGTTGAGATAAAAATTCATTTCGCCAACTGAATGAAATTTAATAATTATATACATACATATATCTATAGGTAATGCGAAGTCAGTTTGGAATAACATTTGATGACAAATTAAAGTACCTTAGTGCTAAATTTAACGCCTTGGTTCTAGACTTAAAATTACGTTGAGTAAATGATAAGTTATGATCAGGGACCGCAAAAAACGATTATTGGGAAAATTTTCAATTCAAAAATCATACAGAAAATATTTTAGAATGATTTTTTTATGGACTTCTAAAATATGTAATGAACCATTATTTTTGAATTTTATTTTTGAATATTGTAATATTATTTTTGTTTTTTATTTAAATGATTAAGTTTAATAATAATCTTTGATTTTTTTATAAAAATTAATTATAAAACTCATGATTGATTTTTATACACAAAAGTCAAAACTAATAGATATGATTAATTTATTGAAATAAAAGTCAAGAATAAAAAAAAAGTTCAAATAATATTGTTAAATTTACAATTATTACTTATAACCGGAACGGTCCGTGGTTAAAACAACTTAAGTCCCATCGATTGATAAAAAAAATGTTAGGCCTTTAATAAAAATGTTTATCCCAAAAGGCGTTAAATATATACCTCCAAAATGTATCTTTCAAAATCTATGAAATTGAATGAATTATTATAAAAGTCAATGCGAACCCATATACTACAACTACAACTACCGATACCGATTCCGCATGCAACTCTGTTCAGTTTGGGAAGAGTTATTGCACACTTAAAAGAGGAATTAAATTGGTGCTGTTTTTTTTGCATTTATGCAACTTTGGTGGCATTGAGGCAACTGCATTTTGAGTGAGAAGCGCAACATTGTAAATGTACGTGTTTCAGATTAAGTTGTTGGCATTATCAGGCATAATGACGATGTGATTATGATCATTAGCCTTATGTATTATCATTATGATGCCGGCGACGAGCCGCAGACAAAACAGAAAGAGACAAAAAAGACCAACCGAAAAGAAGGAAGGAGATGTTTTTTTTTTAACTATATTATTATTTTTGTATTTTATGTATGTAGTTGGTGTCGCTGTTGTTGTTGTAGTTGTTGTTTTATTAAGCTGACACTGAAAAGTGCAAAAGGAACAAGCAGAGGAAGAAGAAGAAGAAGGAAGGCGACAGACAGCAGCGACAAGTGATAAGATCGAAGAGGAGTCTGTGGAAGCGACAACGAAACGTAGTTCGAGACCCGCCAGCTAAATATGACTGTCTGTGTGTGTGTGTGTGTGTGTGTGTGATGGGTCTTGGGTTTGGGGATTGCTTGGGATGATTCGCTTGGCGTGCGTATCAAAATATAACCATAATAAAAATGCTCGTAATGATGCATCATAAATCGCGCCAAATGCCGGCGGCGCGCGCGTTTTCAGCCGCCACCAAATTGCACACACGATGCTGCCAAGGGGATGATGGGGGCGGAGAGAGGAGGAGCAGCAGGAGGAGGGAGGCTAAAGCTAGAGAGACGCGTCGTGACAGCGAGTGGCGAACGGTGGAGAGGGGCCAGCCTGCCATATATGTATGTATGTAGGTGTGTGGGGTGGACCTACCTGTACAGCCATTTTTCATGCCACATTTGTTGCTGTAGTTTTGCTGTTGTTGTTGTTGTTGCCGTTCCTGTCAGTTCAGTGTAAATTTCAACTATTAAATGCCAATTTATGGCGCGTAGCTTACAATTTTTTATTATCGTTTTTATAACACCTCCGCCAGAGCGTCAGATATACATACATACATACATATATATTTGTTGTCTGTGATTTGCTTGCGGTTAAGGGGTGGTGTCTTGGGGGGGGGGGTGTATTGTGTTCAGCAGGGGGTGTGTCGCTGTGGCACTGGGCGGACACCGTTTAACCAAACTGAGGCCCTTCAGCATTCAGCCATCTTCTCTACTGCCTACTGCCTACCTCTACCCCTACCCCTGTCCACTATCCCTTCTGCGTCTCTTTTTGCATTCAGTTCGGTTCGTTTCGGTTTTTTGTTTTCTTCGCTATTTTTTGTTATTTTCTTATTGCTTTTTTAGTTGTTTTTTTCTTCTGTGGCGTGAGAAGAGATTGAAAGAAGGAATTTACAGATAAATCACACTAAATCATTTCAATGCTGCCCCCGGTACAAGGCGCATGCTGCAATGCAACTGCCAACTGGCAACTGGCAACTTCAACTGCCTGCAACAGAAACAGACAATCGCAGCAACGGCCAACAACAACAACAGCCAACAACAACAACAACAACAAAAGTTCCGCGCTGCGAATTTTTGAACGCCGGCGCGTACTAATCACTCGCATTGTTACACGATCACGAAGCGAATGCAGAGACAGACTAGGTAACCACAAAAAAGGCGGGACAGAGAGAGCGTGAGTGATAGAGAGGGGGGGAGGGCAGCTAACAGGGGCAATGGGGGAGTTAGGTAAACGGTCGCCTTGACTCTCTGCTGCAGACAAACTGGAGTCCAACTGCGAGTCAATTGTAAGCTAAAAGCTATTTTCTATTATACCCTGTACTGCTCAAAAGAGAGCTAATCGGGTATAACACACGAACAACATGTTCTATTGAAGAATTAGTTGAAATTAGTGCTAAACTACACATACATATAGATTCACAAGATTTACAAGCAAACAACTGCGAACTCCATGATGAATGCATAATAAATATTCTATTTACTAAAGAATAGTTTATAGCATAAATTAAGTGCTGCAAGAATATGCGACAAACTGGAAATACTTAATAACGGTATCAGGGCATATCCTAGCATCTGGCGACGGTTTTTCCATTTACACTTGTAGATGGCGCTTTAATTTGGGGATATCCCGAACGCAATGGCGACAACAATTTTAGACACACGCCACCTGTTGACAACTTCTGTAACTAATCGGTTTTCTCAGCACATTCTTTATACGCAATTAAAATTTGGTTTTTTTTTTATTACTTTTATTTTTATATGTTTCAACATTTCTTTTTCAAACATTAAATTATAGAAAGCTGCAGTTTTCTTTTATGATCTTCTTAAAGTCGAGTGCCGCATGCTGACTTTAAAGAGTTTTCTAACGGATTTGCGCATTTACAGATTTATATATACATTTACATTTACAGATTTATATACATATATAGTTATTTATTTTATTTGTTTACATTTTTGCTGTAGTCTTTTGCTAAACTCTCCACTGGACTCTATCAATTGCCTTTCAAGTAACCCAATTGGCAATGTCACCCCCCGCCGCCGCACCTCCCCCCTCGAATTGCTCCTCTCAGCACGCTCACTAAATTGTCAATTAGAGCAACTGAAATTGGACTGTGGAAGCAGCAACTGGATGCACTTCATCTGATGCTCAACTTCAAATTGCACTAATAGAGTACTTAAGCAACTGCTAAAGAAGTGTAAGCTTCCAATTGGATTGTAAAGCGGCAGTGGGGTGAGCGGAGACGGGAGAAGGGGGGGGGGGCAACATTTGGACAGCGCCCGAAGTGGAGCCCAGGCAGCAAGTGACCAGCGCCCCAGCAACAACTGTCAGCAGTGACATGCACAAAGCTACTCGTCTCTCCCAGCTCCCAGCTGCCAGCTCTCCCCATCCTCATCCCCATCACAGCTCCACAGACAAAGCGGCACACAGAGAGTCAGTGGCCTGCACTGGAGGCACTGGAGGAGACTGGGAGGAGGCTGCGAGGCAGTCAGTATTAAAATTCCAACAATTAGGGAACATTTCACATGCCTTTCTAATAGCCAACAACGGAGCCTGGTCACTGCCTAACAAATAACGACAAAGAGAGAGAGAGAGAGAGAGAGAGAGAGATGGAGAGAGAGAGAGAGAGAGAGATATGGAGTTTACAAGAGATGCAACAAGCTGATTGTTCAATGCTGATGCCGATGCTTATGCTGAGGCAGCAGCTCGTCAAGCGGCTTTGTTCCTGTTGTTGTACCCTGTAAATACTAGCTGCCCAATGGGCATGCTCGAACTCAGCACAGCTATGTAACACCCAGAGGAAGTTTTGCAAATTTCCTATGGTATCATGGCATAATATAATGTTACCTACTACGCTATTCGAAAAGCATTTATCTATACGAAATAACGCTTTCAAATTTGGTATATAGACTGTTATTTTCTGTAGCTATCGTAAGTGAATCAAAATGTCTAGTTAAATTACTATAAATCGAATAATATCTATGAAAACAAAAGAGAAATGTATTTGAGCTAGGGTATCTTTGAGTTGAGCAGTCTCTGTTGCTGCTGCTGTTGCTGCTGTTGCTGCTGCTGCTGTTGATCGGGCGCAAAGCAATGCAATTGCATAGCAAAGTTCTCACATGCAACTGCTGCCAAGGAGGCATCTCTAGTTCTCTAGTCTTGGCCCCAGAGAGCAACAACATGTTGGCATGTCAATAATCTTGTAGTGAAGCTGAGACTCCGCACTTGGCCTCGTGGTGGGAGTTGCTGCCTCCCTGCCTGCCTCCCTACATGACTGACTGACTGCCTGGCCAAGAAAAAGCAAAAGTGCGCAATGCGAACCAAACAGCAACAGCAACAAAAAAGAAACAAGTTGCTGCTGCTGTTGCAAGAGCAACAGTTGCCGCCGCAATTGCAAAACTCAAGAGCCTGAGAAATTCTGTGCACAAAAACACACACACACACACTCACACACACACAATATTTGTAGGTGTGTGAGAAAAAAACAAACAAACTGAACATTCAGTTAGTTTAATAGTTGGCCAGCAATTGTGTTATTTCGGGCCCGCTCTTCCCCTCCCCCCCCCCTAGCCCTGTACGTGACTTTTCATTTCCGTTGCGGCCACTTTCTACTGCCGCTCATTATGCATTTTCCCAGAAAATAAAAATCCAATAACTAAAGAAACATTTTTTGGTTTCATTTTTGTTGTTTTTAAATTGCCATCGCATTCATCAATTATTTTCGCACTTGCGACTCTGCGACTGGCAATCATCTTCTTCATCATCATCATCATCATCATCATCATCATCATCCGCTGCTTTGGGTTCCTTTTTCTATAGGTTCAAGCCTATGAGATCACACACACATAGATACAGCCACACACAGCGAGAGAGATTCGAACGTGCCAAACAGAATGAGCACGCACATAGACAACAACAACAGCAACAACAACAACAGCAACAACAATTGAGTCTGAAAAATTGAAAAATTGCAAAGCCTGAACTCAATCGAACCCAACTCGGGGCCAACATCACAGTTCACTCAGCCATCGATCCATTGACAACTCGAACGTGAGACGCGGCCAAATTTACCAAATTTACAAAATTTACAAAATTTACCAAATTTACCAAATGGCGTCCCTCGCACGTGCGTCTGTCCATTGACAACTGCATGCGAAATGGAAATACAAATACAAATAATTATAATTAGATAGATGGACAGTGGTTATAAGTAGGTCTGTCGCCCATAGCCCGCATATCTGTGGCACATATCTAATCCAATTGTGATTCTTACGTCTATTTTGTATGCGTTGCGAACCCAAACCGTTAGAATTCCAGTTTTAACCACTTCAGGCATCTGTGTGGCATAATAATTTCTAGCATGCCTCACAAAAGTTTTTTGGTTTCTGCTATATTTCCTTTCACTTGTAAGAGATACATGCAAATTGTTTCTTGATTTTAATTGCTTGGATTTAAATGTAATCGTTTTTCATTCTACAGAAAACTAAAATTAGATGTCTTAGAATATTTTTGAAATTAATACCGAATTTGTTGGCTCTTCTTATTGGAATTTCTGATATATACCTATATATATATATATATTATTATTATAATATATAAGCAGGTTCTACAGATCACATCAGGCAGCAACATTGTCAAATATGAAGTAAAAGCAGAGCAATTGAATAAAGTTTCGAGAAGGCAGCAGGTAATAAAAAACTGAATAAACAAGTGTAGAAGACAGACGAAGAGGAAGAAGAAGCAATCGCAATGAATCGATAATAAAAAGTCGCGGCTGTTACAGTAGGTGCCTCATAAAGCAGTGGGCAAATATTGCGTATACGTACCGTGTGGCAAAGGGGAAATTTTCAAATATTGCTCATACGCCGCGTAGCAAATGGAAATACTGTGTGTGAGTGTCATGATTGATAAGTATTCATCGTATACCCACTCTACCCCCCCCCCCCTTAACACTTTTTAAATGTTTAATAAATAAATAAAAAATGTAGCAACTATTTTGTGTGCTGTCTGCAAAATTGCGATTGCGATCAATGATCAGTCGAGCGATGCTGCTCTTTATTATTATGAGCCAGCGAGTATCTCTGGCCACATGTCACAGTGTGTGCCTGTTTGCCAGTGCCAGCAATAGATACTACTACTGTCGTATCTGTCAGATACATTTGTATCTGTATGCGCATATGTACTGCTCGCTGTAACTACACGGCCAGAAATCAACTAGCACAGCGGCTTATGGAACATAAAAAAGTCTTTATTTGAAATTTATTGATTAAAATACTTTTAACACCCATTTTAAATGCTTTAAATTAATAATAATAAAGTAGCATTTTCGTTTACTTTCGAATTGCTAGAAAATATATAAATGATTGATTTATGACTAAATATTAATTAAATATTATTACAACTTGCAATTGGGTACTTTCTTTCAGTGTATGGCCCACTATTGTCTTAATTATGCGCTGCTGCTGTTGTTGTTGTTGTTGCTGTTGCTGCTGCTGTTGCTGCTGCTGCTTTAGCCTCTGCTGCTGCTTCTCAAGGCGTGACTATCTAACGCCAGACAGCCGCAGCCGCTTGGCTTACTCATCGTCTCATCAGCTGCCCCAACCCCACCCCTACCACCACCCCCACCCCCAACTCACCGTCAACAGCCACTGACTGAAGTACCTAAATTGTTGGCTCGCTTCGCCCGTTCCGCTCTCGTTGCTCTTGCCTTTGCCTTTGCCCGTCGTATTGACCATCGTCGCCGTCGTCGTCGTCGTCGGCGTCGTCACCGTCGGTCGCCACTTGTTTATTTCTAAGTATTTGGCGCTCTCGCAAGATCACGCGCCGCAGCGATCGCTGATAAAATTGTTGTGGGGATCCGCGGGGAGGCGGCAGGCGCACCAAATGCGAATGCTGCTCTGCGTCTAATCTGCGACTGTTCTAATTTAGAGATGGACGCAAAGACACGAATATTTGCCACCAGACTACAAATATTGCGAGTGGACAGTTCTTAAATATCTTTTATGGATTTAGAAACCCAAACGGGGCTAGATTTGTAATATGTGTGTGTGTAAATTGATAGTCAATTAAAAATAATAAATATATATATAAAATAGGGGTTAGATCAGGATTGCAAGGAATACAAATTAGTCTTAACATTTAATTAAGTCAAGTAAAAATAGTAAAAATATATATAAAATAGGGGTTAGATCAGGATTGCAAGGAATACAAATTACAAATCAGGAATGTTAGGAATACAAATTAGTCTAAACATATAATTGAGTCAAGTGAAAATAATAAATATATATATAAAATAGGACTAGATCAGGATTGCAAGGAATACAAATTACTCTTAACATATAATTGAGTCAAGTAAAAATAATAAATAGATAGATCAGGAATGTTAGGAATACAAATTACTCTCAACATATAATTCAGTCAAGTAAAAATAATATATATATATATATAAAATATGGGTTAGATCAGGATTGCAAGGAATACAAATTACTCTCAACATATAATATTATTAAAATAAATTTGCCTTTACAACTTGGGTAAAATGCATAAGAATGTTAATATGGATGAAGTTTCAGTTCACGAGATATGTCTCTCTTTTGCTCTCTCTCTATCTCTATCTTCATTACTGTGTCGAATTTGGAATATATGGCACTATGGGGTAATTATGTCCATTCGCAGGGCGTCTGGCATTGTTTGGATTGCAATAAGTTATTGGTCTTTGGATCATGTGGTCGCACATGTCCAGCGCTGATTTATGCGGATCTCGGGGTCTCTGTGGTCACATGGCAGCGGGTTATGGTGGGGTGTTGGATCGGGGGCATTGCGGGTATAGCGGGACTTTGCAGTGTTTTAGGCGTTTGCCAAATGCACGTGCCGTTAGATTTATGATCGCGTGTTGTTTATTTGTTTTTGTTTTTGCCTTTGCTTTGGCAACACTTTTCTAATGAAGGCCCCTCACAAACAAAACGCGCTAATTGTTGCGGCATTCTGGAACCGCCAACCCGAACCCATCCCGATCCAACATCGACGTGGTTAAAGCAGCAGCAGCAGCAGCAGCTGATTTGGCGCTAAATGCTAAGTAAATATTGCAAAAATGAAATTGGTAAACAATCTTCTAGGTTGTAGTCCACCCGCAATGCTAAAGACCTCACTCAGTCACTCAGATAACTGGCCAGTAAATGAACCTGTGGAATTTGGAACAATGTGGAGCGAGCAACAATGATGAACCATATGATACAAAAAGCGGAAGTAAACGAAGAATTTTAAGAATTTGATAGCACAACAAACATATGATGGGGAATATGTGGAATATGAAATAAAACTATATAGACTTCATATGAAAAAGTTAAAGGAAACAGTGAAAAAATCAACAATTAAAATGTACAAAATGGAATGCATAAAATATTTTGAGCATGGAACAGTGTAATATTATAAAATAGACAAATGTGGAATAACGTAATGAGAAACAGTGGAATGAAAATTAGTAAGAGATGAAACCAATGACATTTTAAACAGTGAAGAAAATCTATAAACTCGAGACAGTAAAATTTGGATCAATAGAGAATAGAACACTTGAATATGGAACAATAGCAATTGAGTTACTGCAGAAGTGCTTCGAGGATCAGAGGAGTAAAAAGACAAAATTTAAAGGATTTTTATTATGCACTCAGAGCAAGGACATCGATACCCCATACACATACAAACCACCACACAGCTATATTCCCAGATGTTGTTGTTATTGTTTCGTATGCACTTTGAAAGTGGCGTCTAATGTTAAACGTTGGATCGTGACCAAATATGAATTGAAAGGAAACCAGATTATAGACACAGACACTCACTCATACATACATATGTATGTACATATATATAGTATACGTGTGTATTTAGCTAGGTAAATACTTTGAGTAAGTTGTTGGTCATGTCTCCTCCGTATAGTTGTACCTCGAGACATTCCATGAGCAAATGTTCTACAAGCGAATGCGACTATTTTTAGATACCTCGAAATGCATATGCAAACAAAGAGACAGACAAAGAAATAATCATACTTTCACATTTAGATATACATATAGTCATATATATAAATTTGCTTAGCAAAAACACAGTCAAAAGTTTTGGGGCGAGAGGCTCGTGACGATGATGGATCATCGAGATGGCATCTCCAGCTAAACAAATGACGTCAGCAGCTGCACAATCTGCGGAATTCGGCTAAAGATCATGCAATGCGTCCGTCATGTGTAATCGTAATACCGCTAGTCAACCAACAAATTCCGTTCATCTCGAAATCTCAAAATATCTCAGGAAAAAAAAACAAAAATTGTATTTCAAAAATTGTGTGCAAAAATAAAAACATATTTTTGCATTTACGCACAGTTACAATAATAAACAAGTGCAAGTGTGTGAAAGCTGACAATGCTTGACTATGCAATACCCTGTAAAGCAACAAAATTTCGAAATTGCGAGTTAATACGATTACCCTGAGTCAAGATATCAAAAATTAATTTTTAGGAATTTTTTTGGATACACTCGTGCCAAATATGAAGACTATATTTTCATTAACCGATTAAATGGGTCAATAAAGTCCTTACCTACCACTTTCCATCCTCTATCCGGTATCCATATATTTATAGTTTAGTTAAACAAAAAATATAACACAAATAAATGATGGACACAAGCTTTATTTCTAACTAAATAATTTCTATATAAAATTCAAGTGCTGAATAACAGATATTTAAAGAATACATTTTGATTATTATTTTCCAATAAGTATAGCTTGTGGATATTCTAATGTGTATCCAATTTGAAAATTATTATGCCTCCTCTGAATATTATTGGCTACAGGGTGTATACTGATCATGCACATACATATTTTACCAGATGCCTTTTGCTCCGATTTCAATGCAGCAATTTTTCACACATTGCGCATACGCCGCGTGCGCCAATGCGACGCTGCCTGTCGTAGGTTAGTTCCGCCGGCCGCAGCTCCACAGGGGTATGGGGGAAAATCAGCAATGGTGTATTGAGCACTGGGCTGGGCACTTGTTGTAGTTGTTGTTGTTGTTGTTGTTGTAGCGCACGCTTCAATAAGCACAACGTGGGGTGGGGAGGGAGGAAAGGGCATGCTGAATGCTGGGCGGGGCGGCGCGCATTAGTTTAATAGATAGCGACAAGCAAAAGACAAAACAAACAATATAAAATACACGTTATAGTAGCAGCCAACAACAACAACAACAACCACAACAACAACAATAACAACAAAAAGAGAAATGAAACTAAAATCCACAATAAGCCAAAAAGCAACAACAACTAATCCAGCAAACGGAGCGCGCGTCGTGCATGTTGACAAAAAAAAAACAAGTAAGCTGCTCTAGTCGAGAGTGCCCGACTAGGAGATACCCACGCTGCTACTGCGAACGTCATGCAATTGCTTTGCTTCTTCTTCTTCCATTGGCCCAAATCTATGTTACATTTAATCGTAAATAACTTCTTTATTTATTGTCCGATCGTTATGAAATTTGTAGGACATAAAGATGGCATACAAATATGTAAGTATGCTGAATCCGAAGGTCATACGTACAAAAATACGTATTTTTCAATTTATAGAGGATTGGAGAAAGTTATCAAAAAAAAAAAGATTTTGTACTTTTGTATGCTATACGAGAATATATATTGTGAATATGGTGCCTCGAGCTCTTATGGCTTTCAAGTTATACCCAAAAAACACTGGTCTGGAATCGAAATTTATCGATAACTTTTGAACGGGTTGAGATATTGAGATAGGAGAACCTATATTCCAAATATAAAGTCTCTAGCTTTTGTAGTCTCCGAGAACAGCGCGTTCATACAGACGGACAGGCGGTCAGACGGTCAGATGGTCAGACGGACAGACGGACAGCCAGACGGACATGGCTAGATCGACTCGACTATTGATAGCGATCAATAATATATATACTTTATGGGGTCGGATATGCTTCCTTATGCCTGTTACATACTTTTGCACAAAACCATTATACCCTTTTTCCCATTTTTAATGGGATCAGGGTATAAAAATAGCTAAAAAAGGAACAACAAAAAGCTCAACAACAAAAGAACGTCAACGTCAGCAGCAGGCAGCAGGCAGCATTCAGCGGGCAGCGACGTCAGCGTCAGCGTCAGTGTCAAGCAGCGCAGCTGTCGGCCGTTGTCTATTTGCCTATTGCCGTGTCTATTCGTGTGTGTGTGTGTGTGCGATTGTCACATAGAAAACAGCGAGAGAGCGGCAGCTAGGAGAGAGAGAGAGGCGCGAGGAGCGGCGCGGCTAGTCTATTCTATGCGCGTCGCTGCTGCCGGCGCTTCAGCGTCAATCGAACTTCAGTTTGTCCAAGATCGCGTCGACTGAACGAACGAACGCGACGCTAGTAAAGACGCGCGCGCGCAAAACGAGGCGCTGGCGACAACAACAGCAACGACGACGAAGACGAAAAAACGAAGCGAATTCGAATGAAACAAAAAACTAAATCAAAAACAAAAAAACGAAAGCCAAAGACAGCCGAGTCGAGAGCAGCCGAAACTTATAACCGCCAACTCTTAACCGTTAACTGTTAAGCACGAGCACCAGCATAAAAGCTCCAGCATCGTGTCCTGCAGCAGCAGCAGCAGCAGCTACAACAACAACAGAAAGTGCAAACAAAAAACGAAACGCGCCTAATTTTTATGTAGGTGACAACAAAAAAGAAGAACTTTGAGTTTATTATATATGTATGTATGTTTGTATGTATGTATGTATGTGTGAATGGTACACAGCCAGACAGATACTATGCATACAGTTATACTACTTGCAATTACAGTTATTGCACTTTAAACGATAGCTAGCTGAAATTAGACGATGATGAATGATAAACACTATATGTATAGACATAAATGTACACACACACATACATACATACATACATGATATATGTATGCAACAACAGCTTTTGATTGATAGCTTGGCCAATCAATTGACGCGGCGCATTATTCAGAGAATATATTTAGTTGCCTCATAAAAACTAAACGAAATGCACTTTAAAAAACCACAAACATTTCAAAACGAATATTTTATACCCTACATAATTATTGCATTGCACATACTAATATCGCCATCCAATAAATTTATTATTGTGAAACCAAAAATAATTTAGAACATTTTTTGTTATCTACAACAATATAATATTTTACTGCTAAGGTAGATGACCTGATTTTGCCCAACTAAAAAATCACAGTAAAAGCTGTGATTTTATGTACCTATACCAACTATATCAAACTTATATAGCACACAAAATTCATTCAGTCCTTATATATACGATTGATCAGTTATACTTTAACTGCATTTCTGCAACATTGATATACCCTTTTTAGCTAGCAATTTTATGGTCACAGGGTATTATTGAAAGTGCCAATTAAAAGCATGTGGAATGGTTGGGGAACTATTCAAAATTCACATAAATCTAATTGGATTTGATAGGAGACACGAGAGAAGCAGAGAGAAAGAGAAGCAGAGAGAAAGAGAGAAATAGTAAGTGCAATAATAATATTCAGGCA
Organism: Drosophila maculinotata; assembly: GCA_035045305.1. Lineage (NCBI taxonomy): Eukaryota > Metazoa > Arthropoda > Insecta > Diptera > Drosophilidae > Drosophila > Drosophila maculinotata. The sequence goes on along the minus strand of JAWNPD010000679.1, from coordinate 5,110,290 downwards.
CATTCTCGGCTAATTTCAGGCCAACTGATCAAGTTATTAACTTGAGGAATGCGGCGGTACCAGAGCCCACAGCCCCCCACTTAGCCAAGACACACACCCAAAAAAAATGTACAAATAGAGACAGAAACGGAGACAGAGAAAAATGGCAATTACCTGGCAATGAAGTTGGCTTTTATTACTATGTTTACAGACTAAACGAAGGGCGACCCAAAAACGAAAAAAAAAAAAAAAAAAAATCACAAATCAATCGATCGAATCGGTGTAGCAGGGGGGCCCGAGGGAGCTGTTGTAGTACCCATCAAAACTGCCATGCTGGAAGTGAAAAAAAAAAAAAAACAATTTTACAATTTACAATTTACAATTCAATGGCTGCTCGAATCGTAACGCATCCGATCGGATCGGCGGATCGGCGGATCGACGGATCGTATCGGATCGCGCCGGGCATTAGCAATTGGTGTGACTTACAGCATGCCGAATGCAGCGCTCTAGCTCCAGGGGCGTGGCATGGCAGGCGGGGTTGGTAGGGGGGTAGGCGGGGAGTCGCTGGGCGCTGGCATTAAATAAGCACATAAATTGCTGGCACTGATGACGCAGCCCTCGGTACTTATTTTCCACATACACATTCTTTAGGCATTGCTTTTGTTGTTGCGGGCTTGCCATTTGCTATTGTTATACCCTGTAACCATTTACAGCTGCGTGCGCAAGTTCAGCTAAACACATGGCTAGAAAAACAGGGTATACAAAAACCATACGTTAAGGGTATACATATATACATATATGTATATATAGCAATTTGCAGCTGACTCTAGGGTATCTGCCAGTCAGGCACTCTCTACTATAACGCGTATCTGCAGCTGTAGCATCTCAAGGTTTATCCAAAGTCAACCTCCGAGCATCCAAAAAACATAAACTTAACTTTTTGGTGGGTGCAAAACTAAAAGATACGGAATGAGGGGTATGTTATCTCTAAATGCCTGTTTTGACAATTAAGTGGAATAGCAAATAACCGTTTTGCACTCCACACACAATCGATAATTGGGTAGCGTGCGATCGATCAAACGTGCGATCGATCTATGGCATCGAAAATCACTCACCAGGTTACCAGCTTTACGGCTCTTGTCAGCCAGTTGTCAACTGCCGATTTGCCAGTTTGCAAGTTTGCAAGTTGCCAGTCGGCAATTGCCAGTTTCTCAGCATTTTATAAATATTCATACGTGACGCGATGACTGCTTTGAGTCCGATTTAAACTTTCCCAACTTTTTTAATTGCTTTTTGCGGTCTAGACACACACACATGACGTATACTTAATATTTGTTTTGTCTTCATTAATAGAGAGAGGGCGGCTTGTCGAGAGGAGTACACTTAAATATTTGTACAAAATCCTAAAGTCTAAAGTTGCGATTAGTTTGAACTCTCACTCAAATCGCACAAACAGCTTTAATGCACTTTGAAATCGCAATGATAAGATAATTGTACATTCGTATGATTCGATTTTTATTAAGTGGTCGAACTTTCAACTTTAAAGCATTTTTATATTCCAGCTTACAGTTTTAAGTGAGCTTTGTTTGACTGACTGTTAGCAATTAAAGTTCGCTTAAAACTTTCATGAGCTTTCAAAGCATTTTAATTACTTATTTGGAGGTTTAATGTACTTTTTAAACTTGACTCATCAATATTTAAGACCAGAAGGTTTTAGCTTTGAGTTGGCTCAATTTGAATTTGTCGTAATACCTAGCAGCTTTAAGGAGCTTTCAAATAAATATTAAGTTATATATCCTGTTAGAGCTGAAAAGCTGAGCTTGAATGCATTCACAAAGTAAGGTTATCAGAGAGAGAGAGAGAGAGAAAAAGAAAGAGAGAGTTTGCTAATATCAATTTGACGCTTTCTCTACATGATTAATCCATGATTGATTTTGCCTTCAGCTGGTGCCGTAGCTAATAAAGCAAAACAATAAGCGATAAACAATAAACAATTTAACAATGTGGTTCCAGTCTAAAAACAGATGTTGTGCGTTCGTTATGCGCTGTTGTTGTTGTTGTTGTTGTTGCTGTTGTTGTTGGTTTTTGTGCAGTGCAGTGGCTTTTGCCATTTGCCATTTAAATCAGGCACAATTTTTTGTGATTTACTTTGATTGGCATCTAATTTATGATTGACAGTTACAAACGTTGTCTCGTTGCCAAACCAAACCGATCAAGCAAACGAGCAACAAACAGTCGATCAACCAGCAATAAGCAATGTGACAACAACAACAATAGCAACAAGAAAAACATTTGAGCCTACCGCAAATGCGGATACAGATACATAGAGAGAGAGGTACAGATACAGATACAAATTGTAGATACATAGATACAAAGGGGTAGTCAAGGAGGGGGGGGGCGGGGGGCAGCAAGCAGTTTGTCGCTCAAGAGTTATAGATACAGTTACAGATACAGATACTTAGGCAACATAGTTGAATGCGAAGCATAAATAGAGAGACAGACAGAGAGAGAGATACAGAGAGAGAGAGAGAGATAGACTGAGACTGATTACGATTAACGTCTTGATTTACGTACTCGATTTTGATGGCTGCGGTTGCCAGCGCCTGACAACATTGTCAAAAACTTGGCTACCGTTTCTAAAATGGCTAACGCGTCGTATACGCAATATCAGCTACATAAGTATTCCTGGCACATTTCAGTGTTCCTGCCGTCTTTGCAACGGTTATCAGTCAACCCAATTAAACAGTTGGCGCACATTACATGCAGCAATCAATCTTCCATATAGCGATGATATAATACCCAACCAGACTAACGATCGATCGTTATGATCGCTGGATCGCTGGATCGCTTGATCGCTGGATCGCTCGCTACCGTTCTGAGTTCGCTGTAATTAATGTGTTTGATGTCTTCACTTGGACAATGCCGCAGTACGACGGCAATAGCCCGATAAGCACAGCAGTGATCTATATATACCATATATACTATGTTTATCTACTATCTATAACCATAGAAACACACACCACAATTGACTAATACTACGTATAATAATCTAAAAATAAAAATACTTGTAAATCGTTCAAGTTCACATGGTTTTTTTTTACGTAGAATCCTATAAGGAAATAGTTATTGCCATGAGTGGAAAAGTATTCAGAATTCTCTATTGAAGTGCATTACATGGAGTACTGGAAAAATGATGAAATATGAACTTATGTACTCATATATATTTGAGTATTTAATACTTTTTTTTTAATTTCAACTCTATATTGAAAAAATATGAAACGATACATTTCAGTTTTTTTCGAAAAATATTCTTCAATTCCATCTTAACTGGTTTTAGATGAACAAAATAATTATATATGTTTTATTGACTTTTGACCTAGAAATAATGACTTTATAGTTCATTCAAAATTCATCCCAAAAACTGCAATTATATTTTTTAGTTAATTTTCCCGCTGTCATAACTTGTTGAAGTATTGATATTGTTCCAAAACAATGTTTAGAGGGTGGCTCTGAGGTATTTTAATTTTTGTTCAAGTTACCAAGCTTCAAACATTTTTTGTGTTTATCTTTGGATTTGTGTCTTTCGTCGGGTTTTAGTTCGGTTTAGCCTGAATTCCATAACCCTAGTTGCAACTGCAACTAAAATCAGTTAGAACTCAAATCCCAGTGTGTGCGTGTGTGTGTTAGTGTGTGTGGCTGCGACAGCGGCAGCGACGTCAGCGTTGACGTCGCTCGCTAAAACTACATAAATCAAAGGAAAAGCATTTTTCTGTTCTGTTCGTTTTCTGTTCTTTGCCAGCGTCTAGAAAACTTTATTGTTGTTGCTGCTGATTGTTGATTGCTGTTTGTTGTTGTTTCAGTTGTAGTAGCTGCTGTTGTTGTTGTTGTTGCTGCTGCTGTTGTTGTTGCTGCTTTTGCATTAGCATTTTGTACGCATGTTTCAGACATTTAACATTTCTTTTCATATAGACAAGAGACAGATATCGCACTTATACACACACACACAGACTATATACATATGTACATATATAGTATACCGATTTATATATATATGTTTGTTTTTTCTGTGTTTCTGTGTGTTTTGGTTATTTGTTGTTTTGCGGCGGGCCGTGAGGCCAAAACATTTATAGGAATATTTCAAATCGCAGACGTCGCCAGCCGCAACGTTGACGTCGACGTCGACGTCGCTGCTGCTGCGGGCAGCGCATTAAATGAGGCTGACAACAACAAACACAAAAATACAACAACAGCAACTACAACAATAAACAACAATAACTGAACATATCTCGCTTTAAAAATGCTAAGCGCAAAAAAAAACCAAAATGAACATTTTCAAATGGAAATGCGGCTAAAAGCTGAAAAAAAAACTACAAGAAAAAAAACAGTATTCAGTATGCCGAAAATTACATACCCTTGAAAAATAATGTTATTAAATCTGTCAAGCTGATCTCAAAGAAAGCAGAAACCAACAACAACTGGATTTTAAGGCAAATTTAGATATGGATATTATAATGATCTGTTTCCTTTGATTTCTGAAAAAAAGATAAACATTTGTACCCATTTTAATTAAGGTAGTTACACTGAACATTAAGTTCGCCAAGTGAGACAAAAAATCTCTTTTTTCCGTCTAGGAATTTTCTTAAATTTGCATATATTTTCCGAATGTTATTTGGCAAGTAATAGAAATACCCTTCGATGGCAGGGTATAAAAAGATTGTTGCTGTTGCCATCTGCCTATTTTCGTGCATATTATTTCATAATTTTCTTTGCATTCTTGTCGCGTTTTTTTTATTTCTTTGTCGTTGTTCCTCGCTTTTTTATAAGTGTTTCAACTATTTTAATTTGTTTTATTTTTGCTTTAAGAGTGACAGAAATTATTGTTAACGATATCGCGCGATTTTATGGCCAACGCCTGGCGCTACATTAAAATTGTTCTCCTTGTTGTTGTTGCTGTTGTCTGTCTGACTGTCTGTCTGTCTGTCTGTCTGTCTGTTTATCTGGCTGTCTATCTTGTGCAGTTGTTGTTGATAATGAAATTGACAACAGGGGAATCGAAAACGCCAAGGCAAACAAATTAATTAACTAAACAGCAGCCTTCCCACCCACCTTGCCCCCTTGTCCCCCTCTCCCCACCCCTTTCACTCGCTCACTCGTCGCTCGCCACTCGTCACTCGTCAGCTTTTCGTTCTTTTTGCATATTTTTGCACATTGTCATTATTTTTGCAAATATTTGTGCTCGCATTATTTATTACTAATACTTAATATATTTGTGACCATTTTTTTAATTACGCTCACACGTGCCCCACTCGCAACAAGCAAATGTCCAAAAACAAACTACAAGACACAGCAACAACAAAATGCTGTCTTGTTGTTGTGGCTTTAAAATGATATATCGACGGCCATAAAGGGATTTGTCGCCAGCCAGAGACAAACACCGAAAACAAAAACAACAACAACAACAAAAAGAAAAAGAAAAAACCAAAGGAAAAGGAAAAATCAAGCAAGCATTTTTCTTTCGCTTTCGTACAGCGAAAGCATTTCATATACTAAGTTGAATTGTTGAATGATTAATCTTGTGCCTTAGTCATTCCTTGAATGCTTTTCGCTTAGGTTTTCTCTAGGCAGAGTTAATTGATCGCATAATCAATAAATTAAAAGCTTTTCCAAGCATGACTTGCGTGAAGGAACCAATCACCCCTCTCTCTCTCTCTCTCTCTCTCTCTCTCTCTCTATATCTCTAAGATCTGTTTCATGAATTCAAGACACTTATTCAAGTGGACAAACCATGTCCAAAATGTCCTCAGGATTTAAAATCTGTTCAGTTTAGACAAAGTAATGGGAGTTTGAAGTCTTAGAAAGCCATTGATAGGGATCATCTGGGCACTTTACAAGCCAATTTTTTTTGTAATTTTTGGCGTGACTATTGACACAAAAATTAACATCGACAGAATCACTTTTCCCATAGTTTTTTTTTGTATACTAATTTTTACTCCCACAAGCGATTATACTTGAAGATTCTAAGATTGGAAACAAAAATTTCGATTTCCCCAAAAAATATTAAAAAAAAAATTTGCAAACTTTATAAATTTGAAATGTGGAATTAAGGTAGAGAACAAAAATTGACCAAAATGGCATTGGGTTTAAAAATCGGTTTAGTTTTGACAAAGTTATGGGAGTTTGAAGTCTAGGAAGGACATTTAGGCATATCACAAATGAACGTTCGTTCAATAATTAAGTCCTTTGCTAATTACCTGTATTTGAGTTGAGAGCAGCTACATTTCGAATTGGCTTTAATGTTGCTTTAATGTAATCAATAAGATTAATCGCAAGCCTAGCTGTCGGCTAACTAGTGCTAATACTTATACTAATAACAATAATAAATATAATATAATATAATAACAACAACAATAATTAGTGCTTTATGTGTATGCTATCTGTAATGTTATATGGAGATATCACAAAAGCAAACAAAAGGTAAACAAGCCAAATGACTAACTTGGGTAATTGGGTGATTGGGTAATTGGATGGGCCTCAGTTTCAGTTTCAGTTTCAGTCTCTGTCTCTGTCTCCGTCTATGTCTCAGCTGTTAGCTGTTAGCTGATAGCTGATGGACTAATTAGCACACAAACCTAAAAAGACAGCAACAACAAAAGCTCTGACTGCCGCTCTCTTCTGCTTCTTCAGCTCCCTCTGCTCCCTCTGTCATATCAACTAATCTTATCGCAATAATTAAAAGCATAGATACAAACACACACATGCAAAATTGTAGGTGCGTTCATCTCTCTCTCTCTCGCTCTCTCTCTCTCTCGCGCGCTCTCTTGCCTTGCTAGTCTGCGATTGGCTCGACAGGATGCGCCATCAAATGTTGCACTCCCATTCCATGCCACTTTGCCTAGCCCTGCCCCTCTCTCGCTCTCTCCGACACCATCTTCTCAGGCCCAGGCCCAGACTAAGGCTCTGGGCTCTGGACTCTGGGCTCTTGTCTTTTGACTCACGCCCACGCGCAGTCAACGCAATTTGCACAAGCAGCATGCCAGGTAGTAACGTCAGTAGGCAGTCAGCTGGCTGGCAACATGTTGCGTGCAAATGGACATGGGCAAGCAACATGTTGCTGGCGCAACACGCAGGAGAACGCACGCACGCATGCGCCTCTGCTGCTGCCGCTGCCGCTATCGCTGCTGCTGCTGCTGCGTCCGCTGCTGCTGAGGAGGCGCTCATTCAACTTTGCATTGAACAACGGCGCGTCGTTCGTCATCGGGCAAACATCTCAACGACACGCGACTCAGCAACAGCAGCCTCTGTCGCAGTCGGCGTCAGCGTCGCAGTCGGCGTCAGCGTCGCAGTCGCAGCCAGGCGCAGGTTTTTGCAAACGGCAAACAATAGCAACAACAACAGCAACAACAACGACAACAGCAGCAAAAGAAAATTGCCAGCGCTTCGTTTGCTGCTGCTGCCAAAACCGCTAGCAAAACGACAAGAGCCGAGCGCCGCACGATCAGCGACGACGACAGCAGCAGCAGCAGCAACTTTGTTGCTCTCCCAAACACACAGACACACACGCTCTTGCTCTTGCTCTCTCCCTCTCTTACGCGCTCACAACTGACTGCAATTGTTGTTGTTGCTGCTTTTTTTTTTTTGTGTGCGCCTCACCTGCGTGCCTGCCTGCCTGGCTGTCTAGGCTGGGCTGCACGCGCTCTCTTTCTCTCTCTCGCTCTGTCGCTCTCTCAGTGGTTTGCTTGCTTGCGCTCTTGCCGCTGCCGGCGTCGCAGTCGCCGTCGCTGTCGCCGCTTGCGTCGCTGCTGTCATCGTTTGCGCTTGTTGGGTTTTAGTTTATTTATTCAACCGACCGATACCGTGTGTGGACATTATTTTCTGAAACGTTCGTAACCGCACAACACACACCGACACACACCGACACACACACACATATGCACACGCACGTCGTCGTCATCGTACACACACACACGTGAACACTCACACAGAGAGACAGCGAGCAAGCAGCGGCGCAGCAGCCAGAGCCCATATACACGGCGTGTGCGCCCCGTGAGCTATCTAGTAGATAAAAACTCGCCGACTCGCCGACAACAGCAACACAGCAAGCCGCAAGCCGCAAGCAGCAGCAGCAGCAGCAACAACAAGCAAGCAGCGACAAACAAACAGTCAAACAACCAAGCAACATTAACAACAACGAACAGCTAACACTTTTTTTTATTGAGGCTAAATAGTTGTGTTCAAGAAAATTTTGTGGCGAAAAATGTGCAAAAAAAACAAGTCTTGAAACCAATGCCGAAATTTTCATTCAAATTTCATTCAATGTGAGCGAAAAAAATAAAGTGCCCCGAAAGCAACAACAACAAACAATTAAATGCAAAGGTGTTTCTCAAAAGATTTGCAACCAAATACAAATACAAAATAAAGAAATAAAAAAATAAAAAACACGCGTGTGTTATCTAATCTGCAAAAAAGCGGAAATAAAATTCAAGAATATTCATCAAAATCAAATATAACATTAATATCGGGTCGGTCGGTCAAAAATCACAACCAAATTTTGTAATACATATTTTTTTTCTGTTTACTTTTTGACAAACCAAAAAAAGGCAAAAATCAAAAAAAAGAAGAAGAGTGTATGTACTTAAGTTTTTTTTAATTTTTTTTTTTTGCAAAAGTGCTTGAAACAAATTTCGTTGAAACTAAACTTAAAGCGGAAGCTTAAGGAATAGATTGAGAAAGAAAGAAATAAATAGAGAAATAGATCGCGAAACGAAATGATCAACAATCTAACGAATGTTGCCACGGCCTTGGCAACTGCCACAGGCACCGTGCAAACGCTGGACAGGCAGGGAGCAGCAGCTAACAGTACAACAGAGGGGAGGGGAAACAGCTCCAGCAGCGGTACTACTAGTGGTACTACAACAACTACTGCAACCAGCAGCATCATCACATATCATTATCATAACAAATTGCATCACCTGCTCCTCGTCGCGCTGCTCATCTGCCTGTCCAGCCTCTCCAGCTGCTGTTGGCCCCAAGTGGTCCAGGCGCGACGCCATGCGCCGCTCATGTTCGAGGAGGCCGACACCGCCAGGCGTTCCAATAGACCAGCGGGTAAGTAAACTATATCTATCTATAACTAGAAAGAGAACTAGAACTAGAACTAGAACTATATCTCAAATATAACTGTGCAGCAACGTCATTTTCCATTCATGAATTTAAACAATAATTCCAAATTAAATTACAGTTTTCTTTAGCAGAAAACTGTTGAATTTAAATCAATTCTTTTACAAATAAAACTCTTTCAGAAATGAGAATTTCAAACACGGTTAGGATTTCGTATTTTAGTTTCTAAAACTGTTCTATTTGGCGAGCAACTACTGTAACTGTATCAAATAGCCGCTAGTATTATGCAAGCGCAAATTGCGCATACGCCCCATGTGCTGGCCATAAAAGTAGGCATTCGCGATGCGGGCTCTGTTTTGGTTTTTCCCCGCAGGTAGAGGGCTCGAGTCGGTGCCTCGAGGCGGTTACTTGCTCGCACCCTTAATCCCCCGCCCAGCCGGTAAAGACACACACACACACACACACATATACGCACGCACAACAGCAGCGACATCAGCAGCAATACAATTTTTCAGGCCTGTCTGGTGTCCTGGGTTTTTCAGCACTTTTTATGCTTGTGCTAATCCGGAAAATGGGAATTCCCTTCCGCTCGCCTGCCTGCGCTCTCTCCCTTGCTCTCTCTCCCTTTCTCCCTCTCTCGCTGCCAGACAGAACGGCGTCGGCAACCCCAAAAAAAAACAAAATAAACATAGAAACAATGTAGAAAGTAGCTCGCTTTTGTCTCTAAGCTGCTTAGAATATCCAATCCCAGTCCCTGTTCTCAGTTCTCAGTTCCCGATTCTCAGTTCCTAGTTCTGAATCCCTGGCATATATATGTATACTATATTTGTTTGCAGCTCCTCCAGTTGCAGTGCAGCTCAATTTGTTATAACTCACACGCTTGATTAGCTGCATTTCCTGTTTCTACCGGGAAAGAGAAAGAGAGAGAGAGAGAAAGAGAGAGAATTTGTATAGCCTATAAATACAGTAACTGTAGCGATACAGTTTTTGCTCCCTCTTCTTCTTGTTCTCCTCCTCTTCCTTCCTATTTGTTTCCATTATAGTTTTCTATGTTCGCTTTTTTTTTTTTTTTCAATTAACAACAGATTGCGGTTTTATTGCAACGACTTTGAGCTGTTTCTCGTCTTACAATGCAAATGTGCATCAAATGCCGTCGATGCTAATGCTGATGCTAATGCTAATGTTCATCTCGATGATGCATTTCGAGAACTGCACCCAGTTAAGCTAACTGCCGCTAATGGCCGAGTATTTTGTATATAGGGTTTTCTCAACTGAATACTACAAATTGGTCTGGCTGCATAAAAAAGATAATGCTGTGAATGAAATATTTAATAATAAATAGGCACAGCTTCATTTCGCTATCTTGGCAAATTGTTTTGTAATTTTCATTTGCCGTCGCAATTTCAACATTTTGCAAACATTAAAATGGGCATTACTTCTTAATTTGTGCAACTATCTTTACAGATCTTTTTGTAATGTTTGCATGCCTATGCATTTCAAGTTTTCGCAAATTTTCAACCAAATTGCTAGTCGTTTGCATAAAGCTAATAGCTGAAAATGAGCACAACAACTCAAATGCGTAGAGCTCTGCCATTGTTTATGGCCTAGGCTGTAAAGTTTCAAGAAAATCGCTTGTCGTTTGCACAAAGTCAGCCAACAACTTAAGATTGGCTTAACTCTATTATTTAAAGAGCGACGACAAAAGCGACGCCAATGCACATATGTTGAGAGCCCCAAATAACAACAACCACAACAACAACAATAGTGTAGCAATCAATGGCTTATCATGTCTACAGCACTTGCCACCCACCCAACGGCAGGCAACCCACTCGTATGGCCATAGAGCTGTAGATCTGAAGGTAGAGCGTAGTGCTAATTAAAAGCTCAGCATAATTTAGTCGTTATACATATCATATACAGATGTCTATTCAGCTCTGTTTGTCTGTGTGTTTGTGTTTGTGTGTGTGGAGTATTCGACAGACAGACTACAAATTCGGGCAACGGCAAATCCCACCAACATTCAATTTTTTTTTTTTAAATTAATGAATGAAAAGCCAACGCACACACAACAAACACACACTCACACGCACACACACACTAAATCAACCGTTCTTTTTAGCCGTATTTTTTGTGGGGTCTGCGAGCAGAGCGGAAAGTGGGCAAGGCGGGGAGGGGGGCAGCCAGATTGGGCTAATCAAACATCAAAAACCACGCACGTTTTTCAGCAAGAGCAGAAATAAGAGAAGGAGGAGCAGCAGCAGCAGACACAGAAGGGGGCGGGGTGCGGGGGGCTTTTGGGGCTTGGGGCTGGCCAACTACTAACTACCAATTCGTTTTGTTCATTTCGCATTTAATTTAGCTGATTAACAAGCGCTGTCCGCTTGTCCGCCTGTCCGCCTGTCTGCTAGTTTGCTGCTGGCCCCCTTTGCAAGACCGGACGGATCGGCTCGGATCGGCTCGGCTCGGCTCGGATCGAAACGTAGCGGGGCTGCCTACGTTGCCTTCCTCCAACTCTGTGTGCCCCCTTCGCCACCCCTGGCCATTCGCCATTCGTCAGCATAATTCATTTATTCAACTGTCTGCCGCCCAGTTAGGTGTTAAAAAGTTGTTAACTTATTTTTAATGAATGCGTGTAAAAGACAACAACAACAACAACGAAAATCAAGATGTGCCTACGTAAAGCAGCAAACGAGACGACAGACGGACCGGACGCATAGCCGGACAGACGGACAGACAGACGGACAGACAGACAGACAGACAGACGGACAGACTGTTCGTTCCGTTTGGCATCTCGGCAAACATATCCATGATCTTTAACGAAAAACGAATACGAATACAAGAAGATGAAAAAAAAGCCAAAAACAAAGAAGCAAAAAAAAAAACAACTGAAACACGTTAAAACGTTAAGTCCCAGAGCCAGAGCAGCGGAGCAGCAGAGAGCCCCAACCGCCACAGCCACGACGTCTGTCAGACGCCAAGTTTTTGCCTTTTTTTTGTGGCTTTTGTTTAGCCTTTTTTTCGCCGTTTTTATGCACTCACCAAAGGTGCTCACAATTTGTCTTGAGTTATGTGACTTGGGTGACCAAAGCACCTACTAGTATGCCAAAGGGCTCCGGCAATTTATATATGCATATTTATTGTGCTACTTGGGTGCTTGAGTTAGGATGAGTTTCAATTCGAAATTTATATAAGCCAGCTAGAGTATTTGCACTTTTTCTGCTAGTATGTCCCATTCAATTCCTCTTTAGAGTTGAAAATTACAAATTTATAGCTTGATTCAATGAATTTCGAAATTTATATTAAATAAATCAGAGCTTTAAAATGCTTGACATTTTTATATGATCCGTTTTCCTTGGTTCCTCAGATGGAAGATTTTCATCTTGCATATTATTTGTAAATGAACAGCAGAACAGTTATGCTTAGTTATGATCTAAAATAGGTGTAAATTATAAGCTTGCGGTTTCTTTATCATAAATCATAAATATATGATAGTAGGTATAATAAGATATTACATATATATATATGTTTTTCTCTGAGGCTGCTGAAAGTTGGGTACAAAGTCAGTTGGGAGACTGCATTTAAACGTGATGCATAGCTTTTGGGGTAGGGCATTTAGGCAGTGGCTTGCCAAAAAAAAAATAAAAAGTTGTTGGGTATTATTATTTAGTATTTTGTTGCTTTCTTCATGTTTTTGTTTTGGGGCTGTGTCGCGACAGCCTCCCAAAAACGAATGAGCCAACGGACGTCGCCATCGCCATCGCCATCGTCGTCGTCAGTGTCAGTTGCATGTCAGGCAGTCGAAAACGAAATGCAACCAATTTGTTGCCGGTTGCTGCAATGGTTGCAACAACGACAACAACGGCAACAACATTGCCAGCCGCCAACTGCTGCAGCGCAGCCTTTTTTGGCTTGGAGACGAGGCGTCGCCAGCGTCGTCGTCGTTGCAATCGTCGCTAGTCTCGAGTCTGCATGCTCCATGCTCCATGCTCCACGCTCCACTCTGGACGCTCGAGTCTCGAGTCTCGATTCGCTGGAGTCGCGTGTGGGCAGAGGAAGCACTTAATGCCCACAAGGTGTCAAATTGCAGCAGAGCGTTTTCGAGTTGGAGTTCGAGTTGAATTCGAGTTGAATTCGAGTTCGAATTCGAGTTTGGGCTGCTGCTCGCCCACCCTGGCCAAAGAAAAGCCAGCTATAGCCAGAAAAAAGCCAAATCTGCTGTCTGTGTGTGTGTGTGTGTATTAATTAATTTAACTCTTTTTTTTGTATTTTTTTTATTTTATTTTGGCTGCAGCGTAGGCAAATAAGATACAGATACAAATACAGCGACAGTCTTTAGATACAGATACGCTTCACAGATTCGTGGGTTGCTTTTCAGCTTCAGCTTCAGTTGTTGTTGTTGTTGTTGTTTTTTTGTCTTTCGGTTTTTTGTAGGTTTTTTTTTGTTTTTGTTTTGCAGTTGTTGCGCATTTCCGTTCCATTGGAGAGCGGCAGTGGGTGAGTAGTGTTGGGTGATTTCTGTTGTTGTTGCTGCTTGTGGCTTGTTGCTTGTTTGTCGGGTTTGGGGAAGTGGCGCCCGCTGTTGGCCGGTATGAATGCAAATCAATCGAGAGTTTGTTGGCTTCGCTTCTGGTTCGAACTGGGCTACAACATTTCTAATTCATATTTATTGCGCCGGTGCGGGGGCAATTTGCCATGCCTTTCATTAGCACATGTGCCGCACAACAACCGCAGCTCGCAGCTCGCAATTTGCCACTCGCTGGTCCGGCGATCATCACTCATCACTCATCATCATCACTCGTCGATCTCCACTCGCTGCTCGCTGTTCGCTGTTCGCTGTAATTTCGCATTTGGCATTCTTGCCATGCATTCATTATCGGCGCACAATCAGCAGCCGCACCAGCCCCCCTTCTTCCCCTCTCCCCCCCCCCTCTCTCATTCCGCCACTCGGCTAGCTAATAAATATCTGAGAATTCGCTTGTTTCTTGCTCGCTGGTCGCGCATCATCTAAATTGTGCATCGCTGATAGGCTGCGGCAGGCTGAGGCTGCGGCTGAGGCAGATTGCAAGCTGACAGTCGAACAGCTTTTTCTATTGCGGCATTTTCACATACATACATACATTCCGACAAATCACCCGACAAACATGAAAATATTTATTATCAAAGAAAATGCACAGATTCATTCAATTTTGGACACTATAAAGAAAGAAAATAAATAAATATAAGTAATAAAAACACAGAGCTTTCTTGTCAACTATGTGCTTTAAAAGCGGCTTAAAGCTCAAGGATGCACTGTACGCTAGAAAAAGACTTTTAAAGCTTTACTTGATGGCAAGCTCACAATACAACTTAAAGCTCTGTATACTAATGCTGCACTAGCTTACAACCTAAAGCTCAACTAAATGCTATGTTAAAGTTCCACTTAAAGCTCTAAGCTTGCTTACCTTGCATTGCGTACTTGGGCACTTAAAGCTTCTGCAATTCAATTTTAAACTAAACGTTCAACTTTATAGACACTTAATCATCAGTCGCGTGCTTTTTGTCTCTGCTGCTTCATGCTTGTTATTCAAATGAATGAGACAGCGGCAGCAGCGGCAGCAGCAACGTGCAGCAATCGAGCGATCATCATCAACGTCATCATCAAACTAGCCACCTTACCGCCCGCAACCCCGCCCACCTCGAACGCCCCACACAAGACAAACATCCTTAGAATATTTGTGCAACTTATCAGCGCATTTAAAATTAGCCAGCAACAACAACAACAACAAAACGCCAACGTATTCAGAATTTGTTTTTGCCCGTCTGCTGCGGCTGCCTGAACTTTTGACGACATCTGCGACGGGGGCAAGTCGCAGTCGCGTGATTTGCTTTGTAAATGAGGAAAAATGCAAAACTAAAACCAAAAAATACAAAAATACAACCAAAAAAAAAAAAAAAAAAGGCCGAAAACCGAAAAACAAATAAAAAATAAAAATAGTCATTGAAAATGTTTACAGCCAGAGACGCGTTGCCTTTAGATGACTGTAGCACTGTTCCAAAATAGCCAAACACACACTTACACACACACACACACATACACACACACGCATACAAATTAGCTGCTTTTGGGGTAGCTCATGCGCAATTGTCTAAACAAATTTCACAGACACTAAAATAATTGCAACGATTGCAGCAGCCTTCAATTGACAGTGGCTCCCAAATAACTTCGCATTACTCCACTTTTATATTTTCCATCATATTTTATTTTGCTAGATTTACAAGCATTTCTTTTAGATTGATTTATTATAATTCAATATACATATAATCAAATTTTAACTGTTTCTACTATTCTAGTAAATTTTTAGAAATATTGAAAATATTTCAATTACATTTTGCTCATATCTATGAAAGATTCTAAACTTCCCAAATTGGTTTTATAAGTTTGAATCTTGAACTCAAGCTAATATTTTATTATTCAAAAAGATTTTTGAAACAATTTTGATTGGTTTTTGTAGAATTTGAGCTCTTTTTAAAGTAGCCAACCTTTTTTTTTGTTTCTCGAATATTAGACGAGTGAAATGCATTTGGTAGTTGGGTAGATCTTTCTAGACTTTGATCAAGTACTCATCGGAATACACTATATAGTAAGTAGTACAGCAACTGAGAAGCACACCGGATGTGGACCGAAGCGGGTCGCAAACAAAATGTTTACACATTTGGTCTTGGTCGTTATATCATGGGACACATATCATATACACCTATCATATATACATATATGTATATGATAGATATATAAATATATACATATATAGGGTGCATATGGCACAGACCGATCTTGCTGCTGGCTAATTGGATAGCAATTGTCACTCATTATGATTGAGGTTTGTCTCTACCTCTGACTGCTTCTCTATACCGTTTCTCTTTACTTCTCATTTCTCTCTCTCTCTCTCTTTCTGTCTCTTTTATTTCGTTTGGTTTTCACCTTATTTAGCGGCGATTGGCGCGTTTTTTACATAAGCAGCGACCGCGAAAAACTTTTTGTCTTTCGATCGATTTTCGTATATTGCGAATTTTTCTTTTAGCAACTTATGTTGTTGCCAAGGCGCTCAACAACAACAGCAACAACGACAACAACAACAACTGAACGAGCCCCTTTTTTTTTGTGTATTTTGTGTGCGCGTTTTGGTAGCGACTTTAAACGCGCCATTCTGCCTTTGCGGCTTTTTCACTTTTGAACTTTTCTTTTCAGTAATGAGACAAGTTTTTAAGGGTTGGGGGGTGTGAAAAACACCTCGTGTGTTTGTATGTTTGTGTGTGTGTGTGTGTGTGTTTGTCCATCGGCATCGGCATCGGCTGTTGTTGTTTGCTTTGTTGCCGCCGACTGTTTGCTCTACTGCCCATCCCAATACCACACCCCCCCCCCTACTAGCGCTTCCACGCCCACCGCCCACCTCCTGCTCACACCTACCGCACAGCTATCATAAATTATCAGCAACAAGCGCGACTCCCAACTCCAACGTTGTCGGCGGCAGCCAGCCGCACTTAATCAGCCATTAGAGATCTTCATTTCGTAGCGTCGTGTGTCCCAAAAAAAAACCAGCCTAGTCGAGTATAGCCGACTAGGAGATGCCCTGCACAACTAAATCTGTCAGTAAAAAACCAAAACTTTATTAGACACCAGATTTGAATATGATATAAGTATTATATTTATTGTGTATAGAGTTTTTCAATTTGGCTATATTTTATATTTAAATCAAAACTTCTAGCATACCAAATTTCAGCAGCTTGTGATTACAGGGTATACAGGGAAAGTACTGACAAGTGCAGCAAACATTATTCGTAGTTTTAACGTGAGGTTTCTTTTTGTTAGCTTTGCACTTAAATAATTTAATTGCTTATAAAATAAATAAACTGGGGCGCGGGATAACGACGAGACAGCCGACAGCCGACAGCCCGACAAAATATACTCTATATATGTGTGTGTATATATTTGTCGCATTTAAATGCATTTTCCAAAAATATATATATATACCACACACACATATATACATACATATGTATGTATGTCTGTATGTATGTATATGTATATATTTACACTTTTAGCTCTCTGTTTAACTTATTTTTTATTCGTAATATATATATGTATATATATTTCTTCTTTTTGTTGTTGTTGTTGTTATTTTATTCTTTTTGTTGTTTGCCGCACAGTTTGTCCGTTCGCATTCATTGAGTCAACCAACGATCGATCGATCTATTGATTCATTTGCGGGTTGATTGATTGCCCGCATGGACTGATTGACAGTTCAACACTCGTAGCTGTCAAATTTAAAGAACGCAAATAACAACAAGACAAAACACCCAAAAACAACAACAATCAAAACCAAAACCGAAACGAACCGCAACTGAAGAAATTCATTCGATTGTTCGATTGCTTGCCACGCCTCTGCCGCCCACATTTGGACATTGCATTCGCAAATTGTTT
Source organism: Drosophila maculinotata (assembly GCA_035045305.1). Lineage (NCBI taxonomy): Eukaryota > Metazoa > Arthropoda > Insecta > Diptera > Drosophilidae > Drosophila > Drosophila maculinotata. The sequence continues at coordinate 5,092,736 of JAWNPD010000679.1, read as the reverse complement.
CCTACAGCTCTTGAATCTTTTTTCAGCATTTCTTGCATATGTATATACTATACGCATACAGCTACAGATACATTTATATATGTACATATATATTTGTTGCTTTTTATATAATATTCTTTTTTTCGGTTTTATTTTATTTGATTTTATTAAATTCAGCGTTGAGCTTTAACTTTTACGCTAATTATTTTGCAACAATTAATTAAGGCGCAAAACAGAAATAACATTTTCAAATCATCAACAACAACAACACTCTATATATATGTGCCCCCCCCCCCTCGCTCTCAACCACCAATGCCCAGACTATATAAACTGATCTGTGCTGATCTTTTAACTCAATTAAAAGCGCACGCAGCCAAAAAAAAAGAAGCATAAGGCAGGAGTCTGCCTCACTAGCAGTTACCCTAGCTTAAATTTGAGTTTGCTACAATTTTACCACTAGCCCAATAATAATGCAACGAACGAGTTTTTAAACAATTTCTTGTATTACTGCGAAAAAAGGGTTAACTGAGAGTTTAGATACCAAATTTGATGGCTCTAGCTCTGTTGGGCTCTGAGTTGCAATGGCTTTGATTTTTACAGGGTATACACAAATGGAAAATAAAACATGCCAATATTTTCAAAGGCACTTTTCGTCGTCTGTGCGTGTGTGTGTGTATGTGTGTGTGAGTGTAGGCTAAAAAAAAATAGCCAAAAAAAAAGAGATACTACACTGCGCCAGTTCGACGCCGCTGTCGACGTCAGCAGCGACGCAGGCAGAGGCAGCAGCGGCAGAGGTTCTGCGTCATGTGAGTCAGCAACGCATTTGGCAACACACACAGCAAAGAAAACGCCAAGGCGAATTTTGAGTTGGCTGCTTCGTTGGCTAAAACAAATGACCAGAGGAAGACCAAAAGACACACACACACACACACACACACACACATAGATACACAGTTGCTGTGTGTTGGCCACGTGTTGTTGGCGGCGACGGCGTCGACGGCAGCCCCACAAATGTTTATTAGAAGTTGAAATGCCTGTCGCTGCCTTTTGACTGTAATTAGCACATTGTGCGAAGATTCATCTGTTTATTGTTTTTGTTGTTGCCTCTAAATGCAGCACAAACACACACACACATGCACAAATACATGTGAGCATATGCCACATGCACTTAGTACCAGAATACTTGTACCGACACCGCACAAAACTGTCGTCAAGGGCTTAAAATATATTCCAAAAATTATATGTGTATTCCAAAAGCAAAAGTTTAGCCATAAACAGCTTTTTGATTGAGTTTCAAGTAGATGACAAGCTTTGAGCTTTAAGCAAGCTCTACTTAATCAAAACAAACACTTATCTCATTATTTGGGTACTTTAAGTATAATTAAAAAAAACTATTAAAAATCAATATGCAAAGCTTATGCAGCTCGTTGAAACTTTAATAGTAAAGCTTTAATCGAAAGCTTGCTTAAGTATTAGTTAAAGCTTTCAGGCGCTTTCAGGCGCTGTCCTTAACAGTTGTGATGAGTAAAATGAAGATGGATCTGCAGTAATATAACAATATGTTTGCTAGGCTGCAACAAAGTTTGTTGTGGCTGTGTGTATGTGTGTGAGTGTGTGTGAGTCAATGCACTGCCAAACATTAAACGCAACAACAACAAACAGAGCCGTACATTTATTTCTAGACATTTGGTCTTAAATTAAAATTCAAAATAACACATATGCATAAAGCAATATATGCGTGTGTGTGTGTGTGTGTGTGCCCAAAATGCACTTTGCTAAAGCTCTAATTGATGTTGTTGTTGTTGTTGTTGTTGCTGCCCACGCAAAAAAAGAGGCGATAGGCAAAAAATGTGTGTGTTTTTGTTTGCTCTAAAAATTGCACATGCCGCAAAATGCAGTTAGCTATTTTGTTATTGTTGTTGCACGTTTTGCTTGTCAAAACTTTTGTGCATCGATGAATGAATTTGGCGAAAACAATAAATCGCCTGGAACAACAACAGCAGCAGCAGCGGCAAAGAACAACAAAAATGTGTTGAAAATTGTTGAAATACGATTTTTGCGCCATGCAAAAACATTTTTGCGCCCATTAATCAAATGTCTAGACAAATTGCAACAACAATTGCAGGCAACACACACACACAAACACAAACACACGCACACAAATCAAGCTATAGATCAACAGCGCATAATTAACAGCTGCCTTTTAAATGCTGATGAGTTGCTGCTGTTGTTGTTGTTGCTGCTGCTGCTGCTGCTGTTATTGAACGTTTGAACGGAAATGAGGGGCGGGTCCCAATGTTGTTGGCCGCGGCAACAGGAAGAGCGACTGTTAATCAAGCAGCCGACTTCTGTTATTAACAGACATTAGCAGCGACAGCAGCAGCAGCAAACAAACGGAAGCAGCAGCAACGCTTAACAACATTGTTGCCAAGCCGATTTTCGGCTGCATTTGAAACAGCGACTGCTGTTATTTAACAGCGTCAGTCGCTTTGCTGTTAAGTCTATTTTGGGCAACATTGCGACATGCTGCTAAACCGTTTATGGGCAGCTTAAACTTAGCTACATTTTGCTAGGCTAGCTACATTTACAGTATTCACAGTTTGCTGCTTGGCAACATTGCTAGCATGTTGCTAAGCTGAGCGACTCCCATTGGCAGCTTAACAACATTGTTGCAGCGTTGGAGGCAGGAGCAAATTATTTTCGCTAGCTTTTAAGGTCATATTTTGAGAAATGAAGCAGTGTTTTTTTTTGTTGTTTTTGGCTGTCATTCATGGCAAATATTCATGTATACATATATTAATAATAATAAAAATTTTGTGCTGATTTTGCAAGAAAATGGGGGAAAAAAATGTGAAATCAAGCGCAAAAATTGCCGAGCGCCAATTAACGTAAATTTCAATTATATGTCGGCGTTGGCGGCCCCAGAGTAAAAGTATTTTTAAAATTGCGCAAGCAACAACAACAAATGAAACAAACCAAAAAAAAAAAAAAAAAAATAAACAATAAAATCAAATAAAATAAAATCAAGCAAATTATGACTAAAATGGGTATATAATGAGGGAATTGAGAAGGGCGCAGGGGAAATCTGTCGGAGCATTTTTTGATTATCGCGTTGTTGTTGCTGTTGCTGTTGTTGTTGTTGCTGTTGTTTAGTAAAACATACATATATAAATATTTATAAATCTATTGCGCGTAAATCGGCAGCTTTTGTATCGCTGCGGCGCTTCAAATTGTTGTCTTTTCTGATTATTTCTATTGTTGTTGCATTCAAATTGTGTTTCTTTATTTTCGCACGCAAATAAAACTGGCGCCAACAACAACAGCAGCAGCAACAACAAATTATAATAAGGCCGCCACTTGATAAACGTCGCGCGTCGTTAGCGCCACTTATCACGTATACGCCATGTCGGGCAATGCCGCCCCTGGTTGTTGTTCAGTTGTTGTTCGATTACTTTGCTATTAATAATGCTCTTGGTTGTTGTTGCTGTTGTTGTTGCTGCTGTTGTCTGTGGGGTGGTGGGTGGGCGTGTTTGCCTTATGCTTAGATAGCTGATTTGTCGCTGTATTTAGTTAATTAGTTGCTGCCTTTTCGCCTTTTTTCATTATTCATGACCAAATCAGCAGCTGTGCCGTTTCAATGATAAGAGCAACAGTTGAAAAGCCAAAACAACAATCCATCATCAAAGCAACAATAGCAACTACAAAATGCTCTGATATTTACGCTCATTCACTGCCATAGACCCAAATATACCCTGCACGCAAATGAACTGCTCTAATGGGGTAGTATATTTACGGGCAACCGCTTTGAACTCGGTTTTTGTTGCTAAAACATAAGTACAGTGATTAGCTAGATAATAATAGTAGATACCCTCTAGCAATTATTAGCTAGCAATTGGGCATATTAGCCAACATAAAAGTGCAGCAAATACAATTTTATTATTTTCTACATGCAAACTTATTTTTTTGCTGGTTTTCTAGCGCAGCTGCAAGTCGTGCACTTTTTCGTGAGTTTTATATATTTTTTCTGGTATTTTTTTTTTTGCTATTTTTATGGGCTGGCGACGGCGGCGACGGCGACGACGGCGGCAACCGTTCGATGTGTGGCGCCAAAGAGTTTAAAGTTTTAGCATTTGTAATTATTTTGCGTCGGCCTGGGTAATTAAAATATATTAATAATTTAACGCGCTTCGCAACGATTTGCATACCGATTTTAGTGGCCCATCCAATTAACAGCAGCCGCAGCAGCAGCAACAACAACAACAACACTAACAGAAATGCCACCAAAAATAAATACATACAAAAAAAAAGAGAAAATGTTCAAGCTGTTGCCAGTGGCTGCCAGTGTTGCCCCCTGCTAACAATTTGACACTTGTTGGCGCCAGTGACAACAGCAACAGTTGCTGCTGCTTCTTTTGGGTTTTTTTTTTTTTTTTTTTTTTTTTGCATTTGTAATTGAAAATTGCTGCCGGAAGTTCGCTGCTGAATGTGGCTGGCGCCAAGCAGCAACAACAACAACAACAACAGCCACAACAACAACATCTTCAATAGCAGCAACATTTTCAGCTGCCCCCTCTGCGACAGACCCACCCCCTCCCACCACTCGAGTGCATACTATATGTTTATAAAATCTTTTACGATCGTCTCTCTCTCTCTCTCTCTCTCTCTCTCTCTCTATATATATATATATATATAAGCTATAGATAGGCGCAGGCATTGACTAATTTCGTATATGGGCAAATGCAATTAGCTGGCGCCACAATTCCCCCATACCAAAAACAACAACAACAACAGCTATATACCATATACATCTATGTAATATATACTTTTATAGCATCAGCAATTGAGCAAAAACTAAAATTGCAATTTATTTCATAAGTTTTGCTCAGCTGGTTTTTGGTTTTGGTTTTTGTTTTGTCATTTTTCCATTTATCTCATTTCTAACGTTTTCTCACGTTTTCCCATTTTCAGTAACCGAATGTCAGTTTGGCAAAGTTCTGCGCGAATTGGGCTCCACTTGGTATGCGGATCTGGGACCGCCATTTGGCGTCATGTACTGCATCAAATGTGAATGTGTTGCGGTAAGTACTTGAAACAACTTTATTTCAATTAATTTAAGCAATTTTGGACAAAGATCAGATTTATTCAAAAGAAGACTAAAACAATATCAATCATAATTAGTTAAAGCAAGAGGTTCTTAATTATTGCAGCTTTCAACAATTTCAGTCATTTAGTTGAGCTTTAAGTAACTGAGTTGAGCTTTAAGTAAGTCAGTTGAGCTTCAAGCAAGTCAGTTGAGCTTTAAGCAAGTCAGTTGAGCTTTAAGTAGCTGAGTTGAGCTTTAAGTAACTGAGTTGTGCTTTAAGTAACTGAGTTGAGCTTTAAGCAAGTCAGTTGAGCTTTCAGATTTCTGGAAGCTTTCAAATTTTTTTAAAGCTGTGCTTACAACTGAAAGCATTCCCCTACAAGACAACAAGCGCCGTTTAGCTGAAAGCTTTCAGCAGCTTTCAGTTGGCTGTTTGTCAATTTCAATAAGCTCGACGTCACTTAGTAGCGCAGCGTACTTACTATAGCATACATAGTATACGAGATGCACTAATGCACATAGCAAATCGAAAGAGATACAGAATAGAGATAAAGATACTTTTAGTGTGTGTATCTTTGGGGCTAGGCCATGTGCCTAAACAAATTAAGTCAAGTCAAAAACTCGCGACGCGGCTGCTGATAGGCGGCCAACTAATTGACTAATGACCGCCGACATTTGCTACAAGCAACAACAACAACAACAATTGCGAGACAAACAACAAAGTTGCCAAAAAAAAAAGCAGAAAGAAACTGAAATTATTGGCGAAAAATGTATTTCAACTTAAGGGAGTGGATTTGGGGGGGGATGGGTGGGGTGGCTGGGTTGTGTGTCGCAGCAGGAAGGCAAAGCGCATAATTTATGGCATTTTTACGCATGATTAATATTGATTTGAAAGCTCTTTTTATAAACGAAACGAAAGACGATATTCCCTCCTTCCCTCTCTCCCTCTCTCTCTCTCTCTCTCTCTCTCTCTCTTTGTATATCCCCTATATATGTATACTAGATACGCTCGAGTCGAAGCGAAGCCTTTGCCAAAACTCAACTAAAAACAAATTTAACATTGTGATTGTTGCTATTGTTGCTATTGTTGCTATTGTTGCAATTGTTGCTGTTGTTGTTGATCGAATTACGCAAAAAGAATTTGCATTGCCATACAAATTACGAGTAGAGAGCGCAAAGCAAGTGCAAAAGGCGACGCATGCGACAGCGGAGGAAGAGGAGGAGGGGCAGCGACGTCTATGGGGGCAGCGGAAAATGCGAAAGGGGGCAGGCAGGCAGGCGGGCGGGCAACAATACCCAAGCGACACATTAAAAACAACAACAACAACAAAATGTCAAACTTGTGTCCTCGTTCAAGTTCTGCGTAGAGTAAAAATAACAAAAACAAAAAAGTTACACACATATATATATGCATATAAAAAAAGATTATATATATATAAATAAATATATATATATATATATATAAAGATTATATATAGCCATATGTGTACGCTGTGTGATATACTTATAAGCAGTTTGTATGCATGTTTATAAGGCAGGCCCCGAAAATTAATTGACGCCATAAAGTCTTGGCGTAATTTTGTTGTTGTTCTCGTTGTTGTTGTTGTTGTGCGTCTGCCAACGACCAGACAACAGCCAACAGCCATCAGACATCAGACGACCCAGACATGCAGCAACAACCCAACCAGAACCCCACATATTATAAGCCAACAGCGTACTTAAAACTGAAAGAATCTAATCCAAATGCATAATCCACTGATATATTTTCAAGATACTCAGCAAAGCTAAAGATACATAAAGATATGTTCCGACTCAGTCAAGAACTAACTTAAAATGTATTTCAAATATTTTCTTTAAGTTTGCTTTCTTAGGAATATTACAAGAACTGAACCCATTTTGAATTTGCATTCAAAGGTTTTCATTGAATTCGTTTTCTGGGTTTTTAATTTTAAAATAAGTCGAAACATAGAAAAACCATGGCTTCTATATAGGACTTGTAGTACCTCTTGAAAAAAGACAATCTATGCCAACAAAATATTGCAGTTTTCTATGTTTTCACTTGAGAAACCATTTCCCATGCCGAAAAACCATTCCATGAGGTTGTAAATCAATTGCCAACAAACCAAATCGTAATTCTTTTAATTCTGCTTTGAATGCGTTTTTATGGCTGAGTTTCAGAGTTTGCTTTTTATTATTATTATTATTATTATTTAGCTTGTTTTTGTGGTTTTTGTTGTTTTTGGCAAATTGTAGTTGCTAATTGCAGCTAGTAGCAAGCAGCCGAGTTTCCCTCCCGCGGGCCCCCCGGCAGAGTCAGTCGGTTTCTTAATGGACCTGTCCAGGCGCTGGGCATTCGGTCAGTTGGTTGTTTGGTCTTTAGTCAGTTGTGTATTAATTAATTATAATTTATGTGGCTGCAAGCGTTATAAACGAGGCACATCATAAAATAATTCCTGCTGCCTGATGTTGCTGCTGTTGCTGCTGCTGTTGCTGTTGCTGCTGCTGTTTTCTGTAAGAACTTGAGAGCTGATATAGCATCCATTAAAAGCAACAACGTTGTCAGCCCCATAAAAATCAACAAGAAATTCATATAAACATCAAACAAGACAGGAACGACACACAAAAACTCTCAGCAGATTCGCGCAGATCTGAAATGAATTAATAAAAACAAGAAAATGAACAAAAAAAAAAAAAAACATACGAATTATAAATATATTTATATATTTATATTAAGAAAATCGCAGCTTGATTTAGTTCTAAATTTAATATAGTCGACGAGACAGATGGAAAGAGACAGCAACATATCTCTGTCGTAGATCAATAGACAAGGGACTAACAAGATACCCTGTAATTGTGAAATTTATTGAATTAATTACTAACTGTGAAATTTAAATAAAATTTAAGTTACATGGGATGTACAAGAAATCGGAGATCTCTAGCTCATATAGTTGCTGAGTTCCTTGGGATAGTTGAGTGTATAGGGTCAGAAAAACTCGACCAATACTGCTGAAATTTGGTATGTGCTAGAATCAATGCATTTGTGCAGCTTCTATGCTAAAATTATGTTTACAGGGTGTAGAAAAGAAATAGAATGCAACAACAACAACAACAGCAACAGCAATAAAAAAAAATAATAATAAAGAAAACAAGATTTTGAGTCAGTTTTCAGTTATGCGAATGGCAGCGCTAATTAATTTTGTGGCTACAAAAATTATATAAAAAGTAAATAAAAAATAAATAAAATATACAGTAATGGCATAAGGTAGACAGAAGTGACACATTGGCCATCCACTCAGCATAACTAATGAGATACCAAAATAAAGAAGCTTTTTTCCTTTTTATTTCCCCACATTTTTTTGTGTCATTTTAAGCGCTGCAAACAAAAGAGTGGCAAATGTTTTTTATGTTTATTTACACAATTTAATCGACTATATGTATATACCCAGTTTCCTAAAGCTATCAAGTGTTTTTTCCGTATTATAATCCAATTGTTCTTCATTGTTGTGTGTGTTTTTATATTTTTGCAGATACCCAAAAAGCGACGCATTGTTGCACGGGTTCAGTGTCGCAACATCAAGAATGAGTGTCCGCCAGCGAAATGCGATGATCCCATCTCATTGCCCGGCAAATGCTGCAAGACCTGTCCCGGCGATCGTAACGGTAAGTGTCTCTATCATATATCATATCATATCATATCATATCATATAATATCAGGTCGGATTTTTTAACTATGCGTAATTCGGCTTTCTCAAACATTTCTGCTCGCTATAAGCCCAAAGATCATGCCAAACATATGCGTCATAGCTATGATATACCCTACACATATATAAATATATATATAGAAAGAAAGAGTGAGGGGTTTGGGGGACTCAAAGCATTTGATGTGTGGGGGGAACTTATAAATTTGCGAAATATCTCAATATTTTGACACATGCAATTGTTTGTTACGCATAATAAAAAAGGCGAAAAAGACACATTCGAAATATCGACTAGGATTATAGAAAGCGATATACTTTGAGATAGATGGATGGATGAATGTAGTAGATGATGGCATATTAAAAATGTTGCGGCTGCTTGTAAAGATTTTGGCAACATGCTGCTACAAGTGTACAAACATACATATGTACATATGTATATCATCCACATATATAGATCATATATCTATGAATAATTAAGCGTAGCAGCAAACGCAGCTGTACAACACTTTTCAGAGACGACGACGCGACGTCGACCATAAAAAAAAGGAAAACAGCGAAAGCAACATGCTATACAGATACAGATACAGATACTACATATATATATATGTATATACTATATAGTATAGATGGCATTTAGCATATGTATATTTCATACATGGATATAGACATACATATGTAGGATAGTTCATGTCTTTGGATTCGGATTCGGTTCGTTCTCGCAACCGAAACGCGTAAATTGTTTATGAAAAATTACTTGGCCCGAAATGAAGGTCAACGCTACGCAATTTATAATTCTTTTTTATGCCATTTGGTTCGCTCTGTTGTCGCCCATATACACTAAATATATATGTATATATATATATATATATATGTATATATACAACATCATATTCCAATCTATACTTGGAACACACACAACATGAGTGTGTGTATTCTTGATGTATGTTATTTCATTTTTTTTTTTTTTTTTTTTTTTTTTTGTTTTTTGCTCTTGGACGATCTCTGCATTTATTTATTGTATGTAGCATTGGACTTTTGCATGTTGTTCGATGTTTCGTATGTTTCTTGTTGTCCCATACACACAATTTATTTTATATCACCCCCCCCCAACTGAAACGGGTTGCGAACATCATGCGACAACACCATGGGGAATATGATGGGGCTATGAAAATTTGGTATGTCTACTAAATGGGACAACTCGAAATTGGGCTACGATTCGCAGAAATTGTTAAATTCTTGTCGGGGGTATACACTGGGGACACACACGTGCCCCACATTAAACGAACGGATCGGATCCCATTGCCACAAGGTTCAAAGTCGAGGTTGTCTTGTCATGCAAATAGAAATGGGAAGTAAGCGGGGCCAGGAGTTCACCAAGTGGCATCTCTACAGTTTATGTGGCAACAACTCTAGTCTCAGTCTCAAGCATCCAGCTGGCAACCCTAGAAGCCAACATTGTGACACAGTGGCAACACTGCCGTTGCATAAATTATCCACAATTCGTATAACCTAGAAGTTTCGATATTCCTCATATAGCCTTAAAGCCTAAGCATGCTTATGAGCACGCAGCACACACACACATGCATACACCCATATATGTATATATATAGAAACACATACATACAAGCAAAAAAAAAACAGGCAATTCTTTGGCTTTTGCTAATTTTCTGCATGAATTGAATTCATAATTAGAAAAACTTATGAGGAAAGTTACAAAGTGTGTGTGTGCGTGTGTGTGTATTTGTGTTTATGTGTGTGTGTGTGTGTGACATTTTTCACATAATCAAGCCAAGTGCTGTGGCTAAATTCCAGTCTGCGTCTCCCAGTTGCTGTTGCTGTTGCTGTGTGGCATGGTTGCACTGTAAACTGGTTGCAACTGCTGCCAGTTGCTGCTGCTGCCTGTTGCTGCCTCTTGCTGCCAGTTGCTGCAGCACATCATTAGTTTCCGTTTTGCGGCAATTTTTCATTTGCTTATGCAAAGCCGTTGACCTTTGGCGCGTCTCCCTCTGTTTTTGACGAGCGGACGAGGCGAAAGATTTCACTTTTATACAGTTGGGGTACAGAGCGGGGCGCCCTGGAGGGGCCTGGCGGGGAGGGGGTTGAGGGGGCGTTCAGAGTTGGCTTAAATTGCTGCCACGTCAAATTGCAACAGCAACAGCAACAGCAGCGGCAGCAGCAGCAACTGTTGCTGCCTGTTTGGCTGCCTCAGCTCGCAACTCGTTTGCCATAAATAGTTAGAAGGCACGGGCGCGGCCCCAACTTGGCTCGAGTCGCTGCTTGCCACATGCCGCATGCCTCATGTCTCATGCCGCATGCCGCATGCCGCGCTTGGCTCTCACGCAGTCGCCTGGCTATTGTACAAATATTTAACAACAACAACAACAACAACAGCCAATAGCAAAAGCAAGCCTGCTTTTGATTTACCAAAGTTTTTTCTTCTTTTTTTTTGTGCCTAACTTGGTCTAGGCCTGGCCGGCAGCTTTTGTCCAAACAAGCATACATAGCTACACTCGCAGAAAAACACTGTTTCAAATTGAAGAATTTCAGTCATTCAGTTTTAAACTTGGCTCTTGAAAATTTGTAAAAATGTATTCATCCCTTTTGAATTCAAGCTTCAAATAAGTTAAAGACCTTAAATGCTCGATTTAAGCTGATTTAGTTTAAGATTAGATAAGATTTGATCAAAGTACTTAACGTAGGATTGAAATATATTAATCCAAGTAATAAAGTTCTGGATTGAAAACATAACGAGATTCTTCGAATTCAGTGCTAAAGTTCTAGACTCGGATTTAGACAACCTTTTTGCTAGCTTACAGTATTGACTACTTATTTTGCCGAGTGTATATGTATATATGTTTCTAGCCATAGTATATATATAGAAGAAGACCGCTGCTGCAAGCCAAGTTTAGTGTGTGTTCATCTGCAACGTGAACGTCGCCACGAAATTGCCAACGTTAAATGCCCATTTTTGGGGCCTTGCAAGCTACAAAGTTGGAGCTGAAGTTGCAGTTGGACTCTGGGTATATCTGTGTGTGTGTGTGTGTGTGTCTGCTGATTCCGTCTCTTGAATCTGCGCATTAATTTATGCATTTTTTCGTTATTTTTATAATGACATAACTCGAGCATTTTAACGCTTATTAAATTATCTCATTTACCGCCACAAACAGCGGGCGGTCGCCAACAATCAGAATGGTGGTGGGGGGGTGGGGAGGAGTGGAATGGTTGCATTTCAGCCAGGTAGACACAATAAAAGTTAATGTGTCTTGCTCTTTTCATACGATTTCCAACGATCCAACGATCGATTCGATTTCGATTTTGATTCGCTGACGCGATAAGGCCTGAAAGCGGTACGACTGTCCGCCGGTCCGACTGTCGTCCAACTGTCGTCCGACTGTCGAGTGGCGTCCATTAAGCGCTGACAATTCAAGTTGATGACATCTTTTGTGATCGCGTTTCCTTTTTAGAGCATTTTATGGCCAGCCCGAACTCGAACCCGTACCCGTACCCGAATCCGAATCCCAACTCGAACACTGCAACACTTTGTAGGCAACAGCACACAAAAGGATAGAGGGACACACACACACACACACACACACACACATATACAGATTTTTATCGCTGGGCGTGAGTCCCTGTACCCGTTCCCGTGCCCGTTCCCTCTGCGCCGGGCACAATAAAATTTTCAACTTTATCGCTATCGGCAACGGCATCAAAACGGAACTGTCTATTAAAAACTGTGCTGCACGAACCCATTTAGATTGTTGCCAACTCCGGCCAACTCCGGCCAAGCGGCCTCAAGGTACTTAATTGTGTCTCTTTGCTAGCTGTGTGTGTGTGTGTGTGTTTGTGTGTGTGTGTGTGATATGTATAAGCTTGGGCTATGGCAAGCAGTTATTCAAGGCAACCAGAAAGTAATATTAGACTCCAAAGAGTCCTCGGTCTTAAAGCCTTGGCTAGAAATAGAAATAGAAATAGTCAACTTATTCATAATTACAACTACTCAATTATTGAATCAAAAGTGCCACTCAATTTTTGTCTTCTATCTTTGCCAAAGAACTTGACGCTTTATTATCTAAGAGTTCAATTAAAACGAGTGTCAACTGCCTGTCTTTATTTGCTTCTTCCCCCCCCCCCCCCCCCTGCTCTAACAACATTAAAAGCTTTTGAGCCACACACAACGTTTAAAATTTCTATGGAACGACTACAAGAACAACGACTACAGCAACAACAACATCAACAACAACAACAACAGCCAATCCAATCAGCAATCAGCTAAGTTTTATGTGTAGCTCGTTGCCTTTGAGCTGCCAGCGAGAGAAAGAGAGTGAGAGAGAGAGAGACAGAGACAGAGAGATCTACATAAAGTAAATGCTACACGATTTGAGGAACCCAATTCAGATAGCTAGATAGATAGATAGATAGATCATTTGACAAAAAACACTTTCAAAACTGTTGTGTGTGTGTTTTTATTTTTGGTTAATGAGCTGCGGTAACAGAATCTGTGTTAGAGAGTGGGAGAGGGAGAGGGAGAGGGGGTGAGAGCGAGATGGCAGCCACATACCAAAGCGTTGACTCAATGGCCGAAGGTGTCGTTTGTCTTAGCCTCTGGCTTTGTCGGCTTCTGGCCAGGCCCAGTCAGTCGTCAGTTGCCGCCGTTCCCCCGCCGTTCCCCGCCGTCCCGCTGTCCCGCTGTCCGTTTCTCGTGGTTGTCATGATGGGCAACGTGTCGTCGTCTTTGTGCGCAACAAAACTCATTTATCTTGGCTTACAAAAACGGCCAGCAAGACCGAAATAACAGCAACAACAACAGCCACAACAACAACAACAACAACAACAGCAACAACAACAACAACAACAGCCACACACGGCATTAAAATGAAACGAAACGAAACGAAATTCATTCATCTGCAATGGCAGCGAGTCAAGGGCAGGGCAATGATGCCGGCTGCCTGGAAACCAGTGGAGGATCTGCAGGAGAAACTCAGCCTTTGCCTGGAACAGGCAGCAGGCTCTTCTTCAGTCACTGGCCGGGCGATCTTCGGCGATCTTTAGGCGATCGCCAATAAGCTAAAGAATGCGATGCAGACGACGCGTCAAATTGAAAAACGCAGCACAGCAACAAGAATAAGCTGAAGGAGGGGGCGGCGAGGGACAGAGAGAGAGAGAAGCAGGGGTACACTGAGCAAAAACAACAACAAAAACAGCATACATATATAAAATCGCTATAAACTTAAAATCATACTGAAAGACATAAAAATATTTATATTTTAAAAACTGTATTTCTCAAAAGCAGAAATGAAAACTGAGATTTTAAAATTTGTGAAACGAAAAATATAAAGATTCTAGTGCATAGATATTTCGCCGAGTGTAGCAGAGGGGCTGCGGCAGGGGCCGCCGATCGAACAGGGGCAGCAGCGGCTTTCGGTCAGAAGTGGCTCGTATTAAGATCAGGCGATAAGATCGGACAGCCAGAGACGACATTGGGAGGCACTGTGTGAATGCGGCAACTCACACACACACACACACACACAGAGACAGGGGCACAACCGCAGCTTGCTCTTGGCCCATCCTCCTCCTCCATGCCCCCTTCGGCCAGCAAGCAGCGAACTCTGCGGCCTCGGCTCAATAAAATGCTATACAAGGTGTCAGATTTGTCGCCCTTCATTATGCGGCAAGAAGTTTTTTGTTGTTGTTTGTTGCTTCTTCTTGATTTTATTTGCGGCTTAAAGCAGCTATAGAGTAAGCGAGGAGAGGCAGAGAGGCAGAGAGGAAGAGGGAGCGTGAGTGAGCGGGCGGCAAAATAATCGAAATTCCAATGCAGCATCAACTTCAGCTTTAGCCTTTTTTAAGCACCTTTTTAGCTGTTTTTATTTTATTTTGTTAATCAGCTTTGGGCAGCGGCTTCTAACGAAGCTGCTGTCAATCAAGCGGGCGTGTGCATGTGTGTGTGTGTATGTGTGTGTGTGTGTGTGTGTTGTGCCTGTCACGTCCGGAAATGTCCACCTACTTTCACGCCGAATACGCTACGGTTGGCTTGGCTTGGCTTTGAAATAGATGTGTGTGAAATTCTAGGAATTCGTATTTCTCTCTTTTACCTGCTCAATTTATGCACGATTAATGAATGCCACCTGGACGAGTGAGGCACACCCCGACCCCGCAGTTCACAACATCCTAGCTACCTGTCTATGTGTCTATGTGTGTCTATGTGTGTGTGTGTGTGCGCAGTTTGAGTTTTTGGCCTTTTATTCAGATTCATTCATACATTGCATTCATGAGCTGCTTTGCGGCCCGTCTCTTTGATGCTATGTAGTGCTATCTAAATTCCATTTAAGTAGAGCAGTTTCTAACCTTCAGTCTTGTCTTGTTTTCATTCCATTGCAGATACGGATGTGGCTTTGGATGTGCCTGTGCCCAGCGAGGAAGAGGAGCGCAACATGAAACGTAAGTACAAATATACAAACTATACAACCATACAAACCATACAACCATACAAATATGCAATCATCAAAGGAACAACTACAACTATTTAGGATTTAGGATTTTGCCAAAGATTTTGCCGGTCAGATTGTTTCATTAGATATGCATCTTTATTATTTGATACACAAATTGCAAATAAAATCTTAAGAGCTACAACTCTCAACTTTTGTCCGATTGTTTCCATGGGAACTATATGATAATTGATCAAATTTGCTTAAGCTCTACAAATACTCATGAGTTAGGTATTTAAATTGAATCAAATAAGACCCAAATTATACAAATTTACTTTGTATAATAAACTTTTGTTCCATTTTAACCATAAACATTTTCCGATACAAAATGAATCGAGTGTGTTTCGAGATTGGTACAGAAGGAAGGAAGAAAGATTCATTCATTCCTATGACATTTTTATGATATAGTAATCCGATACGTCCGGCTCTAATAGGTAGATGTTCTTTCGGCAGCTGTACCTAATTTTGCTGAAACATGGCTCAACAGAGATTCGAGTTCCTTTGGGCTCACACCACACAGCGGGTTGCCCCTTCTTTCAATGACTACCTTAAGCCCATAGGATTCAGGCATTCACCATTCACTCATTCACTCAATCACGCATTCACTCATTCATTCATGGATTTCATTCACAGATTACGCAGCGCTGCTAACGGGACGCACATCGTACTTCCTGAAGGGTGAGGAAATGAAGTCCATGTACACCACATACAATCCACAGAATGTGGTTGCCACCGCCCGCTTTCTGTTCCACAAGAAGAATCTGTACTATTCGTTCTACACATCGGCGCGCATCGGTCGACCACGGGCCATTCAGTTCGTCGACGATGCCGGCGTCATACTCGAGGAGCATCAGCTGGAGACGACACTGAGCGGCACGCTGAGCATCTATCAGAATGCCACCGGCAAGATTTGTGGCGTGTGGCGTCGCGTGCCCCGCGACTACAAGCGCATCCTGCGTGACGATCGGCTGCATGTGGTGCTGCTGTGGGGCAACAAGCATCAGGCGGAACTGGCTCTGGCCGGCAAGATTGCCAAGTATACGGCGCTGCAGACGGAACTCTTCAGCTCGCTGCTGGAGCCACCGCTAACGGCCAGCGGCAAACCGGATCCACAGCTGGCCGGCGCTGGCGGCACCGCCATTGTGTCCACCAGCAGCGGTGCGGCCAGCTCCATGCATCTGACGCTCGTCTTCAATGGCATCTTTGGTGCCGAGGAGTACGCGGATGCACCGCTCAGTGTTCGCATCGAGCTGCCGGAACGCAAGGAGCTGATTTTCGATGAGTTGCCACGTGTGCGTAAGCCCTCGGCGGAGATCAACATCCTGGAGCTGTCCTCGCCCATATCCATACAGAATCTGCGCCTGATGTCGCGTGGCAAACTGCTGCTGACGGTGGAGTCCAAGAAGTATCCGCAGCTGCGCATTCAGGGCCACATTGTGACCAGGACCAGCTGTGAGATCTTCCAGACGCTGCTCGCCCCGCCACATGGCAGCGAGCTGAGCACCAGGAGCAGCGGTCTCGCCTGGGTGTATCTCAATACGGATGGTTCGCTGGCCTACAACATTGAGACGGATCATGTGAACACCAGAGATCGCCCCAACATCAGCTTGATTGAGGAGCAGGGCAAACGCAAGGCGAAGCTGGAGGATTTGACGCCCAGTTTCAACTTCAATCAGGCCATTGGCAGCGTCGAGAAGCTGGGCCCCAAGGTCCTGGAGTCGCTGTATGCCGGCGAGCTGGGCGTCAATGTGGCCACGGAGCACGAGGCGACCCTGATACGTGGACGCCTCGTGCCACGTCCCGTTGCCGATGCCCGCGACTCTGCGGAGCCCATCCTGCTGAAGCAGCACATGGATCATTCGGGCGGATCGGGTTCGTCTGGTCACGGCATGGGCATGGCCTGGATGTCCATTGACAACGAGTGTAATCTGCACTACGAGCTCACGCTGAGTGGCATTCCCACGCAGGAGCTGCAGCTGTATCTGGAGGAGAAGCCCATTGAGGCGATTGGTGCGCCCGTGACACGGAAACTGCTCGAGGAGTTCAACGGACCGTACATGGAGGGCTTTGTGCTGGGCATGCCATCGGCGGAGCTGATCAAGCTGGAGACGAGCGTCTGCTATCTGGAGCTGCATGCCAAGCACAGTCATCAGCTGCTGCTGCGTGGCAAGCTCAAGTCCACCAAGGTGCCCGCTCACTGTTTTCCCATCTATACGGATAACAATGTGCCCGTCCCGGGCGATCACAATGACAATCAAATGTTGACGGCGGAGACGAAATGCTTCCACTCCGGTCGCTTCTACAACGAGTCGGAGCAGTGGCGCAGCTCGCAGGACACGTGCCACATGTGCGCCTGCCAGCGTGGCCAGGCCAACTGTGAGCTAATCAAGTGTCCCGCTCTCAAATGCAAGGCGGCCACCGAGCAGCTGCTGCAGCGGGAGGGTGAATGCTGTCCCAGCTGTGTGGCACGGCGTGAGACTGCCGCCGATTGGCATGTGGCAGCCACCACATTGGCCACCGCTGTCACCGTTGCCAGTTCCAGTTCCGGTTCCGCATCCGCCGCCGGTGGCAGCTCAGCTGCTCTCAATGCCAGCGATCTGCTGCAGCAGCGTCGCGGCTGCCGTTTGGGCGATCAGTTCCACGCCGCCGGCGCCAGCTGGCATCCGTTTTTGCCACCCAACGGCTTTGACACGTGCACCACCTGCAGCTGTGATGTGCTGACGCTGGAGGTGCGCTGTCCACGCATGGTCTGTCCGCCGCTGCAGTGCAGCGAGAAGCTCGCCTATCGCCCGGACAAGAAGGCCTGCTGCAAGGTCTGCCCCGAGGGCAAGCAGAGCACTCACGGCCAGAGCAGCAAGCATACGCCCAGTAATCCCAATGTACTGCTCGATCAGGCCGTGCAACGCACAGCCGCCCATACCGCCGAGGAGGTGCTCAATGCCGGCGGCTGCAAGGTGGTCAATAAGATCTACGATAACGGACAGGAATGGCATCCCATACTCATGTCACACGGCGAACAGAAGTGCATCAAATGCCGCTGCAAGGTAAGTCAAAGCAACAACAACAACAACAAACCCTTTCCAAAAACTCACCCCCCCCCCCCCCTTTACCACTTCACCAGTGCTGCCAACTTTAGAGCAGCATCAAAAAAAAAGATACATTTTTATTTTCACAAGCTACAAAAATAAAAGTTTTGTTTTCAATAATTTTTAATAATAATAATAATAATATTTTTATATTTATAATATAAATAAAAATATTTTTTATTTTTTGTTTTTTTAATTTTTTGAATTTCAATATTAACTTCTTGCATATTTTTATATAAAAATAAGATTTTCCTCTCGCTCCCTTTACCTTCTTTCCGCCAACTTTAATCAGCTTTACTAATATGCAATTTTTTGTTTTCCCCCTTTTTTTAACGCAGGACTCGAAGGTCAACTGCGATCGCAAGCGTTGCTCCCGCTCCACGTGCCAGCAGACGCGTGTCTCCAGCAAGCGCCGGCTCTTCGACAAGCCGGGCAGCGAACTGGGCGGCGTGGCGGCATCGGCGGCGGCGGGCGGTGCACAGCCGATAGACGAGTGCTGCTCGACACAATGCCGACGGTCGCGACGTCATCACAAGAGGCAGCCGCATCATCAGCAGCGGGCAGCCAGCAGCTGAGCGGCAGCAACAGCAGCGGCAGCGCAGTCGGCAACGCAGTAGGGGCAACAATTTGTACTCTCCACACGAAAGAGAGACAGCGAGAGAGAGAGCGAGAGAGCGAGAGAGCGAGAGAGAGGGGGAGCGTGAGAGCGTCAGAGCGTGAGAGAGAAAAGAGAGCAATGTAAACTTGTATTATAGCAAAAACACTACAGAAAAGCATACACAGAGCGAGCGAGACAGAAAGCGAGGCGTTAGATGAAAGAGAGAGGCAGAAAATAGAAAATATATATATATATATATCAATATATCAATATATCAATATATCAATATATAAAATACATGTGAATAACCAGTGCAGTTGCTTTAAATTCTCACCTAGAATTTAACTCGAAAGCATTTTCAGAATTTCTTTAAAATTTTTAAAATTGATATGGAAAACTGTGCTGTGTTCCGTTAAGCAACCTTTTCAATAGCTACTCTTCTACTTCTTCTTATTCTTCGTCATCAACTTTAATCATCATCAAGTTCATAATTTCATGCTCTTCTTCTTCAACTTCAACTTCAACTTCATTTCAATTAATTTAAATTCACATTTAAATTGCAATTTGAAAGCGAAAAAACAGAAATACAAAATACACTGAGCGAAAAAAGCGCGCTGATAATGTTTGACGAATTACATATGTTATACACATATATATATATACATTATATATATACATATATGTTTTTTTATAATTTATGAGAAACAAAACGCAGTGGGAAACGCTTTTGGCGCGATTTTAGTTGCTATCGATTAATATATATATATATATATATATATGTATATGTATGTGAAATGTTATCGATGCTATCGATATGTTTTGCCGTGCCCATTTGCGCAGCGGCGGCCAACCAAAAGTTTCGACTGATTGACTGAATGGCAAAAAAATATAAAAAATATTTAGTTTATAAGCAAACATTTTTTTTTGTGGAATGAGAAAGAAAAGTTAGGAGAGAAATTGAAAATGCAGATTTTCAATGTGAAATTATTTTATACTAATTGTTACTTACTCACACACACACACGCACACACACACAACACACATATATACACACACACACACAAACACACACACATTTGTCAGAGCGTATTACAAATAAAGAACAGTTATCCTCGGATTGCCGTTGGTTCTGTTCATGAAAATATATGTTTATATATATTTTTATATGTATACTTTTAATGCGTTGCAAAATTTAATACCCTTGCAAGGGTATAAAAAAAAAGAAAAAATATTTCAAAAAATTATGTACAAAATTTGTTTTTAAAGAAAAAAATTATTAAAAGGAAAAAAAAAAAAGAAAATGCCATGTACACATATTTATACACAAACACACACACACATACAAATCATACATGAGAAACAAAAACAAAAGAAATGAAAATGAAATTGTATTAATTTTTATTAAATTTTATTCTATTAAATTATTCTTATTATTATAATTTTTATGTTTATTTTTTTTTAGTTTATACATATATGATATATACCAATACATATAAATACATACATATATACAATGCATACATACATATATACTTTATATACATATATGCTATATATTGATGAATTAATTATACATAATTAATTTGCGAAATACTAAAAACAACAAATTATGCAAAGGCAACAACAAATTGTACTAATAAATATAAATTTAATGTTTATAAATTTAAAAAAAAAGCAACAACAACAAACAAACTACCCAAAAACAAAAAACACACAATAAACATACAACAAAAAACATAATCAATTTTTTTTTATAATTCAACATATTTCAAAGCTTTTATTAATCTTTTTTATTTTATTATATTTTTTTCAGTCCAAAAAATGTTAAAAACTCAAAATTTCAAAAAATATATATATATATATTTAAAAGTATATAAATATAAATTAAAAAATATTTAATAACAAATCTCAACTGTGTTTTTACTTTATGAAGGACATTTAAGACACAATATTGGGATTCGTGTCTACACTAAAAATTTTGTTTGGGTTTCTAGTCAAGCACTGAAAACTAACCTCAAAGCATACATTTTTCATTGTGAAATCA
Organism: Drosophila maculinotata; assembly: GCA_035045305.1. Classification (NCBI taxonomy): domain Eukaryota; kingdom Metazoa; phylum Arthropoda; class Insecta; order Diptera; family Drosophilidae; genus Drosophila; species Drosophila maculinotata. The sequence goes on along the minus strand of JAWNPD010000679.1, from coordinate 5,071,760 downwards.
TTTAGAACTTATTCTTAATAGGGCACCAAATGTAGAAGCATTTCTTCAAATGAGATTTACCTTTTGCAGCAAGTGGAACATAGTTATGATCATCATATCCGCCGGAAGCAAAGTCAGCTAAAAGTTGTCAATAAAAGTTGATCGAAATTTAGCAAATTTGACAAGAACTGCAAATAAAAACCGAACTTTTGGTGCTATTGTAAAAACAAGAACTCTTTGGAATGTTTCCAATGTCAGTTTCAATAGTATTTAAAAAAGAACTGCGGCTTAAAATATCAACAAATGGGATTTTGTTTGAACTCATAGCAAAGGTAAGTAAAAGTTGGCCCAAACCAAGACATGGTTAGGCTTTGACCCGCATGCGGAGACAATTCTATTAGCAACAGTCACATAAAACATAAGTACCGAGTATCTATCTTTGAGTACCTTGAGTACTTGAGTACTTGAGTACTTTGCACCGATGTATTTATAGGCAGTGTCAACTCTTCAAGTCAAATCTTTTTACGCAAATGTTTAACAAATTTTAAGCAACAAAAACAAAGATAAATACTAATGGGAGAGAGAGAGAGCGAGAGAGCGCGCGACTAACTAAATGTACAAATTAATAAATGTGCACAACTGCTTGATACCCTGGAACTAAGAGTGCAGTATATTTTTAAAAACATATATTTAAAAGTGACAAGTATCCTATGCATAACTATACTTTTTTATAGCTACACTACGATACATTTTCTTAAAAATATACAAGTTCACATTCATAAATAACTTTCATGTTAGCTACTGGTATCTTTTGCAACTTTCGGGTCTTATAGATAAGATACCTTATTGCACGTGTACCAAATTTCATGTTTCTATTTAAATAATTATAGATTGTAAGTCAAATAGGTGCTGATATAGTGAATCAATAGACCAAATTTGCTAGCTCTAGATTCAGTAAGACAAAGATGGTGCCTAAAATATCCACAGAAAAATTTATTAGAAATTAATCCGAATTTAATATATGATCCATATAATTGTAGAACATTTTCTTAGACACCTAGAAATAACAGGGTATGAGCAGAGCATAGAGAATGGGGGGGGGGGCACAGTCTTAGTTGCTTGGTCTCCCCCCTGCCGTTGCCCCCTGAGTCTATGCTCAGCCACCGCGTAGTTGTCGCGAATGAAAAGCAAATGAAATCGAATAATTAAATATTGGCATAGTCACACCTTGTTGACAATTATTGACAGGCTGATTGGCAAACAGCAAACAAATGAATACGTCGCCATTTGCCACAGCGGCAAGGCAGACGCAGAGGGAGAGGGAGCGGGAGACAGAGAGGAGGGGGGGGGGGGGGGGTGATTTGGTTGGTGGTGTGGCTGTGGTGGGTGTGGCCCGCAGTTCTAGGCCAACAGCTACTGTAAGCACGCAAGGGCCAAAAGCGCGATCGTATCTCAAAACTTAAGCCCCACAACACCGGACCTCATACCCCATCCCCGAGCCCCAGATCCCAGCCCCCAGACCCCAACACAAACCAAATTGCATTCAATCCAATCCAATCGAATCGAATGCAATCCAAACTTGGCACCAAGTGGCGCTTGGCGTTGGCGTCTGTCGTGCCGAGTGTTGAAGATTGGAGATGGCATCTTTAATGGCCATATATGGATCTATTTATATGTCGCGGGGGGAATATGTCATTTGCATTGCTATCAAGCATTGGCAGTGTGGCCAAACCTTAGCGCCCACATTTGGACAGCCTCACGAATCGCACGTCTACCTCTAACTCTCCCCCCCCCCTACCCCACCCCCCTGCCATCTCTTCATCGCCTCTAGATGATATCTCTCTCCAACATTTGAGCTGGGCTCTCAACGGCTCTGTTGATTTACGAGACATCTAACCCTACATATCAACATATACATACAAACATACATATACACTGAAAAAAAAAAAAATTGTGTTTGATCTCAAAATATTATTATCCATTTAAAAGTGAGCAATATTTAATTTCGTAACTTTAATTTAATTCAAATAATTTTCAATTTAAATTTTCTTTGTCTGACTGTTTTTAGGCTTCATTTAATAAAATAAATACATGAGTAAATAAATTATATTTATTTATTCACTTTTGTATAAAAGTGCATCAGTTTTTAATCAATAGTAAAAATATTAAAAACAAAGTTAGCTTTTAATTAAATTCTCAATATTTAAATTAATAAGGACGCATTTTTATTTTCAGAAGCATAAAATATTTAACACAGCACAACATAATTAATTCAATTGAATTATTGATTTAATTTAAACGACAAACTTTAATTTAAGTTTTTAATTAATCAGCACAACATAGGTAGTTTAATTAATTTAATTAAACTGAGCACATAGCTCAAATTTTATTAAGGCATTTAATTTAAGTCAGAGATACTCATTATTAATTTATATGTGAAATACGTTGCATATTTATTTCTCTGTGTGTATATATATTTAGTTAGATAGTATATCGAACAATGTATGTATGTACATGCATATATGTATATATGTTAATATATGTATTGGAATAACACGCTCACGACATTTAGCCGACACTCATAATCATCAATTATCTGAGCTGTCGACTCTGGCAATCGAAATAGAAATCGAAATGGAAATGGAAATTGAAAATGCAATTGCAATTGCAATTGGTAATAGAATTGGTAATGGAATTGGTAATGGTATTGGAATTGCGGCAAAATATGCTAAGTATTTGTATAGATTTTATTAATATCGAATTCTCGCCAATGTGTTGCTAATCTTAAACGTCGTTTTCAATTCTGATTGCAACTCTGTTTTGATTGCAGCTGTCATTCAATGGTTGACTGATTGAATGACTGACAGACTGTGCTTAACTGTCTGTCTGTGTGTCTGTCTGTGTGTGTGTGTGTATTTGTTTCTTATTTCAATGGCATGCAAATCTTGTGCAAAGTGCTAAATATTTTAACGCCCACTCGCAACATTAGCCAATATCCCCCAATAACAGAATTTATGATTAAGTTTGCTAATTTGTTTTTTTTTATCAATTTTATATTGACTTTATTTAAATTATAATTATTCAATTAACACTGAACTTGGACATATCATTAACTTTTAATTGCAAATGAAATTGATTTGAGGATGCACATAAAATTAAACATTAAAATAAATCCCCCAGCTGTCCTTCAATTTTGTGTTGATTGCTTTGCTCAGTGATTGAAATTCAATGCGAATCTCAGGCAAGGTGTCAAATATTCAACCATCCACAGGCATTTTAGCCAATTGACAGTCAGCATACATGCAACATTGAATTGAAATACTATGTATGTCAGGCTGTGCGATGCTGTTTCTAATGTCCATATCGATTTCCATTCTCATGCCAAGCTTGTTCTGATTGATTGAAATGCAAAGCAAAGCCTCAAAAAGTTTGACGCCCACTCGCCTTTCAGCCTTTCAGTCTTTCAGCTTTTTAGCTATTAGCCATTTGGCACTCAACATTGAATGGAAATTGAATGTGGCTGCATTTGAGCAGAGTTTCTTTCTACCTTCCCCAGTTGCTCGTTGCCCATTGCTGTTTGTTGGCTGATTGCAAATGCAAATGCGCCAATGGGTCAAATCACGTTGACACTCGCTGTCGTTGGCTAATTGCAGCAACAAGCCTCAACTGAGAGAACAACAACAACAACAACAACAACAACAGCAACAAGAACAGCTAGTCTCAAGCACACACACGATCATCTCGGCGATCTTTGTGATCCCCATGATCCCTGAGATTGCCAAGAGGCAGCCTGCGAGTTTCTTAAATTCCCATCCACAGTAACTCAACTTTCAGTTGCTCTTTCCGAATTCACAATTCTTTCTGTTTGCTCTGATAATTTAACAGAAAATCTGAAAATTTTAAGTGCATCAATTTTGGATATAGAATTATAAAAGAGGACAAACCATGAACAAAATGGCCTCGGGATTGACAATCGGTTCAGTTTGGTCAAAGTTATGGGAGTTTGAAGTCTTAGAAAGCCATTTATAGGGATCTGGGCACTTTACAATAATTTTTTTTGTCATTTTTGGTGTAATTTTTGTCAGAATCATTTTTCCTATAGTTTTTTATATTCATTTTGACATTCACAATTAGTTAAAAATAAAATTTAAAAATTCTAAGATTTGAAAAAAAATGTTGACAAGGAATACGTAATTTTTTACCAAAAAAAAATAACAAAAAAATATTTTTTAAACTGCATGAACTTAAGAATTGAATTGAGGACAAATAATGACCAAAATGGCTTTGGGATTTAAAATCGGTTCAGTTTTGACCAAGTTATGGTAGTTTGAAGTCTGAGAAGAGCATCTAATGAGACTATAATCTAAAAAAAAAACCACCGAAACTTATAAATATATCCTAGAAAAGTCAGAGATATTTATAAAATACAAATATTATCTGGAATACTTTGTAACAGATCTGGCCAATTTTAGACAATAGGAAGTTATGTAATAACACTCATACGCAGTGTAGGAGGAAGGGAAACAGCAACTGTTCATGGTCAGAAAAAAATGGACAAACAAACACACGTAGCGATCTATCAATTTATCTGTGCAAATAATGAATGGAGAATGTTTTTGTGCGACTCGGTTTGCTCCAGTTTTGACAAAATGGGTTTTGTTTTCGACCAATTTGTTGACCACACGCTTTGCACAAAATCCGTTTTGAACATGTTTATAAAAGTATACAAATCAAAATAATCAAAATAATAATACAAAAAAAAAGAAAAAAAATCGTATTAATAAACAATACAAAACAAGTCACAAAATTTAAATGGAGTATGCAATACTAGAAAATACCCTGTATATCGGTGATACAAGACTCCACTGCTATGTTTAGTATAGAAACTAGTTTCTTGATTTTCTTGAGGGCTTTTTATAGTAGTAGAAGTATTGGTTTTACTGAGGCATCGTAGTCGAGGGAAATTTGTATCAGTTGTAAGTTGTGACGTCATCATCATCATTTTCTGAACTAGAATTCTTATTTTACTATTCGATCGTAATAAAAATTTCGGGATAAATGATTATTATGCTTAAATCTTACCAAATCTAAGGTTAGTTCTACATAGTTCTACAAAATACGTGACCTCAGCTCTGATATTGACTATGTGATATATATATAGCCACATTAAAAATAATAGTTAACATAAATTTTAATATATTACTTTTAATGATATCAGATGGATATATATATATATATATATATTTCAAAAATCCCATATATCTTTCTCTGCCTGTTACATACTTATACAAAAACAAATAATACCCTTATTGGTCACTTTATGGCTGCAGGGTATAACAAAAAGGCCAACGAAAAATTTGGTTTTTATGAATTGTACGCCAATTTGGCCAGAACATGTTGACCAGCGCCAAAGCCAGAGTACGAGTCCGAGTGCGAGTCAGAGCCAGAGGGTATGGGGGGGGGGGGGGGGAGGGGCAGAGAGACTGGATACGGCCATAAAACTGGCTAAGAGACAAATTTGGAGCTAATTATAAATGCAGGCAGCACCAAAAGTGACTCCGCCGGGTCTCTGGCAATAAGTGGGCGGACTGCCAAATGCTGCTGCCAGACAGGAGGTGGACGGGTGGAGAAGGGGGGAGGCTAGCAAACGGATGGTGGCGATCATGAATGAAAGCCAAGAGTTGTGTTTTTTTTTTTGTATTTTGTATTTGGTGGCAGTTGTGGGCGACAGCAAGCACAGCAAACAACAACAGCGACAACAAAATAAACTCAATGTGGAAGTCAAAGTCGAAGTCGGCGTTGAAGTCGACGTTTTGGCGATTTGCAAAGTGTGAAACTAATTTGTCAGCATGACAATAACAATAACCGCCAAAAAGGCCATAAACATCATAATAATATTCAATATTCAATAAACATTAACAAAATGCGACAATTAACGGCCACCGATTTCGGCGACAAGCGACAAAATACTCAGCGTGTACCATGCGGCGTATGCGCAATGTGAAAAATCACTGCAGAGAAGGATAGCGAAGGCAAACTTATCAGAAGAGAAAACTCGTCAAGGGAAACTGTCAAATGGAGCATCTAAATGGAAGAAACTCGAGGCAGAAACTCTTAAGGAAACAAACAATGAAAAACTCTGAGAGAAAACTCTGGTAAGGGAAACTCTCAGAGGGACACTCTCAGATGGAGTCTGTCAGATGGAAACTCTCAAAGGGAAACTTTCAGAGCAAAGCCCTTAGAGGAAAAGTTTGGGAAAAACTTGCATGTTAAATGCTCAAAGGAAACTCTCAAGTTAGAGCTCAGAGATAAATCTATTGAAGAAGCTCTTTAAGGATATATCAGTGGGAAAACTCTTGTAAAGAAAATATGTTAAAATCGCTTAAAGAAACTTTGTAAGTAAACACCTAAAAAGAACTTCAACAGAAGTCAACGAATTTTTTAATGGAAAATATGCACAGCTCTGAGAGGAGGAAAAAACTTGAGTGAATCTCTCAGATTATTCTGCACTCTTCCAATCATACCACTACTACCATAACAATATGTAAAACAAATAAGCTGAAAAGACTTTTCATAGATAGCAGAAATATATTTCTCTCGTTTTTAAATCCAGGCAACCCAAAAGACTCCATAAACATTTGGGGGTAAATGTTAAAAGGAAACTGCAGCGAATGTGAATGTGAATGCACTCGTGAATACTTCTGAATGTTGAGTATTTTATTTGATTGTTATTGTGGTTGCAACAATTTAATTGAATTATAAACGTACAAGCTAATAAAAT